>CM051486.1:7223662-8531162 GCA_028015225.1 Carex myosuroides | reverse complement strand
ACCACTGTAATTATTAAATTCACTGTAAAGATTAATACCCATGTTAAAGAAATCGGTCGGTTCGGTTATTACGGTTTTTAGATATTATAAACCGAACCATATTAAAGAAACCGAACCGGACCAATTAAACCGAAAAAACCGAACCGTTTGAACCAAACTATTTCGGTTCGGTTAAAAACCAAATAAACCGGCCTCGATGAACACCCCTATGTATGTGTAAGATATTACGACATTTCGACTTTGTTTGATTGACATCAAGATCTTGTAATAACAAAATGATGTGAACAATTTATGAACATTTATTTTTCAAGTTATTGATTCATGTCAAACAAAGTTGAAAACCAGCCTTTGGTCTGGTGGCAAAGGCAGTGCTTTCCGTATGGGAAGTTGCAGGTTCGAAATCCGAATGAAAGAATCCCTTGTGTATATTAAAAATAGTTAAGTGACTAGAGCTCTAATTTTTACTCAAAAATTCATATCAAATAAAATTGAAATATCATAAAAAAAATTAAATGCGTTATAAAAAAAATAATATAAATCACATCTAAAAATTTATTTAGTTATTTGAATTTGAATTTTTTTTATTATTTAAACATATAAAAAATGAAAGTATAACGGAGACGAGACATACAAAATAAAGGCATTTAAAACGTCTTCGAGAAGAAACTTTACAAGTATGAAATTAGCATTAATAATATTCGGTGCTTTAATAATCTTTTTTTCCAAATTTTGATTGTAGAAATTATCAGGTTCGTTGGGGCAACATAGATATAGCCGATTATTATTTAAATACTCTAAAAAAATAACAAAAATACCCTCTGTTTTCAAATATTTTGAAAAATGACCTAACCGTCCCACAGTGAGGCAATCCGCTTTAATACTCAACCGTCTCATAGTGGGGCGGTCAGCTATAAATGCCTTATAAAATTCATTTTTCTCTCTCCTGTCCACTCAGATTTTATTCTAGCAGCTGAGGAGAAAGAGAAAAAGGAAGAAGAGACGATTTTTAGTCCCTTCAAATTTACATGTAAGTCCTTCAAGGTCATTTTTTATATTTTTAGTTTATTAGTGTTTATGGTTTATCATAAAAAAATTATGTGCAGCTTTTGAAAGCCATGAGAGGACTCGCACATAGCATAGTGGTGATGGAGAAAAAGTTTTGGAAAAAGATAGGTTGTGGCATGCTACGCCACAATGCACCAGTCGTGCAGGATTTTGGCTTCGAGGGGCGCCTCACTGCCTTGTTGAAAGACGCCAATGAGAACATCCAGGAGGAGGAGATAAGGGAGGAGGATGAGGAGGGGGTGGAGAACATTGGTTGTTTTTTTTATGTTCGGTTGTAGTTTTAGTTAGTTTGGATTGTAGTAGTTTATGTTTCGATTTGATTATTAGTTTTCTTGCTGGATTTTAGCAAATTACTTTCTCTTGTTTGGATGTTTATTTACTTAGTTTTCTTGCTGGATTGAACTATTTTAGTTTTCTTACTGGATTTAAGGCTACTTCTTAGACTAAAAGGATGAACAGTAACAATTAATGTTTTAAAATGAGGTTTCTATGCGGTATATGGAAGGGCACCGCATATGCAGATTTTTATATGGACTTATATATGCTGATTTTAAAATGAGAATTCATATATATAAACAAGTATGCGGTAATATGCAGTAGAATATGCGGCCGAATATGCAGCGCATATTAGACCGCATATTGATTTTCTATGCGGTTGCCAACCACATACGCATATGCGGCCGCATGAACCGCAGATCGTCTAATCATGGCATAGCGAAATGAGGGTCAATAAGTGATCGAGGTAGAAATGAGGAAAAAAAAGAACTGTCAAGTATGTTTTAGGGAAAAAAGAACTGTTAAGTCTGCTTTATGAAAGAATTTATTAGGTGGCATATTCAGTATGAAATTTTAGACGATGACTTTGTGGAACATCCTTATGACTATGGTTTAAAAAAAATGGTTGAACTAGAGCCGCCAGCATCAGACGATGACTCTGTGCCTTGTACTTATACTGGTAAGGCTAACACTTCGTCTGCTGTCTCTGATCCAGAGCCGCCAGCATCGAACGATGACTTTGTTCCTTGTACTTTCAAGGCTAGCACTAATCGTTGTTCTAAGAAGTAGTTGTTGGTTGTATGCAATCTTCTAATACTTTGTTTAACTATATTTGCAAAACATATATTAATTGAATTTAGCCCTATACATGATTGAGTGAGTTTACAAGTTCAAAACTTTAATTAAAAGATCTATTGTGAAGAACCAAAGATAGGTTCAGAGCTTTAATTACAAGATTTATAATGAACTACTGAGGTTCATGAAGTGCTGAATTACAAGATTCTTTTGATGAACCTAAGAAGTCAACAAGACTTTACGAAGCTATAGATTTGTGTAATAATTAAGTAGTTAAGTAAAGTATATTTGAGGCTTGTTGATTTCTGGAGCATCCGTTTTGAACGAAACAAATCATGTGGAACAAATTTAAATGAAACAAGTCAGAATGTTCTAGTTTGGTTGTGTCCAAGATGGATGACATCCGTATGGAAGGTTTGTCAAGTTTTGTGCGACAAATTGTACTAACCGTCCTGAACGGGCATAAACACTCAGAAAGGTTAATATCAATTTGAATTATTTTGCGAAAACCCTAACTTCAATATTCGTACAGTCTATCATAACATGTTTCTTTCCGTTAGAGTGATCTAGCAAATCTGAATTCCCCACTATATAAAAGAGTTATCTCACTTCAGATTTGCTAAGCTAGCCACCTCCCACATTTGAAAACGCATTTATTGTGCAACACTTGAAAGCTTCCATTGTTGAGTGAGCTTAAACTTCAATATCTTCTCAACACTCTCAAATCCACTAGACTTATCTTTTAGAAAATATAGTTTAGTGTCTAGAATTTAGTTTTAGAGCCTTTACATCTCAGCTAGTGCATCCTGCTTGTAGGGCACGAGGGGGTACACTAGCCAAAGCATTTCTGGTCACATGTATCCATAGATGTGTGACGATCCCGAGAGACTCTCCAACTCGAGCTTCTAGGCTCACCTTGTACATGAGTTAGGCCATGACTTTCCACTACTGTTGGGCTCACATGTCACGAGTTGTACACGAGAAGGGATACCTCACCCAAACTTAATTTGTAAATATTGTAATGATTGCTTAAATTGTATAGAACTTGTAAATAGTCAGTTGTATTTAATAAATAAAATGATTAAATCGCAGAGGATTAGCTACTAGCTCCCTGTAATTGTGTAGCAAAATCAAAATACCCGACTAAAACTGCACTCTGTAATTCCTAATAGAGATTATTTATGTTTTTCTTATTCTTCATTTCTCTCATTTTTTTCCCCAGCATTGCATCAACATCACAAGACTTGATCCTCACACAGATATGTAATTCTTTAGCTATCTGCCAATTAATATTTCATTTGCATTGTAAAATTCCATAATAATTTTTCAAATTTTACAAAAAAATTGTAACTATAAATACAGCTGTCCCTTCATTGTACCAATTATTGGACGCAAGATAGTTGATCCCTTTTCATTTTTTTTTCAGTGATCATCAGCAACTGTCCAACATGAGCTGCTGTTCATAGGAGAATATTCTTCTGTTTGATGTAATCATGTAAGCAAGGAGGAGGTACCAATTTTCATGTCAACAATGGCATTGCCCCTGGTTATGGTTATCCTTAAACTACAACAGTTACACTTGCTGTTTCTTTAATTGTTTATTGCTCTTTGTAATTAGACTTGTTGTAGGAAGAAAGATGGAAAATTTTCAATTTCTATTTGAGAAAAAAAAAATAAGAACAGCTTTGAGATTAAAATATTATATTGCTATTGTTTTTCTTACTTCTTGATACTTTGTTTGTACATAATAAAATTGTAGAGACTCAATGTGCTATTATTTTCGTTGTACTTATAAAGCTCTTATATTTCTTTCGAAATTATATATGGGTAGACTAAGAACAATTGAAACAAAAATAAAACAGAAAAAATAGGCAGCTTGACTAAACATGAGAAGATCATCATATTTAACTCTGTTTCATATTCTATATTTGTTGTAAAGGATTTATGCATATATTTCACAACGAATAAACAGATGCAAGTATTTAAAAACATGAATACAACGATGTATTCAACCGTGCAATGTTTCTCTGAGGAGGTGACATCAAAACCTGAGAAGCCCTAATAGGGGCTTCAAACCTCATCACTCGAATGGTATACTCTAATACACATGTAAAGAAATGAAACCACAAAAAACATGACCAAAGCAAGGATTAAGAAGCCAATGCATCAGGATCCGTGCCATCAGATTGAGATGAACTGCCATCACTTTGCTCCTCAATCTCCATTCTTTTACGCCTCGCACCACTAAATTTTCTTTGTTGCTCTGCCACACAAAAAAAAAAAAAAAACAGAGAAGAAAACCAAATTATTTCTTCAATTATTAAAAATAGTAAAGCCCCCAGGCAGTGGTGGAATATGAACATATAAAAGAGGGACCAAAAAAAGATACCACAGAATTTATTATAACCATCAAATAATAACATTGAAGTTTCAAAGGAACTGAAATGGTAGATTTGAAAGCCTAATGGTTGTACAAATTTTATATGGCAAACCGCAAGGGCCCCCTTTGGTCCCAATAAATGTCCGCGGTGCCCACAGCCGGGGAAAAAAAAAAATCTTGATTCCAGACTTTATAAATGGCTCAAAAGACCCCTCCTTTTTCATTGAGGGGCAGTTTAGGCCTATGAAAAGATTTAGGAGCATATCTCATTTATAAAACTTCTAAAGGAAATTTCAGGTGTGCACCCTTATAAACAACAATTATCAGAACCCACCAAAATAAGAAGTGTCTCAAATGCACCTTCCGTCCCAATTCTCGAGTCAAACCCCTAAGAACCCCTTCTTCAGTCCTCATGTTATTCTTTCAAGAAAAAAAAATTCAAAATCTTCCTTACGGCAAGCAGGGTAGTTTAGAGAGGCTTATAGGTGACATATTCATGTTTATATGGGTATACATTATTTCACTTCCTTTTTGTCCGGGCTTGAAGGAGTTTCTTTAGTTTTCCAGACTGTACTCACAGGTTGTTCAAAATTTAGAATTGATTAAAAAAAGTGAAAATATAGACAGAGCAAATATTTCTACGACTTCAAGGTGACTATGAGTCTATGAGATAATCTTTCCTCTGAATCAGAATATGATATTTCTAGCTCTAGCCTTTACTTAGGGGCATTCAGGTAATATTAACCAAAAGAAGGAACGATCTCATGATCCATGAACACCCCACAAAAGACCAACCAATTTGACCTTAACCATATTATATTTGATTTTACATCGGCATATAATCAAATTCCCAAAACAAGATATCTTACTTTTGTTGTTGATATTGTTGCGTGTCATCTCTAGAAAGGCCTCCCAAGTGTATCGCCGAAGCTCCTCTTTCTCCTCCTCAGTTAGTTCAAAGTTCGGTTCTCTTCCACACATAAATGCCGCTCTGTTATTAATCAAATAGAAAAGGTACCGAGTTAGGCATAATTTTTTTTGAAATATAAATAATAACACCAAACTATAATTATGCAAATGTTGCTTTTGGTGACATCTCCTCCCAGCTTCACAACTTGTGTGCATGCCAGTTTGCAATCTTATTTCATTAGTGTGCCAAATAAACCAAGTACAAGTTGTGGGATACCTTAGTACATATCCTATTAGACCCTTTCTATTTCTATAGCTAAATTTCTAAACAACAAACAACACAAGTAGGATAAACCTAGTACAAGTACCCAGAAAATGTGCCAATTAAGCCAAACCAGCATGATCTTAAGCAACATATAGTATGGAATTCATGCCAAATTTATTGATTTGGTACCAATGTTCAATTACATTTTATATATTTCGAAGCTGGTTTGGGTGTACATGTTGAATTCAGATTTGGTAACGTATAGAATTCATGCTGGTCTACATACATTACCAAAACTGGCCAGTACATATTGAAATCAGTAAAATGGATAGATCTTTAAACTAGTCCCAAGTAACAGAATAATTGTTCAAGCCTTTAAAAAAAAAAAAGAACATTCCATCTTCTCTATAGCCCCCAAATTTATTTTTGTTCAACATCCCTGGTAAATTCTCTGGTTATGTAGACATTAAATTATGATTTTATTTATTTGTTTACTCATTTTGTTTTATAATTGAAATTACTAAGGAAAGTAACACAGAAAAACCTGATGACATAAAAAGTCACAGTACCCCCATCAGATAAAAGAAAATAGGACCTTTAAATTTGCATATACTTAAGTTTTTTTTAGCAGAATTGAAAATAACTAACAGAACCTCATTGAACAAAATCAAATAGCCAGGTCTTAGACTGAACAAAAAGGAAATATATGGACTCTTAGAGGACACACAATAAAACAAGACATAAAAGTTCAGGAACCATTCAAACTTCCTTAAATGATACAGCAATGTAATAATGAACATAATTTAGTTTGGGGAAATTTCAGGACCAAACAACAAAAATTTTCTCACAATTGCACAAGGTAGTTCGTCTTGGGACTAGACGGTGTACCAAATGAATTTCAAATAGACAATACAATTACCTGTCATACAAGTGAGCAGCTTCCTCTTGGGACCCAACAGTACCTAAATGGATTTGCTTCTTGTCAACTTTAATAGCAGCTTGCCATTTATTGTTTTTGTAATACACCCCTCGCATTACACATGGTTCCTGATCCTCATATTGCTTTCTCCTGTGCCTTTTTCTCCTTTTTATTTCCTTCCCTATATATGGAATCCAAATAAAGTTCTTTAAGAACCCAAATAAATTGTGGTGCACTGCATGAGCTGTTACCGAACCATCTGTTTCAGCTTTTTTGACCATTCCTCTCTGCTTTTCGGGACAAAGGATAAATAGGGAAATTACCAAAATAGTCCAGTACGATGCTGAACAGATACGAAACAGGTCAAATGATAATCATTTTGTGCAGCAATACTCTGAAAATTGATATCAGTTATAAATACAAAAATGAATATTGCATCCCCCCCCCCCTTGTTCTTCTGAGCATTTTTCCTATTACGTTTTTTTTTTCCTTTTGGTTGTGGAGGCAGGGGCAGCGGCAGGGTGAGGGAGTTCTAAGATTTGGTCCCAGTTGCGCGAGCAAATAAAAGCAACAAAGAGAATACATTAAGTTGACAACTGACCAGGGTAGTATTGAGAGATATTACTTGGTTCTATCTTTCGGATGGAAGGAGCTGATATGCTTGATGGTCCTGGTTTCTCTTCAGAACTTTCGATCTATCATACAAATTTTGCAACAAATTAAATAAACTCTAATTAATAAGAGAAAACTGGATGTTGGCACTGTTGGACATGCATCAGGCTCAAATAACACCACAGATAAGGAAAAGAGGGAGAAGCAAAACCAGAAAAGAAAAAGAAAAAAAGGAATAACAATTGAGCTAACAATTAGGGTCACTTGACAATTTTGACTATGTTTTAATTCGAATCAAAAAAATTCAATGACTAAAATGTATGCTTTATTGACATGTTGTTTGGTGACTAGACTGCTTACCGATCAAACTTTATGCAATGCGAGCTAACAATTAGAGTTTGTTTGACTGTTGCTAAATACTAGTCAGTTACAAATTTTGAACTCATTGGCCAAAACATCCGTGACGAATAATAAAAATGTTTTGTCTGTTTATTTCCAACTAGAAAACAAACTACAAATATATGCCTAATAAAAGGTAATATTCTCGTTAATTTCAGGCATGTGTTTAAAAGTTCTATATTTTTCCTTTTAATAAACCTGAGGGAGGCAGTTTACCAATGGTTGCCGGTTAAACGAAATTGGCGGCATTTGATGCACACTGAATGGCTTTTGATTTGAAATCGGACTGTCGTTTTGATTCTCACTCTGATTCTGTTTCTCTGGGCTCTTCTCACCCGCATTCAAACTATTCACTGAAAATTACAAAATATTCAACAAATTTGTATTGACAATAAAGCTCAACTCATATGAAAGGAGCAAGATTTAAATAGGTAATCATGATCTTTTAAAGAAGATGCTTAGTAGTGGGATTAAACAAATGACTTCTTACTTGTTACTCTGTTTGTGCCTAGAAATATACCGTATTCAATTAATACTTTGTTTATGGGATTAGGAAAAACAATGATAATGAAGTTTACCAGGATTAAGGCCCAGATGTCTTCGCCTCCTTATGCTAACCATGATTAAATTAAATGCCACCTTCACCATGAAAAAAAAAAATGAAAAAAATAAATAAGCATGGTACATGAGCGTACACACTACACCAACAGGATAACACTGCACAATTCAAAAACAAAAGAGAACAAAATTATCTGTCGAAATTAAATTCACAAACAGAGGATACTTTCTAATCATGGCCCCAATAAAATAATATATTTTTTGCTATTTAATCCAAAAATTAAAATAAAATGAATCCAGCCACCTTTACCACATACTCCCAGACAAAGTCAATTCAAGCAATCAACACCATGTAAACTTTCTTCCCAAACAAAAATAGGAGAAATTTCAATACTAGTACAAAACAGCGGACAAAGCTTGAATTAATAACCAGAAAATCATTGTAATTCAAATCGAACCGAGAAACAGCTCAAAAAGAAGGTTTGTTAAACACATGTGCGGTCAAACCCCAAAGTAAACGCTCCAAGCTACAGCCTACAGAAGCAAGAAGAAAATGAACAACCAACAAATGAGGAAAAAATAAACCAAAACCATCAAAATATATAGCAATTTTATTCTCGCCCAGATATTAAAAAATCGAACTTTATCTTCTCTGAAATCTGAAACACACAACGAAACCCCTTACCAAGAAATTAAACTCTTTGCTCAAAACAAATCTAAATCGACAAAAACGAACTAAAAATTATCCAAAACTCTTAAAAGCTTTCAGATACAAGGTCACAATCCCGGAAACAACAAACAAGCAAATTAAGACCGGGTAGCTAAAATTTCAATATTAAAGCTCATAAGACCTTATAAATAAAAAGATGAGAAATAGAGAACGACCCATTAGAGGAGAAGACGAAGTCAATACCTCGGTCAAGTCGCCGTGAGCGGAGAAGAAGGCAGGGTTGGTTTAGTATATTCCTCCAAAGTTGGTAGAAATTCGGAGGGTATAACTGGAAGAAAATAATATCGAAAGAGAAGTTGGCGACAGGCAAGGTATAGAAGAAGAAGAAGAAGGTGGCGTCTCACATCTACCACCTTTCTCTAATCCCTCTTTCTCTCTCCAGTTTAATTTTTCTCTCTTTGTACTATATTTTTTTTGTTTTTTATTTTGTTTCCTTCTATTTTTTTCTCCTATCCTCTGTGTGTGCTCTGTGGGTGGAAGGGAAGGGGGAACGTATATTTTGTGCCTTTTCTACCTCGGGACCTGGAAATTACCGAAATACCCTCGAGATATCTATGATTTCCCGTCTCGAGGGCAAACGTGGTGCGTGGACTTCGTGGGAAGTAATGACGGAACTTGAAGTTACAATTTTACCCCTCAATCCAGCTTCGGCTTCTATTTCTAACAGATATATTTAATCAGGTAAGATAAACTATGAGCCATGCTTTCCAGTTTAATCACCTTTGGCCTCTTTGCAGTAATGACTTTCCATTATCTGAAATTAAAAAAATTTCTAATATAAAAACAAGTTAACAAGCCGGGAGTGTAACCGTACAATTTCGGAAAGGATAATAGGAGAGGGTAGAGTGGAAAAAATGACACGGCGGAGCTGACTCTGTCACAGAACGGTACGGAACGCGTGTCAGTTACGTGTCGTGACTCGCGTGTTCCGTGCCGTGACTATTCGCGTGCCGTGTTCATCTTTTGAAACTTTGGCACGGCACGGCATGACACGTGAAAGATTTAGTCACAGTACGACATGACACGTAGTCACGTGTAATTAGGACCATTAAATATTGATTTAATGGTGAATATTGAATAAACTAACTTAAATTATGATTAAATGGTCACGCGAGTCACGTATGGTCACGGCACGTTTAGACACAATGTGACCATTCGCGTGCCGTAACCACCCCTTAACGTTTTGGCCACGGCACGACACGAGACCAAAGTCACAGCGTGACACGGCACGACACGTTTTTTCCACTCTAGGAGAGGGAGCTTTTCAACAAATTTAAATGTTTCAATCAACTAACATCATTTATATGTTTCATCCTTTTAATTTATTTTTATCGGACAATACATTGTGTCATATTTTATCATCCTTATTTAAAAATATTGTGTTTGATATATTTGGATGCAGTATAATTTTTAAAGGAATTTACTTTTTTTTTTTGTATTCTTGCATGAATTGTCATTAGACGAACCATTATATTAATTAATGAGTGAGGCTATGGTGCTATGCATAGCACGGATGGCTAGTGTACTACGGTTCAATATGGTACTTTTTAAAATCCTAACTGTCGATCCGAACCGTTCAATGTGATAACCATATGAATATGTACTTGCAAACTAAATTTTATATTTTTTCGAATTTTTTTACTATTTTTTTAGATAGATAGAATTTTGATGGTCCAGAATTTTCAGAAAACACTGATTTTTCTACCTATCTAAAAAAATAGTAAAAAATTCAAAAAAATATAAAATTTAGTTTACAAGTACATATTCATATGGATATCACATTGAACGGTTCGGATTGACCGTTAGAATTTTAAAAAGTACCATATTGAGCCGTAGTACACTAGCCATACATGCTATGCATAGCACCATAGCCTCACTCTTAATTAATATATGTCTTTAGCGTTTTGAAAAAAGTTTTGTTTTTTGTCTAAAATTTTGTTGAGTACAGAACTTATTTAACTGAATTTTTTTTATATATGGCTTTTAGAACATTCTAGTAAAGAATAAAAAGTTTGATATTGTTTTTAATTTTTCGGTAACTTAATATCCGAAAAACCAACTTTTTAACAAGATATCAATTGTAAAATGTTAGTCTTTTTGTATATGGACTTAAGTAAATTTTCGTGAAGAAAAATTTCGAAGAATAATGGTCGTTTTTAGAAAAGATAAATTTAATCACTTTAGAATTTAGATTATCTTTTTAAAAATATTATTGTATTTCAAATTATGTATCAACTCACTAAACTACAAATACATATTTAACATTACGAGAATTATAATTCTATCAATAAAATTGGACATTTAAATAAAAATACTAAACATTTAAATAAAAATACTAGAGTAGAATTAGGTGCACTTAAACTCACCAGTAAGCTTAACTCTAAATCCTATCAGAATGACTTTAAATCACGAATTCATACCGTTGAAATCAATTTACTATTTACATGTCAAATTTATAAATTTATAAATTTATTGACTATAAAGTCAAGCAGCAGAAAAAGAAGGTTTATAGTTAATTTTAATACGTTCATTTTTCATAGTTTTTTTACCTTGACTTAATATTAAATTAATTTGAAATTTTTTAAATTTGACATGTAAATGCATCTCTCGTGAAATAAATTAATTTTAACGGTTTAGATTTGTCTTTTAAAGATAATCCAATAGATTTTGGAATTAAACTTACCAAAAAATTTGTTTGAGAGTGTTTGGCACCACATGTAAAATTAAATTTTAAGTGGGACTAAGGAGGACTTGTTCGGTAAAGCCGGATTATTGATAGGTCAATCAAGTGGGTTTTAAAATTATTATTATTTTAGTTACTTTGGTGTGAGATTAAGGAACAGGGGTGAGAATTTGTTGCGATCCGGGTACTGTGAACAGTACCCTGCAATTTCTGCTTTTCCAAATCCAGCTGTCGAATTATTTCGAGATGCGTGCACAGAAAAATCATCTGTTTTGAGATGCGTGCACTAAAAAGTTGGACGGCTGGATTTGGAAAAGCAGGGATTGCAGGGTTACTGTGCTCAATATTCGGATCGCAGCAGATCTCAATCCTAAGGAACAGACTCTACTGCTCTTCCGAGAGAAGAGCAGGGTCCTGCTCTTCCGATCTCAACCATTCAAAATTGTTGAGATCTGTGCATGAAAAAGTTATTTTATCGAGATACGTGAATACAAAATTTTGAATGGTTAAGATCGGAAGAGCAGGGTCCTACTCTTCTCTCGGAAGAGCAGCAGAGTCATATCCTGAGATTAAGGGGTTGAATAAACAATTATTTTGGAACATTTATTTTTCAGTCTTTTTTATCTTTTGATCTTGTACGAAGAAAAAAAAAACTTGAACATAAGAGTCTGGCTCTTCCACTAATCAAAAGCAGCGATTCGAATTAGTAATCTAAATCTGATCAGATAATTACTGTTGAAACCGGTCTACTTCACGAGTGATGCATTTACATACAAAAATTATAATTTTTTGAAATCATTTAGTATCAAGTCAAGAGGTAAAAAATAAAAATCTATAAGTTAATTTTAATGCATTCGTTTTTCATTATTTGTTGACCCGAAATTTTTATTTATAACATTTTTAAAAAATAAATTAATAAAATAACCATCGTTTTTGGTCAATTCTAAATCTAACACGGCCGCAGAATACCGGAGCGGACCAATATGGGGGGTACCGCAGAATGCCGGAGCGGACCCTCATATGGGTCCGCAGAATGCCGAAGCGGCCCCTGGAGCCGCAGAATGCCGGAGCGGACCCTTTATTTTTTATTTTAGAAATACAAAATTGTAATTTAGTTTCGAATGTTGTTTAAATTGATTTTGGTCGTATCGTATTTTAGATATGTCGTTGGTTTGAAATATTTTAGATATTTTAGATATGTGGTTTCTTTGAAATTCTTTTGTGTACTCTGAGATAATGAAATCAACAAAATAAATAAATAACAATAAAATCAAACAAACAAGAAACTAATCAACTAAATAAATAAGTATCTGACAAAACATCTACCAATACTACAAATAAGAATCTAACAAAACATCTAACAGTACAACAAATGAAAATCTACGGCTCTGGACTAAACACCGTCCTCGCCTTCTTCTTCCTATACCCCCGACCCCGCCTGCAGAGTGGCGTCTCGTCAGTATCTGCGGAGGATGCAGAGTCGTCTGCCTGGACATCCGTAGACTGAACCGGCTCCTGGCGATCCTCCTCAATCTCAGATGTCTGCTGGACCCCAGGACCAAAAACTGTGGTCTGTCCAGACTCAGCCTGCGTGAATAAAAACGCCTGTCTGGCAATGGGGTCATCGTGGAGGGAAGGGTGAGGTACCTGCGGTGAGGACTGGCCAGGGAACGGCGGGATGGGCTCTGTTTGAACATACCCTGGCTGATAGGCAGGAGGTGCAGTCTGAGTGGGACTGTAACCCGGGGAATACAGTCCATCTCCCTCTGTGCCATAATCAGTGGAGATATCGAAGCCTAGGTCCTCCTCGTGTCCACCCTGTAGTAACTTACAAATTAGATAATGTATTGAATAAGAAAAAAATCACAATTATGTATTTTAATTTAAATTATACCTCGGTAGGCATCCTAGCCTGGGATCCCATGGCGTCCTGTGCGGCTCGGCGCATCAACTCGGCACCTCGGTCGAACGCCTGACCGACCGTCTCAGCGCCGTGGACGGGTGCAAACACGTCCTCATCACCAGTGTAGGGGACATAGACATCGGGCTCGTCAGATATGTCGTCCACTGCATCAACACCGCCCAAGCCAGCGCACCTCAGTAGAGCGTCGAGGCGCGCCCTGTACCCACACTGGCACACCGCAGGTACGTTGTGCTTGAGAATGACCTTTCCGAGCCTCTTCCATCCCCTGGTGACGCCCGTGACCGGCTCCCCAATAATGGTCGTGACCGGCTCGACGCCCGTGACCGGCTCCCCAATAATGGTCATACCCCACAGGCAACTGACGTCCTGTAGGGTGACTGTCATCTCAGCATGGGGGAGATGAAAGGTGTGCGTCTCGGGACGCCATCGCTCAACGAGGCCAGAAGATAAACCCTCGTCAGCATTCTCCTCGGCCATCTGGGATATCTGGTACAATCCCATCGAGCGTAAAATCCCCCCGTACGCCGGCTGGTACCGTAGATGCTGGCGGTTGTGACGAACCGTAACCGCATCCAAACCCTGCATTTAATTAAATAATCAGATCAAGTTCATTCATCAAAAATTCGGAATGACAAATTTACTTACCCCAGTGGCAGCCTCTAAAATCCGATGCTCCGCATTCGGATACCACAAGAAGTCGCTGACCCTGTCGGTGCGACTCCGGATACCCGGAACATCCGCCAATGCTGTCTCGATGTACTGAGACATCTCGTATGGCGTGGCTGTAGGAGCATGCTCTGTACCCCTACTGGAGGATGGTCTACTGGAGGATGGTCTACTGGTACTCATGCTGTATTGGATAATTTTTGGTCAAATATGAGAGTTTGGTCAAAGTCCGGTTTAAGTTTGGGTACAATTCTAATTAAATTTGGATACAATCGAATTAAATTTGGGTACAATTCTAATTAAATTTGGGTACAATCTAATTAAATTTGGGTACAATCGAATTAAATTTGGGTACAATTCTAATTAAATTTGGGTACAATTCTAATTCTAAATCCTAAATTAATATCTAATTCTAAATGCTAAATCTAAACTCTAAATCTAAACCCTAATCCTAAACCCTAAACCCTAAACCTAAACCTAATTACAACTCTACACCAAAATTAAAACTAGAGAATAAGAAGAAAACTTACCCGAGGTCGAAGGGATTGAAACTTCAAATGAAATGATATGAAATCGGAACCCAGCGGCCCCTTATATAGGCTGGGGACCGCTCCGGCATTCTGCGGCTCCAGGGGCCGCTTCGGCATTCTGCGGACCCATATGAGGGTCCGCTCCGGCATTCTGCGGTACCCCCCATATGGGTCCGCTCCGGTATTCTGCGGCCGTGTTAGATTTAGAATTGACCAAAAACGATGGTTATTTTATTAATTTATTTTTTAAAAATGTTATAAATAAAAATTTCGGTTTGTTGACTGCTTGATTTTAACTAAATGAATGCAAAAATTTATAAATTTTATATGTAAATGCATTACTCATGAAATAGATCGGTTTCAACAATTTAAATTTATCGTTTGAAATCTATTTAATAATTTTTTTGAAGAGGTAACACGGTATGTCACTGTGCTATAGGTAACACACTAGCCTATTTCTATTTCTATATATACAAAATGTAGTGAGAATAATTTAATATGTATTTTTTTTATCCCTCTCCCAAGTATTTCTAGTTATATTCCGCAGTAATGTATTTCTTTTCACACAAATATACAAAAATTTCTACAATATAGAAGTAATAGTGCCAGAGATCTAGAGCTGTAAATAAAGGAGATAATGGAGTCAATATACATGGTAAAATTATGCCCTTGTAATATTTAATATATGAGTACAATTCGATGAAAGTAGCACTTTCCGAAATTTTTATTAATACCATTTCAAAAATAAATAACTAAACCAAAACACTACTGAAATTGAAATTGAGAAATTCGAAAAATACCAGAGTCTCCAAGTCAATCTGCGGCCCTCTGGAGGGCCGCAGATTGACTTGGAGGCCCCTTAAAAAACTAAATATCAGTATATTACAGTACATTTTGGATTTTAGGGGGGGGGCCTCCAAGTCAATTTGCGGGCCCCAAAAAATAGAGCCGCAGATTGACTTGGAGGCCCTGATATTTTTCGAATTCCCTATAATTTGTGGATTTTTTTTTACAGTGGTATTAATAAAAAATTTAGTAGCACTTCCTTTCATAAAATGAAGGTGCTATCAGCAAGTAAGATAGCTGAAATTAAATCAAGTTTATATATAGTGCTCTATAATGCATTTTTTTTTTTATAAGGAAAGGGCATGTCGTTTCAGTGGAGTTATAAGAGTATAACAAATTAAAATTTTGGTTTATGAATTCTTTTTATATAGCAACCTCATTATTCTAAATTTGATATTTCAGTTGCTAATATTCTAATGATGGATTTATATATATTTTTTACGACTAATAAATTTCAATTTATTTATTTTGATTTATCATTTTGTGACGCAAATTTATCTTATATATTATACCGACATATTTTAATATCTTCCCAGAAATATTTAGTCAATTTCGAATAATTTCAGTATTTTATGTTACCCTCTGGTAAATTTTTCTACGTCACTAATTAAACTGACAGTAATATTGGTCTTTCAAACAGTTAATTTGAACTGTTTAACATCTTCTCGATATAAAAATGTACTTGCAGACTAAATTTTACAATTGCAGACTAAATTTTCTACCTATCTGAAAAATTCTTAAAAATATAAAATTTGATATACGAATAATTTTAATACGAAAATCATGTTGAACAGTTCAGATTTACTGTTCGGATTTTGGAAACATAGATATTGATGCATAGTACTGACCAATCCGCAGTATGCATAGCACCATATATAACCTCACTCATTTTATGATACAAAATGGTAATAGCAGTATATCTTAGAAAATAGTAAAAAAATTCTACAAAATTAAAATTCAATCTGAAAGTACATATTTATATGAAAATCATGTAACGGTTCGAATTGACCGTTAGAATTTTGAAAACAAAAATATTAATATGTATTACAGACCAAATCGTGCTATGCATAATACATAAACTCACTAAAGAAGTTTGTTTTAACATGTCGTCCAACAGTTGTAAATTTCCCATTTTTTTTCTTTTATTTTTGGCGTAAATTTACACATACCCATACGATTTACAGGATTCGGATCAGCTGAAATTCTGAAACCAATGAACAGTAATTCTGAAATCCCTGCAATCCGAATCCAGCCATCAAATTTTTTCCGAGAACGCATCTCGAAACAGCTGGTTTTTTTCTTGCACGCATCTCGGAACAGTTCGACGGCTGGATTCGGATTGCAGGGATTTCAAGATTACTGTTACCGGTCTCGGATTTCAGCAGATGCGCTTCCCGATTTACAAGCCTACACATAATTTTCATTTATGCTAATATTGTAGTAATAATTGATGGATTATTTGATTTCATCCATGTTAATTTGTAGCATATCTATTTTTATTCGAGATTGGAGGGAACACTTGCAAGTTACAACCGGTGTTTTAGATAGTGATGCTATAACAATTAATTATGAGGTTTGCCAAAAAAAAAAAAAATATTGAGTTTTGTTATAAGCTTGACAGATCACAAAAATGTGGAAAATAGCAATATTGTCTCATTAATTAATGCTTACACTTAACTTGCACTTATAGATTATAGAACTATATATTAATATATCAACAAATTAAGCAAAAATTAATTCTTAGTTGTACGTCAAATTAAACAAATTAAGCGTCCACATCAATCACCTCCATTTTTGAAATAGGTGTTAGCCTACTAAATCTCTATTGTTACAACAGCTTTTAGCTTTGTTGATACTATAAATTACATTGCACCGTAATGAAAATTTTGAAAACCTATCAACGGATCATGAGTTAATTTTAATGCAATTGTACATAGATTATAGAACTATTAATATATATATTCCTAGGCCATGGAACAAATGCTTCAGTTTTTATATTTTCAAATTTCAAACAGTCGATTCAAATCGTTCAATATTCAATCTATATTAAAATTTGCTTGGAGACCAAATTTTACATTTTTCTGATTTTTTGTAGTATTTATTAAGTCACTTTTAAAATCATTGTTTTCAATGAATTGGAGACCAAATTTTACATTTTTCTGAATTTTTGTAGTATTTATTAAATCAATTTTAAAATCATTGTTTTCAATGATTCAGAAAATTTTCACTGTTTATTAAAATAAGCGATTTTAAAACTGACTTAATAAATAGTAAAAAAATTCAAAAAATGTAAAATTTGGTTCCAAGCACATTTTAATATAGATTAAATATTGAACAGTTTATCGACTATTTGAAATTTGAAAATGTAAAACTGAAGCGTTTGTTCCACGGCCTAGGAACAAACATTTAATATTAGCCAACCTCTATATATATATGGACTGAATTTTTGTTTACTACGTCACCTGAGTTATTTTTTTTTGCCTTTTAAACTAAATTGGAAAAAAAAAATAGCCGGATGGATCTATTACTTGAATTGACCAACAACTAACTAATACCTTTAACTAAAATTAAAGGTGTGTTTCTGTTATATAAGATTAAAATTAAGTAAAAGAAATGATGTTTCTGGTAAGAGCATCTACATCTCTGGTACTATGAGAGTTTCTAATTTGATGTGGTAATTTCTAATCCAGTTTCAGAGATGTGGAAGAGTTTCTTATTTAGAAACTATGCAGAAAAACTATGCATGAAAGTTTCTTATTAAGAAACTGTTTATAAACTCCACGCTAGCTAAATAATTGGCTCAAATTATTTTTTTTTTTTATTTATTGCTGACGTGACTTAATAGAAACTCTAAAATTAATTTCAAAAATGTGAGAATTAAAAAATTTAGAGAATTTAATTTATAAAAAATAGTTAACAATTATTTATAAATTCATTTGACTTGCTGGAAGCAGATGCTCTAATTACTGTCAATTCAAATCACAAATCATAACTCGTACGGTCGTACCAAACCATGAATAATAAAATAATCACTGGTTGTGTAACACAATTCTCTCTCTCGGGTTAGGTACATATATCATACTCCAGAATTTTTATTTATAGAAATAATATTAAAAATAGTATAAAATTCTAGATGGATTAGATAGATATTTCGGTTCGGTAGAAAGAACCAAATTTTATTTATCATAAATACCAATGTAATCCTTCTAGAATCCTATATTATTATTATAAATAAAAAAATACCGTCATGCCCACGTGTCTCTTTCAAATTAAAGTTTCTACTTAATTTTTAGTTAATTTTTACAAAATAAAATTGTAATGAAATACTATATTATAATTAGAGGAGGGTTCAAATGCCTCTATTTTTCATGCTTCCACTATGTCTTCATTTTTAAAAACTTTAATAACTCAAAATTTAAAACTTAAAAGTCAAAATAAAACCGTTGGATATGATCTACATCATTTTATCTATGTGCTCATAAAAAATTATCACATATCGATTTTGTTTTTATGTGAATCAATAAGTTGAAAAATCAACGTCTAGAAATTTTCCACATTAGTACGTTTTTTACAATCTCTTGATGACAATCAAAACAAAATTGAAATGTCATAATTTTTTACATGTGTATAGATAAAATGGTGTAGATCATATCCGACGGTTTTATTTTGACTTTTAAGTTTTAAATTTTGAGTTATTAAAGTTTTTAAAAATTGAGGCATGGTGGAGGCATGGTGGAGGCATGAAAAATGGAGGCATTTGAACCCTCCTCTTATAATTATAATATTTTGTTTTGATGATCTTTTAGTAGGGGTGTAAACGGATATGGATATCTGCTCCGAATCTGCATATAATCTGTATCTGGATTTAAACGGATACGAATACGGATAATTATTAATTACCCACACAAGATGCGGATACGGATATGGTTTTAAATTTTGATATCCGTTTACTATAAAAAACGTATCCGTATCCATATCATGTGAGGTTTTAAATTATTTTGCCTTCAAGGGGATTTGAACCCATGTCATGTGAGGTGAGAGTCTAAGCAACCAAGGTACAAATCACTACACCACACTATCTTTTGTTACTACTTCTTTATTTTGTTTATATATTATATCAATAGAATGAATATCTTATATCTCCCATCTTTCCAACATTAATATCTCCATCAACTTACAATTATTCATTTATTTTCATATTTAAATTTTATTAATTATTAATTATATCTTAAAGTTCATATAACTCAATATCCGACAATTATCCGTTCTATATTCGTATTCGAATCCGTATCCGTAAATTATCCGCTCCGTATCCGTTTAAGACGGATATGGTTTTAAATTTTAATATCCGTTTACTATCCGTATCCGTATCCATATCCACTCATTAAAAGACGGATACAGATTTGGCATTAGCATTATCCGCTCCGAATCCGCTCCGTTTACACCCCTATCTTTTAGGAGTTCTTAAGCTCATCAAGTTCTTTCAAACTGTAACACTTTATGTATTAGATTTATAAATTTGAAATTAATTAAGTATAAAGTCAAACGGTAAAAAAAACTAAAAAAAATAAATGTATTAAAATGAACTTATAAATTTTTTTTTTTACAACTTGACTTTATACTAAATTAATTCAAAAATTTGTAATTTGACATGTTAATTCATTACTCGTGAAGTATATCGGTTCCAATAATCTGAATTCATTATTTAAAGTCATTTCGATAGATTTTAAAATTAAACTTATCAGTTATTTAGTGAGCTTAAAATATCCCAAGTACTACTTGATATTTTTTAGCTCACATCCAAAAAAAAAATATTCTCTAGCGAAGTGCTATTATAATTGGGGTCCGGATCTCCTAAAGTAACTCAATCTTTGAGTTTTGAATTGAGACCGTCCGATTCGAATTCATCGCTCGAGATCATCTCGGAATTCAAATTCGTCATCGGAATGTGTGCGCTCACTCCAAAATGAATTTTTGCGGATTCGAATCGGACAGTCTCGATCTAAAACTCAGAGATTGGATTACTTCACTAGATCCGAATTCATTATAATTGGTGGGGGGGCGTATGTACGTTACATCAAAATGAAAAATATCTTTTACGAAAAGTTTGACGGACCTACTTCTGTGGTCCAATTTCAACAACAAAAACTGTAATACAACTTTTCTCAGTATCCAATCTTCACAATTTTATAAAAAGAATAATCGCTGATCATTATATGAGGTAAATATTTTTACAGAACAGTTTTTACTTCATACAGCGTACAGACTATAGAATTAGAAACGCGATGCGTATAGTTTGTGAGTTGTATTAAGTTAAAACTGCTCTGTTAAAATCTTTACCTTATCGACGATTTAAATATTTAATCATCAACGAACTTTCAAAAGAAGAAAAAAATGTATTTCCAATGCAGAGATGAGGGAGCAGCTTCCAGCCTGACAGGGGTAGAATCGTCATTTCCTCTGACAAAACGTTGAGACGGGAGAAATAGTAGACGAGGGCGTGTTCGTAATTTCATTAGTAGGTTTCATTGGCAACGGGTTCTGCTAGGCACCGACGGGGTGGCAAGAAATCATGTAAGGTGAGCTTGGTCTTGGAGACTTACACTCTCCAATTGACACGTTGGTGCAGAAACCCATGTCATCTATCCATTTATCTACCAGATTCAAATAGACCAGGTCCATATAAAATATTTATCGCTAGCGGTTGTTGGATGGATGGAAAGGTGGTGGCCATAAGGAGTGCAGATAACGTCCGCACCCTGGTAAGTACCGAATTCAGATCCAGTGCAGTAACCCAATTTTGAGTTTTGATCCAAACCGTCCAAGATGCTCTAACACGAATCTTAAAGAGACTGGACCCCACAAATAATACTGGCCCCCTGCGCTACCACCGAATAGGCACCGTACACGTCTAAACTCAAAAATTGGGTTACTTTAGGGGATCCGAACTCGGTAAGTTGTACCTGCAGAGGAAACTGATTGTACTCTTTCAATTTGTTATTTAACTATTTTTGTACCAGAAGAGGCACTGCAGTTTGCATGGCTGTGTTTTTAACATGCAGCGAATACAATCCCCCAAGTCTGATTTATGCTATTTTCAGTTTAGTCCTCCCAAACTCTATAATTCATGCTAATATAATTGTAATAATAGAAATTCGCAGAGATTTTTGTTCGAGTTTTAATCAATGTCATAAAAATGTTGTCATGCTATGTAAATTATTTGAATATAAGTTCTCACATTACTATATCAGCAGGAACATAGTCAGATTTTCAGCTATAATGGTCAAACACAAATAGAATCAATCATATAAAATTTTCATGTTGTGCATGGAGGTTAATTTTACAGTATTCGTATTTGTTTACTTTAAAATGTATAGAAAATCGTACAATTTGTTTTTAAAACAAATGAGAGTCAATTGACTCTCATTTTTTAAATGTACTTTCGCTCTCAATTGACTCTAAGTGTTGTGGTTGTTGATTTGTCATCATGATGATGATGATGATTATTATTATTATTATTATTATGTATCTTTTAGTAATTGTACGGAATGCATTACATTGTCATTTTACAAGTATCCTAAAATGATGAAACTTAATTTCTGCACCCAGCCAGGAGGCCAAAAGAAATAGCAGTAAAATTAATTGATGCCGCTAAAATTTTATTTACTTTTTTCTAATTTTAGCCTTTCAACTTTTGCATTTCAAAAGTATGTATGTTCTACTGACTACAAATATTGTTTTTCTTGGAGTACTTGTAATTAAGATTTTTTTATTTTTATTTAATGATGTATACAATTATAGAGGATATTGTTAGGTGGAAATTCAACAAACTTGTATTTAAGGGAAAACTAAAAGAAAATAATGACTATATTTAAGTTAACAACTTGTAGAGGATATTGTTAGGTGGAAACATAGTATTTAAATCCTGATAGTTGGACTTACACCAATTATTAGGGTGTCAATGTTACTTTTTTAGCCGTTTACTCGGCCCGTATCGTATTCAATATGGCGGGTATGGATAATGTTTTTTTTTGTTAGCTTATTGGGTATGGGTATGGATAATAATTTTTTTCATTAATCAAATAGGTAAGGGTATGAGTAATGACTATTTCGTACCCGTTACCCTATAGGGTAATTATAAAATCTAAATATATAAAATCTAAATATATGTATTTGTGTTGTTTTTGAATTTTTTCTCTTTATAAAAAACAATTTAGTTGGAACTGATTGCACATTTATTTTTATTTTTTATTAGAAATGTAATTACATATGTGAGAAATGAATGAGTTTTTTATATTTAATTTGTAAAATATAATAAAACTAATTATTATATTAGTATTATCCATTATCATCCGCTATCATTTTGTTACCCGATAATATTAACGGGTAATGGTAGGGCCTATGATAAGTTTAATTTTTAATGGGTATGGATAGAGTATGAATAAGATCAATTTTAATGAATATGTATATGAAAATGCCTCCTCTCGACCCGTACCGTATCCATTAACACCCCTACGGCAATTATATTAGGAATTTCAATAACTCGGGTCATTTAATAAGCGCCAAAAGAGTTGTCACTTGTCAGTATCCTCACTCAGAATTGAGATCAAGCTTTGGATCAATCATTGGTTGCACCCCCTGCACCTGGTCTACACGTACATAAAGTAGCCGTATCAAATCATTAATCTTTGTTTTCTGACACGTAAATGTGGTCCCTGAACCTCTAACGCTCTTGTATCATCAAATATTATGTATGAATTTAGAGGTAGAATCAGATTTTTAAATTATGAGGATCAAATATATACTAAAGTTTAATTATGTAAATTTTTTTTTGCAAAAAATAAAAATTAGTTTTACATAATTAATTTTACTGTACTCTGACACTTTATTTCAAATTATATATAAAATTATACATAAATACAATAAATTTTTTAAAAAATGATAGTCAATTGACTCTATTTATTCTACTTAAATCCGCCATTGTATGGATCTGATCATAATTGTTGTAATTTTGTATAACAAGTTATAATTGACGTCCTCCGTGTGAGAGGTTGCATGTTCAAAATCCAGATGGGAGAATCCCTTGTTAATATTAAATAGTTGAGTGGCTTGACCTCCAACATTAAACAGTTGATCCGATCGTTTAACATGACCTCAATATAAAAATGTACTTGCATACTAAATTTTATATTTTTGTAAACTTTTTTTACTATTCTTTTGGTGTGTTTGGGTGCCAAGGAATAGCAGGGTTAGTTGGGTTAGCAACTATTCCAAATTCGGGTTAGTGACTATTTCATGTTTGAGTGAAAAAATAGTTATTCTCAACACTTGGGATAGCTCGGGTAGTAAAAATAGTGTGTTAACCCCAAATTGAGAATAGTAGCTAATCCAATATTTTGTTGGGTTAGTAGAATAGCGAGCTAACCCACAAAAGACAAACAAAAAATAGTTGGTAGCTTTTGTCTAAATGTGTATTACTGAAAAGAATAGTGTTATTCTTGAGTTAGCTCTATTCTTGCTCTAACCAAATGCACCCTTAAATATGTAGAAACTCATTTAATAAGTGATTTTCAACCTATCTAAAACAATAGTAAAAATTATGGAAAAAAATATATAAAATTTGATCTACAAGTACATATTAAACGGTTCAAATTGACATTTTGAACTTTGAAAACAAAAATATTAATTTTATAGTATAGACCAATATGCACTAGACATAGTACCATAACCACAACAGTATATATTATATATCACACAGTGAATGTTTGTGCTATATTATTTTTTATATTGTTTGTATTATTTAATATAATTAAAAAAAAATAAAAAAACTACATACGAAGCTTCCTTTTTTTAATCACGAAATTTAATTATTTTTAGTCACTCTTGTTTATTCACTTTATTGTATAATCTCTTTTAGTGACCTCAGCTAATCCCTGTTTCTTATTTATTTATTTTTATTAGGACAACCTTGTAAGTACATTTTTCCTAAATTAAAGTTCTAATTCAGTAGTATACTTACCGACATTTTTATTAATATCCAAAGTTTAATACAAATTATTAATTATACTCAGAACTCAACTCAATATCGAAATATACCCAAGCCGGCCATTTTCTGGCCGGCTATGTTCCCTCCCTAAGCCGGTCATTTTATGGCCGGCTATGTACCTTTTTTTTTTCTTTTTTGTTTCTTTTTTTTTTTAGAGAGAGAGAGACTATGAAGATCAAAATATTGAAATCTAACTCTGAAAATTGAAATTTTTGTTTAAATTATTTGTTATATTACTTCTATGAGGAGGGATCAAATTACAACAATTATTTTTTTTATTTTCAAAGTCCAAATCGTCAATCCAAACCGTTCAACATGATTTCCACAATAAACTGTGTTTGCAGATCAAATTTTACATTTTTTTGAATTTGTTTACTATTTATTAAGTATTTTACAAAAAATAGTCATATTCAGACTATTGAATTTTGTATCCATCTTAATAAATAGTAACAAAATTCAAAAAAATGTAAAATTTGATCTGCAAGCACATTTTATTTAGATAATCATGTTGAACGGTTTGGATCGACGATTTGGACTTTGAAAATGAAAAAAATGGTTGTTGTAACTTGATCCCTCCTCTACTTCTTTTGATGTATAATTAGCATATTTATACTAAAATACGCTAGAATACTTGAAATTATGTTGAATTACACTATATTACAATAAATTATGTTCAATTATACTAAATTACGTTAAATTACAATAACTTCGCTAATTATGCTGAAATACAGTAAAAAAAACACTAAACTACACAAAATTACGCTATAGTAGACTGATTTTGCTCATCTTTCATGAATCATAAAAAATAGTAAAAAAATTCCAAAAATAGTAAAAATTGGTAATCTGCAAGTTCATTATGTAACTAATTTACTGAGCTACTTGGATTGAATGATAGAAATGAAAATCTTAATCGGAAACTTCAACTCAAGTTTTGAGGCTCTTCCCTTTGTTTTTTGGCAATTCTGAATTTTAGAATCCGGCATAGCGGGCACGGACGCATGCGCATTTTCGCAAGCTTTCCGAAAAGTGGTCATTTGCTGAAATCGGACACTCGAGCGCCGTTTTATGACCGTTTGAAGTTTCATCGTCGTTTTTCTCCTTTTCAGTGAAGATATCGTTCCTATTCATATCGTATTTTAGCGTAATTTACCGTATTTTAACGTAATTTAATGTAATTTAACGTAATTTAACATAATTTAGTGTTATTCAACATAATTTCAATTAATCTATCGTATTTTAGTATAAATATGGTAATTATACATCAAAGAAGTAATATAACAAATAATTTAAACAAAAATTTCAAATTTTCAGAGTTAGATTTCAATATTTTGATCTTCATAGTCTCTCTCTAAAAAAAAGAAAAAAAAAGAAAAAAAAAAGGTATATAGCCGGCCATAAAATGACCGGCTTAGGGAGGGAACATAGCCGGCCAGAAAATGGTCGGCTTGGGTATAATTCGATATTGAGTTGAGTTCTGGGTATAATTAATAATTTGTATTAAACTTTGGATATTAATAAAAATGTCGGGTATACTTACGTTTAATGGGTAAATATTGTAACAGAGGAGTTTTGGCTTCCTGCAGCGCACAAAATATATGCAATGTTGTTCGAATTCAATAGTACATACGCTGCATGAAGCTAAAACTGCTCTGTTAAAATCTTTACCCCGTTTAATAGCGGAATGGGAGTTTCAAATAATAATTAAGAAAATTGTCGTAGAACGTGTCTAGCCATCTAAATGGGTAAAGCTTTACCTAAAAGCTGAGGAGACTGATTGGATGAATTTCATCGGGTCCAAACTCCAAAGTTATACGGGTAGCTAATTATAGTACCACACAGAGAGATATACCAACAGGTGCCTCAGGAGAACCAGCAGATGGAAGGAGGGGGGTTGACCTCAACCTACCAGCCAAACAACTTTTAAGCATTGTTTATTTGTTTCAAGTTTGTAATGTAACAAGTGTGAATTAATAGAAGCAGTTAAGTATTTGATGGAATTAAATGAAACCAATTAATGTTCATAATTTATTCCGCCACTCTAGGGGTACCAAGGGCAGTGGACCATCCGAGAGATTAGAGAATCAAATAAATTGTTGGTTGCAATTTTGGGACCAGATAATGGAATCTAAATACGAGGCATTTTTAGGTAATGAATTCACATCCTCCCCTGTACGGTACCGTAAAAGGGAATATTTTAGAATTAGTAGATCCGGACTTCCGGTATTGCACGAATCTCAAAGTGCAAATTAATTTGTAATTTTTTTTTGACAACTTGATTTTATACTAAATTAATTTATAAATTTATAAATTTGACATGTAATTGAGTCACTCGTAAAGTAAATTGGTTTCCAAAGTTTGAATTTATCATTTAAAATAAAGTTTAACTTAGCAATCTTTTAATAAGCTTAGGAAAATCATAGTTCTACTCAACAATTGACCCTCAATTAGCAAATGTAAATAAGAAACCATGCTTTTTTGCTTCATGACACTAAATTAACTCGACGATTATTAAAAATATTAAATCTATTGATATCGGCTATTTAAAATGTAACCTATATACTAGATTTATACATGACATGAGAAATAATAAAATTTGATCTAAATTTTACAACACATCAAATTATTTGAAATTTGCAATGAATTTGTTGTTATTGAATTAGATGTTTTAATTGGGTATTGAATTATGAGGTATATTTAACGGGATAGCAGGTATGAGGTTCGGATTTAATTTGTGAAATGATATGATTGTGTGTTATGAGAATATGTGAAATGATATGGATATTATGTGACTTGTTTTATTGATAACTCAGATCCAGGTGCTATCGTCGGTTAAATATGCAGACATAATTCGATGTGAAATTGTGTGGATTAATTCAGTATGTTTGAATGATTGTTTAATTAAGTCAATTATAGAGAAACACGTCGTTAAATAATCGGTGACTGAGCTTTGTAGTTGAGAGGATGAAGGACGGATGCGAGGGTGCCTCTCTTATTGGAGATCCCCGGCCCGGCGGCGGAGTCGTGACAATTTTGGCTTTATTTATATTAGAATCAAATTATAACACACGTGTTTAACTTGATTTTAAGAATTTATCAAAATCAATAGATTAATTAATAATTAATGGAGCTCAACGCCTCAACCCTTAATAATTTATCAGCGAGTTGAGGGTTACATCATTAGTTTTGAATTGAGTTCCAACTCTGTATCATAAATTCCTTTCCTGATCTGCTTTGTCATTATGTGGGTTGCGTGATTTTCAGCACATTCGGAAATAGCCTACAAAATACAAATGTTGGTTGGATACTGTCCTGATCTCATTTATTCATCGTTAACTCATATTGACCATCATCATTTTTTTATCCTTTGGCATGTGCGAGGTTCTTGTACAAAGATTTTGCTAGGTCATATAGTTGCTATTCACTGTTTGTATCCCCCCAAAAGATAGAAATTAATAAAATAAATATTTTTTCCGAGAAAACAACTGCAGAGCATGTTTCATGATATTGAGCTTATCAGTACCATGCAGTTGGTTCAGCAACTGAATGCACCAGTGCTTGTGAGCATGATGACCACACTTTAACCTTGAACTATTTATACCTCAACTTCACCACCAATATACATGCACCAAGCATGCACATTTATTATTGGTCAAACAAGCACACATAATATCAGGCAAAATAACCAAAAATGGAGAACAGAGATTATTAGAGTTTCTCCCTTGAATTTTTTTTCAGCAAGCTCGCAACTCCAAGGATAGTTTTACAGAAATTATGAAAATGTCTGTTAATCAGAGCAAAATTTGGGACTAGGGCATTCAGCAACCGTCATTCTTTATTTTTCTATTTCACAAAATAAAGTTCAACTAAGTACAGAAGAACAAAAAAGCTGGAAAGAAATAATGCGGCTATAAATCCTCTTTGTTGAATTTCCCTAAAGAAGCACGCTGAGCAATCAGTTGTTTGTCTCGGGCTTGTTTCTTGGCAAGGGTTTCTTCATCCATGATTTGGATTGGGAACCACTCTGGCAGAGTTAGCCAGCTTCTCATATTTTCTTCGGTGATATTATCCTGTAATCTCTCCACATGGGGGCGTAGTTCCAGAGAAACAAAGTCTATTAAGGTCCCACCTGCCGCAAATAAGATTGCGTACCGAATTGCTCCGAGCTGTCCACCTGAAAATGATTTGCTGACCGCTATTATTCTTTTTCCGTTTCTCCCTAATTTCAATTATTTAGATAAATTGTTTGCTATAACCTCCGCCACAAAACTCTCTTGTATTTTTCTATAACTGAATTGAACTGAGCCACAAAACTCCATGGTAGTATATAACAAATAAGGAAGTGACACATGACAGGATTGCGGTTTGACCTAGGGCGTTACTCCTACCTTGGAGTAATTTGGCTGCATCAAGTTTCACCATCAGTTGTGCAATAAACTGCCTCAACTTGGCAAGTGGACAACAAAAGAGACAAAATAAGTTGCAAATAGGTTGCTGATTGGTAGCGGCCGAAACTTTGACTGGTACAGAAGGCACCAAAAAAGTATCAAAATCTTGGCTCACTGGCAATCTTTTGGTTTTTACACATTTTACTCGGTCATGTACAGGTTACTGCATTCAAATTATTTGACACTAAAACAGTAAAATAAAAAAATTACAAGGAAAGGTGGCTGGCCTGCAATTGCGTACCATTTATTTCCCCACCGGATAGAATTTTATATCTAAAATGTCATAAGTCATAACTGAACTAATATCGGATATATAACAAATGCATAGATATATAACAAAATGCTTATGAAGAAAAATAAGAACCTTGAAATCTGCCAAGAATAGCACCACTTGTTAATCCACCTACCACAGAGTTCATCAAGTCATCCTTCTCAGCACGCCTCGCATCTCTTGCAAGCTCACGTGCACCTAAAATATAGAGTGACAACAAAGAGATTCACTAGAGAATTGCAATTCAGCAGAATCGTAATGATAACTGGTGCCGTCTTTATTGGTTTATGACTGCATTTGGCCATGTATTGATGCTCTATCTACTAGCTTGAGCTATCAACTAATATCAGTAACATATAGAGCAACAATTTAGGAAAGGAAAACATGGGGTGGTCGATATAGTATTGGAGGCCATTTATGGTATTTATGGTATCCCTCATGTGTTGTGGGGGTAGATGGGCTATAACAATTTTAGATAATAAAAGGGACATTTGAACAGGGTGATAAACACAATTTTTACTAAGTTTATTGGAGCTTAATTGCATGTCTAGGCTAATTAAGGTAAATGAAACCATATAAAACCCACAACAATAAATCCCAAGAAAAATGCAATTAACATCTAAGAAATCAATATGTATAGTGACCCTTTTACTAAAAAGAAAAAGTGTTATAGTATCCCATAAGTTAATCGTTATCAGTGCGGTATCATAGCTGTTACCAAAACCAACTAAACTAAAAATCAATTACTGAAATTTCAGATAACGAGAAGTAAATTAAAGAAAATCATACCACAATAGCAACCAGCAACGACAGCTAAATTAGCGGCATATGACAAAGACAGGGCTCTCCGGTTCTTAGACATTAAGCCATAACCTCCGCCTACCAAGCCTGTTCAACCAGTTTTGCGAATCAGACCTCAATTTTTTTAAAAACTTCTATTTAATTTGCCTTTTTTTTTTTCAAGGATCTTACCAGCGAGAATGGTTGGGACGATGATGCGCTCCTTCCAGCCGTCAGACGACCGACTTGTGGCCGGGATCGCGTCGCCGGAAGGCGCCATTCAGCACTGCTCGCCGGAGCTCAGAGTCCGATTGGACTGGAGGGGAGAGAGGTCAGAGGTAGTCGCTGCTGATGGTTGTTTATTGTTTTAACGAAAAATGAGAAAGCAGTAGAATTGTTGATCTGCTCAAATCTAGTATTTTAAATACACTCGGCCCATTAGGCCCGTCAAAAATCTAGGCCTAGAACCTGGGCCGCAAAGCAGACAGTTACTGTTCTTTGCGGCTTATTTTTTTTTTTGTCCTTTTAGGACTGGATAACTGTTTCAGCCTGTTGAAGAATCTACATCTCATTGCAAATTCAATCTGTTAGTCTTTTGCGGTTCCAACCATGTATAACAATTTTTGATATATATAAGAATTTCACCTTTAGAAATTGATTTCAGAAGTCCACGTTGGCAAATATAGCAATTTTCATTGGCTTCTTCCCTACTGCATGGATTTTGCATCTACCGCTTATTTCAGAAATGTAATAATTTTGCAATTAATTTAGACTTAATTTGACAGGGAAGATACCATCAGTAAGTTTATCTCAGGTTCGCACCTACCAAGCTTTCAATTTTTTTTTTTTAATCTCAGGTTCAATCTAGAAACGGATTTTACGAAGAAATCAGATTTTAGAATCGGATTTGCAGAACTTTTTATCGAAGAATCCAATTTTTGAATGGATTCTTTTTAAGAAAATTTTGATTGAACATGAGATAATACTTATCATTTTATATAAAATGAATTTTCTATCTATTTTCTGACGTAGATTAAATTCTTCGAAAATCCAAACTTATTTTCTAGCTTGTAATGAATTGTTTTTTTTTTTTTTGTTTAAGATTGTTAGGGATCCTCCCTCTAATTTATTATTATCATATAAAATCTCAGATCAATTAACTGATTTATTTTTCATAGTTAGCCATTAAATTTTTTAAAGAATTAACAACACCGGACATTGTTATTTCTTTTCATTGTATTTTGACCGCTTGACTTTATACTAAATTAATTTATAAATTTATAAATTTGATATGTAAACACATCGTTCATAAAGTAGATGAATTTCAACAGTTTAGATTCGTTATTTAAAGTCCAAAGACTTGGTGAGCTTAAGAACACCTAGTTCTACTCCATTTATATTATCTACCTAGCAATCGCCTATTCATCTAAGGTTATTTTTGTTTTATGTTTCAACAATCCGCCCTCTATTTTGTATGAGAACGGAGTAGGTCCAATGGGCATCGGACCTACTTTTAGGTTCAACGAGCATCATGACCGTCCGATCTAATTTAAGATTTTGTGCACAAAAATTGAAACAGATACGCACGAAGTTTAAAGCGTTCCGCACGAATCTTAAAGCAAATCGATGGTGATTAAACCCATCGAACCAGAGTAGGTCCGATGCCCATCGGACCTACTCTCAAGTGATTTTGTATCAACTATCAAACCAAAACAAAGTTGCCAGGAAAATAACAAAACAATGAAGTAAACTAGGAGGAATACCAGTACCCATTACCCTTTTCTCAACAAAATTGCCCAATGGATTTCTTACAAAGGAACAAACAAAAAATGAGAAGAACAATGTCTAATTCTAACTTTCATTTCTCACCACTACTAAAATAACATTAATTGGAAGCAAAGACAAGTGCCTAATACAAGAGACAGAAAAAGTGAAGTATAAGAAGGGGTCACAATTGCTGAATTGTAATCAGGTGGACTGAATCCACCAAAACCAGGAGTACCGGTACCGGTACCGGTACCAAAACCAGGGCTGAAAGGAGTGGTACTTGGTGTTGTCCCAGGTGTAGCTATCGGGGTAGTTGACGGGGGTGGCAGGTTGGGCGTACTCCCTGCAGCGCTGAGACAAACAAAATAGAGAAAATAAAAGGTAGGTTAATTGTGTTTGCTGTAATAAAAATAAAAAAAATAAAAAACATGTTTTAACAGAACATAAATTAATATTGTATGCTACAAGAAATTCAGTTGGATTATTCTGATTCTCTTATCAAAAGCCATCCTATCTTGAACTGATTCAAATTCTTTGATTAAATTTTGAAGTCTGTGGCATCTTGCCATTCTTGGTGAGGATACAAAATCAAACCCAACCCACAATAGAAACTGACACCTTTAAGTGGGTAAACAAATAAATGCTAGATATTACCCTAGAAAGGCTGCTTTAGATTTAATTTAGTTAAGAAAACCTTTTAATTCAAAAACAGAAACCAACAAGGCTGCTTTAATCATCAAATTGAATCCTTAACTATTTCTGTTTCCTTTGTTAATTTCATGAAACTAACTCTAGGTCTTAGATGCTGACAAAAAGATGAATGACCACAAAAAGTTGGAACATGGTAATGAACTAAGAAACTTAATTTTGTATGAATCAGCATAGCCTAACAATATTTAATTGTGTCATGCATGCAAAGTGGTTGGCATTTTATTTCAGAGTATTATGACCAAACAAAAAGTAAAATTTAATTTCATGGTACAGCATATGACAAGTAGGAGAAGGCTACCTTGCAGATGAAGGATATGTGCATGAACCATAACCTGCATGTCAATAAACCACACTGATTAACAAATAGGCTCCTTTTGTAGATGCAAAATATATATATATATATATATATATATATAGAGCTGGGCTATGGTGAGTTGTGAAGTAAGATGTCATTTTTACTTCACGTTCATATTTTCATTTTGAAAATCCAAACAACCGATCCGAACCGTTCAACATGTTCTCTATATTGAAATGTGCTTGGAGACCAAATTTTACATTTTTTGGAATTTTTTTACTATTTATTAAGCCACTTTGAAAATTGCTGATCTGGTGGTCCAGAAAATTTTACTTTTTTTTACTGTTCACAGTGGATCAGTGATTTCAAAGTGGCTTAATAAATAGTAAAAAAATTCCAAAAAATGTAAAATTTAGTCTCCAAGCACATTTCAATATTTAGAAAAAGTTGAATGGTTCGGATCGGTTGTTTGAATTTTCAAAATGAAAATGGCGTGAAATAAAATAACGTTTTACTTCACAACTCACCATAGCCTATCTTCTCTCTCTCTCTATATATATGTGTATATATATATATATATATATATATATATATATATATATATATATATATAGTGCTTGGCTATTCTACTTATATAAGCATATGATGGCATATGCTTATAACTCATTTTTTCATTTTTAAAATCCAAAAAGTCGATTTGAACCGTTAGATGTGATCTCTATATTGAAATGTGCTTGGAGACCAAATTTCACATTTTTCTGAATTTTTTTACTATTTATTAAGCCACTTTGAAAATCGCTGATCCAACGGTGGCTTCTGATTTTACTGTTTTGTTAAGCCACCGTTGGATCAGCGATTTTCAAAGTGGCTTAATAAATAGTAAAAAAATTCAGAAAAATGTAAAATTTGGTCTCCAAGCACATTTCAATATAGAGATAACATCTAACGGTTCAAATTGACTTTTTGGATTTTGAAAACGAAAAAATGACTTATAAGCATATGCCCTCATATGCTTATGTAAGTAGAGTAGCCAACCTCTATATATATATATATATAGAGGTGGGCTACTATCTACTTACATAAGCATATGAGGGCATATGCTTATAAGTCATTTTTACGTTTTTAATGTCCAAATGATTGATCTAAAGCACTTAACATGTTCTCCATATTAATAAGTGTTTGGATACGAAATTTTACATTTTTTGGAATTTTTTTACTATTTTTTTAGAATTTTTCAAAACAGTGGTTTAATATGGTAAAAATAATAAAAAAAAATATGAAAAATGTTATTTTGAAAAATTCTAAACAAATAGTAATAAAATTCCAAAAAATGTAAAATTTCGTTTCCAAACACATATTAATATGGAGAACATGTTGAGGGCTTCAGATCTACCATTTAGACATTGAAAACGCAAAAGTGACTTATAAGCATATGCATATGCTTATGTAAGTAGAGTAGCCACTCAATATATATATATATAGAGAGAGAGAGAGAGAGAGAGAGAGAGAGAAGAACAAACATCTACTAAATTAACTCGCCATTTGTAATCTTGACACATAAATGAATTATTTCAAAAGCAAAAAAGAAATTAATATGCATGCACTTATGGCCTTATGCCTCTCAATAAACGAATTTATTTATATGGATGCACCTTTTTGGCCATCTTGATAAGACTAACAAAGGTCACTTCCTTTATTATTATATCAAATCAAAATGACAAAGATATATATCTGTTCCAATTCTTCACAGAAAAGAGAAAACACAAAAAGGCTTGCTTAAAGAAAAAAGGTACAAGCCAATGGCATACTTAATATGAACGGTTCTGGAAAATACCCCTGTTTAAAATCTTCTAATTGTGCGTATATACTTTGGTTGATCTTCCAACTCTGAACCACTCTTCTAAACATTCGGATTTATTGACAACGAATTGAGCTTGACAATCTCAACAACCATAAAAAGTAATTTCTAATTTTAAAACATGACTGTTGGAATGTAATATATACTTTACATTCGTCATGTACATATATAAAAATGGTGAAATCTGATACATGTTTACCATCCATATTTATGTACAATGGTGGTTCATTTTCTCAAGTGCCCAAGTTCTAAGGTGACAACCGGAGCATAATGGGTTCCCATTGTTGATACTACTATATGGTTGGGAAAATGAGCTATCAGAATTTACTATTTATATTTATATAAAAAATTCTAAAGCCATCGGGACGGAACAACTGGAATATATTTCTAGAGCAAGTCTCTTGAAGAAGGTTTGAGATGGTTTCTTTTTTCTTTTGGATTCAAAATCCACAAGCATATAGATTGTTCTTTGGATATGCTTTTGTTGTCAGCATAACCAAAAAATGTAGTAGTAAATTTCACCTGATAAAGAATTCGGCCCCGATAAGAATTCAAGAGACATATATATTAATAAAGAGCGGATAACTTTAAAATTTATGTAAGGTTAAAAAATATGCCAATTTATAACAGACTATTCGAATTCAAATTCAAAATTTGAATTACCCCACAAAATGTGAACTCTGACAAAAGTGTGTTTCATACCAGGGTGTCAAGTAACGCTCCAAGCAGTTTTCATAAAAATAAAAAATAAAAAATAAAAGAATACAGATGCCAATTTATAGTCGGTCTGCATCAAAATTTATCATAAAATAAAAAATAAATAAAACGGACATACAATGCCCAATTGCCCATGCATGCACTAGCTCGGAGCACGCGCGTATTCCCAGCTTCAACTCAACCTAGAAGTGGGCCCATAATATACTCCGAGTGCAGGGAAAAAAATAAGAGAGAGTGAGAGAGTGAACGTACTTGGATCAGTAACCGTCACAACGGCAGCGCCCCCAAAGTCGCATGCACCTGGCGCAGCATTAGACCTCTGGTAGTAGCTGTTAAAGGCGTAGGAGGCGTGCGCTTGCAAGGTATTCGGGAGGTAGCAGAGACCTGAGCTTTGAATCGGTGCGCAGTCTGCCACCCCAGGCCCACACGCGTAGTCCAGCGCCAACTGGAGCGCCGTCTGGTTGGTACCGCTCTTACAGATGCACCACGTGGCACCCTGTGCCAGGTCTTCTCTGAGAAGAACTGTCAGGAGGAGGAGAGTAAGCAAGAGCATTTTGCTCTCAGAAAAGAAGGGGTGTATGATATGAGGAGGGAATATTGAAAAGGAAGGAGAAGGAATGAAGGATGATATCGATGTTTGCTTTCTTTTCTTTTATATTATACTTTTCTTTTGTTTTCTTTTTTTGCTCTTTTCTTTGAATTGAGATTTTGCTTTTTCAGACCTTTTTCTTTATTACGTTGGTTTTTGAGTGGAGATAGACTGTCTGTATCTTCACTGTCCCCACTGGTACTTTGACTATATAGGATGTACAAAATTATATTATTTCATGGTATTTTAGTAAGCAAAATATTAATGACAATAGTTAATTAATTACTTGCCAACTACGTTACATGAACATTTTTTTTGTTCATACTCTCTATATTAATGTTGTACAGCGGTAGTATCATTATATTATATGGCACAAAGATTTACCCACAAACGGATTACTAATTATTTACTCGATGTTTGCCGAACTTTTATTATTTACGTAGCTTAACTAATTACGAGATTTATGAGACATGGGGAGAAATCTTCTGCCACATCATCCGTGAGTAAAACACCGTAGAATGATGTGCGTCAAAAGTTGCTTAAGAATTCTTGCTGCTGCACTGCCCTTGTTTTTATTGAACAATTACAATGCAAGACCGAGGTTTAGACGCTGCGTCGAGACAGGGTTAATATTGGAAACCTTTAGATTTTCTATGTGCGAGAATTTCGGCATAGTTTGAACTTTCTGACTCGACATGAAGAATTTCGGCGTAGTTTGAACTTTGTGACTCGACATGAAAATTGGGATGGGAATCCCTGACGTGGACGACGGCTCGCTATGGTGTTTCGCGACACGTTGCTTCCGTATAAACTGACACGTGGCAGTGAGGTGAGCGTGCGTGTCGCGTTGTTTTAATTAGTAGTTTAGTAGTCAACAAATGAATTATTCGGATTCGGTTCGGCGAGGTTAAAAATTCGTAATTAGAAAATAATTTGAGTATAATTCGAGAATGATTCAGAATTATTCGGATCAGAGATCAGTCCTACAAGGAAGCAAAAAAAAATTCGCGAATTATTTGGGAAAAAATCGTGAATAATTCGTAAAATTCGGAAAAAATTCTTAAAATTCGTGAATTATTCGCGAATAATTCGGTCAACCGAATAATTCGGCGTTTGGTTCGGCATCACAAAAAAAAACGAATTATCCACGAATAATTTATAAATCTCGTGACTAAGGTGGAAACAAGTCGAGGAGAATTTTTTTTGTCTATAGAAAATTTAAAAAAACAAGAAACATAAATAGAAAGAGTACCTGTAGATTTTCATGAATAGAAAGATTTATAGAAATTTTATCGATCTAAATGTTTGCAAAAGTTTGAGTTAGTAAAATTCTTACCGATTGAAACCAGATTTTTTTTATATTTTTTTTATATTTTTTACTAAAATATGAAAGGTTTTTTTTAAAACAATAAATAAAGTATCTTAGAATTTAAATATATTAGAAAGACTCGATCTATTTTTTTTTAAACCTTTTTTATTTAAAGTGATAAAATAATATAAAATTCGTGATTCAAATATGATATGGATGTAATTCGATAACAGTTCTTTCTCTTTAGATTACATACATTAAAATTTGAAATTACAAAAAAAAAATTGCGAATAATTCTCAGATATAATGTGTGAATAATTAGTAAAAAAAATGCAAATAATACATTTTGAGTTTGAATCCGGTTCATTTACTATATATTAGCATGAATTTTAAAAGAACCTCGTGTATTACAGATTTGGATCAAATTGATCCAAATCTTAATTGGACGTACCAGATTCAAACTCAAACAATGATGTAATGCATATGATCTGAACTCTACTGAACTCCTCAAAGCTATCAAGGACCTCTTCATCATCCACTTTCATGGTGTCTGTCATGAGTCTGCATCCTCAACATTAATGTAGTATTTGAGTTAATTTTTGAACCGTACAATCAGAATTCAGACATCTGTCTCCCGCCCTTTAATATTAGTGTGGATTTAAATTGGACTGTTTAAATCTTAAGCTTAAAATTTGAGTTAACACGGAGGATACAAATTCGTTAGTCACATTTGTTCTCATTATAATTCAATTGAGTTAACGAAAAAAAAATAGTGGGACCAATATGTTCTAGGACTTAACACGCTCACTTGATCAACCTTTTCTCCTAACACAACACACTCTTAAGATTTGAACGTGACCAATATGTTGCTTCTCTCTAGTTTCTCTTTTTTTAAGAAGCTCGACAAAGGCTGCCAAGAAAATGTTGCTTCTCTCTAGTTGGTAGTAAGACTGTAAATGAACTGAGTTTGAGCGAGTTACCTCCAACTCGCACTCAGCTCATTAAATAAATGAGCGAGTCAACTCGAGTTGGGATGGTAATAACGAGTTGTAGAGCCAATTCGAACTCAGCTCGTTATCAACTCGAGTTGGCTCACAACTCGTTTATAACTCGTTTAACCAGTTAATTATATACTACTAGTAAAATAATTATCAGTATCTAGAAATTTTTCATACAACAATAATACATAAGCACTAGTAATTTTTCATACATCAACTTAGTACATAAGCATCAGTAATTTTTCATACAGCAGCTCTACAAAAACAATTTCTGAGATTTATTGTGACAAATGTTATGTAACTCGAGTTATAAATGAGCGAGTTGGGGTAAGCTCAAACTCAGCTCATTTATTAAACGAGTCAGCCAACTCGAATTGAAACTGACTCGAGTTGTAAACAAGTGAGTTACGAGTTTAAGCAATTTTGTCCAGTCCTAGTTAGTAGGTAGTTTTGCACACACCTTTATAAGATGATGAGGAAAACGTGACCTCTAAAAAATGGTAAGACGAAGATTCGATCCACAACAAGTGGGCCCAATGGGCCGCCACATTTAGGCCCTGTTCAGATGTCTTGTTTTTCGGTGGGAACAGGGGAGTTTCAAGGGAATTGGGATATATTTACTACACCCGTTCGGATGTCGGTTTTTGCCCAATCCGTTCCTATCATTTTTCCCATCATTTTCCCCACACAGCGTAAATTGATGGGAAAATAAAAATTCGGTTGGACTCCATTCTGATATTCCCAATCGTGAGCTGCTGCTACTTTTTCTCTCTCCTCATCGCCTTTTCTAGTTTTCTTCAATCGTGAGAAAGGTACAAATGTTCATTGATTTTATTTATCATTTACCCTAACGGTTTGAGTTTCTGCACTAATTAAATTATTTTGCTATTTTTGAACTTGCTTTTTCTTCAATTGGAAACTGATTTTGCCTAAGAAATACCCATTTGCATATTGGAAACTGAAAACTTGCTTTTTCAGCGGCTTAGAGTTCTAAAAGGTGACATTTTTATTAGAGATCAGTATAATTTTAATGAGATGAGCTTTATTTGAGATTGCTTTGCTAGAAAAAATTACCTGAGGTGAAAAGAAACCTGTAAATTTTCGAGTCTACTCTTTCAGCAGTACAAAATTGTTAATGATTTGGTAAACACTAGAAATTATGGTAATGATAAACTGGTCATGGTGGCTTCTTTGGGTAGTAATTGATGAATCGAGACGAGCAATTCTATCTAGCTTTTATTGCATTAGCTTTTTAGGTTTTTTCTTTCTAGTTGATGTTTCTTAATCGTTAGGGATTGAGGACTGGTACCGGTATTGTACCAAGTCACTCCAGGTTCTAGAAAATCATTAGGGATTGAGGACTGGTACCAGTACTGTACCAAGTTATTAGGGATTGAGGACTGGTACCGGTACTGTACCAAATCATTAGGGATTGAGGACTGGTATCAGTATTGTACCAAGTCACTCCAGGTTAGCTTTATATGTTCATGGAGAATGCAATTGTCTGGAATCCCTCTACACTTCACTGCACCGCCAGGACTGTAGACGGGTTCAGATCCATTGCGGTACTCTGCCGTGTTGGTACCAGTTGGTACAAACATTAACTTCACACGACAGTTCAAACAATGACCTCAGTATGGTTTATACTTTATAATATACAAATTACTTTAATTTACTTGAAGGCACAGTACAAGAGATAAGCTTTTGTGTTTTTTTTTTTCTACAGGCAAACCTGGAACAAAGCAGTAAACAATGCTATAATATACCAAGGGTTTGTAGCAAAAAAGAAACTAATGATGAACCTTTATGTAAAAACTAAAAAAAGGTCTAATTAGTGTTTCTCTGTTCTTTTTTTAACAAAAATCAACCTAAATTTTTTAGTGATATGGGAACAGATAAAGATTGCGAAATTTAGCTTAATTCTTGAGTGATTTGGTAAGGTTTATCTGGTTTTTCTGTACCAAACTCAACCGAAATGGTTTAGTCTCATTAGTGTTTCATATGGTCTTTCAGATTTAGAAATAAATTTCTTCTTACCATTATGATTTGACCATTTTTAAAAGATCTTTTTTATTTTTTTTTTTAAATTTATTTTGGCAGGATGGTGCTAATTTTAGAGAATATATCAATACCAATGTGTTGAGATATTTTGTATGTTTTCGTGTTTTCGGGGTTTTCTAGGGACCTATTGGCAAATAGGACATTACGGGATAATCTAGGGTGTTATTTGTAAGAGTGTGTTGTAAGGCTTATATAAGCCCGAACCATTAAACAATAAAATATACTTTTTGGCTCACTTTTCTTCTTGGTATCAGAGCCTAATTAGGGTTAGGGTTAGCTACAGTAAAACCTGTAGCACTTCGCTACTGTAGCGCCACTTACCACCGCTGCCACTGCCTGAGTCAGCACAGCCGCCGCCAGGGCCGATCGCCGTCGCCAGGCCGTCGTCAGGCCGTCGCCAAGGCCAGATCCGCCTCTGCCTAGGTTTTGGCCGCCGCCAGAACCTCCTCTGCTAGGGTGCGCCGCCTGTGCTAGGGTTCGGGCCGGCGATCCAGGGCCTCTCCGCCTAGCACACTGGACCGATCTGCTCCGTCACTGCTCTCCGCCGCCAGTCCAGAGCTCTCCTCCTAGCGCCGCCCCTTTCTCCGATCTGGCCGCCTCTCTCTCCAGATCCGCCTAACTTTTCCTCTCTCTCCAGATCCGACAGCCCCCCCTCTCTCCCTCTCCAGACCCGATAGCCCCCCTCTCCAGACCCGACAACAGCCCTCTCTAGACCCGAAAACAGCTCTCTCTCTCTTCTAAAGGGAAACTTCTAAAGGGCAAAGGTAAGGGGGTGTTCTTTGGGTGACTTGGCCGGCGTGGGGGGCCTATTCCCCACGATACCCGGGAAGCGGGTTTGGATCGGGGTTGATCGAGTTGTTTGAGCTCGAATCTTGATGAGGTAAGATCAAGATCGGGCTAAAAAAAAGGGGAAGAGGTTAGAGGTGATGAGGATCGGGTCTTGAGGGTACAAGATCGAGTCTTGAGGAAGAAGAAAGAGAGTTTAACTAAAACTGTGTGGGTAGATTGAGTCTGATCGATGGCTCACGGGGATTCAGGCAAGGAGGCCAAGAATCCCATGGAAGAAGCTTTGGGGAAGCTGAGTGGGGATAAGATCACTATGCTGATGAGGGCATTCAAGGTGGCTGCTAGTGAGAGCGCGCCGAGGCCAGCACCGAGGGTGGAGCTACCACCGATTGATGTGAAACTCGATGGTCCAGCTTCGTATTTGAGCTGGTCGCGTCGGGTAAGGTACACTCTGGTAGGGAGGAAACTAGAGGGGTACTTGACTGGAGCGATTACTGAGCCGGCTGAGGGGACTCCGGCATGGGATGAGTGGAGGTCCACTCACATGCTGGTATACATCTGGCTCCTGAGCTCGATGACACCACAGATTGCAGCCAATGTGGATGGCATTGAGGATGTGAGGCTTGTCTGGGAAAAGCTGAGAAAGACGTATGATGGAGTGGGGAACAATCTAAGAGTTTACCAGATCAAAGGAGATATCATTGCTTGTGTACAGGGGGAGAGGTCTGTACAGGAGTATGCCATAGAGTTGGAGCGCTTATGGCTGGAGCATGACCATTGCGAGAGGACATTATGTTGCCCTGACCCTGCGTGCAGGAGGACCGAGGCTGAGATGCGGGACAAGACTATGGGATTTCTTAGGGGTCTGGCCCCAGTCTTCGAGCAGAGGAGTGCGATGTTACTAGCACAGCCGAAGATCCCTTCACTTGATGAGGCAGTCTCGGCCATGATACAGGAGGAGACCCGGATCGCGCTACAGGCTGGGGCAGGGGGACTTCCAGGGGTGAAGTCGGCTCTAGCTGTCTCCAACTCAGGAAACACCAGGTCTAGAGGTGAGACCCGGGAGTGCTACAATTGTGGAGAGGTAGGCCACCTGAAGTCAGCTTGCACTAAGCCACCAAAGGTGAGACGCGGCCAGTCTGGAGATCGCGGTCGTGCTCGAGGTCGCAGAGGAGGTGGAAGAGGAGGCTACCGGGCAAATCTGATGGTAGCAGGTGAAGAGGAGGAGGCAGGTGTGGTCTTCACTGATGAGGATCATGAGTTTTTGGAGGCACTGAAGAGGAAGCAAAGAGCGGCAGATGGAAAGAGTGTGGCCGATGATGCATCCACCTCGTCCTTACCCAGGGGTAACATTGCTTCTTATGCTCATTCAGCATCAGGTACTTGTGACTCACACGCCCTTGCCTCTATACCTACCACTAGATCACCATGGATCGTTGATTCAGGTGCTTCTAGACATGTGACGGGTACTGCAGGAGAGTTTTCTTCCTATACTCACCTGGCAGTCCCTGAGAGTATTCAGACAGCAGATGGTACGGCCCAGCCCGTGGTGGGTAAGGGTACTGTGCGATGTACCAACTCACTGACTTTGTCCAATGTTTTGCATGCTCCTTTTCCAGTAAATCTCTTATCCATAAGTGCTATTATTCTCCAACTAAAATGTGTTGTCTCTTTTGATATTCCTAAGGTGGTCTTCCAGGAGAAGGGGACGGGCAGGATGCTTGGGACTGGCACATGACATAGCGGTTTATGGTACTTGGATAGGGACAGTTTGGACTCGGCTCTTTCGTCCATTGTAGAGGGTGCTGGAGGAGTCGGGAGGAGTGTGGAGGATCTACTGCTGCTTCACCATAGGCGGTTGGGTCACCCGTCTTTTCCTGTTTTGAGTAGGTTGTATCCGCCTTTGTTTGAAAAGGCTAATAAAGAAAAGTTGGTATGTGATGCATGTGAGTTAGGGAAACACACCAGAAGCTCTTATTCTAGCTCTGGTAGTAGGAGTTCTTTTCCTTTTGAGTTGGTACATTCAGATGTATGGGGGCCTTGTCCCACAACTACTTTAAATGGAGTTAGATATTTTGTTTCTTTTATTGATTGTTTTTCTCGTGTGACTTGGCTTTATTTGATGAAAAACAAGAGTGATGTGTTTGCTTGCTTCAAAGATTTTCACAAAGGAGTCCAGACTCAATACGGTGCAGTTGTGAAGGTATTGAGGTCTGACAATGGGACAGAGTACATCAACAAGTCGTTTGGAGAGTACTTATCATCTCAGGGAATACAGCATCAAACCACTTGTCCATACACACCAGAGCAGAATGGGGTGGCCGAAAGGAAGAACAGGCACCTCCTTGAGGTGACCCGGAGTATGATGATGTCGATGAAGGTTCCCAAATACTTGTGGGGGCAAGCAGTTCTGACAGCGGCTTACTTGATCAATAGAATGCCCTCGCGGGTATTGGAATGGAAGTCTCCGATTGAGATGCTAAGAGGTAAGAATGGTGATATTCTCCCTCTCAAAACATTTGGCTGTGTGCGCTTTGTGCAGGACAACATACCAAATGTGGGCAAACTAGATCCTAGGGCTGTGAAGTGTGTGTTTGTTGGGTATTCGGCTACCAAAAAGGGGTATGTTTGCTGGAGTCCTTTGGAGAGGAGGTTGTTCGTTAGTATGGATGTCACATTTCGAGAGCTTGAGCCATACTACTCTTCTCAGGTCACTTCACCTTTTGGAGACTCGCTCGATACATGAGGTATGAGGCGAGAGGGGGAGACTAGCAGTGGTAGTGAGAGGAGGATGGTGAGTGTGGGGGATGTCTCTTGTTCGATTGATGAGGAGTCGGCCGTTGTGCCGGAACAGGAAGGGAATGATCCCGGAAATGATGGAACTCAAGCTCAGGGGGAGCTGAGAGTGTATACGAGGAGACAAAAGCAGAATGAGGGGGTCGTTCCTACAGTGCCGCTTGTGCCAACTCCCTTGTCCCTGCCTATCCCGACTCCTGAGACACCTACACCATCCACCTCAGATCCAGAGTACACAGGTGATATGATTCCTCTCTCTACTCCTCCCACTCCCCTATCGGTAAGGAGAACTTCTCGCACCAATGCGGGGGTTCCACCTGACCGATACGGTTTTCCACATGACATTGCTCAGTTTGTCTCTTACTCTCACATATCACCTGCACATGGATCATTCATTGCATCTTTGGACATTGTCTCTATTCCTAAGTGTTGGCAGGTTGCTAAAGATGATCCAAAGTGGAAAGCTGCCATGTTAGAGGAACTTGAGGCTCTTGCTAAGAACAAAACCTGAAAACTTGTGTCACTACCACCAGGCAAGAAGGCGGTTGGGTGCAAGTGGGTCTTCACTGTGAAGCAAGGCCCGGAAGGTCGAGTTGAGCGCTACAAGGCCCGATTGGTAGCAAAGGGGTACAGTCAGAATTATGGCATTGACTATGATGAGACCTTTGCACCTGTGGCGAAGATGAGCACAGTGCGGACACTTGTCTCCTTGGCAGCGAATGGAGGGTGGAAGTTGCATCAGCTTGATGTGAAAAATGCCTTCCTTCATGGTGATTTGGTGGAAGAGGTGTACATGGAGGTCCCACCGGGATTTGGCACGAAACAAACGGTTGGCAAGGTGTGCAGGCTCCAGAAATCCCTTTATGGGCTGAAGCAGTCTCCTCGAGCCTGGTTTGACAGGTTTAGGAGGGCTATGGTAGGCATGGGGTATCGGCAGACCATACAGTGTTCTTTAGGCGACATGGAGTTCACATTACGATGCTTGCGGTGTATGTGGACGACATGATTATCACTGGTGATGATGAGAGTGAGATTGCTCAGCTAAAGGCCAGATTGGGCAAGGAGTTTGAGGTAAAGGACTTGGGACAGCTGAGATACTTCCTTGGGATTGAGGTAGCTCGTGGTACAGAGGGGATTGTGTTATCTCAGAAGTATGTGCTAGATTTGCTCACAGAGACAGGTATGCTGGGATGTAAGCCCACGACTACTCCCATTGACCAGAAGTCCAAGCTAGGTGCTGAGGCAGGAGAGCCAGTTGATAGAGAGAGGTACCAGAGATTGGTGGGCCGCTTGATCTATCTGAGCCACACTCGTCCTGACATATCCTTTGCTGTGAGTGTGGTGAGCCGCTATATGCATGACCCTAGAGAGGGTCACATGGATGCTGTGTACCAGATTCTGAGGTACCTGAAAAGTGCACCAGGGAAGGGGTTGATTTTCAGGAAGAATGGGCATTTGAACATTGAGGGCTATTGTGATTCAGACTGGGCTAGTTGTGCTGATGACAGGAAGTCCACGTCTGGATATTGCATGTTTATAGGAGGCAATCTGGTCTCCTGGAAGAGCAAGAAGCAGACAGTGGTTGCGCGATCCACAGCCGAGGCAGAGTACAGGGCCATGGCCTTAGGCGTGGCAGAGATGTTGTGGTTAAGAGCCTTGCTGGTGGAGCTCAAGATGGACCAAGGGGCCAAAATGAAGTTGTGGTGCGATAACAAGTCAGCCATCAGTATCGCCAACAACCCAGTGCAGCATGATAGAACCAAGCATATCGAGATCGATAGGTTCTTCATCAAGGAGAAGTTGACCAGTGGACTCCTGGAGTTAGGTCGTGTTGCAACCAAAGACCAAGCAGCAGATTGTCTGACGAAAGGACTCAATTCGTTGGACTTAGCGAGAGGATGTGACAAGATGGGCTTAGTGGATATCTTTCGCCCATCTTGAGGGGGAGTGTTGAGATATTTTGTATGTTTTCGTGTTTTCAGGGTTTTCTAGGGACCTATTGGCAAATAGGACATTACGGGATAATCTAGGGTGTTATTTGTAAGAGTGTGTTGTAAGGCTTATGTAAGCCCGAACCATTAAACAATAAAATATACTTTTTGGCTCACTTTTCTTCTCAATGTACCATATCAGCCGGTACAGCACCAATGTTTAGCACTGGGAACACCTTGCTGTGAAGTTGGAATAATTTGTTATATCAATGAAGAACTTCTCTATTTCATTTTTTTTTCCTTTTCATACAATATAGTATGTTTATTGTCCTGAGCATGAAAGTACTGTAACTTCTTATTAATCCGTTTTAAATGTTTTCTTCTTAGTAGGTTAAATTAATAAGAATATAATCTCATGTACCCTCTAAACATAGTTATTATTGAATGCCTTTTGCAACTACTCAATTCCTATAGTTATTTTTTTCTTTTTCATACAAATATACAATATAGTATGTTTATTCTCTTTTCTATTTTTCCAACTACTCAATTTCCATAAATGCAACAGAGTATTGAATGCAAAACATGTTCCATATTATCAAATATTTCTGATTTAATTATAAAAAATATTTATATTTTATAAAATAGTAATTAATAAGAAATTTTATGTTGTTATAAAATAAATATAAACAAACATAAACAAGATGAAGGGAATGTAAAGAATGGCTATCTCTTTATTCATATATTTCTCACGTGTACAATACAAGATTACAATGCCTCTATATATAGGCCACAAATTGTAGATGAAAAGTCATTACAATAATAAATAAGAGATTAAATTCCAAATACTAGTGGGATATAAATTTCAATGGTAGTGAGGTAGTGGGGAAGTAAATGAGGATTAATATTGGGAGTTACAACATGAATGGACCATCCATTATATTCATAACACTCCCCCTTGGATGTCCATTACATAAGAATATGCCTCATTAAAACCTTACTAGGAAAAACCCTATGGGATAAAAACCTAGTGAAGGAAAAAAATACATTATTCTTTTAATACGCAACTACAACCTCACCAGGAAAACCCTGTGGAAAAAACCATGGTAAAAGAAAATGTAATGCATATTAACTCTCCCTCATGACAACATTAATCAAGATCTTTAAGTCAACCAACTCCAATATTACATATCACATTTTCAAATATTAAAGTATGGAGTGTCTTAGTGAATAAATCTGCTAGATTCTCACTTGAATGGATTTGATGAATATTAATAATATTATCCTTTTGGAGATCATGTGTGAAAATTGGTGAAATATGTTTTGTTCTATCTCCTTTAATATATATTTCTTTTAATTGAGTAATATATGCAATATTATCTTCATATATGATCGTCATGATCATTTCTCCAGAAGACAAACCATATGTCTGACGAATGTGTTGAATCATGGATCTTAACCAAACACATTCTCAACTTGCTTCCTTTAAATAATTTATTGCTTTTGGAAGCTCTTCAGGAGTTCCAATGATACTTAGATCGTCAACATAAACTGCAATTATAACAAAATCATTTTCATATTTTTTCATGGACAGATCGTATCATTATTATATCCATGTTTCAATAAATATTCACTTAGACGATTATACCATATGCGTCCAAATTTCTTTAATCCATATAAAGATTTATTCAATTTAATTGAATAATATTCTCGAGAACCTAAATTACATGCTTTAGGCATCTTAAATCATGGATTGTCATATATATATCATTACCAAGCGAGCCATATAAATAGACTGTAAAAAGATCCATTAGGCGAAAATCAAGTCATTCATGGACTGCCAGACTAATTATGTACTGAAAAGTTATTGCATCCACCACAAATGAGTATATCTCAAAATTTCACTTTTCCTATTTTATTTTTGTATAAATACTCATTTATATCCTACTGGTTTTACACCTTCAGGTATTGGAACTACAGGCCAAAAAACTTTTCGTTTTTCAAGAGAGTTTAACTCTGCCTCAATTACACCTTTCCATTTTAGCCAATCATTCTTTATCGATTCTTTAATAGACTTTGAGTCATGATCCTCATTATTCATTATATTTAGCGCCATATTATATGCAAATATCATTGATATCAATTTTATCTCGGTTCCATTTTATTCTATTCATAATATAATTTATCGATATCTCTTTATTTTCATGAATTTCAGATACCTGAGTTTCTGCTGGAACTCCAATATTAGTAATAATTTGATTCTCTTCTAGAGTTTTATCTGAAATTATCATATCCTCGACTTGACCATTTTCATTCTTTGCTCCTTTTCTTTTTCGAAGATTTTTATCTTTGGAACCGATTGGTTTTTCACGCTTCATGCGTGTTATAATTTCATTAGTCTGTCCAACAGGGACATCGACTTTAATTGGAGCATTAGCAACTGGTACATGTGATTTGGTCACTTTCTTTGTAAATGTGTCTGGCGATTGATTAACTAATCTTTTCAAATGAATTATCTTTTAAACATCTAGTTCACATTATTTATGAGAATCTAAATTAAACAATGATAATTCATTCCAACTAATATATTTTCCCAGCTGATTATTTTTCTCCCCCTAAGGTTGGAAATATTAATTCATCAAAATAATAATCGGCAAAACTAGCCGTGAATAAATCTACCATCAATGGTTCTAGATACTTTATTATATATGGAGATTCAAATTCAATATAAATTCCCAACTTTCTTTGATGTCCCATTTTAGTGCGTTGTGGTGGAGCAATTATAACATATATCGCACATTCAAAAATTCTTATATGAAAAATATTAGGTATGTGACCAAAAACCAATTGTAAAGGGGAAGTTTTATAATAGCTTGTTGGTATGATGCGAATTAGTGTTGTTGCATGCAAAATAACAAGTTCTCATTTTTGTGTATGAACATAAGCTACATGATGTACAACATCAATTCTAATAGACATGCATTGTCTGAGAAATAAATTCATCAACATTGTCTAGACGTATTTTCTTAATTGAATAATCATAAAATTATGCTCTTAATCAAATCAATTGAGCAAATAATCTTGCAAACGTCAGGTTGCGAGTTGATAATGTGACCATACTATTGATGCATCAATTATAACCATAAAATATCTAAATGGTTCACATGGTGGATATATTGGTCTACAAATATCATCTTGCATACGTTCTAGAAATGAAATCAACAAATAAAAATTCATAAGAATCTTCTGGTTTTTTAATGAATGTCCACATTAATTATATATTATTTTTCGCATCATTATTGATCCGGAATGGCCCAACCGGTCATGCCAAACTATGAACATATTTTTATTTGTAAACTTCAGGTTTACAATCACATGTGCTTCAATTGTACTAATATTTGTGTAGTACAATTTGGAGGAAAACATAAGCAATTTTTCTAATATGTATTTTTTTTAATGTGAGATTAAGCAAATTTTCTAATATAAATATTCAATAATTTCTTCATTGGTTGTCTCAACGTGATATCTATTTCAGCAAATATCTTTAAAACTTAACAAATTTCTTTTGAGACTTAGAATAATATAATACATCATCAATATAAACTTGTGTTCCTCCATATAACAATAAGATAGCTCTTCTGGAGCCTTCAATTTTTTTTTTTATTAGCAACTACAATTGAGAAAAATAAGAAATAACAATAAAATTATAAAACAGTTAAAAATAAGAAAGAAGTATAATAAACATTACTTCAACAATAACAAAAAATGTATATATATATATATATATATTTATTCCTCTCATCATTAATCAAGTGTTTCGTTTTCATTTTCTTTATTAAAGAAATTTTCCACTTCTGATGGAAAAATGTGTATTTTCATCATTACCATGTCTACACGAGTATGTCCAGAAATTTATTATGGTTATTATGTGTTGCTACATTCACTTCAGGGAATGAAGCATAAATCATTGGACGAAATTCATGATTTTTTTTTTCAACAACTCATTATTTTGTTCAACTAAAGAGACAAAATATCAACTCAAAATATTTTTTTAAATCTTATTCTCCAGGAACATTAAAATTTTGAGAGAAAAAAAAATTCTGATAAAAAAAAGTAAATTCCGTGACTGGCTGTGTGAAGATATAATTTAGAAAATCAATCATGACCTTTTTTTTTTCATTCACGGATCTAAATGTGGTAATATAAAGAGCAGCTCCAATATACAGTAGCAATATATATGTTACCTGAGGCCTTTTCATAGAAATCAAAATATAAATGTGCAATTTCCATTCACCACTATATATAAACAGACTGTAGTTAGTCAACATCAATTAATAAAATATTTGATTAAGAATCAAAGATACAGACTGGTAAACATACGTTGTATTCATAATCTAATCTTTCAATTGAGTTTCATTTATTACCATCACTGTTCAGATTAATAAGACAGTGTCTAATTATAACAAAACACATCTCATAAGTTATAAGATATTATTTTATTTATACATGTTTCGTGAATTAAAACTATATAATAATACAGATCTTCATAATCCCATTGAAATTGTATATTTATAAAACAAATATGAGTATGATCTAAAATTAATATTGAATAGATATAAATTTAAGAAATCTAGTCAAATCTAAAATTGCACAATATGGAGAAAAAAAATATATGTTTAACAGATAGCTTCAGGCTATTTGATATTAATATAAAATAAAAATAAAACTTCAGATTTTTAATTGGAAATAACTTCAGGTTATTATTTATCCAAATAATAACCAGTGGCCTATAATAACTTCTGGTTATTATAATAATTTTATAATAACGGCTGGTTATTTTATACTAAAATTTCTAATATGAACATCACATAATTTTTATTTTTTCAATAGTATGGCTTCGGGCCAAGGCTTCTACTGGAGGCATTTGGACGAAAGTTGGTAAAGAAATTCGTAGCCTTAAGCAGCAGATTAAAGTAACACATCCGGATAGCTTATTTATACATTATATAAGTTAGAAATTTCTTTGCATTGGCCATCCTTTGATACAAAGATAATAAATGTTAATTGAATTGGCTTCGGCCAATAATGCGATATCCTTTAAATTTAAAATTGAATTGGCTTCGGGCCATTTTTTTCAAAATTATTTTTCAATAATATGAATTGATAAAATGGCTAAAAATGGCTTCGGGCCAATTGATAAAATTGAGAATTTATTATTAACAGATAACTTCGGGTCATTATATAAAGTTAATAATTTATAAATAACAGATGGCTTCGGGCCATTTGATAAATTGAGAATTTATGATTAACATATGACTTCGGGTCATTTGATAAATTTGAGAGTTTATAATTATCAGATGGCTTTGGGCCAAAGGAATCAATTTATACTTAATTTGAGATAAATTCTCAATTTTATCTCTAATTAACCAGATTGGTTTCGGACCATTTGGAATTTATATTTAATGCAGAATAAAATCATAACATATATCAAACAGAATAGAAACGTAATGCAATATAAAAGATAACTTATGACTTCAAAATTTTCTTTTATTATTATTATTTTTTTTTACGTTATTATCTTGTGACAATTGCTAATTAGAAGTATTATGATATCAAATTAAAAAAAATTGCACTTCAATATAAAATTATATGAACCATACTAGACATCTTAAAATAAATGTACATAAATTAAAAGATTTCAAAGTTACCTCGAATCTTCAACTAGTAGAGCTCTCGTGCTGATAACGTGTTATAAAATAAATATAAACAAACATAAACAAGATGAAGGGAATGTAAAGAATGGCTATCTCTTTATTCATATATTTCTCATATGTACAATACAAGATTACAATGCCTCTATATATATGCCACAAATTGTAGATGAAAAGTCATTACAATAATAAATAAGAAATTAAATTCCAAATACTAGTAGGATATAAATTTCAATGGTAGTGGAGTAGTAAATGAGAATTAATATTGGGAGTTACAACATGAATGGATCATCCATTATATTCATAACATATGTTATTATTTAACCTATTTATTTAATTGTATTATTGATAATTTATTAATAAAAAAAATTACATAATATCAAACAATATAGAAAGAAAAATATGATTTTCCACAACTAATTCCACGATACAACCGAGCACTCAATTTAGCACATTCTCACAATCAATCATGTGCGTGCCCGTATCCATGGGTTTTCACTTTCTCAAAAGTGAGTTCCCACTCTTGTCAAATCCCATCCCGTATAATCCCGTGACATCCGAACAAACCCTTAGCAATTTACTAAGTAGGAATTGGGAAGCCATCTCAAACAATCTCAACCAATAACAGTAATAACCAAGTCGTTAAGCTCGAAGCATTGAAGATCTACGCTTTGGGGGTCTCCAAGTAATATAAGATCCAATCCTAGGGCTTTGAAATTAGACACTAATTGCTATGATAATTAAAATTTTATTCGACAAAAAGGAGTCAAGATGCAATGCATAAATATGTTCCCAAGGACCAAAAAAAACATGTATAGTTCAAGCAGCCTCTTTCAACCCCTCAACTAAGATTAAATCTTAAACAAAAACATCATCCAGACTTGAAAACAACTTGATAACACCACCCCCCCCCCCCCCCCCCCACCCCACACACACACACACAAATGAGGTAATTGCTCCAAGAGCAGTCTTCACTAGTATCTCACATTACCATTCCACCATCAATTGTGAGAACCTGCACCATTAAATAAAATCAAAATAAAAAATTTATATAGGGGATTTTTTTTTTTTTTTTTTTTTTTTTTTGCAAAACCTGGCAATGCCTGCAAAAAGACAGCTCATCATCCAAAACTGGTATGTACCACCATTGAAATTGGCATATATTGCACAAAGACTACATGTGTGTAATCCCAGGATTATTAAGGGAAATGTACCATGTGAATGGGGCATCAAAACATTTATTTCCATCACTTTTCTTCCACATTTGGACAATGATTACATTAGGATTTAGAACAACAATCAACTTGGATATTGATCATCTATAACTCCTAGATAAATGTTAAAAGTCACCAAACCAAAGCTCAAATCGATCCTCATTTAGAGATTACAAGCTATGAATGTTAAAGAGCATTAAATAATAGTCTTGCATTTTGTGAAGCAACACGAGTATGCTTAAAAAATGTATGTACAGCAAAAGCATCATTGTACCTGGCCAGTGATGTAACCAGCAGCCGGATTAAGTGTCAGAAACTCAACCAAGCCTGCCACATCCTCTGGTTGGCCAAACCTCCCTGAAATTGCATTTTAATTTTGAAGATGCAAATTTACTTCTAAAAATCCATTCAATATACATGTAACAGATTCCAAGTAAATAACTTCAGTGACTGATATTTGCCACCAAATGTGGTATCATTATTGGTTTCACCTCCCAGTTATCACCTTATGATGTCAGTTTTGCTACATTTTGCCACCGAATGTTGCAAGTCAGAAGGTAAATTGGGGAAAAGTGTGTCAAATTAAAACATAGATTGTGTCCGCATGATCAAGTTAAACTGAGGATTATGATAAAAAAACTAACCGCTTGGGCTTTAATTGGGCCTGACTGCATTTCTATGTGTACTAACACCAAACAGGCAAAATACAAAATTGCAATCCTTGATATTACCTAATGGGATATGCTCCAAGTACTTCTTTTCAACTTCCTCTGAAAGTTTAGCAGTCATGTCTGATGCAATAAATCCAGGTGCCACTGCATTAACCTAGAGTAGAGTTGCAAGTGATTATTCCTGGTGAAATTCAGTTGATCAGTCATAACAAATGATAGTCATGACAGGTTTCCCACTGTACTGATTAGGTCTTGACTACTGATTCTCTAAGTATGGACCTGCTGATATGGAGGCCCGCCTGTTAGGCTGATTCATACATTCCTTTACAGGTTTTTTACCATTTTTATTGGCTTGTTTGGTGTCAACTTGCAAAATTGCTTATTGCATGAAGGCACAATTACATTAAACTATAGCTTACTTGACCTTTTGGGGCTACCAAATAAAAGTGTTCATTGCATATTAAGGACCGAGTGGTAGTTGGAATTATTTGGGGTTTATCTGACCAATTTTGACACCACCAACAAAACCAATCCGGTAGATTTCATGGCCCACTACAAGCTTGTTTTGCACAAGCCAAAAAAGGAATTGGAATTGTAAAGTTAAATGCAAAACAAGTTACAATTATGTTTTGGCCAGTATATCCATTTCAATAGTTTTTTTTTTCCTCTTGTTTTCTTTTCCCCACTATAGAGGGTATGTATGTTGGTGGAATCTAACCCAGCAGGTACAGCAGCAATTGCAAAAATTTTAGTTGAAAGATTATTCTCACATATATGTCTCAGTGGCAATTGAAAATTAAAGTTGATTAGATTAAGCTCACAGTTATGTTTCGGCTGGCGTATTCTTTTGCAACGGTTTTTGTAAAACCAATTACTCCAGCTTTGGCTGCACTATAGTTAGCTTGACCTATGTTTCCAGTGAGACCCACAATTGATGCAATGTTCACAATTCTACCCTGAAAAAGAATACTTAAAAATCAGAATTGATTAACAAACATAAACCGTCTTTAGACCCTATCTCAGTAGACTTATTCAACCTTCTTGGAAATTTTTTAATAATAAACCATCAGTTGCTGACATATATATGGAAAGAGGGTATTTTAAAATCTTATGGAGAGGAGAGCGCAATATGATACCAGTCCCGTGAATGAAAACCAGATTTAATGAATTCAGGAAATATATGTAACACCAATACCTTTCTCTTCTTCAACATAATTTTTGTAGCAGCCTGTTCAAAAGAAAAAGATAAACTTTATTTATCATGCATAATTGAATTTTTAAATTTATTTTAGATAATAGTTCAACTGCTTTTTCGAAAAAACCTATAAGTAAGATAAACAACTGACTACTTCAGAAAAAAGATAAGATAAACCACCACCTGTGTACAAAGGAAGACACCAGTGAGATTCAAATCTATTACATCTTGCCATTGTTGTTTCTTCATTCTCATCAATAACGTGTCTCTTGTAATTCCTACATAGAGGTATAAACTACAACTTAATATATATATTTTTTAGGAAAAGTTCTGGTTAATATAAACAACTGCAAAGTAAGATGAACAAACCTGCATTGTTGATCAATATATCAATAGTTCCCCATGTATCAACAGCCTAAAAGAAACAGAAACAAAGATAGAATTCAGAATTATAAAAGATTGGATAAACCGCAAGTTGAGTTTATAGTACTGAATACAAATATCACACTGGTATCTAGAAATCAATTTCAAATTTATATTCCTTAATTGGGTTATGCACTCAGATTGATTTGTTCTTTCACACTGTTATCTGGTTTTAAAAAAACTGGTGATTTATTGGCCCACTTCGTTATTCATATTAAAAAAAGATTCTGCTTACAGCTTTCATCATAGCTTCCACATCACCTTCTTTGGAAACATCTCCTCCAAAGGTAATAGCTTGACCTCCCAATGCCTCAATCTACCACAAAAGATTCAAGCTGTAAACCAAAAAAAAAGTGTGTGTGTGTGTGTGTGTATATATATGTATGTATATATATAGCAGATAAACTAATGCTCCTTAACAAAAATGCACTGCTTCTAGCAGGTAAAACATTCACTCGTGGAGTTTTAACATTTGTAGCATTCCATCTTAGGTTTATCGGTTACCAAAAATTAGTTTGTAGTTATGAAAGGGTCGACGGATCCTCCAAAAGTTTTTACAAATGTAGCCTAGCCTAAATCTCATTTACCCTATTTGAAAGGCTAACAACAAAAGTTCTATAAATGTTGTCTTTTCTTTATTTTCATGAAGTTGCATTCTCATTGTTAAAATTACAATTCAAACTGTATATAGATTTTACTGTTGCACTAACTATTAGTTCATGCCCCGTTTCTAAGTTTCCTAATCAATCTTACACTTATAGTACCCACTAAAAAGAAATAAAACAAAGGCAATTCTGCCAGCCATAGATAAATAGGTAATATTAACCAAGTCAAGAGGACAAAATTCGAATAATTGAGATATGCCAGCAATTTTTCCAGAACCTATACATATATATATAAAAGAACTGAAATATTTCTACAGAGTTGATACAAAAAGGACAAAGGATTACAACCAATGTTACCCCGATACTCCATATAGGGTCCCATAGAGATTTCAGTGGCCCAGAGGATTATAACCTATGTTTCAGTGGAATTTAAATTAAGCATGTATTTTCAGTTTTCACTGTCATAACTCATAAGGATTTGTCAAATTGAACAAAAGGATACATACTGTTGCACAATCTAACTATTGTTGGTTTCTGTTGTGTCTTAGACAAGCCTGGTCCAAGCTGTAGTTAGAGAGAACAATGCTTATCTGACAATGATAAAGTACAGACTCATGATCTAGTTTTTATTTATGTAAAATATGTAAACATGCCATTATTTTTGGAATTATATATTCATGTAGCTTACTTTTGCTTTAAACAGTCCATATTCGGTGCATAGATCACATGCTGGTGAAAGTGAAAAGTTCTTACAGGAAGCTTTTTCTGAAGCAAATTCTCACCATTTATGCAGTTTGCAAAGGCACATAGTTTATGGTACTTGAAATAGGAAAAAATAAACAAATAAAAACAGTAAGACGTGTAATCATGCGACTGAGTTTTGGAAGGGCCTAATGGTAAAATTTCGCTTCAGGATATCCAATCAGCAGACTATTTTAGATGTCTGGTTAATGGCCTTTCGACAACCACAGGAGCAGGTGGCATGGGATATGCACTGGGCAGTGGGTGTGTGGTCGCTGGGGAACAAGAGAAATAGGAAAATATTTAGAGGAGAGTCCAGGTCAGTAGACCGGTTGATTCAGGAGGCACAGTTTGACGTAACACAGTGGAAGCCTTGAAAGGGGAGCAAGCGGATACCAGTATCCAGTCTTAGTTGCTGTAAATAGTGTGAGCAAGCTGGTACCAGTATCTGTAAATAGTATGAGCTAGGGGGTAAAACTGGTACGAAATTCAGGAAATTTTGTAATTAGAGGTATCTGTAAATAGTGTGAGCTATGGGGTAAAACTGGTACGGGTATTCAGTAAAATTTGTAATTAGAGGTAGGATTCTTTGTACATAAAAATTCTTCTTTTTTATCAATACAAAATATGTTAGTGAGCTGCTCGCTAACCATTAAAAAAAAACAGTAAGACCTTAAACTAGCTTTAGCACTTGGAGACTATTAGAGTCACAATGAAAAATATGAATAAAATGAAAATAATCACTTCACTTTGATTTCACAGGTTTTACCAGTAAAAAGTTAATTATTGTTGTTACTTTAACTGGTAACTTTAGATTTGAGATTTGTCCTTCTTTGAATTCCTTCTAGCCTTCTTATTATTTATCTCATGTACAAATTGTAACTAGTCATTCATTAACTAAGTAGAGAACTAGAATTAAGCAATGCTTTGGTGCAAAGAGCATGGAAGGATTGTACAAATTGTAACTAGTCATTCATTAACTAATTTTGTGTCATTGTCATTATATTACTTCTTTCTTTGCTAATTGCTTTGCTTCACAGAGTGGATGATATTGATCCGGCTCTAAGAAGACCAGGTCGGTTTGATTTAGAAGTTGAAGTCTCCGTTCTTATTTCTGTTGAAAGATTTCAAATTCTCAAGGTCTGATTTGCTACTTATTTTTCACAATTGTAGCTTTTGGATTATACTTAGAAGGTATAAAAGATGGTGTTTAATTAATTCTTAAACTGCCGTATAAATATAATTGAAATAATAAAAAGTAATATATATAATAGCTGTATCGTATCCTAGATTTTTGAAAATTTCCGTATCACCGTATCCGTATCGTATCCATGCAACATAGATTATAACATATTATAGAAGTGAAGAATGAGCATACTTCTTTGGAGACTTCTTCTGCCTCCTTAGATGATCTTGCATAATTTACAAGGACCTGTGATGTAATAAAATCATAAAATATTAAACATGCAGAAATTTACCACCATATAATTGAAGATTACAGTACCAGAAATTGTTTAAAACCAGGTATGACCAAGTTTTGTAACTGTGTTATTAAAAAAGAAAAAAAAAGGTTCTATAATTGTGTGATTACTGCTTATTCAGTGGTTTTATACAACTATTGTTTATCTTTTCTGATTTTGCGATATACTCGTTTTAGTCAATGTGAATGGTCAAAGATTATCGAACTCGGAGACCAAATAATTGGGTCTAGGCCATGTATTAGGAGCTAAACATACCACTGCCAAGCCTGATTGCACTGACAAATTTTGTACCATTCAGGACCTGAGGTGCTTACCTAAGACCCAATTCATCAAAAAGCACCAAATATATGCAAACAAACCAAAGAAAGAACAAAAATCCTAAAACTTCGTAAAATCAATTTAGAACCAACTGATATACTACTGATCATCACACTGATGGCACACAACAGTAGAAATTTCAAAGACCAACCTTGCACCCAGCTTTACCCAAAGCCAATGCAACAGCTTTTCCAATACCCCTTGAGGCACCCGTCACAATTGCAACTGGAGGTTCCACCTTTACTGCCTCTTGAACTAAGGCATTCTGAACAGCGGTAACATGAGTAGTTACACCTGCATACATAATCCTTCAATGAATTCACAGAAAATACAATGATCCGAGTTCAAAATTTAAAATTGAAATATATTGAACAAAAGACGAGCTTTTCTCGACAATGAAAGAGCTGAATTTCAAGCTGGCTCCAAACCAACTTAATAAACGCCCAGACAGTAAAAAATTCTCACTTGAGAAGGTTGATGATCTGTCCGATCTGAGAGAAGCTCGGACAGCATTAGGTGACGGGAGGCTAACGAACGGCGCAGATCTCCTGGGAGATGCAATGGTGGCGCGACTAGTGATCGCTGGAGAAGTGCAGGTGAACGAAGCAACCGCCATGAGAGGTTTAAAGAGGTGGAGCTTAGGGTTTAGAGATAGTAAGGTCGCCAGGGAGGAAGAGAGGGAGTTTAATAGAGATTGGTCGGGCGGAGGAAACGATGAAAGATTAGTTGGATCGGGTGAGAAACGGTCGTCAGAATTTAAAGCTCTCGGTTAAGAGAGGTATTCTTAAATCAAACGCGAAATGGAGAAGTAATTCGAGTCGCGCCTGTGATCAGTATCAGCGAAAGTGAAGGGAATGATTTCAGTTTTTCTTTTTGAGTTGAAACCCGTAAGCATATACAACAAATAGGGTTTTTGGCCTGTTACAATGCTACAAATTGAAAATATAAATTCTACTTAAATTGGACTAAAATGTAAATGACAGAAAATTAAAAACAACCTTTCAGCAATGGGGCTGTATCTAGAAAACAGGCCTACAATTCCCTAATTAAACCTATTCTTCTACATCTGTTTCCAGCATTAAGTGTTGTTTTTCATTCTTCAACTGCATATTCAATCTCTTCCATGAGAAAGAATGTTGTGTCTAGCTCAGTTGAAATTTCTGTTACACATGCTGGCCCTTGTTGTGGCTAGTGTTATGAAAAGGGTCCGGGTTGGGTCGGTCCGGTCCAAACCCGACCGGTCCCCGGGTTGACTCGGGCACGGGTTAGCCCGGGTCAATGGGTTGAGTCGGGTTGGGGTTTGACTCGACCGACTCTTACCCGGCCTAAACCCGGCGGGTTAGGTCGGGGCAGGTTAGGTCGGGTCGGGGGTCGGTTCGGTTCGTTTTTTTTTTTTCCTGTTTCTGTTTTTTTTTCTGTTTCCAGAGGCGTTTTTTTTAGTTTTTTTTTTATTTTTTTTTATTTGAACTCAATATATTTTTGTTATAACAAAATTAAATTAAGTTAAAACCGAATTTTGTTAAAATCAAATTAGTCTAAAACCAAATTATTCTAAAACCGAGATATACCGAATTAGTTTAAAACCGAATTATTTTTTATCTTTAAAACCGAATTATTTTAAAACAATAGATTTAAAAACAAAAGTTACCCTCCTCCTTTATTCCGGGCTTGGGACCGGCTATGTAAAATAACATAGGCAGAGTTCTAACTTTTTTTTTGTTAGTAATTATTCTTTAAAATGAAACAATTGAAATATTTAGAAATTATAATTTAAAAAAATAACAATAAAGATTAAAAGAGGTTAGAATTTTATACCGACACTACCTATCTAGTAGTTGTTGTGCATATACCATAGGTCGTTCTCTTGCTCACCGTCCGAATCTTCGTTAGGCTCAGGTCCCTCGGTACCGCTTTCTTGAGTGTCGACACCGGATGATGACGCTTCCAATCCCATGGCATGTTGCGTGCGATTTTCAGCATCAATCCAGTCTTTCAAGCACACAAGTCTCTCGAAAACATGTGCACCCAGCTTACTTCGTTTATCGGTGAGGATCCTGTTCGCCGAGCTAAAACAGGATTCGGAAGGGACGGTTGACACGGGCACGGCAAATATGTCGCGGGCCATCATCGCCAGTGTTGGATAGGCAGTTGCATTCCTCCTCCACCAATCCATGAAGTCAACTCCTTCAATTTCGTTGGTCCCAGTAGCTCATTAACTCGTTCGTGTTACCTTGGGATCCCGTTGGGTCGTCATCACCTGCAAATCGCCTAACAATCCAGTACTGCTGTGTGTGGAAACAATAGAAAAAATTAGTGGACAAATAATGTAGATATTATAAATAATAAATATTAAAAACATATGTATATTTATATTCATACCTCACGCCACCGGTCGAAGGCGGTTGGTCGGTATTTCTTCTTTCGTTGTATATGGCAAACATGTCCTCCAATGCCTTTTGTACGCGGGGCTCCTCGTCCCTCCAGTTTAATTTTAGATTTCTCTTGTATTGTTGAAGTATTTTTACCGTGAACTTCTTCTTGTATGCCGGATGGAAGCAGTTTGCGAGAACGGTCAAGAGGGGTACCTCTTCCCAATATTTAAGAAATTTTACCTTCATGGCTGCTACGATCGGATGGAGAGGGGAATCCTAATTATCTAACAATTCCTAACAATTAATAAATTAACCTATTTAAACTAATTCTAATTATCTAACAATTACTAAAAATAAATCTAACCTTTTAATCTCGCGGAAAAATTTTGCGGGAGGTGCCGAACTTCGTAATTCCTCTACTTTCGTAATTCCGTTTGCGTATTTGTAGAATGAAATAAATTGCAACTATCTTTTTTTAAACAATAAAAATAAAATTTGAGAATAATGAAAATATTGAGAGTATGAGAATATAAGATTGAGAGATTGAGAGATTGAGAGATTGAGAGTAAATTAGATTGAGATGTGAAAATGTTGTAAGAATGGGGGTGTATTTATGGTTTTTTTTTTGGGAGGGAAATTTTACCGTTGTTTTTAAAAAAAATTCAAATTTTTCGGTGGGGGGGTCGGGTTGGGACGGGTCCTGCCGGGTTGGGGGGGTTAGGTCGGGTTAGGCCGGGTTGACCCCGGGTTATGGTCCGGTTAGGCCGGGTTGACCCGGGTTAGGGTCGGGTTCACCCGGGTTAGGCCGGGTTAAGGCCGGGTTTAGGGTCGGGTTCGGGCGGGGCGGGTCGGGTTTAGGCCGGTCAGGGTCGGGTTCGGGTAGGCGGGTTGAAACGGTGGGGGTATGGTCGGGTTTCGCCCAGAAAACCGCATCCGACCCGTTTCAAACCCGACCCAACCCTTTAGGTCGGTTCGGGTCGGATTCAAGGTCGGGTCCGGGTCGGTCCGGGTCGACCCGCCCGGGTTTAATCAATACACTAGTTGTGGCGTACCTCTAAATCCCTGTCTTGTTCTCCTAACTCTGTTAGCTAAGTTGTGTGGTATGATGAGTGCCTCCCTTGTTATATGTGTGAGGTTGATTCTTCCTGTTGCCTGTTGAATCCATCTGACACATTCCCCCACTCTTTCTCTTGCATGCCATGATGGAGCATCTTCATTGTTTTCACTTTGAATGGCATGCTCCTTTTTTCTTAAATCTAGACTAAGAGCATCTACAACGGTGATTTCTTTTAATTGCTAATTTGATGTGTTAATTGCTAATATAATTATTGGGATGTACCACAGTTTTTAAATTAGCAAATTTACTTTAAAAACAACTCTAATTAAATTTCTGAAATTGAGTGATTTAGAAATCATTAATCCCTTTAATTGTTAAATTCATTGATGTGGTCCAAATTAATTGCTAAATATTTGCTGGAATGGAGATGCGAGGAAAAAATGCTCCGTTTTGTCAAAGACGAGCGTTCCGTTCACCATCAAGCAATCTCAATCAGCACGTCTCCTAAAGCATATCCGACGGCAACAGAATTATGCTCACCAAAAGAATGTGCGTGTAGTTCCGATCTAATATTTGTGTCAAACAGTAAACAAGTTTACAAACTGTCTAGTTGGATCGGGTAAGAGATGTGATGGATCTAATATTGGAACCGCTTCCGGTTTAATCCGCGACCAACTTGGGCGGAGTAATCAATGGAAGATCAACGGTACTGTGACCGTCTGACCGAGGCTTATATAACAGGCCATAATTTTACCTAAAAGTTTTGGGCCTAAATTGAGCTTAAACTTGGGTTGGGAATACCCGCGGGCTTTTGTTGGGAATCAGTAACGAATCCGTTTTGCTATTGATATTTCAAATTCAAAATATAGTGCAGTCGAGTTAAGTTTGATATTATACAAGGACCAGTAGGCAAAAGGTTCTTTGAGGGTAAATAGCGCCACTACACAAAGGACATGGATCAAGTCATTCATTCCTCTCTCTACAGGCATCTTTTGTAGCAAAGGCACATGGGTTTTGCTGACAACTCAGTCTCAGTGTGACCATAACATAAGAGAGCATTTGTTTTGAAGTCGGCAATTATTTTTTTTTTAAAGGAAACTAAAAGACGACACTAGCAAGCTGACATTCACATGGAGACAATCATTTGAAAAACTTTGTATTTTTCTTACATAAAAACTTGGATAAAAAAAGAAAAAAAACAAAGCCACATTTGCTTTGTTATAGACATGAAACATATAAAAGGTGGAACCTATCACTGTTCGGTAGTTCCCCAAAAACACTGATTAAGCAACAAATAAAATATATAGAAACGCTATTTAAATAACAAGATAATTAACAAGTTTGGATCTAGACTTGTGATTCCAAGAAGGAATCAGATGGAAACTGGGAAATGGACAAGGCCATACATGACCATGACATAATGCTCGGAGAAACAACTGTTTCACTTGTAAAAGATACAAATTCCTTGTACATGTCCTGAGAGGCTGAGACTGGTGCATTGACTCGCCATACCTGGGGATGTTTGCACCTGCCACAGAAGATTCAGATACAAGTGGCGCTCATAAATGAAGTAATACTGTTCCTTGTGATATACTGTGAAGTGAAAAACTGTTGCTTGTGCGTCTTCATTTGGGAGGAAAATGTCAAAGTGGTCCTTGTGAATTTATCTTCTACAACAAAAGAGATGTTTTCTGACAGGATGCACCAATCAAGTAAGAACTTTGCAATAAATAAACAAACATATAACAACAAATGGAAAGCGGGGCGCGTTTGATACCTATTCGGAACCGTTCGATTTGTTTCATGATTTGTACACGAATATTGAAGTGGAACGAAAGAATCATGAAGTCAATTGAACGGTTTTAAGCTGATATCGAACTGATTTGAGTTTGATGCCATAGACGTGCCCCGCTTCCCAACAAATGATTGAATAGCATCCTTTTCACAAATTATATATCCAAAACTAAGACAAACTATGAAAAAATCCATTCCAACTGAATTTTTTAGAACCTCAAAAACTCTACAGCTTTCCTTTGACACACTGGATATGCTTGAAAATGAAGAAAACTAGCCATTTTTTTATATCAATCTTATTTGGTTTATTGAATAAAACGGAAGAAAAAAATGAAGAAAAAATAACTCATTTTTCTCTAAACTTTTCAGTGAAACCTTCGGAGGGAAATAAGAAAACCGTGGGTTCCTATGAAAAAGCTGTAGAAACCATGAAAGTAAACGCGTATAAACAAAAAATTCAATGACTCGTTATAAAATGTCCAATGATTCGCTTATTTACATAAAATCAGAGGCTTCTCTGTTACTGGCCTTTATCTAAAGGTAGTTTATTAGGTTTCTTTGGATACTCTTTGACCTATGTTACCCAATACTTCATATATGGTTCCGTATCCGTATCTGATACGTATCGTATTACGGTATCAATACCCGTATCGTATTGCCTAATATCCGTATTATGTTAAAAATATCGTATCGTCGTATCCCGTATCGTATCCGATACGATACCCGTACCTGTATCCATGCAACATAGCTCTTGACCCTACTTCCACATTAAAACAAAAACAAAATAATATCCACATTAAAACAAAAACAAAATATCCATACTAAATGCTCCAAAACCAGTCCCCAATTTTCTCCTTCCATTTATCATATTTAACAGATTGAGCCAAAAATTTCCAACAAATTTCCCCCTTATTTTTTGTTTGGTTAAAAAGAAGTGCACAGTGTGCACTGCCTATTGCCTTCCCATTTTGCTACTTCTCACTAAAATGGCACAAGCACTCTCCTCAATCCTTCTCTTCCTTTTACTTTTCTCCATGGCAACACTAGCTCTCTCTGCACCTCAACAAAACCAATGCAACCCCACTGACCAACCAATCAGAGCTGGTTTCTATCTCTCCAATTCAAACCATTATGCTCCAATATCCTCAATCAACCCTTCTCTATACACACATCTCTTCTACACCTCTATCTCTAGTGACAACTCATCTCTCTTCTCCTTCTCCCAAACCCTGAAATCCAAGAATCCTACCCTCAAGACATTGCTATCCTTAACTCCTGACATGTCGGCTTTTGCAGAGGAGAATAGTTTTCTCGATTCTGCTTTGCAAAATGTGCTCACAAATGGGTTCGATGGCTTAGATTTAATGTTGCAATGTCCCATTTCACGGTATGAAATTACAAATTTTGCGCTTTTAATCAGGAGATTTCGGGTACGGTTGAATGAAGAGCCGACAACTCTCCTCCTTACCGCAACCGTCTATTTCTCAAATCACATCTTTGATGGACCATCGGGCGATTTAGATTATCCAACAAGTATCATGTCAAATGACCTAGATTGGATCAATGTCGCCTCATTTGGGTTCTACAATTCCACCAATGTCACAGTGTTCGATGCACCACTGTACGACAAATCCTCTCACTTTTCAGCAAGTTATGGAATCATATCTTGGATCGATGCCGGTGTACCGCCTTGTAAGCTTGTCATGGGTATACCTCTCTATGGAAGGTCGTATGTTTTAAAGAACAAATCAAAGAATGCACTTGGTGCACCGGTTGTAGCCGACGGACCAAAGCAAAGAGCAAGCAACCGTACAGGCATGATGGCATTTTTCGAGATCGAAGAATTAATTCTGGATAACAAAGATGCAGCATTTGTGTATGACAATAGGACCGTAGCTACGTACTTCTATTTGGGCGATTTATGGGTTAGTTTTGATGGTGTAGATGTCATTAGAGAGAAAATTGAATTTGCATCAAGATACAGGTTGCAGGGTTTCTTCTTGTGGACGATAAATTATGACGACTCAAATTATACCATTTCTACACTAGGTAACAACCTTTCTTAAATTCATTTTTATTAGAAACTGATGACAGAAATACCAAAAAAAAGATTAAATACAAAGTGAATCCCCATTTATAATTCAAGTATATTAATTTGACATGTCTAATGCAGCATCAGAGGCTTGGAATGACAGTTTCAGTTCCTCTTATTCTGAGAATAGCGATGGCATGAAACAAGCAGCAGCTGCATCACCTTTTGAATTGCCACCGTTAGAGAATGCACAGGAATCTAATACCGCTTCAGGGATGTCAAGATCAATCCAACGGTCTGTAATGATCATTGGTTACATCCTAATTTCAAGTCGGATGATGTTTATTCTGTTTTGAACAAGCTCATTCCATCTTTAGCTTAGATACACTGAAAGTAGTAGAATAAAATTTATAACACCGTTGATCAATGAAATCGGAGAATTGCCAAGTCGTCTCCCAACTGTTGTTTTTATTTAAGAATTGATAATTCATTATTTTTCTTAGTAAATGTAATATTTTATTATTTTAAATGAACTGTAAATTCTAACAACGAGAAGCAATATATATAAATTCTGGATAATCATGTTGCAATTGGAAAAAATGATCAAAAAGAACTAAACCAACAATAAAAATGACATTGACATGAGTTGTTCAACTCCAGTAACACTTCCTAGCATGATATGAAAATTTTGTTACATAAAATCTAGTGACGAAACTTCTTAAACAATACTAAAGAGCAAAATAGGGCAAAAATATATGAGAGCAGATTTCAAAATCTGAACTAATTAAAAGAGTAAACTGTCGAGAACAATACAAGCTCCATCATTAGTTCTCATGCAAAGCCTTCATCAAGTACAATTTGCTGAAACCCTGCCCAGAAGCTCTGCAAAGCAAAATTATTCAGAATGGGTCGTGTGATCGAACATTTGATAGATAATTGGACCAACTGGATTATATACAGGCCTAATTAATGTTGTTATTCTTGGTCAAAGGGTTGTCAAGGCAAATTCTTGGTGAATTTGGCCAAATTCGAGACATCAGTGCAATGGGGGTATACTGAGGCTGTGGGTTAATTGAAAGTAGTTCATTTCAATATACAAGTTCAATGATGGTAGGGCTTTAACTAAGGCTCAATGTGATACCAAGGTTGCTTGAGACAATTGGAGTAAGTTGGAGACTCAAGTTGGCCACCTGATTGTAAACGCAAGCAATTGAGGCCACATTGGGTTTAATGAGGTTTCATTTAAGCATGGAAACATCTCCATCTAATTGGGAGATTTTTTGTATATAACCATACAAGGTCCCTGAATTCGGAGGGAGAGAGAGAAAGGTACCCATTGATTTGGTTGCAATAATTAGATATCTGATTGGTGATGAGGTAGCTATCAAGCCGAGATGGCTCGGGTATCGGCTTGAAAATAGGGTTTGCTGGGTCTTCTTCTGGTAATGGCTCCTCCCCCGCTGCTTTCCTCACCATGTTCTCTTGCCTATTCATAGTTTCACCAATCACACAAAACAGAATAAGAAAATAAAATAAAGGCACAATGTTCATTTAACTCCTAGAAAATCACATAGACTCCTGTAGAACTCGGGAGATATTCCCACATTATGACCCCTCCTTTTAAGTATGCAAATGTGGCACTTCCTGTATACAGTATTACCCCTTCTGGATTATACCAAATATCTTCAAGGTTTATGTGACATCTGACATGAGAAAGTATCCATAAACACTTCAAAACATGGGAAAATCTGGGCAATTCCTATGTTTAACTGCTTGCTCAGAAGGTGCTAATGTCTTGTAGCCCCACCCACCCGATCCAAAACGCACACAAAAGATAACTAAGTATGATAATAGATGTTGCTTTAATATTTCAAAGAAACCGAGGAATGTTATTTTACTTTTACCTAATTAGGCAAAAAGATTTTGTTAATCTCATGAACTGTTATCAAATGTAACACTAATAATTAGATATAACTCGTCTTCTTTTCTCGAGCCACACCTCAGAAAATGTAGCACTATCAGTTAGGTAAGTTACCTTCTTTTCTGGAGCCACCCCTGCTGTTGTGCTTGTTGCCTTGAAAGATTTCGGTAGTAGTATTGGAACTAAATTTAAGAAAAAGAAAGTTGGTTTAAGAACTTACCATAGAAAATGGGAACTGGAACTTAAAAAGAGTTAAAAGACCTTGTTTTGTTCGGCCGTAAGATCATCCATGCATTCGATCAGGAATTCCAAGTTTCTCTCCATAAATGGAGCACTAGATAGCTTGAGACGGTCAAAATCACACTAATACAAGAGAAAATTGACACCAAACTTGAGCAAGTTAAGACCGAGGATATTGCATAAGATGTCACAGAGAGAATCTATGTGTTTATTTAAAATCAATGACTGGCACCTGTGAGACTGGAGAATCCGGTTCAAGCTCAGTCATGAAAGCACTTATAAGTGCTGAATTAGATACCTTGATCTGGTTTTTAATGTAAAAAAATATATCAGATTAAAAATGCAGGTTGCCAGGAGTTTCTTATACCCGACAAAAAAAAATTGGAAGGAAACAAAAAAGAGAGCTTTTTACTGGTATTTCCTCGAAGACATCCGCCCATGAAAGTTTCTTCTCTCTCAACCTAGATCAGATTTTTTTTAAAAAGAAAGGAACTATGAGATCTCGAGGAAATCAACAAACAAGATATTATAATAGTTTACAAAGAGACTGCATAGTTGTTCAAATTACAAAACTTATTTATGCGAAACTACAATCAAATTACAAAAGTAGATCAAAAGAGCTTAATACCAGAAACCACAACTAAAGAAAGAAGCATACAAAGGAGCAAGTTGAACAAAAATTGTATAGTTTGTGCTTATAATTACAACATAAAAAGAAAAATTGTTGATTTTTTGGTGGTTGTCTTGACTGAAAGCTGTTTCAGGTGTACTGCCTCCGAATTTCGCATAATGCAGTCTTTTCATGATACCAGAGAAATTGAAGGGCTCTTGGTAAAAAAATAGAAATTATATTAAGAGAAAAAATTACTTTTCTCCGTTGAAATTGTTGCTACGGTAGAGTTCCATGAAAGAATCAGAAAGCCTCAAGGCCTTGAGAGCTAGAACCCCTTGATTAGACCTTGATGGGTCATATATGATGCAGACGCATCTTCTAATATTCTCCTGAAAATTGAAGTAAGAAATTTTCTCAAGTTACATAAGACATAACTAAATAATCATCAACATGTCTACTTAATATTAAGCAATCTCAGAGAGAAGAAATGCATTTCCAGATAAACCACTTTCAGAGAACATTAACCATACAAGCTCGTGCATTATAGTATGATACAACTAACTATCATGTGGTACATACTGGTAACAAGAGTAGGAGTAAACCACGTTAGGTTTACCAATTCGTCAATGGTGCCTCTTTTGCTCTAAAAAGAATAATCAAGGAAACAATAATTATAAAAATAACATACCTTCACTTTTTTTGGCAAAAAAGAAAAAAAATTTAGACTTGTCTATCCAGAAAAATAATATGGATTCAGTGTAATACCTGGTAGTTCATGAATGTCTCAATTAGCTCTGCTGTCTGGAAAGATCCCAACAAAGTCGATTGATACCTGATTAAATTTAAAACATACAAGATATTAAGTAGGGGAGGAGTCAGAAAATTGAGATTGGGGGCTGAATAATAAGTGTTGTGTAATTTCAATTTTACGAGGGGGGGAAATAGTATAATTCTTGCAAAATGAAAAAAAAAAAAAATTCAATGTATGGGGCTTTTGGCCTTCTCCCCCCCTACTTCCCTCCGCCCCTGATATTAATGAAATACTACGTAGAAAAATAAACACAAACAAACCTATGCAGACATATGTGGTAACTTTTCAAGATTATAAAACCATAACACCATTCTTACGGTCTTAAAAAACAAAATACGTTAGACAGCTCCCTGAATCTACTATATGAATTTGTTCTACCCACATCATAGTAAAACTAGAATAGGTATAGTAACGATTGATTAGGGTCTAGGCAAGGTAGATTACTGACACACATCAGAATCATTGCTTGGGTTTATTCCACGGAACATACCATCCAACAGTGTTATTATCCACATTGACTTCTCTCAAGCAACGCATCATTTCAAGCTGGTAATTAGCCCCATCAGCTTCCAACTCCTCGTCTTCTTCCCTTGTCTGAAAAACACATTGAATGTAAATATTCACCTATTGAGAACAAAGTGCTGCCAATTTATTAAATCAAAGTCATAATAGTTATCTAGTGTTGCCAGGAGTAACAATACTTATTTGTATATTTCATGACCAGTGTGGTCAAATTCCTTAATTGCAAATAACATGCAATACTTGTCATGTCATCACATCGTGCACCTTTTTCTTTGAACAGTTTGCAAATGACGCCCAAAAATCAGGCTTGTAAAACTAAAGGTATACATCCAAGGATCGGATAAATATTTGTTGATTTTTGGAAAGAACCCAAGCTTTCATAATAGAAGTGCCATAAGTAGGGGTGCCAATTTCTGACCTCTGACCTGACCCGACCAGATGGTTAAATGGGTCAGATACGGGGCGAGCCCGACCCATTTAACTGTGTTTCACAGGACATAGTTTGAAATTCATCACTAATCAAGTTTTATTGCACACTAATTAATATTACCTGTATATTAATTAAGATTAAGATGCATAAATAAATTAAAAAATTAATAAAATAAGTAATCAAGTTACACAGGTCAGATCGGGTTGGGTCCGGTCAAAAAAAATTTACCTGAGTCGGGTCAGGGAGGGTAGGAGGAAACTAACAAAATAATGCTAACCCGACCAGACCATTGACACCCCTAGTCATAAACACAAGGAGCAGAGACGAACAGTTTATATATGCTGGAGAATAAATCAGACAAACCATAGAAAAGAGATCACATCTGTCAATTTCTCTTTGAAAAAGGGGTGGGAGAGAATTATACAGGGAAAGGAAAACAGTTGGTGACTTCAAGTACACTGCCGACATCCAATCCTAGGAGCTGACCAGTAACCAGAGCCGGAGAGAACTCCTTGCAGTGCTTTATTATCTTTAATACAGCCTGTCATTTCAAAAAAGAAAGAAATTATATAACAAACACTGACTTATTTTTCAAAAATGATATGGTTCATCCAGGGTGGACCCACCAATCCAGAAAAGCTACATGTCTCCCATCTATTGGCTCGCCAAGTTTAAAAAAAAAAAAAGGTGAAGTATATAAAATAGTATCAACCCTAACCCTCACTTAAACCAAGTATCAGCCATTGACAAACAAGCATCGAACCTTCAACTTTCAATATCAACTCATAATTGTTCAGAAATTATAAATATCACCCATTAACATACTAATGTCAAACCCTTAACTTGTAAAGCATCAGCCCTGTATAACATATCCTAACGAAATTCGTGTAAGCTGAACCATGTATTAAAACCGGACCAGGCAGAATAGGCAAAATTCTTGACTCACCCAGCCTAGAAAAAGGACATATAAAGGCAATGATTGCAATGCTATAATTTTCTGAGGCAATAACAGTATAATCAATAGTTTAAGGATTAAAATAATCATTGCCGTAGAAATCTGGACAACTTTCTTGCTAAGAGGCACGATGTGGGTGGTACGGGCCTCGAGTGAAGCTGCACAGGGCAATTTTTTACCATATTTTGGTGTCTAACATGTGTTAACTAGTTAAATAGGAAACCAGGCCAGGAACTCAGACTAGTGCTTCAGAAATGCCTATCTGACTATATTACAAGCATACAATAAAGTTCCTGAATATATATTACGCAACAATTCAATAAATTATACAAATAGTAAATTGTATGCCTCGCTTAATCAAATTCATTCTGACCTTTCCCTCACTTGTGCAAATAAACCTCAATAAGTGAACAGATGACAAATCTAAAACAAAATGTTAATACAATTGACCCCAGATTTCTCCAACATCTAAGAATGCACACAATAAACAAGAAAGAAAAAACCAAAATTTCTAACTCAAAAGGAAAGAAAAAAAAGTACCAGTCCTTCCATCTGGACAACTCGTACAGGCGGTGCCACCTCCTCTACAGATGTCATTGCTTGTAGAAACGATCTCCCCGTTGTTTCTAAAATCCCAAAAACAAAACAAGAAATCCATCTTAAATAGGAAACCAGCAAAAAAGTGATGAATATGGTTTACACTTTACAAGACAGCTATAGTTTGATGTTTCTCTCTTACGATTCGCCATTGTTGAAGGAGGGGCGGCGGGACAGGCGTGCGAGTCTAGGGTTTTTCTTTCAGGCACTCGCGTCGCGTAAGATGAAACAGCAAACAGCGTTTCCGAAGGGGGCGCTGCCGCGATAAGCAGGGAGAAAACACTTGAGAGTAGGTCCGATGGTCATCGGACCTACTCTGGTTCGATGGGTTTAACCACCGTCAATTTACTTCAAGATTCGTGTGGAACGCTTCAATATTCGTGCACGTTTGTTTCAATGATCGTGCGCACAAATCTTTAATTAGATCAGACGGTCATCGTGCTCGTTGAACCTAAAATAGGTCCGATGGGCATCGGACCTACTCCGTTCTTGGGAGAAAATAATATTTAAGATATTTTCGTTTTAGGTAGAGTATGCTTGTTTTGATTAATTTGAGCTTTTACATTTTTAGAGGAAAATAACAAAGCCACAAAGTTCGGTCTGATCTCAAATTCATGCATCGGATTAAATTGAAAATTATAAAAAAAATATATAATCGAAATCTAGCATGTTTATTTTAGATGAGGAATTAGATATTACAGTAAAAAAAAAAATTGGGCATAACTAAATAATATTTTCAAAACTCTAAAACATTATATAATGAAAAATAAAATTGACATGTGGAAATTTGAAACTTAAACTCGTCAGAATTTAAAAAAAATGAAATAGAAAATTGGATACGAGTGTCTCTAAAATAGACTGCACAACTAATTTAATTTGAAAATTATTCAATCACCGATCAAAATGTTGACAAATCAATGGTTTAGATTTTTTAAAATTGTTTGATGAATTACTAATAGATATTTATATCGTATCAAATTTGATACATGACCTGTATGAATTGTATGAACACATATGCACTATTATTCCAGATTACAATAAAATTAATTTTTACAAAATCAACGTTTCATTTTTGTTATTTATAATTGCAAAATTAAGTAATTAATACTACAAAAATATGGTTGTGATGTCGCCTGCGAGGTTCTAGGTCGATGTGGATCCCTCTAATTACGGGTGTCCATCATACCCTTTTAATCATTTATTCTACCTGTACCGTATTCGTTAAGACGAATATGGATAAGATTTTTTTTCGTTAGCTTATCGGGTATGGGTATGGGTAAGGATTTTTTCGTTGGCTAAACGAGTATGGGTATTTCGTACCCGTTACCCTATAGAGTAATTATATAAAATAATATTATATGATAATGTTTAAGCAATAATTAGTGATAGTAAAATTTATTTTTATAATATTCATATAATAATATTTTTGCAATAATTAGTGATGTACATTTGTTATTTAGTGTATGTTTTTTGCTATAAGAAAAATGTTAAACATAATACTTTTATTTGCATGTTTATTATTTAGTTAAATAATTGAATTTTTCTGAATAGATATTTGTGTTTTCAAATTCTCTTGCTTTATAAAAAAATAATTTAGTTGAAATTCATTCTACATTTGTTATTTTAGTAATGTGATTGCTTATGTGTGAAATGATGAGTTTTGATATTCTATTTGTAAAATATAATAAAATTAATTATTATATTACTATTATTATTCGTTATCCATCCGCTACCGTTTCGTTACCCGATAATTTTAACGGGTATGAATAGGGTAAGGTAAGATAATTTTTAATGGATAAGAGTATAATATAGTTTAGAAGGGTCAATATGATATTATGAAGTTTAGAAGGGTATGAATAGTTTAGAAGGGTCAATATGATATTATGAATTTTAGAGGAGGAAATAAGTAAATTTCCAAGCTTTTGAGGAGTATACATGAAATTCCCCCTAAGTTTAATATATATTATGAAAAAAGTTATGTATATATATATGGATCCGTATCCGAAAAATAAAAATGCATATGAATATAATTTTACCACTATCCGATCCGTTTGCACCCCCTAGCTCTAGAGCATGTCAAGCTACCTTACTTGTATACTTTCCTAATTCCTTAATACAGGTCTAGACATATACGTTTGGATCATTCAAGAATAGAGCTAACTTTGAACTAGCTTCACTATTCTCAAACCTTGGTGATCCAAACGCAAATTAGCAAATTGAGTTAGCTCAAAAATAACTCTATTCTACTAACCCATAAAAATGATGAGTTAGCAAGAATAGAGCTAGTGGGGTTATTGATATTAATAAAATATTTGATTCCTCTCAATTAGAGTTAGTTTAAATATTAAATTAGTATTAAATAAAATATTTGATTAGTATTAAATAAATATAATATTAGATTAGATTAGTATTAAATATATAATATAATATTAGTTTAAATGTTAAATGTAATATAATATTAGTTTAAATATTAGATTAGTATTAAATATAATATTTGATTAGATTAGTACTAAATAGATATTAGTTTAAATATTAAATGTAATATAATATTAATTTAAATATTAGATTATTATTAAATAAATATAATATCAAATTAGATTAATATTAAATAAAATGTTAGATTATATAATATTAATTTAAAAATTTTAGATACTAATTAGATATTAGTTTAATATTAATTAGATATAAAATATTAGATTAGTTTAATTAGATACTAATTTGTAACAGTATGCAAAATGAAAATTTGAAATATATCAAGTTTCATAAATCTGAAATGAGGAACTTGAGATGTTGAAAAAAAATACGAATAATGTTAATTAAAGTATTAATAAATTTATATAATCCGAAATTGGAAATTGAATAAATTCCAATGTATAAGTATTTCATGGATTGGATTGGATTGTGTGTGTGTGTGTGTATATATATATATATATATAGCAATTAAAATATTAAGAAATAATAGTTACGTTTAGGATTGACTTATAATTGGAAACTAGAAGGTTGAAATTGGAAAACTACATGTGGGACCCACATCTTTGGCTTCTAATCTAATCTCTTCTCTTCTTATTCTTTTTCCAACCGCCTTGCTCTATCGGTTTCGTTAGAACATTATCTCTCTCTCTCTCTTTTGCAAAGAAGCAGATAGCTTCTCCCTCGTTAGTTTGATGCTATTGAAACACCGGCCATGATACTCTCTACCGGAGACCCTTGCAATTTCATATTGGTAATCTCCTCTTGTTTTTAATTTGGTTGTGGACTCCCTTCTCATTTAATAAGGGTTTGACAACTTATAAACAAAAGAGCTAGTAAGCAGATCATATTGTATATATGAATTGAATTGCCACATGCCTCTCTTCTACCATTTAATCTTTTAAATCGAATATGGACCCGATAGCTCTATTTGATTGCGTTAACTCCTTGTCCTTAACGGTACCGGTTTATACCGAATTTGGTTTGGGGTGTTGGTGTGGGTTAAAACTCTAGCCTGATGCCAGTCCCTTATGGTACTGATTCGTATTGCAAATAAAGATTGGAAGTGGTAGCTTGTTGATTTCCATCTCTCTAACTTAGCTCTTGTTCTTGGAATTACTAGCTTGATGTGTTTCTTGTTTATTTCTTGTTGCAATCACTTGTGCAGGATTCTGGTACAGTCGTGACACTGGTACAGATTCTGTACCAGTGCTCTCCTTCTACTGGTATGTTAATTTTATTTACATGGACTGATTTGTAAGAAAAGTAAACATCAGGGGTTAATTATGTAAGTGTGATATTATGCCTTGTCAGAAGGATTAAAATGAAAAAAAGGTCCGAGTCTACCGGTTCAGCTTAGAGCTGAATTAAAGATTGAATTTTAGTCTTGATTTCTCTGACCGAGCACAAAGAAAATTAATATGGGTACTTGGACTTTTGAATAGGAAAAGAGGTAAATAATTCAACTAATAGGCGTGGTCTTCAGTCTTAGACTCTTAGTACAAAAAAAATTGAATATCATGTAAAAGGACAAAATGGACTTGGAACTTTGATTTGGATCATGTCTATTGGATTATTGGACTGACTCGATTGAGATGGAATTAAAATAAATATAATTGTTTTGAAATGAAAATATAATGATAACATTGTGTAATGATTTTGATTATTTGTGATTAAGTTAAAGCTTCAAATTAAAATGAGAGTAAAGTTCTAATAAATGTAAATAGAAATACTAGACATGAATTTATCAAATAAGCCATGAGATTTAAATATTTAAATACCTAAACTGTTATGCTAAAATAAAAATGCTACAAGTATTGATTAGAATATATGTATTGCTTTTAACATAGGCGTTATTACGAACGAGACAGATAAGTCAGAGTGTTTATAAAGAAACAGATTGATGGTGATCTCGCGTGATTGCCCTACGATATCAGGTGCGGGGTTATTGGATTAGTCTGAGATTCATGACTAGAAATTAAATCGTAACTCGCTGTGCATTTTGAATATTTGATTGACTGCATTGATTGAACCGTTGCATCATATGCATAGCTCAATACAATTGAAACTGAATTACAGGTAAGTCTGATGACTGTCATGTTGATATTGTTTATCGATTGAATATTGAATACTGTAATCCTTGAACCTCCATATAGTAGAGAAAAAAGATTAATATATTGTAAAGTCTAGCTAGCTACTAGACTTTACTCCAGGACCCTTATGCACATATGGTAAATGGCCCCAACTGAACCCAGTACCGGTTGGGTAGGGGATATTGAATAAATATGAATTGTGAGTGTAAGACTAATGAACTGTGGTATCTGTCTTATCAATGATTTTTCCAATAATGACAATATTGTGATATTGATTTCGTATTGTTTCCGTTAACCAATTGTCAGGATAGTTAGAACTGTCTTATCATTGATTTTCTTTCCGATAATAACAGTATTGAGATATTGATTATGTAATGTTTATGTTAACAAAGTATCAGGATAGTTAGAACAATATAAGTCATAACACGACATATACATGTTATTGTATTTGTCAGTATTATCAGACTAGAAATTGTAAAGTTAAGAAACCAAACGTTACAAGACTTTATGGTTTAAAAGATTTTGACCGAAACCATTTATTCTGATAAGATCCTTAAGAGTTCTGATTGATTTATGTAATTTTTGTTGTTCAATTGGATATTGTTATTGAGCATTTGCATTCGTCATTATGAAATGAACTGTTAGTTTCTCGTGCGGAGATTTCATTCTGAATATGGATTTCTTTCGAATCAAATAACCTGAGTGGCAATTAGTACTGAGGAATAATTTATTATTTCTCACCCGTTTCTCCTTGTGGATTCACAGGTTTGTTAGACGAAGACCGAGAAACGCTTTTGGAATAATAATTGACAGTAGGGCCATCTAAAGGTATGGAATTTGGGATTATTTTATCTGACATGATGCAAAGAGTATTTATCTAGCATCATCCACTATAAATGGTCAGATAATTCTTGTAAATATATTAGGATGTGGTAAAAATAATGGATGCTATTGGCAATGCATAAAAAGATCCATGTCATATGTTACGAATATTGAATTGCAAATAGACGCGGTAAGAAGTGTCGCACCTCCGGATCGGGGTGTGACATAATTAGATATAAAAAATTTAGATACTAATTAGATATTATATATAATATTAGTACTAAATAGATATTAGTTTAAATAAAATATTAGATTAAATATAATATAATATTAGTTTAATTTTTAGATAGTATTAAAATATATTAGTTTAAATGTAATATAATATTAGTTTAAATATTAAATTAGTTCAATCATTATTTTATTTATTTTCCTACATTGTTATTTCAAATATACAATCCAAACAACATTTATACTAAACCGAATAGTTCAAAGTTAGCGTTATTCTCAAACCATTCGGGTAAGCACTATTCTCAATTACTAACTAAAAAATTGCTATTTTTACACATGATCCAAACGTAATAGCTTCTATAACAATTATCACCGTATTTTAGACAACGCTACAATGCTCCCCGTAATATATTTTGTTTTTACTTTTTTTTTTTTTTGGCTCTCCGATAGAGTATTTCACAATTTTTAGTTCAAGAACGTGTAAATAACCAGTCTATATTGGTACACGATCAATAAGGTAGGGGATTGATTAGGTACGAGTAACGAGTCGCTTTTAATATGTTAAACTAAAGATTGAAATATTTCAAATGAGATCAAGAGAAAAATTCTGTCACGACCATGGTAGAAACCATTAAAAATGACTACACTCGATATTCTTTGGAGATATATATTTTTCAGAGGTAAATTTAGCTATGCATTTCATCACATAAATCAGTCTAAAATCTACAACTAAAATTTAAAAAAAAAAAAAAGAATGGAAAAAGCAAATCCATGGCCAACAACAATTTCTATAATTGCAGAAACAGAAGAAATAAACAACACTCCCGCATGCTACCACTCAACTATTGCTCAAACCATATAAAAATAAAATGAAAAAATGAACCATGCTAAAAATTTAAAGAAAAGAATATGCTGAGACACCCTAAAAGCCTTATATTCATCCTTTGGTCCTTAGTATGGTGATGCTTCCTTTGCCACCTTCAGTGCATATTTTCTTTTTACCAACCACGGGTTTACCAGAGAACTGGGAAATTGGGTATGCAAAATTTCCAACGTGTTGTAGTTTTTTCTTTATCACAGGGGGGGCATGGATTTTTGCATTTATGTCATCCAAAGTCACACCCTCTTGAACTCCAAATGGCTTGATCATGGTAAATGGATAAGCCACTGATGAGGTAAGCTTTTTCGGTGCCTTTATGACTGTTTTTTTACCTGAAAGAAAGAAACAAGAAAATCAGAATTTAATATATAATAGCACATAATATTTACACCTTTGACCCCTCATTTATTATTATATGCTAGTATATACCTTAAAAAATAATAATTTCTCTTTTCTCTGAGAGAGGAGACAGATCACATGATTGGCAAAGGTGCTATGGAGAATTTGATACCGCATGGTCAAAGTTTTTTACATACTGTATGGATTCAAACTGGTTTAGGTATAATATTAAACCTAAGCAGGCTGGTACAATACAATACTTGTTGTCTCCAGTAAGTTACACCTGATTAATTCACATAATATACCTTTGAAAATTCTAAGGGTGGAGAGTTTAGTAGTCTGTTCAACAACTTCACTTTCCCCATCAGCTGCTACTTCACCAAGCCCTAGGTAAAAAAATAATAATAAATTGTAAATCGCTTTAGATTAGCACAAAAGTGTGCAAGCTACATCGGTGAGAAAAGAGCTCCTCGGTGGCATTCTTTACGGATTACTTGTTATATTTCCTATTGTTGGCTTTTTCACAATTTTCAACAGAACCGCGGTCATGTACAAATGGACTGAATAAAGAGGGAGTAATGTCTGATTGTACCTGATATGTTAATTTTGTCAAAAGGGGATGTAACATAGTTCTTGCTGCATGACCTATAAGAAATAAGCACAAAAGCCTTTCAGTTGATACTTAATAAGTTAATATAGATTAGAGAATGAACAATCAAAAGATTACTACAAATTTCATTTTCTGCTTTTACAATTAGACAAACTTACTATGAACCACTAGAATTTTTCTGCTTATACACAGACAAATTTAATTTTCTTTCAAAATATCACCAAAAAGAGTTTTTTTATTTCTTTGAGATCAAATTCACATGGGCTCGTGTGTAAGAAATTGTCATAACTCGTTAGGTTATGCAGCCCTGAGGGGTGACCAATAACACAATTCTGAAGTTAGGCTGGTCCAGGGTAATTAGCCTTTTCTTGAAAATATGAGATATGAAACAACAAACATACGTCTCGTCAGAGCTGTAATAAGACAATTTTTCAGGGGTAGAATTGCCGTTCCACCATTCCGACGAGTGACTCAGTCCTACTACGGGAAGGGCATTTGCAGTTTCTGAGAGAGAGAGAGGGAGGGGGGATAATTCAGAAATCAAACTAAAAATTTACATTAAATATCATACGGCTCACTACAGCTGTTATAGGCAATGTTCATTTCATTTTTTTTTTTCATTTTTTTGTTGTAGTATGCATATGCAGTTGGAGTGCTTACTGGGCCAAAAATGGACAGGAACAAGGAGAAACAAAATGAAATTGAGGTGTGAATGGTACAAAACTGGTATGGCATGGTACCAAAACTATACATTGAAACCAGGATCTTTCCTTGGCAAGGCAATCATTTTTCAACCTCTCAAAACTATAGTGGTGGCAATAGGTTCGGTACACTGATTAGGTTCGGTACTTTTTATGGACCCCTTTACCAAAAAAAAAAAGGACAAACAGAAGAAAAGGTTTATTATGGTCAAGAACACTGATTAGGTTCGGTACTTTTTAGTATTTTTTGAACAAAAAATATTGGAATAATTTAAAGGTCCGGCCTATATTTCAAAGTAAGATTAAAATTTTAACACTAAACATTTTGCCTTGACCAACCCACCAGCAGGTCCAGGAGCCCCCACCCATCTACAGGCATTGACTAATCTAGTCAACCTTTACCAGATTTATTTGGCCAGGTTAGCTTAGCACAAGTCAACATTTAGAGTGTGTGTGTGTGAGAGAGAGAGAGATGCCTGAATAATTGGAGATGGAATTGGTGCTAATGCGTAAGCTCTCTGAAATGCCATTGCTGCTTGTCGAACTCTGTGCACACCAAATAGCAAACTTATTAACACCACGGTGAAAAGGTGATGTGCAAAGTATGCATAGACATTCATGTAAATCTATTTAACAATAGGTTTATCCTTGAAAATCTGGAAAGTAGTTGTCGCCATCATCTTAGAAAAAAGGCAGTATCTCACGTAAAAGTAGTAGACTTTGTGAGAACTAAAAAGTTTAATAATTATCTAGCAATTTTTTTAACAGATACAATGATACTTCCAACAGAAAATAAATATGACAAAATATATCAAGTTTCTAAGGATGAAAATCCAGTGACGTATACAAGACATATTAAGCAGGGTTCTAAATAGCGCGTTATAGTGCCGCTATAGCGTTTTCAGACCATAAAAGCTATGGCACTATTGGCGCTATTGGCGTTATAGCACGTTATAGCGCGCTATAGAGGCGCAATATGGTAATAGCGTCGTTTTTTTAGCTGTTCCGCTATGACGCGATAAACGCTATTTAAACCTTTGATATTAAGAAAAGCCAACTAAAGCCCGTCTCGAGCTTTGTGGCTTAGCAATTGATTAGCTTTTAGTGAAATTTAGAAATAGTGGTTGTATTATATTTGAAAGGAGCAAACATTCAAAATTTATACTCCGCAAAGTTATACACATAAAAGAGACAGGCCGAAGTAAAATAACTGAAGGAAGTCAACTAAATCTCATTTCATACCTTTTGACTTGCAAAAGGAATATTTCTTGTCTTTAGATAAGATTTATAAATGTTTTTGAGGCCTTTCATTTTCTGACGAAGAAAAATTAAGTATGTTGTTATTATGTGCGCCTCTCATCTCACCATCTATTAACAGCAGGCTTGATTTGACAGGTTGCTTTACCGTTAGAAGGCATAAGTTGTCAGGCTAAATTAAGGATCAAGTTAAAAAAAAATGGCAGCTCAATTAAGGAGGAAGTAATTTCTGTATTTAGTATGTAAGATAGTTTTAAGGATTTATTGGTGTTAGTTTCTTTATTTAGAGAATATGTATTGTTACATGACATCCGTACTCCATGCAACTAGTTGAATAAAATTTCACTTTCCTCACAAAATTGTCTCTTTGGCTCACTCTTTAATTTCAGTGTCTCCCAAATTTCTAGCAAGCTAGTATCAGAGTTAGGATTGTTGTAACAGTTGTCTTTTACAAGATTATGTGAAAACAAAAGATCCCAAAAACAAATGCCACTTAAACAAAGTTAGAAGCAGAAGAAGTGAAGGACATTATTGCACAATATACAAGTCTTTCAGAAAGTTCAACCTAATACATTTTTTATTAGGTCACCTGTACAAACGGCAGTTATATATGGGTATACGGATAATTAACACAGTAAACTTACCAGGGAATAGAAGATGTAACATGTGATCCGTGATACCATTTATCCGATGCTGTTATTTTACCGGGATACAAGCATAGCAGAAATAAATATAAAAACACTAGTAAAACAAACACTTACCACAGAAGTAAGAGTAGAAGATGTAATTGGAGTTTTCTCGGCATCTTCTCCATTGGAATCTGCTGTGAACTGAAGCATTTTTCTCCTTTTAACCATAGAAGGAGGTTCTGCAATCTCCTCTTGCAACCCCTTGTTGGTATAATCTGTCACAAAAGACACCCCCTTCATCTTTTTTAATTGTAATTTTTCAAGATATAAAATCCTTTTTTCACTTTTTTTAATATTTCTTGGTTTTCTAAAACTAAGGAGGCAGCTACCAAATATTCATATATAATGTCAAAACAGTATTTTTTTATTCCTACATTTTTTTCAAAACTACAAGAAATAAAAGAACATATTACCTCCATAATCGAAGGGAATAGTTTCAAAATTCATGCACTCCTTCATTGGAGTTTGATCTCCAAGCAAGTGTAAGATGTCATTTTCATCTCGGTTCAAATCATCCCACAAGAGGTTAGCAAAATCTGCAATTGAATGTTAATAATATAATCAGCCCAGAACAAACTGATTCATAATAGCTACCTAAATATTGAGACGGTATTTACAAGTTGGTATAGCATTGGTTCAATCTTTTTTTCTTTTTTTATCCTCTGACTTTATATGCATGCATGGAGGATTATGTAGGAATACAGTTCAATTTTGTACAATTCCATAACAATACAGCATGTACATGTCAAGCTTTTTTACTCCTGTGTACCAACAAGTACAGATTTTAGAAACAATGGCCAAGTTTCAGTTCTGAAAAGGAAAATTATAGATCCACAAATGAAGGTATTGAGCCAGCCTGGTACCGTGGTAGTTGAGTCATATGCCGGTGATTTCCAATATAAAACTAAAATTTGCAGCATTTACCACTTGCTGGGTTACTTGTCAGGCAGTAATCTTCGTCCTTCCAATCAAAGAAATCACTGATATAGGTTAAATAAAGGGTTTCATCAATATTATTAACTGGTAACACTAAAGTATAAGAAAACAAAATATTGTAAGGGACGGAAGTAGAGCTAAATCAATTCGACTTTATTTTCAGATTGAGTACTGAGTGTTACTGTAATTTACCAAAAGGCCATTTCCAAGTAATATTAACTGTATCAATTGGAGTGAATGTGAAATTTGTACACCATTAAATGTTAGATATAAAGCAGTAATGTTGTCAATGTCATCTTATCATTAGTATTAAGTATAAAGGAATAGCCAAGATAGATCATTACACAATTTCTGGGACTAGTTCCACAACACAAATGCCGACATGATATTGGAATAAACTTAAAATTGCGCCTGCTGGATGAGAAAGTTGGTTGAGCACATATGATGTATTGGTATTTGTGTAAAGTACAGAAAGTAAGGAATAAATTAAACTCAGACAGGCAATATGACAAACACTTACACAAGCATTTCAACAATAACATATTACTTATATGAACTACTTATGGGAACATACGTGGTGAAAGGAATAGGCGGAATGATAATGCAAGTCGTACAATAGCTATATTTATCATAAGAACCAAGCTGATCATGTATGGAAAGTGTACCAAAGAAAAAAAATCAAATTAATTACATGGAAGTGGAAACTAGGAAATTTCAAAGAAACTACATAAACAGTGCATATTATTGGTAAAATTTTATGAGATCATGGAAAATTTGATTGTAACTCATGAGAGGTTTGTGATGACAAAGGTTAGGGAAGTATCAAAGTAGTTGAGCTTGATAGCAAAGAGCTAGTGCAAAGTGACAAGTTATGGCCTCCTTATTACAAGAGTGAGAAAAACATATAAAAAGAATTGTGAAATGCAGCTGGTATTGTTCAGTGATGTGATGTATAAAGTTACTGACAGACCTAATTGATCATTAAACAAGTTTTTTTTTTTCAAAGAAAATCGGGGCACCTAGTGCAGGTTAAGATGCTTAAATTGCCCCGCTTTATCATAAAAAAGTTTCTTGGACTTAAAATTGCCAAAAACAAAGGGAGATATAAGCAAAGAAGCCTAATCTCTAAACCCAATAATATCGGTTTAATTGAACTTTTATAGAGGTATGAGATCCCGATTATAACTCAACACTCCCACTTATATGGATCAGGTTTCAACACTAGACCCGATTGCTTTTTTTTTTTTTGGAAGTAAAATGAACCCGATTGCTACAACAAGATTTCACACTTTGCTGTCAAAATTACCCCTCCTTTGAAAGCCAAGACCGATTAAAAGCATGTAAAAACAGATCGAATGAGTTAAGAAACAGGGATTAAGAAAACTACTCATTTTCTAAAACTTTAAAAGTTTGAAGGGTTTAAGCATGAAAATAGATTGAACCAAGTCAAACAATCTCACATGCTATCTTTGCTTTCGTCGTTGGTGCCGTTGTAAAGCTCCATTTTTACCGGAGAGAGAGAGAGAGAGAGAGAGAGAGAGGGAGGGAGAGAATGAAAGAGAAAATGGAGTGCTGTTCGCTCAGTAGACAGTGGTAGAGTAGAGAGAAGGGTCGCCTCTGGGCTCTGGCCTCTCGGCCCTTCGGTAAATAACAAGGAAAATTAGGAAAACTGAAAGCACGGGATGCGCATTCACCCCAGGACTAGGTAAAGAATTTAATGCTTGGACCGGAAACCTAATCACCTCTCTTGTTTTGTTTCGACTTTCGACTGTGCGTTGCATGAACCGGGGGCGCTGTACATAATTTTTCCATGAATACCACGAAAAGATTTTTGTAGGCCCCATACCACAGTGACACACAGCAAGCTGTCATATTCCTGTGGTAAATACCCTACGGTGAATCCAAACTCTGTATGAAACAAATGCACGAAAAGGTGCATGATGCCTATTAATTCGTTATGGTCCTGTGAATTATTCGTAGCACAACCATTGTATGATTTCACGCGTTAAGAATATTTAGACTGATCGGAAATTTTTGTATTTTGTGAATAATTATAAGTAATTATGGTGTAGACAATGTTGGGGTTTGTCATGTTTAATGTTTGTTGAAAAATGATAAGTATAAACAATGTTAATGTTGTGGTAACGCATAAATCAATTGACATCTTTTATCAACAATGTTATTTGTGAAAAAAAAATTTTGAATAAAAATTTATTATAAATAGAGAGAGTGTTTATTTATAATTTCTTGACTTGTCTAATCACGACGAAACTATTATATTTGAGTGTTTTGTGACGTGATTTCTAGTCATTAATGATGAGCACTTTTTGTTACAGTTATTTGACTAAAAATTATATATATATATAATGAAGAGAAACTTACTGATAACTTTTTTTACTTATCTACTCAAGACAAAACTATTAAATTTGAGTGTTGTGTGGCGTTATTTCTAATCATTAATGATAAGTACATTTTGTTATAGTTATTTTACTAAAAATCGTATATAATAATTATATCGCAGTATAAAGTTGTGTCCATAAGAGCATTAACGGTCATTAATTATTGTCTAAGTAATATTCTAAGTAACATAAATATTTTAAAGCTCTCATGTATTCACACTTTTAAGAATTTAGTATTTTCATATACCAGGAGAATTTTCCTTTCCATATAACAATTATTTTTTTCTTTGTTTTTGAAATGGATATTGTCCTCACTTCAAGAGCTCCTATATATATATATATATATATATATATATATATATATTAATGAATCATATGAAATTTTAATGTTTTTTTGTGTTTGCACAATGTGAAAGGAAGGGAGGTGAAAAAATACAAATAGATGGAAAATAAAATAAAGAGGTGTATATATTTGGAATGAGAAGTAACAAGATAGAAATTTTAAAAGATTACAGGAGATTTAATAAATAATCTTCATTAATGTTGCACTCCAATTAAATTCCCATCCAAATAGAATTAATTTATGAAATTTTGTTTATATCTCCTTTCATCTCTTCATCTGCAAATCAAAAAATTTACTCCAAATTTTTACGGCCGTTGTCTCAAATTCGCCATTGAATTTCATGCAAATACAAGCATCCAAATGCAAAGTGGTCCAGGCATTTATACAATCCCGTTGGGAACTATTATATTCTTTACCAATTTGCGGGGCAGGACCGTCTTGATCATGAAAAATGAGAGCAGGTTGGGTCCGATGGATTTGGGACCGTCCAATATGATTTAAGATTCGTGCGCACTAATTTTAAAGCAGGCAGCGAAATTGCTGGCGCGAATCTTAAAGCAAATCGGACGGTCATCGAACCCATCGAACTCACTTTGAGTCCGATGGGCATCGGACCCAAATTGACCTCATGAAAAATGGACGAAAAAAACTGAAAGGTACGAAAATTATTTCGGTCTACGGGACATCAACTATTAAATTCTTGGACCAGTACTTAGTCTGGTCATTGATTACCGGTCCCACTGTCTAAAAGTACTCATGGCTCGTGAAGAACAGGAGCACATTACTGGTGCTTACTAAAGTGGGGCAACGGGCCGTTAGATTTGGGATTTCGAGGAGGGAGACTTCTACGCATACCCAACTTGCACCCGGATATTTGTAAACTAGATAGATTCGAGGTAAAGATTTTAACAGACTAGTTTCCACTTCATGCAGCACCTGAACTATAGAATCAAACCAGCGTTTCATATTGTTCGTGCGCTGCATAGAGACAAAATAATTCTGTTAAAATCATTACCATAGATTTGTAGTTTGTTTTTCAAAATAAAGCAAAAGGAACGGTCAGGGCATCTTTTACCAAACTTTTCTTTCTTAAACAAAAACTACGGTAAATTAAGATGAGGTAGAATGCGAAACAATAAAATAAGAATTATCTCTTGTGCTCTGCTTTGTTATATTTACAACTCACATAATTTCCAATTTCTTAAAGCATGTGCATTAGAATTTTCTTTTTATTTCTAGAAACATAATGTTACCTTATTATTTTAATTTATTTCTCTTATTTTTCAGTTAGGGATCCCTAAGGGGATCACGGCTCTATGCGTCGTGATGAAGTTTGAGCACCAGCCCTACATTGGAGGTATCGAGAAGAAATTAGAATGTAATAATATAGATCATAAAATAAAGAAGAAAAGGATTTTGAGATGTAGGGTAATTTTTTTTTAGAAATATATCATTTATAACTGTTTTTATTGACTATCAGCTATCATTCACGCCTCTCCTATTAATATATATAGAGTGAGGCTACAGCACTATGTATAGCGCACTTTGGTCCGTGCTACGGGTCCATATCTTCATTTTCAAAGTCTAAATAGTTGATCGAACCGTTTATCATGATCTCCATGTGAAAATATACTTGAAGGCCAAATTTTACATTTTTAGAATTTTTTTACTATTTTTTTAGATAGGTAGAAAATCACTACTTTCGAATGGTCTAGAATCTTTAGATCAAGTGATTTTATACGTATCTAAAAAATAGTAAAAAGATCTCTAAAAAAAATGTAAAATTTGACATTCAAGCACATTTTAATATGGAGATCGTTGAGCAGAAAAGATCAACTATTTGGATTTTAAAAATAAAAATATGAATATGTAGTATGCATAGTACCGGAGCCTCACTCTATATATTAACTAGTAGAGAGATAAAATTGAACTATCAGCAAACTTGTAAGGGCCTGATTGAATCAAGAAAACATCAGAAGTTTGATTGACCCATGTGAGCAATTGTCTGAGAAACTGGATTTAACAAAAAATTAGAGGTTTGATTGAATCAAATATATAGTTGCTAATGAATTAAAATCAGACTTTTTTCGTTAATAAAATAGTCCGTTCCATTTCAAATAGTTTTCCTTTTTTCACTTCGGAATTTTTTTTATTACCCATATAATTAATATAACCATATAATATAAAATAAATCCCTAGAAAAATTAATGTGGTTTAAAAACATCTAATTTTATATATATATATATATATATATACCGTTGAACGAGTCATCTTCTCTCTTCAGATAGATGCAGGTTCAATTCGAAATAGCATCTAAAACATGCTGAGTATACCAGAACCCTTTAATAAAAAGAAAAATAGTAAACTATAGTATGTTTGGTTGGATTGAGAATAAGCTATTTTTAGGGTTAGGTTATTCGGAATAGCCTATTCAGTGTTTGGTTGGGTTAGAATAGTTAGAATAGTGAATCTAAATTTTTTGTCTTATTATAATAGACTATTTCTAAAGATTTTGAGATTTGACTATTATAATAAGACAAACAATAACTATTCTTAATTTGATTATTCTAGCTATTATTGTTTTACAACCAAACATATCAAATCTGCATTTGCATATCAAGGCTGCCCGAGAAGGAATAGAACTAGGTGCTTCATGTTGCGGCTACGCCGCAACCGTTATGTTTCGTAAATGTTGGTGTGCGTGGATGTCAGCTTCAGGTTTCAGGTTCAGTGATTTCACTTCAAAGGATTGAATTTTTTTTCTGAAAAAGCTGTGAGATATATTATTCTAATTAAAAAAAAAACTGTCATTTTCAGGTTTGATCTCAAGCATTGATTTCTCGCGGAAATATTCTATCATCAATTTCTTTTTGGATTCTGTGATTTACTCAAATAAATTTTTCCAATTGTAAATAACGGAAAATAATACGAATAATTGTAAATATGTAAATATAGTACAAAATTAATTTTCTAAGAGAAGTTGGCTTCAGTTGCACCTTTTACTTCTGTCTCTTTCTTCTGTACTGCACAAAATCAAATTATAAAAAAAAAGATCTTGAATTGAGGAACCGTTAAACATAAATGCGTATTTAGGTTGAATTGATAAGTTAAATTTACTAACACTTGGTTCGGTCGACTTAGTTCGGAGACAACAATTTCGAGTTATCATTATTTTGTTGTTTTAAGTTCTGGATCGTGATGTACAAGTTTGGCATGAATTGGATGGTTCAAGGCCTTGCTTTTTCAAGTTTATTCTGTTTAATAAGTCGTCTTAATTTGGAACTGAGAATCTGCCTAAATTTTCAGGTACCTTAATTTTTAATTACAAACAGGAAAAAGTAAGGGAAAAAGGATGGATCCATAAGAAAATTTAGTCAGAGAGGGTTATCAAAAGTGCAGATGGTACCAATTTCTGATCCATTTGGTTCGGTCGAGTTCAGCGAGGAAAGAGCATCCATGATTATGGAATTATACCTGATGTTGACAAAATCATATTCTACAAAAAATAGCAATTTACTTTGACATATTGAAATTTTATTGTTAACGCTCTCCAATAATAATGCTTCCATCTCTCCTCCCTTTTAGTTTTAAAAAAAAATAGCATAAGGCCGCTCTTTCCATCAATTCAAGACATGGAGCAATTTTATAAGCAGTTCACCAGCTAGCAAGTTATTAATCAAATGGAAAGTAGATACAAAAATAAAAAATATATTCTCAACTGAACCCTGTTAAACCAAGCTAGCATACCTCGACATAAACCAATCGAGCCACAATGAACTCAAATATGCATCATTCAATAAAGGTAATGTAGTAAAAAAAGAAAAAAAGAGAAGGACAAATAAACTTAGGCTTGTTGGCAGGGTCAGTGATTTCACTTCTTCGGAGAGAGGAAGGAAGAGAGAAGATTGGCATATTGCCTTGGCCACTGCTGTCAGCACATGATGATGGCCTCTGGGTAGATAATGGTAATTTTGATTTTGTTGTTCTTATCTTCTTTCTTTAACCTAAACTACTGAAGCTTACACTCATATTCCTCCATTTATCCTGATCAAGTTCACCACCACATATTTAGTATTTGATTTCAGCAGAAAAATAGATAAGCATGCTTATTTGCTAACAAAGATCTAAGATCAGACAAAATCTATCCAATGAACCTCTGTGATTAATGAATTAATGCGTTCACTCAGAAATCACTTGTGTAAATCCTACCCAATTTATGATATCTGATACGCTTGCTAATAATGATTTTAATTCCAGATTCATGGAACACCCGTCAAGGGAAAACATACCTTGGGCTTGGGAAGGTTGAATCATCAAAGTAATCATATTTTGTGAATACTGAATATAGTACCGGACTTAACTGAGGTGACCAAAACATGTAGTATTTTAGGATGCTCTATTGATCTGTTTGAAGTTTGAACTGAGCTGTGAGTATACAGTACGATCTTTTGAAATAAAGCAAAGAAATAAGACCAGTGTAGCAGTTGATGCATTACTCATAGTACTTCGGCAATAATAATTAAAGTTGGTTGATTTTTCCATTTGGTTCAGACATAGTTTATAAAAATGACTGACTAGGGTTAATCGCAACTCAGAAAGAAAAAAATAATCATAGTTCAAAAAAGTTAGGGTTACCAGGCTGACTAGTTGAGCCGCTTCCTATCCTGCATGAGCATGCTAACACCAGAGCCAATATTTACAAGGAGGTATGGGAAAATATTCTGATCTACATTTTCAGCTATCACCTTCCCATCGACAGGTACCGAAGTTTTTGTGAGCTTACCTGTATGGAAAATAAAATTTCTTTTAGTTTTAATAGACATATTGCATCTTTTCCTTTTCACTTTCATATTTCTTTTAGTTTCACTTGTTATTTTTTTTTTTAAAACTTAACAGTGGTTGTCAAGTGAGTACAGAAATTAAATTTTTACAGCATCAAGAAGCAACTAAAACAGCTCAAAACAGTAAATCTCAATACTATTAGCAATACCCACTCCACAACAGTCCCTCTTGCACCACAAATTCAGCTAGGGCTCGATGATTTGGTCTCTCCCTTTCAAAACACCACTTATTGCGTTGCTTCCACAGTCTCCAATAGGTTGAGGTGAAAAGGACAACCCAAAGTTTTGAAGACAATCCATTTGCCCTTACCCGCTCTCTTGAATTGAGAAACGTCTCCTTCACTGTTTCCTTTTCATGCATCAGTTTTATGCCTAATATTCCATGACTTTTATTCCAAACTGTCACCGCATGCGAGCATTTGAAAAATAAATGCATAGCCGATTCTAAAACCCCCACATTACATACTGTTCACGAAGTGTCACATTTGAACCCTCTTTTATGCATCAACTCATGAGTTAGCAAACTTATCTTTAAGAAGCAAATAGAGGAAGATCTTGACAGTAGGCGGTATGCACAACCTCCAGTTTATTGCAAATCGGCATCTAATTGTCTCACCTGTTCAACTGGCTCTTCTAAGGATGTTAAAAATGGTTGTATTGCTAATGGTACACTGGAAATTTTCCCTTTTTTTTAAAATTTCAAATGAAACTTGTTTGTATGTATTGCTAATAGACCTGACTGGTACCAGTATGGAAATGCTTTCGTCAGTTACTGGCATTGAGCACTAATACCTTACCTCTGTTAAGGTATTATGTTTCTAGGCATTTAAATGTACCTCCAAAACAGCCATACTATAAAGTAAACACCACTAATGTAACTTATTCACACGTAGATTACCAGACCTGACTGTATCATGTGTAGACAGTATGGTTATATATATCAATGCCTTTGTTTTGTCAGAATTAATATTGGGCACTACAGAAGTAGTTCTCATCCACAGGGGCATAGCAGGGTGGGGCAATTATTTTGGATGAGGCATAATTTAGTCATTTTTTTGAATATTAAGTATTTTTATATTTTTTCCTGAGAAAAAATAGAAATTGAAGCATATTAAAAAATTTCAGGGGTAGACAAAAATTTATAATTTTTTTAAACTTCAAGAATACTTTTGTAAATTTTTTTAAGGCACAAATATGAAACCCTACTTACTGGTAAATACCAGTACCATCAACAATCATGTCTCAACCACTGATAACATCAAAATCACAACAATATTCCTCAATGGAAAATAGAATGCAGCATTGACGAACACTGCAAATATTAAATAATAAATCATTAGAAGCAAAACTTTGGCAAGAGGAATAAAAGTTACGTACCTGAGGTTGCATAAGAGGGAGGAATCTGAAGAGATGGCAGTGCCCGACCCTGACGAAGCAGAAATTAATGGATAGTGGAGAAATTCCAAGACGGTCGGTGAAAAAAGAGATAGATGTGTAAATCAGATGAGGGGAGAACTGAGCCGTCTTTGAATTGTGCTGGTAAACAGTCGATTTTGTTGCCAAAGAGTGGAATGGTTGTAGAAATTACTAAATTTGAAAGGAATCATACCAACGGGAAGAACCGAAGCTAGAAGAGGCGAGAAGGGTCGATGACAGGGAAAAGCCTAGCCTCTGTGCAGGATAGCGAGAGAGAAAGATGAGTGAAACTCAACAGAATACAGTTGAGCAATAGGAATTAAATGAGAAAAGTAAAATCAATAATGCCAAGAGAAGAAATACCGACGAAAACCGAAAGAAGGCGCTGAGAGCGGGAGAAGCAACACGTTGCGGGGAGACGAATACGTGGCAATCGCGAAAGAGAATAAGCTGACAACTACGAAGTAATAAATGAAGTAGATTCCATGTACGACAGATTATTCTCCTCAAGCATGAGGACTTTGGAACAACTTTAAAATTGACATTCCTTTTTCTGAGAATTGGGAATTTGATTGAGGGAGACGAAGAGGTCAAGCTGGGTGGGGAGTAGAGGCGAAGAGGTAAAGCTGGGGTGCGAGGGAGGTGAGAGGAGGGTTTAGGTTTAAGGGGACGAGAGGGTGCAGACGAGTGGAAGGGGGCTAGCGAAGGAGGAGAAGTGCACGGATGGACGGAAAGAGAGGAGAAAGAGAGGAAGGAGAAGGGGCGGCGCGGAACAGGCGTATACGAAGGAGAGAAGCGGCGGACAAGAGGCGGATAGTAGCTATAGCAAACGGATTAGATAGAAGGAAAGGCTAGGTGGCGAGCGTAAGAAGGGAGAAATGACAGCTGTTTAGCCGACGGGCAGGAGAGGAAGAGAACATGTGGCGAGAGCTCTGACCATGTATTTTCCAATTTGGGACGAATTTGAGCGTCAAAATTGGGATGATATCAGCTGACGTCAGAGAAATGCATCTGGAGCCCTTCGTCTCTGATCGGACGGTACTAAGAAGGGGTGTCACTGTTGTTTCTACAGTACAACCCCATTGCCAATTAAGGTTTTAGAATGATAAGAGAAGGAATAGAATGATAAGGAATGGTACTGAACAAGTAACGAAATTTATTCAATTCTTCTACGATATGTAATACTGTTTTGATGAAAAATAATAATTTGAAAAATTTAAATTCAATATTGTTCGTATTATTAAATTTTTATAAGTTTTTCATGTTAATTTAAATCAAGTCAAAATTACGTAATTTTTTACACGCCTGTAAAAAAACTGATACGATCTTATTTAATGAATTTATTTTGATATTTTCATTTTAATTTTTTTTTGTTACTGAAGTTTAAAAAAAATAGAGAAATAAAGACAGCACCAAAAACTGGAGCTATTTTACATCTTGCTCTCTTTCTGTTTTTCATAAATAAATAATTTGATATTAACGGCACGTAATTGACACTCGTAGCACGTGTTATAATTTGAGAACTCACACATAGGAGTGAAAACGGAGCGAATGATATCCAATTCGTATTCGAAAAATTAGATATAGATATCCGTATTTGAATATCCATATAGATACGGATATAAATATAATTTTAAGTTTTAATTATATGTATCTTAATAGTAGATATATACCATATAGTTTAATATATATTATGAAAAAAAATATTTTATTCAACATTATAATTAGATGAATATAATGAACTTTAGTATTTTTTTAATAAATATCCGATCCGATCTGATTCATATCCATATCCGTCTAATATCTATCCGTATCTGAAAAATAAAAATAGATACAGATATAATTTTACGACTATGCGCTTGGCATCCGATCTGTTTTCACCCTGGATTCACTCGTGAGTAAAGTTAAAAAAAAATTTAAAAAAAAATTGATCCATTTGTAATTGCCCCGTACAATAGTTAGACTTTGAATTGATAACTGCTTTAAATTTCATTTAGGACCACTGTTAATTTATTTTTAATACATTTGCTGTTTAGTTAGTTTCCTCAAGGTTATTAAACCTGGTTTTTAGTTCTATTTGGCCTCTAAAGGTATCATTAATTTTTTTATTTTTATATCTTGTTCACCGTGTTAATTTCAAAATTCAAATATTTTATTATAGAGAAATAATAGTTAATTTGTCAAATAATCAATCATTTACTCACGTTGTCATAAACTTTACATGTGAAGGAGAAAAAAAAATTCCAATCTAGCTATTAGATTGAGATAATGTACGTGTAGATAAATAATATAAATCACATCTGATAGTTTTTATTTGATATATAAATTTTAAAAAAATTGTTATTAGAAAATTAAAAAGCCGAAATATTATATAGGCAAAAAAAAATGAAAATATTTGAATTTTCCTAGTAAAAAAATTATAAATGTTAATTTTATTTTTGGAAAATATCCAAACAAGTGTTGATAGCATTCATGATTGCTTGCTTGTCCGTTCACGTGAGCTTGCATACTCGCTACATTTTTAATGAGACGTGCATTCTCTTTTGTAAACACTGACACAGTACAGGTCAGAAAAGCCTGCGAGCAACTAACAATTTGTTTCCCCGATTTTGATTTATTTTTCTTGATCAAGACTTAGATAACCCTTAGATGTTATTGATGGCGTAAGGTATTCCGTGCTACAGCTTAAAAAATCTATCGTATAAATTTTAAATTTTGATTTAAGTAGCTCAGTAAATTGGTTATATAATGAAGTTGTAGAATATTAAATTTTACTATTTTTAAAAAAATTACTATTTTTTATCGTTTATAAAAGATAGCAAAAAATGACTTAAAAATAAAAAAATTATCAATATTATAAGTTATTATTTTTTTATTTTTCATAAATCATAAAAAATAGTAAAACAATTTTCAAAAATAATAAAAATTGGTATTCTACGAGTTCATTATATAACCAATTTACTGAGCTACTTAGATCGAAGTTGAAAATTTATACGATAAATTTTTGAAACCGTAGCACAGAAGGCCTTATGCTATTCATAACACCTAAGCCTTACTCATTTTTCTTTACAGTCTTATTTGAGGAGACGTTTGGTTCGGGATTTCGTGAGGGATTGGACAATAGCATAGTATAATTTCAATTTACAAGAAAGTCGAAAAATTTAAATACACTGGAAAATTAGAAAATTTAATAGATAAAATTGGAGTAGAACTGGAGTGTTCTTGTTAGAATGACTTGACGAATTAAAACTATTCAAAACCAATCTAATTCACGAATGATACATTTACATGTTAAATTTATAAATTTTTGAATTAGTTTATTATAAAGTTAAGTGGTTAAAAAAAATATTATAAGTTAATTTTAATACGTTCAGTTTCTATTATTTTTTACTGCCTAAATTATACGAATTTACTTTCAAAATTTTTAAATTTGACATATTAATACATTACTCGTGAAATTAATCCGATAAATTTTGAAATTAAACTCGTGAACTCGATAAGCTTAAAAAACACTCCAATCACCCCAGTTTGTATCGAATTTGCATCCTTTGAGATATCTCATATTTTGCGTGACTTTTTGAAAAGTCTCAACCGTTCAAGTACGTTCTGCACGAATCTTAAACTCAAATAATACTGGCCCCACGCTATCCCGAATAGGCACCGGACACGTCGGTCACACAAAATATGAGATATCTCAGAGCATATGCACACGTTTGTATCAGTGTTGTAAAAAACAGCCGTTTAAACCAATTAATCGACCGATTAGTTATTGGCAGCGACCAAACCGTTACAGATTTTTCTGATTAATCGACTGATCATTTCTGATTAATCGCTTGACGGTACCCTGTCTGTTTGACGAGTGTATACAGGAGCAGATCCAGGATTTTCGTGGGGGGGGCAAAAAAATATCTCTTTCAAAATATTTAAATTTGACATATTAATACATTACTCGTGAAATTAATCCGATAAATTTTGAAATTAAACTCGTGAACTCGATAAGCTTAAAAAACACTCCAATCGCTCCAGTTTGTATCGAATTCTCATCATTTGAGATATCTTATATTTTGCGTGACTTTTTGAAAAGTCTCAACCGTTCAAGTACGTTCTGCACGAATCTTAAACTCAAGTAATACTGGCCCCACACTATCCTGAATAGGCACCGGACACGTCGGTCACGCAAAATATGAGATATCTCAGAGGATATGCACACGTTTGTATCAGTGTTGTAAAAAACGACCGTTTAGACCGATTAGTTATTGGCGGCGATCAAACCGTCACAGATTTTCCCGACTAATCGACCGATTATTTCCGATTATGACCAATTATTTCCCATTAATCGCTTAGCGGTACTCTGTCCGTCCGACGAGCGCATACCGTTATTTCAAACACTGGTTTGTATCACTGATATAATGGACAAATTTGTATCATCTCGAAGGTCCTGCTCCTCTTCAGCGGAACCCGTGCGCTGCATAATATATGGACAGGTGGATTCTCGAACAAAATATTTTAGAAGTTGGTATTGTAAGAATCTTGAAGCGATCAAACACTTGCTGCGACTGCGAGGCAGAGGATTTGAAGTTCATTTTCTACAGCAACCAACGCTGCAACTTTTTCAGCGCAGATTACATGAATGCTATTTATATTAAAATTCGTATTTTATCAAAACAATTAAACAAATACAGCGCAATTGAGGATTCAGACTCCTATTGGACAATGCTTGATTGAGTCTCTAATTTATATTTTGGCCTTTATGATTCAGCATCTAAACTATTTAATCTAATAAAATCCTCCTACTTTTTGAATCTAATAAAAATTACTAAGAAGATGTGAAGAACATGAAGCGGAACTAGAGAATTTTTAGATTAAGAGACTGAATAAAGTATTGTAATATACTTTTATTTAATAATAAATGTTAAAAATATAAGTACTTGTAAAATTATAAAATACAAAGACAACATTTAATTTTTAATTTATAGAGGTGACTTAACTGCTAGTAATTAGCACTTAGTGACGAATGAGAGGTTGCACGCGACATAGAACAAAATATTATAGTTTAAAATTTTGATTGAACCGATTTTTGTTTAAGAACCTAGTTACATCAAGTACAATCATAAAAAGATTAAGAACATTGTTTTGTTTCCCTCTTTTACTTTGTATTCTAAACACGGATTAGTCCGAACTTTATGGTTCCGTTTTGTGTTCTCGCTATATAAGAAAATTGGAAACACTACCTAATTCAAAAGAATTGATAAAAATATTACTCGCACTCATACTTTCACGCAGGAATTGCATGGTTGCATTCAGCCATTTGTTGTGGCTACAGCCATGCAGCCATGTTAAAACTGACCACAGGCACAGGGTCAACCACGCAGTTACTGCCTACAATCAGAAATCCTCGACAGGAGCCTTCAGAATTCTGTTGAACGGATTCACACCTTTGGCATGCAATGCTACCTACTACTGTGAAGTTGCATATTGCTAAGGTTGAAGTCCGGTTTAGTCACCAATTCAATTTTTATACAGATACAACCTTTTTCCGTATCCCCCTATTTTAAGTGAAAATTTTCCAATATATGATATGATAGGAAGTTTAAAAACAGATAATTAAAGACAGATTAGTTATATTTAGATATTCCTATTATCTCATACTGTCTTACATGATTACAAGAACAATGCGCAATCATCTCTAGTAATATGGTCTATATAGAGGTCCAAATAGGCCTCAACATCCAACTTCCCCTTCCAATATCTGGAACTAAAAAAGTTTCATAAAAAATGATTGATAGCAATTCCTACGGTAATTCGCTATTTGGTCCCAGTTCATATGTTGTGTTGGAGTGTTATGCAGCATTTGGACCATTTAAGGGCCCTTTTTTTAAGTGAATTCTCACTTGTTTTATTTTCTTCTTTTCATTTCTTTAGGAATCCACATGAACAACCAGAGTCGATCCATTAAATTAAAAAGCTTCCATCACAATATAATAGACAGAACATGCAATATATATAACATGCTTGGCATCCACCATATCTCAAAATAGCACAGCAAAACACACTTTAGACGCAAATCAACTAACTTCAAAGATCCATATCTAAACACTAGATAAAGATATAAAAAAAAAATACCAAGCAGGATCCAATTCAGGCATCCTAAAGGATCAACTATTCAACTCCGGTTAACTTATATATTATCGACATACTCCAATGCAAAATAGAAAACCCAGATTGGAGCTTAATAGCAAACCTTTTATGCATCAAGCAAAGCATCCCCCAGTTTGGTGAAGCATAGCATCTATCTCATCTCCATCATCCATCTCAAGCTAAAACACACACAAAAAAAAGTACTGCAGGCATCAGACCAAAATCAAACTTGGGAGGGCATTTCAGTTATTCCCAAACGAGAACTGTCAAAGAAATGCCAATTCCTTTGCAATTCAACTAGAATCAGATTCCTGATTAAAGAGAAAAATGAAAAAAGTAAGAACAAAGAATGTGCAAGTTGCAGGCCTGATTCCAATCCAGAAAGAATCTTTCTGAAATATCAGTTGTTTCTAAGTATAGCACAGAACAAGACCCATTTTGAACATACCTCTCGAACCCCTTTTTTAGATAAAGTTCTCTACTGCCCCTGGGAAATCATGGGAGCTTAAGATGTCCCGCATATCCCTTTCCACTTATCCAAAATAACTCCAAACTGTCACTCCTTGTGAAAGAGAAACAGCAAAAGATATACTGAGAACAATTTCAGCATAGGAGCACACTCAATATTTTCTTTTCTTTTTCCAGAATTACAACAAAAGGCACCCTACTACGTAATGAAATAATATAATGTTTTTCTATAAGAAAAGAAATATCATTTACAAAAAACAAAAAATTATCACATGCACCCAAATATAAAACCAAGTACAATGAAGACCGCACCAGTAAAACAGAGTTTCTCATGATAAGCATGATAAGAGAGATGTGGGAAACAGGGGGGGGGGGGGGGGGGGGGTCTGTCAACTGAGCAGAAAAGGAGGGGGTGGATATGAACTGTTCATGTTTTGTTAGGTGCATGTATTATAATCTTCTTACAACATTCACATTTGTTATCATATACGTAGCGAATCGTTTCCTGTCCATGCGCAACACATTGTGTCTGTGTCTGACATGACACCAGCACTTGTGTCTTAATAAATCGTGCATAAAAAATGTTGAGATTTATGTATGTTTATGCATTATATAGAACTATAGGGTCCTTTTAGTAAGATAGGAATTATAGAGAATCGTGAGGTTATGGATGTAAGATGTAACGCCTATATAGGCTCAAAGTGAACAAGGAATAGATAAGAATTCATTTTGAACTATTTTTCTTGAAAAAATTAATGTGTTGTGTCATATTTTGTGTAGGACACTTGTGCCGGCATCCGGGCTACATAGGGTCATCTTTTACATGTGCCGGCATACTACTCCTTTTTCTATGTATATCAAAACAAAGAAACAGTTAGCATACATCCCCGCAACAAACCTTGGAAACTGAACAAGAGGAGCCTCCATTTTGTTAAAAAAAAGGCAGCAGCAGCCAAACTACCACTCTTCTCATTCATGCATGATGCACGATGATTAAAGGAAATGCAAGTAATTTATTCATACTAAAAAAGGTGATGGGATCATTAGATTTACCTCGTCAGGGGTCTGGTCACCACGAAGCCGACGACCATCAAAGAGAAAAGCAATGGAATTGAAATCAACTGACTGGCGATCACAGTATGCATTCATAAGCTTACGCAGCTGAGTGCTACGTTTGATCCTGAAAAACACCTCATTCCCGTCCTAAACTCTCATAAATAAAACAACAATTATGTCACTCTATCAGCAAAGAGAGGTGAAAAAACATAACCAGAAACCTATGGCTTTCCATGGAAGATGCAGAGGATGATATTGTACTGGTCAAATATGGTACAAGAACTCATCATCTAGCACAGAAGTAACAGTAAATTTGTAGCGGGTATGGTACCATACCAGTCAGATTAATTACTAGAACAATTCATACAACCAGTGCTGTATCAATAACAGCTTGATCCAAGTAATTTGCTTTTCCCCAATCATGATAACTGTGTAAACCAGACAGGATGCGAACTATAAGGATCTGAAGCTTAACTAAGAGCAAAAAGTAAATAAAAGCACCCAAAAACCTAGTTTTACAGGTCCTAGCAACGATAACATTATAAAATTGACAGAAAATGGGGGAAGAGGAAAATGACTGATTGAAGTCTTCCCTACTAAGTTCTAACAACATAGTTAACGAAGACAAATGAAAAAAAAACGATTAACGACCCCTTTTTAAATTCTTTGTTCTTAATTTGTGGAGAACAAAAAATGAACGCCTCACATATAAAGAAAAAAATCTGCAAAAAAAGGAGGCAAAATGTTTCAGTCTCCAATACCATTCAACACCATCTAAAACCAGAGAGAAAAAAAAATCCTCTGATTTCCCCTTTTTCTTCCCTTATCTCGGCCATTATATCAAATAACAGACAAAGTCTTGCACATAAGCACATAAGCACTGACGCACAAACTCGCAAGCAGTACACAAATTTCGCGCGCGCGCCGAAGAGAGAGAAGGAGATACCTGACCCTTGACTTTGAGATTGATGTGCGCTCCTCCCTGATCGGGCTTCTTATCTTCGTCCTGTGTCGTTCCCGACATTTCTTTGCTCCTCCTCGCTCTCTTTTAGGGTTTTAGTAGCAACACTTGATCACTCGCCGAGTTGGAGCGAAGGAGAGTTCTGAGTCTGTCTACTCGTCTTCTTTTGGTCTTATAGAAAGAGCCGAATTATATATTTCAAAACTGTATTTTATATATTTTCGAGTCCGCCGTGGGTTTTGGTGCTGTAATTGTACCCGCCTTAAGAGTCCGACCCGTTTACGTCTGGATTAGTCCGACCCGTTAACTTTGAACCCTCGACTAAAATTTCGGTAAAAGGAAGATGATCATCAATAAATTTTGTAAATTTAGAACCTCTAAAGAAAGCAAGTTCACGGTATAATACAGAAAATATTTTGTAAATTAATAACAAAATCTTCAAAATTAATTTCGGATCTTTGTTACATTCCATCATAGGCATGTTCGCGGTATGATACAGAAAATATTTTTGTAATTTTTGTTATAAGATAGAATCATTTAATCAAACACAGAAGCAACTATTTTTTATAATTATATATCCAAAAATAGCATGCATATGAATATTTGTTGCATATCATCTAATGAATATCAATAGCAAATTATAACCTTCTACATCTTAAAAAAAATTAATTTAAGAAAATACGAGAAATTAGAAAATTGATGTGTTAACTGAACATTTCCACAAAAGTTTATATATGACAAATTTTTGCCTTATTTGAGCATCACCCAACACGTTATGTCGAGTAAAGACTTTAACAAAGTAGTTTTGTCTTCATGCAACATACAGAGTATATGCAGTGTTGTTTTGATTCTATAGTCCGTGCGCTGCGTGAAAACAAAATTGCTTTGTTAAAATATTTACCCATATTGTCAATAATTTATATCGCATACTCTACGCTTTTGGTAAAAATTATAGTAAGAAACAAAACATAATTTCATTACTCTCTCAGCATTAACAAATAAACTTTTGTTCCATTAACAAATCAAATACTTATTTAAGAATAGTCATATGAATATGATTTTTCATAACAAGAAAATCAATAAGCTAACAACATGTATCATTTTGAAGTAACAATAAATAAATCATTGGAAACAGAAAATCAATAGATTTAAAAAAAAATCCACATATCTTTTTAAAAAAATGATATACACAAGATTCGTACGAAAACACGATCAAACAAAATTACAAACTTCACAATCAATAATACGATAACGAAATTAATATTTACTGGGATATTATTATTTATTTATACTATTCAATTCAATTCACAAGTAAAATGTGGAGCGGGACTTGTTTTTTTTTTTTTAAATTAACAAACTTTGCAATACATAACAATATTTAGTAAAGAATAATATACATTCATTATAATTTATTTATTTTCATATTTTTGAGATGAGAATTAACAAAATGCCACAAAAATAATACAGACCGCCATGAAGCATGTTCAATATTGAATTTAATTACTCGTGAGTTAATGTATTTTGAAAGGATAAATATGTAATATTAAAGTTTTTGAGGAAAATACATGAAATCCCTCCTTTAAATAAATAAATAAGATATTTGTCAAGACAATGGGGCAAAATAAATAAAGGTAGTTTGCCTTCTTCTCAGCTTCCAACTTAGTTTGGTTTTTAATATGCGCAGGCATCAGCTGATCAAAGTGATCAACAAATTACTTCCCCTGCTTATCACTTATTTGCTTTGGTAATTAAATTCCCAATTACAAATCGCCTGAGCATTGTGAATATACATACCCTTTTGTCAACTTGAAAACATTTTCGGTCCTCTTTTGACGGAGACAGCAAAGAAATTTTCATTCATTGAACACTGCATCTGTTCATGATACATCTCTGCTATCCATTGTTATTCCAGCGTATAATATTGTCGCATTAGCGAATTTAATCAAGACGCCCATAGGCATTGTGTGCTGTCTCCTACGGTACCACAGGGAGTCCAAGCGAACCAAATTTTATGCAGGCCTGCCTAACACAAGGTCTCTTTAAGATTTGTGTAAGATTAAAACTAACGATTTGGATCTCACTCTACACCCTAGCCTACGGACCTCATTCTGCATTGACTGCATCCCTGTCTTCTATTATTCTGTCAAGAAAGTAAGGCTCTCTCTCTCTCTCTCTCTGTTTTTTTTTTTTTTTTTTTTTTTGCTGTTTTGGACCGTCCGATTTAAAATACATGGACAGAATCCACTAACGTCATTCACAGAATATTCTCTTTATGTAAAGCTGACTATCCCGTTTTAAATCGTTTAAATTGGTTATAGAGGATTAAACTTATTCCAATCAGACTGAAGGGAATATTGCGCTCTCAACTGTAATTCCATCTCTAACGCAAGTCCTTTTTCCATTTGCAGCAAAATAGTAACATGCAAATTTTTTTTTTTCCAGAACTTAACAAATCAAATCTACCTCATATACATGCACATTGGGCTTGATTTGATCTGCCAACAGCAAAATAGACCGTATTCGGCCTTTTTTTTTGTTCGTTTTATTCTTCAGCCATTCAGTTGCATAATTCTGGAGTGCACAAATCTTGATGCAAAAAGTAATGGCCCTGACTTGCCAAGCTCTTCTCTGCAACACGCCATAGGTCCACAGGACAGCTCTAATAAACACTTATATTTCATTAACGAAGCTTCATACTTCAGTCTGGAAAATAATGTAAACAAAAGCAACCCTAAAAATCTCGCTTATTTGTTTTGCTGCCAGACCATATCAAATTTCTCGTCTCTTTTCCAGTTTTTCTACAAAAAGGTTCCAGATGTACTAATGATAAATTTCTCCTTCAAAGAACACCGAAGAAAGGATTTGAAATGGCAGAATTAAGCTCAGATCCAGCTGTATTAAGCACTGCCGTGTCAACCTTTTCCCTTGCAAGAAATAAAAATTCACCATTTTCGATTTTCTCAAATCCACAAATCTCGAGAAACTGTATGCCTCCATGCAGGCTTCCAACTCTATCCTGTTTTAGGCCAGAGACCATACAAAATACATGGCATTTCATTAACCACTGTGTAATTTTACAAGTTAATTTATTCTTGGAAACCAAAATCATGTTTTCCTGCAAAACGAGCAAATCTCTCAAACATTCTTGATTCATTCCTAAGTTACCCAAAGAAATATCTATTTCTGCAAAACGGGATATTACCCAATGTTCTTTGAAGTATATCAGATACAAATAACTGTTGCAGAAATACTTCTCAATACTTATGATTTTTTTATTTTTGGTGAGATATCAGAGGTTTTGCAGGTTTTGACATGAAAAGATCCGCTTTTGGCAATCTGAGTCACAATGGAAAGTTAACCTGAAATGAAGGGTTGTTGAGCCGAATCTTTCTGAATTTCTCTTCATTAGGGTTCTTTGCAACATTTCCAACATAAGTAAGAAGTGTTTGAAATGCTCTTTTCACTTTTGCATCCTCTTCCTGCCAAACACAAGAAAAATAGAAGTGAAAATTGAAATAAGTAAGAAATAGATAGGCACCATTGATCTTCAACAGTCCAATAAGTACCTCATGATGTCTAAAACCAAATTCCAGGGTTATTCCTGCCTGTTCCGATACCAAACACTATGTGACAAGTCAGATAAACTGATGTACTGAAATTTCGGTGACTTTACAACAGCCTATGCCAGAATGGTATGATACAGATCACCCAAATGTTCATTTAAGCCCACTAATCCTCATGTATGTACTTAAAACCCTTGTTTTGCCCCAATCTTGCATTCACAAAGCTAGGAAGTGAAGCAGGCCTTTCAATAACCAAAATTAACCATATTTTAATTTACCCAAAATCATGCAACAGCCTCGATTAACCCCAAAAAAGAGACTGTTCAATTTATTCAAATTAAGCACCAAACAACTGGAATCCCATGTAATTGGGGGAAATTCTCATAAAAGGTCAGATCATAGTTAAGTCCCATGGAGACAAAAAGGCTGATGCTATAGAGGAGATGTTGGGATTCAATTGGGGAAATATTAAGACTTATTTGACAAACAAATTTTATAATAAATCTCAATTTAACCCAATTCCACCTCCAGTTTCAATAGAGGAGATGCTGTAGTCAAATAAGACAAAATAATTAACAAATTAATAAACACAACAGTTATCCAACCTTGTGGTGCTGTTTAAGAGAACGGAGGCAGTCTCTCATGTGTTCTGCCTTAGTGGCAGGTTTAATTGGTAGCATCATTGGCTGCAGAAGTAATGACAACAAGTTTAATACTACCAAATGTCAATTGTTAAGTTTATAAACCTCTATATAATTTTCTGTGCCTGAGATATACTTCTCTAAATGGTAATAGAAATAGAGATATCCAATATTTCTCTTTGAAAGACACTATTACCCTTTTTTCGCTACTGTTATTTTACTAATAATAGTAGCGTATTTGTTAATATAAAACAAGCAAATCATATAGTATGACTGAATAACTTGTTACCACAAGCTCCAAATCCAACAATTCAAGTACATATGAATTGAATTTACTCAATAGTCAGAGAAAATCTTTATAATATTTAAGTAAAAACCTTGGGGGTAGTTACAAGTGTCTCCAAAAACCTACATGTTAGTTGCAGATGTGAGAAATGCTGGGTGTTATTTGCAATTTCAATTATATATCTGGAGTTAATTACAACCGTTGCCACAAATTTTTAGTGTTGATTGAAATATGAGAAATATTGGTATTGAAACTACGGAATGAAATGTGGATGATGTTTATACTGTTGAAAATGTTCGATCTCATTTGCAAGAAACATATTATGTGTCACTTCAGTGTCCCATTATAGTGAGAATTAATTTGAATGGTGTTGCATACAAAAACCCTCCCATTTCTTTTTTCACAATAAAAGCAGAATTGTCTAAAATATTCACGCACTACTGTATGCAGGTCCAGACCTAGCAAGTAGATAACTGATGAGCAATGTGCAAAACCAACCCTAAAAGATACTTCACAGGGGTCTTTGTACAACTAGTGTTTAAGCTTCAATTAAGCCCTGATCCCTACCAAAAAGACCCCTGTTTAAGTACATGAATACTAGTAGAATAAAAGTACCGGCCCCACAGATACAATACTGAAATGTAAGATGCCATGTGCTGGTTTTCATAATACCTTCTTCTCCTCAACGGGTGTGCTAGGTTGGGCTGTTGTTGGGTCTTCTGGTGGTAAACCCAGCTTTCTCCTCCTCTCAGCCTACATGATATATTATAATCACAAACAATCACGAAAGATAACACAAAAACATCATAAAGAACAAAATTATACAAAAATTTATAAAATCAAGAGATAACAAATAAATGCAGAATCTAAGGATATGTCAATAAAAATGATTCTCTCTGGTATAGCAGCCTGTCCAGTGGATGTGAAAAGGTATGATATTGGCTCCCCTACAGCTCAATTTAGATAAATTGTGCAACTAAGCTTCAACTTAAGCCAAATTTGTGTAAATGTCCCCTACCCCCTTCCCGTCGCACACCCCACAATTCTGTGATTTTAATCAAATTTTACCTCAACTTGTCCATAATTGTGGAATTATGCACCAAACATAATAAACATACACCATTGGTTACATTAAATGAGACACAAGAAAGTGAAGAGAATCCATAAAGTATAAATACAAGGCATGGTACCTTATCTTCCTCAAGTTTCTGACGAATCCTCTCTCTTGCTCGCTTCTCTTCCTCTTTCTCAAGCCGCCTCAATTCCAACATTCTGCAGTTGACATTGGGGGTAAATAGAGGTATCACATTGGGGTTGACATTAAAAAAAAATCATTGTCCTAATCAAAGCTCAAACCTTTTTCTTGCATTATCTTCCTCAATTCTCTTCGCTTCTAAGAGCTCTTTACCAATCCTTATCCTCTCCTGATAAAAAAACAAATAAGGAAAAAACAGATAACGGATGTGGATTCTTTTAAAAAAAAATAATCTCTACCATAAGAAAATTTTACCATAGTTTCTAATATGAAATATGTAAATTTAAGCACATTTTCTGAATTGTATAACCACCAGTTGTCTATTTCTTCAGTAGTGTAAAATGGCCTTCATTTTTTTCGATTATGTAAAATCTTGTGCACTGTGAGGACAATGAACTGACTATTATTATAAATGCTAGGAAGAATGAAACTAAAATAATCCAATAAAATCTATTGAAAGAGATGAGCGTAGTTTCATCACACCTTTTCTCTTTCTCTCTCCATTCTTTTTTCTTCCTCTTCTTTCTTTTTACGAGCACGTTCCCTGAAAGGGTGGGCAAACTTTAAGATCTATAAAATACTAAAATTTGAAGCTAAAGAAAGTAGCTAGAGTTTCTTGGGAACAAACCGTAGTTCTTCTGCTTTAAGCTTCATTTCCTGAGGCGTTAGGGAAGGTTTGCTCTCAGTTTTAGGCACCTACATAAAATAATTTTAAAAATTAAAATGATCTCGGTCGTATCAAAAAAAAAATATGCATCCATTACCATACCAATTGCTTCTACCAAAACCCAAAAAAAAAAAAAAAGAAGAACGGTTCCAAAAAAACCACTAGAATTAAATAAAACATATTTCATGAAGTCCAAGAAAAAGAACAAATCCAAATTCATGAAGAATCAGAGAATAATAAAACAGAGCTAATCTTTTCGTTAATGTCCTCGCTGACATTATTAGGAAAGAACTTCACATTGGGATATAAAGGTCGTAAAAGTAAGTTATACCATAGGCATTTCATCAATATCAGGATCGTCTTCATGCTCAGCAACCCAGTTAATTGCACCTTCAATAGTGCTATTACCTGAGGTACAAAAAAATATAACAAATTATAGTTTATCTTCAATTCTTCATCATATGCAATTCACTGTTCACATAAGCCTTGTATGGAAGCAGACAGTTTCATCCAATTTGCCAAATGAACTAAGCATTAAAGTTGTGATTAATCCAACACACCCTCAATTAAACCTTGACTTTAATATATGGTATCAGCTTAACTTCATCTAGCATCAATTGCCATTCTATTATACAATAACATGTACCTCATCTCCGGAAATAAATCAGTGTTCAAAAGCAACAAAGCAGTGACAAATATAGGAACATAGACATGCTTGACCTGACTGGAATGGTCCCAAAATCTGGTACTTACATGTAAAAGAGTTCTACCACAGTCTATGCAAAATGCATGTTCTACTGCTCCACGCGCTATTCTGGTACCAGTTATAGATGCATGACCGCTATATCTTTAAGAAACACATGAGCCACACTTTTACCTGAATAATGAAGTGCTCTAGTTGCACGGGCAGTTGGAAAGCCCATTGCTTCGAGCTCACTTAGCATATCTTTGTTTACCTCTGGAATGACCATTTCTAGCAAAGATGAAAGTAAAAAAAGTTGTTGGTTCATATTGAATCTAAACAACGAAGTAATTCAACACGTGACATAAAAACTTTTACAAAATAGGACTCAAAATAAAAGGTCTAATAATCAGTTGGTATAACCTTGGGACTGGTTCTCTTCTCCAGCTGTCTCCATGTCCACATCTGTTCCAGGCTTGGGCTTCGACTCAAGATCAATAGGCTTCGCCTGTTCTAGAGTTTTGTCGACGAAATCTTCATGGCCAGTTCTCTTCTTGTGGAGATCCACCTCCTTTATCATTGATAATTACAACCACATGAAGAAAAAAGTAAACAAAAATGAAATGAAGATCACTATAAGTACAAGGTTGATGATAATCCTGATGCAATTTCAATTAAGGTTTATTCTAATATTGTTATCATCTGGTATTTAATATTGAACTTATATGCCTGATTTATATGAACCTTTAAAATACAATTGATAGTAACTAAGGCTCAAAATGAACCAACTCAATGCAAATGATTCTGGAAGAGTTTTACAACATTGCAATTAGTTGTCAATTTAAGTTATCTTATCTTTTGCAATTGAGCTTCAGTTGTCGCCAAAGTACCAAATTTATTAGCTATTGTTATCACAAAGCAAAGCCCTTTTTTTTTTATTTAAAGGTGAAATGGTAAAACTCCTAATAAAAAAGACGCTTGGAGCAGCAATCAAAGGGATACCAATGCACTAAAACAAATATAATACCCTAGAACTTCTAACTATTGTTGTATAGAAGAAGCATAGAAGCACTCTAACAATACTGCCCTTGTCTCTGTAAAAAGCATTTCTCTCTAAAATTCCCTACACTGCCTCTAGCCCATTCTCCATGTCTTCTCAATCTCAACTAATTCCCGAATTCTACAAAATCTATCTACAATTACACCATATTATCGGAATGCACCTTGATCAAAGGAGCACAATTACACAGCTGAGAACCAAAAGACTTGCCAACATGCAACAGGTGGAGCAGAGGATGATTCCAGATAGCTAGGCTAGTACAGTTAGCTATTCCGAGGTTACCATCCGACATGCCGATTTGGAGAGATCATCGCACCAGATCGAGTTCATATAAGCACAGATCGCGAAAATTGGAGGAGAAAACTGGCAAAAGACTTACGGTTTGAGAGCGACAAGGCTTGCCACAGGTGGAGCAGACTAAGGAGAGAACCGCCTCGGTTGATTCGGAGAAGTTGGAGTGGGAGGTGAGCTCCGCGTGCTGTTGCGCCTCCTCGACGCTCTTCAAGTGCGCCCCGCAGTCGCCGCACCGGAGCGAGAGACCCGCCATCGTAGAGTTCGCCCAGCGATGGAGAAACGTTTCTGTTTCAGTTTGGGTGCGATTAATATTTTATCTTTGTCTTGTCGGTGTGCATTCGCAGGTAATGATTTGGTTTAGCACAGTTTCATCATCATCTTCTTCTTTTTTAACTTGCGAAAGGGGTAAACAGGCAAACTATCTTGATTCTTGAATTCAGATCCAGTGCAATATCTCACTGAATATAATGAGATCTGAGTCGTCAGTTTTAACTTCGCACGAATCTATAAACGGACAACTATATCTACAGTTCTACACTAGGCACCGAATTCTTCACAACCCGGCTGGAGTATTGTATTATGGGATACAGACTCGTCACTCAACTATCTTTAACTCTCTAAAAAGAAAAAAAAAATATAAACAAAATTTTCTCAATGAATAATTCGTAATTGAAACCATCTATTTGTCTCATTTGGTCGGTGTTCTAAATAGCGCGCTATAACGACGCAATAGTGGTATTATAGGAGTAGAACTAGGGTGCTCCTGAGCTCACCAAGCCCTTCCGTGAGCGCGACTCTAAAACGTATCAAATTAACTTCAAACGACATTTCTAAACCGTTAGATGTTCAATCTATATTAAAATGTGCTTGGAGACCAAATTTTACATTTTTTGGAATTTTTTTACTATTTATTAAGATGGTTTGAAAATCGGTGTTTTTCAATGGTGCAGAATTTTAATAAAAACAGTGATTTTCAAACCATCTTAATAAATAGTAAACAAATTCCAAAAAATGTAAAATTTGGTCTTCAAGCACATTTTAATATAGATTGAACATCTAACGGTTTGAAAATATCGTTTGAAGTCAATTTGATAGGTTTTAGAGTCGCGCTCACGAAGGGCTTGGTGAGCTTAGGAGCACCCTAGTTCTACTCGTATTATAGCATTTTTTGACCTTAAATGCTAAACTATGGGATAAAAGTGCGCTATTTTAGTTACGACCGCTATAGCGGTAATAGTGGTCCACTATTTGCGCTACACGCTACGTGCTATAGCGCACGCTATGCTACATAAGCTTTTATTTAAAGGTCCAAGATGAATTTTTTTTTAAGGATTCATTCTTTTCAAGGTCCGGATTGCTTTTGCTTTTAAATAAAAAAAAGATAGATAGTTTATGTCATGATACTTAGGTTTTTTTAATAGAAAAAAATATATAGTTTATGCCATGATGTTTAGGTTATTTTGAATGGAAAAAGATACACAGTTTATGATATTATTAGAGATATTTTGAATAACAATTTGGACTTTGTACTGGTTCAATATGAATATTCTAATTCCTTAATTAATTTTGCGTTACTTATAGCTATATGAGACTTTAAATAATGTTGATAATTAGTAGAAATATAAAATATAATTTTTCAAGCAAACAACGCTATGTAGGATAGTTTTTGCTATAACTACGTTATTCGCAATAGCTTTTTATTTAATCTTTCCGCGATAACACGATTATCGCTATATAGAACCTTGGTTATGGTACATCAAGACTTTTTGTTTGTTGATCTAATTGAGTAAATTATAGGAAGACATATCACTTGATGATAATTATTTTAATATTTTTTATACTAGTTTTTAAATAAGTTGTATACAGATGAAAATAAAAAAAATAATTTGTAGATCTACTACTAGACGTATTGATAATTTAACAATCAATTTTTCAATACTTGCGTTTGATAATGAATTGAGAATTATTCATTTTATATCGTTGAAAATTTAATTGATTCGTTACAAAATCAGTGTTGTAAATAACGTTATGAGCTCGTTGGACGAACGGAGTACCACAAAGCGATTAATCGATATGCGACCGATTAATTAGAATTATGTGTCTGATTAATCGTTTTCATTAAAATTATATACATATATTTATAATTTATTAAAAATAATTTATTTAATTCATCAAACTTAACGAATAAACTTAATTTAACTTAGTTTTATTATTATAACATGGTAGTACGCTTATTTTTTCTTAACAACACATGCACATTTTACATTTGTAAGTAATACATTTATTTAATACAAAAATAAATTAGAAAATTAAGCCTTTTCAAATATTAATAATATATTATTTGAAATAAATGAAATATTTTAATATAAAATTACTAAATTTAGTTTATAACAACTTAATTTCATATATAAATAATAATAGAAGATAAACAGTAGAATATATAAATAATGGAAGAATTAATCAATTTTAAAATAAGTAGAAAGAAAAAATATATATAAAATATATTGGATGTATATTCTAAGTACAAATAAAAACTACAATACAGTATCACACAGTCACAGGAAAAAAAAATGTAAAAATAAACACTTACTTGAATAAACAGAAATAAACGGAAATAAACGAACGATTAAACAGAAATAAACAGAATAATTGGCCAATTAATCGGAAAAATCCTTTAATAGACCTCCGATTAATATATACATAACAGTTTGACCGCTGTTAACGATTAAATATGCGTTAACGATTAACAGTTTTTTGTTGAGAAGCGCTGGAAGTAAAATGAGCTCACCAGTTCAAACTTCAAAATATCGGGTTCATCTCATTTATAAAGGTTGGAGATTTAATACATGCAAAGTTACCAACCAGTGAAACAAAGTTCAATTCATACATAACACTCGCGAACTTTAACATCATATGAAATCCATACATCCGTTTAGTCATACAAACCAAATTAAGAACTTCTGTTCAATTCATACATCAGTTCAGTACTTCGTACATCAATTCAATTGATCATACGTCAGATAAACCAAATGCCATGTCCAACTGATTAATTGTTCATTACCAACTGATACTGCACCATAACCAATATAGTAGCAAGATTCTGCAGTAATAAAGCAATACCAGTACTGATTTATCCAAACATAAGTAGTCACGCATCAAGAAACCTACAAATTAGAAGTAGCAACCTGCATGAAAATTGTAACCGCATAAGTTGAGAAATTTGTTATTAAGCAAAATCATAAATTGAGTGTTGGAACTGGAACAAAAATTATAAATTTCCAAGGCTGCTTGGGGGAAGCCATGGTATCAAGAAAATGGATTCCCCTCAAAAGGCCCGAGTGAGCTTCATTAAAAGCCCCATTACTATATGCCTCTTAACTAAGCCAAAAGGGTATTATATTAGTTTAACCACTCAAGCTACTCTGGAGGCAAATATCTCATTTTCACAACTCAATTATAGCAAATTTAATTAGGAAATAGGTCTTATTTCTCTAGCCACGATCCACAACACCATTTAATGAAGGTGCACAGAGTATAATTAGAGAATTCTTGTTAGGTCCATTAGCAATCAAAACAAGACATTGACAGAAATTATTGCTTTGCCAAGATGGACCACAAATGAATAAAGAGAAAGAGCAAAGCAGCCTTTAATTTAATATAAATCCATGAAACTACCATATTAAGGTATATTGGGATGTGAAGCCTTGATGTACATGAAAAATGACAGTAAAACAAAGTCCATGTAACGAAGGCACCAATAATTAAATCTTCCAAGCATGTAACCGTAAAAAGCCATCCTATTTTGTTAGGTACAGGACTTCTACTTGACTTATACTTGGTTAAGGTAGTATACACTGAATTGCAGAACAAAATATGACATGTATTCTTTAGTAAAAACTAAAACACAAGATCTTCAATACTGTCAGATTTGATGTAAAAATTCGAAAAAAAAATTAATCCGGGAGTTGCACTAGAGAGGATATCACATTAGCTTTAGTGATAGCGGGTTAAATCCGTGTACCACTTAATAAAGCAACAAGCATCATGCGAGATGAGATTTCTATAGCTGGTTATGGGACGTGCAAAGAAACTCTTAATGAAATTCTCAGCACCACATCACCAGCAATAAAAAAACATCTTGGGAGCATAGTAGAGGGAATAATATTAACCAAATGGAAGAACGGTGAAGAAAACATAGAGATTACATAATATAGGTCATTTATCATATTCTAGGGATAATATTTATACCTAATCAATAAACATTTAAGAGGAAAGAACTGAGATAGTATCTGATGGTGGGATTTTGAAACGATCAGATCCTGAAAATCCCCAAGACACCAATTAAATCAAAGGTCATAACCATAAGAAAATAACCTATAAAAAAATGAGACCGTATCATGGAAAACTTTGAAATGATAATAAAGCCGGAAGGAAAATCCCGTGGAGAGGATAGGATGGAGAGATGTGCCAGATCTCGACAAGAGCTGATCCATGGAGAATTGCAAACCAGCTCGGTCAGTTGATCGACGGCTCTGATTTCGCTGGCCTCGGAAGGCGCTCGGCCATTGACAAAGACTCGGCGCCGCTAGTAAAGCGATATCAGCGTTTTCATTGTTTCCTTTTCTAACGACAGTACCTAAAAAATCAACGATATAAGGTCACCGGAAAGAAGGTAAAATCCGGGTTACGTAGCTCGGTCCAGAATTAACAAGCTGAGACTCAGCTTCCAGCTCGGACCGAGTCAGCTCGTTGCCACCCCGGTTTACAAATAAAGCTAAAAAAACATAGTAAAGGAGGAGAGGAGAGATTCCGCCGCTGCAAGACTATACACATAGAGGCGATCGAAGCAGATTGAAGGTTAAAAATGGCTCCGCGAGATTTTATAGCAACCTAGGGTTAGGGTTAAAGAAGAAACATGCGGTAGAGCTTAACGGGCCCAAATGTAGAGCTCAAGCCTGCATCTAGGTACAAACCAGCTCAATGTTAAAGCCCAATTAAAAGTTGGATGTCAATATTAGGATCTCCCTCCCAGTTCCCTGTTGATCAAATTTTGTAGTTTTAGAATTTTTTTATTATTTTTTAGAGCATCTACGTTCCAGCAACTCAAATTAATTTCTAAATAACTGTCAAACACTTTTTACAAATTAAAGTCTCTAATAGTTCTAAACTCTCACATTTCTGAAATTAATTTTAGAGTTTTTATTCAGCCACGTCAGTAATAAATTAAAAATGAGAAATAATTTGAGCCAATCATTTGGCTAGTATGGAGTTTATAAACAGTTTTTTAATAAAAAACTTTCATGTCTAGTTTCTAAATAATAAACCCTCTCACATATCAAAAACTGAATTAGAAACTGCCACCTCATATTAGAAACTCTAATAATACCAGAGATGTAGATGCTCATAGATAATTAGAATATCACTGATTTTGAATAGTCTAGAATTTTCAAATCACGTCATTTGAATAGTAAAAGGAATCTAAAATATGTACATTTTAATATGAAAAGAATGTTGAGTGGTTTAGAGGAATTGTTTAGAATTTAAATATAGAGATATGAATTCATAATGCGGACCATTATGTAATATCATAGTCTCACTCCTCCCTTTATATGATTCAGTGCATCATTAAAAAATATATGGTACTTGGTTTCGGTTCCCGGTTCAAGTCCAATGACTAAAAACCGAATCAAGTAAAGATATGAAGTTTTAATACTTATCATATTAATATTGTAATATTAAACACTAAAAAATAGATCACTAGTAATTGTATTATTACTTACAATTAAATTTTTCATATTAATTTAGTGAGGAGGGCTCAAAAGTCCCATTGTTTCATGTCCTAATTGTACCCAATATTTTTATCTTCAATTTTAAAGTTCAAACAAAAGATCTGAACTGCTCAACATGATATCCATGTTAAAATATGCTTAGAGATCAAATTTTATATTTTTTGAAATTTTTTTACTATTTTTTAAGATAGGTACAAAATCACTGTTTTTTAAAAAATTATGGACCATCTAAAAACAATGATTTTATATCTATCTTAAGAAATAGTAAAAATTTTCCAAAAAATATAGATCTCCAATCATATTTTAACGTGGATATCATGTTGAGCAGTTCGAATCATCAGTTTAAATTTTAAAATTGAAAATAAAGATGTTGGAGTACGATTGGGACATGAAGCAATGGGGCATTTGAGCCCCCTCTAATTTAGTTTAGCCAAATTAATTTGATTGGTTTTATTTATATTTATGCAAACCGCATAAAAGAATGACTGGATGAATTTTTGTTCAATTTGAACTGCAAAACAACACCCTGATATCATATGGGTCTGTCATGCCCATGGAAGGGTCTGATGTCCTCAATTGTTTGTTAGGGTTCTATGGAATCGTTAGATTAGACGCGTAATCAATTAAATCTAACATACAATTTCAAAGAAGAAAAAAGAAACCTAACAAAAATATGATGATGAATACATAAGATATATTAGAGAAGAAAAAAGAAACCTAACATGATATATGATAATTCTTAGTAATTAGCACTTAAACCACGACCATTAGTGGTTACTTGCTACAAGTATATATCACAAAACATCTACCAAGACACCATGCAAGCAGCTATTAAACAGGACTAGTTTTGACCAAAAGAGGAAACAATTACATACGAAACTTCAACAAAGTATACCAGTACTATTACTCAAAAGGTTGTCCCAGATCAAGGCAACGACTTCTTGGATCATATCTACAATACTGCCTTCGCACAAGTGGTCTTCCTGAAAAGAAAATAAATAGAATCAATAAATAAATAGCAAGCATGCAGTTGGCATACTAAACCCTGATTTACATACACAATGAAAGTATTGTTAACATTTATGTTTCCTCGTGGAGATTTAGCCCTTACAAAGCAGATTTAATCCTCATGAAACCTAAATTTACCAGCAGTAGCTACACAGATATTAGCAGTATATCCATGATCTTTATAGTTGCCACAGAATGGTTGAAGTATTTTCGAAAGCAACAAATTTTCGGGTCCTTGCAGATATGGACTGATAAATACAACATAAAATTAAAAAAATGGCGACTAAAATTTCAAGAGAATTAAGTTTCAGTCGCAACATATCGCGCAATAATTTATTTATGCAAAGAAAACGAGTATGATAGAAATAATGTCAACATGCAAAGGACCTTTTCCATACTACTACTTTAACAATTAGATGTCGGTGTGCATATGATCAATAGAATGTTCATTGTTAGTTGCAACATACGTAATTTTATGTGCCATTTGCAAAAAAACTCAGAATATTGGTTATAATTTGAAAAGGACCCAAGAGATAGTTGACTAACAGTTAATTGTTCGGACAGGCCACTAAGCTTCAACGAAATCTCATTTGCATCTTCACCAGTTGAAGATTGATAGTCAAAGCGGTCGGCTTGTCTCATATATACTCTGATTTTGTCACTATTTAAAATTTTATGTTCTGTATGCCATACACCCACTATAACAAATTGGTCAGCAGCTGACTCCTTCCCTAGAGGCCACCTAAGCCCCCCTTTGACTTCCGGGTCAATAACAGCAGCAGAGATTAGTTGGTTTATGCCTTTCGCGACATCAGCCTACATAGAAAAACAAATGAAAACAAAGGTATCCAAAAGAGCCATCAATCATATCTAGTGAGCAAGTATTACACTACCAGGCTCTAATAGAACTTGGGTAATGCCAGTAACATTTTGTTAATGAGATCTCTTTTAATTTAATAATTTATTTATTAATTTACTACGAGAAGTATTTGGCATATGACGTTAAGAAGCTGCTGGTTTTGCAATGCTTAGTGTAACAATTTAGAGAAAAAAAATCTTCAGGTGATTGTCCAAATTTACTAGCACACCGTAAGTTCAGTCATCAGCAATGATGTGTATCAACTATCAAGTATTAAACTTACATCCAAGTTCTTTACTGCTCTTTTGGTATTTAGCATTATTCGAAGATCAAAATTCTTGCTTAAACAGGATACGTCAGTCACCATATGCCTCAGTGGGATGTGTTCTACCTACAAAATTATAATTCAAAATCACGTCTTGTTAATAATGAACTAAAAAAAATCACCATAGTCGTTCATTTCACTTTGTCAATTTAAAAGTGGTTTTGGTTAAAATAGATTGGAAAATATATCTAAAACTATATATCCACACTAATATGCAGGCTACAATCTTTTGGACAAACCCAACCCAGGCTCGTCATCATAAAAAACTAAGCCATACTTCCTACCACGAGAGTAATGCATCCAGAACTTGCATTTGCACCATTCACAGACAGACTCGAGTTCAAATCAGATTCAGGTTAGGGCCAAGATATCTGGAGAACCTTTTTTTTTAATAGAAGTGGGATAAAAAGCCCAGCAATTTCATTGATAATGAAACCAAATCAACAAAAACCAATACCAATTAAACTGCTTGGGCCTGTTCCCAATGTACAGAGATGATACAGCAAACAGAGCCATATCTTAAAGTTTTACAAACAGCTAATCATGATCACCTTCTAGGCCAAAAACAAAATAGCTACAGATATCTGGAAAACTTAATGCCTTGAACAGGTTCATGACCACCATCCAGTAGAATAAAGTATATTGGAAGCAAAAGGTGCCATTTCATTTTACTTCAGTAAGAAACAAAAATTAAGAAGCAGAGCAATATGGTTTTACCTTGTAAAGCTCAAGACCACTATCATGCAATGCTGTGCACTTGCATGAAATAATCAAATCTGGCTGGCGTTTGTCTATTACCTGGTATTTGAAGACAATGGAGACATTTAAGGTTAATACATTTAAAATAGTAATTAAAATGTGCTCTAGTTGCACGATCATCAAGTAATCAGTGCTCAATTTCAATTAATTAGCACCATATTGAATGAGAGAGTGCAAATCCATGATAACTGATTGGTTCCCTATGCTTGGTATGAGATTTAGTCTAAGGTAGTACAGGTGCCAAAGTAAGGACCGAGTTTTTTACAGTATTTAGAATAGAGGTTTAAGGTAGGTATTAGTCCCGGACAGAACAAGGGCAGGGGTCCCTATTTATGAAGTAAGGCGAGTGACCTCAACCACCTTATCTCGTAGTTGCCTTTTGTCTGAGCTCGGTGACAACTTGCAGGGGTAAGATGGTCCCCCAAGCATCCCCAGATGGGCTTAGCAGGCCCAAGTAAATGCTATCCAAGCCCAAACTCGTCCTCTATGGTACCGAACTTGGACCCAATCTACCTTTATTAAATGGATTTTAATTCAAAAAACTTTTGTTCAATGGAGAAAAACCAAATCCTAAGGGAGCAATAGCAACAGAATTGAAAGGTGTTGGGTCTCGACAATTAAAAATGAGTCATGAGGTGGATCGGTACCCTGATATAATAACGCTCCTTCGCCCTAACGAACTTAAATCCACATTTATCCACAAGAAGTTCTTCAACTTCCCTGATGTACTCTTCTGAAACTGTGGTATAAAATGTCTTACGGGCCTGCAGCTTATTCAACTCTCCTTCGCTTGTTGGGGCCTTTATGGTCGAGTCTAAGCAAACTGAAGGATCCCTATAAAAAAGCCAATAAAAATATGAAGAAAACTAGATGTTATGGCTTATGGTAGAGAACCAATAGTATACCAGCATTTTTTTTGGAACACCTTTCTTTTGTAAACATGCTGCCCTCTTCAAATAAAATGTGTCCCCCTCTGTTTAATCTAGAGAAACGGTGTTGTATTTTCTCATTTAGAATGAACATATGCAAATTTTTGGTTGGGAGGGGAACTTGATTAAATGTATTGGCGAATCTTGCCAAATTAAACTATATGAAATTACTAATTATGAACTTCACACAAAAAAGAACATACCCGCGAAAGAGAACTTTCCCTACTCGAGCCATCACTAACAGCTTAACATCTCCACTTCTTGACTCCTCCTTCGCGTGCTGGCCAGCCTCAATCAAGTCTCTCGCAACCTTCTCAACTATTCCCCTGAGAACCCCTCTCTCCTCCCCCTCGACCAGGCCCGCTTCATCGGTGACTTTGACCGTCAAAGGCTTCGAGCCGTTCTTCCTCTCGATTGCTTCGGAATCGTATGGTACCAGAGCTAGAGATTCTGTGGAGGTGGCATACCAGCGGGAGATCAAGCGAGGGGAGAACGGGATCAAGCGAGGCTTTTGGTGGTGGCGATGGCGAGGGGAGGCGAAGGGTTTGGGGTTTAAAGAGGACGGTACTGGGGTTGGCGTGGGGTTGCGATTGGAGGGGCGCTTGTGAGGCGGTATGTACGACATGCTTCTGCGTGCCTTTTCTAATTACTGTATGACAGTATGAGGGACGACGAGAAAGACTGACGGGCGATCATGGCGATGATTTGGAAACTGTCAAATAAACAGATGAACTGTCCGATGAAATATTCCGGAGAACTTTGATCCTGTGCGACGCTGCAGAAATGGCTCCTTGGTGAGGTGTGCCACGTGTAGACGGAAACCGTGTAGATACTCACTGAGCCGGTTCAAAATCGAATTCAGATCCAGTGCAGTAACCCAATTTTTGAGTTTTGATCCAAACCGTCCAAGGTGCTCTAACACGAATCTTAAAGAACCTGAACCCCACAAATAATACTGGCCTCCTGCGCTACCACCGAATAGGCACCGTACACGTCTAAACTAAAAAATTGGGTTACTTTAGGGGTCCGGACTCATCAAAATCACGGTAAACTTTTTGTACACCTCTCAAAAAATTTAAGTATTATTTTCTTCTAAAATTTATAATATCAGGTTTACTCTTCTAAATTTCAAGAACTTATGAATTTGTCCAACTTATTGACTTTTTTATTAAAACTCTTTTAAAATTTATAATATATCTAAATTTTTATTAAAAAATAAAAAAATATGAAGTATGTGTACAAAAATGTTCTGTTTTCTAACAAATCAGTTTTCTAGGACAAATAATTTCTCTCTACTTGTGACGAATACACAATGGTATTAAGGCATATGTATATGTGTGCGTCATAGGCAGGGTGGCAGAGCTAAACTTTCAAGGTATGATGATCAAATTTAAATGGAGTTCAATCATATAAAATTTTCGTACTACGAATGAGGGTCAATTTTATAGCACCCATAGCATTTTACTCTAAAATATATAGAAAATCGTTTATAATCTCAATTTTTTTGAAAATTAATGAGGGTCAATTGACCCCATAGCTTCTTACTCTATCCGTCCCTGGTCACATCACAGGTAAGAAAATGAATCATTTACTTTCACAACTGACCAATTCAAAGACTAAATATTTCTCTTAAACATGCTACGTATTTTTTATTTTATTAATAAAGGGTAAAATGAAGAATTGTGGGCTTAGTGCAGCGCCATGAGCGTTTCCCTTCGCAGAGATGCATATTCAATTATCAAAAGTAATTTTTAAAAGATGTTGGACTATACCAGGGGCTCTTTAATAAATAAAAAAGTAAATGATAAAATGGATACCTTATAAATTTAAAATGTTTTAATAGAGAAATCAATAAATTGAGTAAATTTGTGAGTTTTTGAAATTTTAAAGGATAAAATGATATTATAAATTTTAAAAAGAGAAATACGTAATTTCAAAATTTTCGAGGAGCATGCGTGAAATTCCTCCATATCAAGTTAGTACCTATTTCGAATATGGAAATCCGTTTTGAGATTCATACCAAATTAAAACAGACGATTTAGATCTCATTCTATATGGTGAGGTATTACTACCGCAATTTTTAAAGTTACTATTTAAAAAACAAAAAACAAAAAACACCACGGTTTTTGGGCAATTCTAAATCTACCACTGCCGCATAACACTGGTGCGGCCCCAAATACTCGAGATTGCACAGGCATTCTGCGGCCCCATGCTATTTTTTATTTTTATTTTTACAAAAAAATTATTAATAAAAACAAAAATTTTGATTTTTGTGCACGCGCATGTCAAGAAACCAATTTTTTGAACTTCTTGGGCACAAAAAATAAGAAACCAATTTGTTTTTTTATTAATAAATAGTCTGTAAAAAAAATAACATGGGGTCGCAGAATGCCAGTGCGGACCCCTAGTTGGAGCCGCAGAATCGGTATTCTGCGGCCGTGGTAGATCCAAAAATATTTAGATTTCGTGATTTTTTTGGTTTATTTTTTTTGAACAAATGTTATATTTAAAAATTTTCGGGTATTACTATGGATCTAAATTCGTGCAGAGGTGAGCAGGTGGCACTCTTGTTAATGCTTATTGTACAGTTGTATGAAAATCAAAGTACCCGGTTTTGAGAATTCAATTGGCATTTAGTAATTAAAAAATAACGTTAAAATAATGTTGTTTGAGCAGTAAAAATAAAGTAGTTAATAAAGAATTTTCTATGTATCCTTGTCAATAATTACAGCAAGAATCTGCGAGATTATATAGCAATAGAGTGAGAAAAATGACACGGCGGAGCTGGTTTCATCACGAAACGGAACGGCACAATTACGGCACGACACGCATATCAGTTATGTGTCGTGACTCGCGTGTCCCGTGCCGTGATCTTCGCGTGCTGTGATTATTGTACAACACGTCACGCGAAAGATTTAGTCACAACACGGCACGGCATGTGGTCATACAAGTCACGTATAATTAGGACCGTTAGATCTTAATTAAATAGTGAATATTGAATAAACTAATCTAAATTATGATAAAATGGTCATGCGAATCACGTTTGAGCACGATGTGACTCACGTGGCGTGACCATTCTACAACACACTGATATGGGTATGTTGTGCCCATGGAGAGATGTCCTCCATTGTTAGATTTCTATGAATCATTTGATTAAATGTGTAATCAATTAAATCTAACATACAGTTTGGACAGTATCAGGTAGCAGAACCCAAATCTTTACACTCTTTCTTTTTTCTCTTTTCTTTTCTTTTCTTTTTCTGTTCTATAATTACGAGAGGCAGATGCAGTCTGCAGCACAGAACAAGCTGCCCCCCTAACAAAATTATGATGACGAAACTGTTTACTCTGTCAGCGAATATCACATAAACCCGAGCAAACTTGAAAGAAAATATAAAATATTTTAGAGAAGGAAAAAGAAACCCAACATGATATATAATTATTTAGTAATTAATTAGCACTTAAACCTCGACCATCTGTGGCTACTTGCTACAAGTAAATATCACAAAACATCTACCAGGACACCATGCAAGCAGCTACAAAACAGGACTAAATTTGACCAAAAGAGAACTATTGCCTACGAGACATCAAAAGGTTGCCCCAGATCAAGTCAACGACTTCTTGGATCATATCTACAATACTGCCTTCAGGCAAGTGGTCTTCCTGAAATGAAGAATCAATAAATAGATAGCAAGCACGCAGTTGGCATTGACTCTTCTCTTCTTTTCCTCATTATTCTACTTTTTGTGTTGATTACCATAGCTCCGGAACCATGTAGCTCCGCCTCCCGGAACCTGCCTCCCGGCTGTTTTTAGTCGCTATTTGAACCTGGAACTTGCTCTCTTCTCTACCGTTAACCTCCCAGCTCTCCTCCCTTCCTCTAATCTGCCCCAATCCTCTCCTCTCCCACCCTTCCACTCTCCAAATCTGCCGCCTCCTCTCCCACTCTCCCAATCAGCCCTCCCCCACCTCTCTTTTCTCTACTCTACACCTCAGCGATCTCCTTTAACCCGACCCAATCCTCTCCTCTCCCACCCTCCTAATCTGCAGCTACCCTCTCCTCTCCCACCCTCCAAATCAGCCCTCCCCCACCTCGTCTCTCTCTTACTACCACCTCACATCCTCCCCCCTTCCACTTCTATCGCAAAATTTGGTCAATCACCCCAATCCCCAATTTATGGCGCACCATCTATTGGATCCTGTTCAGCCGCCCCCTCACAGATGCTTCCTCTCGCCACTTCAAGAACACCACCGCATACTAATCGACCTAAATGCATCCATAGTGTTCCAGCCAACCCAAAACCAATCACTCCCCTCATCTGAACTATCTCAGCTCTTGACAACCAGATATGGGGGCTCACCCCTTGAATGGAGGTTACGCCGGGTGGCTGATGCTATCCTGGTCCGGCTGCCGGATTGGATGCCCCCCAATGATGTTTACCTTGACACGGATTTCTGGGCCACCTTTAATCTGGACATTCTGCCATGGCAAACAGTGGATGGCTCCTCCCCAACACCACCATTGACACGAGCTATTATCACCATTCATGACTTTCCCTTATCCTTCTGCCACCCCCAATACTATAGGCAAGCTACTGTCTCCATGGGGATATTGCTTGGATTCGCCTCCATTAACCAGGCAGAAATAAACATGGCCAGAATCACCTTACTAATCGAGTGTTTTGACCATAGTTTCATCCCCCCAAGCATTCAGATTTACCATGATGGCCATCAATCTACCTGCTTCATTACTGTTGAATCGATGATGCTGCCTGAAGCCCAGCCCCCGTCCCCTCAACCCCCCCAAGACGAACACCGGGATGCGGCCCTTTTGGCCCATGAGCAAACTGACGAACCCCCAAACCCTCCGTATCTGCCACCTTGGAGAAGGCAAGTTTTACTAGTTGCTGGCCTGATACCTCAGCCGGTAAGCAACATGGCGCCTGCAGCGCCGGTGCCCGCCAGTGCGGCCTGGTCTACAACACCACCGCATAGACCGAGTGCAGGAATGTTTTTGGACCGTATGAGTACACTGCAACAGCAAGTTTTACCCCAGGTAAAATTCAAATTACCCTCTGCACTCACCCCCACTATTCTCCAAGATCCTCTCCAGCACATGATGTATACTCCAAACCTCCACAAAAACCAGACACGTACTCTACCCACTACATTCACTAACATCCAAAATAAAAAATCAAACCCTCTCCACTGCCTCCCCCAACCCAGAAAAAGCCAACACTACCAAAGAAATATGGTTGCAAACGCGTGCCTACCACACCCCAGCCATGGAAAAAACAAAAACAGGAACCTGTCATCTGGCCTCCTGACGCACATTCTCTCCAGGCCATCCTGCAATATGTCCCCACAATCTGCCAAAAAAACATCTCATCCTAACACAACCTCTATCAACATACCTCCCAAATCAATCCTAGCCATCTATAACCTCAAGAACTTCCACCATCTCTTCAAATACCCCATAGCATCACTCCCCCCGTATAAACCAAAAGCAGAATCCATCTTGGGAGCCCCACCACCTCACCTAAAAACACCAATCATGTCTAGCCCCTCCACATCAAAAAACCTTCCAAAAACCCCAGGGAAAACCACACTAACAAAAGAGGATGAGGATCTGATAGCCAAATTTTCTGGGCTGCACACGACTGAGCACCTGGGGCCGCTGGTAACGGTACCGGATCATGCCACCTCCAACACAGCTTGGGCCAGATCTATAGTGGCTCGGGTTTTCTCCGACCGGATGGTCTTAGACAAGCAATTCTCTGCTACCATGACTTCTGTTTGGCAAGCAGACTGCAACACCACCTTCCGTCAAGTCTCGCGAAACAGCTACCTGGTGGATTTCGACAATGACAGGGACCTGAATATGGCACTGACTGGGGGACCATGGACTTACCGGGGCGACATAATCGCCACAAAACAGATCCACTCACAAGATGAGCTCAATCCAGAAACTGTATCCCATGCTGACTGCTGGGTACAATTCTTTAATGTGCCTTTGAGTAGCTTAACTGACGAGGGTCTAACCATAATGGCGGCTCGTCTTGGTACCATACTAACCGGCCCTGTGGAGGGTTTTGTTATGGGCAAAAGGTTCATCAAGTTCAAAATCATGCTGGACCTTACAGAACCCTGCACGGACCGACTCCGCCTAGCCTTGCCGGGCCTTGAAGACCTCCCAGTCTACTGCTCGTATGAAAAGATCAAAAGGATCTGCACCTTCTGTGGTTTGGTGGGCCACGAGCTCCAAGGTTGCCCGGATCGAAATCGGCTTTCCCTGATAGTCCGAAACTCTGAAACAGACCCCCTCCTTGACATTCCCTCACTGCTCGCTCCAAAAAAAGGATCATGGATGGTGGACCCCATGTTTCTCCCAAAGGGGGAACCACTACATACCAAAACCCAACCAAAAAACAAAAGATCTTTCTCCCAAACAGGTCACAACAGCCATCCCGAACACCACCAAGGTGACATTCACACTCAGCTGCAGGAAGAACCCCTACTCATTGCACACAGTGCACCCAAAGTGCCGATTAAGAGGCATAGGCCGGCGGGTCAAACCACGCCGGCGAAGGAAATATGACTAACTTCCTTTCGTGGAACTGTCGTGGGTCCGGAGGCATGACAGGGAGCACGTTAAATCGCTACCTCCATTGTACAAAGTCGCATTTTTCTTTCATTTCTGAAACCCGTTGCAAGCTTTCTACTGCTCAGGACAGAATTAACAAGCTGTCTTTGAAAAAGTCAATAATAGTGCCCTCCCAAGGCAAATCAGGGGGGCTGTGGTTTATTTGGGGAGAAGAGGTTGATGTCTCCTTAATAGAAAAAACAAAAAATTATATTGTGTGCATGGTGAAACAGAGATCAGGTCCTTTCCAAACAATGAGTATTGGAGTTTATGGAGATCCCAATAGGGTAGAAAACCAAGCTATTTGGGACAGATTAGAGGCGATCATGGAAGACCACCAAGGGGCGATCTGCCTTATGGGGGATTTCAATGCAATTGCAGCAACATCGGAAAAGTTTGGTGGAAATTAACAGCTATCGGCAAATAACAGAGCCTTTCGGAATTGGTTTCATGGGGCCGGTCTTATTGACATGGGTTATCAAGGTCCCGCTTATACGTGGTCAAACAAAAAGAAAGGGAGAGCGCTTGTCACAGAGAGGCTTGATAGGCTACTGGTAAACTTGCAGTGGCACCAAATGTTCCCAAATGCCGCCGTTTTTCATATACCGCGATTTTCTAGCGATCACATGCCCATATTAATTAGAACCGATGCAACTGTCATAAGAAGAGCCCCAGCTTTTAGATGCGAAAATTGGTGGGCCGAAGAAGAGGGTTTCAAAACCATTTGTGAAGACTTGGCCACAACTTCAGGTGGCTCGCGGAATTGGCCGCACCTGCAGCGATCGTTCACCTTCAAGGTCAACAAGTGGTTGAAGAATAGACAAACACCCCCTGTCCTTCTCAAACAACTGGAGCTTCAAATGGAACAGCTCCACAATGAACCACCGGGAACTGAAAACGTTGACCGCGAGAATGAGCTCCAGCGCCAACACCAGAAGTTACTTTTCATGAATGAGCAATATTGGTTGCAAAGATCAAGACTCAATTGGATAACCTCGGGTGACAACAATACGCGTTTTTTCCACAGTACAGCAGTTGCAAGAAAGAGGCGTAACACTATTCATGCCATTATCTCGAGTTCTGAAGAATGGGTCACAGATCAAAGAGAAATTCAGTCCCTTTTTGTCAATCATTTCCGAGGAATATACCGCAAGCAGCATACAGCCCCAATAACCGAAATTTTCAGGCCTGAAATCCTAGCCCAAATCCCAAAAATCCCAGATTATTTGCACCAAGCCCTTGCAGCCCACCCATCAGACCTTGAGATAACCAATGCTTTAATGTCTTTGGGCCCGAACAAGGCTCCGGGCCCTGACGGCTTTACAGCAAAAATCCTCCAAGATAACTGGTCCCTTTTCGGGCCATCCATCCTCTCTGAAATCCATTATTTCTTCTCCACTTGTCACATGAAACCTGAGATTTCTAAAACCAACCTAATTCTAATCCCAAAAAAGATACGGCGCTGAAAGTTGAACACTACAGACCAATATCCGTGTGCAATGTTATTTACAAAACTATCTCAAAATTGCTAACCTTGCGATTAAAGCCTTTTGTAGGTACACTCATCTCGCCTGCTCAGTCAGCGTTTGTTCCTGGAAGAGACATATCCGAAAATGTAGTTCTCTTAAGGGAGGTACTACATTCTTTCAAAACTCCGACCTATAAAAACCAGGAATTCTGCTTGAAGGTCGATCTGTCCAAGGCTTTCGACAGAATGGATTGGAGTTACGTTCAAAGTATGCTTCCGATGTATGGAATTCCGCAAGTAATGGTGAATTGGATCATGGCATGTGTGACATCCGCGACTTTCACTGTGATCCTTAATAGGGCAGGAGATGGTTTCTTTGCACCAGAATGTGGACTAAGGCAGGGATGTAGCCTATCCCCATACATTTTCAATTTGGGGATGGATATACTTGCCAGGGCCCTGCAGCACCAAGCCGATATCGGGGTCATTAGAGGAGTTAAGCTTGCAAGAACTGCCCCACCTCTCACTAGTTGCATTTATGCTGACGACCTTCTGCTTTTTGGAAATGCAAATGCAGCAGAAGCAGACCACGTCATGAAAACACTCTATGACTTTGCTGCTGTCTCGGGCCAGAAAGTGGGGCCCGAAAAAAGCTCGGTATAGTTTAGCCGGGCTACTAGTGCCGAGACACAACATGTCCTGGCTCGTATCATGTCGGTACCCTTGGAGGCAACATCTCAAACTTACCTTGGTGCCCCAATTGCTACAAATCGGAATTCTTTCGAGTTCCTCATTGACAAATTCTCCTCCAAGTTACAAATCTGGAAGAGCAAGGTCTTAACTCAGGCTGGTAGGCTGGTCCTAATTAAATCGGTGCTCCAATCTCTACCCGTGTATTACATGTCCACCATACTTATACCGGCATCAGTTACCAAAAGGTTGAATAGCCTAATTCGAAGATTCTTCTGGGGGGCAGGAGACAAATCCAGGTACATGGCCTATATCTCTTGGGAAACCATCACTAAACCAAAAGATTACGGGGGGTTGGCTGTAAGGGATTTGAGCCTTTTTAATGAGGCAATGGTCCTAAAATCACTCTGGAAATTGGCAAACAAAGTAGATACACTGTGGGTTCAGTTGGTGATTGCGAAATACATACCTAGAAGTGTACTCTGGCACTCCAAACGCACTTACAACTGTACTGTTTTCTGGCGAAATCTAATGGGTCTCAGAGAAAAGTTGCTGCCTATGATCCAATGGAAAATAGGGGATGGGAATAGATGTGCCGTCTTTGGAGAACCCTGGTTCGATCAAGCAACCAGCCATCTGCCGCTTAGCGGATCCCACAAAAATTTAATGGTAAAAGAGCTGAAGGGGCCGATGGAAGGAACTTGGGACAGTGATACTCTAGTAAGCCTATTCGGACACCAAACCTGTTTGAACATCATTGCCGCTGTTAAACCCCCAAGTGACAGCAGCGGCAACGATGTAATCATCTTCAAACCGGCAAAAAATGGAATTTACTCCGTTAAGCATGCCTACAACCACCTCAGTGGAAGCCACTTGGGGCCAAGTGCTTACAAAACACTCTGGAGAGCGATCTGGAAAAAGGGTAAGGTGGTGCCAAGAGTAAGACTTTATCTGGAGATTGGCTCAAAATGGTCTTCCAATGGCTAAAACTATTGCATCTCGAACTTCGAGGGGAGAACCAGTCTGTGCAAGTTGCCTGCAGGGTGACGAAGATACAATTCACATGGTTTTCTTTTGCCCCTTTGCCAGAGCGTGCTGGTACGCCAGCCCCCTCAGCTTACAGACCGACTACTTTCAGACCCAACCTGACATCAAGCTGGTCCTTACAAACTTGGCTGAAAACTTGACAGAAGAGCAGTGGTCGATGGCCCTCAATACCATTTGGTCAATCTGGCGGGTTAGAAATGATATGGCATATGGTAGAGTACAACCATCCTTTGCACAGTTCGGCAAATATCTCCACATCATAAATTCTGAAACCGTAGTGGCTCAGGCAAGAAAACAATTGTCCGAAGGCCAGAGCATCCCCCAACAAGAGCCTCAGGTAATTGAACAAGGTTTCAATTGTGTGGTAGATGGTTCCTGGAACAACCAATGGTGTGGAGGTTCTGGTTTTGTTCTCCAGTTCGACACTCGGTTGCTAGCAGCAAAATCAGAAGGGATTTCTGCCTGCTGCCCAATTCAGGCAGAAGCAGTGGCTCTGCATAATGCAATCAAATTCGCGATTGATCGAGGCATCACACACTGTGTTTTCTACACGGATAGTAAAACTTTGGCAGAAGGTTGCATGGCACTACAACCACCATTGCATGTAGATTGGAGGGCGTTCACTGAGGTCCTTTGGATCTGGAAATATTTAAAGCTCAATACTGGTTTCTCCTGTTGCCATGTTAGAAGATGCCACACTGAGTTGGCAGATAAACTGGCGAGAATCGGCACAAGAAAAAGATGGAATCTCACCTGCTATACCTACCCTTTACTGCTTTTTGATTCCTAGTTATTTATTGGCAGTATGTTTTTCTTTCAAGTTTTCTTAGACTTATTGTTTCTGTTTTAGCTGAGCCAAATGCTACCATACATTACTCTGTAATAGGAATTTTACTATGTAATGGCTGATGTTTTATAAATAAATGTGCCCACGGGCTTCAAATTGCAAAAAGCACGCAGTTGGCATACTAAACCCTGATTTACATGCACAATGAAAGTACTGTTAACATTTTTGTTTCCTTGTGGATATTTACCCCTTGCAAATCAGATTTAATACTCATGAGACCTAAATTTACCAGCATGACTACACAGATATTTAGCAGTATATCCATGATCTTTATAGTTGCCACAGAATGGTTAAAGTATTTCCAAAAGTAACAAATTTCCTGCCCTGTGCAGATAATAATGGACTGATAAAAACAACATGAATCAAAGAAATGTCGACTAAATTTTCAAGCGCAATATTTTTTAGTCGCAGCAAATCCCGCCATGATTTATTTATGCAAAAATGTTTTAAATTTAAACCTCTGGCTTTATTTTACCCATATCAGCTAAGGAAACATGTATGATAGAAATAATGTTGACATGCGAAGAACCTTTTTCATACTACTACTTTAACAATTAGATGTCAGTGTTCCTATGATTAATAGAATGTTCATTGTTAGTTGCAACATACATCAATATATATGCCATTTGAAAAAAACACTTAGAATATTGGTTATAATTTGCAAAAGCCTAAGAGATAGTAGACTAACAGTTAATAGTTGGGACAGGCCCCTAAGCTTCAACGAAACATCATTTACATCTTCACCAGTTGATTTAGTAAAGTCAAAGCGGCCGGCTTGTCTCAAATCTACTCTGATTTTGTCTCTACTTAAAATTGTATGTTTTGTATGCCATACACCAACTATAACAAACCGGCCAGCAACTGACTCCTTCCCTAAAGGCCACCTGAGCCCCCCCTTGGCCTCTGGGTCGATAACAGCAGCAGAGATTAGTTGGTTTATCCCAAAAGAGTCAGCAATCAGGTCTGGTGAGCAAGTATTACACTACAAGCTCTATAGCTAATATATCTTGGGTAATGGCAGTAACATTTAGTTAATGAGATCTCTTTTCATTTGGCATATGACATTGGGAAGATAATGGTCTTGCAATACTTACGTAACAATTTAAAAAAAAAAAAAAACGTTCAGGTGATTGTCCAAATTTACTAGTACACCGTGAGTTTAGTCATCAATCAACAATGTTGTGTATCAACTATCAAGTATTAAACTTACGTCCAAGTTCTTTAAGGCTCTTTTGGTATTTAGCATTATTCGAAGGTCAAAGTTCTTGCTTAAACAGGATACATCAGTCACCATATGCCTCCGTGGGTTGTGTTCGACCTACAAAATTACAATTCAAAATCACGTCATGTTAATAACCGATAAATAAAAACTCAGCATATCTAGTTGTTCATTTTCTTTGGTAATCTAACAGTGGTTTCGGGTTAAATAGATTGGAAAATATATCTAAAACTAAATATCCACAGTAATATGCGGATTGCAATCTTTTGGACAAACCCAACCCAGGCTCATCATTATAAAAAACTAAGCCATACTTCCTACCATGAGAGTAATGCATCCAGAACTTACAACTGCACCATTCACAGACTTACTCGAGTTCAAATCGGATTCTGGTTAGGGCCAAGATATCTGGAGAACTTTTTTTTTTCTAATAGTAGTATAAAAAGCCCAGCAATTTCATTGATAATGAAACCAAATCAACAAAAACCAATACCAATAAAAACTGCTTGTGCCTGTTCCCAATGTACAGAGATGATACAGCAACAGAGCCATATCTTAAAAGTTTTAAAAACAGCTAATCATGATCACCTTCTAAGCCAATAACAAAATAGCTACAGATATCTGGAAAACTTCATGCCTTAGACAGGTTCATGACCAACATCCAGCATAATATAGTATATTGGAAGCAAAAGGTGCCATTTCATTTTAAATCTATTAGAAACTAAAAATAAGAAGCAGAGCAATATTGTTTTACCTTGTAAAGCTCAAGAGCACTATCATGCGATGCTTTGCACTTGCATGAAATAAACAACTGTGACTGGAGTTTGTCTATTACCTGGTATTTGAATACAATTGAGATATTTAAGGTTAATACATTTAAAATAGTAACTACAGAGGGCTTTAATTGCACAATCATCGACTAATTAGTGCTTGATTGGGATTAATTAGCACCATGTTGAATGAGAGAGAGTGCAAATCCATGATAACTGATTGGTTCCCTATGCTTGGTATGAGGTTTAGTCTATAGTAGTACAGGAATAAGGTAAGTATTAGTCCGAATCAGAAATAAGGGCACGGGTACCTTGATATGATAACGCTCTTTTTCCCTTACAAACTTAAATCCACATTTCTCCACAAGAAGTTGTTCAACTTCTCTGATGTACTCTTCTGAAACTCGGGTATAAAATGTTTTACGTGCCTCCTTAATCAACTCTTCTTCACTTGCTGAGGCCTTTATGGGCCTTTATCGACAAGCAAATACAAAATGAAGAAAACCAGATGTCATGATAAAGGACAAATTACAACAGCAGTTTCTTTTTTTTGACACCTTTTCTTTTGTAAACTTATAACCCTCACAAAATCTTCAAAACTATATATATGAAATTACTAATTATGAACTTTTGTATGCAAGAAAGACAAAAAAGAACATACCCGTGGAAGAGAACTTTCCCTACCATCACTAACAGCTTAACATCTACACTTTCTATCTTCTCCATCGCTAACAGCTTAACATCGCCACTTTCTATCTCCTTCTCCGCGCGTTGGCTAGCCTTGATCAAGTTTCTCGCAAACTTCTCAACTATTCTCCTGAGAACCCCTATCTCCTCCTCCTTGACCAGGCCCGCTTCATCAGTGACGTTGAGTATAAAAGGCTGGTTGCCGTTCTTCCTCTCTATTGCTTCGGAATGGTATGGTACTAGAGCTAGAGATTCTATGGAGGTGGCATACAAGCGGGAGATCAAGCGAGGGGAGAACAGGATCTTACGTGGAGATGAAGGGCTTTGGTAGTGGCTAGGGGAGGCGAAGGGCTCGGGGTTTACAGAGGACGGGCCTGGGGTTGGCGTGGGGTTGCGATTGGAGATGCGCTTGTGAGGCGGTACATACGACATGCTTGTGCCGTGCGTGCCTCTTCTTGAGTTTTTTTTTGAATTGTTCTTGGCTTCTTGTTACTGTGACGACGAGGGAGACTGACGGGACGGGCGATGATTTTATTTCCTAACAGGAGAGCGTGCGCACGAATGTTAAAGCAAATGCGAAAGTTGTAGAAGCGAATCTTAAAGCAGATCGGACGGTCATCGAATTCATCGAACTCACCCTGACTCCCATGAACATCGGACCCAAATTGACCTCCCTAAGCAGATGAATTGTCCGATGGAATTCCGGAGAACTTTGATCTTGTGCGACGCTGCAGAAACGGCTCCTTGTGAAGTGAGTCAAGTGCAGAGGTTGGGAGGTGGCGCTCTTGTTGATTCTGAGACAGTTATATTCCCTTTTAAATTTGAATAATAACAACATTAACTTCTTTCTATCTTCTGTCATATATTTTCCATTTCTTTCTTAACTCGGGAGCGAATTATAAATTATGTTATTTTATATTATTTCGAAGAATGAAAACGTTATGTGATAAAATTAGCATAGATAGGATGAATTGTTTCAGATACTGAAAACAATTAAAAGTGCTTTTAAGATGCCAACGGTCGATCCGAATTGCTTAATGGAATTTTCGTATTAAAATTTGCTCGGAGAGCCATCTTATTCTCAAAAAATAAAATTTATTCGGAAATCAAATTTTTTATTTTTTAAATTCTTTTAGATAGGTACAAGTTCATTGATTTTAGATGGTTCAATTTTTTTAAAATATAATAATTTTGGACCTATTTAAAAAATAGTATATTTTGTTTCAAAAAATATATAATTTGATTTCCAAGTACATTTTAATACAAAGATCATATGGAGCTGTTTGGATCGACTGCTTCAACTTTGAAAATGAAAATAAAAATGTGAGATATGAGTGAGCCGTAAAAGGCACGAGACATTTGAATCCTACTTTTGATAATGACATACATAAATAATACAATAAATAAATTTGTAATTAGTAAGAAAAAAATAGTTGATCAAAGTTAGTCTGCGAAATCCATTGAACAAATATATGGAAGACAAGTCCATACAACTCATCATGATTATAATTACAAGTTGTCTAATATCTCTACTTTTATATTAAGCATGTACATATTTTAATCCGTCAGCGGCTGTGAAATTTGTTGGATTTTAAACAGTTAAGATAAAAAAGTTCTGCAATTATGATTTCATGTGGTAATGTATTGACATTTATTGTGTTGAAGTTTGTATTTAGTTCTCTGAACACTCGCTACACTGATTATCCTTACAATTTCTTCATATGAATGTTACTATAAAAACAATTAATTGATAATATTTATTTATTTCTTTTTATGTTATTGATTACAATAAAATAAGAAAGTAATTAATATATTTGCTCACTAACTATAACTATTGATTATTTTCCTATTTAACTGATAGGTAAAGACAAAATAGTTCATTTCATTGTTGAATAAAGATAAATGAGCAAAGCTATGGTGTGATGTGCCCACCAAGAGGGTTTGGTGAGCACAACTCTAAAAGTCTATCGGATTAGCTTCAAACGATGAATCCAGACCGTTGAAATCCATCTACTTCATGAGTAATGCATGTACATGTGAAATTTTGAAAGTTTCAAATTCATTTAGTACAAGATCAAGCGGTCAAAAAAATGATGAAAAATGAATACATAAAACAACTTATAAAATTATTTTTTTTACCGCTTGACTTTGTACTAAATGAATTCGAAACTTCTAAAAAGTTTTATGAACATGCATCACTCATGAAGTAGATGAATTTCAACGGTTTAAATTCGTCGTTTGAAGTCATTTGATAAACTTTTGAAGTTGTACTCACCAAACTCTCTTGATGAGCACATCACACCCTAGCTTTGCTCAAGATAAATTATAAAAACACAATATTGTTAAGAGGCCTCTATTGTTAAATATGAAAAAAAAATGGTCTGATTTGCTTCTATTTTTATATTTTCTATTTGAATTTTGAACATGTAACAAAGTAATACAAATCGCAAATAAATGTTAATAAACTCTGCAGCCAAGTTGTACCATTCAAGATTCAACTCATACAAAACACTTACAAATCCCTTGAAACAAATAATTAAAATCTTGGCTAGACTCCAAAGCATAAGCATTCAAGTAACAAATATATGAATCTTAAATCATAACAAGCAAGTATTAAGTTTAAACAAGAAAAAAAATGATCTGATCTTACCTTCTCAGTGGATACTTGAACAGGAGAAACGACAATAAATGATCCTCCTCCCATTTTTTCTTATTGGCTTTGTTTAAGAATACAAATTTAAAAATTGCTCAATGAGAGAATGATGTGAAGTTTGTATTGTTTGGCTTTATTATCAATTGGGGCGAAAGCAACTGAGAACTGATTGGAATATGATATCTATTCTCACCGAAAAGATTGAGAATTGATCGGATAAAAAAAATGTTTTGTTCCTAACTTTTCAATTACAGTACTATTAGAGTTTCTAATAAGAGGTGACAGTTTTTATTTTGAGTTTAGAAATGTTGGAGAGTTTCTTATTAAAAATTATGCAGAAAAATTTCTTATTAAAAAACTATTTATAAACTCCACGCTGATTAAATAATTGGCTCAAATTATTTCTTCTTTTTAATTAATTACTGATGTGGTTTTAATAGAAACTCTGAAATTAATTTCAAGAATATGAAAATTTAAAACTTTAGAGGCTTTAGTTTTTAAAAAGGAGTTAACAAATATTTAGAAACGTATTTGAGTTGCTGGATGGAGATGCTCTAAAGGGGTCTTAAATTAAATTTTGAGTTAGAATAAAAAATAAATGAGACTTTTTTTTGTTCTTACCTGATTCTCTTTTATACTGACGTGGTGCTCTCTCTTTTATTTTTTTTCTGTTCCTAGTCTTTTACTTTGCATGCTTTCATAGGAGAGTACTCTACTTTCTGTTTTGAAATGAGATCCATAATGTCTGAGTTTAATCTAACAATAAATTATAATAATGAATCTCTTCCTTAATTCTTGATAATTCTAATAACTTCTTTTGGATATATTAGTGTATTACTTTTCATCGTCAAAATTTTTTACAATTTGAACTATTAAAGAGTATTTCAAAATCATTGATACTTTATTTTTAGAATTTTGTTACTACCCTTCTAGCTTTTTCATGAGTTTTGAGCCTCAATAGTTTCGTTATATTTGTTTTACAAATTGAATTAAGGCATATGAAAAGAAATAAAAAAAAATCGGAAAGCATTTCATATAATTAATACGCAACTCTTTTCATACATTGGTTCATTGGTTTAATCATATGGTATGTTAAAAGAACATATTCAAAATTCTCAAGTTAACAGAATAAGTTATAGTAACTAAATTTGTGATGCTTCTTAATTACATTTATTTATCATTACTATTTTAAGAACTTATAATGCCAACTTAGTTTACAATTTAATGTTTATTTGAAATTTTTTACCGTTGTTAATACTAATTTAATATTTAATTATAATATTTTGACTGTATTATTATTTTTTATTTCATAATTTTATCTACTGAATTTAAATTCAATATTTTGTTGAACATGCATTTCAATTATGTATTAATATTCAGCACGTTGGTGCATTAACCAAAACTTAAAAAGATCATAAGAATCAGTTTCTACTATTTTTTATTTTAATAAATTTTCACTTTTACCATTTTAATTGTTGAGTTTTATTAAATATAATTAAAATATATTAGAAAAGTAATTAATTTTCAATTTCATAATTCCTCTGCAGCTCTCTTCCTATGCTATGCTGTTCTAACCATAGTGACAAGATTCGCGTATAATTCGTTTTTTCGATGTTATCGAACCGAACTCCGAATAAAACACAGAAAAATGTATAATACGTTTTATTCGGGAATAAAACGCGTATAAAACGCGAGTTGACGAATTATTCGCGATAAAAAAGCGAAATAAATGCGAAATTTTTTTCAATTTTTTTTTAACATCTTTTTTCAATTTTTTTTTTGTTATACTGAATCATTATCGAATTATACCTAAATTATGAATTTTTAAACTCACCGAACCGAACCCGAACTATTAATTTGTCACTGTGGTTCTACCTGTACTACAGGTCTACAGCCGAACAGGCCATAGTGAAAGCCTAATCGGCGCTACAATTTAGTATCCGGCGCGAAATTTCAGCTGGAATAGCAGCTGTTCCGTTATTCCAGTATGAGTTTCAGATGCTAAACATCCCCTAATAAGTAATATCAAGGGTAAATTTCTCCAGAGGTCACTCAACTTTGCTCTTTGTCACGAATTGGTCACTCAAGTTTCATTTGTCCCCTGAAAGCCACTGAATTTCGTATTTGTTCCAATTAAGTCATTCCGTCATTTTTTCCATCCAAAAAGTTAATAGATCTGACGTGGACGTCCAACTCAGCATTTTCGAAAATTATTAAATCATTTTGACTTATTTGGGTACAATTTGGAGATACCATTCTATTACCATATATACTTTCCCCCTTTTTTTTTTTTTTCTTTCCCTCTTCTTTCCTGAACTCTTCGGTATAATAAAGTGATTTGGGTTATGAACAATGCCGAAGCTAAAATGCTAAACTCAAATATCGTTGTAACTCCTTTGTTTTGTTCCGAACAGTGATATTCCGTCACTTTTTTTTCTAATCTCATTTCTGACATGGTACTAAATATAATTTTTTTTACAATTTAGTCCCTACAAGTATTATCAATCACATGAGAAACAAGGATACTTTTTCCAATATAAAGGGTAATCAAATTAAACTTGAACCACATAAAATTATGCAATAACAACATTACATTTCTAAGTATTATAAAATATTCATAAAAGGCTACTACCACCAACATATATCAAAATAGAGTATTTTCGGTGGTGCACAAAAAAGATAGCTCTATGTCTCTATCTATCAAAATACACAAAAAAGATAGCTTTGTCTCTATCTATCAAAATAGACCTATTATGTTTCTACATCAAAGTTAGCTCTATGCATCTATGCCTCTTTTCCTTCTCACCTTCAAATTAACAAATAAAAAAACAATCAGTTGGATATTGTTTGCAATTTGAAGATTCACCTCTAAGAATAATAAAATGCTAAATAAAGATAATAGTGAAATAAAACGAAATTGAAATATAATTTACTGGTAATTTATCAATTTTTGTTGTTGGAGCTTGTGATTGTTGTGTCGGTTGAGTTTGTACTTGTACAGTGGGATCGGTGACACCATTTGTCCTTGGACCATGTTTTCTTTTGTTGTGACCTGCTTGGTGACAAACTGAGCATACAATTGCTCCTCCTTTCTTGGAAATTTTATTTCCACCATTGTTCTCTAACTCTTCGTTATTCTTTTTTCGAACCTTCTTAGGTCTGCCAGGCTTAGGAGGATTAATCTGTGGAGGTATCACTTCTAAAAAACAGCATTTTTCCCATAACTCTTGTCCAGGTATAGGAGTAATTACATGATTATAGATTCTAAAAAATGTTTCCACTTTGTAGAAATCATGTATATAGTTCTCTGGCACCAAACCATTAACTCTCATGCTTGCACAAGCATGTTGGCATGGAATACCTAAAATAATTAACATCTGATAAGCAAACACAAATAAAAGTAAATTGTTTCTAAAATAGTTCAACATTTCAAATATTCTAACCTGTTAGGTCCCATTTGTGGCATGAACAAGAAGCAGCAGCTATGTTAACAACAAACTGCCCACCGGGACCCATCACTTGATAATGAGTACCACCATTCCATATGGCAGTGTACTTGACAGATTCATCCCTCCATTTGTTAAGCTTTATTTGGATTTTAGGACGTATAGGACCCTTGTATTTCTTCATCTCATCTCTCTTCACCTGAAGTCTTCGCATTAGTTTGGTTCTTATCATTTCTAACATGGTTAAAATGGGCTTGTCTCTCGCATCAAGAATATATTTGTTGAAACATTCAGACAAGTTGTTTAGCAACATATCAGATTTGGACCTTGTTGAAAACTGTGATTTAGACCATTCATTGGCTGGCTTATTCGCTAACCATGTATATGCAGATTGTGAAAGCTCTTTAAGTTCAGACATCCTCTTCTCGTGATCAGCCTCATGTGTAGCCATTGCAGCCATCCAGAGATGTCTCTTGAGAGTTTTTCCTTTATGTCCAGCATTAAAATAGTTCTGGTACATATGACGTACACAAAATCTATGCTCAGCCCCCGGAAAAAGTGTATTCAGAACTGGTACCAGACCCTAAATCAAAATCAAAGCATAATAAGTTACTGTTTAACACAAAAAAATCAAGAATAATAAAGTATAGAGAAAGAAAAATAAGTTATTGTATAATAAGATTCAATAACTTAGAGAAAGCAAGAATAATAAAGTTTGTTTTCTGTCACAAAAGAAAAAAAATAAATAACAAAGTTTGTACCTTTTGCCTATCTGACATAAATGTCCATGCATTACTATTCACAATTCCAATGTCAGTTGCAAGGTTGTGCATAAACCAGCGCCAACTCTCTGAATTTTCACCCTCTACAATAGCATATGCAATAGGAAATATGCAATCGTTAGCATCAATTGCCACTGCAGCTAGAAGCCAACCACCATATCTACCCTTCAACCAACAACCATCCAAGTTGATTATTGGTCTACACCCTGCTAGAAATCCATCTCGACATGCCGCAAGACAAGCATATGCTCTCTTAAAAACCTGTAACCTAAGATCATATATTACAGTACTCCCGGGATTGGTCTTTTTTAGCTCATGAGCATAGTTTGGTAATTTGGCATATTGCTCTTCTTCATTGCCAGCTAAGATCTTGAGGGCACTTGACTTAACCTTCCAAGCCTTTTGTCTTGTAATTTCCAAGTACAGGTCATTACGAACTCGGTCGATAATCCCTACTAAGGACCATGTCGGATCAGCTCTAAACGTTTGAAGGTACTTCTTAACAAGCCAATTAACTGTCAGAAATTTTATATTATGCTCGTTCACACACGTGTGAGAACAATTGAAGGTTTTGACCTGTACATTTTCAGTCACGTCTCTTAATCGTGAAACCCATATCATCCATGGACAACCCTTCTTGCACACTGCTTTAACTCTTTTAGTATCATTTTTCTCAAAACGAATGTTCCTTCTTTCCTTAATTGCATACTCTATCACTACTTTCTTAAACTCATTGAAAGAACCAAATATCATACCAACTTGAAAATATGGATTAGCCATGTCGATTGTCGAATTGAACTCGGGATACCTCCTTTTACTCCCCATCTCATTATCTGATTCACCCTCACTTATTAGCTCGTCAGAAGGAGCATAGTCAGAATCTTCTAGTTCAACAGGTTCTGTTTCAATGTGTTGTTGTACCACCAAATCACTCTCTATACCAGATGTCACATTCAACTCAAAGTGAATATCATCATCATGAGCCCCAAAATCATTATCGGGATCATAAAAATCACTATCTTCTTCGCTACCATAACTATAAACTTGACTACTATCAAAAAGATAATCAACTTCGTGTTCTGCGACCACTACATTTCTACCATGTAAAATCTCATCCTGAATTGCACTAAGCCCGTTATTTTCATTGTGGTCTAACATACACTCTAGCACCCTCTTCTTCTTTTTCATTTGATTAACCATTGTCATTAATTCTTGATCAGACTCTAATAACTTTGGGTTAATATTCTTCTCACCCTGTGCTCTACACCAAATAGGAGTCTCCTTAGAATATCCTAATTTTTCTACCATTGTAGCTAATTCAATTAGAGATATTTCATCAGGGTCTAAGTAGTCGAAGTAAGCCTTATTACCTCCAGTGTATCTAATTCTTCTATGATCTGTATAAATGGTTCCTCCATGATACACTTCACATGTAAATAAATTCTGCTCACCTGGACCTACAAAAGACGTATGCAAAATTCAGTAGAGCATAAGTAGAAATTTTACCATAGCTTGGTGTTACAAATAGTTCCAAGAAAATCAATGTCGTGATAATAGTGAAAATACAAAAAATCAAATGTGCTTAAAACAAATTAATGATGGGTTTGGTTCAATTTTTGACTAAGTATATATGTCAAAACAGAGTTTTGTGCACCTTCATTTGCGTTCACCAAATTAAAAAAAAAAAAGACAAAAGGGGTTCAACTGGTCATTAGAAGAAAAAAAAAAGAGTATCACAAATTAGTCTCCGTACCATAAATAGGCCACACATGGGAGTTCTTTCGATGCTTCATTGTTGAATTTTTCTGTTGAGGATGAAATTAGAGTTTAAGAGAAAATAATTTTCGAATCATAATAAGGAAGAACATAGAACAAGAGGTAGGAAAGAAGAGTACGGAGGAAATAAGGTAAGAAAGGAAAGTAAAATAAGGTAGTATCGCTGGATCAGGTGACAGAGAAGGGAAGAAAGAAAGTACGAAGGAGAAATTGAAAATGAAGAGTCTGAGGAAGAAGAGGGAAAGAAAAAAAAAAGAGGGAAAATACGATAATATAATGGTATCTCCAAATTGTACCCAAATAAGTCAAAATGATTTAATAATTTTCGAAAATGCTGAGTTGGACGTCCACGTCAGTTCTGTTAACTTTTTGAATGGAAAAAGTGACAGAATGACTTAATTGGAACAAATACGAAATTCAGTGACTTTCAGGGACAAATGAAACTTGAGTGACCAATTCGTGACAAAGAGGAAAGTTGAACGAAAGGCGTCGTCATCAGTTAAACAATCTCGATCTTCGGAGAACGAAAAAACCGAAGTCAGAACTTAAATCTCCAGACCCCAACTCTGGTCGGTTGAAACCCTAATCTCGGATCTCCATTGGCATCTCGTATCCATGGGGGAAGCCAACAACAAGGCACACAAGAAGCACGTGCCGGAGTGGCTAAATAACCCCATGTGGTCTGCCCCGGCACCCTCCACCACCATCCCTCCAGACGACCCTCCTCCGCGCCGCGTGGTGCCTCCGCCTCCTCCGCCAAAGCCAACGCCCCCTCCACCTCCTCCACCGCCTCCCGCAGCCGCCAAATCAGATCCATCCGAGGAGACCAGCTCCTCTGGCGCTTCAAACTCGCACTTGATCGCTGAATTCAGCACCGCAGTTAGGGTTTAAAATTGCTGTAAAGAAAATGTTGCTTGATTTTTTTTTTTCTTTTTTTTCTGACGACCTGTAGTGTTGCATGAGCAGTTATCAAAGAAGGTTGTGAATATCGGAGAACTACAGAGGTTGGCTTGCCAAGGCATACCTGATCATCCCGGTATACGGCCTACTGTTTGGAAGGTCTTGAACTAATTCTCTATGATTCTCTTTTTCCATGATCTTTATCTAACTGTGAACTGCATGAACAATAATAGCCAGATTAATGTTCCTTGACACACATTTTGGACAATGCAGCTTGGTTTGGCTGAATTTCGTGTTAGCTAAGCTTCAGTCATGTGGTTAACTGAATCTTCAACTAAATTTTAATGTCAGTCCAACTACCAATTCTGCAATTACATATGACTTGACGTTAAATCTGCTTCAGTCAAATGTCAAGAGCGAAATTAAGCCTCTGTATAACAGATTGTTACCTTGGTCAAACTATGCATCTCCTAGTCTTCACTACCATTTTGTACAATTTATTTTTGTAATTTCATTCTCTTAGTGGAAGTTAGAAATTAATTTGTGTTTCGTGATAGAGAGCAGCTTTTATTGGGATATCTGCCGGCTGACCATGCACTTTGGCCTTATGAACTGGAGAAGAAGCGCTCCCAGTACAATGTCTTTAGAGAGGAACTCCTTGCCAACCCTGTAAGTTGTTCCCAAAGTACCTGGTACTGTTACAATGATATGTTTCTGAAATATATGGCCCAGAGAAAAATTGTTCCAACATGTAAGATCCAGTTTGATCCTCTTAAGTGCTGATCACCGAACTATTACCCATCATAAGTTGTTTTGTTTCTTGCTTTGATCAACATTTCATCTGCCTTAAGAAAAGAACACCTGACTTGACATAATTCGGCAACTGTTGCTCTGTCAGCATTGCTATTTCAACAAGCTGTAGCAACTGCTGATGCTGTACTTGGGGTTCTGGAAATAGCACCAACCATCTCCCGTATTTTAGGAGGCCAGTACCTATATATCTAGCTGCTGCATTGAAGAATGTCCACACTTCTTTACTTACCCAGTCTTGCATGTCAGTCACAAATAACTCGAAAGATGGAAGAAGAGGAAGGCATACAGGAAAAAGACTTGAGTTCTGATGAAGATAAGGGTTTTCTATCTAGGTCAGAGCTTCCTCATGGGGAGCATCCCTTGAGCCTTGGTGAAACCAGTGTCTGGAATAAATACTTTCAGGTTTGCCCTCACCCTTTACCATTATTTTGTAGAGACCGGCACCATGGCAAGAACAACAGATATATAAAGGCACTGTTCTTTGATAAATTAGTATCAAACAGTATGAAATAGTCCACCTTTATTCTTTTTGTTTGTTTGTTTTGAAGAAAGCACCACCTTTCTATGACATTAAAATTTTAGAATTGGTTGGTCAAGGTAGTACAAAAGTGATCTTGTCAATCAAGGATATTCATATTTGGGAACTGTTTCAGTAATGCAAGTTTTATCCTTTAGGTTGCTGCTCAGGGTTATTAAAATTTGGTCCCTGATTCTCTTTTCTTTGTGTTTTTTGTTTCTTTGCCTCTTCAGTTGCTCCGCAAAAGCTACTTGAATGATATGCATTTGTGATGCTTTAATTTGAAACGGTGGCTGCTTTTTTTTTCTTTTGAGAAAAAAGAGTTTTCATTTCATCCCAGTGCCAATATCAGCGGTGTTACTGAAGTTCTTGGTTTATAACTTGTCTGTCAATCAATATAATCTCTATACTGGCCTCCCATGCTCACCCGCACTTAATGCAGATAATATGTTGGTATCTTTCATTAATTTGTTTATTTTTATGTTGAGCACTTTTTTTATATGATAAAATAGGAATCAGAGACTGTAGAACAAATTGATAGAGATGTAAAGCGCACACATCCTGAGATGGAATTTTTTTCTGGGGATTCTCCTATTGCCAAGTCTAATCAGGCAAGGACCTCTTTTAATTGGCCAATAGAGCATGTCTTGAAATGGTCCCTGTCAATTTAGGTTCTTTTCTTTGGCTTTTTATCAAATCTGTAACCCAAACTATGTGAGTTTTTGCTCAATGAACCTGAGTTTTTGTTCTATTCATACTTGAGATGGTAACATTGCTTGAAAAGACAATGACAAGAAAAAAAGAAGTTTAAAACTAGTTGTTCCTTTACAGTGTCATCCTCAAAGAATGAGAGAAGGCTTGTATGTTGAGGTTCCATTTAACAATTACTTATGCCTGTGATTAATTAGCATCTCTCCTTTATTACTTGAGCTAGTAGATGTTTTGTACTGTAGTGAGTACAATTGATTTCATGGACAGATAAAGATTATTCTGAAATTAATTATTGTTTGCTCGGTGGTCAAGAATTTTGCTTGTTTAAGTCATGACTCGTGAGAATGATCATTTGTGAATATACTGTCTTTTAGACAGTTATCTTCACATATGCCTTACATTATCTATCCTTCTCTCTCTAAATGTTCTACTACGTGGAAGGGTCAAATGAGGATCGCCTGGATTTAAACTAATATGTTAAAAATCAGAAATGAATGCTATTTTTTGTTGAATAAAGACAGTATCGCAAAAAGCAAAATTCACTCAACCAAGAAGTAAGAGTCATGGTTGATAAGTAGAACAATTCAGTTTTGCTGATGCCATTGACAAATTGTGTACTCTAAATCAAGAAATAAGAGTGCAGGATGCTCTTCTCATGACATGTAAAAAGTTGAAGGGCCATTTCGTACTCAAAACCAATTTCCTTCTTTTGGTCCTGTAGGAATCATTGAGGAGAATACTGATGATATTTGCCAAGTTGAATCCGGGTATAAGATATGTACAGGGCATGAACGAGGTGCTGGCTCCTATCTTCTATGTTTTCAAGAATGATCCCGACCTCAATAATGTGGTATTTCTTGTACTTATTGTTTGAGTTGCCAATTGCCACCAAAAGTTGCAATTTTTATTTCTAGCTGTTATATTACAAAATGCTATACAGATACTATGGAACCTGAAAAACTATATGAAAGCCAAAAAATATATAATAGAAAATCTTAGATCAAACTGGCAATGGCCTCTGGAGGTAACTGGTTCAATTAGTGTGGTATCTTGTTAGTAGTGTTTTTTATTTTCATTTTAAGTTGACTTTTAACTTTTCTGTTTGCACTCGTGCATAAAAAGTTGGTTTTTGTTTGGTTATAATTCTTACAGGCCCATGTAGAAGCTGACACCTTCTTTTGCTTCGTCGAGGTGCTTAGTGGATTCAGGGATAATTTTTGCAAACAACTGGACAATTCCATTGTTGGAATTCGTTCGACCATATCCAAATTATCTCAGCTCTTGAAGAAGCATGATGAGGAGCTTTGGCGCCACTTGGAGGTTACTACCAAGGTATCTACTTGTGGAAAATGCACCACCTTAATAGTTCTCTGTTCTAATCACCTTGTTTATAGTGGATGTTTCTTTCTCATTCAGTCTTTCTCATGTCTGTATCCTCTCTGATTTTAAAGGGTAAAATTCTCATATAAAATTTAACGGCTATACCCTTGTCAAACTTACAAGGATGGAAAGGTTATTTTATTCCTTGTGTTCCTCGTTCCTCGTTCCCCTAGCAAAGTCTGAAATTGCAAAACTAGGAGTTCTTTTTCTTTTTTTCTGGCTGGAAAATTACCAAAGCTCTCAATTAATTCTCATTTGCACTGAGCTTCAACTTATCTAAAAATAAGAACTCGACGAGTTTGGTTGACATACCTGCATGTATTATATTGAAGTTGGTGTAATTGCTTTCTTGTTATCTTGTTCTGTTGTACTTCCAGGTGAACCCTCAGTTCTATGCATTTCGATGGATTACATTGCTTTTAACACAGGAATTTGATTTCACCGAGTGCCTGCGTATCTGGGACACTCTTTTAGGAGACCCTGAGGGACCTCAGGTTTGTTTAATTGTCCTTTTGGATTCCTTCTGTTCTTGTGGATGTCACAGTGATTATTTGGACTGTTAAGACTAGTTTGGCATTAACTTTTTAGAAGTCAAAAAGGAAAGGCTTCAAATTGTGGATGTCACAGTGATTTCACTTTTAGAAGTCAAATTGTGTGCTACAACCAATTAATTGCACTTTTTTTTTATCCATCACCAATTCCTTAAAATTATGGAATCTTAGCCTCATGTAATATTCAAATCTCGATTGTATTGATCGAGACTTCAATTTTAGAGTTCATGTAACCAAGGTGATGTTATCTTTTTCTGAATTGTATAATCTAACCTTTTCGATTTTTTTTTAAATGTGAAATGAAAAAGTGGGGAAATTTTGAGTATATACAGTTTTAACATACCTTTTCAATAACTGAAATTATGCAGCTGCTTAGTCATCTGCTCATTGTTCTCTTTTTGTTTTTAATTGCGAAGGAAACATTGTTACGAATTTGTTGTGCAATGCTGATACTCGTCAGAAGGCGCCTCTTGGCAGGTGATTTCACTGCAAATTTGAAACTTCTACAGAATTATCCTCTGTCGAATCTGGACCATCTTTTGCATGTTGCTAACAAGATGAGAGGGGGCACTTTGCAGGGGTAACTTTTTTTAATAGAAAAGCTATTTGCAGCTGCCAACTTGGTTTTGTGTGTTTAATGTATAAAATTGCACCTTTGGAGAGCTGCAGTTTTTTTGTTGGAACTCTTAAAGCTATAGGCATTTGTACATGATCATCCTTTGTACCTTCATTGATAAACCTTTGTTTGTTTGGAGAGTTGGAGATTGGCATCGAGACATATTGGGATTAGTTTTTTTAAAACTCGTATTGCATGACCTTATTCATGTAAATGAGACACTCGGTGTTGTTCTTGTGAGAACATAAACAAAAGTTTCTTTTTTGCCTTCTTGGTTTTCTTTAAAAATACTTTCTTGGGTGGGCGCGAAGGGGATGTGTGGTTCCTTCGCTCATGTTGGTGCATAGTTAATTGCAAAAAACACTAAACCTTCTCACAGGGTGCGATCTGCACGTGCAAGGACATGCGAAACACAACACGTGGTGTTAGACATGTTGTGTCTATATCCGTCCGTGCCGTGTCCCCAAGGCTGTTGTGTCTGGAGATGGATAAAATTGGTATGGTTTTGACACGACACAAACAAGATGTGTAAACACGTTGCGGGTTAACACTTAACACTACCAAGTACTAACATCATGGTTTGATGGAACCCGGCATGGGTTTTGTTCCCATGCCCAATCCCTCGCTTCACGTGGTTTCTTAATCTGAAAATCAGCAGCTGTTGATTGGGCCATGCAAGGCCTCGTTTCTGTGCTACCAAATGTCCGTTTCTCGAGAGGTCACCACACCGCAATCTCTGATTGGATCGCAGGTATTTGCTGGTATTGTATTATTTGTGTTTTTGTGCATTGAATCTGAGCCGTCGAGCTGGATTCGACGGCTTAGATTTAAAGATTCTTTTTGACAGTGGGAATCCGGCTTTTTTTAATTTGTTCACCTAGTTTGCATCCAATGGGCCTAAGAATTTGATGTACACAAAGAAATGCTTTTAATTGCTAGAAAAATAGAAACTGACCATTATAACCCAACCAAAGTTAAAATAACGTCTATAATCGAGGGTAGCAGTGGAAACCTTATAAAATTACTATTTTACCCATGATGTTTTTGAAAAAAAAGAGCCTATTATATGATTTTTTTTTTATAATTTCACTGAATAATTTATCTTACAAAATCATCCCAGTATTTGTCATCTTTTATTCTATAATTTAAGAAAACATTATAAATGTGGCTAGCGGATCCATGTGGAAAATATGAATGCACCGAGAAAATGAAAAATCAAATGTAAAGACTATGATCGGTGGTTATCCAAAACTAATGGTTCTGTTATTCGTGCCTGGTCAATTGCTGGACCCCTTTTAATGTTTTTTATTATAGACGAATACCCAAGTCACCAGTCAGCCACTTGATGCTTAACATGATCTAACAAATAAAATACATGCATACAAGTTACAAGTGCACAAATCCAGAAATCACTCAACAACGAAGCACGAGGCTCATTGAGGAGGGTTTTGGATCGAGAACGTCCAATTCGAATTCATCGCTCGGGATCGTCTCGGAATGTGTGTGCTCACTTCTTAGATGAATTTTCATGGATTCGAATCGGACGGTCTCGATCCAAAACCCAAAGATTGGGTTACTTCACTGGATCCGAATTCCACTCAATGGGGGTTCCAATGGAAAGTATTAACACAACCTCTTTTACATCTATACATCTAAAATTCTAAATCCAATGTTCAAACAACAAATCCGAAATTTTAATTTTGTGCTGCTTCATGAACGAGACATCCATACATGATTGTATATTTTCTTGTATAACATATATTAAAAATCTATTAAAAGATATTATAAATGCATTCCTCAGAAAGAACAAGATCAACCTTTGAAAATCATCATCATATTAATATATTATAGATGCAGAAAAAGAATAGTCGCAACCTGCAACATAATTGATTATGACCCGAGAAGCCAAATTTTATATTGTTAATGGTCTTGACTCTCTAATAAGTTGTCACAAATTATTTCCTTATTGTTAAAGATATTATATGCTGCTGTATGAAAATTTTGAATGCAGATTTTAGAACATGCTTAATATTACATCTGATAGTGATACAATATTGTACGACAATACAACATTATTCGAGTAATGTTTACATTTTTTGATACCTTGAGTAGAAAAAAAAAAAAGATTCTAAGAGAACTGAGTTTCTTGAAAGTTTAGGTAAATTGCAAGCAATCTAGTATGTTATACAAGTTACACTTGGTTAAACAATACAACAATTGGACAGCAACCCTCCTTCTGCACTTTCCTCTTTTTGTAAATTTTTTTTTCTCTGCTTGAACTATTGGGATGTTAATTTGCATATTATCCAGAGGGTGTCACAAATTACAAGAAGACGTGTCAATCATTACGAATACCGCCCATGAAAGTTCTAGGATCAGGACAACCTCCGGTGAATTGAGCTTGAGAAAAGTCAAATCCTGGGTTCTGCACATCATCACAAAGGAGAGAATAAGCTAAAATAATGCTAACAATAAGAGTTCCTTAAACCGACTGTGAGGAAACCTTATCGTACCCATACAGCACATCAAAAATTCCCCATAACCCTATTATAATATAAGTACCTACATTGCCCCTTTAAAGCTGGGAAAAAATCATCAATTTTGTTCAGCAGCTAATTTATTCAAAACTATACAAACTACCCCTTTTCATCCTCATTTGTAGTACAGAGAAATGAGGGGGTAATTCGGGCATTGGTACAATGGATATTCTTTGGGTAGGGCTACAAGTCATATATATATATTTATTTTATTATCATCACTGTATCTTTGCATACTATAATCCAATCAGTAGGTCCAGCGACCCGAACTGATACACAAAAATCTTGTCAGAGATGAACCTGACTGACATATTAGCAATTACCAAAATTTGAGAATTTAGCCTAATTCTACGTGCAAACCTCTTCTTGAAATCTCTGGAGCATAAGGCGCTTCTGTTCAACGTCTGCTGAATATGCGTCTAGGTCACCTTGCCCTGGAATTGGTGATGCCCATGTTTGCCCCTTGTCTCTTTTCTGGAGTGTCACATGCATTATATCATCCTCTTTAATGCACAAAAAGATACACCAGTTAGTATGAACTCGTCTCAGCATGAAGCAAATAGCTTATAGTCTGGAAGAGCACCTGATACTTTCCACAGGTATGTTGTCTTAACCTTTATTTTAGTGGCTTTGCAATGTTTGCAAATAACAGAAATGTCGGCAATGGTGGATGCTATTTGCATAGAGGGTACAGATCTGATGTTCAAATGAAAGAACACCAAAATTTGCTATTCTAGTTAGTTATGTAAAATAACTTGATATGATAAATGGTGCATACCCAAAGTCCAAAATGATGAATCGGTCTTGACAGGAGAAGACAGATCATGCTGAAATCACAACCAAAACAATACAAGAGTGAAGGAATTACCTACACTTAGAACAAACTACAGAAACCAAAATTGACTTGAATTATGGAGATACTTTGTTACCCAGCTCACATGTAAGGGACTATAAAATACAGTCATGTAGTCTTGAGTTTGGTCTAGTAACGGTAGCAAATCTGTATGCACTAACTCATTAAGGACTGGCATAACTTGCTTTCTCTTACTTTTTCGTCTATTTCAAACCTTATTTTGTGGTTACAATTTTATCATTGGAGCCCTAGTGATTCAACCTGAGATTTTGTCCACTATATTTATAGAAAACCTGGTATTATCAAAGTACCTGCCAGGTCAGATGCAAATACCACGAGGTACATATAGTTGCATACTATGTTCCAAATTCAGTAAACTGACACGGCTGGAGCATTAAACCAAAAATTATATATTGTTGAAAGGAAAGGACCAGATAAGGTAGGAATGTAGTTACGTACTTTTTGAAACATTATAGTAAAAAGCATTTTAGTTCTTTGTAGGGTGGCACAAGTGACACTCTTAGTTATGGCAGGCAAAAAACTTCCCGTTTTGCACAAGCAAATACTTCTTATACCGTGTGCTTTTGTGTGAAAAGGGTCCATATCAAATTGCATGTAAAACTAAGGATCGCAAGTTCTTTGTATGCCAAACAGGCCAGCCAAAGGCAAATTGTTGGCGTTGGTGATCATGTTGTCTAATAAATTGAATACATGAAGTGCATTTCACAATTTACATACATTGAGGTAAGGAGGATTTCCTTTTATGCCGAGTTCTATATGCTTCGACTGGATCTTGCAATAGAAGAGCTTTTTTGGTACATTCTGGGGAAGATCTATGTACATGTCCACCTCTTCTAGGGTTTGGTCCCATTCAAACACCTTCTGACCTGAATGAGCAAACAATTATAAGGGCAAAAAATAATTGCAACCCCCAACCCCCCCCCAAAAAAAAAAAAAACAGAGAGAGTAAATCCTGTAACCCTCTTTCTTTCCAATATATATCTCCCTTTTTAATTATACCAATTTTTTTTATTAACCCTCTGATCTCCAGTTCTCTCTATTACCCTCTTCTCATTACTGATCCAACTCTTTTAGTTTGGCATTGAATTAAGATCTCTTTTTACCGTTGTGCACGAATTTATGCCTCTTCTCTGGTGCTAGCTTCTCCGCCATTGTTTCCTGCTCTTTGATTCTGATAAGAAGCTAAACCTGTTAGAATTGAATCGATTTCAGTAAAATAGAATAGAATGGAGTTGATTTAGAATTGACTTAATTTGATCGGAAGCAGTTTTGAGAGAAGAAGAAATTCATTTAGTTACTACCAATGCCTTTTATTAGGGTTTCACCACTACAGTTAAAATGGAGATCATTTTTTAATGTTAAAATCGGAAAGAGAAGGAGAGTAAAAAGAGAGGACTGCAAGCACAAACCGGAGGGAGCAGAGAACGCTTTTTCACCTTGGAAGAACTGAACGAAGACTGGGGACAAAAGGGTCTTTCGCCGCCTCCAATTCTCGTCCGTACGAAATCTCTTACGATCAGGCGAGCAGCGTCAATCTCTTCTGTTTAGCGTTTGCGCCAAAAAAATTCAGTGTAACACTAGAATATATATACAGAGGTTGGCTACTCCAGAAGTTAATTACAAATTAATATCCATAATTTCTTGGTTTTTCGAAAAATGTCCAAACCGGTCAAATTCTGGCCGGTGTCCTCTCCCCCAGAAGCTGGCCAGAATCTAGCCAGTTTCCTCAAACTTTTTTTTTTTATACCCTAGAGAGTCCATTTGATCAAATATCTAACACTGAAAATTTAAATTTTTTGTTAGATTACTTCTTTTGATGTATAATTAGCATATTTATACTAAAATACGCTAAATTACTTGAAATTATGTTGAATTACACTATATTATATTAAATTACCCTAAATTATATTAAATTACGCTAAAATACGGTAAATTACATATGAATATGGATGATATATTTACTGAGAAGGCGAAAAACGACGACGAAACTTCAAACGGCCATAAAACGGCGCTCGAGTGTCCGATTTCAGCAAATGATCACTTTTCGGAAGGCTTGCGAAAATACGCATGCGCCAATGCCCGCGATACCAGATTTCAAAATTTAGAATTGCCAAAAAACAAAGGGAAGAGCCTCGAAACTTGAGTTGAAGTTTCCGATTAAGATTTTCATTTCTATTATTCAATCTAACTAGCTCAGTAAATTAGTTATATAATGAACTTGTAGAATACCAATTTTTACGATTTTTGGAATTTTTTACTATTTTTTATGATTTATGAAAGATGGCACAAAATCGGCCTAATTTAGCGTAATTTTGCGTAGTTTAGCGTAATTTGCCGTATTTCCTTATAATTAGCGAAATTAGTGTAATTTAGCATAATTTGTAATTTAGTGTAACTCAACATAATTTAACATAATTTAGCATAATTTAATGTAATATAGTGTAATTCAACATAATTTCAAGTAATTTAGCGTATTTTAGTATAAATATGCTAATTATACATCAAAAGAAGTAATCTAACAAATAATTTAAACAAAAAATTCGAATTTTCAGTGTTAGTGTCTCTAAAAAAAAAGGGGAAGAAACCGGCCAGATTCTGGCCGGTTGGATATTTTTCGACAAGAAATTATGGGTATATTTATTAATTTGTAATTAACTTTGGATATTAATAAAAATGTCGGCTACTCATGTAAGAGTCATTTTTGTATTTTCAAAGTCTAAATAATCAATCTAAAGCATTTAACATGTTCTTCATATTAAAATGTGCTTGGAGATCAAATTTTATATTATTTTTGAAATTTTTTACTATTTTTTTATTTTTGAAAAACCATTATTTTTCATATTTTTTTTTATTTTCCAGAATTTTTATAGCATATTGAAACACTATTTTGAAAAATTCTAAAAAAATAGTAAATAATTTCCAAAAAAAATATAAAATTTGGTCTCCAAGCATATTTTAATATGAAGAATATGTTGAGCGCTTCAAATAGACTATTTGAACTTTGAAAACATAAAAATGACTTATAAGCATATGCCCTCATATGCTTATATAAGTAGAGTAGCCAACCTCTATATATATATATATATATATATATATATATATATATATATATATATATTATTGATGTAACACTACAAGATAACCCACAATAGACGAGAATATTTTTGTTCCATTTTAATAAAGTGGGGGACTGGGCCTAGAACATTCCCCCTCCATTTTTTTAGGCCTGTTCGGATGTCACGATTACACGGAATAAGATTTGACAGGAATGAGTGAGAACCCACATGTACGAGTACATACGGAATTGATTATAGGAAAATTATGAATTGAGTGTTCGGTTGTACCGTGAGATTAGTTGTGGGAAATTATATTCTTCTTTCTATAATATTTGATATTATATAATTTTCTTTATTAATAAATTATCAATAATGCAATTAAATAAATAAATTAAATAATCACATAATATTTCTTATCAATTATTATTTATAAAATATAAATATTTATATAATTAAATAAGAAGTAAAAAAGGTACAGGCTGAAAATAAACATACTGGTACGATTTGTAATAGTTTTAGGATCTGGTACGAGCTCCAGCATTGACTGGTTATGTAAATTGTAAATTGTAAATATTAGATTGTAAAAGCTTTTTGTTTGGTTAAATGAAAAAAAATTGCCAGAGACCCCTCTGACCTTAAAAAAAAGACATACCTGCACCGTGATATGTTATATACATAATAACTATGTTTTAGATAGTACATGAGATTATATTCTAAGCAAAAAAAGAAAGAGAAAAGAGAGTTTAATACATAATAACTATGTTTTAGAGGTACATGATTGATTATATTCTAAGCAAAAAAAAAAGAGTAAAGAGAATAAAGATACTAAACGGGTTAATTAGAAGTTACAGTACTTATTTCCTGCTCAGGACGGACAGATATCCTCCCAGTACCTGACTCAAGCAAATTGCAACGGCCGGCCCAGATTAATTCTATCTGGACCAAACTCAATTCGGTGCCTATTGAGACGGTAGGGGGTCTGTTTTGAGATTCGTGCCATGTTAAATGGGCCGTCCAATCGTAATTTGCTTAAGTCAGGTAACCTAAGGTGACGTGAATTTGCTCAGGGCAATAAACATACTATATTGTATGAAAAGGGAAAAAAAATGAAATAAAGAAGTTCTTCATTGACATAAAACATTATTCCAATTTCACAGCAAGGTGTTCCCAGTGCTAACCATAAGCAACCAATCTGTACCGGTCTAACGGTGCCAGTCAAAGTTTTTTTTAAGGAAATATAAGGATCATGCCCATATTTCATTAATGATTATGGTTACAAAGATTTATCCATGGTTTACAAAAATTATAATTTGAAAAGTTACTAAAAACAATTGAGCTTGAAAACTTGAAACAAAACAAATGAAAACCAAATTAAGTAAAACAAAGTGAAGTTCTTCATTGCACAATTTGGTGACTCCAGTCATATCCCTGCAGCTACATCTTCATGTATCCTCCTCTTCGTACCAGTATAGACATGTACCAATCCGGTACAGCAACTGAGCTCCATTTTTGTACTGAAAAATTTACCAGTAATGTTTGCCTACCCTGGCACATGCCAGCGTCCACCCTGAGCCATATCAGATTGTACCGGTACCGTACCGGTACCGTACCGGTACCGTACCGGTACCGTACCGGTACTGTTCAATACTGTAGCCCTTTGGTGTAGCTCACAAAAACAGAAAAATGCAGCCAAACAAGGTTGAATCTTTGACAGGAAATTTTGCAAATTTTGTAATCAGTCTATTCTAAGGTGTAAATAAAAACTTTGATCATCATTGTTGGTATAGAAATAAACTGGTGCATTATGATACACTAATAAACAAACCATGAATTATTACTACCCCTCAATACACATAGCATTATGATACCATTCAATCTGTAATAGGGGTAAATATGTTCATACTCTGCAATCTGATAACATTACATAACTACTGCAGTTATAAATGTAATCAAAATTATGCAATCTGCACTAAGTAGTCAACAAAAGTTCTATTTCAACTTAATTGCAAAAATATACTAGAGATGGAACTACTAGATCAGAAAAAGCACAAAATGATAACATGAGAAGCAGAAATATTTTAAGCAAATAAGTGTATATTCTAAATGACAAAGAAAGAGATAATTAGAGTTAACATACTCTCTACGCATATAGTAGCAGTCAAGAGATTTTTCATTTTAAGCAAAATTAATACAAACTTAAAAAGAAAAACCTAGGTCAATCAATTAGTAACAAGTAAGAGGATACCAAACCACCGAGAATTAAATCACTATAACATCAAGAGTCGAATTTATTTTGAAGTTACTGGTATTTTACAAGTACCAAAATTCTCAGAACTGGAACCATTTTCGTAAAAACACCAACAACCAACATAACTAAATTGATCAACATACAACAAAAAATCACACCAACAAAATTAGAAAACCAAAATCGTAGGACTGTACCTTCTCCAGACATGGTGAAAGTGAGATATCGAGAGCTATTTGATGCTTGAGGTTTTTCCGCTCGAGCTTGCCGCACAACGGTTTTCGTTCTCCCGCCGAAATCGATTGAGCGAAAGAGACTGAGGAGAGAGAGGAGAGAGCCAGCGATCATTTGGGAACGAAAAAATTCAGTCCGAGACGATATTTTTTTTCCACAATTTTACACTATCTGGGTAGAATTTGGGAAGAAATCACGGGAACGAAACGGAAAAAAAATAGCCATCCGAACAGGCAGAGGGGTTATAATCCCGATGGGCTCAAATTTCTTCAATTTCATGGGTAACATGAGCATCCGAATTGTGGATTTTTTTTTTAAAACACAATTAAAAAAAACATTTTTATCAAACCAATATGATTATTTTTTTTTTACAAATAAAACAAGAACGACGACAGTTATAATAATAGTAATAGCAATAGCAATACCAATGATAATAATTAATTAATGTTGAAATTGTGACAACAATAACAATAAAAAATAAAAACACAAAATAATAATAATAATAATCACAATATATTATTAAAAAAAGTGATCGTAAAGATATTTTATTTAAAAAACAATATTTAAATAATAATAAAATAATGATATTAGAAAACGTAATTGATAACAAAGATGATGATAATAACGATAGCAACAACAAGAATGATGATGATGATGATGATGATAATGATGGTGATGATAGTATAGTTTTATGATGATGATAATAATGATGACATATTCAAAGTATTTATTTTATTTTTTTCTCTTATTCAATTCAATTTTAAGGGACACTCTCCATTTAAAAGTAAAGGGTATATTTATCAATTTAATTTTTACAATAACTAAATAATAAATTTCAGTTTTGATGAATTAATGAGGACAGAAGAAAGACTATTATTTTTTTTAGTATATTGAATATTATCATATTTTCACGAAGAAATAAGCTATTTTTAAAGTTTTATGGATACATTGGAAAATTTCCCTTATATTTTTGGTCCATCAAAGCCGCGAGAACTTAGCCGCAAACTATTTCCACAGTCCCCATTTTACCCTTTATTTTGCTCAACCCCTCGTAAAACCCCAAGTTAGAGCCAGCTCGAAGCTCCGACAAGGCGGCCATGGAGAAGAAGAAAACGCAGAACGGAGGGTCCGACCCGTTAGCGATAATGGAAACATTAGGCGATTTCACGAGCAAGGAGAATTGGGACAATTTTTTCTCTCTCCGAGGCACCGGCGACTCTTTTGAGTGGTACTTAGTCATTTCACTAGAGTGAACCCTTGTGCGTCCAGATTCACTGGTACTGTTACTGTAACAGTACCAGTACATTTTAGTCACAAAAGTAAGGTTAATCGCATGGTATAGTATGATGCTGTTTCGATCGTGCAGTATTAATAACAATACCTGTACAAAATAAAATACTACTCAATAGAGAAGCTTTAAACCGAATTCAGCACCAAGTGGCACATATTGCTGCCTTGACTGCACTACCTCTATTTTTTTAAATTAGAGAAAACAAAAGCCAATCAGGAAACTATAATAAAAGTAGATATCATATACGGTCCTGCTCTACTGGTACTGCCGTACTTGACATGTGTATCTCTGCTCTATTTATCGAACAGTGGTGTAATTTATTGAAAGGCTTGGCGAATTAAAAATTTACAGCTTGAACACGGCAATTTAGCCACAGTACACTGGTGACAGATAATATGAAAAAACCTGAGAAAAAGTTGCTTGCCAAGGCAACAGCATGCTACGGTGTTTGCAAATGGCAGCCCCGCGTTTCTCATACTTGGCTATTGCCATCAATTTTTAACACTGAGGGAAAATATCACCCTACTTTAATGTATGATAACTCACTTAAATCACATCATATGGGACAGAACCTCTTGTACTGATTTCAATATCATCGACAAGGAGTAGAACTATATAGCAGTACAAACAAAAATGCTGGCATTAATGGAATGCAACTCTTCATTGCCGGTGTATCCAACTTTTATGGGTTCTATATAAGCAATAAAAAGGAAATGCTGGTGTTGAATCTTTGATTGATTAAAGTTGTCAGTGCTAGTTGCCATACTAAAGAGTTGGGGTGAAATTTTCAAAGACAGCTAGTTTAATGTGATTTTACATTGTAGGTATGCTGACTGGCCAGAGCTGAAAGGACCGTTGCTGTCTCACCTCTCTGCTCCATCTGATTCAGTTTCAAGTATGGATCTGGTTGGGATCCTTGTACCTGGTTGTGGCAGCTCCCGTCTCTCGGAGTTTATTTATGATGCTGGGTTTCGCTGCATCACTAACGTGGATTTCTCGAAAGTTGTAATCTCTGACATGTTGCGGCGATACGTGCGGTCGCGGCCTGAGATGAAGTGGCGCATAATGGACATGACCAACCTCCAGGTAATAATACACTGTGCATGTGTTTTTGTCCATGCATGCATGCTTTGAGCGTGAGTGTGTGTGAGAGAGAGGAGAGGGGTGCAGGGGGAATTAGGGAGGGGTGGAGGTGGAATATCAGGCATCTTCACATGTGCACCTACAGTCAGACTTGTGCTTACAGCTACTCGTATGGCTAAATATATTAAAACCAAACTAATCTATAGAAAGGGAAATATCAGAGCAGCCCCATGCACTACCGGTACCATTTTGATTTAGGACAATTAATGGATGAGCTATTTAAGTTTTGGGTTTACCAGACAAAATATTCAGTACAGACTGGCATGTGATGATGCAGCTGCTGGCACCACCCAGCACAGTACCAGTTATTCATCTCTTGCTTTATGTTTCTTGTATTTTGCTTTTCTGTATAAACAAAGCGAACTAACAGTTCAGTTGTTTTTAATTGCATTCATGCATTTTATTCTACCTATGTTTGTTGTTTTTTAATTAGTTTTCCGATGAGGTGTTTGACATAGTCCTTGACAAAGGAGGTTTGGATGCTTTAATGGAGCCTGAGGTTGGGACAGCTCTCGGGAGTAAATATATTAAAGAAGTAAATGCTTTTGTAGATCTTGCTGATACCTTATAGTAACTGTTGAAATCACATCCTTCACCTGATCTCTCTTTCTGACAATAAATAATATTTTTTTCAGGTGAAAAGGGTACTTAAGAATGGTGGGAAATTCATCTGCCTCACTTTGGCTGAGTCTCATGTTCTAGGTTAGTTTTATTTCCAATTAACTAAATAATATGACATGACATTTTTGCTATCAAGTTCGGTACAAATACAGATGGTTTAGCCTCTGTCTTGTTACTTGTTAGGTTCTAGAATTGTGAGTGAATTGAGTGTCCTGGGTCAATAGGCTCGTCTTTCTGTTTCTAATTTTGATTGTGCTTTACCAAAAAATACTTGAAATGATAATATCATGTGAGATTCTTTCACTGATTGAGTGTTAATTCAGTTTTTTTAAAGTAAATTGTGGTATAGTTGACTGTGCAGTGACAATTCGCATGATGTACTTTTAAGTTCTTTCCAGGTTCAACATTAAAGGATCTGATTCATTCCCTCTGGTACATTTTGTAGGTTTGCTTCTTCCTGAATTTAGGTTTGGTTGGGAGATGACTATCCAAGCCATACCAAACAAACCATCTTCTAAATCTAATTTCGAGACCTTTATGGTGGTAATAGTAAAGGGTAAATTCGCAACACCAACTCCAATTAAATCACTTTTCGATGATACGGCTCTTTCTTTCAGCACAAAGCAGGTGCAGTTTGGTTGTTTGATTAATTTATTTTGACATTTTGGAGATTGCTTCCTCCTGTTTGGGTTATCTTTATGTTGTTCCTTGGCTTGAACCATAGAAGGAAAAATCGGCCGATTCGAACCGGAATCAGCCGATTTGAACTGGAATCGGCTGCCGGTGATCCGATTTTGGACCGAGTTCCTTGGTTTGCGATTTTTGAGTGAAAAAACAGTTCAAACCGGCCGAGTCACACGATTCTTCACCGATTTCTCACCGTTTCTTCTAACATGGACCTATTATTGAAGTTTGAGACCGATTCTGCAAACCCTAGGTGGAGTTTGAAGGAGAAACACAAAGAATCAGAAAAAATCGACAAACGGGAGAAGGTACGGGAGAGAGAAGGGGAAGCCTGGGAGAAGAAAGAAAAGATAGGGATGGGGAATGCAGGTCCCACGTGCCTCATTAAAACTTTTCTTTTTACAATTTCAACCTTTAAATTTCAAAATATTGTAAATCAGTCCATTTTCCCCATAATTTTCTTATTTTATGGGATGTTCAAATTGTTTTCGATTTTTTCTCCACTAAAAAGCAATATGATTATACCTAAGTAATTCTCAAAAATAAAATTATTGTGTATTAATAACATGGAAATTGCAAATTTCTTTCTGCACTTGATTTTTGTTAAACAAACTCTAATTTTTAATCGCGCTAGTTTTGTACTAAATTGATCACTATATTTTACTTTTGATCAGTTGAGTTAATAGATATTCAAATATTTTTCCTCAAAAAAAAGATATTCAAATATTTTGTTTATCGTGTTTAAATTTAAATTAACTAATTTTTTTGCTTGTCTAAAAAGACACTATTTGCTCGTTAAATGTTATCTATTTTATTGAAACAAATACATTAAAACGTTCCCTAAAAATACTATTCACTTGTATTATATTGTATTAGTGAATTATTTGAGTGTAATCATTTGTCTAAATATAAATTGTTGATAAATCAATTTTTTCTTATTTTCTTAGTACGAAACAAGTTTCTGGCAATAAAATCCGAGTTTCCGATCCGATTCAGCCGATTCCGAATCCACGGTCAAGACTCAAGTGACTGATTCCGATTCCGATTTTTCCTTCTATGGATTGAACCTTCTTAATTGCATAATTGAGGGTAAACTGGCGCAATTGTACAACTTGACAGAGTAAATTTGGGCTGGTTGCAGAATTGAGGGTAAATTCAGTCTTGATTTGGGCTTAATAGTGTATAATTGCTGGCTGGATTGAAATTTGTATGTATACAGGATTAAACTGTTAGTCTCAAGAAGCAATTCTATATTTTACAGGTGAATGCAGTAGTAAATGCTGTTGAAAAGGAGAATAGCATCAGAATCCATTACTCGTCAGGTGAAGATCTGCTATTCTCTTTGAAGGATTTACAACTGGGGGCAAAAGGAGAATTGAAGGAGCTTGTTCCCGGTCAAAGATTTCAGCTTATTCTTGGTGAAGAAGGAAATTCTCTATATTGTTACAAAGCAGTCCTGTTGGATGCTAAGGCGCAATCTGAGCCATTCACATACCACTGTGCCGTATTTATCGTCCCAAAGGTGAACACGTTGAAACTTCAAAAATATTTTATGTATGCCCCTATTGTTTTTTTTAATACAATCTACACATACCTAAAGGGATTGGAAGTATCACACATACCCCTCTTTTCTTATATGTTCCTTAAAAAGATAGGAAATATCAAACATACCTCTCTCATTTGAATTTTTTTAAATACCCAAACAACCCATATTTTTTCGTGATTTGTCAGAAACAAACTATGAGTAATTTGGGCATGTTTGTATAAATATGGGGATAAGTTTCACAGAATGCTATGTGTTTTCAATGCTTACATTGATATTTTTGACATTTGGAAGGGTGGTATACATCAAAGGATGAGGATCCATTGACAGTAATTTAACTTGGCAATCTTGACAATCGTCAAACATAGCTTTGAAAAGAAACAATTTTGCAGGCAATGATCTATACAATACATGTATTGTGCCTAACCTGTACAATACAAGCAGCGTGCCTAGAAATGATGAGATTTGCTGCATGCATCACCCGTTCACCGGATGATTTGAACTTTTTAATGATCTGAATTAATGGCCCCTGATGCATTATCAAACAATACTTGAACTGCACAAAATTTTATAGATTGGCTAACTATATAATCAGATAACACGCATAAACTTATTTTGTGGTTTCCAAGCTTTTGTGATTGATAAGAGAATTATTGTCAAGGTTGTGAAATAATTCCTTTGTCAAGGGAACTCGTCCCTACATTAAATCACACTATAAAATATTTATAACAAAACAATGTGAAAGACCACATGCATGCAGTCATTAACAATAGGTACTACGGCAAATATGGTAAAAGCTAATTGATTGTTGGAAGGAAACAATTAGATTGTTAATTCTTGCTTAATAGAAAGGTTAACAACAAGTACGGGATAAACTTTGCTGGAGGACTGCATTCTCTTTAAGAGGGGTAAACATTGCGGTAAACATCATCTTTTTGAGGGGCAGACCTGAATTGTGGACTTAATGTCCCAAATTAGGAGAAATATTTCGATTAACTCATTGTGGTAATTTGCAACGGAAGTTTCTTGTGAACTTAAAGCACATTTGACATATCTGGTCTGCAAGGATATATTTGCTAGTATGTTTTGTAGAGATGAACTTGTTATTGTTTCTTGTTCATAAGACTAGTTTAGAGATATGACTGTGATTTGTTAGGTTTTCAGATTCGAGCTCATGAGTGGCTATTTTCCTCTGAGGAAGGACAATGGATGGTCGTGGAGAATTCAAAGGCTGCTCGCCTGATCATGGTACTTTATTAGCCTTGAAATTGAGGCGAAGGGTAATTTTGGGTTAATACTAGTCTTAATTGAGACATATATGACTATGGTTAATTGGCTAAGTTTGGTTTACTGAATGCTCAGTTTAACAATTAAAGGTTGTTTGAGCTTGATTGAACTCCCTATCCATCTTACTGCCATGTTGAGGACATAGGGTTAAGTTAGTGCCGAATTTATTCCCAAGTTAGTTAATTTGGGTCTTACTTGCATCCTTATGATACACTTGGAATTTGGTCAATTGTATTGAACTAGGCTAAAATCAAGCATAGTTGACACACATATGCACAAGTGCACAACTATTGAACAAAGCTCAATTGCCCAATCAAAGGTTGTTGAGGATAATATGACCCGACTTTGGTGGGTTGCTGCTACCTTCTAATTGCGATTTTTTTCCCTCTATGGATTGATCAATTACACTTTATTAAAGCTTTATTTGTTGTAACTTTTTTACAATTAGTGTTTAACCGTGCATACCCCAACTTGTTTGGGACTAAAGAAAAAAAAGTGTTTAACTGTGCCTAGTCGGTCAAATTTGTGAATATTAAAGGTGCTAAGGCTATTTGGTATCTTTTATACAAACAAGCGACTATTTTTGTTGGGTACACATAAATACATCCACTTTTGCTATTGTATGTGCTGAGAGGTTAAGAAACAGTCATGGTGACGTGCCATTTGTCATTTTAGGTTTTCTTGGATTCAAGACACATGCACGCTAGTATGAAACTTATCCAGGTATGCTTTTTTCAAGTATTGTTTCCAATTCACAAAGATTGGCACACTGAAACAGAGCCCTCTTTCTCACACTTACAAAGCATGCGGATATGTGCTCACATATCTCTTTTTTCTCACACAAATCACACAAACAAGCACACTTGCACACGCTTACACAAACAAACGCACATTTTTTTTTTCTCTCAGACATACCAATAGGGTATACATCCATAAATCTGTTCATGTACAGGTGTATACATTCTGTAGTGCTTAGTTTTATGGTTAATTAATTTCTTTTGAATTTTCAGTCCGATCTCTCTCCACTCGTTGTACATTTAGCTCCTGATAAAGTGGAAGATGAGTCTCTGATTCCGTATGCCTCTCTCTGTCCTCTCTTTATCCTATCTAGTTCTATTATGTACTGCAAAAGTCTAGTATAGCTTCATATTCTATAAGTTCCTCTTGATTAAACACATTTCATTATTAATTGATTTTGAGTTGTGGCAATTGTGAGAACTTAAATTAAATACATTTTATTGGCCTCAAAGCAGATGTCATCTGGTGAAACCCTTTCGATCGTTTAATAAATTTTTATTGGTTTGTATATGATTATTCGCTTTATGTACTTGTTTTTTTTTTTTTACTTTTGCATATGAATGTTTTTTAAGATATATGATGGCTGATGACGGTGTCAAGCAGAGAAACATTGTGCAAAAGGTACTATATTTTTGCTCTGTTTGAGATTTTGCAGTGTTATATATAATTTCATCATGAAGCAATAAAAGCTGTAACATTGGTTTTTCTCTGTTTGTTTATCTTGTTGTGTACTTTCTGTTTGTGAGAATATTAATCTCAAGGTTCTCACCTGATAGTCCGATATGTTATCGTATTGCACCAAAATTAACTCTCTGCTGCAATTATTGGTTAACCTCAATTGAATGCAATTTTGCCTTCACAATACCTCATTGTGCAATTATGCCTCAATTAATCCTCAATTTACTATAAGGTGTGAAGATGAAAATGCAGGGCATACAAACTCAACACTGCACAAAAATGTCTATTCCTAACCTACAGTTCAAATTAGGACCATAATGCATCTGCTGGTATATACATGTTTATACTACTGTGGTACTGCTGCAAGAACCTTGCCAGCATCTGGTACTAAAGGTTTAATTTAGGAGACTTTTCTGTTATGTGTTAATTTTATGTCCTCATTTTGTTTGTTGTTTTCCTTAATCAGGCTGTATCTAAAATTACTGGCCCTATAATAGTAGAAGACGTAGTTTATGAAAGCCCAGATGAAGAAAACAATAGCAGTTCAACTACTGAAGGTCCAGTGTACCGGCGCCTTGTTTTTGAGAGAAGTGCTGGTTTGGTACAGTCTGAGGCATTTTTAACTAGAGAAGGAAAAACAGAACAAGATAAAAAGGTTTTGCCTTCTGTTTCCAAAAAGAAGAAGGGCACCAAGAAAAATAACCTATGCCGAGCATCTGGTAAATTTTGACATCTTTTTTGCGTGTTTTTATTTAGTTGGTAAATTTGAGTTTGTTCGTATAGCAAAAGCTTCTAATGGTAGTTTTCTCTATCCAATTGTCATTATATCTTTTACCTTTTGAATTTTACTTGAAGCATCACGAGATGTTTTTGAATTTTACTTGAAGCATGTCGAGATGCTTTCTAATATTATGAAATCATATGCCAATGAGAAAAAATTTAAATTTTATTTCGTGGTTTACTTTAATATGATGTCATGTAGTAAAACTTTGTAGGGCATCTTTCATGGATGGATGGGACATTTTACTTAGCCTTGAGAACATTGAAAATGCCCCATGCTCCTACCCTCCCGTTTCATCCATGGAGAGGATTTCTGTATTTCATTTCTAGTAAATAGGAAACAACTGTGGATGTAGATTATTTTTTGCTGTTTAGTAAGATTTTCCATGTTCTTTAAGGGTGTATATATATAATGCTTTGAGGTTTCAAAGGGGTATTGATAGAATTGACCTGTATCTTACTCTTGATTACATTTTTTTTTTCGTTGCAAAAATAGTTTCCACGAGCGATTTCAGGATCGATCATACCAGGCTAGCTAGCTCATACCATACTGGTATCCTTTCTGGATTTTCACTGATAGCCTCTTCTCTCAAGACAGCTGTTGAAGCCGGAGAAAAGGTGAGAATCACTAGTGATGTGTACCATAGTACCATTCTTTGTTTTCAGTTTATGGTATCACCAACATCTGCATACATACTAGCTTTTAAGCTGATCTAGCATACTAAAACAAGAGCTACAATACAGGTTAAAGTCGTTATTGTCGGTCTAGGAGCTGGGCTTCTACCAATGTTTCTTCATGAATGCCTTCCTTTTCTTCAAATAGAGGTATGCTACTTTTGTATATAAATTTAATATTAACATGCTTTTAGGTACAAGTGCCAATGTTCAGCTTCATGCCAATTTGATAAGAGATCTTGTCAGTACCATATATAAGTTCCAAGGTAGAAATGTCAACTCAAAAATTACTGGAGTCTTAATACATTCTTGTACATACTGGCACCTGGTCTCACTGGTAAAGCGTTGATAAGAACCTTGGTTGATGCTACAAGTGATTTATTATTGAAACTCTTTGTTTGTTAAAATACTATGGCATACCAGTACTGATACTGCACCTGTTCAGGTGCCAAACTTGTACATACCAGACTTACCAGTTGTAGTGGTATACTACTGTTTCTGGATGAAGTCATTACTTATTTTCTTGTGTGGTGGTAAATGTATCCAATATTTGTGTAGGAGTAATTTATATATTACCAAAATGGTAGATATATTTATTTAATACTTGTAACTAACTGTGTTACAATGAAAGGTAATAGAGCTGGATCCTGTAGTTGTTGATTTGGCAAAAAAGCACTTTGGGTTTATTGAAGACCAGCAAATGAAGGTCTCTCTCTCTCTCTCTCTCTCTCTCTCCTCTCTTAAAATTTGCATATTCAAGGCATCAGGATAAATAAAGAAAGCTAAATGGCACACTGGTAGATATAAACCCTATCACAGCACGCCCATACCTGTTTCAAGCACTTGCTTTTACTTGCAAAAAATGTAATAAAAAGTAAGCCACCAGCAGGGGCCAGATTTTAACATAACTTTATGGAGCCCCAACTTTAGAATCAAACAATTAGTTGTTGCTGGGTGCACAATAAAAATTCTTGAATCGGATTTTTTTTTTTTTCTGTTTCCTGTTTTTTCAGGTACATATCGGGGACGGTGTCAAGTATGTTTTTGAATCTACAGAAAGAGAAAACGACAATAGTAAAGATATCAGAATCCTTGTTATAGATGCAGACTCATCTGATCTAAGGTCTGAAATAACTTGCGAATCTTCTACAAGAGATTTTCTTTTCGGATTCAGTAATCAGTACCCCATACCAATTGCATTAAGCATGCCAACCACCAAGTATTACATGACATATATCATTAATGTTTCAGTCTGTACCATGCTAGTTAGATCCACTATACCGATTTATATTGGTATTTGTTATTTTATATGTTTTTGTTTCTTCCTAAATTATTATTATTTTCAGTTAATTTGTCTTTTTTCTCCTATCAGCTCGGGGTTAACATGCCCCCATCCAAATTTTGTAGAGGAAGTGTTTCTGAAGTCAGCAAAAGAATTTCTCTCTCAAGGGGGTCTTTTTGTAACTAATCTAGTCTCGAGGTCAGCAGCTGTCCGAGAAACTGTTATTTCTCACATGAAAGAGGTAAGAAATAGCATAGTTCTATCTCAATTTATTATTTTTTTGGGGGTTGGTGGTCGGGTTGTGCGTGTGTGTTGGGGAAGGGGGGGTTCGGGGAATTTTCAAAGCAGTACATAGTGTGATTTGAGGTTTTGTAAGACTGCAACTGACAACATGCCTTTTTTTTATTTTTATTATTATTATTATTTCAGGTCTTTGATCACTTATTTTCACTTCAGCTGGAGGAAGAAGTCAATGAAGTCCTATTTGCATGCACTAACAAAACAAAAATCGAAACCGAAAAATCTATAGATCTTGAAAAGCTAATGAAGTTTCGTGTGGAGGGTATAGAAGCAAGCGTTTCTACCCGAATCCAAAGGCTGAAATGATAGATGTACTTTCTGCTTTCATGGAATTATGTGACTTTATGTAGCCTATTTTTGTTATTTAATACATTATAAATTTACTAAACAAGAGTTTATGCGATGTTATGTGACTTTTTGATAATTCTGAATTATCATGATAAGATGATTCAGATTTTAGTACGAAGGTCAAACTATTTTAGAACAAAATACGGGAAGTCAAGTACATTTTAGCCAGTTTTGTATTTTCAACATTTTGTTTTAGCTTATTAGGAAATAAACATAGGGTATCTGTATTGTTTTATCTAGGCTAAATTTATCTGATAACTTTATATACGGTCAAAATATATTATTGCTTCTGTTGTTGATACAGTACATGTCGGTTTTGTTATTGGCCAGGTCAATTTTCAGATAAAAAGGTATTGTGATTTGTCTGACCTTAATCAAGACAAGAAGTGCGTTATGCTTGTAAAACGCGAACTTCTAACTATCATGTCATGTCTTTTCTTATTCTATCCAAGCATGTCTCCAAACCTTTTCTTCCTATCTTTGCCAATTCAACGCGTTTAAGAGAACATTAAAGGTAAAAGAATCTTTTGTTTCCCAAACTTATGGCAAGGAGACAAGTGTAAACTTGTAAAGTCAATGAAGATATGTTGTACTCGATAAATAAATGAAACAATCCTTTTCGTTACCCATTTCAGTCAAGTAAGACCCAGTCAATGAACTTGGACTGCATGAGAAGCAAACCTTTTTATAATACAGATGCGAAGTAAAACAGATGTTTTATTTTCTACTCGCATAAGTCGATCCGAATCTTTCAACATAATCTTCATATTAAATTGTAGAATAATTATTTTGGTACCCGCAGTTGAGTACCCGCATTGTATCCGCAGTTGATTCCTTTCCCAATTAACTTCCATAACGGTATAACTAACTTTGTCAATCATTAAACTACCTTGAAAAACGTGTAAAAGATGAGTCCAGTTTTTTTCTTTAAATACTTGATATCTTAAGTATAAATACTTGATGAATTATATATGAATATTTGATATCTTAGGTATGAATACTTTCTATTTTGTATGAATACTTTTCATATTTGAATATTTGATACTTTGAAAAACGTGTAAAAGTATGTCATCATGGATCTCATTTGAAAGAGAAAATTGTGTAGAACACGTTCGTGGTTTTAAATTTGTAAAATTTCTCATAGATCGTCTCAAAAATTGGTTAGATTGAACGGAGAAAAAAAAACCACCTTGAAAAACGTGTAAAAGATTAGTAGGTATTGTGTTCAATTTTTTTTTAAATACTTGATATCTTAGGTATGAATACTTGATAATTTAGGTATAAATACTTTCCATTTTGTATGTGAATTAATTTAAACCATGAATGTAGCACTGGTGGTGTGATCCACGTGACTTTTTGGTTGTGGTCCCCAATGCAGTCTGACAGTTACTGCCCCCGAAAAGTAATGGTCCCCAATGCAGTCTGACACGTGACTTTTTGGTTGTGGATTTTTCATATATGTAGTTCATTGTATAGATATAAATACTTGTCTTGTATAGATATAAATACTTCACAATGTTACTATTAATACTTGTAAAACAAAATTACAGTTTTGGAACTGTTGTGTGGTCCCCTAATGCGGGTACGACGCGAGAATTTTTCAAAAAAGGTGCGGGTACGGTTATCTAAAAAAATTCATATATCATATATGTAGTTCATTGTATAGATATAAATACTTGTCTTGTATAGGTATAAATACTTCACAATGTTACTATTAATACTTGTAAAATAAAATTACAGTTTTGACAGTTTAGGTCCCCAAAAACAGTTATGACAGTTTAGGTGCGGTCCCCAAAAACAGTTATGATAGTTTATGTGCGGGTGGTACTCAACTGCGGGTACTCATATCAGCTTCCTAAATTGTATTTGGCAACCAAATTTTACATTTTTTTTAATTCTTTTACTATATTTTAGAATTTTTAAAAATTATTGTTTTTTTTATTAATTTTTTGAAAAGTTCGAATCGACTGTTTGAATTTTAAAAATAAAAATATGAACAACTTCTTTACTTTCCAAAACACCGTAGCCCAACTCCTATTATTATTATTATTATTATTATTAACTTGGTTTAAGTAACCGTCCATAAATAGACAGTTCTTTAAAAACATTAAATAGAATTTTGAAAACTATATCTCCGTCTTTTATTAAAAAAATACGTCCATAGATAAAAAAAGAAAAAAAGAAAAAAAGAAAAGACAAATAAGGAAGAATTTTTTTTATAAACCATAATTAAAATTTTTTTTTATGAAACCAACATGATTACTTTCTTTTTTACAAAAAAAATATAATAACCGAAATGGCATTTCGGTCCGCCATTTTTTTTTCCGGACCGAAATGGCAATTCAGTATGTATTGGTTTCACAGCTTTTCAGACTAGTGACCACAGAAAATTCAAAACGTCTCTGGATCGAAATGACATTTCAGTCCCGCTCAATTTTTTTTTTGCATTAATCCTAGGAGCAGAGAAGACGCAACCTAATATTTTGTCCGAATCTTATTTAGTTTTTGTTTTAACAAATTGATGTAGGTCTTATCATTTAGTGTATTCAGTTGTTTGTATTAATTTAGTTAGACCTCTTATTTATTTAGTTCATTACAAAATTCAACAATTAAAAAAAACTTATAAAAATAGTTAGAATGCCTCTGCCCTTTGTCTCCGATTTTATGTGCAAACGACTAAATAAAAACATAGTCTTACAAAAACACTAATACAAACATTTATAAGCAAACCCTAAAAACAAAAATATATAGTTCGGACCAAAATGCCATTTCGGTCCGGACTAAAAAATTATTGGACCGAAATGACATCTCGGTCCATGGGTGGGTGTTACACCAACGGCTACATCTGTTTTTCTGAAAAGCTGTGAAACCAATACGGACCGAATTGTCATTTCGGTCCGGAAAAAAAATGGCAAACCGAAATACCATTTCAGTTATTATGATTTTTGTAAAAAAAAAGATAATCGTGTTGGTTTCATAAAATTATTTTTTTAATTATGGTTTAGAAAAAAAAATCAACAAGAAATGAAAGATCAAAGAACGTGTAAAGATAGCTAAGACGTTTTCTTTTATGTCCTTCTCTCTACAAAGAAAAACTGTTAACATAGTCTAGTGCTCTAGTCAAAAAATGCCGGAGACGAGAGAACATTTAGCACATCATGTCTCCTAATGGAATGTCAGCTACTGACAAGATTTCAAAAAAAAAAAAAATTGTCTCCTAATGGAATCAGCATCTGCTGCTGTCTCTACTATCTCTTTCTCTCTCTATCTCTCTCTCCAAAGAGGAGAATAGAGGTAGAGAAAAGAGCAGAGAATAATAGAGATTTGAAGAGCAGCAGATCTCGTTTCCTCCTAATGTATCTGCAATTAAAGGTGAGTGTCTGAGTGATATGAGACACCAATGTCATATTATACATAATTGAGCGGATCGGTATTCATATTATACATAATAGAGGCTATTCGAGAATAGAAGCTATTCGGAATAACAATCTGTATCCAAACAACATTTTTGGTATTCGTAATAGCTAGAATAGCTGCTATTTTTTTATTCCTTGTAAATGTTGGAATAGATACTATTTGGAAGTGTGAAAAGAGAGAAAAAAAAATACTCCCTTCTCGGATTTCTGCCAATACAGTTCCGAAATGACAATATTGACACCACTTCTGCTATTTTCACGTCGTGATAATTCGTTTGAAACTTCACTTGCCTATCTTTCATATTCCAAATGTACAATCCAAACAACATTTTTACTAATCCGAATAGCATCATTTTCACACTAATATGAAAATCACTATTTTTATCAATTCTCATTTACTAATCTAAAATTTCACTATTTTAGCTATTTTAGTTCCCACCCAAACATATTGAAAATTTTATAGTGCAAATATGACATATAGTGGCTTGCGTGCCTTTCTGCCAAAAAAAAAAAAGAATACTACGGATAGGATGATAAGGTATTCATCAGTTCCGATTTAATCTGGTTTAAACTGAACCGAGAGAGTTCAGATTAAACGGTTTGATTTTTACGTTAAATAGATTGGTTCGATTCATTTTTAAGACCAGTTTAATTGTTTGGTTCGGTTTAGAAAATTTTAAAACCGATTAGACCGAAACTACTCAATTTCTTAAAATCATCCCCCATTCAAACCAAACATTTACAATAATTTAAAAATTATGACATAATGTATATTGCTTGGTTCGGTTTAAAACCAGTCAGACCGAACTAATTTTTTTTTTAAATCTATCTTGAAAAAATTCACAGAATTAACAAAAAAATATTTATTTTTATGATAAATCTTCTTATTTTGGTTTAACCGAACAAATCAAAATTTAATTCGGTTTGTTCGTTCGATTGATAAGGATATTTCAATCAGTTAAGTTGTATTTTTAAAATCGAATAAAACTCTAATTTGCCTATTTTATTTCGGTTTTAATCACCCAGATCGATGAACACCCCAAATAACGGATAGAGTTAGTGCCAAATCTATTATATATATATAATCCTCATAGGCCACGCTACAGTACTTTCTACAGTACCATCTACAGTAACACTCCCTAAATGTAGTTCGTCCGATTCATATCTAACGGTGAAGATGAACTAAGCCTTCTATTTTTTTTTCCACCGTCCCTTTTCTGCCTATGTATTTTCCTTCTCTAGAAACTTCACTTCCCTGCCGCCTTACCCATTCTTACTCTCCATCGTTTCTTCTCTAGAAACTTCACTTCCCTCCCCGGCCCCACACCTCTCTCTCCCAGTGCACGATCTCCCTTCGCGAATCTCACTCTCACAATCTCTCCCTGTGCAATTTTGCGCCCCAGCCTCCTTGAGCCGCTTCTCCGACCACCTGTGCGAATATCCTTTGCTGCGTCTTTAAGGTTAGATTTCTTCGATCCTTCTCCTCCCTTCTTCTTTTAGTTATTCTATGGAATACGTTGCTTTCGTTGCTAAAAAAATGTTGGATTTCTGTTATACTCGAATTTAGGGTTTAGAGTTTTAGAATTTACGATTTAGGGTTAACTCCATTAGGTATTGGGTAAAGCATACCGCTCAAGCATTTGAATGATTGAATCATAGTAGTGAAATTAATATGAAGGTTGACAAAAGCAGCAGAAACGCACAGTTGGTCAAAACAGGGACCTTGAAAATTATTTAAATATAAGGCTTTGAATTTTGATCAAAGTCTCCACTTCTCATTTCCTTTTTAAATAAAAGCTACCCTGCGAAGTCAGACTGATTCTCTTTTATTTGAGCCTCTCTTTACTCTTTAGTGAACCGCCCCCCAAAATAATTGTACACGTAAAAATCTTACTAAACGAATAATCCAAGGTCACAATTGCAAAGCTTTGTTAGACCACCTGTCGAGTTTCAGAATTTTCAGGGTTTTGTAACTATGCCAAACAAATAATCTAATGCAAGGGGCAGTATAGTAAAATGATGCAGTAAAATAACATTTTTTTATAATTTGAAATGTGAACTTTCAAAAACCATAATAAATGATTCAAAAATCCTATAAATGTAAAATTTGGTTGTAAAGTGTGTGTTTTTTTGTCTTTTTTTTAACTGTGGATTTGGTTTTGCCATTTGGTCATTGTAACAGTCTATTCTTTTTAGATATCTGAGACAGCTCATTTTCAGGATTTTTTATACTGATACCTCGCATATTTAGTCTATTTTAGGCCTGTTTTAGTACCAGATTCGTGCCATAATTCACCAGAATCATGTGCATTTCATCGATATATCTTTAGAATTTGGTACTGCTGAGTGTTTGTTTGTTTTCTGCAGGTTTGGAGCAAAACACACGAAGAAACGGCGATTCAGATGATGAGGTACGACCCTTACCAGGCTTGGTACGGGTCTTACCAGACTTAGCCGTTTTTCAGCTCTTCACGCCTGGTACGGCCAGGCCGTACCAAATTGGTACGGGCCGTACATAAAGGCGGCCTGACAGATTCAAATTTTGGCAGAGGCTATTTAAAGCGGGGAACTCTCCAATTTCGGCATCGATTCCATTCCAGATCCATTTGAGAGCACAGTAAGAGAGAGAAAGAGAGCTAAGGAGCTGAGAGCAAGAAGGAAGGAAGAGGAAGAGGCGAAACTCGACGGATCTAGCTTCCTCCTCTCGATCCCTTCGATCCATGGCTATCTCTATCCCTCTTATTGTATTTTTAGATCAGATCATGTGCTGTGAGTAGTTCTTTTAGTTTCTAGGGTTAGAGATTGATTCTTGATTTGTTTTGACTTTCTTTGACTTGCATTTTGTATGAACTCTTTAGTTTGATTGATTGTGATTTACTTTGATATCTTTTGCTTTGCTTGCTGTGATTGTTGTATGATGTGCCTCTAGGTTTAGATCGAACCTATCAAGGTCATGTGATCATCTCAATCTCTCATCCAAATCAAATGCTTAGGGTAGAATAGTTCGAATTGAAGCCGAGAGGTTGAATTCTCCTCTAATCGACAGATTAGAGGGTGCCTTAGACCTCCAATCAACCAGCTAGGGTAGATCTGTACCAACACACGAGAGTTGAGGTGTAGAAATCCCTAAAAGGCAATCAATTGCATTCCAACCTAGATCTTGATCCAACAAACGATGGTTGAGGGTTAGGAACCTTAGGTATGGTCAATTGAACCTTTCTAAAGAGTTTAGCACAAGGTACCAGCAAGGAAATGCATTCACTCGAACTGGTAGGTTCTGTTCTGGGAAGCCAGTACGGGTCTTACCAGGGTGGTACGGCCTTGCCTTACCAAGTGAAGTACGGCCTAGCCGTACCAACTTGGTACGGGCCGTACCACTAGAGGCAGATCAGAGATGAAGTCTGAAACCCTGGAAACGCCTTTTATCCATAATCAAAACACAATTTACATTTCTTCTAGCATTTTATTACATCTTCTTGAATTGTTTGATCTGACCCTTTAGGAAATTAAACACCAAACCAAACCTTTTTCACTTCTAGTTTTTGATTGAGTTTGATAGAATCTAACCTCGCAATTAACCGTTCCTGTGGATCGATACCCGAATATACTACCCGAATATACTACACGATAGGGGTTGTGCACTTGCATCCCTTACTAGTGGAGTGTAAACGCGGTTTTAAAAGGTACGCCCTCAAGCGTACCGAAACTTGCGTTGCGTTTCTGCGCGAACAAGTTTTTGGCGCCGTTGCCGGGGACGGTAACCAATTGCCTAGTTAGATTTTACCTTACTTAGTTAATCTAGATTTTATCTTGTATCTTTCTTGCTTTTTCTTAATCAAAATCACTAAAAACTGGCTTTTGAACCCCCCCTGCAGGAAAATACAGGTTGAAGTATAATCTGAGAAGCAAGGGCCCACTGTTCGATCAAACTCCTCCAGACTCAGCCGAGACTGCTCAGCCACCCTCTGGTACGGCCAGGCCGCACCAATCTGGTCCGACCCGTACCAAGGAGCCTGAACCTGAAGAGATGGCTGGGGCAGAAGACGAAGCCCGACTCAGAATGGAGGCAGAGGCCAGAGAAAGAGAAAGGCGAGAAGAAGAAGGCCGTCTGACGGACGATGATGAGGATGTTTTCATGCCTCGAACGCTGCGAGAGTTCAACGTGCCGAGAGCTGGAGACGTGCGAGGTGCAATCCGGCTGCCACACATTCCAGGACAGCAACCGAACTTCAATCCGGGGGTTGTCAACATGGTGCAGCAGAACACCTTCCACGGACTCGACCACGAGGACCCGCACGCTCACCTCCAGACCTTCCTCGAGTGCATCACGACCATCAAAACCAACGGTGAGAATGCTGATTACACCAAGCTTGCTTTATTTCCATTCACTCTTAGGGATAAGGCCAAGAAATGGTTGGGATCTTTGCCTAGGGACTCGGTTAGAACTTGGAAGGACTTGTCCAAATTGTTTCTGACCAGATTTTTCCCTCACAAGAGGACAGCCAAGGTAAGACATGACCTGACCAGTTTTAGGCAGATTTTTGATGAACCCCTGAATGAGGCTTGGGAAAGGTTTAGAGAAATGCAGTACTCTTGTCCACACCACGGTATACCCGACTGGCTTTTAATTCAAACGTTTTACGACGGCCTGAACGAGAGCACACGTGCTTACGTGGACGCTGTTGCGGGAGGCGCGCTGATGTCAAGGGAGCCTTTAGAGGCTATGAACTTGATCGACAGCATGGCGCAGAACCAGCAGTGGTCCGGCCGCGACACGTCGCGCCAGCGAGGAGGCCAAGGAGGTAGCCAAGGAGGTGGCAAGTACGAGCTCGATCACATCACGGCTCTCACCGCCAAGATGGACGCCATGCAGCGGGCGATGGACAAGCTCAGTGTCAAGGCAATCGAACAGCAACCTCAAGTCTGCGTCATGTGCGGAGACGAGAGGCACGCATACGAGGAGTGCCCGCTGGTGCAACAAGACGAGGAGAGTGAGCAGGTCAACTCTCTCAACAACGAGCCTTCCTTCTTCCCACGACCTCCCTTCAGCCGATCCTACTCCAAGGATCAGGTTGAACAGCAGCACTGGAGGTCGAACCAGAACAACCCTGCGCCTTTCAACAACTCTTCGTTCAGACCGCCCTTCAACAACAACAGCTTCCAGAGGCCGCAGTACAACAACAACAACAACTGGAACAATCGGACGAACAACACTGGAAATTACCCCCCTCCGAACAACAACGATTGGAGAACCCAAGCTTCGAGCAGCAGCAACAGCAACAACAATGGCAACAGGAACTTCTACCAGAACGCTTCCTTTCCCAATCAAGGCAACCGAGCAGCTCCCTCTGACCCCTCAAAGTCAATTGCGCCTACCGAAGTGAACAACTTCACTCACGAGCAAGGCAAGATGAATCAGATGATGTGGGAACATATGCAGAGCATGTCCACTCAGATGGCTGCTCAACAAAATCAAATGGCTGCTCAAAACAAGTTGCTGGAGCAGCTGAGCCAGATAGTCACCTCAAGCCACTCTCGACCCGGGAAGCTTCCAGCTCAGCCCGAACCAAATCCAAGAGAAGAGGCTAAGGCGATCACTCTGAGAAGTGGGACCCAATACGACGAGCCACCAATGCCAAGTGAGGGCACAGTTGATCCGATTCTTGACGCGACATCTGACGCGACCCCGACCCCTGTGTCAATTCCACTAAAGGAGGTTAATCCAGAACGAGCTGAGGTCATCCAACCTCAAGCGAGTGCAGACTGCACCAGCTCGGCAAGACCTGCACAACCTCCATCCGAAGCGTCAGGTAGTCAAAAGAAGAAAGGTGTCGAGAAACCACCTCCATACCGGCCACCTGTTCCATTCCCCCAGAGATTAGCGGAGACGAGACTGAACGAGCAATTCGCCAACTTCGCAAACGTCATCAAGCAGCTGCAGATCACCATCCCTTTCACCGACGCTTTGACCCAAATGCCCACCTATGCCAAGTTTCTGAAGGACATCCTTTCCAACAAGAGAAGCTTAGAGGGGCACGCGACAGTCAAGCTGACGGAGCAGTGCAGCGCAATTTTGAAAAGCGAGCTACCCCCCAAATTGGACGATCCTGGAAAGTTTTCCATTCCATGCACCATTGGGAAGGCGACAATCAAGAAAGCCCTGTGTGATCTAGGAGCGAGTGTGAGTCTCATGCCACGCACCATCTATGATCGCATAGGAGTGGGGGAGCTCAAGCCCACAAGGATGACATTGCAGTTGGCGGATTCTTCAGTCCGACTTCCACTTGGTGTGGTGGAGGATCTGCCAGTTCGAGTCGGGAAGTTCTTCGTGCCCGTCGATTTCGTCGTCATGGATATGGAAGAAGATAAGGAAGTCCCAATCATCTTGGGGCGACCTTTTCTGAGTACAGCTGGCGCGATAATTGACGTGAAGCAAGGCATCCTGACTTTGAACTTTGGAGGAGAGAAGGTGAAGTTCCAAATCGATCGCGCCATGAGATATCTGTCACGATCCGAGACATATTTCCGGGTTGACAGGACAGAGGAGTACTTGGCTGATCTGGCCAAGGACTACTTTCTTGAACAAGTCAACAACTCGCTGCGCCAAGACGCTGAATTCCTCTCTCAATTTCCAAGCGAAGCGAGCGAGTCAATCTGTGCAGCGGATGCGATTTCTGAGGATCTGGAGGACAGTACATCACACTCTGAGACGAGGAGTGGAGCGGAGCCTGCCAAGGCCGACATCTCGACGACACACGAGTCAGCTCACCCAGATGCGACTCGTGTCAATGATCAGCCTGAGCGTCCGACTCCTGAACTCAAACCTCTTCCGACCAATCTCCGATACGAGTTCCTCGATCCAGAAAAATCATGTCCTGTGATCGTCAATGCGAGTCTAAACCCCGATCAAACCGCCAAACTTCTGGAGAAGCTGAGATTTCACAAGGGTGCGATCGGGTACTCGATCAAGGACTTGAAAGGGATCAACCCAGCCATCTGCTCACACCGGATTCTTCTCGAGGATGATCACAAGCCGTCTGTGGAGCACCAGCGGCGACTCAACCCCAACCTGAAAGAGGTGGTGAAAAAGGAAATTCTCAAACTCCTGGATGCAGGCATCATCTATCCCATCTCTGACAGCAAGTGGGTGAGTCCCGTTCACGTGGTGCCCAAGAAGGGAGGCACGACAGTGGTGAGAAATGAGAAGGATGAGCTAGTCCCTACTCGTGTGGTATCTGGGTACCGCATGTGTATTGACTACAGGAAGCTCAACGCTGCTACGCGCAAGGATCACTTCCCACTGCCGTTTGTCGACCAACTCCTTGAAAGGCTGGCGACTCATTCTCATTTTTGCTACCTTGACGGGTATTCAGGATTCTTTCAGATCCCCATTCACCCGAACGACCAAGACAATACCACTTTCACATGTCCCTACGGTACATTCGCATACCGTATGATGCCATTTGGTCTCTGCAATGCACCTGCCACCTTCCAAAGAGCCATGATGGCTATCTTCTCAGATTTCATCGAGAAAGAGGTTGAGGTCTTCATGGACGACTTCTCTGTCTATGGGACCAGCTTTGACTCATGTCTAGCCAACCTCTGCAAAATCTTGGAGAAGTGTGAAGAGGTCAACCTGATCCTGAACTGGGAGAAATGTCACTTCATGGTCCAAGAGGGAGTTGTCCTTGGACATGTGGTGACCTCCAAAGGAATTGAGGTTGACAAAGCCAAGGTGGAGGTGATCGAGAAACTGGAGATCCCAACAAATGTCAAGCTGTGCGAAGCTTTCTGGGACACGCTGGCTTCTACCGCCGATTCATCAAGGACTTCTCGAAAATCGCAAAACCATTGACCAACCTGCTCATCAAGGACTCTGATTTCATCTTCACGCAGGAGTGTGTCGATTCGTTTTGCCGATTGAAAGAAGCCCTTGTCTCAGCACCCATCCTGCAGCCTCCAGACTGGACCTTGCCATTTGAGTTGATGTGCGATGCGAGTGATTACGCTGTGGGAGCGGTTCTTGGGCAGAGGAAGGAGAACAAGCCATGTGCTATCTACTACGCTAGCAAGGTGCTAGACCCTGCCCAGATGAACTACACAACAACCGAAAAGGAGCTTTTGGCTGTTGTGTTCGCTCTCGACAAGTTTAGATCCTATCTGGTTGGTTCCAAGATAGTGATCTACACTGACCACGCCGCACTCAAGTATCTGTTGAGCAAGCAGGATGCCAAACCTCGCTTGATTAGGTGGATTCTCCTCCTGCAGGAGTTTGACATCGAAATCAGGGACAAGAAAGGAGTCGAAAACACCGTGGCTGACCATCTGTCCCGGCTTCGCTGGGAAGGTGAGGGCTCTGGTAGCCTGCCAATTGATGACTCGTTCCCTGATGATCAATTCCATTCGATTTCTGCCATGGAGGAGATCCACTCGGTTGGTACACCGATGCACGCGACTCATGCGGTGCAAGATCGGACGTTCCATGCAACTGACCGAGTGAACACCAAGTCAGCGCCCTGGTATGCAGACATTGCGAACTTTCTCGCCTCAGGAGTACTTCCTCCTACCATGTCATACCAGCAGAAGAAGAAGCTGCGATCGGACGCCAAGTTCTACTTCTGGGACGACCCCTACCTCTTCAAGATTGGCGTTGATGGCATCTACCGACGATGTGTGCCATACGATGAGACGCGCTCCATTCTTGAGCACTGCCACTCCTAGATCACACAGGGCTTTCTTGATTGTCGCCTTCCCAATGGTGCATGGAATGGAAAACTTTCCAGGATCGTCCAATTTGGGGGGTAGCTCGCTTTTCAAAATTGCGCTGCACTGCTCCGTCAGCTTGACTGTCGCGTGCCCCTCTAAGCTTCTCTTGTTGGAAAGGATGTCCTTCAGAAACTTGGCATAGGTGGGCATTTGGGTCAAAGCGTCGGTGAAAGGGATGGTGATCTGCAGCTGCTTGATGACGTTTGCGAAGTTGGCGAATTGCTCGTTCAGTCTCGTCTCCGCTAATCTCTGGGGGAATGGAACAGGTGGCCGGTATGGAGGTGGTTTCTCGGCACCTTTCTTCTTTTGACTACCTGACGCTTCGGATGGAGGTTGTGCAGGTCTTGCCGAGCTGGTGCAGTCTGCACTCGCTTGAGGTTGGATGACCTCAGCTCGTTCTGGATTAACCTCCTTCAGTGGAATTGACACAGGGGTCGGGGTCGCGTCAGATGTCGCGTCAAGAATCGGATCAACTGTGCCCTCACTTGGCATTGGTGGCTCGTCGTATTGGGTCCCACTTCTCAGAGTGATCGCCTTAGCCTCTTCTCTTGGATTTGGTTCGGGCTGAGCTGGAAGCTTCCCGGGTCGAGAGTGGCTTGAGGTGACTATCTGGCTCAGCTGCTCCAGTAACTTGTTTTGAGCAGCCATTTGATTTTGTTGAGCAGCCATCTGAGTGGACATGCTCTGCATATGTTCCCACATCATCTGATTCATCTTGCCTTGCTCGTGAGTGAAGTTGTTCACTTCGGTAGGCGCAATTGACTTTGAGGGGTCAGAGGGAGCTGCTCGGTTGCCTTGATTGGGAAAGGAAGCGTTCTGGTAGAAGTTCCTGTTGCCATTGATACCTCGCATATTTAGTCTATTTTAGGCCTGTTTTAGTACCAGATTCGTGCCATAATTCACCAGAATCATGTGCATTTCATCGATATATCTTTAGAATTTGGTACTGCTGAGTGTTTGTTTGTTTTCTGCAGGTTTGGAGCAAAACACACGAAGAAATGGCGATTCACATGATGAGGTACGACCCTTACCAGGCTTGGTACGGGTCGGACCATACTTAGCCGTTTTCAGCTCTTCACGCCTGGTACGGCCAGGCCGTACCAAATTGGTACGGGCCGTACATGAAGGCGTCCTGACAGATTCAAATTTGGGCAGAGGCTATTTAAGGCGGGGAACTCTCCAGATTTCGTATCCAATTCATTCCAGATAGATCTGAGAGCTCAGTAGGAGAGAGAAAGAAGGCTAAGGAGCTGAAAGCAAGAAGGAAAGAAGAGGAAGAGGCGAAACTCGACGGATCTAGCTTCCTCCTCCATCTCCCTTCAATCCATGGCTATCTCTCTTCCTCTTATTGTATTTTTAGACATTGCTATGTGCTGTGAGTAGATCATTTTAGTTTCTAGGGTTAGAGATCGAATCTTGATTTGTTTTGACTTTCTTTGACTTTTACTTTGTATGAACTCTTTAGTTTGATTGATTGTGATTTTCATTGTTATATCTTGCTTTGCTTGCTGTGATTGTTGTATGATGTCCCTTTAGGTTTAGATCGAACCTATCAAGGTCATGTGATCATCTCAATCTCTCATCCAATTCAAGTACATAGGGTAGAATAGTTCGAATTGAAGCCGAAAGGTTGAATTCTCCTCTAATCGACAGATTAGAGGGTGCCTTAGACATCTAATCAATCAGCTAGGGTAGATCTGTACCAACATACGATGGTTGAGGTGTAGAAACCCTAAAAGGCTCTCAATCGCATTCCAACCTAGATCTTGATCCAACAAACGACGGTTGAGGGTTAGGAACCTTAGGTATGGTCAATTGAACCTTTCTAAAGAGTTTAGCACAAGGTACCAGCAAGGAAATGCATTTACTCGAACTGGTAGGTTCTGTTCTGGGAAGCCGGTACGGGTCTTACCAGGGTGGTACGGCCTAGCCTTACCAAGTGAGGTACGGCCTAGCCGTACCTACTTAGTACGGGCCGTACCACTAGAGGCAGATCAGAGATGAAGTCTTAAACCCTGGAAACACCTTTTATCCATAATCAAAACACAATTTACATTTGTTCTAAACATTTTGTTACATCTTCTTCAATTGTCTGAACAGTTTGATTTGATACCTTAGGAAATTAAATACCAAACAAAACCTTTTCAACTTCTAGTTTTCAATCAAGTTTAGATAGAACTTAACCGAGTGATTAGCCGTCTCTGAGGATCGATACCCGATTATACTACACGGCAGAGGTTGTGCACTTGCATCCTTTACTCGTGGAGTGTTAACGAGGTTTAAAAGGTACGCTTTCAAGCGTGCCGAAACTTGCGTTGCGCTTTGCTGCGAACAAGTTTTTGGCGCCGTTGCCGGGGACGGTAACCAATTGCTTAGTTAGGTTTTATCTTACTTAGTTGATCTAGATTTTATCTTGTATCTTTATTGCTTTTCTTATTCAAAAAAAAAAAAAAAAAAAAAAAAAAAAAAAAAATACTAAAAACTGGCTTTTGAACCCCCCCCCCTGCAGGCAAATACAGGCTGACATACAATCTGAGAAGCAAGGGGCCCCTGTTCGACCAAACTCCTCCAGACTCAGCTGACACTGCTCAGCCACTCTCTGGTACGGCCCGCACAGACTCAGGTACGACCAGGCCGCACCAACCAGGTCCGACCCGTACCAAGACTGGTCCGACCCGTACCAACACACCAGAACCCGAAAAGATGGCTGAGGCAGACAACGAAGCCCGATTGAGAATGGAGGCAGAGGCCAGGGAAAGAGAAAGACAGAGGCGAGAAGAAGAAGAAGGCCGCATGACTGATGACGAAGCTGATGGTTTCATGCCTCGGACGCTGCGAGAGTACAACGTGCCGAGAGCTGGAGATGCAAGAGGTGCGATCCGGCTGCCACACATTCCAGGACAGCAACCAAACTTCAACCCGGGTGTTGTCAATATGGTGCAGCAGAACAGCTTTCACGGACTCGACCACGAGGACCCGCACGCTCATCTCCAGACATTCCTCGAGTGCATCACTACGATCAAGACCAACGGTGAGAATGCTGATTACACAAAGCTTGCTTTATTTCCTTTCACGCTTAAGGATAAGGCCAAAAAGTGGTTAGGATCTTTGCCTAGGGACTCTGTTAGGACTTGGAGGGATTTGTCCAAATTGTTTTTGACCAGATTTTTCCCTCACAAGAGGACAGCCAAGGTGAGACAAGACCTGACCAGCTTTAGGCAGATTTTTGATGAACCCCTGAATGAAGCGTGGGAGAGATTTAGAGAGTTGCAGTACTCTTGTCCCCACCACGGTTTACCCGATTGGCTTTTAATTCAAACGTTTTACGACGGCCTGAATGAGAGCACTCGTGCTTACGTGGACGCTGTTGCGGGAGGCGCGTTGATGTCAAGGGAGCCTTTAGACGCTATGAGCTTGATAGATGAAATGGCGCAGAACCAGCAGTGGTCCGGCCGCGACACGTCACGCCCACGAGGAGGCCAAGGAGGTAGCCAAGGAGGAGGCAAGTACGAGCTAGACCACATCACAGCTCTCACCGCCAAGATGGACGCCATGCAGAGGGCAATGGACAAGCTTAGTGTCAAGGCTGTCGAACAGCAACCTCAAGTCTGCGTCATGTGCGGAGACGAGAGGCACGCATACGAGCAATGCCCGCTGGTGCAGCAAGACGAGGAGAACGAGCAAGTCCACTCTCTCAACAACGAACCTTCTTTCTTCCCACGACCTCCCTTCAGTCGATCCTATTCCAAGGACCATGTTGAGCAGCAACACTGGAGGTCGAACCAAAACAACCCTGCGCCTTTCAACAACTCTTCGTTTAGACCCCCCTTCCAAAACAACAGCTTCCAAAGGCCGCAGTACAACAACAACAACAACTGGAACAATCGGACGAACAACAATGGAAACTACCCTCCTCAAAGCAACAACGATTGGAGACCCCAAGCTTCGAGCAGCAACAGCAACAATGACAACAGGAGCTTCTACCAGAACGCTTCCTTTCCCAACCAAGGCAACCGAGCAGCCCCATCTGGCCCCTCAAAGTCAATTGCGCCTACCGGAGTGGACGACTTCACTCACGAGCAGGGCAAGATGAATCAGATGATGTGGGAACATATGCAGAGCATGTCCACTCAGATGGCTGCTCAACAAAATCAAATGGCTGCTCAAAACAAGTTGCTGGAGCAGCTGAGCCAGATAGTCACCTCGAGCCACTCTCGACCCGGGAAGCTTCCAGCTCAACCCGAACCAAATCCAAGAGAAGAGGCTAAGGCGATCACTCTGAGAAGCGGGACCCAATACGACGAGCCACCAATGCCAAGTGAGGGCACAGTTGATCCGATTCTCGACGCGACACCTGACGCGACTCCGACCCCTGAGTCAATTCCACTGAAGGAGGTTAATCCAGAACGAGCTGAGGTCATCCGACCTCAAGCGAGTGCAGACTGCACCAGCTCGGCAAGACCTGCACAACCTCCATCCGAAGCGTCAGGAAGTCAGAAGAAGAAAGGTGCCGAGAAACCACCTCCATACCGGCCACCTGTTCCATTCCCCCAGAGATTAGCTGAGACGAGACTGAACGAGCAATTTGCCAACTTCGCAAACGTCATCAAGCAGCTGCAGATCACCATTCCTTTCACTGACGCTCTGACTCAAATGCCCACCTATGCCAAGTTTCTGAAGGACATTCTTTCTAACAAGAGAAGCTTAGAGGGGCACGCGACAGTCAAGCTGACGGAGCAGTGCAGCGCAATCCTGAAGAGTGAGCTACCTCCCAAACTGGACGACCCTGGAAAGTTTTCCATCCCGTGCACCATTGGGAAGGCGACGATCAAGAAGGCCCTGTGTGATCTAGGAGCGAGCGTGAGTCTCATGCCACGCACCATCTATGATCGCATAGGAGTGGGGGAGCTCAAGCCCACGAGGATGACATTGCAGTTGGCGGATTCTTCAGTCCGACTTCCACTTGGTGTGGTGGAGGATCTGCCAGTTCAAGTCGGGAAGTTCTTCGTGCCCGTCGATTTCGTCGTCATGGAGATGGAAGAAGACAAGGAAGTCCCAATCATCTTGGGACGACCTTTTCTAAGTACAGCCGGCGCGATTATTGACGTGAAGCAGGGCATCCTGACTCTGAATTTCGGGGGAGAGAAGGTGAAGTTCCAGATCGACCGTGCCATGAGATATCCGTCGCGATCTGAGACATGTTTCCGGGTTGACAGGACCGAGGAGTACCTGGCTGATCTAGTCAAGGACTACTTTCTCGACCAAGTCAACAACTCGCTGCGCCAAGACGCTGAATTCCTCTCAAAGTTGCCAAGCGAGGCGAGCGAGTCGATTTGTGCAGCAGATGCGATTCCTGAGGATCTGGAGGATCGTACATCACACTCTGAGACGATGAGTGAAGCGGAGACTGCCAAGGCCGACACCTCGACAGCACACGAGTCTGATCACCCAGATGCGACTCGTGTCAATGATCAGCCTGAGCGTCCGACTCCCGAACTCAAGCCTCTCCCAACCAATCTCCGATACGAGTTCCTCGATCCAGAAAAGTCTTGTCCCGTGATCGTCAATGCGAGTCTGAACCCCGATCAAACCGCCAAACTGCTTGAGAAGCTGCGATTACACAAAAGCGCGATCGGGCGCTCGATCAAGAACTTGATGGGAATCTTGCGGATTCTTCTGATGCAAGAGTGTGATCGCATGGTCTGTGTACCTCCGAAGTGGGTGATCCCACCAGTGCCTCCTGATCCATCTCAAAACAGAACCTGAAGAGAGAAGGTCGAGCTCGAGACCTAAAACGAGCGCTCCTTGGGAGGCAGCCCAAGCAATTTTTACCCATTTTGCATTTTAGGAACAGATAGACATGCATTCATTCTTCTGCATTGTATCACGAGCGGCTTGAGAAGTCACGGGATGAGGAACAAAATTTTCAACGTTGGTACGGCCCGTACCACTTTGGTACGGCCAGGCCGTACCTAGGTCAGATTTCGCGAACCGACGCCTTCCCCTTCCGCCTTTTTCCCATTTAAACCCCCCGTACCCCTTCCCCTTCCCAGCCGCACCTCTTCCTCTCTACTCTCTCCTCTCTCCATCTCCACCTTCTCCACTCTTTCTCTCCTAAACCGAGCACAAGGCTGGCGCACCAACGCACCACCGACATTCCCCTCTTCCGTCCGATCCTCTTCACACGGCCACGCCGCACCGCTCCACTTGGTCCGACCCGCACCCCCTCACTGGTACGACTCGCACCTTCTTCTCTCGGTTAGTCCCTCTTCTCCATTTTCTCTTCTTCCTTTTCCTCCTTGCTCGGTTCAGCACGTTTTCAGTCCAAACCCTAGCTTGGTACGGCACACCCGTACCAGCTGGGTACGGCCCGTACCAAACGATTTGACCTGACCACTTTGGTGCCAACCTCTGTACTGCACCACCTTGGGGTGCAAACCCCATTTTTGTCACTGGTACCAGATTGGTGCGGCCATTACCAGCCAACACCAAAACCCTAGGTTTGGTACGGCCCGTACCAACCCGTGCGGCTAGGCCGTACCTACCTAGGTCAGGCCAGGCCGTACCTCTTAGGTCAGACCAGGCCGTACCTACCCAGTTGCGCTCCCTCTGAACCAACCAACGTCACACACGACTGCCCGAGATGAGTCGACGTTCCTCGCGCGCCTCCGCATCCTCTGACGACACCATCCCTTCCGTCACTGGCCAGCCTGACGACGTCCCTCTTACCGCTGCCCCCACGTCATCTCATCACTCCCACCGGAGTGCGTCTCGTAGTGGCTCCCGCGCATCTCGCCACTCCCAGGAGAGTGCAGCCAGGACCCCCACCTACTATGAGGGTGAGACCACTTCCAGTGAGTCTCCATCCGTTCACCAGAGCCCACAGGAGAGCCCCCCTTACCATCCATCTGCTGACCAGGACCAGGGCTCTGACGAGGCCTCCGACCACGCCTCTGACTCCATGGGCACCGATTCGGCCACCTCTGATGCCACCCAGCGTGCCGACGCATACACCGCGGAGTACTTCCTCATTTCGACCCGACAGCAGCTCAAGAATTTTGAAATCCTTCTGACGAAGACGGTCAACAACACGAGGATTGTCGATTTCTCTGCTCTTCAGGCGATGGGCCTAGAGGACGAGTTCCGCCGCATCACCACCCGGGTCGGGATCACTCCAGCTTTCTGGGAGATCGCCCAGAGGGGTTACAAGAAGCTCACCTTGGAGTTTCTTTCCTCTCTGGAGCTCAAGTTTTCGCGGAACCACCACCCGTTCATCAGGTTCCGCATGCTGAGTGAGACCCGCCGCGTCTGGCTACATGACTTGAGGGAGTGGTTTGGCTTTGAGCCGAACCCGACTACTGATTCCCTCTCTTTCTCTGGGGAGTTGACGCGCGACACCTTCTGGGAGCTGATCTCTGGCGCACCAGCCGGGTCAGCTTTCAACAAAGAGTACAAGCAGCTCAACGTCCCACATCCTGTCATCCGGGTCCTGCTGCGTATCCTCGGTTGCACAGTTTTTGCACGTGGCGAGACATTCGCCCGTGCTAATGTTGAGGATCTGCAGCTGGTGGATCATATGCTGCGCCCCGACAGCACTCTCGAGCGGCCCGATCTGATGCTCGCCATGATCCGCCACTGGATCGACATCCAGAGGCAGCCCAAGCCGGGTGGCACTCTCTACATCTCGGCCTATGTCACTCTGATCGCTGAGCGCTTACACATCCAGATCATCGGCGACGAGGAGTGCCGTAGCTCCCGGTCTCTCTCTCTCTCTCAGTTCACCACCTATAAGTTCATCGAGTCAGCAGCAGGACGCGATGGGCGAGGTGCTTGGGCTTGGCGCATGCCTGACCAGCATACCCGATACATCATGCCATTCCCGGTCACTCTCTCCTTCACTGACCGGAGCACTTGGTTTTTCCGCCGTCCGCCCCGCGTGCAGCCTGCCCCTGAGGTCCCACCCCCACCTCCACCTCCTCCACCACCACCGCATGGCGATGAGGACATGCTCGATGCCACCACCTCTCCAGTCCAGGCTCCGTTTGAGCCGATGCATCCTCTCTCTCCTCATGTGCCACCTTTCCCCAGCCAGGCTCCCCCATTCTCCGAGCAGGTACATCCCTCACCCTTTGGTGCCGGTACCTCTTTCTATGGAGCTGGCCCTTCCACGTACCAGACTGGCCCATCCACCTCCGCCTTCGCTGCTGGCCCATCCACCTCTGCCTACGCAGCCGGCCCCTCCGCCTCCTACAGTAGACCTGTGTACCCCCCTCCTCTCTCTGAGCCCACCATCCATGATGTCTACGATCTGATGTACGGCATGCGTCAGGAGCAGGGTGTTGCACTCTATGAGCAGGGTGCTGCCATTCGTCAGCAGGGCGCCGCACTCCATGATCTCACGCAGCGGGTGACTGGGATAGAGCAGCAGTTGAGCGACTGGCTCTGGTACGACCGTTCACACGACTGATCAGGTTCGCTCTCTTTTCCCCGAGCTTCTTTTATCTCTTTTATCTCATAGTCTTGAAGCATTGAGGACAATGCTCAGGCTAAGCTTGGGGGGATGACATTTGCATTTAGGTCATATTTACTTTACCGTTATTTTTCTTGCATTTTTTCGTATTTTCGTGCATTGTTAGGTGAAGATTTGCGTGAATTGCTAGAATTGAGAATAACTTTGAAACAATTTGGTTGTGATTAGGATAGACCTGAGTGAATTGGAACTAACCCATGATTGGTTATTGAACTACTTAGGTTGAGATGTTTTTAATAATGGAAAAGATGAAACAAACTTAGAATTGAATCGAACGAGATTATTCGAAAAAACTGAATTGTGCCTTTAGGAATTGAGATTTTCAAATTAAGAAAGTTTGGAATATCCATTGGTATGAATGAATACCAATGGATGTGTGTATTCATGGTGTGAGCAAAAAAAAAAAAAAAAAAAAAAAAAAAATAAAAAAAAAAGAAAAATGAGAAAAAGAAAAAGAGAAAACAAAAGAGAAAAGATGGAGAAAATAAGAGTACTGGCAATAAGCCTCGAATGGGCGCCTTTGAGCTCGTCTCCCAATTAGAAATAAAGAAAGAAAATTTTGCTCATACCAACACACTTCGTTCGCAACTTTCTTACCCTTAAGCTTGATTCAAGCTTGGGGGAGGGCAAATGCAAAGAAAAATCACTTTGAATAAAAGCAATAATTCGGAAAAAGAATGAAATTGATTCGATCAAACCTAGGTAATTAGTCTTTCCATTGTTAGAAGCATCTCAAAATAAGAAGTTCAATTGACTAATTGTTGGAGTGAATCAAGGTTTACAAAGGAATGTTTGAATTACAACCGAATCGATTCTAGAAATTCTTGACTATAGCACACTCACGTAGGTTTTCACATTTAGACTTGTATCTGCATTTAGATTTAGTTGTCCAGCACTTTCACCCGAGTTTGAAACTTTTTGCTTGAGGACAAGCAAAGGTTCAGCTTGGGGGAATTTGATACCTCGCATATTTAGTCTATTTTAGGCCTGTTTTAGTACCAGATTCGTGCCATAATTCACCAGAATCATGTGCATTTCATCGATATATCTTTAGAATTTGGTACTGCTGAGTGTTTGTTTGTTTTCTGCAGGTTTGGAGCAAAACACACGAAGAAATGGCGATTCACATGATGAGGTACGACCCTTACCAGGCTTGGTACGGGTCGGACCATACTTAGCCGTTTTCAGCTCTTCACGCCTGGTACGGCCAGGCCGTACCAAATTGGTACGGGCCGTACATGAAGGCGTCCTGACAGATTCAAATTTGGGCAGAGGCTATTTAAGGCGGGGAACTCTCCAGATTTCGTATCCAATTCATTCCAGATAGATCTGAGAGCTCAGTAGGAGAGAGAAAGAAGGCTAAGGAGCTGAAAGCAAGAAGGAAAGAAGAGGAAGAGGCGAAACTCGACGGATCTAGCTTCCTCCTCCATCTCCCTTCAATCCATGGCTATCTCTCTTCCTCTTATTGTATTTTTAGACATTGCTATGTGCTGTGAGTAGATCATTTTAGTTTCTAGGGTTAGAGATCGAATCTTGATTTGTTTTGACTTTCTTTGACTTTTACTTTGTATGAACTCTTTAGTTTGATTGATTGTGATTTTCATTGTTATATCTTGCTTTGCTTGCTGTGATTGTTGTATGATGTCCCTTTAGGTTTAGATCGAACCTATCAAGGTCATGTGATCATCTCAATCTCTCATCCAATTCAAGTACATAGGGTAGAATAGTTCGAATTGAAGCCGAAAGGTTGAATTCTCCTCTAATCGACAGATTAGAGGGTGCCTTAGACATCTAATCAATCAGCTAGGGTAGATCTGTACCAACATACGATGGTTGAGGTGTAGAAACCCTAAAAGGCTCTCAATCGCATTCCAACCTAGATCTTGATCCAACAAACGACGGTTGAGGGTTAGGAACCTTAGGTATGGTCAATTGAACCTTTCTAAAGAGTTTAGCACAAGGTACCAGCAAGGAAATGCATTTACTCGAACTGGTAGGTTCTGTTCTGGGAAGCCGGTACGGGTCTTACCAGGGTGGTACGGCCTAGCCTTACCAAGTGAGGTACGGCCTAGCCGTACCTACTTAGTACGGGCCGTACCACTAGAGGCAGATCAGAGATGAAGTCTTAAACCCTGGAAACACCTTTTATCCATAATCAAAACACAATTTACATTTGTTCTAAACATTTTGTTACATCTTCTTCAATTGTCTGAACAGTTTGATTTGATACCTTAGGAAATTAAATACCAAACAAAACCTTTTCAACTTCTAGTTTTCAATCAAGTTTAGATAGAACTTAACCGAGTGATTAGCCGTCTCTGAGGATCGATACCCGATTATACTACACGGCAGAGGTTGTGCACTTGCATCCTTTACTCGTGGAGTGTTAACGAGGTTTAAAAGGTACGCTTTCAAGCGTGCCGAAACTTGCGTTGCGCTTTGCTGCGAACAGCCATTGTTGTTGCTGTTGCTGCTGCTCGAAGCTTGGGTTCTCCAATCGTTGTTGTTCGGAGGGGGGTAATTTCCAGTGTTGTTCGTCCGATTGTTCCAGTTGTTGTTGTTGTTGTACTGCGGCCTCTGGAAGCTGTTGTTGTTGAAGGGCGGTCTGAACGAAGAGTTGTTGAAAGGCGCAGGGTTGTTCTGGTTCGACCTCCAGTGCTGCTGTTCAACCTGATCCTTGGAGTAGGATCGGCTGAAGGGAGGTCGTGGGAAGAAGGAAGGCTCGTTGTTGAGAGAGTTGACCTGCTCACTCTCCTCGTCTTGTTGCACCAGCGGGCACTCCTCGTATGCGTGCCTCTCGTCTCCGCACATGACGCAGACTTGAGGTTGCTGTTCGATTGCCTTGACACTGAGCTTGTCCATCGCCCGCTGCATGGCGTCCATCTTGGCGGTGAGAGCCGTGATGTGATCGAGCTCGTACTTGCCACCTCCTTGGCTACCTCCTTGGCCTCCTCGCTGGCGCGACGTGTCGCGGCCGGACCACTGCTGGTTCTGCGCCATGCTGTCGATCAAGTTCATAGCCTCTAAAGGCTCCCTTGACATCAGCGCGCCTCCCGCAACAGCGTCCACGTAAGCACGTGTGCTCTCGTTCAGGCCGTCGTAAAACGTTTGAATTAAAAGCCAGTCGGGTATACCGTGGTGTGGACAAGAGTACTGCATTTCTCTAAACCTTTCCCAAGCCTCATTCAGGGGTTCATCAAAAATCTGCCTAAAACTGGTCAGGTCATGTCTTACCTTGGCTGTCCTCTTGTGAGGGAAAAATCTGGTCAGAAACAATTTGGACAAGTCCTTCCAAGTTCTAACCGAGTCCCTAGGCAAAGATCCCAACCATTTCTTGGCCTTATCCCTAAGAGTGAATGGAAATAAAGCAAGCTTGGTGTAATCAGCATTCTCACCGTTGGTTTTGATGGTCGTGATGCACTCGAGGAAGGTCTGGAGGTGAGCGTGCGGGTCCTCGTGGTCGAGTCCGTGGAAGGTGTTCTGCTGCACCATGTTGACAACCCCCGGATTGAAGTTCGGTTGCTGTCCTGGAATGTGTGGCAGCCGGATTGCACCTCGCACGTCTCCAGCTCTCGGCACGTTGAACTCTCGCAGCGTTCGAGGCATGAAAACATCCTCATCATCGTCCGTCAGACGGCCTTCTTCTTCTCGCCTTTCTCTTTCTCTGGCCTCTGCCTCCATTCTGAGTCGGGCTTCGTCTTCTGCCCCAGCCATCTCTTCAGGTTCAGGCTCCTTGGTACGGGTCGGACCAGATTGGTGCGGCCTGGCCGTACCAGAGGGTGGCTGAGCAGTCTCGGCTGAGTCTGGAGGAGTTTGATCGAACAGTGGGCCCTTGCTTCTCAGATTATACTTCAACCTGTATTTTCCTGCAGGGGGGTTCAAAAGCCAGTTTTTAGTGATTTTGATTAAGAAAAAGCAAGAAAGATACAAGATAAAATCTAGATTAACTAAGTAAGGTAAAATCTAACTAGGCAATTGGTTACCGTCCCCGGCAACGGCGCCAAAAACTTGTTCGCGCAGAAACGCAACGCAAGTTTCGGTACGCTTGAGGGCGTACCTTTTAAAACCGCGTTTACACTCCACGAGTAAGGGATGCAAGTGCACAACCCCTATCGTGTAGTATATTCGGGTATCGATCCACAGGAACGGTTAATTGCGAGGTTAGATTCTATCAAACTCAATCAAAAACTAGAAGTGAAAAAGGTTTGGTTTGGTGTTTAATTTCCTAAAGGGTCAGATCAAACAATTCAAGAAGATGTAATAAAATGCTAGAAGAAATGTAAATTGTGTTTTGATTATGGATAAAAGGCGTTTCCAGGGTTTCAGACTTCATCTCTGATCTGCCTCTAGTGGTACGGCCCGTACCAAGTTGGTACGGCTAGGCCGTACTTCACTTGGTAAGGCAAGGCCGTACCACCCTGGTAAGACCCGTACTGGCTTCCCAGAACAGAACCTACCAGTTCGAGTGAATGCATTTCCTTGCTGGTACCTTGTGCTAAACTCTTTAGAAATGTTCAATTGACCATACCTAAGGTTCATAACCCTCAACCATCGTTTGTTGGATCAAGATCTAGGTTGGAATGCAATTGATTGCCTTTTAGGGATTTCTACACCTCAACTCTCGTGTGTTGGTACAGATCTACCCTAGCTGGTTGATTGGAGGTCTAAGGCACCCTCTAATCTGTCGATTAGAGGAGAATTCAACCTCTCGGCTTCAATTCAAACTATTCTACCCTAAGCATTTGATTTGGATGAGAGATTGAGATGATCACATGACCTTGATAGGTTCGATCTAAACCTAGAGGCACATCATACAACAATCACAGCAAGCAAAGCAAAAGATATCAAAGTAAATCACAATCAATCAAACTAAAGAGTTCATACAAGATGCAAGTTAAAGAAAGTCAAAACAAATCAAGAATCAATCTCTAACCCTAGAAACTAAAAGAACTACTCACAGCACATGATCTGATCTAAAAATACAATAAGAGGGATAGAGATAGCCATGGATCGAAGGGATCGAGAGGAGGAAGCTAGATCCGTCGAGTTTCGCCTCTTCCTCTTCCTTCCTTCTTGCTCTCAGCTCCTTAGCTCTCTTTCTCTCTCTTACTGTGCTCTCAAATGGATCTGGAATGGAATCGATGCCGAAATTGGAGAGTTCCCCGCTTTAAATAGCCTCTGCCAAAATTTGAATCTGTCAGGCCGCCTTTATGTACGGCCCGTACCAATTTGGTACGGCCTGGCCGTACCAGGCGTGAAGAGCTGAAAAACGGCTAAGTCTGGTAAGACCCGTACCAAGCCTGGTAAGGGTCGTACCTCATCATCTGAATCGCCGTTTCTTCGTGTGTTTTGCTCCAAACCTGCAGAAAACAAACAAACACTCAGCAGTACCAAATTCTAAAGATATATCAATGAAATGCACATGATTCTGGTGAATTATGGCACGAATCTGGTACTAAAACATGCCTAAAATAGACTAAATATGCGAGGTATCAAATTCCCCCAAGCTGAACCTTTGCTTGTCCTCAAGCAAAAAGTTTCAAACTCGGGTAAAAGTGCTGGACAACTAAATCTAAATGCGGATACAAGTCTAAATGTGAAAACCTACGTGAGTCTGCTATAGTCAAGAATTTCTAGAATCGATTCGGTTGTAATTCAAACATCCCTTTATAAACCTTGATTCACTCCACTAATTAGTTAATTGAACTTCTTATTTTGAGATGCTTCTAACAATGGAAAGACTAATTACCTAGATTTGATCGAAACAATTTCATTCTTTTTCCGAGTCTGTGCTTTTATTCAAGGTGATTTTTCTTTTCATTTTCCCTCCCCCAAGCTTGAATCAAGCTTAAGGGTAAGAAAGTTGCGAACGAAGTGTGTTGGTATGAGCAAAATTTTTTTTCTTTATTTCTAATTGGGAGACGAGCTCAAAGGCGCCCATTCGAGGCTTATTGCCAGTACTCTTATGTTCTCCATCTTTTTCATTTCTTTTTTTTTCTTTTCTTTTTTGTTCTTTTTTTTTCTTTTTCTTTTTTGGTTTGCTCATACCATGAATACACACATCTATTGGTATTCATTCATACCAATGGATATTCCAAACTTTCTTAATCTGAAAATCCCAATTCCTAAAGGCACAGTTCAGTTTTTTCGAATAATCTCGTTCGATTCAATTCTAAGTTTGTTTCATCTTTTCCATTATTAAAAACATCTCAACCTAAGTAGTTCAATAACCAATCATGGATCGATACCCGAATATACTACACGATAGGGGTTGTGCACTTGCATCCCTTACTCGTGGAGTGTAAACGCGATTTTAAAAGGTACGCCCTCAAGCGTACCGAAACTTGCGTTGCGTTTCTGCGCGAACATATACCAGTGAAATTCCATGAGCATTTTCATTATATCACATTGCTGGTACAGTGCTGGATTAAGTTCCTGAGGCTGGTTAGAGGCAAGCACAATATTATTCATTGACTGGTTGAACACAAGCTAATGTTCAAAGGGTATCAAACCACCATATGGCAAACCAAAAGAGGGAAAATAAGATTAAATTTTGCAACAATAAAAAATTAAGATCAATTCAGGAGAGCACAGTGTCAGACAGAGAACAAAGGAAAATTTATAGAGAAGACCTTATATTTATTACTTCTTCGTTCACACAAATTACTCTAAAGATGTCTCAAACCATAGTGGATCTTATTACTTTTTGTCATTTACTTGATACCTTAATTATCACTGTGAAGAGAAGCTGCTGATATTAGAGAAAAAAAATTGCATACAACGGTCTTTTGATTGGAAATTTGTTTTTAGAGCAATAATGCATGTAAATTAAGCTACCAAAATAAATTGTTTTCCTCTATTTTACCAGTCAAAGATATGAATTCCTATTTTACCCTTATGCAATTTATGTCTCTTTTTCTTCGATCCTTCATCACACTTGGCATTCCCAAAATACTACTTTGATTTCATACCGTTATGTACCCTTGGAGTTACTATCAAAGAGAACAAGACTATTGTCGGTAAATAATTATACAACTAATAAAAGAAAATACTAAACATGAAACATTTTTTCATTCTTCATACTCACCATGTTCATTCTACAAACTGAATCAGATGTCATTGGCAAAGTCACTTGGATAGGACAGCTAAAACAGATACAAGTATCCTCTGGACCGATGACCATAAGAGAAATAGAAATACAGGACGAAAGGTAACGTTACAGATTTGTCAACAAAATTGTTTCTACAGATCTGGTAGTTACTCTTATCCCATTTACCACTAATTTTGATTATTTTTGTCAATAAAATTATTAGGATAACAAAGCCATGCCGAATACTATGTTCAGACAACAATAACAATATCCAATGCACTATTTTCAGCTGAATGACAACAATATCTCCTATCATCAAAATAAACAACTAACTAAACAACTCTGCAAATAATCTCAAATATAAAAAAAGATCTTTATATGTCATTGCATCCATTCATATTAACTACATGGCAGGGATGACAAGATATTAATTTCTATCTGGGAAGATTGCTTACCCCAAGTCAACATGAGGAAGATAGAACATGAGTCAGCAACACAGCACGTGGTGCTCGCATTTAGCTCTCTTATGCTAATTAACTTCTCAAGTAACAATTCTTCTATCTGTGTACAAAAAAGAAAATACCTCTCCAGTTCAGCTATACCTCTCCAGTTCAGTTTTAAACAAAATTATCAATTTTCCAACCAAAAAAAAAGGTACAGAATAAAGCACATAACACAACATATAACTCCTTACTAAAAGACTTTCCTGCTAAAATGAAATCACAATTGCAGCTCTCAAGCACAACCAAAGCTCCCTACGACAACTTCCACAACAAACACAAGGAGGCAACTATTCCCGGAAAATCCATCAAAAAGGCCGCGAACAAGGTAACACATTCTTATTCTAATATAATACAACACCTTCAGCCAAAACACAAATAACTAAATACACAAAAACAGATGGTGGCTTAAAAATATGAAATTTCTTGAATCTGTTCTTCTTAAAATTCACTATTCTCCATGTTTAGATACCATATCAAGTTAAGCATGCACAAAATTTCTAATAATATTTGTATTAAATTTATGCACTAATTGCAAAACAATAGTCTTTCCATGCATATAATCCATCCATGTTCAAATACTATGTCAAATTAAACATGCATACCATAATGGAATTACTGTATGATGATACAATACTATTCGATCTTGACATATATTATTGTCCTATTTAATTAATGATCACTTGCTCTTTCCCTCAAATTTTTCAAAGAAATTTTTCATGAAATCTGGCAAAAAAGGTTGTATAGAAGCTAAAGCTCATTTTTGAACTTTTACTTTTTCGATCCTACCTTATAGTACTTGCGTGTAGCATCCAAAATCTTGTACAAATGGTAAATTCAATAGATAAGTAAGGCCTGAGTGAATCTGATGTAACATCTTCAAAGCCTAATTCAGTATATATTGAACCATTCTTTTACCTTCCTATGATCAACAAGCATTAGTCTACCTAATAATTTGTTCATACCAGCAACTGTTCTTCTAAACTTTATTGTTAAGAGTTGCTACATGACTTATTTTCTTAATTTTCCAGCAGTGAAGATAGTAGGAGGAAAGACAAGGCAGAATGAATACATCGTCCCAACAAAAACTTTGACACCTTCTGTGAATTGTGAATAACATTTTGTTTAGTGCCTCGATGAAGAGAACACTTAGTACTATTTAAGAACTAATGTACTTAAAAATCTTCTGTTTGGCAGTATCTCAACAAAGGAATAACATGCTATCACATAGCACTTATTCCTTCCCCAAACAGAATTGAAAGCCAATATTTACTATGCAATAGCAATCAATGTAATAGTCGTAGTTGTATAGTTTTTGTTAGCCGATGTAATATATAGTTGTACAGTTTTTGTTATGTATGTTTATAACTGGTATAACTTTATATATAATTAGATGTTTATCTTAGTTAATTATCTTTTGTTTTTTCGGTAATATTCTGATACAATCTTTTTATGCTCCTCTCGATAATAGCTGCCGAAGCAAAGCGAGGCTTCTAGTTTAAGTTAAGTTTCATTCAATCTTTTATTTTAAGAAAAAAAATGGAAGTTTTTCCATAGTAGACTTCACCAAAAAGACATTGCTAACTTAGTCAATGTTCTTTTTTTAATGTTCTAGTTCCACTGTCAATATATATATATAAAGTATCCGTAGTATAAAGTTATAGACAAGTGATAAATGCATCTCTATATATAATCCTCATTTGTACCTCAAATGTTAGAGTTGAAGCTTGGTGTGTTTAATTCTAAAATCTATCAGAATTTCAACGATAAAATTAAACTGTTGAAACTGATTTACTTCAGAAGTGATATTTATATGCTTAATTTATAAATTTTCGAATTAATTTATTATAAAGTCAAGCAGTCAAAAAGTAATGAGAAAAATGAATGCATTAAAATTGAATTTAGAGATAAGTACTTTTATAAATTTTAGTGGTCAACAAAGAGAATATTTAAATTGCAAAAGATGTGTACTTTTATAAATATATTGAATTTACATTTTGTAGATCAGATATTATTATTTTTAGATTCAATACAATTTGAAGCTTTATCAGTCGTTTGATTTTAAAATACTACAAGAACTAATTGTTTCACAAAAAAAAAAAAAAAAAATGTCTCACTTTTATTAGAATTGAAACAAGTGCTGAAGTACACCGTTGGAATTACCATGGTTAATATTATTCTTACTTTGTATATCTGACACAAATTACTTGCAATTGTAATATTATATTTTTTGTAATTTGGTGTTTCCAAGGGACTAATATGAGAATTTGTTATCTGTTGCCATTTGGGAGAATTTGAGGTTATTTTGGATACTGGTAAATCAAGATCGAAAAAGAGGAGACGAAAAGGGGAAATATGTGTGCTCTGATACCATATGAGAATTTGTAAGTAGAGTATCTGATTTTATTGATCTGTTTTATATAGACATTGTACTAGCGTTGTAAATGAGTCGAGTTTGAGCGAGTTACCTCTAACTCGAACTCAGCTCATTAAATAAATGAGCGAGTCAACTCGAGTTGGGATGGTAATAACGAGTTGTAGAGCCAACTCGAACTCAGCTCGTTATCAACTCAAATTGGCTCACAACTCATTTATAACTCGTTTAACCAGTTAATTATATACTACTAGTAAAAGAATTTATCAGTATCCAACAATTTTTCATATAACAACTTAATACATAAGCATCAACAATTTTTCATACAGCAGCTTAACAAAAATAATTTCTGAGATTTATTGTGACCAATGCTATGTAACTCGAGTTATAAATAAGCGAGTTGGGGTAAGCTCAAATTCAACTCATTTATTAAACGAGTCAGCCAACTCGAATTGGAACTGAATCGAGTTGTAAATGAGCGAGTTAAAACAAGCTGTAAATAAGCGAGTTACGAGCTAGTTACGAGTTTGAGCAATTTTGCCCAGCCCTATATTTTACAGCGCATTACCATAGTAACAAATCAAAAGTTCGGGTTCGGTTCGGCGAGGTCAAAAATTCGTGATTCGGGTATAATTCGGGAATGATTCGGTACAACAAGGAAGCAAAAAAAAAAAAATACTTCAAAAAAAACGTAAAAAAAAAAAATTCAAAAAATTCAAAAAAATATTTTTTGGCGTTTTTTTCGCGTTTTTATCGCGAATAATTTGTATCTCGCGTTTTATACGCGTTTTATTCGCGAATAAAACGTATTATACGTTTTTCCGCGTATAATACGGTGTTCGGTGCGGTTATGTTGAAAAAACGAATTATTCGCGAATAATTCGCGAGTTATGTGACTATGCGCATTACGAGTGTAACTAATTCTTAACAGATATCAGTTACAGTAATCTAACAGAGTAGTTACAGCTTTAACTATTGATTTGACTATCTAAATAGAAGCGTCAAAGAGATTGTTGGGCACGCTTGCTTTCGTTGGCTTGACCAGGTCTAACTTTAGGGTGAGAATCTGCTGCGATCCGGGTACTGTGAACAGTATCCTGCAATCCCTGCTTTTTCAAATCCAGCTGTCAAATTGTTTTGAGATGCGTGCACAGAAAAACTAGCTGTTTGAGATGCGTGCACTAAAAAGTTGGACAGCTGGATTTGAAAAAACAGGGATTGCAGGGTTACTGTGCTCAATACTCGGATCGCAGCAGATCTCATTCCCTAACTTTAATCCTACAACACAGATTCTGGTTCTCTGCGGCAGATACAGATAATAACTTGGTGTAACGACTCACGGTCCAGGTCCCAGACATCAGTTTGTGCCTACTCGGAAGCGGGTCCGGATCCCCTAAAGTAACTCAATCTTTGGATTTTGGATTGAGACTGTCCGATTCAAATTCATCACTCGGGATTGTCTCGGGATTCAAATTCGTCGTTGGGATGTGTGTGCTTACTTAGGAGATGGATTTTCGCGGATTTGAATCGGACAGTCTCGATCCAAAACTCAAAGATTGGGTTACTTCACTGGATCAGAATTCCTCGGAAGCGGGGCACGCTTAATATCTACTCGAAATTGTCTGATTTGTTTCATAATTCGTGTATACCACTTCAATATTTATGCGAATTAAGTGTATATGAATCATGAGACGAATCAGATGGTTATGAGTCGTTACACCAAGTTACAATATGTATCTTGGTGCATGATTTATACTTATCAAAAACAAAATTATAGAAAAAGGCCAGGTGTATTGTATCGGTTGATATTTGTTCTCGGATTAATCTATTATTTAATTCGGTGTAAAGATTGCTGTCTGTTAAAGATAGTCCAAATGAAGAAAGTGATGTGTCATGTTTTTCAAGTTTAGACAATACCAAATCCAAGATTGAATAGAATTATTTTTTTTGTATTTATATATTATATGCATCTTCTACTTGATTGGATTCGCTATTAATTTTTTTCATTTTCATAACAACTAAGTCGATAGTCAAAATTGATAAGGACAGCCATTGACTCGGATGGATTCCAGCTGGATCATTGAATATTTTTTTGGTGTCAAATTGGATTCAAGAATTATATAGGTTTAGCTTACAAATGAAACGATAGATACAAGTCAGCTATTGCATTGTTTGTTTGTCCCATGGCTTGTCAAAGTCACATGAGTATTCTATAATTTAAAGAGTGAGTCTATGGTACTATACATAGCACGGATTGGTCCGTACTACGGATCAATATTTTTATTTTCAAAATTCTAACGGTCGATCCGAACCGTTCAACATGATTTTCATATGAGAATATACTTGTGGGCTAAATTTTCTATTTTTTAGAATTTTTTTACTATTTTTTTAGATAGGTAGAAAATCACTGTTTTTGGATGGTCCAGAATTTTCAGATCAAGTGATTTTCTACCATTTAAATAATGGAAACTAGAATAGACATTCTAGCTCAAAACACGCGTCAGATTTGATCTATATTATTTTCTCTATACACATAGAAAATATTATGACATTTCAACTTTGTATTGATCGGCATCAAGAGCTAATAAAAATACATTGATATAGATAACTTCTAGACGTTGATTTTTCAACTTAATGATTTATATAAAAACAAAACCGAAAAGTAATAACCTTTTATGTGTATATAGAAAAAATAATATACGTTACATCTAATAATTTTATTTTGACATATAAATTTTAAAAAAATTATTAGTAAACTAAAAAGTGAAAGCACCATAAAAACACAAAGAATGAAAATATTAGAATCCTCCTCTTGTTTTAAGTTTACTAGTTGAATAATATTTTTTTGATATTATTCTTTAATTTAACAAAGGAGCCTTATTAATAAATAATAATCAAGAAGATTTGGATAAGCGATCTTATGATGTCATTCAATTTGATTCCCTTTCGTCACTTGTGGGCCACTCTTTTTGCGTGGTTAGTTGATTAATTAGTAGCCTTTTGGAATCTATCAATGCTCTAACTCAGAAAATTATTTTAAAATCCATTTTTAAATTGAAAAGATGCGACCCCTGGTTTATGGATCAATTTATAAAAAAATATTAAATTTTCATAGGTACACCGTACATCTGAGTCTGACGCAACTTTTTCTTTAAAAAAAAATGTTTGTTTTGGTTTGAACTTTGAATGAGTATGAATTTCAGTTGACAGAGAGATTTATTTTGATTAAAGCGATGTATAAGTTATCATTCAAACATTCAAAGAGTACAGTTCTTGACTAGCTAAAAAAAAAATGATAGCTGGTAAAAATCTATTTTACAGTGAAATAACAGTAACAGAGTGAAGTGTTGATTGATTATTTTTTAATTCTATGACAGCATTTATCTATACTACGCGGCGATGCATTCTCAGCCGTCTGATTTGCGGGGATCCAAATTTGCTTCTATTCTTGGAGAATAGAAACACCCTCCTCTTCCTCTTTTCTCTAATAGTCCATTAGAATTATTGAAGATCAGCGGCCTAAGTCTTCTATATAATTAAGCATATTTAAGTATCTAAAGAAAATGAGCACTCTCATTTTCTAAAAAAAAAAAAAAAACAGAGCAGATTTGAATTCATTTGCATAGGGATCATAGGATGAGTCAACTGATTTAATAAGAGCTGCAACTTGTCAATTTAGCTGTGCACGGATCTCAACCCCATGTTAGGCACTGGACCTGTTCAATATATACTTGAATTTGAATAGTCGTTATTAGCTGGCTCTTGTTGGGACCTGTAGTTGACATATGACTTTATTTGGATTAATTTACAATACATGTTTAAAATAGCATGTACTATCCGTACCTTCTAATTAAATTAGGTGGTTTATAATACTTCAGCGAATTCATTTCACCTAAAGTAACTCAAATTTTGAAGAGTGCAATGAAGATGTATAATAGCATGCATATTATATGGAGATAATATTGAATAGTGTAATAAAGATGTATAATACAGATCTCAAGTACATTTTATATGGATATTATGTTGAATGGTTCGGATCAATTATTTAGATTTTAAAAAATAGAGATATATATCCATAGTATAGATCAAAGTGCATTATGCATAACACCATAGCCTCAATCAATTTTGAATATAGATTCGGACCGTCCGATCTACTCTGGCACAAGTATTAAAGAGACCTTGTGCATTTCACCTGAATCGGATTGATCCGGATTATGATCAAGCGGTCCGGATCTAAACACAAAATTTGAGTTACTTCATAAGACCCGGACTCTACTTTAGATAGTCCGGGTGCGTTTGGATAGGTCCGAAATAACAAAAAGTAGATCATTATTCCGTGTTTGGGTGAAAAAATATATGCTCTGAACTATTGGATTAGTTTGGATTAGTTTGGATCGTTATTCTATTGATTTATTAGGTTAACGATTGTTCCGAATTTTAAATTAGCTGCTAACTTAACTATTTTATTGATTCAAAATATCTTAGTTTTGAATGGCTTAGAACATGTATTACCCATGTAAAGCAGAAAATATATGCTAATCAATTAAAAGAATGTAAAAAATGCATACAATAGTCACTTCTTAGTTTCTATGAAAATACTGTTATTGCTTCTTTCTTGCTAGTTTAATATGGCATTAATTAGTTGGATAAAATTAATGAAATGGTCGATCTCTTTGGGCATATTTTGAAGGAATAGGAAGACAAACTAGAGAATATTTTAAAGGGCTAACTGAGAGCATGGTACTCTCGTATTTGAGATTTTTGCCGGGTATATATGAAATTGTGCTTTTGGTTAAATAATTGTTGTTTGTTCCGCTGATTGAAGGGTTCAAACAAAAAATTTCGCTTTCTTTTGTGAAGTCTACCTTATCAGTTATCGCGTCAAAAATACGAGATTTTCTTATCTTTTTTACATAAACGATAATATATAGACTATTTCTGCTGGTTTTGATTTTACACGGTTTAAAATGCAGCCCCAATTGATTAAAAACAGTCGGAAAAATCCGTGACGGTTTGATTGCCGCCAACAGCCGTTTTTTACCACACTGATTTTGAGCATCTTCGGAAGGAATAGGAGGAAAAATTATTTTGGAGGCCTAAATGCAAGTATGATACTAGGTTTTGTTGGGGTATATATGAAATTGTGGTGTTGATTGAAGTAATAGAAGTAATAATGGGTTAGTTATTTGTTGTGTAGTTTGAAGGGTTCAAACAAATATACTATGGCGCTCGTCAACGGTCTCTTTTTATTTTATTTTCTTTTTCTTTTTCTTCCATCTCCCCCTGTGACAAGTCTACCTTATCACCTCAAAGTCAAGACTTGTTTCCTCTATAAAAGAGACAAGTGCAGAGGCGAAGGAGATATCTTTTCAAGCTCCTTTTAGAGGAACCACCAAAAGTGATTTAATTGAAGATATTGATGGCGGTTAGCCACTTTTTTTATTTTATTTTTTGTTTACTTTGAACTTCGTTTCTCTTTGAATTCATTAATTTGGTGTTACTTCTGGCTAATTTTATACGACTGATTGAACACTTAATCATAGTTAAGCATGATTAAGTCTTGAGTTGTGCATTTAAGCTTCATTTTGCACAATTTAGGATAAATTAGCCATTAATTGCAGATCCTGATTTGAAACCCATACAGGTATTTGACCTAATCAAACTGTATACTATAATATGGTAAACCAACTAATGCAAACTAATTTTATTTCATAATTATTTTCACTTACATTGTTCCTAAATATTCAACCAAACAATAGCTAACAACTCATTTTTTTTTTTTTTTTTAATATCAGCAATCTTACATCCCTCCATTTCCCAACAGCAATGCATCAGCTGACACACCCTATACACAAGTCTTTGAAAACGCTCGGATCCAAAGAAAATCAGGCGGTGCACCCGAACCTGTTTTAGCAAACCCCAAAACCCCACCGAACCTGAGGCATCGTGAACCCGACCCTCCTCGTGTTACTGCAAGTCCATTACACCAGAGCTATTTGCCGGGTGGAAAATCTCCACTTCACCACCAAGGTAGCAGTGGGAGTGGTTCACGTGGCAGTGGCAGTGGCAGTAGCAGATCGGGTAGTTCACATAAACCCGTTAACCCGAATTATCCGAGCCACCCGAGCCCGAAACCCTCTGGCACTAGGAACGGTGGAAATGGGAGGTCACATGAGGGTCAAATTGGGTATGGTACACCAGGGAGACATACTCCAAATAGAACCCAGAAGAAGCCTGAACAGGTAATTGATGGCATAATAAACCATTATAATTTGAGGATTGCGGTACCAGGTACCAGTACCGCTCACAACGATAAACCATTATAATTTGAGGGTTGCGGTACCAGGTACCAGTACAGCATCCCTTGTGATCAGTATTATTGCATGAAGATCGGTAATATATGCCCTTATTGACACCTACTTGCTTGAAATATGTTGTTACCAGATAGCAGGGAAGAAACCTTGCAGGTTATATGACCAGTAATCAGCTGGTTGTCTGGTACAGTCACGCTAACTATGTATTGCTGGTATTTATATATTTTATTTCTGGTTCAGTATGATCTGGTGCCTCCATTTCCGTCAGATGGTAAGGAGACAAACTACACTGAGGTGTTTTCACGGTACCGCAAAGATAATGATTCTTCTACAGCTCCATCAATGGTACCTTATACTCCACAGCGTGATCAGAGCCCCAAATTAAAGGTACGGTTTTAATCTGTACCATTATGTACTGGTACTGTTCCAATGAGAACTGGAGCCAATACCTCAAATTTTTACACAACAACAATTTAGTATGCAATTCAGTGACTGGTACATTGTCTTGTCGTCTCAATGCATGAGCTGGCCAGTTCAGTAGCAAACTGTTACTAGTGCAAACTCTCTAGTTAGGTTTATATTAATTTTAATAACACTGCAATTATACACCAGCATACTGCAAAAAAATAAGAACGGAGAAATAAATCTAACTCTTTTATTGTTTGTTGCAGAGATGTTCATGCTTCGGGTTGTGAACCGCATTAAATCAAAAACCTCTGAGCAAGGCGAGCCACTCTTATAGAGGGAATTTATTCTTAGTTCTCTCTTGAGTGCTCATAAGCCACTTGTATTTTTAATTGGTTATTTTTTGTGTGAGTATTTAGAAATTTTCCTGTTCCCTTTTTTTTCCGGTCGAGATGCTTTGATGCTTACCAGAATCTAAACAGGCCGTTATAAATTCCAAGGTTGAATTATTGTAACTTGTAATGAAGAAATAATTAGCATTCTTTGATAGCTCTTCTTATTCCCAAATTCTATTACCATTACTTACATTTATAAGGTCATCATGAAGAAATGACAGAATTCCGAATAATATTATGAAACTTCATGATCCTAAAGATCCCACAAAATATATTTATAATAATATGGAAAGAAAATCTATCTCAAGAGACATGACAACCTTTCAATAGCATCATCAGAACATTCACATTCACATTCACATACACAAAATTTAATTTCTTTGATAAGAGTAAATAAATACAAAAGTACCGGATGACTTGTACAGGAACAGTAGAAGAATCTATAAATGAATAAATCAATAGGGGATTATAATGCAACGATAACGACAGCAGCAATAAACAAAAGAATTTTGGAAATCATCTCAATTTTCTCATTGGTAAACCGACAGCTTCTGGACCTCACTGGCCTCCTTTTTCAAAGCATATCTTGGCATTGGTAAAGCGACAGGATCACATGTCCATTGAACTAAAAGAAAATTGATGGACGCTGTAATGCTCTATTAACAGCTTTCATATTTGATTCAATTATATCAGTTAATCAATTAAATTTATTAATATGAGAGAAGTACAATTTGGTATGCAAGTACATTTCGTGTTGAATACTAGATGGTTATAGTATGGTTGTGTGAATAATGTGCCTCTGTAGGTATTAATGTTAGTTTTGAGCAGTCAAGTATTGGTGTTGGATAACATATATAGCAATCTAGCTTGTAAATATTAATAGTTGATAATGTAAATATTAATTATTCATTAACAACTAATTATATACAGAGGTGTTGCCTATGGACACATATTAAGCAGGGTTAAAGATGGTTTCGGCCCGGATTCGGCCCAGCTGTATTATTTTGGGCTTATTCAAGTTAATAGGTCACTGGTCTTTTACTGATCTATACATTTGCTTCTTGTTTTCTATCTTTGTTTTTTAATAATTTGAGATGATAGGATAAAATAGGATGTGTAGATAACGCTTCTAGCAACATGTAATGGGAGAATCAATAAAAAACCGCCACTATGGGATCTAGAAAAAAAGGAGGGAGAATGAGAAGAAAGAGAACAAAACAAACAATCAAAACAGACAATAACATATAAAATAAATAATTATATGTACAGCTCGTTCCACCCACTCTTTCATCGCCAAATGAGGAAAAAGAGTTCGAGAAAAGAGAAGCAAAAACAAACCGCTTGTCGAATAAAAACTCTAGAAGACTAAAGGAAAGCGCGGTGACCAGATCCACTAGGCTGAAGCACCGGAAAACAATGACAAAATCTGCTAGACGAAAGCACCTGCTCGAACGAAAATGGAGCAATGAACGGTGGCCATATCTACTAAGTGAAAGCAATGAGAGTGGTAGTCAGATCCACCAGACAACACCTTGCGCTGTCATTACCAGTCGACGGAGAAAAGAGAGCTGATCGCTTAGAACGACCTGCAAATCTATGGCTTTCCTTTTTTTTTTTCTTTTATTCGCCTGGAGTTTTGCCATATAGAAAAAGCGGTGAGCGGTATTTAATTTTAATGTCAAAGAAAATCAGATATAGGTAGGGGTGTCAACGAATATGGTAAGGGTCGGGTGGAAGCATTTTCATATCCGTACCGTTATAAATTGTTCTTACGCGTACTGTTCGCGCAGAAACGCAACGCAAGTTTCGGTACGCTTGAGGGCGTACCTTTTAAAACCGCGTTTACACTTCACGAGTAAGGGTCGCAAGTGCACAACCCCTATCGAGTAGTATAATCGGGTATCGATCCACAGGGACGGTTAATTGCGAGGTTAGATTCTATCAAACTCAATCAAAAACTAGAAGTGAAAAATGTTTGGTTTGGTGTTTAATTTCCTAAAGGGTCAGATCAAACAATTCAAACAATGTAATAAAATGCTAGAAGAAATGTAAATTGTGTTTTGATTATGGATAAAAGGTGTTTCCAGGGTTTAAGACTTCATCTCTGATCTGCCTCTAGTGGTACGGCCCGTACTAAGTAGGTACGGCTAGGCCGTACCTCACTTGGTAAGGCTAGGCCGTACCACCCTGGTAAGACCCGTACCGGCTTCCCAGAACAGAACCTACCAGTTCGAGTAAATGCATTTCCTTGCTGGTACCTTGTGCTAAACTCTTTAGAAAGGTTCAATTGACCATACCTAAGGTTCCTAACCCTCAACCGTCGTTTGTTGGATCAAGATCTAGGTTGGAATGCGATTGAGAGCCTTTTAGGGTTTCTACACCTCAACCATCGTATGTTGGTACAGATCTACCCTAGCTGATTGATTAGATGTCTAAGGCACCCTCTAATCTGTCGATTAGAGGAGAATTCAACCTTTCGGCTTCAATTCGAACTATTCTACCCTATGTACTTGAATTGGATGAGAGATTGAGATGATCACATGACCTTGATAGGTTCGATCTAAACCTAAAGGGACATCATACAACAATCACAGCAAGCAAAGCAAGATATAGCAATGAAAATCACAATCAATCAAACTAAAGAGTTCATACAAAGTAAAAGTCAAAGAAAGTCAAAACAAATCAAGATTCGATCTCTAACCCTAGAAACTAAAATGATCTACTCACAGCACATAGCAATGTCTAAAAATACAATAAGAGGAAGAGAGATAGCCATGGATTGAAGGGAGATGGAGGAGGAAGCTAGATCCGTCGAGTTTCGCCTCTTCCTCTTCTTTCCTTCTTGCTTTCAGCTCCTTAGCCTTCTTTCTCTCTCCTACTGAGCTCTCAGATCTATCTGGAATGAATTGGATACGAAATCTGGAGAGTTCCCCGCCTTAAATAGCCTCTGCCCAAATTTGAATCTGTCAGGACGCCTTCATGTACGGCCCGTACCAATTTGGTACGGCCTGGCCGTACCAGGCGTGAAGAGCTGAAAACGGCTAAGTATGGTCCGACCCGTACCAAGCCTGGTAAGGGTCGTACCTCATCATGTGAATCGCCATTTCTTCGTGTGTTTTGCTCCAAACCTGCAGAAAACAAACAAACACTCAGCAGTACCAAATTCTAAAGATATATCGATGAAATGCACATGATTCTGGTGAATTATGGCACGAATCTGGTACTAAAACAGGCCTAAAATAGACTAAATATGCGAGGTATCAAATTCCCCCAAGCTGAACCTTTGCTTGTCCTCAAGCAAAAAGTTTCAAACTCGGGTAAAAGTGCTGGACAACTAAATCTAAATGCAGATACAAGTCTAAATGTGAAAACCTACGTGAGTGTGCTATAGTCAAGAATTTCTAGAATCGATTCGGTTGTAATTCAAACATTCCTTTGTAAACCTTGATTCACTCCAACAATTAGTCAATTGAACTTCTTATTTTGAGATGCTTCTAACAATGGAAAGACTAATTACCTAGGTTTGATCGAATCAATTTCATTCTTTTTCCGAATTATTGCTTTTATTCAAAGTGATTTTTCTTTGCATTTGCCCTCCCCCAAGCTTGAATCAAGCTTAAGGGTAAGAAAGTTGCGAACGAAGTGTGTTGGTATGAGCAAAATTTTCTTTCTTTATTTCTAATTGGGAGACAAGCTCAAAGGCGCCCATTCGAGGCTTATTGCCAGTACTCTTATTTTCTCCATCTTTTCTCTTTTGTTTTTTTTCTTTTTCTTTTTCTCATTTTTTTATTTTTTTCTTTTTCTTTTCTTTTTTTGGTTTGCTCACACCATGAATACACACATCCATTGGTATTCATTCATACCAATGGATATTCCAAACTTTCTTAATTTGAAAATCTCAATTCCTAAAGGCACAATTCAGTTTTTTCGAATAATCTCGTTCGATTCAATTCTAAGTTTGTTTCATCTTTTCCATTATTAAAAACATCTCAACCTAAGTAGTTCAATAACCAATCATGGGTTAGTTCCAATTCACTCAGGTCTATCCTAATCACAACCAAATTGTTTCAAAGTTATTCTCAATTCTAGCAATTCACGCAAATTTTCACCTAACAATGCACGAGAAAAGTAAAAATGACCTAAGTGCAATCAAAATAAATCCTAAAACACAAAAGTAAATCCTAAGATACAAAAGTCGTCTTCCCCCCCAAGCTTAGCCTGAGCATTGTCCTCAATGCTTCAAGACTGAAAGATAAAGAGATATAGAAGCAAAAGGGAAAGAGAAAACATACCCGCTCAGTCATCGGTGGGAGGTGGATCAGGTGGCACTGGTGGGAGCACCCACTTCTGAGGAACACGAACCGTGCGATCATACTCTTGCATCAGAAAAATCCGCAAGATTCCCATCAAGTTCTTGATCGAGCGCCCGATCGCGCTTTTGTGCGCTTCCAATTTCTCCAAGAGTGTAGCAGTCCGATCGGGTTCAAGATCTGCGCTTATGATTACATGACGACATCTATCTGGGTCTAGAAACTCGTACCTGAGGTGAGCTGCTGGAGGCTTGAGCTCAGGAGTCAGCCGCTCTGTCTGGGTCTTGACGCGGGTCGCATCAGGTGGAATGGCATCGCATGCTGACCAATCCCAATCGCTTCCTTTGGTCTCCAGGTCATCAGACCACGGCATGCGGGTCGCATCAGGTGGCGTGCGGGTCTCGTCTACATGCTCTTCAGGTGGAGATGCAGGTCGACTTGGCTCGATGCAACCTGGGTCCACATGTTCTTCCGTGGGTGATGCGGGTCGTGTCTCAATGATGCGGGTCGCGTCAAGTGCGGTCTGGTCTGTTGGCTGGGCTGGTCCTTCGCATTCTGGCTGAGCTGGCAGCTTTGCAGGTTGAGATTGGCGTGAGATGATGATGTGACTCAATTGCTCCAGCAACTTGTTTTGGGCAGCCATTTGATTTTGTTGAGCAGCCATCTGAGTGGACATGCTCTGCATATGTTCCCACATCATCTGATTCATCTTGCCTTGCTCGTGTATGAATTCGATCTCAGCGGGATCAACGTACGGCTCGGGTGGGTCGGGTTGGAATACGCAATTGTTCGAGTCATCGAATGGTGCAGGGTCGTAGAAATTGCAATTGTTGTTGCTGATACAGCCATCCTGCTCCGGTTCCTCACTCCAATCAGCCAGTGGGCAATACTCATAAGAGTGTCTCCTGTCCCCACACATGGCACATGGCTGTGGTTTCTGGTTTCTGGCTTCCCTCATGCTCATTCTGATTGAATAACTCTCCATGGCCTCCTCTAGCTCGGCAGCTCTAGCATATAGAGCTGCGATCATGGCCTCCTCTAGGTCGGCAGCTCTAGCATATAGAGCTGTGATCTGATCAGCTTTGGATCGGCCGCCTCCTCCAGCTTGAAAATTGTCGCGGCCAAACCAATGTTGGTCTGTCGTCATGTTGTACATGAGATCCATGGTGTCTTGAGCTCCTCAGATAGTAATCGCCATAGTGTTCCTGAAAAAAAGAGAAAATAAATAAATAAAAGAAACGAAACAAAATAAAAGAAAATAAAGGATACAAGATAAAATCTAGATTAACTAAGTAAGGTAAAATCTAACTAGGCAATTGGTTACCGTCCCCGGCAACGGCGCCAAAAACTTGTTCGCGCAGAAACGCAACGCAAGTTTCGGTACGCTTGAGGGCGTACCTTTTAAAACCGCGTTTACACTTCACGAGTAAGGGTCGCAAGTGCACAACCCCTATCGAGTAGTATAATCGGGTATCGATCCACAGGGACGGTTAATTGCGAGGTTAGATTCTATCAAACTCAATCAAAAACTAGAAGTGAAAAATGTTTGGTTTGGTGTTTAATTTCCTAAAGGGTCAGATCAAACAATTCAAACAATGTAATAAAATGCTAGAAGAAATGTAAATTGTGTTTTGATTATGGATAAAAGGTGTTTCCAGGGTTTAAGACTTCATCTCTGATCTGCCTCTAGTGGTACGGCCCGTACTAAGTAGGTACGGCTAGGCCGTACCTCACTTGGTAAGGCTAGGCCGTACCACCCTGGTAAGACCCGTACCGGCTTCCCAGAACAGAACCTACCAGTTCGAGTAAATGCATTTCCTTGCTGGTACCTTGTGCTAAACTCTTTAGAAAGGTTCAATTGACCATACCTAAGGTTCCTAACCCTCAACCGTCGTTTGTTGGATCAAGATCTAGGTTGGAATGCGATTGAGAGCCTTTTAGGGTTTCTACACCTCAACCATCGTATGTTGGTACAGATCTACCCTAGCTGATTGATTAGATGTCTAAGGCACCCTCTAATCTGTCGATTAGAGGAGAATTCAACCTTTCGGCTTCAATTCGAACTATTCTACCCTATGTACTTGAATTGGATGAGAGATTGAGATGATCACATGACCTTGATAGGTTCGATCTAAACCTAAAGGGACATCATACAACAATCACAGCAAGCAAAGCAAGATATAGCAATGAAAATCACAATCAATCAAACTAAAGAGTTCATACAAAGTAAAAGTCAAAGAAAGTCAAAACAAATCAAGATTCGATCTCTAACCCTAGAAACTAAAATGATCTACTCACAGCACATAGCAATGTCTAAAAATACAATAAGAGGAAGAGAGATAGCCATGGATTGAAGGGAGATGGAGGAGGAAGCTAGATCCGTCGAGTTTCGCCTCTTCCTCTTCTTTCCTTCTTGCTTTCAGCTCCTTAGCCTTCTTTCTCTCTCCTACTGAGCTCTCAGATCTATCTGGAATGAATTGGATACGAAATCTGGAGAGTTCCCCGCCTTAAATAGCCTCTGCCCAAATTTGAATCTGTCAGGACGCCTTCATGTACGGCCCGTACCAATTTGGTACGGCCTGGCCGTACCAGGCGTGAAGAGCTGAAAACGGCTAAGTATGGTCCGACCCGTACCAAGCCTGGTAAGGGTCGTACCTCATCATGTGAATCGCCATTTCTTCGTGTGTTTTGCTCCAAACCTGCAGAAAACAAACAAACACTCAGCAGTACCAAATTCTAAAGATATATCGATGAAATGCACATGATTCTGGTGAATTATGGCACGAATCTGGTACTAAAACAGGCCTAAAATAGACTAAATATGCGAGGTATCACGTACCCTATGCTTACCCACTATGAATTACCTTACCCGTACCCTACCCTTACCCGTTACGGTTGTCGGATTACGAAACAGTAGCGGGTAAATAACGGGTAATGCTATTATAATAAAAAAAATATTATTTACTAAATAATAATTTAAAACACATTCATTTCACAAATATATATACATGTTTAAAAGATCTAAATTTTATTAAGACTTGTTGAAATTTATTTACGTGATTTAATAGTTAATTAAGCGTAACACAACTATCAAGAATAGTTGAAGAATTAATATTCATTGCTCATTAATATATATAATAAATATAATTTCTTTTATAATTACCTGATCGGGTAACGGGTATGGAATAGGCTTTATCCATACCCTTACCTGTTTCGATAACGAAAAAAAATCTTTATCCGCACCCATATCGTGTATGAAAAAAAATCTTACCCATACCCGTTTTATCGGATACAAATCGGATAAGTATGGATCAGGAGAACGAAGTAGGTCCGATGCCCATCGGACCTACTTTTAGGTTCAACGACATGGCGACCGTCCGATCTAATTTAAGATTTGTGCACACGGAAATTGAAACAGAGGCGCATGAATTTTAAAACATTCTGCGTGAATTTTAAAGCAAATCGACGGTGATTAAACCCATCGAACCAGAGTAGGTCCGATGGGCATCATATTTCTGTACAGGAATTCATATCAGCTAAGGTAACATAATATTTCTGTTTAAATCTGAACCGTCCGATCAGAAATCGCAGAATAAAGAGATGCCGTGCATTCACCTCCGTCCAGTTGGTCCGGATTCTTATCGGCGGTCCTGATCTAAACAGAAATATTTTGTTACCTCAGAGAAATATTTTGATATATCAGATATAAACAGTATTCGACTCTCAAAAATGGGCGGGGAAAAGGAACACTGTACAGTGTTGGTGTGTCGTCTCAAGTGCTAGTGGCAATGGCAGAAACCCTGACCCCAGCATCAACCGAGGGTTTAGCAGATCGGGAGGGGATTGATCTGAAGACGATTCGAAGGTATTTTCTAGCTTTACTTTTGCACCGTGCTGATTCGGTTGTACTCTCCGATAACCTAATTAATCTTTCACCTCTACAGCCGAATCGAAGAAATATCAAAAGAAATTAAAGATGGATTTGAACCGATTGATTCGTCGACCATGGATCCCGACAAGTTATTGGAAGATTGTATATCTGAATATCGGGTAATAATAAGTTCTATGAGAAATTTATTCTTTTGCTATAACAGCCAAAGCCTTTTCCACTGGGACAAATTTGTTGAAAGGGATAGCCTAATTTGATTCCAAGAAACTTTTGCTTTTTGCCAATTCCTCAGAGAAATGGCGCCTAGCACTCCAATTCTCCCAGCCTGATGAGTTTGTGTCGCTTTCCTAATTTTTTTCTTTTCTCTTTTTGGCCCAACTTCAACTAATATATTTTATTAATTAAAAGGAGAGTATACATTTGGAATGTACAGGGAGAAATGGTGAAATTTTGAGAGGACTTTCTAACAGGATGCCCAAATTCTGGTGTATGAGAATGTTAATAAACTTTCTTTGCAAAAAAAAGGAAAAAGGAAAAGCATATTGATAGCTTCCAATTAAACAGAAGGCACTGAAAGTTGCTTTTGGTGTCAGAAAGGTAGAAAATTGCTCATTACTAAATACAGTTTTCTTTCATGTCTGAAATTTCCAGGAAATTATGAAGAGGCTAAAGAGGCAGGAATCAGATGTTCCTGTTCTTGCTGAGGAGGGTTTAGGCAAGTCAACTCCCCCTTTGCAAAAGAAAAATAGGCTTGAAAGGAAATAAAATAAACACCATTATGCTCTATTTGCTTAAATTTAAATTTTTTGTCTATGGACTATCTAGTTTTATGGTATTTTTAAAAGCCTTCTAAAAGGTTGGAAAACTTCAAAACTTAGCAAAATGACTATGGGACCATAACCCCACTAGATTGTTAATTATTCAGACTGCACTACACTGGTGCCATTGAGCTGTTGTATGCCAGCTGATTTGATACTTTGAAGTGGAAATATTGAGGAGTAATGCATCCTTTTTCTTTGCAATTCCAGGTTCATACTTTGATAGCTTGACAAAGGAGATAAAATCAGTTGAAGAAGAAAACACAAAAATAGACCTAGAAATTGACCGTCTCATGGATACCTTTGCTACTGGTAAAATTCAAGCTTCCACCAGACATCTATGAGTCTATGGAATACTAGAGATAACTGGTATTAAAGAAGTACCGGTTGGATAGAAACCAGATTGCCCTATTACCGCTCTTTTGCCTCAACCATTTAAGTCACAATAAAAAATATATCCAGAAAATGACCACCATACTGTTAAAACCATAGCTAATATATCTGCAGGTCCAAAGTTCCTACTGTGGTGGTAACATTCCTGGTAATTTCCTTTCGCTTATTTTTTAGTACTTTATTTTCTTAACAGATGCAAGAAAAATGGAAATTGACCTTGAAGAGTGTGATTATTTGCTCAAGTATGCCGGGAATGTAGGTTCTTGCTTCACTCTGTTTGTTAATTATCCGTCTCTTAGTTTGTTACGTCAACTAAAGATTAGTATACTTCATACTGATTACGTGTGTCATATCCTGTTATGTGATTAGATTTAATATGTTGTGAAGGTGTTACCATAAAAACTTGGAGGAAACAAATGCTTCTAGAAACATGTGTTAAAGTTTTTCTCCTGTGTAAATTGAATGTTTTATTTCTGATGGTATAGAACCGACCTGTACAATCAGCTAATGGATTAGATTTTTTATTTGTTTTTTGTTACTTCTCTAAAGAAATGCTATTATTGATGCTCAACACTTAAAGTCATCTTTTGTAGGGTGGCCAATCAGGTAAATTGAATTCAAGTCGAGTTTCCACCTTTCAACATCAAGAGTTTGAGATACTGGAACTCGATCGACAAATCGAGGAGTCCCAATCGAGGCTTAAAATCATGCAAGACCTTGACAATGCCTTGACACGGTATCAGCTCATGTCAATTTAGGCAATATACAGAAATTTTCTTAAAAAGCCCCTAATTTGAAGAGAAATTTCTTTCCCTTTAATCATTGAGAGGATTTTCTGTTCCTAAATATAAAGTTCTATTTAAACTTTAATTGGTTTCCTTTTGCACAGATAAAAGTTGGTTGGTCTTGAGATTGTTTTACAGTTTACACTGCAGGCCAGAACCTAGTCTATGAAATGGCAAGATAATTTTGAGAGTTTTAAATTTGATAATGCATTGAGAATAATAGATTTAAAGAGCTCAAATATATTTTAAATAATGGTTTTCTTTTCATTTCTCGTAAATAAACAGCGTGAAGAGAGAAGCAATTGCATTAATATCAAATTAACAGGACTTCTTGTAAATTCTCTCCTTTTCATTTGCTGCAATTTTATTGCTAAACATCAAGATGAGATCAAGTGACTCTTAGAAGGCCCCACAAAAATTTGTACTGCGTAGGTTTGGTCCTGTTCTGGCATGTTGTACCGCCAGTATTTTTACTGTCTAAAATTGCTTCTCTTGGTCAGTGCCTTAGTTTGTTTGTATAATAACCACTTCAGATAAAGAATCTTCTTATGACCCTGCTTGTATAAATGTGAGAGTATCATAAGCGTATTGTAAACTAACTATTCCTTGACCTCTACGAAACTTACCTAAACTGCCTAAATATCCCACCCAATTCTACTATGTACCCTTGTCAGTTTGGAAACTATAATCCTTGTAGATTGTGACTGCTCTTTTCATCTTTGTTCATGTTGCCAGTTTGTTTATGTATTTGATAATTTTTATGTTGTTGCAGTGTTAACACACTAGCAGAAGCCAGCTCCTTGCTATCTGATGTGAAGGTACTCGAGGTGAATGGCAATTCCATAAGGCTTTTCATTACTGGGCCCACCTTTACCTCAGATCTGCTACTTATGGGTCAAAAGCTGGATTTCAGTATAGAAAAGCCCATTAATACTGATCATGAGTTGTTAATAGAATTTGCTGAAGGAAACATGGAGCTGAAGAAGATGGAGGTAAATCTTTTTTACTATGTAGAAACCATGCCACTTATGCTGGGTACAGTTATTCTGGTGCTTGGGTCATGACATGATATTTTCTGCAGTATCCTGAAACTTTAATTAGTGCATTCTGGAAGTTGTACCCACTGAAGAGTAGTGATTATGTAGTTTTGTATTGGTACCTTTTTCGGTCCAGGATACTGATCGAGGTCTGTGAAAACCATTTTAAGAATTGTACCAGCTTTAAACACTGGAGCAATAATGCCACAGTTCATTACTGGTTTCTTTTTTATTTGTATATCTATAAACCTGAATTAGTTATTAGCCTGATTTTGTTGCTTCATTATTTCTTTCTTTGTTTTGACCTGAAGGCACCAAAAGATGGAGCTTTTTAGTTTTTTGGTCTTCATGGAGCATTGTTTTTTTTTGTTTATTTTACATCTTCCAGATATTTCCTGATGATGTGTCATTAAATGAAACATTTGACATGCTCAAGTCCTCATGCTGGTATGTTCTTTCTAACAAATGAAATCCGTGCAAGTTCAGAACTGGTTATGTATGTTACCAAACTGTCTTAGCAAATTATTTGAACATCTATCAAGCTTTATGGAAAGCTAAATTAATTAAACAGATGTTATGATTGAAGTAAAATGTTAATTAATTGAAGTAAAAGCAAATATGGAGGATCAATTCACATCTAATGAAATTGAGATCTAGCTGGTATCAAACTTGGTAGTTAGTACCTTGGTAGGATGTGCCTTTACTTTGTTTAACTGTTGTTTGCACTCTTTTGCGGGATTTTTGTGTGCACACGCACATGGATTGGCAGGTGAGTGTCTGAGATTGGCATGACTGTACTCTTTTTATTCATGGATTTGCAGGGATTTCCATTTGGCAGATACGCCATTTCTGGGATGTGTTGTTCGGCTGATTCAGCACCAAATTCTTTTGTGTACCGCAAGGCGCCTTATGTTAAAGGATGCAAACAAGTCGAGGTTTTTCTTTCACCAATTGTTGTCATGTAAAAAAATAAAATAAATAAAGTACTAAATGATACATGCAGCTTTAGGGACCCTAACTAAAGCATGACATAAAAAAAAAACCTGAACAAAAGATTATATATGAAATAAGCAAACATCCACAAATTCCAACAAAAAGCATAATGGAACAAACAGCAGACAACCGGTGAGAAATTTTTTTACTAAGAAATTAAGTATAAAGGAAGCCTTTAAGTTTAAAAAAGTGACTTTGTTGATCAATGTCACATGTGATAGATTGTTTATATGGCATTGATGCCCCTTGATAGCACAATGTTATCTTCATATATCTTATTCTTTTACAGCTTTTAGTTTAAATTAATTTTTTGTTTGTTTCCTGGTTGCTTGTAGACACTCGTTTGAATACTCAGAGAGAGATAAGATGGTGACAGTACATTTGGTTGGGGGGATTGATGCCTTCATAGAAGTACCCCTAAATTGGCCTCTCACGTCTGCTGCCCTGGTTCTTCTCTCAATTAAGAACTCCAGCTCACGCTCCAAAAATTTAACACTGCCATTGGTTGGCCGGGTCAAGGTTTTGCAATTCTTACTATCTCTGCTTCTTTGTCTGTGCACTTACAAGGACTGTCCAGTATCTTTTTTTTTTTTAGGTGTTCCATTTGATCTAATCTTTTGTTAAAGTTCTATTCTCTCTGTTTTCTTTTTCTGTGGCTACTCCAGGCTCGAGCTAACAATTTGGAACAGCCAAGACACCACCTTGTTCGATTTGCCGATGCCATTGAAGAAATTCTTGTTGAAGAAGTACAAATCTGAAATTTGTAATTCTATCAATACAACTATGTAGTGGTAGAAAAATGCAGCATCTTTTTGTTTAAAATGACCGAATGTTGGACATCATTATGGTTTGTTCAGTTGCTAGTATCCATACATATGCTATATTTAAAAAATGCTAAAATGTTTTGAAATGTATATTTTGTATTTGCATTTTGGAATTAAACTATTTGCATAGCACAACAATATTGTCTTATTAAAAGTTGAACTATACGAGATGCATTAATGATCGAATTATTTTGAAGGAAGCAATAAGAAAAAAAAAATAGTAGGCCAAACTTTCATGCACACATGGAACAGCATCATCACATTCGAACAGTAGAATAGAGTTACTAAATAAAAAAATGTGGTTATAATTTAACTCTTGGATACGGTGTCTCCAACAATTTGTGCGTTTCCTCATAGAAAAAAGGAAGCAACCTGTACAAATAAATAATAATTTCAAGATATCTGGTTTTCTATATTATAATTACAGCAGAGGTCGTAGCATCAGTATGTCACTATTAAATCATGACAGTCTAATGCAATTAATTTACTCTTCGCCGTCCGATTTTATAATAAGCACTGGATTTTTTTTTTTTCTCCTCCAAACCTCCCAAAGGTATTCGAACATATTCGGATTTTATCACATAAGTAAATACAAGTAGCCATGCACCTAGAATAAGTATTTGAATCTTCTATAATACAATACATATGAAATTATTTCAAGGAGACCAAAAATGGTGAGTCTGAATAAAGTTTACAGTACCCAATGGAAAATTTGAGATCCAATGAGCATACGTAATAGAACAAATACAAAAGTTATAGAACTTGAATTCAAATTTGCAGTTATATACATTAGCTGCCTGCCACAAATTTAAAAATATGGGGTTGACTAAGTGATAGTTTTTTTATAAATATACGGTCGACATCTTTTGACGGAGCCGCAATCTTTTAGAAATTTGCGGATTGTCTATTGTTTGTATTATTTTATTTATCCTATTTAAAATAGTAGTCTAATATTAAATGATTGGCTTTCTCTTTCTCTTGGCGCCTTTTGGAATTGTTAAAGGATGAATGTCCAATAAAGTATGTTAATTGTTAAATCAGACGAGTTTTTTTGTGAAATATTGACCTTTTTTTTTAAATATAATATATAATATGATGAGTAAGATCAAATGTTAATAAAATAAAATTGTTGTATGACATTGAAAATGTAATTATATATGGACAAAATCATCTGCACAAAGTTTGCAGATTTGAGAGAATCAGTTTTTAATCTAGTGACGTGGGAGGTTGCAAGTTCGAAATTTAGATAAATTTTTTTGTGGATATTAAAATAGTTGAATGATTTGAACCCCCAACTTTACTAAAAAAATTTTGCGGACTTAACTATTTTGAACAATATAACAATTATTAAATGAGTAGAACTAGGTTGTTATGTAGCTCACCAAAATTCAAACGACTAATTCAAACTGTTGAAACCGATCTACTTCACGGGTGATGTGTTTACATGTCAAATGTATAAATTTTTGAATTAATTTTCAAATAAAAAAGTTAAATGGTAATAACAATGAAAAATGAATGTATTAAATTAATTTATAAATCTCCTGTTTTTAACTGCTTGATTTTGTACTAAATTAATTCAAAAATTTACAAATTTAATATGTGAACACTTGATTCGTGAAATAGATCGGCTTTAATTATTTTGATATGTAAATTATTTTGATAGGTTTTGAAGTTAAACTCATCAATTCTTTCATGAGCTTAAAAACATCATAGTTATATTCTTCTTAAATGTATACATAACTAATATTATATAAATAAAAAAAACTTTCATTCTCGTGATTAATATAACACGTATTGTTATAACTACAATAAATATATATATATATATATATATATGTGGGCTATGGTGCATTGCAATGCATAGGCCCCTCCGTGCATTGGACTAAAATCGTTGGATTCAAAGTCCAAATGACCGATCCAAACCGTTCATCTTGTTCTCCATATTAATATGTGCTTGGAGACCAAATTTTATATTTTTTGGAATTTTTTTGCTATTTATTAAGCTACTTTGAAAATTGCTGATCCGGGTGAACAGTAAAAACAGTGCAACTAAATTCTGGACCACCGGATCAGACTTTTTCAAAGTGGCTTAATAAATAGTAAAAAAATTCCAAAAAATGTAAAATTTGGTCTCCAAGCACATATTAATATGGAGAACAAGATGAACGGTTTGGATCGGTCATTTGGACTTTGAATCCAACGATTTTAGTCCAATGCACGGAGGGGCCTATGCATTGCAATGTATAATAGCACAATTTTATATATATATATATATATATATATATATATATATATAGAGAGAGAGAGAGAGAGATGGGCTATGGTGCATTGCAATGCATAGGCACCCTTGTGCATTGGACCATAAATCACCGATTCAAAGTCCAAATGACCGATCCAAACCGTTCATCTTGTTCTCCATATTAATATGTACTTGGAGACCAAATTTTACATTTTTTGGAATTTTTTTACTATTTATTAAGCGACTTTGAAAGTTTCTGATCCAACGGTGAACAGTTAAAAACAGTAAAATTTTCTGGACCACCAGATCAGAAACTTTCAAAGTGGCTTAATAAATAGTAAAAAAATTCCAAAAAATTTAAAATTTGGTCTCCAAGCACATATTAATATGGAGAACAAGATGAACGGTTTGGATCGGTCATTTGGACTTTGAATCGGTGATTTATGGTCCAATGCACAAGGGTGCCTATGCATTGCAATGTATAATAGCCCATCTCATATATATATATATATATATATATATATATATATATATATATATATATATATATATATACTAATCTATTTTATGACAAGACTGCCAGCTGGTAAAGTTCTGTGGGTTGCATATTTTAAATAGAAGAAGTATATTGGATGAATAAGCATGGTTGATTGGTAGACAATAAGCATTTGGTGGTTGAAGGAATGATTATCAGGATTCAATTCCTCTCTCTTTATCTCTCTCCTTTTCTCTTTGCTCTTTCTCTCTCTAAAATAGCAGGGTCTGTTATCCGCTAAGATAGCAGCATATTATATATTTGTTCAGAAAGTTTTAAGGATGATGTATTTTTTTTAAAGAAGAAATGTAGAGGTCACACCTCTATATTTGAAAAAGATGATGTATATATTTTGAAATTTTGTAGGTAACAAATTATTTATATTTTGAAGGCTTATCACATGAATGTTATTTTATACCGCTTTTTTTTAAGGAAAATTTGGAGACTGGGTCATCAAATTATTTAATATTTATAAGAGATTTTTTATTTAGATTTCAAACTTGTAATCTGCAATCTCCTACGCAAAGAATATTGCTTTTACTGCTAGACTAAATATCGGTTTTCATTTTACACCACACTTTGTATAATGATTTTGTGCATTAATTTGTTATATTTTTATCTGGGTATCTAACATCGTCTAAAATATTAAGATGATTCATTTAGTGTTTACATGTAGATGTTCAGCTTTGACCACACTTTGACATCTAGTCAGAGCCGTCCGATCTGTATTAAGAGCCGTCCGATCTGTATTAAGATTAGTATGTATTTGATATGCATTCATTTTAAAGTTCTCCGACAAAGAAATGTAACACAAATTTTTAGCTATGCTCTACTCACAAAAAAAGGGAAAAAAAAAAATTAGCCCTCAATTTAGATTTAGAGAGATTTTGTAACACAATTTTAAGAAAGTACGATTCATACAACTATATTTAGAAACATTAGAAGAAACTCTCATGTATATTAAAAGTTAGAAAACTTATTTCTCTTTTATCTTAAAAAAGAAGAATAAGTCTTTATGATATCTAACTACTATTGATGGTAACTTCCACAATCTACACCAAAAAAATCAAAACAAGGAATAACTTGGAGTAAAGTTTAATAGTGTAAAATGGGCCCAAATAATAACAATATATGACCAAATCACAACTAAGAGATACAAACGCCCATTTGTGGTGGGTCCTCCATAAGACCAAATTCACGTTGGCATGTTTGTTCTTTCCTATTTTTTAAATGAACCCGGTTCACCATTTAATCATGAAATAACATTACCTCTCTTCGAGCCCCACATTTCAGTTTGTTACTTCGCTTCAACGTGTACAATTGTGACACGGATCCATAAGCCTCGTACTCAGAGACTTGCTGGATCAAGCACCTGTGATCTTCTATAATTTTTTGTATGTAGATAAATATGTTACCATGGTTATGAAATGGTGAACGAAACCGTTACAAGGACATACACTAAAATATGTATACAGAGAATCAAATACATGAAATGATTTATTAACTACGCAGCTTACAAATTCCAATGTGATATATGTCTATACTAATCCAAAGTCATATTATTATTTATTTTTATTTTCCTCCTTTTTCTCTCTCCTCTTCTATTTTAATATTTTTTGAGAAAATCTTCTATCTTAATTAACGAAATAATGCTAATTTCCACCGTATCACATTCTCTCTCTCTCTCTAATCTTTATTGAAAGATACATAAAGGCCAGATACCTTCTCTCTCCCTTTCTCTCATTTGGAATGTGTGTTCCTTTGTTGCTTGAACTGACAAAATTAGCATTTTGGTCAAATCATTAGGATTTTGCTGTGTGGTGGTGTGTGAAGAAAGAATTATTCCCTTTGTCATAAGAAAAACAAGAGACTGAGAAATCTAAAAATGGAGCTTACAACTCAGAAAAGCAGCAAGAAGAGTCGCATGCGATTCTTTACTAGAAGAAGCAGCTCTATTAATTCAAATGTTAGCTTCAAATCCGTTGGATCCACACTTAGTTTCTCCAGTGCAAATTCAGGTATGGTGACTATTCATTTCTCCCATTCCTTTAAGCTTTTCTTTTGATAAATGTATTACTCTTTTCTGTGGCTTCTATTTTTGTTCTTAAAATGCTTGTTTAGGATCATAGTTATTCAATGTTATACAGTTGACTTTTTATTTGGATATTTGGACTACAATTTTGGGAATGTTGTGGTTTTAACATATTTTTGTGCTGCCTTTTTCCCACTTTATCAATGTGATTTATGTAACACTTTAATATTGTTATGATTTATTTTTGCAAGTTCATTTTCTAATTCCTACAGAACATGATCTTTGTAATTGTTTCAAAACAGGCAGTAAAGATGAAAGCTTCTTTGAATCCAAATTGAATTTCGACTCCGACGCTGACGAGGAATTCCACAGTGTACATGAAGGTAAACAACAAAAAAATAAATTTCTTAACATGCTAACCAAATTTCCAGTTTAGTACATATATATAGGGTTTGTATCTTTGATAAAGGATATATGTATTGTAGCCTAGACTGTGGTACTAAATTTGCATTAGAGTTTCACAGAAAATTCTACTAATATTGTATTGGTTTTTACCAGCATCTTTTTTTCGGTGCCAAATAAATGGTACAATATTCATATCAATTAGTGCTGTACTGAAAGAAACAGAACAACATTAGTCGAGAACTCGAGATAAATCAATTTTAAAAGCCTTTTATTAGTGTTTCTTTGTGTTTTCTTTTCGTGATTTCGCTGTGTTTGGTAAAATGGATGCTTAAAACTAACTCATTGAAACATCTGGTACCCACAAAATTAGAACTGAACTAATTAGTGAAATCTGGAACCAGTACAGAACTGGCTCTGCAGTTTTCTTTATTTCTGTCTCTGTTTTTTTTTTTTTTTTTTTGGAATTCTCATGCTGTTCTACATATTCCTCTTATGATTCTGCTTCTTCAGAAACTGAAACGCCAAATAACCATGTAACCGCCGCAAGTTCGAATTTAAACAAATCCACATCTATCGGACCAACTGTTACAAATAGTGAAAAAGAATCATCCAAATCTAAGCTTATCGACCTCCTCAAAGAGGAGCAAGACGGAATCAAACAAGAACAGGTGATAGAAAGTTCGAACAATTCCAAATTGGAGAAATTGTCAAGCATTGCAAGTAGAGGGAGTTCTGTGGATGAAATACCTCACCAATCCAAAATTATGAGAAATAGAAGTTTTAAGGCCATGCCGTGTTGCGTTCCATGCCAAGTTTTCACTTCTTGTGTCAAGGACAGAAGAAAAATGAAGACAGATACTGGTGCATGAAAGGCACTGGCATATCTAGAAGGATTTGCATGTATCTTGTTTTCAGAAAATGAAAAAAAGATGTGTTTGAAGAGATTGAGTTAATTAATAAAATTTGTTCATAAAAATCTGGTGTAAGATTTTGAGATTGTTTTTCTTTTTAATTTCCTTTGAAGGACTTTGAGTGTACATTTCTTCAATTTGCATTACCTGGGTTTCTCAAGAAAATTAATAAAGCATTGTATCTTCGATTTGTATATAAATATATGAAAATAATGATGATGTGATAGGGGTGAAAACATAGTGGATATCCGATCCGTATTCAAAAAATTAAATATGGATATATGTTTAAATAATCCATATTCGAATAGTAGATATATACCATATAGTTTAATATATATTATGAAAAAAATATGTTATTTATCATTAAAATTAGATAAATATTATGAACTTTAGTATTTTCTAATAATATTTATATATTTTTTAATAAATATCCGATCTCATCCGTATCCGTCTAATATCCGATCCGTATCTGAAAATTAAAAAAACGGATATGGATATGGTTATCACTATTCGCTCTGTATCCGGTTCGTTTAGCTAATGAAAAAAATTCTTACCCATACTCATACCCGATAAGTTAATGAAAAAAATCTTATCCATACCCACCTTATCAAATACGATACGGGTAACGATTAAAAAGGTATCATTGACAAGCCTATAATGAAGGCGTTACGAGTTCATCTTCATTTTTGAGGAACTTCTATTTCGGAATTTGCTGATCATATGCAATATTATTGATAAAACAACAGTAAACGCCGTCTTTTGGAGAAAACTAAAGCAAAAGAAAGAAACCTACAGTGACAAAGAAGAAAAGGGAATACAGTGGGTGGAAAAGGAAACCTACAAAGACAAGCAATATTGTTCTCACCGTATGATATCTGATTTGACGGAAATGGAATCAAAACTCAAAAAACTTGCTCAAATAAATAGTGAAAATACATCATATTCTTCCAATTCAATAAAAATAAACAAACAAAGCACCTAGAAATACCGCAGAAAACATACATCTAAAACCACACAAATATCGAAGTAGACAATACCCAAAACCATAAATCACGCCTCAATTGTGATGCAGTTGAGACAGACGCCAGGTGGCCTAATAGCTGATGTCATCCACTCCGACCCTGCTGGTGCTTCCGGGTTGTATACCAGGGTCCGGTACCCGGGTTGCACTTCTGAAGAAAACAGCAATAATTTCCCCTCTAACATCCCAAAACAAAAGCAGACACTCGAGCTACCGGTCAGTGGAATTTGAGCCTCATGCCAGCTATTATCCGCTGGATCAAAAATTGCTAGACGTCTCTGGTTTTTCCATTCCACACAGAACAACCTTGAACCTAACACCGCATGAGCGGTGACCATCACGCACCCGTTCTTCATCTCGCGCCATGTGTCCTGTTTGGGGGCATAGATGTCCACAGAACGGGAATTTCCAATCGTGAAGCTAGACCGGCCCCCCATCACATAGAGGTTGCCTGACAAGCCATATGCGAAGCAGCCCCAGCGTGGCCGGCGAAGACTTTTGACAAGCATCCATTGGTTGGTAGCTGGATCGTACACTTCAGTGCTTGACAGGCTGTCACCGTCAGACCCGAAGCCTCCGACAGCATAGACCAGGCCGTCCACCACAGCGCATGCAAAGTCATACCGTGCCATGTTCATCTTCGCCAGTATGGTCCATCTTTTGGAGAAAGTTAGAAAAAATACAATGAGGTTATCATATTTATGTTAATTAAATACTGTCAATGGGCCTCACCCTGAATCCCTGATGGTAATGTTTCGTTCAATCCTACAATTAAGCACTGGTGTTTACTTTACCCAATTAAGCGCTCAACAATGCCGTTAAGTCAATGTTTAGATCCTTATACAGGAAGTACAATTTTTTTTTTGAGAGAATCAACAGAGGTCAAGCCTCTCTGTTTTTCATTAACCGAAACTGGGTTACAATTTTTTGGGTTTCTGAGTAGAAACCCGGTTTACAGGAAGTACAAATTTATATCACTTTTTCTAAAGCCGGGCTCTTATAAAAAACACTTTGAGCACTTAATCCTCAATTTAGATTATACAGTCCCAACTGAACCCCAATTGGCCCGGTTTATCAGCAGTTATAATTGTTAAGCATAATTATCCAAGAATAATAATAAAAAAAAGAAAGTGAAATCAAAGTAAGTTTACTGAACCATTAACGAATTTGGAGATTTTGAACCAAGTATACATACCGATTAAGAAGTGAATTGTACTCATAAACCTCATCGGACACTGTGAAGCACTCTCTTTCTTCATCAAGAGTATAACCAGCGAGAACCAAGAGCTTTCCATCTACAACTATCACCCCAAACCCGCCACTGACCTGACCCGGCATAGGTGGAAGCATCTTAGTCTTGCCTCCAGCCAAACCCGAGCCTGAAACCTCCCAGTGGATCCCCTCCTTCCCTTTTGGGTTACCGGTGAGGAAGTAGATCCACTCCTCAACCCGCCCCGCTTCACGTCTAACAGCCATGAACTCCTTGCTTCGGATGTATTTTCTCCATGCCTTGGAAACAGCACCCATTGTCGGGAGGTAGGACCTCGGTAACAGTGCAATGCATAATTTAGCGATCTCCTCGGGTAGACCCGGAATTAATGGGTCAAATGGGTCATACTTCTCTTGCCCAAAAGAGAGCTTACGGAAGCACATTCTTTTGTAAAACTATCAGCAGAACTAACTTTTTTGCTGTCCCTTGAATAAAATTAAATCTAGAATGTTTTTGAGATGAATACTATAAATGGTGTTCGTGGTACCCGTCACCTATGGGGATTTTAAGAGAGACAGGTTCGAAGGATGCGGAAATGATGTTTTTGAATCTTGAAGATGTTTCTGTTTTCGATTTTGATGCGTTAGATTCCATCCGAGAGTGCTGACTCTTCGAATTGGTTGTCTTTGATGAAATTGGAGAGCAGCAATATTTGTAGGATTTCTTGGTCTCTTTACGTAACATTTCCACAATCTTTGAGAAAAACAACGGATGCATTAGAATTAGATGGAGAACAACAACAGATGCATTAGATTGAGAAGTTCATAACTCATAAGAAAGTTGCAGACTGATAGAGACAACATCCAGAAATCGCAAAAAACCCCCTTTTGTTTTATGTATTCGCGAAAGCTCACGCCTCATGTACTTTCTCCAACAACTGAAGGATTTATTTTTCAAATACGAGAAAGTAGAGCAAGTTTTTGCTATTTCCCATAACACTGTTTTTTTTCTTTTGCAAAACGTCCCTTTCAAATGTTTGTCTTTGAGAGAGAGAGATACCTATTGGCAAAAAAACTCTGGAAGAATTTAACCCCCAGTCACCTCCATCTTCATATATAATAACTACATGAGCATAAATTAGAAATTCAGTTGGATTAAACTTCTCAAGATAACACACATTTAAAGCAAATTTTGAATATCCAAATCTACTTTAGAATATGGTTGGTGCGTAAGCGCAAATAAAAATATTCCGTGAGAGCACAATTAGACTTACATGATCTTAGAGTTCTTACGATAAAATTAAAATAAAATATACACTTACAACTTACAAGACTGCAACTAGCAGGCTCAATTTTTAGCTAATAAATATGCACGACATACGAACATCTTATGCACTTTGCACAGGATTTGTCTCTATTAAAATGAATAGTAAATTTCAATAGAAAATAATGCGATTTAATAAATAGCTAATTATTGGTCAGCTGTCACTATCAGTATATTTAAGATATTTTAAGTCAAAACAACAGAACTTCTTTGAAGTTTCCAGCTCCAACAAATCCGCGCAAGTGCAATTAGTCAATCAAATCCTATTAGCTGGATAGCAAATTAAGTATAAAATAAATGTAAAATAATCTCGTCAACAACAAACCATCCAAATCAATTCTTAGAGTGTACTATTTTTTATTTTATTTTTGCAAAATTAACAAACAAAAATCGGTAGGATTTATTTCTAAACATATACAATAATGGCAGAACTAAATATGATATTCAATTAATTTGAAGAAATATGATCTATTAAGCATCTATCAAATCTTCTCCAAAAGTAATAAGCATTCGCCATATCTACTTATCCTCAGAAGCTACAAAAGAAAATCTATAAAAAATAAAACAGAACAACAATATGAGAAGCTAGAATATTTCCATCTTCTAGCTTGTCTTCATGAAACTTTCTAAATTGAAGAAGGTGGTTGTTAAATTGAAAATGGGAATGAGGTTTTTCATTAATTTGACAACAGAAATTTGATCTGATAGCGACGATTTTTTTTCCATACGGTAGCTCAAATTTCATTAAAGACAATCATGGTTAGCTGAAATTTCAGAAAGCTAAAAAGAGCCTCTCCGCTAGAGAATTGAAAAGGCACAATCCCCCGTTTTTAAGAGACCAGAAAGAAATATCTCAAAAGGGGTAAGCTCATATAAGTAATTAAGTAAAATTTCTCAGATCTACCTTATATAATAACGAAAATATCTCAGAAAACAATCAATAAGCATGATATTCTCCACGAAATCAAATTCTAGATTAAACAGTTAATAGTCAACTACGATGTAGCCGAGCAGAGAGAGAGAGATCAGACTGAGAAAGAGGAACAAATTAAATACCCGGAAAAGAATGCTCTTAGTTGAATGATTTCCAAATTTCCAAAATAGCCGACAACTGATTGAGAGAGAGAGAGAGAGAGTTGAGTGAGGTAAAAGGGAAATGGAAGGTTATATATAGGAAGAGGGAAGGGGAGAGAAGAGATAAAAATGCCACACATGTGACCACACCAAGAGCTTATCCCGTTATCCGGCTTATCTCTACAGCCGGATATACACAGATATTTCTGTTACAACTTCTCTATAACGGTTGTTGTTACAGTTCAGAATTCACCGACGTGTCCGTAATAGTTAATAATAGTTAATAACTGTAACAGGCACTGCAACAGAGAATATGTAACAGATAACCTTGACCCGTTAACTTCAAAGCATACATGATAAAATCAATGAGAGAATTTGTCTCTAAGAGCCTTACATTCTTTAATCCACTTCCTTTTGGCTTTCTTTTTCTCTCGTTCTCTCATTTTTTTTTTGGGGAAACAAGTCGTGTAGACTTTTAGCTTTAAATTAAGAGAGCTATCATCATTATTATTAAGAGATTTGTTAACATCATCATCATTATTATTATTATTATTATCGCTATAATCTATTTGAATTGGTCATTCTTTTAACTAGTCAATATATACTAGAAACCATCTGCCTAGGGTTCTCAATGAGTGTCGTGCATAGTTACGTTATGACTTGGATCATGTGCCGTGCTGTGACTAAGTTAGATTTATACGTGTCGTGTCGTGATTAAATTTGAAAAGATTGTCACGGCACGTTAGTCACGTCATGATTGGTCACGTTTAATTTTTTTTTTCATAATTTAGATTAATTTATTCAAGACTCACCATTCGATCAAGATCTAATGGTCATAATTATACGTGACTCGGGTGACCACGTGTCGTTCTGTGCCATGATCAGATCTTTCGCGTAACGTGCCATGTTGTATCAAATTTTCAAAATATGATCACATCACGTGAATACTAAGGTCAATAAACTGAATACTAATGCTAATAAATTGAATAGTATGACCACTAAATTAAAATGTTAAAATAATAATACAATCCAAACCTAATAGTCTAAGACTTAAGACATATAAGTTGAACATTAAATAAAATAAACTGAATGCTTATATCGATAAACTAAATAATAAAAATAATTAATAACGTTACATAAGTTTTGTGTCCTCTTAATATATAGTAATAACCTGAATATAAATATTAAGGCCAACGAGCTCAATACTATAATGATACAACACAACTTCAATTTGAATTCACATCACCTCAGGTTACCTGACTGAAAACAATTACGATCGGACGGTTCTTTTAACATGACACAAATCTCAAAACAGACCCCTACAGTCTCCATAAGTACTGAATTGAGTTTGGCCCAGATATAATTAATCTGGCCGTCCGTTTCAATTTGCTTGAGTCAGGTACCTGAGAGAAGACGGATCCGTAGAAAAGTAATTATTTGTAGTGTGGACTGGTCAAACTATTTAATAGCAATGATGATAACAACATTCATGTACACCCCTTAAAAATTTGAAAATTACGTATGTTCCCCTCTAAAATCCATAATATCATATTTACCCTTCTAAACTTAAAAACTCACAAATTTACCCATTTTAATGTTTTTCTATAATTTTTTTTATTTTACGAAGTATCAATTTCTCTTAATTAAAAAAATAAAAAATATGTAGCATATTTTCGAAAAATGTCAGTCTTCTAATGGGACGGTTTTCCAGAGTAAATGAGTCATTTATCGACTTCTGACGCTTACACAGTGACATTTAGGTATATGTTTGTGTAAGCGTCAAGAGTAGATGAATTACTCATTTGTCCTTCGAAACCGACCAATTAAAATACTAACATATTTGTGAAACATCCTATTAGTTTTAATTTTTTAATGTAGGGTAAAATGGGTACATCATAATTTTAAAATGAGTTTTAATAGAAAAAACAATAAAAATGGGTACGTAATTTGTGGATTTTTGAAGTTTAGAAGGGTAAATATGATATTATAAATTTTAGAGGGGAAAACATGTAATTTTAAAGTTTTTGAAGGGTATCATGAATCCCCCCTGGCTAGAATAATATCTCCATAATTTTTTTCTTAAAATAAATTATATAAACAATAAAAAAAAAATTGCTGATTTTACTTTAGTTGTACTTTTTTCTCATTTTGATACTTCAGTTCAGAAAAAAATTTCATTTTGGTCTAAGAATTTATAATTTATAGTGATTGGTCTTATATTTACATCAAAAGTAAAATAAAAATGGAATTCTACATTAGAATCGAAAAAGAAGAGAGAGTTGTTTTGAGTTTTTTTTTTGTCATGTTGTGAGAAAGCAAAAGAGAAAATTAGAAAATCTGTTCTGCTTGTGTCTACCTCCATTTTTCTCTCAAAAAGAAGAGAGATCTGTACTCCCTGATTGTGGGAATGCTAAGTTTTTACTTGACAATTTTGACAACTAGCTTTGTGTAATTCTAAGTAGGATTAAAAGTAAGTTGTCATTAGTTAAGAAAATGAATTTTGGAATTCTGATAATTTGTTGACTCAACAAGAAAAATGCATTTTGGAACTCTTCTTTTCAGAGAATGAAATTCATCAGGCTGTTTTTGCATCTGATCCAAATGCGGCACCAGGCCCTGATGGATTTACATTTAAGTTTTATCAATGCTTTTGAGATCTTATTAAGCATGATTTGAGATTGATGTGTTCTCATGTTTACAACAATACTCTTTCCTTACAACACATTAATAAATCTGTCATTTGCTTAATACCCAAAAAACAATATGCAGACAACCTGAAAAAATATAGACCAATCAGTTTGGTTAATTGAAGTTTTAAAATTATATCAAAGATACTCACATTTACGTTAGAAACAATTATGGATAGAATTATTGATCCTTCCCAAGCTTCTGTTGTTAAAGACAGATATATCCTTGATAATGTGTTCTGAGTTAAGAGGTTATTCATAGGGCTAAGGAAACTGGACAACAAAGAGTAGTTTTAAAAATTGATTTCGAAAAGGCATATGATAAGATTAATTGGGCATATTTGTTAGAGGTACTTCATACTAAGAAATTTGGATCCAAATAGATTGAATGGATCACTAACTGGCTCAATAGTTCACAATCCTGCCTTAACATTAATGGGAATTTAACTCCATACTTTTTTGCAAGAGAGGTGTGAGACAGGGAGACCCCCTGTCCCCTTTCTTGTATATACTTGCAGCTGATACTCTTAGTCATATTTTTAACAAAGGGAGGGCCCTACAACTTATCAAAGGGTTGGGTCTTCATTGTCAATTGAATGTTGTAGTTACCAATTGTTATTATGCTAATGACACAATTTTATTTGTGTCCTCAGCACCAGGTATGATTGAAAAAATATGGTGGACAATGAGAAGCTTTGAAGCTCTATTTGGTATAAAAATTAATTTTGACAAAACAGATTAATTCTAGTGTATTTTAGTATAAATATGCTAATTATAATGTAATTCACTTGAAGACACACAGTAATTTACCGGAATTTACCGTATTTTAGCGTAATTTAACGTAATTCAACATAATATTGTAATATAGTAAAATTCAACATAATTTCAAGTAATCTAGTGTATTTTAGTATAAATATGCTAATTATAAATCAAAAGAAGTAATTTAAACAAAAAATTAGAATTTTCAGTATTATATTTCATTATCTTGCTCTTCATGGTGTCTCTATAAAAAAAAAAAAAAAAAAAGAGGAAACCGGTCATTTTATGGCCGGTTTATGGAGGAGAGAGAAAGCCAGCCATTTTATGACTGGTTTAGACATTTTTAGAAAAACTCGAGAATAATGAATAAATTTATTAATTTGTAATTAACTTTGGATATTAATAAAAATGTCGGCTTCCTAGAGCACGCATTAACATTTCCTTGTCCCTGTTCCCTATGTGCTGTAACTATTATGAACAATTGGTCAAATAATAAAAAAATCGAATCTCAATTTAGTGGCTACCAACAAAGAAAACAATATCACACAACAAGAGGACTATAATTTAATTTCCTCAACTTCATTACGAATGCTTCTTCTCACCTCCGGACTTCGTGGAGTCCGGATTCTATGTTCTATTCCTTTTAGAGTTTTGAAAAAACCCGGCTGGTCCAGGACCGGACCGTCGGATCCGTGGACCGGACCTGGACCGGTCCGTCCCGTGCACAGGATCCGTCCCGGACCGGGGTTAGAGACGGTCCGGTCCTGGGACGGGTCGGTTTGGTTTTCTATCCACTGGACCGGACCGGACCCCCTATCTTTGACCCGCTGGACCGACCCGTCCCGGACCGGACTAACTCCGGCCCGGACCGGACCCCGACCCGCCTAACCCGGACCTAGACCCGCTGGACCCGGACCCGGACCCGTCTAACCCGCCCTACCCGGACCCGGACCCGCCTAACCCGCCTTACCCGGACCCGGACCCGTCCAACCCTCTCCTTTACCGCCGAACCCGGATCCGGACCCGTCGGACCCGTCGGACCCGTGCCTGGACCCGCTGGACCCGCCATGACCCGCCTTGACCGACCGATTTGACCGTTCGATTTGACAGATCACTGTAGCAGTTCGAAAATTTTTGAATCCAACGGTGAAAATTACTGTAACACTGTAGCAGTTCCGAATTTCCCCCAGGCCCCCATAAATTTACACCCATTAACCCATACTCTCTCTCACTCACTCAATTTCTCACACTCTCCCTCACTCACTAATTTTCTCCTACTCTCTGTCTCTCTCTCACTCATACTCTCTCATTATTTTTTATTTTTCCGAAATTAATTTAATTATTAGAAAAAAAAATAGTTGGAAATTTATTTTATTCCGCAAAGGCGCGAGATACGGTTGATCAAGATTATTTCGTCCCGCAAAGGCGCAAGTTTTCATCTCGCAAAGGTTAGATTAATTTTTAAAATAGATTAAATAAGTTAGATTTATTGTTAATTTTATGATAAATAGGTTAGATTAATTTTTAAATAGCTTAAACATGTTAGATTTTTTGTTAATTTTATGATAAATAGGTTAGATTAATTTTTAAATAGCTTAAACATGTTAGATTTTTTTGTTAGTTTTATTATAAATAGGTTAGATTAATTTTTAAAGTAGCTTAAATATGTTAGATTTATTGTTAGTTTTATTATAAATAGGTTAGACTAATTTTTAAAGTAGCTTAAATATGTTAGATTTATTGTTAATTTTGTAGAATTGGTTTCATTTATTTCAAAATATATTAGATTTACTTTTGAATAGGTTAGATTTATTTTTGAAATAGGTTAGATTTATTTATAAATAGCTTAGATTTATTTTCAAAATAGCTTAAATATGTTAGATTTAATTTTTAATTCGGTTTTTATTTTTAAGTAAGTTAAATTTTATTTTAAATAGGTTTTATTTGTGCTAAATAGGTTATATTTATTTTGAAATCGGTTTTTGAATAGGTTATTTATTTTAAAATTGGTTAGATTTATTGTAAAATTGGTTAGATTTATTTTTAAAATATGTGAGATTTAGTTTTGAAATATGTGAGATTTTATTTGTAAGTAAGTTAGATTTAAATAAGTTCTATTTATTTTTAGAATATGTTAGATTTATTTTAAAATATGTTAGATTTATTTTTGAATAGGTTAGATTAATTTTTGAAATATGTTAGGTTTATTTATAAATAGGTTGGATTTTTTTAGTATGTTAGATTTTTCAATAGGTTAGATTTTATTTTTCAATATTTTTTTAGTATGTTATATTTTATTTTTAAATAGGTTAGATTTTATTTTTTGAATATGTTATATTTTATTTTTTAAATTTTGAATATGTTATTTGATCATTTGAATATGTTAGATTTATTTTAAAATAGGTTAGATTTTATTTTTTAATTTCGGATTAATTTTTAAATATGTTAGATAAATAAGTTAGATTTATATTTTTTGAATATGTTAGAGGTATATGTGAATATGTTAGATTTATATTTATATTTTTCTAGATAAATAAGTTAGATTTGTTAGATTTGTTCAAATTAGAGTTAGATTTTTTTTTTTTTTGGGGTTCGGATCCCTCTGTCACAGAGACAGAGGCTTGCTGCCTCCTTGTCTTATTTTTTTTATTTTTTTTATTTACTTTAATTTAGATTTAGATTTAATTTATATTTAATAGGTTTTTAATTATTTTCGGTTTTGAATTCTAAATAGGTTTCTAATAGGTTTTGAATAAATAGGTTTTAATTATAAATTGGTTTTCAATAGGTTTGATTTATTATTTAATTTCTGGTTTTAACTTTTAAATAGGTTATTATATTTGAATAGGTTATATTAATTCGGTTTTGAGTAGGTTATATTGGGTTTGAAACTTTGAATATGTTGGATTTGAATATGTTAGATAATTTAGATTTAATTTAGATTTATATTTAATTTAGGTTTAAATTTGAATTAGAATTATATTTTCTTAAAATAGATTTTTTAAAATTAGAGTTATATTTTTTGTTCAAATTAGAGTTAGATTTTTTTTTTTTTTGGGTTCGGAATTTGGGATCCCTCTGTCACAGAGAATCAGAGACTTTAAGAGTTAGATTTTTTTTTTTTTTTTTTGGGGTTCGGAATTTCGGATCCCTCTGTCACAGAGAGTCAGAGACAGAGGGATTTAAGCTTGGTGCTCATTGCTCAATGGTTCGGAATTTCGGATCCCTCTGTATCTTGTTTTTTTTTCTTTAATTTAGATTTAGAATTTTAGATTTAATTTAATGTATATTTAATTTAGATTTAATAGGTTTTTAATTATTTTCGGTTTTGAATTCTAAAATAGGTTTCTAATAGGTTTTGAATAAATAGGTTTTTAATTATCAATTGGTTATAAATAAGTTTGATTTATTATTTAATTTTGGTTTTAACTTTTAAATAGGTTATTATATATGAATAGGTTATATTAAATAGGTTATGTATGAATAGGTTGTTAAATTTGAATTAGATTATTTTTTTGAATAAGTTAAATTTGAATTAGAGTTATATTTTTTTGTTCAAATTAGAGTTAGATTTTTTTTTTTTGAGTTCGGAATGTGGGATCCCTCTGTCACAGAGAATCAGAGAGTCCGAGACAGAGGGATAAGGGATTTAAGCTTGGTGCTCAATGTATATTTAATTTAGATTGGTTCGGAATTTGACCTCCCTCTGTATCTTGTTTTTTTTTTTTTTACTTTAATTTAGATTTAGAAATTTAGATTTAATTTAATGTATATTTAATTTAGATTTAATTTAATGTATATTCGGCCTCTGTGATATATGTAATATGTTATATATGTTATATATGTTAGGTTATATTGAATTCGGCCTCTGTGATTTTTTTTCTTTAATTTAGATTTAACTTAGATGTAGATTTAATGTATATTTAATGTAGATTTAATTCGGTTCTAATTTTTGTTATAATTTTATGTAGAAAATGACCTCTTCTCCTCCCCGTCAATCGGTTGAGGAAGTAATTGAGTCTTTTGGCGAAGATATATTTGGACCGCCACCTCCTAATCCAAATCAACCGATACCACCGTATCAAACTCAAAACCTTAATTATTATCCGCAAAATCCTCCTCCACCGTATCAACAAAATCAACCACCGTATCCGCAAAATCCTCAACCGTATTATCCTAATCCTCAAAATTATTATCTGCAAAATCCTCCTCCACAGTTTTATCCTCCGCAAAATCCTAACCTCTGCTATAGTGGACCGGGAACTTCTTCTTCCAACGCATTGAGTCAGTGGAACGGGGCACCCTCTCATTATACTCCTTCTCTACCACCGCTAGCACCGCATCCTGAGATCACAAGCGTCCCGCCGTCACAAACAGCGTCTCCTTCCACAAGCGTCCCGCCGTCACCACCAACTGATGCAGAACCGATCATAGCAAAGAGGAAGAGGAAGCAAGCACCCAATTACTCGGCTAGTTGGTGGAGATTTTATGAGATGACCAAAGATGCCGATGGTGTCATTGTTTCCGCAAGATGTAAGGTTAGAACATGCAGAAAAACTTTTATTTATGTTAAGTCCAATGACATGTCCGCATATAAAAAACACGCCGAAGGCCACATGAAAAGCGGTGAGGAACCACAAGAAAATCCTACACCGGGGTTGGTCCAAACTCTTATGAACCCGGACGGTACTAGAACACACCATAAAATGATGAAAAGCGGATGCTTAAGGAATTTGCCCGGTACATTGCCCATAAAGAACAACCAATTTGTATGGGTAATTGTGTGAGTTTTGCCCGGTTAATTATTCATGGGTGTGGTGAACCATTATACAAGAGGTTCCACCATAGAAAAATGGTAAAATAGTTGAAAAGCCAGTATTTCGGGTATAAAAATGACCTACTAGCCATATTTGCGGTTGCAAACTATAAGATCTCAATTACAAGCGATATTTGGACGGCCGGTAAACATGGTCTTGGGTACTCATGTATTACCGCGCATTATATTGATGAAACTTGGGCATTACAAAAAAGGGTATTAAGCTTTCGGGTGTTAGAGTCTCCGCATACCGCACAAATCATTTACCAATCAATTATTGATATTTTGCACGAGTACAACTTAAAAAGGGATTTGGAGAACAAGATTTTTTCTATTTCTTTCGATAATGCCAGCAACAACATCAAATCCATTGATTATTTCACCCGGTCACTAACCCCGATCATGAATGGTGAAATATTTCACCAAAAATGTGCTTGTCATGTACTAAATCTTACTGTAAAGGCGGGCTTAAAAACAGATGCGGTACAAGAATTAATTATTAAATTTAAGCAAGCCGTTGCCTTTATTTTCTCAAACGGGGTACGAAAACAACGTTTTGCCGAATTGTGTCAAAGGTTGGGACTGGGTCACTTGAGAGTACCTTGGGATGTAGATACCCCGTTGGAACTCTACCTATAGGATGCTCGCCCGATGCCTTCCGTACAAGGAGGCTATAAACGAGTCCTTGAGGAACTCAACCGATAACGATGAATTGATACTTACCGAGACCGACTGGCAACAAATATCAAACCTAAAAACATTTCTTGGAGTATTTTTCACTGCAACCGTAAAACTATCATGCTCGTACACACCTACGGCACATGAGTTGCTTCATCATCTCTACTATATTTCCAAGGTATATAGTCAGTTTGAACAACAAGTACCAAACATGGATGAAGCCCTCGAACCGATCGTACTTGCCATGAAAGACAAGTTCCTGAAATATTGGGAAGAAGTACCCCTCCTGACCATTATCGCAAATTGCCTCCATCCGGCGTTCAATAAGAGGTTAACGGTAAAAATGCTTGAAAGGTACAAGCACAATCTGAAACTAAACACATCACAAGAGGAGACACGCGTGACCAAGGCATTGGATGATATGTTCAACATATACAATGCAAGAAGAAATGTCGATCGACCGTCTACGACCCGTCGCGGTTCTAGGTATGAATATAAATATACATATGCTTTTAATCTCTATTATTTATAAATTAAATGTTATTTGACCACTATTTTTTAATAATGACAGACCCAGCAGCAGTAGTGGATTGCTAATGGATTTGCAGGATGATGAAGACCCGCAATTGTCCCACAGTAGCACCAACGAATTAATAAGCTATTGTTTGACGAGGACCGAACATGATTCAGTTGACGTCCTACAGTGGTGGAAGAATAATGCAAGTGCCTATCCGACACTGGCGATGATGGCCCGCGACGTATTTGCCGTGCCCGTGTCAACCGTCCCTTCCGAATCATGTTTTAGTTCGGCGAACCGAATCCTCACCGACAAACGAAGTTGGGTGCACATGTTTTCGAGCGACTTGTGTGCTTGAAAGATTGGATTGATGCGGAAGAACGCAATCAACATGCTGGAGCAGAAGAAACATCCGATGTCGAAACTCCTCCAACCGACGAGCTGAACGAGGATTCAGACGGTGAGCAGGAGAGCGATCAATGGTATTGCACCACAACTTATAGATAGGTAGTGTCGGTATAATTTTCTAAACTCTTTTCAATCTTTATTATTATTTCTCTAAATTATTTATTATTAAAAAAATTACTAACAAAAAAAAAAGTTAGAACTCCGCCTATGTTATTTTACATAGCCGGTCACAAGTCCGGAATAAAGGAGGAGGGTAACTTTTGTTTTTAAATCTATTGTTTTAAAATAATTTGGTTTTTAAGATCAAGTAATTCGTTTTTTTTCCTAAAGCAATTGATTTAATGAATTTCTGTAATATCAAAACCGAATTTTTGCAATATAAATTGTTCGGTTCAAAACAAACTATTGAATTGGAACAAAAAAACAGAACAAAAAAACAGAAAACAAAAACAGAAAACAAAAACAGAAAAACAAAACAGCAAAAAAAACAGCAAAAAAAAACAGAAAAAAAAAAACCGCCGGACCGGACCGCTACCCGTCGGACCCGTGGACCGGACCGTCCCGGACCGTGGGACCGCCAGACCCGTGGTTCAACCAAGGGCCGGAGTTGGCCTCTGAAAACTGGACCCATCCGGACCGGGACCGTGGACCCGTCCAACCCGCCGGACCCGTGGACCGGGAGACCCGTGGACCGGACGGGTTTGGACCGTCCCGGACCGTTGTCAGAACACTAATTCCTTTCAAATAAATACTGTCAATTATAAGCCACATCCAGCTATGGGGCATTTATTATCCGTGGGACCCACTAGGGACCAACTTTTTTATATTAGAAATTAAAAAACAAATTTGTCAGAAAACATATTAATTTTTTTATTTTAAATATAAGTATGACATCATTGATTCAGTTCAAGTAAAAAATAGCGTTCAATTCATTATTGTTCACATTTCCACATGGTTGATCACACAGATTTTTTTTTTTTTTTTTTATCTTGGAATAAATTATTGATTTGATCCAGCTCCACTCCAATCCCAAGTGAATGAGTTATTGGGTTCAGATTTTTCAAATTCTAGGACAAGGACTGAATCAATAGTTCGGTCATTTTTTTTGTATTTTTTGTATTGTTAGTTGTGTAAAGATGTAATAAAAGTGAACCAAATTATTAATTTGGTCCTTTTTGTTGTCGCTATTTTAATTCTCTTAAATTCATATGAGAAATATCGGTTATAAAATACAAATATTAAATTATATGACATTTGATCGCATGTCAAGCAGAGATGAAAACGGAGCGAATACTTAGCGGATGGTGGTAAAACCATATTCATATTTTTTTTAATTTTCTGAATACGGATACAGATTGGATATCAGCCGGATACAAATACGGATATGAATACGATCGAGTATTTATTAAAATAATATTAAAAAATATCAAAGTTCATAATATTTATCTAATTTTAATATTGAATAACAATTTTTTTATAATATATATTAAAATATATGATATATATCTACTATTCGGATACATATAATTAAAACGTAAAATCATATCAGTATTCATATCCACAAGGATATTCAGATATCAGATGTCCATATCTAATTTTCGAAAACAGATCGAATACGAATCAGATATTATCCATATCGTTTTCACCCCCCCTAATGTCAAGGGATCAAATCAAGACTTGTCAAGTCTATCGGTGAATATTCAATTAGATTCGTTCTGATTTCCCTTTCACCATCATTTTCAATTGATAGATTTCACCAAATATATTTCTATATATAGTGAAATGTACATAAGAGCTAAAACATGGATTAAAATCGTGTCATGTGGGCAGTTTACTTTCTTGCTGGATGCTGGATGTCGTGGAAATGTCGAAATAAGAAGATATTTGAAGCAACCAATACACAACCGAGATGGGCGGCAGACTATGCGGTGCAAGAGGCGAAAATGTGGTTACAAAATTGTTGATGAGAGGCTGTAATTAGTTGTATATTTTGTTGTTGTTGTTTTTTTTCCATTTGAGTTGTACTCACTGATAGCCACTGTCAGTTTTTCAAAAAAAAAAAAAAAATCGTGTCAGGTGCAAATTTTTATTTTCATTAAATTTGAACTCCAATTTGCAATTTATGATATCTGCTCAACGAGAAATTTCAGTCAAGCAATTTTATTTCAGACTTGTCTTACATATAACAGGAGGAAGTGTTTTTGAGATTCGTGTCAGATTGAAATAAACGGTTCGGATTTAATGGCACAAGCTCTGCTTCTCTACGAAAAAGTTACAATTTCAATTCTTAATAATAGTATTAAAAAATATTAGATGTACCGGAATTATTTAAATCCATTTTTATTTTTTATACTTTAGATTAATATATTAACAAGTGTGGCTAAATTGCTGCTGGCAGCATTTTGGCTGAAATGCTGCCGGGGCTATATTTGATTATGTGATGTTCAAACAACAAATTCAAACCGTTAGATGTTCAATCTATATTAAAATCTACATGGAGACCAAATTTTACATTTTTTTGAATTTTTTTTACTATTTATTAAGCTGGTTTGAAAACCGTTGTTTTCAATGCTGCAGAAATTTACTGAAAACAGCGGTTTTCAAACCAGCTTAATAAATAGTAAAAAAATTCAAAAAATATAAAATTTGGTCTTCAAGTAGATTTTAATATAGATTAAACATCTAACAGTTTGGATTTGTTGTTTGAACATCACATAATCAAATATAGCCCCGGCAGCACTTGGCTGAAATGCTACCAGCAACAATTTAGCCACACTCTATATTAACAACTGATTTTGAAAAAATAATTAAGAAGTTGGTCATAGAATCAAATTAAAAAATTATCAAGCCAACTTCAAAGAAAATATAAAAGATTAATTATCAAACAGCGCAACTAGATTTGCCATATTCATGAGCCATCAAATCAAGTAATAATTTATCAAGGCTATGACAACTATAGTGATAATATACTCGAATAATTCGTGTTTTATTCAGTTTTTTGACATTTTCAAACTGAACTCCGAATAAAACACAAAAAATGTATAATAGATTTTTATTTGCGAATAAAACGTGAATTACGAATTATTCGCGAGAAAAACGCGAAATTATTTTATTTTATTTTTAAAAAAAATTTTGGGTGGTTTTTTTTTTTGTTTTGTTTTTGTTTTCTTGTTGTACCGAATTATTTCCGAATTATATCCGAATTATACCCGAATCACGAATTTTTGACCCCGCCAAACCAACCCGAACTATTTGTTGAATCATCGGTACGCTGTTTCAGAGTAAACGATGGCAAAAGTGCAGCATTTCTTTTAACCCGTGACAACATAATTTTCTACCTGTTACACAGTTGACACCACAGATAAATACTCCAAAGAGCTAATATAGGGTCTGTTTCAAGATTCGTGCCAAATTAATTTCTTTCAATCCGTGTCCTCTCAGGTACCTGACTTCTGCTGAGTACTATGAGTTTTCAGCCGAACAATTAGAATGGAGTCGGACTAGTATAACATCAGTGTCATTTCAGACTATATAACACCAACTCCAAAATCTATCAAATCGACTTTAAACGGTGAATCTAAACCGTTCAAACCGATATACTTCATTAGTTGTGCGTTTACATGCAAAATTTATAATTTTTCTAATTTATTTAGTATCAAGTCAAACGGTCAAATGTGTGAGTTTTTAAAAGTAATTTTAATACATTCATTTTTCAACATTTTTTATCGCTTGATTTGATACTAAAATAACTCAAAAATATAAAAAATTTACATGTAAACGCATCACTCATAACGTAAATCGGTTTGAACGGTTTGAATTAGTCGTTTGAAGTATTCAATCAATTTTGAAGTTAGTGTCATATGACACCGATGTCATACTAGCCGGACTCCCTAATAAGTACCTATGAAGATAAGGGGATCTGTTTTGAGATTTGTGCCAAAATAAAACTGACAATTCAGATCTAATTGTACTCAGTTAGGTATTGCACTGGATCTGAATTCCCCTTTATACAATACTTTTTAGAAATTAAAAAAATAAATCTGCGGAAAACAATTGATTGTTATTTTCTTTGAAAAACATAATAACGGTCTGATAAATGCACTAATGGTGCGATTCCAACCGTTTCGGACAAATATAAGGTCAAAATGAGGTTTAATGTCTGAAAAACACTGGAACCACACCAATTACATTAAAATCGTACCACTGGTGCGGTTCACATGCACTTGGTGTGTGAAACTGCACCGATACCCCCGGATTTTGAGTTTTAGTGGAGATTTATCGGTTCCGACCGACTTTGTCCCTCCCTGAAAATTTTTTGCCCCTCTCTGAACGTTTAATTTGTAATTCGAGTTAAATTTAGGGTTAAAATTGAAATAAATCTGTTGAATTTTGATTGGTAATTAGAATTATAAGTCAGAGCATCAGAAATTACAAATAAAAGCATTGAAAAGCATAAGTTAAAGCATTGTTTTTTATCGAGTATCCAATTGGTTAATGGATTTAAACCCGATTCGATATTTTTTTACCCCTTGACGAAAATCCTAAATCCGCCCCTGCCGATACCATTATACGCTTCATCTATTTTTCAAAAAAAAAAATCCTAATTTAAACAGATTTGAAGGAGGTTGCATAAAAGTGGTGAAGGAAATGCTTGCTCGCTCTTTCTCAAGAAATGTAGCAATTTAATATTTTGTTCTCCTTATAATATCAGAATCTTACAAATACCGGAGAGAGAAATAACTATAATTCACAATTTCAAATCATTCGAATATTTGTTGATTCTTCTCTATAATTTCAAATTTGTGTTGATTCTTCTCTATAATTCAGACCAATCAATTTGGGCCCCAAAAGAATACTAACAATAGAATGTTCAGTTATAAAAGTAACGCAATGTAGGGTAAAATACCCAATAAAATACCCAATAAAAAGTCAATCCTATTAAATGAAGTTAGATATTTAATTGTTTGATGTAGGTCTCTTCAGATAAAAATGGAGTACAGATATTGATTGATAGTGTTGTTTTAACTCTATACGCAACATACGAGTCATATATTTAATTCTATTTTTTGTATTCCACATCACCTTTTTATTATTTTTTTTACCGAAAATTTTATTAATATCATTTAAGAAAATATAAACCAATACACCACTAAATTTGGGGAATTCAAAAAATATCAGGGCCTCCAATTCAATCTGCGGCCCCCCAAAAAACTAAATATGATATTTATTATAGTGCATTTTTTGGGTTTTGGGGGCCTCCAATTCAATCTGCGGCTCCTGGGGGGCGCAAATTGAATTGGAGGCCCTGATATTTTTTGAATTCTCTATAATTTGTGGTTTTTTTTATAGTGGTATTAATAAAAAAGAAGTTGATAACAATACACGCACTACAGTACCTGCATTGTACCCGCACCATAACTACCATAACTATCTGGGGGGACCGCAAAAACTCCAGCACATAATTTTTTTCTAAAGTATTAATACATATGCAATGAAGTATTTTTTACATATGACACTAGATGACGTCAGAAAATATTAATATCAAATACTACAAGTATTTATACCTCTGCACTGAAGTATTTATACTTATATGGTCAACTATTTTTGTTAAAGGATGGTTGACGCGGGGACGATTGGGTAAGGTTGATGCGGTGATACGGGGTCCCCACTACTTAATTAGAGGAAGATTGACGCGGGAACGATTAGGAGATTGGAAAAGGGATGATCATAACAAGTTACGCATCAAACTATTAATATCTTATTTTTCAAGTGTTAATATCTTATCTTTCAAGTATTTATATCTATGAAAGCTGACGTGGGAACGAGTACGGAACTGAAAAAGGAGACCATATAATTAGTGGAGATCATAGAGGAAGAGCGTTGCAAGGATTTTAGAATAATAATTAGTGAGGACTATATAATATCTTTTTAGAATAATAATTAGTGGGGATCATAATACATAATTTCTCTAAATAGGTGCGGGGATTTTGAGAATACAGGAGTGAGGTACTCAAATAATTATTCTAATAAAAATTTTGGTTTTTTGTAGAAGTATATAGTCATATTATTTTGCCTTTGACCATAATTTTTGCCAAGTTCTGCATTTTCTAAAGCATAACAAAAGTGTCTTCATAAATCCTTGACATGATATTTGCTGCATTTTGTTTCTTAAATTAAATATTTGATGTCATAATAGACACCATCACTTTAATATATGACTAAATAAGTTATAGCACTTATCCGTGTCATGTGTGAGTGAGATTTAATTTTTTTTTATTAAGAGTATTAGAGATCAAGTCACTCAATATTATTTATTTCTCATCTGGATTTGAAACTCATGTGGGATTTATTGATACTAGAATTGTTCATCAGAGACTACATTTAAAAAAAAATAATATATATTTCAAAATAAGTTAATTTCTAATAATGATAATTTCTATACAAAGTTTTACGGTCAGGTTCTTGTTGAACAGAAATAAATATTTTTCAAAACTCTAAAAAGTTTATATAATAAGAAACAACACAATTAACTATATGATTTTTTTATAAAAAATATAAACTCTCTTAAATGAAGAGAGAGAGAGTATGAAAAAAAAATATGAGCTTTCTGATAATAATCTCCATTCTTATATTAAGTACGTAGATGTTCTAATATGTCAACGGCTTTGATTAAAAGATGAAATTTCAGATTGAATATCAGCCATCCAATTAAATATTATGATTCTATGAATCTTTTTTATTTTGTTTTACATGTATAAGTCTAAATTTATTGAGGCACGTACTCGCCACACATACTCACCATATGAAAATTGTATCATCTTTTTATTGGTTTTGATTTCTTTCTATTTTTTTAAATATCATTTAAATTTTTTTGAATTGATTGATAATTAATTGGTCATGTCTTCATTTCTTTCTATTTTTTTAATATTATTTAAGGAATGTTATTTGTTATTTAAGATGTCAATTTTGTATGAGTTTTTATGAAAATATATCAAAAAAAAATATGTCATTTAATATGTTATTAATATGTTATTTAAGAAATGTTATTTATGTATAGATGTCAATTTTGTTTGAGTTATTAACGTTTTAAAAATAGAAATATGACGGAGGTACAAAAGATGAAGACATTATATAAAACAGTTGGTAACTTACCCCAACTTTACTAAAAAAATTATATATAAGCGAACCTCCATGTTTTCAAAGTTAACAGAAGGCCAACATAGATAAGAAGATATCATGTGCTTATCTGACACGCTAAACTTCAGAGATTTTTATTAATAGAAATAATAATAAAGTAATGTCGATATAGAAGAACGAATTCGTCCGAATTTTAAATCTAACAAAGACGTTATTTTTGGTAACGTCCCAGGGGACGTTACCAACGATAACGGCCCGATTAACAAAAGTCCCTTTGATTAGCGCAGCTGCAGAACGTGGCCGTCGGCAAGGATAACGGCCTGCGAAAAAATATAATAATTTGAGGCCGTTCTCAAAGATAACGGCCTGAAAAAAAAAAAAAAAAATTGAGGACGTCGCCAAGGATAACGGCCCCCTATTTTTTTTTTAGTCTGGCACATGTAATTAAAGTCAAAGAAGTGATAAGATGAAAAGTTCTAAGGAAAAAGGTCTCTTAAGAAGAAAAGGACAACAAAAGCATTAATATCCCTAATATACCTGTATGTCAATCAAGATTCCAGTATTTTTAATGCCATCCAGATAGTTCTCTGCAGTTTCCACCTGAATTTTTATGCAACTTATTATTTCCTGAGCTCAGTAATTTAATTCACACAAAGCATGCATGCAAACAGAAAAAGAACAGGAAAACAACATGCCTGTATAGTAGCCAAAGAAGAGTTACGAAGACCACAAGACTGCTTCCCACTGGAAGAAGAGAATGAACAATTAACATCGCACAGAATATTGACTCTTTAAGGAATTTTACCAAAATAACCCTCAAGAAATACACACACACACACAGACACATACAACTACATCTCTAGAAGGTAAATATTAATATGCTCCATTAACCCTAACATACCTTGAGACATCTCTCTTTATGTTTAGTAGGCAATATTCAAACATAAGAGAACCATGAGAGAAAAAAGTGTGAGTAAAAGTTGAAAATTAAATCAAATATATTTATATTTGTACCTAGAAACACCAGCAAAACAAAATGGAACAACTAAGTCTCCATGCAATGCCAAAATCCAACGAACTGGTCTGCTGAATAAAATCTGCAATTGGCATAACAATACATGTAATGCAACCGCAGAAGTGCCACAAAAGTAGGCAGCAGTTTCATGTGTAACCTTGCAATCTCAAAATATAGAAGTTTTCCCTGAGAAGCAAAATAAAAAAATAAATAAAAAAGACTGCAGGCAAGCACACCAAAAAATGAAAAATAGATCAATCCCCCTCCCTAAAAACTGTGGAAATTACTACACTGCCTGAGCACAGTGTCGAGCCAGACTGTTACAATATAGGGGGCCGTTATCCTTGGCGACGTCCTCAATTTTTTTTTTTTTTTTTCAGGCCGTTATCTTTGAGAACGGCCTCAAATTATTATATTTTTTCGCAGGCCGTTATCCTTGCCGACGGCCACGTTCTGCAGCTGCGCTAATCAAAGGGACTTTTGTTAATCGGGCCGTTATCGTTGGTAACGTCCCCTGGGACGTTACCAAAAATAACGTCTTTGTTAGATTTAAAATTCGGACGAATTCGTTCTTCTATATCGACATTACTTTATTATTATTTCTATTAATAAAAATTTCGGCGCTAAACTTGCCACCTTAGAATAAGCTCAAATTATAATATTGAAATCAGCACGATGGGTTTAATTTTTGTCAAATGCACTGATGCAAGTGCACGAGGAGTGGCATCCATTAAATATTTAGTGAATCATTCCCTGCCAATAATATAATTTGGTAAAGAAATTATGCATGTATGCAATATCATTAACATCAGCATTTGAAATTTTATAACAGAAACGATTTTTATACCGACACAATGAAGTCTCAAAATAGCCACTGATTTAATTTTTATGTCAACTCAGTTGTTCAGAATAACTGGTAGTTTAATTTTTAGTTAAATAGTAAAATAACAGGATTACAAGTAATTTGATTTTTAATTTTTACTAGAATCAGAGAAGCACATCTCCATCCCTCAAGTGGACTTCCCGAACAAAAGACATCTGATTTTTAATTTTTACCATTTGAATCATGGTTGTAAAAAAAGTCCGTTTAGACTTTAGACTAATTAATTGTCCGATTAGTTGTTGGCAGTGACTAAACTGTCACGGATTTTTCCGAATAATTGGCTGATTATTTCAGATTATTTCTGAATAATTGCTTGGCGATACCCTGTCCGTCCAACGAACACATAGCCAGTGGCGTAGCTAGGATTTGAGTCAGGGGTGGGCAAAAAGTTTCGGGCTACCGGGTTACTGGGTCAGTGGACAAAATTAACTTATATACTTGAATCATTTTAATCAATCTCACAAAATTCTAAATCATATTTAAACATAAATCAAGAAAAACATTAACACTCAACAATTTTAGTCAATTATCAGTCGCAATTTGTAATTTAGTTCATTCAATTGAATTGCAGTATTGAATTATCAAATGACAGAGATAGACAATTTAATTTCCAAAAATAGACAGACTAACATATTTATACTGCTTCATACTCAATTTTAAAATTGCAGGAGTAGGTAATTTGGCTCCGCCACTGCGCATAGTTATTTACAAGACTGATTTGAATAAGACGACCACACGGTCCACACCATAACGCTAAAAAAAGATAACACACGGTCCACACCACAGCGCATTTTTAGTTTTGTTGATTTGGTCGAAGTCAATACCGAAGTACCAAGTACGACCTTTCATTTGTTTTCCTTCCAATTAATAATTTGATATTCAACGACCATGCATGATCTCTAGGTCTACATAAAATTTTCAAAAAAGCTCATCATGTACAAATTCCATAGACCAATTTTTTGAGTTGGAATCCAATATAATGGACTGATTTGAGAATCATCACAATAATTAAAACTAATCCACTTTAAATCAGATATTTAAATATAAGTACTATATATATATATAATCAAATTTTATGTTCTAAATTTAATGATCATTGATAGAATGTCAAATAACAATTAAATTATATGAATTTTGATACGCAACTAAATATACATGTTTTATTAATAGAAGCCCCTTCCACTCTTTCCATTAAAAAATCAAGCACCGCAACATAACTGGCAAACTCGCAATAACTATTTGTGTTACAAGAAAGATACACCAGCCTAAAGACAAATCCCGGAAACATATTATAAACAACAGTACAATAAAAAAAAGGCTTCAAAACCCAAATTTACAGGAATCGTCATGTTCAGAACTTAACTGCTTGGCTGAAAGGGGAAGACAAAATAAATCACCAAAAATAGGTGGGATATCTGCTTTGAATTATTTAATATGGAAGTGAAGTATATTTAAACCGGCTGCAAAATTTATCATTAAAGTGGAGACTCATTTCTCCCGCATATTCTCGCTGTATAGAAAGAATTAACTATACATGTTTTTGCAAATAGCATAACAAAAAAAAGTGTATTAATTGATGGCTTGATAAGTTTCATGTATGTTGGTTTACTCAGAGTGGGTAGATTTTTTGTGCTTATGCTTGGTTTTCGGTGAGGCCTTCAAACTGGAAACAAAACTGCTTTCATTTCCAGTTGCAAAATATGTCGAGGAAAGGTTGCCACGAGTTTTAGGAAGCCCAGCTGCATCCTTTGCTGATCGTCGCTCTTTTTCAGTTGTATCTGATTCCAGGTGCAACTCCTCTAACACCTGAAAAGGTACCGAACCCAGTTAGGACTCAGGACTGTGACGCCATCTTAATTTTCCTCTGTTATATTTTCTTCTGGCGTGTCTGTGTACATGCACACATCTAGGAATCCGTGCCACACAGGCTGACAGTAACCATGAACAGGTTGCAAATTGTAAGTATGTAACTATATATACTCATCTGTGCATCTAAATCACAGAACCACAGGATAAAATTTAGAAGAAGTCGGACGTTTGAAAGTGGTTGACATGAATAAAATAAATGAAAGATGATCAGTTGTAAAGTCTAGAAGAATATTACCCTTTGAGCTCGTTCTAGGACACTCAGTGTTTCACTAATACGCTTCTTTTTTAGCGCTATATCGTTAGGTTCTCTCAGCATCTCTTCTAGAAGGTTATCTCTGCATATTCCCCCAAAAGAAGTGATACCACCATAAATACAAATGGTACAATTATTACAATAAAACAAAAATAATACTGTTTCCTTACTCAAAAAAAAAAAAATACTGTTTCAAGGATGGATTAGAAATTACCTGTACAGCTTCCTTATCAAGACGTTGTGAATCTCTCGCTTTGTATGATTAACCTTTATTCAATATAACCAAATGACTAAAATTAGACTCAAATAGATAATTTTGGAAACTACAATTAAAAAAACTACCCAATAAGATACCAAAGCCCACATAAACACAAATTAAACTGAAAAATGAAGTCAGGTTAGTGGCACCAAACAAGCACCACCAACCTTAAACACTGAAATAGACTGTATAATAAATATGAGATCAAACAAGTAAATTACACAAAAAGAAATGCATTGGTCCACTTTGGACACATCTTAAGTTACTTTAATTCATCCACAAATGTAACTTTAATAACTAGCAGCAAATCTACAATTGATGTAAAATCACAATGCCTAATCAGTACAGTACAAAGGCAGTTGAACTGGCAGTAGATATTATGCAAGAAAATCAGAAAAAAAAAAACACAATTACCAAAAAATGCATGATGGCCTTCGGAATAGCATCCTGTACGCTCTTTCTGACAATGTCATAATATGATATTAGAAGAAGCTTCATGGTTTCTATTGCCACTGTTTCACTCTCTGCCTGTTTCTCTGAAGGCTTCAAGACTATAGGAGGCTGGGGTCATAAGAACATCACAATCATAGGTTAGTACAATACACAGTCAAGGTCTTCTTTGCAAATTTATAATCGCCCCGAATTTACGTTACTCATACTTTATTTGCCTAAAATCCACAAAGTTAACTCAGTAGTTTTAAAACCTAACCAAATTTGTATCTGGATAAAAGGTTCCAGTTACTAGGAGTTGATACCGGATCACGGGCTTTGTTCTTTTTGTCCTCATCCAATTGAAGTTTTATAGACTTTGAGGACCCAACCAATAATTTCAGATCCTAAATAGTGAAATATCTCGAAAATAACTCAGGAATCAAAATTGGTGGTGCTGGCAACATAAGTTGCAACTATGGACAGGCCAATAAGAAGATTTCTCCAAAATGTCAAGTTTTTAAACTTCAGATGTTAACAGCATGTTTCGAAAAATATATAACAATAAACATGAAATCATGCATCAAAATTTTGCTTGTAATATCCTATATTCACCTCTATTAGCTGGAAAAATGGGTACGGACTGTCCAAACCATCAACTGACAAATAGGTCTTTAGCAACGAACTCCCTTTTTCTGATAAGTGCCCACTGGCAGCACCTGCTTTTCAATAAATTCTGGTGAATTTCAATTTCTTAAATTTGCACATCAACGGATGACCTACCCTATTTCATTCATATTGTCCGATACCGGTTTAATCTGCATGGAGCAGCCAGTCAGGTGGCAAGTGCTAATCAGATTATTATTTGATCAAATAAAGTATTTTAATTTCTTTTCCCATGGCTAGCTAGATATTCAACCATGCGGCTGAAGGTAATTCAAGGCTTAACTTTAGTAGACCAATGACAATCAAATCATTTGCGAGGATGATTTTAGCTGAATTGAGGCTCAAGTGCACCATTGAAGCTTAAACTAAAGAATAGTACTGGTGGAGTCAATTTTGGATCTATTATACAACTGGGAAGTTGTGCCATAAAAGTTGGTATAGGTCATCCACTAACTAGGTCATGCATAGGTGCGATGACAAGCTCAATTGAAATATCAAGAGGCAGAAAGAAATAGTGATCATACCATGAGCTGCAGTCCTGTCAGATTCTCCTTGTAGTTTAATTCCCTATAGCAGACATTAGAAGTTTTCTTAGCACACCTAATTTGCACTTACAAATGTAGTCATCGCAAATAAAAGTGCAATAGCAACCACATTTAATTTTTTTATTGTTTGGTTGTACCAATTTTTAAAATGGTGCTGCAAAAACATAAGCAGGTGGGATAGTGGTATATTTCAAGACAAATTTGAGAACCTGATCAGCTCCTTTGGGGAAAATACCACGTGGTTTTAGACCCTTTACTGTTTCAGGAAGCTTCTCAGAGTTCACAGCATCCTTCAAGTTGAGAAAACAAATTTACAATATTAACCAAATAAGAGGCCATCAATATGATGGAGAAATTCAAACTACAAATTCCAGCACAAGTAACATAGCTTTTAGGAACTTCCCAAAGAATCAAGTGTAGAGTACCAGATGATGAGAAGTAGAGAGAAACTTAATGTCGACTAGATACAGCATAGTGTTGGTTATGGTAGACAGCAGTACTTTACTAGAAACACCTAAAACTCTTTTACTAACCAAGGAAGCATAACTTATTTGTTTCTTCACTGTGTTTATTTAAATTATCCAAGTTACATATCAGCTAATGTCCTCTTTTATGCTGTTTTTCACCAACTTCCATATTGAAATTTGCTATCTTGAACCATTGACAGTCTGTGCTGGTATACAGGCTGGTAATTCAGGTACTGTTTGGCTTTGATTATTGCTCATTGCTTCAATAGTAACCCTTTTGCTAATTTCTGGTTTGATTTTAGACATGAAAAAGATGGTCCAAATTCAAATTAAAACAAAAAATGGACCTTGGAGACAGGCATTGGTGTAGAGACACTGGGTCCAGTAGAGCACTGCTTTGCGAGTTCAGTGGCCTTATTGCCACCCACGAAACATGGATGTGAGGTATTGATATAGTCGATCTGCATCAGATAAATTTTAATTTGCATCAGAAAATGATAATTGTACCTTTGAAACTGAGAAACCAGTGCTTACTAAATTGGGATGCAGGATTACCACACAAAATTTAGTACCAGTGAACTTAGGTTAGGCCCAGTACAAGCCGATCATGCTTTATTTATTTGACATCATTTCAATTACTGTTTTTTTTTGGCTTCCTCTCCCTTGTTTAGAATATGTGACTAAAATAAGTCTTACAAGCTGAATTCCACAATATAGGGTACCTTGAGGCAATATTCAGCTCTGGAAATAAGGGATCAAACTGTTTTTTCAAAAAGGAATAATCATATTGAATACCAAATAGCACATTGAGCCAGATCCACATAAACATATTATCTAAATTGACAGGCCAAATTAAAGAATTTGAACAAACATCAACTCTCCTCTGAGTTCATTCAGCAAAAAAGTGTTAAATAAACACGAATAAATATAAAACAAAAATTATGATTTATCCCCTTGACAACATAGATTAAGTGTGTCCTCCAGCCCCAGGTGTACTGTTTTTGTCAGTTGAGGCACAAACCTTACACAAGTTAAAACATTTCCACGTATACTCAACTAAAATACAATTAACACATTACAATATTCGGACAAAGTAGCAAATCAGATCAGGAACACATCAGCCTTTTTCAGTAATTTTTTTAAAGCATGCTAAATTGTAAGTACCTGCATATCAATTATATGTGTGATCATCTTCTCAGCTGGATTAAGGCGCTCTCTCAAAAAGTTCCCAATTACCTCATCCATGCGCCGTCTCAGAGCTGGGTACTTAGTCAATTCTTCTGTTAAGCATCTATTGCTCATCTACACCAACAGTCAGGATCAATAGACCAGATACAACAACAACCAAGCCTTTAGCCCCAAACAATAGACCAGATCAATTAGGAATTTATTTATTCTTCTTATTGCACAATAAGGAGTAAACCCTGACCTAAATAAGAAATATTGTGTATCGAGCAAAGCTAGGGTGTGATGTGCTCATCAAGAGGGGTTGGTGAACACACCTCTAAAAGTCTATCGGATTGGTTTCAAACGACGAATCCAAACCGTTGAAATCCATCTACTTCATGAGTGATGCATGTACATGAAAAAATTCGGAAGTTTCGAATTCATTTAGTACAAGGTCAAGCGGTCAAAAAAATGATGAAAAATGAATATATAAAACAACTTATAAAAGATTCATTTTTTACCTTGTACTAAATGAATTCGAAACTTCCGAATTTTTTCATGTACATGCATCACTCATGAAGTAGATGGATTTCAACGGTTTGGATTCGTCATTTGAAGACAATCCGATAGACTTTTGAAGTTGTGCTCACCAACCCCTCTTGGTGAGCACATTACACCCTAGCTTTGCTCTTGTGTATCTAATCGAGAAAAGAAATTGATCTCAACCTAGGTCTTCTAGCCACAGGTGACCGACATGAGGACTTTCAATGTTCAGGAAATTCAACATATGACTTGAGTGAATGTTAACTTACTAACGTACATTCAAAACATCCACTACTATTTGGTTCCTACATTAACTGTCGAGTATTTTCTAATGCTTGATAGTATGAAGGGTGTAAATCTGTATTTGTAGAAAAAAAAAAAAAAAAAGAGGCATGCACTTACAACTTTTTGTCATGTGTCATGAAAACACTTGCATAAAAAAATTTAATTTTAAAAATTCAAATGACAAAAGGGAACCATCAATCTTATTCTATATCAAAAGCATTGTATATGCATAAAATATTATCCAATTTAGAGTACATTCAGTACAAGATTAACACGACAAAAAGTTAACAGCTGGTTTCAATTAATTATGTGAGTTGATAATTTCACCAATTCATCTACCAAATAAACATATACTCATCACATAATGGTTCGGGGTTTGCTTTTAAAAATTTCAAAGTCAAATTAGCAATGCAATAAAAAGTGTGTTTTCATGGCATGTCACACAAGAAAGTTGTAAGTTGATCCCCTTCTCAGAAAAAGAAAAGAAAAGAAAAGAAAAGGCTAGAAGATTACAAGACAAGGGTAAATTTACCTTGACCAGCTCTTCATAGACAAATCTTGCACATTGTAGGCTTGGATCAAGCAAATATCTTATCTGCCTTCTGACAAGAATTTCAAATGGTGCCTGCCAAGAGTTTGTTCATCATTTGATATGCTTAAGTTTATCTCGTATTTACTCTAGGTTGGGTTGGCTTTGCTTTATTGGCACACTGGAGGTCAAATTGATCCTGGAACGTGTAGAATTTAGAGAAAAAAAAAGTGCATGACTAAATGTTGGTGCAAGGCTGCAAGCGAATAAAGTCAGGTTCTCCATCAATCTGTTAATCAAGGTTTAGAGCTGACTTGGCAACAATAGCACCTTATTAGACTGCGATGCGGGTCACAGTACGTACCTCTTACTGAAACTAGCAAGATTCATGAATTAGAAGAACACAAGGTTTAGATTAGGAATAGTACCTCAGGTAAAAACAAGGCAGTTCTAGGCCCTGCAGCATTTTGTATGGCAATACGAATGTCTTGATCACTTATGTCACCGCATGGATCAACTTCCTATACAAGTAAAAAAATAACACTAATACTAATACAAATACTAACAATAATGATAAATAATAACAAACAAAATATTCCACGTTGAACTTAGAAAAATGGAAAAAAAACTCTTTGAATATTATAAATACCGCAGGAGGATATATATAATGGTTGGTTTCCTCGTGATTGACTAAATGCTAAAGGACTGCTGAAAGAAATAATATAACATCGGTATACCAGCGGAACTTCCAACGAAGAAAAGTAGAAAATCTTATGGTCTAAACCTCTCAGAAAGAGATAACAAAGTGCATAACAAGAATAAATTTCAAGGAGATTGGGTGATCGTGCAGACCTCTAATCTCTTGACAAAAATAGACTGGAAAATATAGTGAACTCGTGCTCCTCCAGAAAGCTCATCGGTGGATACTCTATTTCTTCCTTCCACCATAGAACAAAAGGCTGGAACAGAAAAGAACCCTATGTCAGATACAACACTGTAGAACAGCAAGCAATAGTTCGTTACAAGAGCACCAAACAGTACTTCACAATCAATTACTAATATCAGTACCAAATCCAACCTGTCAAACTAGCAAATACCAGAACATATATCATGTATAGAAAAAAAATGAAGAAATTTGGTAAATGTTTTACCATTCATTGAATGATTTAAAATTTTCAAGGTTCCAAATTTACAACCCTTGATGCATTATCAAACAATGTTCAGTTACACGAACTTGATAAATAGGCCATCATAGACTTTCTTTTTTCTATCTCATGCCTTTTTTATTTGAGAAACATTGGCAAAATTGTCAAATAATTCTTAGAGGATTGCATCTGATGTCTTTAATTTTGTGTAGTTTAACCACCTGAATTACCAGTACACAACTGAATGGCAAGGTACGAGCAACACAAAAGGTAACTTATTCTATAGTTCATAAATTTATAAACTTTAATAGTATATTAGTATGAGAAGAACAATAGTACAAGTTGGAGAAGAAAGTGAAGGTATCACCTTCAGAATATTGGGCAAGAATGTTTAGTAATTTCACAGCAAGACCATCCTTTGATTCTTCAGTGTCACCAAAGGAAGCATGTTCCTTGGCTACAGCTACTAGTTGCATATTTACACGGGACTTCAGAGCTGGAAGAATAGCCTTTATATGTTGCACCAAAATCTGGGATTAGTGAGGATATGACTTAAAATACAAATATAAAGGCACTTTTGCAAATGGCGTCAAACCATTCAATGTCTTAACATCTGCAAGTAGTACCCACTATCCCACATATTCGCTTGCCAGAAATTCCATTTGTGGGCAAGAGCCCATTCATTAAAAGAATATGACAGATTAGGCATCTGCATCAGTTGAGAATCTCTCTTATCCTTAATTAGAGTTGTTTGCATTTAACTCAAAATTGAAATAAAAACAGGCTAGATTATATTTACAGGTTTGCAATAACCCTTATGAATCCTTTGTGAATCTAAATCTAAACCAAGGGCACTTAATTATTTTCTGCTTCCTGTCTGCTATTTGCAAATAAACCCTAAAAGGTTGGGTGTAAATGAGAAACTTGAGAGAGTAATTAATCAACAAGTATATGAGATATTGAGATATTTGTAATCTATATGCTGCATGAAATCAAAATAATTACAGGAGTTTCAATCTTATGTAGATGTACTTGTGAGTGGTTATTTTTATGTTGGTGTACAATTCGTAATCAACTCATGTATCATTTGTGTGCCGTTACAGATTCAGTAGTTGGACATTAATTTTGGAACCCTATTGGTTTGAAATCCATTTTTGTTGTTCTTTTTGGCTGGCCTTTTGTGTCTAGACACAGTTTAAAAGGACAAAATTGTCACATACCTGGTTCAACTTATTTGCCAACTGGGGCACTCCACAGCAATGAGACAGCCCATTATATGCCTGTTAGTAGTATTAAATAAATAGCTTGATTATCCTTTTTTTGGGCCAAAAAAAGATCAACATCACAGCTTACAACTCACGACCATCAGTTAACTTCAAATTAATTGGCTTCGTTCTCATCCAACAGTGGGCCGTATATTTTATTATACGTGTAGGTGGGTGCACTTGAAGTTTGGGCGTCAAAAGGTCAATGTAATGGCTGAACAGGAGTTAGCCAAGTACATGTATCCACAAGTTGATTCATACAACAGCCAATGCAAACAATCTGTACCTGAATAGTAGAGAAGAATGACTGTTCAAAGGCTAGTGCATCTTTAACACTCCGATTAAACTTCAGATCCTGCCAAATGTCACATAATAGAATTAACAATTTTAAGCACAGTCACAATTGAAATTAATTAAGTGAGAAATTATGTCACTAACATGGATTACATTCTTGTAATTATGAACAACTCGGGTCAGGTATGGGACCAACAATAAACACCGTGTGCCATTGACTGTATGGCACCAAAACAGTTTTCACCAAGTATCTTCTTCCTTTGTTTCATCCCACAGTTCTTTCCTTTCATTCCTTGACTTGTTTAATACTACTTGTCCAAATGACAATATTTGAGGATAACTAAAGCTTAATTGTGAGCGAAGATCGAATGAAGCTCAATTGAACTAAATTGAGCCTTCATTGAACAACAGATAGCTTAATTACACTGAATGGCTATGGTTAATCTGGCATAGTAAAGGTCACGTTCACCAGCTTGAGATGAGAACAAACCTCCTGGCTTCGATTGACCACGCCAAAATAGCCGAGCTTAAGTGGTACTACTTTTCCAAGCAAGAAATTCCGGGCATCAGTACCTCTATCCATTATATCTAACTAGATTTTTTGAGAGAAGCACATCAAAATAGAACTCGGTTATATATGACAACTTTAAACAGGTAAGTTTTCACATGCACCATATAAAATATCAAAATATTCAATTTGTACCTCTTGAAGAGCAAGAAATTGATTCCTTGCACTCTAAAAACATAATAAGTTTTTGACTATGTCCTTCCACACTGACATTCTTCAAACTAATACAAAGTATCACCACATTCTCCACGAACAATAGAGAATGTTTGAAACATTTACTTTTTCGGTTTTGATAACTGTTTCGTTGATTGCCGTGGTTGTCATATAAAAATGATAGTCAGTATATCCCTTCCCTTGACAACTTCAGCTTTTATAGGGAGATACATGAAACTACAAACTACAATTAAAATTAATAAAAAAAAAATCATGTGCAATAGCAATACCTTTGTGATGACACCGATGGTCCTGGATCCTGTCACAGAAAACCAGATATAGCAATGATATGTTAACCCTCTTTTCTCCCTTCCGACATAGTTAGATTTAATGGAACATTACAAAGAAAAGGAAACATTGCAAACTTTCACACAGTATATTGCACCTCCCTTCCTTGGATACCATATAGTGTTGTTGCATTGTGAACTAAGCCATGATCCAAGTGATCTATCAATAACTGTGTACTCAGAAGTTGTTGCAAAACAACAAAGACCGAAATAAATGAAATCGGTGGGATTTATCCCACTTTTATTAAACATAAAACAAAGACCGGGATAATTGATGCTACTGTCATCTATGAGTGGTGTCAAAAGGAAATGCAATATGTATTTGATCAATCTGTATATATCTGATCTTTATTGTCTTTTCAGTGCTCGATCAGGGTCCTGGGCATGGCTTCTAAACACCAAAAAAATAAAAAATCTTCTCTACGGAATTTAATTTGATGTAAACCATTTGAATGTGGTAGCAATACCAACTAATACACGAGGAAAGACAAAAACAAACCTTCAGGGTCCACGAGTCGTGCCAACTGCAGTGCATCAGAATTCGTCAAATCTTCATTTGCAGGAGATATAGCTAGGATAATACATCTCGGTTGTTTGATATAAGAAAATATCAGGTCCCTTGTTTTCAATTGGATGTCACCCGGCTGATCTCCAACTGGTACCTTACTCACACCTGGTAAGTCAACTAGTGTGATATCTGGTACATTTGGAGAGAAGATTTTCAAATGGATCTCTTTTTCAGAGATGTAGTTGTAGCCTCCCATATCTCTATCTGTTTCAAGCTACAAAGATATTAAAAAAACATTAGATATTTTACCGTCACTTAGCACTGGGCACCCAAGAAATTTTTTTTAATAGAACCCACAAAGGGTCATGCACCCATTGTTGTGTACAGTACCAGAAGCATGCATCGTTCAGTATATTAACAGAATGGGTTCATGCATATAATGAATGCTGCAACTGAAATAGTTTTTGGAGGTCAGCAGATCAGCAACTCTGGCTAAAACAACTAAACATGAAGGTCAGAATCACCATTCCAACCTCTTGAGTGGTGATGGAATGCCACTGCTGATGTCCTCAGCATATACCAAAAAAAATTATTATGAACCATATTAAAATATCTCTAAGCCAAATTAAAAGATGGCCTGGCCTGACCATTCACAATCAACCTAGGAGATAAATTTGCAGGAATGGCATTTACTTTATTGACTGGATACAGTTAAAAAAATCATATCATCAATCGGGGCAATCACTTTATTTGTTCTTTGAAGAGTTATGTACTTTAAGGGCATAGATTTGCACACTTGGGACTACTGGAAATGAAGTATACTTAGGGACCAAAACAAGACAAAGAAGGAGCAAGGATAATGTCAATCTCACCTGAATCTCCTTCTTGATCTCTTCAAAATCGTAAAATTTCTTCCCAGAGACGTGATCAAACTCGCCCCACTCCTCTCCGATTTTGCGCACGAGTTGGATCACAGCCGGGCGGCGTGTCTTGACGCCACGTGGCAGGAAGTCCCTCCCGACCAGCGATTCGACCACGCTAGATTTCCCACTTCCCTGAGAGCCGATCGCTACCACCTGGGGTAGATCTATGCTGAAGTTCTCTTCCCCTAGTTGGGATAGGATTTCTTGGAGTTTCGTTAGGGCTGGAATAATGGAGTGCCCGAGAGAAGGTTGCGGAGTTGGTACGGGAAAAGGAGCTGGGGCTGGAGGCGCTGATGGAGATGACATTTTCGTGTGAATGCGATTTGAGAGAGAAACCCTAGAAGGGTTTTGGAATGAAGCGAGGGAGAAGACGAGATGAGTGTTGCTCTATTTCTTTTTCAAAAATGAAGTGAGAGACGGTTGACTATGGTTTGAACTTTGAATTATGGACAGCATAAAATGAAAGCAATGCTGGTTTCTATAACAATTAACAAGAGCTAAAACAGTGCACTCCGGGAAACAAAAAGGAAATTGCTAAATGGATATTTGGATGCATGCTTGTCAAAATTATACAGGTTTCCGTTGAAATTTCAACCTTTGTTACTTACCGTTAGAATTTAGATTAAAGCAATCTCAGGTTTAAATATGAATTAGTATTACGTGACATATCAATATTATAAGAAAAAGATAGCTCATACAAAATAACATATTTTTATTAAAAAAATAAAATAAATGACAAATAACATTTATTAAATGACATTTATACGTAAATTATAAGTCTTATATGACATACTAAATAACATATTAAATGACATATAATTTTTTAATTTTTTTGACATATTTTCATATAAAAAATTCAAACAAAATGACATATTAAATGATAAATAATATTTCTTAAATAATATAAAAAAATGAAAACATGGCCAATCAATTCAAAATTTCCTTAAATGACATTTAAAAAAATAGAAAGAAATCATAATCAATCAGATAGATAATACAATTTGCATGTGGAAAAGTACGTGTTTAAATAAATTTAGATTTCTACATGTAAACAAACATAAAAAAAATGCATAGAATTAGAATATTTGATTGGAGAGCTGATATTCAATTCGAGATTTCATCTTTTAATTAAAGTCGTTGACGAATCAAGACATTTACGTGCTTAATATAAGAATGGAAATTATGAATTGATCATATATGCAAATGACGAATCTATCGTTTCCAATATGGCAGGGCGTATTTAATCATCAAAGGTACTTTGTAATAATATTGTTATTTAAATACAAACAATAACAGATGCATGCAAATGTATTCTAAAAATACCTTATAATACTGCATCTTCGTACAAAATAGTGCATGTACGAACTTGTTTGGAAAACTATTTTAGAAAATTTTAAGGGTGAAAACAGATATGATAAAGAGCGGATAATAGTAAAATTATATATGTGTATGAATCAGATCGGATATTTATTAAAAATATATAAATATTATTAAAAATATTAAAATTCGTAATATTTATCTAATTATAACAGTAAATAATATAATATTTAAATCAGATCAAGTTGAACTAAAATATTGATTATGAATTTTTCAACCATGCCATCCAGGGGTGAAAACGATGTGGATAATATCTGATTCGTATTCGTATTCGAAAAATTAGATGTGGATATTCGATATCTGAATATTCGTATGGATATGGATACTGATATAATTTTATGTTTTAATTATTCGTATTCAAATAGTAGATATATATCATATATTTTAATATATGTTATGAAAAAATATTATTATTCACTATTGAAATTAGATAAATATCATGAACTTTAATATTTTAATATTATTTTAATAAATATCTGATCCGATCGTATATCTATTGGATCCGTAACGGTATCCGCAAAAAAAAAAAAAAAGAATATGGATATGTCTTTTAGCACACTATTCGCTCCGTTTTCACCCCAGAGCCCTGACGCCATCACCGATCCTCCGCGGGGCAATTGCAATTTCATTTTATACTTCCTTCCGTTGTCACTTACCTTCCGTTATCACTCGTTAATCGCTAGCGCTCATCTCCATCTTTCCAGAGACGACTCACACCCTGTCACCCAGCAAGCCAAACTCGACAAACGCTAACGCTAAGTGTAATTATAACTCCCGATGCCACCCCTCGGCGCTGCCTCCAACCTCCTCCTCCGGCTCCATCCACCTCTCACCTTAGCCCTACGCCGTCTCTCCATTTCCTCCGTTTCTAACCGCGACTTCGGCCACGGCCGGACCTCCGACCCAGATAAGAATCTTTTGTGCGCCAAGACTCCGCTCCTCAAAGATTCTTCCCATCACATCCGCTCCTCCCTGCTAACGGGACCCGCTCTCTTGAGCGACCATCAGACCTCTCTCCTCCCTAATCAGGCCATTGGTTTTGTTGCTTCGGCTCAAGCGAACTTCATGCATGTTATTGTTGAGAAGCCTGGACCTGACCCGCAAAACTCCAACTCAAATTGTAGCAACCTGTTGGATCCAAGAATCGGAACTGATTTGTTGTGCGTGGTGCGCGACTTGCTGAAGAAGATCAAGAGAAGGGTTTTGGTTGGGGATAAGGTAAATGATGATGTGAGAGCGAGTGCATTGTTCCATAAATAAATGTGAAGTCATTGGTTCTTTATTTGGTGCACTTATTTTTACTTATTATGGTATACCAACTGAAAATGGTATGGTAAGACATTTCAAAAATACTTGGTAACCACTACCAAGCAATTTCAAAAAAAAAAAAAAAAAGACATTTAAAAAATACTTAGTCAACTCCAAGTTCAAATATAAACCTCTTACTCTATATTAACCTACAAACCCAAGGTTTACTAGTTGGTGTCAGTTGACGTCAGGTAGTGTTATGCATAATCACATGCCTTTTTTTTAATATTTTTTGACCTTTTGTGCTGAATTGTGTAAGATAATTCTTGACCGGATGCAACTGTAATCAAGCATAATGGTATGATATAACTAAATTGAGGGGAAAATGCATTGGAATTGATGTTAAATTGTGACTAATTTTAGTTTAATCCATGCTAGGTAATAGTGGGGTCAGTCGATTGGACAAATAGAAGGGGGATGATAGAGGATGTTTTTGAAAGGGTAACTGAAGTGATCGACCCCCCAGTGGCCAATGTGGATCACCTTTTGGTTTTTTTCGCACTTGATCAGCCCAAATTGGAGCCCTTTAATCTCACTAGATTCTTGGTTGAGGCTGAGTCCACTGGCATTCCACTCAATCTCGTTCTGAACAAGACAGAGCTTATACCTGAAGAGGTTTGAATTCTGTTTTTTAATTTTATGTGCCGTCACAATTTTTAATCTACAGTTCTACACATTTGTGAAATATAGCACCCAATGAATTTTAATTATTGGCCAAAAGGTTCAATGATTTGAAATATACTCAGTCTCCCTGAACTAGTGAATTGAAGTATCTAATAACATGCACTTATTTACTATTTTTATTTTTGGTTGTCATGTTTACAGACATTGTTTGATTGGAAAGAGAGGCTCCAGAGCTGGGGCTATCAACCCTTATTCTGTAGTGTGGATAAGAAAGTGGGACTGTCAGCTATCGAAGAGAAATTGAAAGGAAAAACAACTGTCCTTATGGGGCCAAGTGGTGTTGGCAAATCAAGCCTCATAAATGCGTTGAGAGGTGGCCAGAATGACGCTGATGAGGACATTATGAACAAACTCCTCGAACAAGTATTTCATCCCTGGCTCATTTTACTTACACAAAGCTGATTATCATTTCCTTTAAAAGTTTCTTTAGCCAGTACATTTGTGTCTAAGTCTCGACTAAGCAACTAAAGATCAAGTACGGGCTGAAGAAATAACAGGAAACCAGGGTCGGTTTGTTACTGTCAGACCAGACGGCTACAATCCTGTTATCTGTTTTTTTACCAAGATGTGTAACCAACTTGTTACTGTGGGCTATTGTGAGTCAATATTGCTACATTTTTATAGGAATCCATCTCTTTTATTTGTTTGAAACTTTTAACAGAATAGCAAGTGGTTTGGGGAGCAAAGAGTAGGTACAGTATCTACAAAAAGTGGCAAGGGGAAGCACACAACTCGGCATGTCTCTCTTCTCCCCTTAGCAGGCGGCGGTTTTCTTGCCGATACACCCGGCTTTAACCAGCCAAGCCTTATCAAAGTCACCAAGCGCAATTTGGCACATACTTTTCCTGAGGTTCCATATGCTTTATTTTATCGCTTTTATTTGCTTCTCAAATGACCCATTTCTGTTATCTATTTAGAGAAAGTACAAAAAAAACTAAATTAGGCTCTTTAATCAAGCCAATTATTGATGTTAAATCAGACCAACTCTTTTCAAACTTCTAACCTTGGCATATTTACCAGAGTGAAGCCTGGGAAGATACAGAGCCATGAAATTCTTTTTTAAAAACAACTTGAAATGGTGGGCCAAACCTGCCCATAGAACTGTTGAGAAACCCTACATGTTGTTGTAGGCTGGTAATTACTTGATTTTCGGTGGGATCTTGGTGATTGCTGATTTCCTCTACAACATTCCTGGTATTGGTTCGGCAACCAGCTTTTGATTTTTGTTATATTATTGGCTTGTTTTGTGTATTGCCACATTGAGGCGAAACTAAATTGGTCCTAATTGAACCGTAATTTTTTTTTACCAGTAATTATCAGATGTACAGTCCAATGATTCTGATAGGAAAATAATTTATTACTAGATACACACACCTTGGACTTGTGGCTTATCCTTTTAACCTACATATGATTTTATGAGCTTGTTTTCAGATAAGACGGATGATGCAAGAGAGTGAGCCCAGTAGATGTTCATTCAATGACTGTTTACACATTGGCGAACCGGGTTGTGTTGTAAAGGGTGATTGGGAGAGGTATCCTTATTATCTCCAGTTACTTGATGAGATCAAAATCCGAGAGGAGTTCCAGTTGCGCACATTTGGAACCAAGAGAGAGGGTGAATTCAGGTGTATTTCCACTATTTTTTTTCTGTGCATCTTTTTTCTATTTTATTTTCCTATTAAATAGGAGTATGTTGAGACTGAGTTACGTGAGTGGAGGCTAAGCTGAGCCGTAATAAAGGCATGCTTACGGTTTCAATATATGGCGAGTGTTGTTGGGTAGACTAATGGGTCGAATTTGAAAGGCACCCTCACTATCTAGTGGTACTTTATGAGAGTAATATTCGGGAGGAGTGCAGATGTTTTTTATTTTCCTCTCTCTTTTTATGCCGAATTAGACCGAGTAATGCTAATTGAGTCGTATACATAATTGAATGTTTGATTTTATTAAAGCTTGATCAGGGTCTTAGGGCTTAATTGTGGGTTAGTTGGGGTTCAGTTTTGAAATAGCTGCTAAGTAGGAGTGTGTTGATGAACATATAGTTTGTTTTTGTAGGTTGCTGATGTAAGTGGGAATATGAACTTTTGAAATTTCAAGTGGTTGTATCTCAAAAACCACTTATATTAAAAACGCTGTGGATCAGAAAAGAACTTTAGGATTTTAAAGGCTAACCTTTGGACCTAGCAAAATGTTTTACTTTGATCGTGGATTAACATTGCACCTCCTTTTGCTTTCTGTTCTTCAGGTACAAGACAAGAAGCGGGGGGATCAAGCAAGCAGAGCCAAAACTGGATAAGAAAAAACACAGAAGGATTTCTAGGAAGCGGATCAATCAATCTATTGTAGATGACATTGAAGATGATATCTTTGATCCTTAGGTATGTTTGTTGAGAATGTTGACTCGCTTTGATCTAATTGAAGTCTCAAATATGAACAAGTCGCCAGACTATTTATATAGTTTGAACCTGCTACTTCGTATATATGTCAAGGAGAAAAAAAGGGATTTTATGTTAAACCTTGCTGATAGTTTCTTTAGTTTCCTCTGTCTCGTTCTGTTATTGAGTGCCATGTTTCAGTCACTGTGTATTCGTTATTTTTTTTTGAAGAAGCTGTGTATTCGTTATTATGTGGCTTTTCTAATTAATTTAAATTCATAAATTCACATCAAATAATATCTGATCCGTATTCGAAAAATTAGATGTGGATATCCGATATCCGAATATATATGGATACTGATATGATTTTATATTTAAATTATCCGTATCCGAATAGTAGATATATATCATATATTTTAATGAGGAGGGTTCAAATGCCTCCATTTTTCATGCCTCCACCATGCCTCCATTTTTAAAAACTTTAATAACTCAAAATTTAAAACTAAAAAATCAAAATAAAACCGTTGGATATGATCTACATCATTTTATTTATGTGCTCATAAAAAATTATCACATTTTGATTTTGTTTTTATGTGAATCAATAAGTTGAAAAATCAACGTCTAGAAATTATCCACATTAGTACATTTTTTGCAAGCTCTTGATGACAACCAAAACAAAATTGAAATGTCATAATTTTTTACACGTGCATAGATAAAATGATGTAGATCATATCCAACGGTTTTATTTTGATTTTTTAGTTTTAAATTTTGAGTTATTAAAGTTTTTAAAAATGGAGGCATGGTGGAGGCATGAAAAATGGAGGCATTTGAACCCTCCTCTATTTTAATATATATTATGAAAAAAATATTGTTATTCATCATTAAAATTAGATAAATATTATGAACTTTGATATTTTTAATATTATTTTAATAAATATTCAATCTGATTATGTATCGGCTAATATCCTATCTCTATCCGTATAAGTAAATTAAAAAGAAATATGAATATATCCGTATTCGCTCCGTTTTCGCCCCTAACCTAGATACATTGCGCTTGAAGGGCTAAATTAATGCGCTTGGGAATTCAGGGTTCGAATTTAAACCGGAACTTTTTGTGCTGTCAGGCGTAGACATGTATTGTGCTGGGAGAAATTTTGTTTCATACTTTTTCTTTATGTATATGCACTTGACATCCGAATTTCCCCCAAATCAATAATTTTTCTTTATGTATATCTCAATGTATGAGTTTAAATATAGACCATCCGATTTAAATTCCGACCAATTTGATCTAAACCTGTAATGCATGGGGTCTCTTTTAAGATTTGTGTCTACTGGATTCAAACTCAAACATTGAGGTGTCTAAACTCTAAAGTGATATAAATTTGGAAGCCAGTGCACAGAGCACGGGGCTCCACCACCTCCATACCAATTCGGCCCTAGTCTATAATATTAGTGTGAGCACTTGTGCAATCCTGACTGTAAGATAAGATTTATTTTCTTTTATGTGATCTATAAAGAAAGGAAAGAAACAACAATAAATGTAATGAAAGCAATTACAAACTTTCTCTATCCTAAAAGTTATCAAATCTTCCGTATTATAGAAATTATATTTTTTTTAAATAAAAGTATATCGTTATAATAGCATATTTTTCTTATTTTATTTCATTCTAACAAATTTTCTATGCTCCTAGAATTAGCCATTGGTCTAGTGATAAATACAATGCTCTCTATGTAGGAGGTTGCAGATTCAAAATCCGAATTAAGAATCCCTGTGAATATTAGACTAATTGGATGTCTTGACCCAGCTTTAGTAAAAAAAAAAAAAAAATTTCTCCTCCAGAGCTCTGTCCCTATTTGCTAATGCATGAATAGTGAGCTAACTCAAAATTTGAAAATTTCACTAATTCAATTTTTTTTGTAGAAATAGAGAATGGTGAGATAACCAGAGTTATTCTAGCTATTCTTTTATCTAATTTTTCATCCAATCATATAATAGCAAAACAATTTTTTTTTTTGCTAACCCCAACTTTTTTGCTATTCTAGAAGGATAGTAAAAAATAAAAATAAAACCCTGCTCAATCCATTCAACCATTCAACTCAATTATTTTTACTAGATTATGATGTGATCAAATTGAGCAGAATTTTGAACTTTAGTTAGCTATTCATGCAAATTAAATTGTGAATTTATCTATAAAAATCCGTGCTAATTCAACCTGTTTGCATCTAACAATAAACTATAAATTTTTTGAATATTTATTTCTCCAATTAATCGATACAATGGAAATAATTACTTGTATAATGAAATAAATGGGTGACAAAATATTGTTTAGGAGGCAATTATCAGGCTCCTAAAGAATATTCACGCAATTATCAGGTTCAAAAGACTTAGTCGCCGATACATTTATTTTTTGAGATAAAAAATGTGTTCAGGTCTTTCAATTTCAAATATTTTGCCACTAGATCAAATACTAATTATCTTGTTTTAGTCAGGTAAAACTTAAATGCTTGACAAGTTTTAGTAAATATGTATAGATGAATCAACTTCTATTTTTAATTAGTTTTTAATGTTTGATTATCTTTGTGTTGTCTTTTAAAATTCATCTATTTTAGTTATAAAATTATTAATGTATTAAATATAAACTGATAATAAAAAATATTTTAGAGAGTTCAATCAAAATTACAATCCATATGCGTATAACCCGCAAATCTGTATGTAAAAATTCTATAATGGTTTCGATTTAAAAAAAATAGGTTAAACCAATATAATCAAATCATATTTAATTAAGAGGGTTCAAATGCCTTCATTTTTTTTGCCTCCATCATGCCTCTATTTTTAAAAACTTTAATAACTCAAAGTTTAAAACTTAAACGTCAAAATAAAATCATTAGATGCTATCTATATTATTTTCTCTATGTACTCATAAAAAATTATCACATTTTAATTTTGTTTTTATGTGAATCAATAAGTTGAAAAATCAACGTCTAGAAATTATCCACATTTGTATACATTTTTACAAGCTCAAGATGACTACCAAAACAAAGTTGAAATGCCATAAATTTTTACACGTGCATAGATAAAATGATGTAGTTCATATCCAATGCTTTTATTTTGAATTTTAAGTTTTAAATTTTGAGTTATTAAAGTTTTAAAGAATGGAGGCATGATGGAGACACAAAAAATAAAGGCATTTGAACCCTCCTCTTTAATTAATGATAAACATTATTAATCCAACACTGGATACCTTAGTAACAATAAAATAACCTCATAAAACCTAAATAAGCAACGAACAGTTTTGCAGCGAATATGAAGAATGTTTCGGCGTCATAACTTGAATCTCAACTGTTTGATGTTAAACGGAGACAATCCGGCTCCTGCCTATAACATAGGGAGCCTTTCAATATTAGTGTGGATCTAGTCCGCACAAATCTTAAAACAGATTATACGGTTGAGATTCATTAACTAAAAAAATTCTCTTTTGAGTTAATGCAGAGAATACGAATTCTCAGAACTTAGCAAATAGCAAGTGGCAACTACTAATAAAAGGAGAGCTCTGCAATAAACCAATAAACAACGTGGAATGTTTAGAAATGAAAAATTGTGGAATACAAATTTCAGAACAAAAACCAAAAGTGCATTGCTGTTTTTATGGGATTCGGATCCAGTCGGTTATCTGACCCGGTAGAATGAAATTCGAAATATTTATTTTAATCTGATATAAATTTTAAAGAGTTCTGTAAATTACTGGCGGGAATCAAATATGCTATTCTTCTTTCTGAAAAACATGAACATGTTTTCTTCATTCCAAATGTTAAAATATTTTTTAACAGTTCAGATTTGAAGATAAAATCTATTGTTTTCAATTCTCTTCAAAATCTACACTAAATTCTCATCTATCAATGGCGGAAATAGATAGAGAGAAACGAGTGTTAAGCATCTTCTTATAAATTAAAAAGTTTCAATTTTATTCTTTAAGGGTATGTTTAGTTGCAATCTTAGAATAGCTAGAATAGCAAAATTGACGTTTGTCTTATTATAATAGCTTGTTCCAACTTTTTGTGAGAATAGGTTGTTATAATAAGACAAACAAGTTTGATTCTCTATTTTAGCTATTCTAATCCAACCAAACACCGAATAACTTGTTCTCAAAAATAGCATATTCTCAATTTAACCAAACATACCCTAAAAATTTAATTTTTATAAAAAAATACTATTAGTTCTTTCATGAAATGAAATGAACTTACAAAATGCGTATTTATATATTTAGCCCCCTCCTATTAATTTTCTGATTCTGCCCCGTCGTTCATTCCTCTCCTATTTATTTAGTCTCCTCTCCTATGAAGCCTGTGCATTTCGGACTTGATTAGCCTAGAATTTGATCGGACGATCCTAATCTAAACATAAATATTATATATATATATATATATATATATATATATATATATATATATATATATATATATATATATGACTAACACCGAATATCCCCTTTTGGATTATTCATTTTTCATCGAGTGTGTGTCCCTCATGTATTGGAGGGGTGTAATAATAAACGAACGGTCCGGTTCGGATTAATTTCAGTCAGACCAAATTCACCCTCCAATGAAAGGGTGAGAATCTGTTGCGATTCTAAGGGATCGTAGGATCCTGCGATTCTAATCTCAACCATTCAAACGATAAAATCCAAAATTCTTTGAAGAAGTCGGTTTTTGTGCACGAATCTCAAAACATGTGAACAGTTGGAATTGGAATCGCAGGGACCTGCGATCTCAGAGGATCGCAGCAGATTTATTTCCCAATGAAAATTATTGGGGTCCGTTTCAAGATTCGTGCATGATTAAAAAAAATGGTCCGGATCTATTTATTACACCTCAGCTATTGCACTGCATGTGAATTATTCTTCTTCATTTATACTTCCCATCTCCCGCTCCTCTCCTCGTAATACATACCACTCCTTATATAAATGAATACCACTAGCACTTTCAGTCTATTCCTCTTCTAGTCTCATCTACAGAAGAAAATCGTGACACATCGTGACACATCGTGACATGACGTAACAAACACGCCGTGATTTGGTCACGTGATGTGATCAATTTTTTTTTCACGTGACGTGACATGACGTGATCAAAATAGTGACAGACGTGATCAAAATAGTGACAGACGGTCACGTTATGCAAATGGTCACGTCACGTGTAGTCACGCCGTGACTACACGTGGCGTGACCACACGTGACGTGATATGACATAGTGTTGTGCTCTCGGGTACCTCGGGCCGGGCAGGGCAAAACCCGGGACGGGTAGCGGGCACAACGGGTACCCGGGTACAACGGGCACGGGTAGACGGATTTTTTTTTGAAAAAGTCTACCCTGTCCGTTTCAAACCCGTGCCCGTCTCGGGTTCCCGGGTAGACGGTTTTTTTTTCCTGTTTTTTGTTTTTTTTTCTTATTTTTTTTACAGTGTCGTACGAATAATATTACGTGTTTATAATTCAACTTTTAAAATCTGAATAGTTCAATATCAAATATTGTATATATATATATACATAAAATTATCAAGTCACATCTTTATAATTCCTAAATAAATAAAATTTGTAACTTATATATAAAAATTATTTGTGCGAAAATTTGTATATTTATTCGGCTAAGTACAAGTCTAATTATTTATTTCTTTACACGAGTAATTTTATTTTATTTTCAAACTCTCATTCTAATTATATAGTTTCATAATTTATTTATATCTCGAAATTTGTAGTTTACATTTTAAATTGATAATATATTTTGTAAACGTTCATTTAAATTGATAATATATTTTCTAAACGTTCATTTATTTTTAATAGGTTAAATAAAATATAAATAAAAAATATCTTAAATCAATTACTTTAAAACAATAAAACCTATTCAAAAAAATTCTTAAATCAATTACTTTAAAAATAAATATGAATTATTTTAAAACAATAGATTAAAAAATAAAAGTTACCCTCCTCCTTTATTCCGGGCTTGGGACCGGCTATGTAAAATAACATAGGCGGAGTTCTAACTTTTTTTTTTGGTTAGTAATTCTTCTTTAAAATGAATAATTTAAGAACTAATTGAAACATTTAGAAATTATAATTTAAAAAATAACCATAGAGATTAAAAGAGGTTAGAAATGTATACCGACACTACCTATCTAGTAGTTTGGATTTATGTACCATTGTTCTCTCTCTTCCGCATCGTCTGAATCCGAATTAGCCGCGGGCCGCGGCTCGGTACCGCTTTCTTCAGTATCGACTCCGGATGATGATTCTTGATGATCTCGATGTTGGTTGCGCTTATCAGCATCAATCCAATCTTTCAAGCACACAAGTCTCTCAAAAACATGTGCACCCAACTTACTGCGTTTATCGGAGAGGATCCTGTTCGCCGAACTAAAACAACTTTCGGAAGGGACGGTTGACACGGGTACGGCAAATACGTCGCGGGCCATCATCGCCAGTGTTGGATAGTTTCTTTGATTCCTCTTCCACCGCGTCATGATGTCAAATTCATCTTTTTTTCGTTTACCCTTGCAAAATAGCTCACTAACTCGTTTGTGGATGTGTGCGGTTGGATCTCCGATTGGAAATCTGCTAACAATCCACCACTGCTAGTGCTCCTAGAAGTGTAACTATTAAAAAATTAAAAAAATTAGTGGACAAATAATGTAGATATTATAAATAATAAAGATTAAAAACACATGTATATTTATATTGTTACCTAGGGGCGGCATGGGACGAAGACGGGTTTTGGTTGTCACCCATTCTTGAGTTGTATATGTTAAACATCTCATCGAACTTCGAATTCACGAATGCCTCAACCCCGGTTTTGTCTAAATGTAGATTCTCTTTGTACGCTGCAACTATTTTGACCGTGAAATACTTCTTGTATGCCGGGTTGAGGCAGCTTGCGATAATGGCTAGGAGGGGTACATCGTCCCAATATTTTAGAAATTTTTCTTTCATGGCATCTACGATCGGTGTGAGAGTGGAGTACTTGCTTTCAGCTTGTTCCAATTCACAGTACACCTTGGAGATGTTATAGAGATGTCTGATCAACTCAAATGCCGTCGGTGAGTACGAGCAGGATAATTTGACGGTTGCATTAAAAAAGGTTCCTAAGAAATTACTCAGGGTTTGTAGTTGCTCCCATTCTTCGAGGCTGGGCTCCAATACCATTCTCTCGGGGGTGGAGCCTCTCAAAAACTCTCCTATGACGGCTCTGTAAGGAATGCATCGGTTCAGAAACCTATAGGTAGAGTTCCAACGGGTATCTATATCCCAAGGAACTTTCAACTTGCTCAATCCATAGTTGACGCACATCAACAGAAACCGTTGTTTTCTTTCTTGGTTTGAAACAATGTGGGACAGACAATTCTTAAATTTATTGATCAAATCTTTTACGGCTTCTGTTTTAAGGCCCGCCTTCACGACGAGGTTAAGTATGTGGCAAACACACTTTTGGTGAAACATTGCACCATTCATAATCGGGTTTAGTGACCGTTTAAAAATCTCAATGGAAGCTACATTGTTACTAGCATTATCGAATGAAATAGAAAAAATCTTGTTATCCATATCTCTCTTAAGGTTATACTCTTGTAACACCTCAATAATGGATTTAAAAATTACATGTGCTGAGTGCGGAGAATCTAACACACGAAAACTTAATATTCTTTTTTGCAATACCCACTGATCATCGATCCAATGGCCGGTAACACAAGAGTACCCAAGGCCATGTTTACCGGCAGTCCATATATCGGAGGTAATTGAGACCTTATTTTGTTGGTATGCAAATATAGCTCGGAGCTCATCTTTTGTTCTGGTAAACTGGTTTTTAATTTCACTAACCATCTTTCTATGATGGATCCTCTTGTACATTGGTTGAGCACACCCCCGAATGACTAACCGGGCAAAACTCATGCAACCACCCATACTTATTGGTTGTTCTTTGTGGGTAATGTACCGGGCCAATTCACTAAGCATTCTTGATTCATCGTATTTTGGGTTGGTTCTGGTACCATCCGCGTTCATAAGGGTTTGAATTTGTCTCGGTCCAACATTTTCGCTTGGAACCTCACCCTTCTTTTGGTGCATTTCGACATGTCATTTAAAGCTGGTCATACCACTAGTTTGTTTATACAAAAAAAACGGTTTCTTGCAATTTTTTACCTTACATTCAAGGGTTTGCATGTGGCTATTCTCATATGTGGTCATCTTGTACCATTTGACCCACGGCTGATTGTATTCAGGAACTCTTCTTGTCTTCTTTACCACTTGTTGTTCTGGGGGGACACTTGTCGGATGAAGGATTGGTTCTTCTTCAATTTCAGGGACACTTCTCGAAGGAGTACCTTCTATAGGGGGGGGTGACTTGACTCGATGCTACAGAAGAAGTGCCTCCATATGCATATGGTGGTGTCGGTTGATGTGTTTCTTGTGGAATATACATGTTTGGATCGTTTGAAGTATAATACGGTGTGATACCTCGCATATTTAGTCTATTTTAGGCCTGTTTTAGTACCAGATTCGTGCCCTAATTCACCAGAATCATGGGCATTTCATCGATATATCTTTAGAATTTGGTACTGCTGAGTGTTTGTTTGTTTTCTGCAGGTTTGGAGCAAAACACACGAAGAAACGACGATTTGGGATGATCTGGTACGGCCCTTACCAGGTTTGGTACGGGTCTCACCGGACTTAGCCGATTTCAGCTCATCACGCCTGGTACGGCCAGGCCGTACCACTTTGGTACGGGCCGTACCTAAAGGCGGCCTGACATATTCAAATCTTGGCAGAGGCTATTTAAGGCGGTGAGCTCTCCAATTTCAAGAGCTTTTCATTCCAGAGACATTTGAGAGCACAGTAAGAGAGAGAAAGAGAGCTAAGGAGCTAGGAGCAAGAAGGAAAGAAGAGGAAAGAGGCGAAACTCGACGGATCAAGCTTCCTCCTCTCGATCCCTTCGATCCATGGCTTTCTCTATCACTCTTATTGTATTTTTAGATCAGATCATGTGCTGTGAGTAGTTATTTTAGTTTCTAGGGTTTAGAGATGGATTCTTGATTTGTTTTGACTTTCTTTGACTTGTATCTTGTATGAACTCTTTTGATTGATTGATTGTGATTTCTTTGCTATCTCTTGCTTTGTTTGCTGTGATTGTGTATGATGAACCTCTAGGTCTAGATCAAACCTATCAAGGTCATGTGATCATCTCAATCTCTCATCCAAATCAAGTGCTTAGGGTGCCTTAGGTCTCCAATCAACCAGCTAGGGTAGATCTGTACCAATATATGAAAATTGAGGTGTAGAAATCCCTAAAAGGCAATCAATTGCATTCCAACCTAGATCTTGATCCAACACACGAGAGTTGAGGCTTAGGAACCTTAGGTATGGTCAATTGAACCTTTCTAAAGAGTTTAGCACAAGGTACCAGCAAGGAATGCATCAACTCGAACTGGTAAGCTCTGTTCTGGCAAGCCAGTACGGGTCTTACCAGAGTGGTACGGCCTTGCCTTACCAAGTTAAGTACGGCCTAGCCGTACCAACTTGGTACGGGCCGTACCACTAGAGGCAGATCACAGATGAAGTCTGAAACCCTGGAAACGCCTTTTATCCATAATCAAAACACAGTTAACATTTCTTCTAGCATTTTATTACACCTGTTTGCATTGTTTGATTTGTTTGAATTGATCTTTTAGGAACTTAAATACCAAACCAAATCCTTCTCACTTCTAGTTTTTAATTGAGTTTGGTAGATTCTAACCTAATAATTGCCCGTCCCTGTGGATCGATACCCGATTATATTACTCGATAGGGGTTGTGCACTTGCAACCCTTACTCGTGAAGTGTAAGCGCGGTTTTAAAAGGTACGCCCTCAAGCGTACCGAAACTTGCGTTGCGCTTTCGCGCGGACAAGTTTTTGGCACCGTTGCCGGGGATGGTAACCAATTGCCTAGTTAGATTTTACCTTACTTAGTTAATCTAGATTTTATCCTGTATCTTTCTTGCTTTTCTTTTATTTTTCTTTTCTCCTTTTCAGGAACATTCTGGCTTGAGTTTAGCGATCACCATCTGAGGAGCTCAAGATGTACATGGCGACAGACCGACATTGGTATGGCCGCGACAATTTTCAAGCTGAAGGAGGCGGCCGATCCAAAGCTGATCAGATCGCAGCTCTATATGCCGAAGCTGCCAAGCTAGAGGAGGCCATTGAGAGGTATTCAATCAAAATGAGCGTGAGGGCAGCCAGAAACCAGCAACCACAGCCATGTGCCATGTGTGGGGACAGGAGACACTCTTACGAGTATTGCCCACTGGCTGATTGGGATGAGGAACCGGAGCAGGATGGCTATTGCTACGGCACTGCATCGTTTGATAACTCGAGCAATTACGTTTTTCAATCCGATCCACCCGAGCCGTACATTGATCCCGCTGAGATCGACTTCATGCATGAGCAAGGGAAGATGAACCAGACGATGTGGGAATAGTTGCAGAGCATGTCCACACAGATGGCCGCTCAAAACAAGTTGTTGGAGCAGTTGAGCCACATGGTCGCCTCACGCCAACCTCAACCTGGAAAGCTGCCACCTCAGCCAGAATGCGAAGGACCAGCTCAGCCAACAAACCAGACCGCACTGCACACGGGCCGCATCAAGGACACGCGCCCCGCATCACCACCTCAAGAACATGTGAACGCAGGCTGCGTGACTGACACACGAGCCGCGTTGAAGGAGGCTGACATCCTGGAAGAACTTGACGCGACCCGCATCATTGAGACACGACCCGCGTCACCCACGGAAGAACATGTGGCCCCAGGTCGCATCGAGCCAAGTCGACCCGCATCTCCACCTAAAGAGCATGTGGATGCGACCCGCACGCCACCTGATGCGACCCGCATGCCGTGGTCTGAGGACCTGGAAACCGAGGGACGCGAGTCGGATTGGTCAGCACGCGATGCCATTTCACTTGATGCGACCCGCACGACACCTGATGCGACCCGCGTCAAGACCCAGACAGAGCGGCTGACTCCTGAGCTCAAGCCTCCAGCAGCTCACCTCAGGTGTGAGTTTCTAGACCCAGATAGATGTTGTCCTGTGATCATAAGTGCAGATCTTGAACCCGATCGGACTGCTACGCTCTTGGAGAAATTGGAAGCTCACAAAAGCGCGATCGGGTGCTTGATCAAGGACTTGAAAGAAATCTTGCGGATTCTTCTGATGCAAGAGTGTGATCGCATGGTCCGTGTACCTCAGAAGTGGGTGCTCCCACCAGTGAGACGCCCCCGCTTCATCCCTCGCTCACCATCTAGTAAGTTTCCATATTTTCTTCTATTTACTTTTGCCTTGTGTAGATTCAAGCATTGAGGACAATGCTTCATTCAAGCTTGGGGGGTGGAATAGAAGAAAATTGTATCTGCACTTAGACATGTTTATTTTTCAAAAATTTTGCATTTAGGTGATAAATTTGTGTGATTGCTAGGATTAGGGACTTGTTTGAAAACTTTTGTTTGTGAGTTGGATGACCTTGGAAAATTAGAACTAACCTCATAATTGACCAAACAAAACTGATTAGGAACAAATGGTTTGAGATTTGTAAAATTGGAAACTTGAATGTCGAGATAGCATTTAGAAACCGAATTGTGCCTTTCAAATATGGAAATAGGGATTTCAAATAAAGAAAGGTTGGATATCCGTTGGTGTGAATGAACACTAGTGGATGTGTGTATTCATGGTGTGTGCGAAAAAAAAAATAAAAAAAAAATAATGAAAAGAAATGAAAAGACGGAGAAAATAAGAGTACTGGCAATAAGTCTTGAATGGACGCCTTTGAGCTCGTCTCCCAAATTAGAAATGAAAGAATAAAATTTTTGCACATATCAACACACGAAGTCCGCAACTTTCTGACCTAAGCTTGATTCAAGCTTGGGGGTGCCAAAAAGGGAAAATCTCTACAAACGAAGGCATAGTTTAGTGAAAGAATGATAAATCGATAAATTCGAGTAATCAACTTTACAAGACTTGAAACATTTAGAGTTTGAGGTTTTATTAATCAATTTGTGAGGTGAATCACAATTGACCAAGGGAAGTCCGAATCATAGCAAAAAGATTCTTGCGTTCTTTTATTGTAGCAATCATGTAAGTTTTCACATTTAGACTTGTATCCGCATTTAGATTTAGTTGTCCAGCACTTTTACCCGAGTTTGAAACTTTTTGCTTGAGGACAAGCAAAGGTTCAGCTTGGGGGAATTTGATACCTCGCATATTTAGTCTATTTTAGGCCTGTTTTAGTACCAGATTCGTGCCCTAATTCACCAGAATCATGGGCATTTCATCGATATATCTTTAGAATTTGGTACTGCTGAGTGTTTGTTTGTTTTCTGCAGGTTTGGAGCAAAACACACGAAGAAACGGTGATTTGGGATGATCTAGTACGGCCCTTACCAGGTTTGGTACGGGTCTCACCGGACTTAGCCGATTTCAGCTCATCACGCCTGGTACGGCCAGGCCGTACCACTTTGGTACGGGCCGTACCTAAAGGCGGCCTGACATATTCAAATCTTGGCAGAGGCTATTTAAGGCGGTGAGCTCTCCAATTTCAAGAGCTTTTCATTCCAGAGACATTTGAGAGCACCGTAAGAGAGATAAAGAGAGCTAAGGAGCTAGGAGCAAGAAGGAAAGAAGAGGAAAGAGGCGAAACTCGACGGATCAAGCTTCCTCCTCTCAATCCCTTCGATCCATGGCTTTCTCTATCACTCTTATTGTATTTTTAGATCAGATCATGTGCTGTGAGTAGTTATTTTAGTTTCTAGGGTTTAGAGATGGATTCTTGATTTGTTTTGACTTTCTTTGACTTGTATCTTGTATGAACTCTTTTGATTGATTGATTGTGATTTCTTTTCTATCTCTTGCTTTGTTTGCTGTGATTGTGTATGATGAACCTCTAGGTCTAGATCAAACCTATCAAGGTCATGTGATCATCTCAATCTCTCATCCAAATCAAGTGCTTAGGGTAGACTTGTTCGAATTGAAGCCGAGAGGTTGAATTCTCCTCTAATCGACAGATTAGAGGATGCCTTAGGTCTCCAATCAACCAGCTAGGGTAGATCTATACCAATATATGAAAATTGAGGTGTAGAAATCCCTAAAAGGCAATCAATTGCATTCCAACCTAGATCTTGATCCAACACACGAGAGTTGAGGCTTAGGAACCTTAGGTATGGTCAATTGAACCTTTCTAAAGAGTTTAGCACAAGGTACCAGCAAGGAATGCATCAACTCGAACTGGTAAGCTCTGTTCTGGCAAGCCAGTACGGGTCTTACCAGAGTGGTACGGCCTTGCCTTACCAAGTTAAGTACGGCCTAGCCGTACCAACTTGGTACGGGCCGTACCACTAGAGGCAGATCACAGATGAAGTCTGAAACCCTGGAAACGCCTTTTATCCATAATCAAAACACAGTTTACATTTCTTCTAGCATTTTATTACACCTGTTTGCATTGTTTGATTTGTTTGAATTGATCTTTTAGGAACTTAAATACCAAACCAAATCCTTCTCACTTCTAGTTTTTAATTGAGTTTGGTAGATTCTAACCTAATAATTGCCCGTCCCTGTGGATCGATACCCGATTATATTACTCGATAGGGGTTGTGCACTTGCAACCCTTACTCGTGAAGTGTAAGCGCGGTTTTAAAAGGTACGCCCTCAAGCGTACCGAAACTTGCGTTGCGCTTTCGCGCGAACACGGTGCATACATTTTGGGGGGTTGTTGATAATTTAAATCTAGCGTTTGATCCCTTCTTTGATAATTTTGTGGATAATTTTGTGGATAATTAGGTGGTGGCATAGGTGGGCCAAAAATTTCTTGTGACATTCTCGCTTGAAATTCCTCTACCGACTCGTGATTAGGAGATGTCATCTTTTAAACCTATTCAAAAAAATAAATGTAAATTACTTCACATATTCAAAAAAAACAAATCTAACATCTTTTTTTAACCTATTAAACATAAATCCGAATTTCAAAAATAAAATCAAACCTATTCAAAAAAATAAATGTAAATTACTTCACATATTCAAAAAAACAAATCTAACATCTTTTTTTAACCTATTAAAAATAAATCCGAATTTCAAAAATAAAATCAAACCTATTCAAAACAAATCTAATTACTTCACATATTCAAAAAAATAAATCTAACATCTTTTTTTAACCTATTAAAAATAAATTCGAATTTCAAAAATAAAATCAAACCTATTCAAAACAAATCTAATTACTTCACATCTAACAAATCCAACATAAAATAAATCTAACAAATCTAATTACTTAACAAATTTAACAAATCTAACGTAAAATAAATCTAACAAATCTAATTTCTTAACAAATTTAACAAATCTAAATTAATCTAACATGAAACTAAATTTACTATACAAAAATAAATCTAGCATAAACTTAATTTACTCTACAAAAATAAATTAATCTAACATGAAATAAATGTAACCTTTAAATCTCGCGGAAAAATCTTCCGGGAGGTGCCGAACTTCGTAATTCCGATACCTTCGTAATTTCGTTTGCGTATTTGTAGAATGAATTAAATTTACAACTATACTTTTTTTAAACATTGAATTTAAAAACTGAGAATAATAAAATTTGAGATTGAGAGAATGAGAATGAGATTATGAGGATTGAGAGAATGAGAGGGTGTGAAAATATTGAGAGGAAAAGGGGTGTATTTATAGAGTTTTGATTGGAGAGAGAATAATATTTGAAATTTAATAAAAAAAAAACAGAATTGACGGGTGGGACCCACCCGTATGGGACAGAAATGACAGGTGGGACCCACCCGATTTGATTGATTTGAACCAATTACTATTTGGGGGGAGGAAATTTTTTTTGAAAAAAATGGGTTTTCGGGTAGCGGGTAAACGGGTGCGGGTACACCCGGGGCCGGGGCGGGTTCGGGTACACGGGTATTCGGGTTCGGGTATGGCGGGTACGGGTGAGCCCGGGTATTTTCCAAAAATGGGTGACCGTCCCGTTTGAAACCCGTACCCGTGTATCCGTTTACCCGGTTATACCCGGGCTCGGGTACGGGTACCCCGGGCACCGGGCACGGGCGGACCGGGTTCGGGCAGCCCTGGGCAGGTTGTGTCAAACCACTAATATGACATGACGTATATTAATCACGTGAAACTTTTTTTATTTTAATTTAAATTGTTGAAATTCAGAAAAAATATCAAAAAATGTGAAAATTATAAAAATTGTAAAATAAGTAAATAATGTTGCAATTTTTTTTTAAGAAAAAGTGGTTGGGTATCTGACATTACTTTAAAAATTCAAATTACAAATATTTATTAGACTAAACTAGAGAAAATAAAAACCAGTACTACACGAGTACCGGTATCATTGAACCTACACCATAAGAGAAACATGGATACTCTATGCGTACCAAAAAAACTGAAAATTAACTAGAAAAAGCTGGATACTTCATGTTTCATACTGTGACATGACATGTAATGTTCGCTCGATTGCAGTCACGTCACGCAACACGCGAGTCACGTCACGTAATCGACTCACGTGACGTGACGTTCCGTGACGTGACTGATCACGACGTGATAAATTTCCTTCTCTAGTCTCATCCCTTCTAAAAATAGATTCAACTCACCCAAGAACTCCCTGAAAATGCCATCCGTTCCAACTCTAGCTCCCAATTTCGACTCATACGAACCAATTTTAGCGCCAAACCCTGATCGATGCTGCATGTTCCCGATCAAGCACCCCTTGATTTGAAAATTTTGCAAAAGGCTCTAGCATCCTTCTGGACAGCCGAAGAGATCGACCTATCGCATGACATGGTTTACTGGGAGCAGATCCTAACTCTAAACGAACGCCATTATATCTCTCACGTTCTTGCCTTCTTTGCCTCGTCAGATGGTATTGTGCTAGAGAACCTCACTACTCGATTCATGTCGGATGTGCAAATCTCAGAAGCTCTCACCAATTATGGGTTAAAGATTGCCATTGGAAACATCCATTCCGAGGCATATTCGCTCTTGTTGGAGAAGTACATCAAGGACCCAGTTGAAAAGACGCGCCTTTTCTCAGCCATTGAAACCTTACCATGCATATTAAGGAAGGCTGAGTGGGCCTTGCGCTGGATTGAGTCGTCAGACTCATTTGCCGAGAGACTTGTAGCATTTGCATGTGTGGAAGGTATATTCTTATCTGCGATCTAACCTTCTCAAATGAGTTGATTGATTTCTAGAGATGAGGGACTACACTGTGATTTTGCCATTTTGTTGTATCAATTGCTGAACAATAAGCTTGGCGAAGAAAGGGTCGGGTTGATTGTGACTGATGCGGTTGAAACTGAGAAGCAATTTGTGTGTGACGCATTACCGGTGGCACTAGTGGGAATGAATGGGGATTTGATGGTGCAATACATAAAATTTGTAGCAGATCGGTTAATGGTTTAAATGTTTAATTGGGGTATAAAAAATTGTATGGGGCTGCGAACCCGTTTGATTGGATGCAGTTGATTTCACGTCAAGCTTAAGGAACCTGTTCGTTTGTTCACGGGGATTACACGGGATGAGATTTGACGGAGATGGGAATTCACTTTTGAAAAAACGGAAACTCATGGGTACGGGTACAAACAGGAATAATTATAGGAAAGTTAAAATGGGTGTTCAGTTGTACGGTGGTATTAGTTGTGGGAAATTCTATTTTTCTTTCTAAAATGCTTGATATCAATACAATTATTCTTATTAATAATTATTAGTATAATAAAATAATATGAATAACATAACAACACTTGTCAGTTATTATTTTATAACGATGTTTTTGCTCGTAAACTTGTTATCCAACTACCGAAAAATAAATTTAAATTTAAATTAGCAAATTGATAATTAATCATTTTTAATTTGCTTGAAATAAAATAAAAAAATGTATATTTTTAATTTTACTTCAATACTATTTTAGAAGGTTGGTTTTTACTATTTTAAAAAATGAATTTCAATTTAAATAAGAAAAAAATTGTGCACTAATATGCTATAAAAAAATTAGCTGTAATTTGTAAAAGAAGTATTAGAAATAGCATAGGAAATTATCAAACAAATATTTATACAAAAATGAATATCTATTTTCGTTACTTTCTATTTGAACAAATAACAAAATAATCATAGATATATATTTCACAGTAAAATTAAGTACAATAACGGGTTGTAAATTTTTCCATATATTTAAATTTAAATAATTTATAAAAATATGAGATGTAAAAAAATAAAAAAAAATTTACGAATGGTGTTTTAAGCAAATTAAAAAATATTTTTATTTATAAATTTAAGACTCGTCAAATTAAACTGGACGCTGCAAGTCATTTAATTTACTAATGAGTGCCAAAGTTCTTGACTATTGTTAGTCCCACAAGTTCTAGTAAAATTAAAAAGGAAGTCCTTATATATATTATTTGTTATGTGTGTGAAGTGAATTTGAGTTAGGAGAGATGGTAGGTATTGAGCCACATGGAGAGATAGCATGAATCAGAAACAATTCATGTGAAGAGAGGGAGGAGAGAGAAGAGTGAGAACAAAAAAATTGAGTCTAACATGATAATTTTTTTTCCAGAAAAATGAATTGAGATGGGAACAGTGGAGAATAACCTATTGACTGATTTTGGAAAATAACTGGCCTGCCGAACAGCTGCAGAAAATTTTAAGTTTACTCTGCTCGAACCCACCAAATTCACAGCAAAATTTGATTGCCGAACATGGCCTAAATGGGATTGGTAATGGTGGGTATAACTATGACTTCATTCTAGATTAGAATTTCTAGGTTTTGTTAGTTATTAAAATTATCTATGGTGCTTTTTTTTAGCTTTCATTAGGTTTTTATTTGGGGAACGTAATGTTTTATCTAATTATATTTTGGTTGATAAGTTTAAATTGTCTTGGCCATAACAACATTTCTTCTTTGAAATCCATTAGTCCAGTTTTAAGTTACCGTCAACTTAGATGAGAGAACAGAAGGTAAGTCTGGGGAGTGACCAGATTAACTATGCATGGAGAACAGCTTGGGTCTCATGAGTTTAGAGACCGTCCAATTTACTTTAAGATTCGTGCACACAAATGTTAAACAAATGCAAAAAAATGTGACGCGAATCTTAAAGCAGATCGAACGGTCATCGAACCCATCAAACTCACTTTGAGTCCGATGGCATTGGACCCAAATTGGTTCCCTATGCATGACATTTCCAGGAACTTCCGCTTGTATTTCTACGAGGAACAAGCCTGTTATTCTTTGCCATCTCCCATTGCTCTTTTTGTTCCTTTTTTTTTAGAGTAATTGCCATCTTCAATTGTTGTCATTATGACCACTTTCAGACATTTCAAGGAAATAAGATCATCACGAACAAAGGATTCAAAGGAAAATTGTTTATTCTTATAAATTTGATAGAATCGTAGATGACTATTATTCAATCTAGATTTTTTTTTTTTTGTACATGTGATCTGCATCATTAAAACGACAAAATTTAAGGAACCTGAAATTTCAAATTTTGTTAGCCCATACAAAAGCCGTCTAAATTTAACCATTGAAAAAAAAAACATAATGAAAAAAGGGATGTAGCATAGTTGGCTATGAAAAAAAATCATAGAATTGTTAATTACCCAAATATCGAGAGTTAGATTCCCCTCACGACTTCACCGCTTCTGCAAATATTTGATTGTTTTGCCAACTCAGGTTCTTGGTGTACCTCTACTTACCACTTCTCTTACATTGATTTTTAAAAATCCGAAGACTCTCTCCCTTCCTTGATCTTGTACAAAATGCACAAAAAATTACAAGTGTCACTTCAAAGCGCAGAACAGGATCAACATGTGACACACTGTTTGGCTTTAAAATTTTGAAACATCACTTGAGAAGACTAGTGGCAAAGGGTAGATGTTAAGAAAAGACGTGCACTTTACTTTCCAAGCATTCACCGGGCTGAATCCATATCTCATGAGGTACTAGAATATTTGAGTTTGGATCCGAACTGTCCCAATCAGAATACGGAATGAACAGGACCCCTTCAATATTCGTGCCAAATCAGATCAGACAGTCTGAATCCAAACTCATATATTCTGTTACCTCATGTGATATGAATTCTCACAGGGCTAAACCTCCAAAATATGAAGTACCGGATCCACTCAACTCACTCAAATTTTGCGTTAGATCTGGACCATCCGATCAGATTCCCAACCAATCCTTTCCGAAATGGAATGCACAGTAACTCTTTACTATTCGTACAAAATCAGATCTGATGGTCCGGATCTAAGCTCAAAATTTGAGTTACTTTAGGTAATTTGAATTCCTCCTCCCATCCCCGCCCCTCAAAAAAAAAAAAAAATGAAAAAGCCCCCTACTCTTGTGTTTCTGAAGCTCAGCCTAAAAATGAAAGGGCACTAAAACTGGTGAGTGCCCCAGGTGCAGCAATTAACTTGTATGCATCCTATCTAAAAATATGTAAGACCACATGGGAATGCCAACCAACAAAACAAAATTGTTAATTAAAAAAAAAAAAATCAATACTACAGAAGTGCGGAATTGTAGACAAGTTCAGGATCTCTGATGTTATTAAACCACAAGAAAATGACTAACAGAACTACCAATCTGTGTTTAGCATCTTTATTTGGTTTTATGTTTAGGAGTTATTCAAGCATTTGGGGGTAAATTAGACACTATATGACCCAATAGCTTTAACATAATTGAATAGTTAAATTCGCCAAAGCAGACAAGCAGAACATGTAATACTTATTCTCCTAATGTATGCCTCTGACAAGCTATGATAAGATTGCCGACCGCTTGCACTTGCCTGTCATAGTCCAAAGTCTCAAAAATAACTTTAGCTCAGAGATTTGAGGGAAAAATATCAATGAAAAAAGTTAAATAAAACAACTATACCGCATCACCACCACTTTTGGTGCCATACTCCTTGATCGATCCCTAGGACGATTTACTGCTAGCATAGAGCAAGAGATAATAAAGATATAAAATACAACACACCACAGTCAGAATTCGTGAGACATAAAAATCGAGGGTTAAATCAACATAAAACAAAGAGACTGAATATCCAAAATTAAACCAAATACATAACAAGGTCGAGATGTGCCATGAAGCTTCTCTGCATAAGAAAACAGATATCATATTATGTGTAAGTACCACAAATAGGTGAGTCCCAAACTTCCAACAATTGGTCAAATAGCTAGAAGATTTATTCGCAATATTAGCTCCAAAACACCAAATGCCCTGTAAAAGGTTAATTCAACAAATGAACAGAAAAAAACATGTTAATATATGCCCACAAGTATTCAGTACTGTCATCAAGATTCCAATACACATCACTGAACCATTCTATTGTCTTTTTGTTTTTGCTTTTGTTTTCTGCTATCAAAACATTTTTAGGTAATTAAATCATACAACCCTTGTATCAACAGAATCAGGGAGACATTATTAGGACCAAGACATGTATAAATATCGGTTGGCACAAAGCTTGAGATGCAGAATTCATACAAGATTGATATTACAACATGGCTAAAATTGGAATCCACATTTTAAGTTGCAAATAATTAGAACACATAAAGCATCTATATAAAAACAAATATAAAATTATCCCCAAAAAGAATTGAGAGTGGATTTTATTTTATATTTTCTTTTTCTTTTGAAAATGGTGGACTTCCCAACATTTTTCATATTAAACAGAAAAGCAAAGAATACGAATCGCACTATAAATATCACCCAATAAAAAATCACCTAATCAAAAGGGGTTGCAGTACAACACACGGTAACCAGTAATACCTAATACTAAGCCTACGCAACTTTCCAACAAAAATAGTTGATTTAGACAGTTACGTACCCTACTCTGCTTGTTTATTTAACAGAAAAATATAGATCATGCCACAGCCAATCCAATCTACCAAACAAAAGAAATGTAAATTACGTTTACGGACTGTTACTTTCTTTCTCATCAGTTCAGATTCATTTAAATTAGTCTCTGTCAAGTATGGGCTTGGTAACCTTACCAAAAGTAAGAAGCAGGCCCACAAGCTACCGCCATTATTTCATCTCCAACATGAACTTCTCATATTCCGACTGCTCCGGCTGCGGGGCTGCTGGTTGTGGAGGTGGGGGTGGGGGTGGGGGTGGCGGGCCCACTGGAGCTGCCGGTGCCGCCGTACCAGCTGCCCAAGGTGCATTTGCAACACTCTGTGAAGCATCAGCAGCTGGTGGTCGAGGTGGGCCGACTGGTGTCACACCCGAATAGTAGGATGCATAACCATAATGAGGTGGTGGATATGCAGCTTGATACCCTGGAGGAGCTGCAGAAGAGCCATATGCCGGTACCGGAGGTGCGGGCTGCCCTGATGAAGCAGGGTGCATTCCGGGTGGAGGCACAGTCGAGTATGAAGGGGCTTGGTATGGTGTGTAAGATGGTGGGGCTGAATGCGGTTGGCCCCATGGCACTGGGGCAGGTTGATAACTCCCAGGTGGGGGTGGGGGCGGAGGGCCCATGTAATGCTGAGGGGGTGGTGGGTAACTGGTCGTACCACCAGGTGGAGGTACCTGTCCAGGTACAGCAGGTACATTTGTTGGGGCTGTAGGGTATGCTGAATTGGGATGTGTTGGTCGTGGAGCTGGGGAGGAGGTGGGGTAGCCTTGGTATGGCGGTCTTGGTGCACTCGGGGGTGTGGTAGCTGGGGGTGGTTTTGTTCCAGCAACTCGAACAGCTATATTACGGCCTTCCAGGTTGTACCCATTCATCGCCGATATAGCCTGGTTTGCCATTGACACATCTGCATACTTCACAAAACCATAACCTTTGCTGACCCCAGTGATCTTGTCCTTTATAACCTTTGCCATGACAATCTCTCCAAATGATGAAAATAGCCTAATCAATTGGTCATCTTCCAGAGTTGGTGGGAGAAATCCAATATATAAATTACACTCATCAAACTCCTTTTTCATTCCGTTAAATCCTAATCCTGGCGACCCATTTGAACCGGATAAAGCCCAAGGGGGGTTTGTCACTGCTGTACTGGAATTAGTGCCATTGCCGGAACCAGTAGACCCTGGCCCGATAGCGAGAGTTGCCCCAGTTTTAGTAAGAGACTCCGGGCCACTCCCACCTAATTCAGCCAAGAAATTCTGGTACTCATCATCCATCTTTTTACCAACAGTACCTTTAACCGGACAGTCAATTGTTGGGTGGCCCCCATCCCCGCAAATCTTACACTGCACGTCGCTCTTGAATGTGGTAGATCGGGCAGGACATGCATACTGCCTATGACCTGCTTCCCCGCAGATCCGACAGAACTCCTCATCTCTTATCGTACCATTCAAGGCTGCTAGTTCTCTCAGTTGCTGCCTCTTATGCTCATTTAACACCTCATCTACAGGAGTCAAAAGCTTCTCTACCATACCGGCAGCAGCATCGAGTGCTTCTTGTGTGTCAGCCTCGACTAACACATGCAAATCTTCATTCTCTGATGGGTCTGGTCTCAAATCCCTTTTCTGAAGCAGTTTCCCCTCCTTAATGGATCCCTTTCCCCTGATTACAATCTTTGCACCTGTTTCCTTCTCCATCCGCTTTTGGGTATTTCCTCGGGGCCCGATGATCAGTCCGATGAAGTTGTAACCTGGATACTCCTTCATCGGTATATATAGTTTCTTATACAATTTAGGAGGCCTATAATCAGCTGGTGGTTTAAAAGCTGGATTTTTCTTAATGAGCTGAGAGATTATCTCTTGCCTCTCTCTGTTGAGGCGCTCACGCGCACGAAACTCGCGGGTGTTTATCCGGATCCCCATGTTGTCATACACAGGTTCGGGTGAGGGAGATCGGGCACCCTCAGGCCGGTCATCTAATGGTAGACCCGACTGTAGCAACCGACTAATTTCTAAGAGGCGGGCGTTCAATGATTGTACCTCAGGGTCGAGCTCTATTGGGAAATCCTTCATGAAATCAGGTAGAGTGATAACAGGTTTCGGCTCCTCATCAGCCCAGCGGGTTTTCCGCTTGCGGGTTCCACCTGTGCCATCAGCTGAGGATTGGTCGGAGGGGTTGGAGTTGTTCTCGTCTGGCTGTGGATCCCAGCGACTACGGCGGCGGCGGCGACCGGTGGAACCGTCTTCATCACCGCCAGATCCGCCGGTTGGGGTGGCGGTGGAGGCGGGATTGCTGTTTTCGGGATGGCCAGAGGAAGCCAGGGCGGTTAGGGTTTCTTGAGAAAGGTTCGCGGGAGGAGCAAGGTTTCCGTGCGTAGAGTCGTGGAGTTGAAAATGATGGGAAGCATCGGTTAGGGTTTCGACTGGAGTAGTGAGGTTCTCCATTGGCCGAGAGATGGAGAAGAAGGTTCCAGATTTTAGCGAAGGATAGAGGCGGCTGTAACTCGTTTATGGCTTGTTTGGTTACGCTACGAGGAATTTATCGGACACGGATCCGAGTCTGCGGCGAGTCGGTCGAGATTCGACTCACTCGAGACTTGCAGTTTGAGAGAACAGGGTAATGTACATTTCAGTTCCTGTAGCGTATGGAAACTTTATGATTATGCGGCGGGTTGCTGGCAGCTACCTCGAAGATACTTTAGAACTTCAAAATTCTTTAATTCTGGTAGGCAAACAAACTAAGCTTGGTCGGTTAATTTACAATCAAATTATATAGCAAAAGTTGATCATATGCGACGATATTTTTATGTACTTTTTAATCACTCTCGTTCTTTCAGCTATCGCATATATTCAGAGGCCCGACATTTTTATTAATATCCAAAGTTAATTACAAATTATTTTAATTTACTCATGATTCCCGACTTTTTCCAAAAATATTCAAACCGGCCATAAAATGGCCGGTTTCATCTCTCCAGAAGCCGGCTATTTTATGGCCGGTTTCCTTTTTTTTTTTTTTTTTTAGAGACACTATGAAGAACAAGATAATAAAATCTAAAAATAAAAAATTCGAATTTTTTGTTTAAATTATTTGTTAGATTACTTCTTTTGATTTATAATTAGCATATTTACAGTGAAATACACTAGATTACTTGAAATTATGTTGAATTACACTATATTACATTAAATTACACTAAATTATGTTAAATTATGTTGAATTATGCTAAATTACACTAATTTCGCTAATTATAATGAAATATGGTAAATTACGCTAAATTAAGCCGATTTTGTGCCATCTTTCATAAATCATAAAAAATAGTAAAAAAATTTCAAAAATAGTAAAAATTGGTATTCTACAAGTTCATTATATAACTAATTTACTGAGCTACTTAGATTGATCTTAATCGGAAACTTCAACTCAAGTTTTGAGGCTCTTCTCTTTGTTTTTTGGCAATTCTGAATTTAAAAAAATGACATAGTCGTCACCGACGCATGCGTATTTTCACAAGCTTTCCGAAAAGTGGTCATTTGCTGAAATCGGACACTCGAGCGCCGTTTATGGCCGTTTGAAGTTTCGTCGTCGTTTTTCGCCTTTTCAGTGAAGATATCGTCCATATTCATATGTAATTTAGAGTAATTTACCGTATTTTAGCGTAATGTAATGTAATTTTGCGTAATTTAACGTAATATAGTGTAATTCAACATAATTTCAAGTAATTTAGCGTATTTTAGTATAAATATGCTAATTATACATAAAAGAAGTAATCTAACAAATAATTTAAACAAAAAATTCAAATTTTCTGTGTTAGATTTCATTATCTTGCTCTTCAGAGTGTCTCTTAAAAAAAAATAGTTTATAATTATAAATCACTATAAAGATAAAAGAGAACCAAAAAATAGTTTCTAATTATACATCACTATGAAGACACACAGTAATTTACCAGAATTTACCGTATTTTAGTGTAATTTAACGTAATTTAATATAATATAGTGTAATTCAACATAATTTCAAGTAATCTAGTGTATTTTAGTATAAATCTGCTAATTATAAATCAAAAGAAGTAATCTAACAAATAATTTAAACAAAAAATTCGAATTTTCAGTGTTAGATTTCATTATCTTGCTTTTCATAGTGTCTCTAAAAAAAAAAAAAAAAAGGAAACCGGTTTGGATATTTTTAGAAAAATTCGGAAATCATGAGTAAATTAATTAATTTGTAATTAACTTTGGATATTAATAAAAATGTCGGTTCAGAGGCGGACCAATTATACAAGAATGGGTCAATTGACCTCTATTTTTCTTTATATCAGGCAAACCGTGGTTCAGAGACTGGCAATATATCAGGCAAAATGACCGCTCTCTCTCTAACCTCAAGGTGGAGGCCCTTTTCAATTTTTCTAATCTGGAATGGTACATGAATAAACTGTCAGATATATTCGGAGCCCAGATTGCACAGAGAATTGTGGAGGATCAGCATGATATGATTTTATATCCTGAGGTGGATGATAAGTTCATGTTTATCCAGGCAAGAAATGAGGGTTTTCTGTTAAAAAGGCCTATCATATGCTAAATCTATTGCAGCCACTTGAACGACAATTACTACCTGATAAGGATGAAAATGTTTGGGACATGATTTGGAAAACAAGGGGCATCATCCCACGCATCAAAATTTTCTTCTGGAAAATTCTCAGTAAGGCCCTTCCTACCTCATCTGAAATTGCCAAACATCTGCACAATGCACAGCCGGAATGTAGAATTTGTAAACACTCACAAGAAGACATCATTCATATGCTGTTTCGATGTCCACATGCACGAGCCACTTGGTTTATATCACCTCTAAGCCTGCGCAAAGATGTTCTCAATCAGGAATCACCAAGGGAGACTCTCCTTTACCTTTGGAAGAGTATGCAACCAGTAAAAATCGAGCTGTTCATGTCTCTGGCATGGCAAATTTGGAAGACAAGATGGTCATAACTGTTTCAGGGCATAGAATGTAACCCAGAAAGCACAGTAAGAAATGCAATCCTGCACTACCATTTCCAACCTAAATCATTACCGTTATCTGTCATAGAAGCTCCTGCTGAGTCGGCCCTGACAGCTAGAGGTAGTAGTGGTAGCACAGTCTCACATCAATGCTGGTTTGATGGATCTTTCAACCAGAATGAAAGGGGAGCAGCTTTCATTCTAGAATCTCAGGAACAGCTGATCAGGTATGAATTTCGGTTTTCTAACAAAGAGGTGTCACCTTTCCACATGGAAACATGCGCCCTGCTGATGCCAATGCAGGCGACATCTGATTTGGGAATTAACAGTTGTAGTTTCTATTCAGACTCAGAGGTGTTGATTAAATCGCTAAATTCAAAGGCAGGAAATTAAACTTTGCAAGTTGTTGATTGGCGCTCATATCCAGAACTGGTACGTATCTCGAATTTCATGAGGAAACATGATTATCGCTGTTACTACACGCCACGAGAAGAGAATACCAAGGCCCACTTGTTGGCCAATTCGGCAAGATCAGGGCAGTTCTCGTATCAAGGATACACATATCCTTTCTTCTCAAACTTCTGACAGCAAGCATCAGTAGCGACTGTACTGTGTTTTTCTTTCTGCTTTAGTCTTTATATTTCAATATTTGATGTATTCTGTAAGTCTCTTTGTATGAACTTTGCTACTGATGAATGAGAAGCCTAAGGGCCATTTCAACCAAAATAAAAAAAGAAATAGTCTTACGAATTTTTTAATTACCTTTGTCTTTTATTTTCTATATTTTGAATGTTATCATGACAAGTTTTAAATGGTGCATATCTGTATAGGAGGAGTCTATTAATAAGAAATTAGTTGCTTTAAAATTCGTGCTGGACGGTTCAGGTATTTACACGAATAAACTCAAAAGCCGTGTTATCTCAGGATATGCGGATTCAACCAGGAGCTCGTTCTTCAGTCTTAAATGAATTGGTTTTTATTGATCCATTTGATCAATCGATCATGTTAAGAAATTAGCAACTCTGAACCATAAATTGTTTTCAGTTTTGCTCAATTTGAAAAATATGGTAAAGCCGAACAGGGTTAAATCTTTGGTCGCACCAATGCACCTTAATACCTTAATAAGCATTCAAAGTTAGGACAGTCCACAATTCCAAGTCATGTAAAGCTTCGACTCGTTTAGTGATTCACCTAAAAAAGAAAGGAAACTGACAAGATAACATTTACTACTTTTTACTGATGTAATTCTGTCATGATTTTTTCTTAGATTATGAAGTAGCAAAATTCAAAAACAAGTCATCATTTCTTGCATCAATTTCTTAAATATGATAGCCCGGCTACCCAAATTTTACAGCGCTGAATAAATTAGCTAACACAACATTATTCAAAACTACAAAAACAATGTTGAAATTAGTCAAAAATAAACCCCACCGTCTCCAATCCTAGTTTGCTAGAAAATTCACCCAAATTAATTCATAATTATGAGAACAAAAACCTATTAAAGATAACATGCCTCATAACAATGAAGCACAAATAAAAGGACTATTGATTTACCATCCTAGGACGAGTTTAATGCATCAAGCTGTCTCTGAAGCTCTTCCAGATCATCATCAATCCCGTCTGTCACTGTGGGACCCACCTGCTCAGAGTATTTGTCAGCTGTAGGCAGCTCATGCACAAGGCCTTCTGGAAGAATGCCTAGCCATGACAGGAAAAAAAGTAGAAAAATAAAGACATCTTTCGAAGGATATCTTTTGTGCTTGTTTCATTTTCTCGAGAATTGTGCTTAATAACTTGCTTGGTACCGAAATTGAAATAGAAGCATAATTTAATCAGACTTACTTGATGTATTTGCAGCAGTTGATGAGTCAGCATCACTATTATCAACAATACTGCACCAAGATAGTTACTAAATGTGAGTGCGCATGTTAAGCAAAGAACTAGGATCTATTGATAACATATTAGCTTAAAGACTTTGACGACATTTCTCAAATCAAACAAAACCCTTTCGAATTTAGAAAAAAAAAATTATATGCACCTTGTTGGTCTTGTAGGTTGGTTGTGATCAAATTTCATGCAATTTGATATTTCTATCAAAGGCTGTCAAGTATGAATCGTTGCAAATTTCCGAGCGTTTCATGAACCATAAAACTAGCATCAAATTTCATCATTTTTTGTCATTATATACATTAGGTACAGATCATATTCCAGCTGCTGGAATTTAAAATTATAAATTATTCATGACGATTATCAAAATTCTCAAATTAATTCAATGTCAATGGAGAATATCAAATGACGCTCAAATTGTTATAAATTTGGTACAACAACAAAAAAAATAGCACAAACATACATGATCTCAGAGATATATATATAGAGACAGAGAGAGTAAAAGGAAACAGTACCTGATGTTCCATTCATTGTCCAAGTGAAGTGGTTCTTCAATTACACTGGATACCTCAGCTTCAATCTTAGCTTTAGCTGCAGCATCTCTTGCGGGTTTTGATTCCATGTATTCTTTCTACATATTGGAAATAACACTTCTGAAGTGAAGTCTCATGCTGAACAAACAGAATACTCTATATATTACAAGTAAAACTATAAACCTGACGATCAACACATGCAGCATTCGAACATTGTGGGTTTGGCTTCATTTCCATGGTTGGGAAGTAATCCTTCAAGGAATTGTATCCCTGCATATTTACAGAATGTCAATTAACCTCTCACAGTGCTGGGGGATTTTTACAGAATTTATTGTTAATAATACAAATAAGTATTCACAACTAAAGTTAAAACGTTTGTGCGCACACATACGAGAGAGAGAGAGAGAGAGAGAGAGAGAGAGAGTACCAAGTAAGGTGAAACTTGTCCAAATTTAAGCAAGTACTTCAAGCAATTTTGAACTAATAGACCTGCCACGACGCCCTGAATAAAATTCCCAAATCTGTATTAGATTAACCACCATGGGACGAACTTAATTATAAATAAACTAAAGAGTTTAAGACCAACCACAGAATTGGCTTACAAACTTTTGGTATTCTTTCTGCTAACATGTTTCTATTTCTAAACGAACAGCAACAAAAAAATCAAATAGCAACTCCTAGCTTTGAAAATATTGTACAAGTAAAAACAAAGTCAAGGTACCAGTATTTTCCATAGTCCAGACAGTTACACCAAAAGGTAGTATGTTATCAGTCAACTGCACAGAGTAAGAAGAAAGAAACCTAAAGTTTCTTTTTTTTTTTCTTTTTGTCATTTGCAAATAAATCTTCTCCCATTACCATGGTTGTAGGAAGAGAAGCGGCACATACACCTTCACGCTTCAGTGTACGCTCATCGACTCCAGAGGCTACAACCTATAGGCACCACAAATGTACATTCCAAAAACTTTTATTCAAACTTAGATGGTGTAGTACTCTTGCAACATAAACTAGCATGTATTAGTTGCAGATGGTCGTGGTAATTTTTGCTTACTTGATTTGAATTACCGCTGGCTCGCCAAGCCTATCAATTGGGCAGGAAAAAGGAGGAGGGTTCGTGATAGGCTTGGCGAGAAACCCTCACAGATTAGGCAGGAGTAGTACTATGATGGGTGACTTCCTGGGAAGTCCGGTTGGATTTCATTTCTAGCCTACCCCAACTTGTTTGAGAATAAAGGCATTGAAGAAGAAGAAGAATGAAGCTAACTACAATGATAAATGTGAAAGAGCTGTACCAAAGGAGGAGCACATGCAAAGCAAGCAGTTTCACCAGGAATCAAAAGCTGAATGTGACCTGACACTGCATCTTCTGATACACCTGTAATATTGAATGATGAATACTGCATCAATATCACCTCTATATTACCTCTCTTGATTTGTTATGGATAAACTAGGGTTTTTTACTTTATTTCACGATTAATTAACAAGTTGCCATGATTACTCTAGTTTTCTCTTTTCTTCTTTTCCAATTATTTTGCTTTAAATAACTTTCTCTATTAATTTATTTCTGTAAGGGATGGGGGAGGGTTTTATTTTTAAATCAGCAAAAAATAACTAACTCATAAATAACACCAAATAATTAATATTACCAGACTCCATCCATGTTTGTCTGAGCTCATTACATGCCTGAAAAAAGGGAGAGAAAAGCATGAGCAAGATCTGTGGACAAGAAAGGCATTTTGGACCCAAGTTAAAAACAAATCACCATAAAAGGGTCATGTCTGAGTTTTTGCTGATAGTTGTTACCTGATTAATGACCATACGAGCCTCATAATTATCAACACAGCTCAGAACAAGATCAACTCCACTCTTCAGACTATTAATAAAAACATCAAATCCCTTTACTGTAGTTATGTTCATTGAATAACTCTGCAATGAAAAAGTGTTTTTTTTTTAATATGTAAAAGGGATTATAAGGTAAATCAAGCACCTCTGCAGGTGGCAAGGGCTTTACTATATATGATATCTAGAAAAGAGAAATGCGGAAAAAATTATTCAACTCTCATAATACAGTGTAAATTTTTGCAACAAATAAAATCAGTCCTATTCCGGTTTTATTATTTATTTTCCTCAAAGATCCGCTTGTTTCATGTTAAGTTGCATAATGAGGTTAAATTGAGGCCAAGTGAGTACTATTATGTATTAAACTATAAAGCAGTAGAGGCAGTACTAAATCAAACAGATACTTGATTCATGGTCAAAGCTTATCTCATAGAACAAGGCATATTGCTATACCAGTATTATACAGGTGAAGATCGGTACTATAAAACTTTCATGATCTCAGATAATTGTCCAGGTAGCAGCTCAATTATACTTATGAAGACAATGTAAGAGTAAAACAAGAAATAAAGAAATACAAAAAAAAAAACCACCATAGGAACAGAATTACTAATTTCAGATATAAAAATGCACCTCTAACACAACATCTGGATTTATTTCCGAAAGCGTTTGGACAGCTGCATCAGTTTTGGTCATTCCAACCTATAACCAGAGCGAAACTAAACATAAATATGGGGCTAAATAGCTCTACAAACTTTATTCATAATTTTAGGATCCTATACTATGCTTCTAAGCTCATAAGCATGCATTCTGTACCAAAGAGGACAGGACTGGATTTGTATCTGGTAAATCATTTTCTATTTCACAATTTATAGTCAATCTCTCTCTCTCTCTCTCTCTCTCTCTCTCTCTCTTTTTGAAAACTTCGCAGAGGTTGCGAAGTCGTGAGCGGGACTCGAACTCTCAACCTTTGGGAAGCCACAATCCTAGGACCTTTTTTCCTAGCCAACTGTGCTACCGCCCCATCTCCAATCTCTCTCTCTCTGTTTTTTTTACTCCATTATGGTTTTTCCGGTGCAATGAGCATCCAAACAGAAATGAACAAAATACCAAATTTAAAAAGAGAGGAGAAAAGAGAGTCACCTGATCTGGTCTGAAGAAGAGGCGGTTCATGTTAGCTAGCTCAACAGTATCATAATCATACAACAACAGACGCCCAATGCCACACCTTGTCAGCATCTCTGCAGCTACACTGCCAACACCTCCTATACCCTATTCAAATTTAATAGTGTATTAATATCACACAAGTACCAGAGTCACGGAATATTATGCTTGTTAGGAGTGCAAAATTAAAAAGAATTGTCCTTCTATCGATTTAGCTAGTGAAAATCTGCTTAGTAACAATGCTTCATGATATAAACCCAGGAAATTCGTCTCAGGTTTTGTATTACTATCTCCAAATTGGAACTGACACTAAAATTTTAGTTGGAACGTTATGCATTGTTGTTCATCCAAACCTAGTTGTAATGTTTAATTGCCTTTTTTTGGCTTAATTGGGGCTATTTTGTGATCTCGATTGAGGCTTACTCGAATACATGGCTCTGAACTCAACAGACCCTTAATTTAGGTGCAGGATCGCATCAGTTCTTTGGATAACAGTTCAAAGTTTTTATGGGTAACTACTGGACACGTACCCTTTTAACAGGAGTTGATCTAAATTGAATTATAGTTTGATTTATCTTTTATCCGGTGTATTTGTTCGGATGAGAGAGAGAGAGGGGTACATACAACAATCGCAACAGAGTAATCACGTATTCTCTCATAATTCTCTACAATACCCATTCTCTGAAGAGCCATCAGCCTACTATAAGGGTTGCTATCAACAACCTCTGCACTCATATCCTAAGTTTACAAAATTAATGTAGTCAATCAAATAATATAACTAAAAGGAAATCAAAGTAGATATATACCAGCAATAATGTACCAGAATAATCTCCTCAAATCATTCATACCTTCACTTTTGATCGCTTTGGATTAGATGTCATAGTCGAACTCATGATTCTACTAACTCAGTTCTTGTATCTGCTAATTCACAGACATTATAATTAGACAATTGAGAAGAACATTGTATATAAGCTCTGCAACATAATTTACAAGTAACACTAATCGAATAGTTCAAGTGGTTTTCCAGCTAAATAAATTAGAACTCCCCATAATCCCTCAACAGACGAAGCAAGGGGCCCAGGCCCTCTCTATCCTATTATCTGTGAATCAACGTTAATATTAGAACCTTCCCCCATATCAAGCCAAAGTCCGTTAGTGCTGCCATGGTTTGGAAATCTATCGGCAGCCACGGATCCGATTATTGGGCGATTTACCAAAACGACTAGTGCGTTTGGATTTTGGTGAACGAACGCTTCAATCGGAAGAAACTCACCTTGTGTCCGAGTTACGCCGATTCTTCGTTCTAGTGTGTTTGCAACTGACAGATGGGTTGATGATCGGAAAAGAGATCTGGGAGAGAGTGAAGTAAAAAGAGGAAGAAGATGGGTCTGTCTGGTGGGGTCCAACGGTTCTAAATGCTGAGAAAAAATAATAGTGACTTTTTGGGCCGTCGAATTTAATTTCTTGAGCCTGAAACCATAAAAACCAAGTCCTGACTCAATAAAGCCCACAAGCTGGGTTTGGGCCATAAAGCTGGGTTTGGGCCTTATGGCCTTGAGAAAATATGCATTAGCGTAACTCACGCATGAGTTCAAATATGCAAGAAGCAATTTGAGGAATGTAATTATATCAAACACTATTAGAATCAACTACATGGATCTCATGCAAATACGAGTCAATGGAATGAAGCTAATTACATTGACATTGTTTGCATGGACTATCTATTTTATTGATATCAATTGTATGAGCATTTCTTGTCTCGTGCTAATTATAATGCAAAAGAGAAATACTAACAAGTTTGTAGGCATTATCCATATATGTTTTTATCGGATTGGATATTTATTAAAAAATATATAAATATTATTGAAAAATACTATAAAGTTCATAATATTTATCTAGTTATAATGATGAATAATACAATTTTTTCATAATATATATTAAACTAGAGGAGAGCTCAAATGCCTTCATTTTTTAAAACTTTAATAACTCAATATTGAAAACTTATTAGTCAAAATAAAACCGTTAGATATGATCTACATCATTTTATCTATGCATGTGTAAAAAATTACGATATTTCAACTTTATTGTGTTTGTCATCAAGAGCTTATAAAAATGTACTGATGTGGATAATTTCTAGACGTTCATTTTTCAACTTATTGATTCACATAAAAACAAAAACGAAACGTGATAACTTTTTCACGAGCACGTAGTGAAAATCATATATATTACATCTAACTGTTTTATTTTGACGTTTATGTTTTAAATTTTTGAATTATTAGCATTTTAAAAATAAAAGCATGATGGAGGTACAAAAAATGGAGGCATTTGAACCCTCCTCGTTAAACTATATGTAATGTAAAACCATATCAATATCCGTATCAACGCGGATATTCGGATATTGAATATCTATATCTAATTTTTTGAATACAAATCATATATTATCTATTCCGTTTCACCCCTAATTGTAACTGTTACCATGGGTATCATCCAATATTGCCACACACTGCTAGGGGCGGATTCAGAAATTAGGTCAGGAGTAGGCAGAAAAATAAGTTGGGCTGAGAAGAAAATAAATTGAGAAAAAAAAATGAATAATGTTTGCGTAGATAAACTCTAACAGGTAAGCAATAGTCGACAGGCCGAAATTAGTTTTCACATTGTTGGTACATGAATCTGTGTATAGTTATCTTTCTTAATTTTAAAGTACCATAATGTGAATTCATTTTAGGTTTAATTTTTACACAACATCCAAAAGTAGACTTTCATTTGACAAATCATTCCCTAATCCCTAATCCCTGATGTTTGTGTGGCAATCAATTAGCCGCTGAGATCTGATACTTATCCGTAACTAGGACCTAACAACCAAAGTTGGTACATAGCAGTTAAATTTAAATTAGATAAACTTTATAACTTAGAAGCATTCAGGCAACTTTCCTATGATTGATGTAGTCTCATCTACTATTCTATATGTGTATATTAAACGAAATTTTGTTTACATTGTCAAAGTGTACCTCAATTGAACTCGATGAGTTAGAAAATAATAGTACTTCGAGTCTTGGATCCGATATTTTTTTTTAACACTTGAGAGTAGGTCCAATGGGCATCGGACCTACTCTGGTTTGATAGGTTTAATCACCGTCAATTTGTTTTAAGATTCGTGCGGAACACTTTAAACTTCGTGCGTGTCTGTTTCACTTTTCGTGCGCACAAATTTTAAATTAGATCGGACGATCATCATGCTCGTTGAACTTAAAAGTAGGTCCGATGGGTATCGGACCTACTCCGTTCTCTTTTTTTAATATCCAACAATAAATAAAAATTGTCAAATGTGTCCACCTTTGCTGGACATTTAAAAAAATGCCCAGGCCGGTCCTAATTTTTATTCAAACCAACCAAAGTTTGGCCGGTCCTAATTTTAATTCCAACCGACTATTTTTTGGCCTGCCCGGACGTTTATAAAAGAGTGGACAGGAGTTCGGATTTTCACAAAAAAAATAATTCTAACAAATTTCACACACTCTCTCCTCACTTTCTCTCTTTCTCCGAAATTTCTCCTCCTCTTTTCACATTTGCAAATAAGTCCCTATATATTTTTTAAATTATTTTAAGTCCTAAATAGTTGTAAATTGTTATAATTTGTTAGACATGTACCAAAATTAGTATAATTTAGTTCTCAATTAGTGTTAATTAGTTCTCAATTAGTTGTAATTAGTGTTAATTAGTTTTAATTCGTTTAATTTAGTATAATTTAGCATAATTTATCATATTTAGTATAATTAGCATAATTTAGTATATTTTAGTATAATTAGCATATTTTAGCATAATTAGCATATTTAGCATAATTAGCATAATTGAGCATAATTATTATATTTTAGCATAATTATAGCATATTTAGCATAATTTAGCATATTTTAACATAATTAACATAATTTAGTTTATTTTAGCATAATTTAGTATATTTTTATATAATTAGCATAAGAACTGACATATAATTTACTGTTAATTGTTATGAAATTAGAATGGCTAGAGGACGGACTAGGACTTGACCTCAGTCGGTACCAGCTGCTGATGATGAGCCAATAGCCACTGATAGCACATAGCATTTCAGTCCTTTTTTATGGATGCCACATCGCGATCACCGAGTCTCACTAGCTTCTCGCGAGGTACGTTACTTTTTTTGTCTAATTTTAAATTTTGTTGTGTTAACACTATAATATACTGTGGATTACTATTTCAACGCAGGACGTTATGCTTTTAGATGTCAAGCATCGGTGCATTCAAATGCAGCTACGAGATGATGGACCTGTATCTCATCAACCTGGGATTATACAATATTGCTACCATGCAGAGTGGGAGTGGCGTCATCAACGCATCTCTCATTGCAAGACTTGTGGTTTTGACTTCAAAATAATCGATCCAAACCGACAATTTGATATCCATATTACAATGTATTTGGAGATCAAATTTTACATTTTTTTGAAATTGTTTGCTATTTTTTTAGAATTTTTGAAAATCATTGTTTTTCTATAGTCCAGAAATTTCTACGGTTTCTTTCCGTCTAACATAGATTACCGATAAACAAGATAGTCAGAAAGTATCAAAATTGGTGAAAAAATTATAAATTATCTAAGAGCATCTTCATCTCTGGTATTATTAGAGTTTTTAATCTGATGTGACAGTTTCTAATACAGTTTCAGATATGTGGGAGATTTTATTATTTAGAAATTATGCAGTAAAGTTTCTTATTAAGAAACTATTTATAAACTCCATGTTGGCCAAATGATTGGCTCAAATTATTTCTCATTTTTAATTTGTTGCTGACGTTGCTTAATAAAAACTCTAAAATTAATTTCAAGAATGTGAAAGTTAAAAATTTAGATATTTTAATTTCTAAAAAGTAGTTAACAGATATTTAGAAACTCATTTAAATTGCTGGAATGTAGATACTCTAATACTAATTTAGTTTTTTTTAATAAAAAGACCAATCAATATTTATTAACTGAAGTAAATGAGATAAAAGAAATTAATAATGTTACTTTTATTGAACAAATAAGATATGAGGAGGGTTCAAATGCCTCCATTTTTCATGCCTCCACCATGCCTCCATTTTTGGGTGCGTTTGGATGAATTAAGGAATAGCTCGGAATAGCAGCTATTCCTGGGTTCGGAATAGCTGCTAACCCAACATTTCATAGGAATAGCAGAATAGCAGCTAACTCGAGCTATTCCTTTGTTGAGAATAGCGTTTTTTTTCACCCAAACGTGTTGTGTTAAGAATAGCTCGCCAGGAATAGCAGCTATTCCTGGGTTAGCGCTATTCTTGTGTCACCCAAACGTACCCTTTAAGAACTTTAATAACTCAAAATTTAAAACTTAAAAGTCAAAATAAAACCGTTGGATATGATCTACATCATTATATCTATGTGCTCATAAAAAAATTATGACATTTTGATTTTGTTTTGGTTGTCATCAAGAGCTTGTAAAAGACATACTAATGTGGATAATTTCTAGACATTGATTTTTCAACTTATTGATTCACATAAAAACAAAATCAAAATATGATAATCTTTTATGAGCACATAGATATTATGATGTAGATCATATCCAACGGTTTTATTTTGATTTTTTAGTTTTAAATTTTGAGTTATTAAAGTTTTTAAAAATGGAGGCATGGTGGAGGCACAAAAAATGGAGATTTGAACCCTCCTCATAAGATATTGTGGTGCTTTTGACGAGAAAATTGATTTCTTTTTTTTTTTATAGATATGTGAACAGTTTCAAAAAATTGTTAACAAAACACTGGAACAAATTTCACATCACGGATGCATCCATTGTCAAGCAACATGCATCTCCTTCTCCGGTTTTTACATAAAGGATTATTTTTTTTTTAAGAAATTACATAAACAATTCATTGCTTCGGTACATTTAATTGCTTAATGTCAAGCATTCTAAATTGTTGAATATTTTAGATAATAATGGAATACCTAAGAGGTTGAATTAACTCGTAAGGAGAAGGTTCAAAAGTAAAAATAATTTTAAAATATAATAAAAAAGTTATTAAGCTTCTCACAATAAAAAAAATTATATTAATGCCACTACTAATCGGTTTCACATTCGTTTTGTATTCTCCTTCTTTTCTAAAAACATTAATAAATTTATTGAGAGCTTGTAAACTGTTTTTTTTTACCACTTCACTTTATTTTAAATTCATTTGAAATTTGAAATGTAAACGCATCAAGAACACCCTAGTTCTACTCCATTAATATTGTGTATGAATATATGATATTTTTTTTAAGAATTTAAACTAATATTATAACTGTATACACATTAGACATTGTAATGTTAAGTCCATAGGGGCGGATCTAAAGCCATTCAAAAGATGACTAAGCCACCTCTATAATTTTAAAATTTTAGTTATATATTCTAAAATTTAATTTAATTATTATTTTTTAGAATATTTTTTATATAGTCCAGCCCTCCTCATAAATTATCACATGTTCACTTGTAGTCTAGTGGTAAGTGCTTATGTAATGATTGTGGAGAGTTTGGATTCAATTCCCACTGGTCACAATTTGTGTATTGTAATTTTTAACCTCTCCTATCTAGATTTTCTAGTTCTGCCCCTGCTTAACATTATATTATATATATTGATCAAGAGTAGAACTAGGGTGCTCCTAAGCTCACCAAGCCCTTGCCGTGAGCGCGACTCTAAAACCTATCAAATTGACTTCAAACGACATTTGTATTCTACAATACTATAATTGTAGGGGATTGCACACATCATTGCAATTGGCATTCTTAACTAATCCCTATCCCTCGGTAATAACATGCCTTCTTGTATTCCCGTACTGAAATTTATTCCCTCGTGCGCTTCACCAATCCCCATGAAAACCGAGAATAACTGGAATAATTACCTAAGAATTTGGAGGGATCGAGGAGAAATAACTTGAATAATGTATCAACTACTTAAGCCTATATTTTGTATATGGTTTACTAATCCCAAAACTTACTTAGCTTTACTTAACTGTCACTCCCCCTTGCGACTTTAGCTGTCTCGAAATTACAAAAATATCCTCGAGGAACAATTTGAATCCCACGTTAATTGGTCCGTTCGATCTGCTTTAAGATCCGTGTGCACCACTTCAATTTCGTGCATGTCCATTTAAATATTCGTACAAATTTAGCGTGTATGAATCTTAAAGCGTACCTAATAGTGTAATTGCAAAAATATCCTCGAACCTTACATTTCTATCAAGAACAATTTGGATCCGACATCCATCGGTCCGTTCGATCTACTTTAAAATCTATGTGCACCACTTCAATTTCGTACACATCTATTTTAATATTCGTACAAATCTAGCGTGCATGAAAACTTATCTGACCCAAATTATTTGTATACATTTGATAAACTAGTTCTCATTGAGTATCTAAATCAGATCTTTGAATTGGAGAACGGAGTACGCCCGATGCCCATCGGACCTACTTTTAGGTTCAACGAGCATGATGACCGTCCGATCTAATTTAAGTTTGTGTGCACGGAAATTGAAACAGACACGCACGAAGTTTAAAGCATTCTACACGAATCTTAAAGCAAATTGACGGTGATTAAACCATTGAACCAAAGTAGGTCCGATGCCCATCGTACCTACTCTCAAGTGTTTGAATTGAGCCCAGGAAATGTTTAAGGTTAATTTCGTCATTTTGACAGTTTGAAGTGTTGAAAACGTTGTAGGGAAGGTACGCATGAAGGAAGCGGTCCCAATATTTTTGCACCGTGGCAGCAAAGAAAACAAAATGCCGTGTGCGAGTCAGTGACGTGGTGTTGATCCCGGTTCAATTGGTTACCGGTCCGACTCGTGTTCCCCGGTTCGCATTGTGTCCGTAACTGTCACGTCAATTGAAGATCATTTGACCTTTCTCGTTGTGGGTCCCTCTGTGAATTAGCTTCTGTTGTAAATATTGTTAGCTTTTGAGACTATTTGTTTGGACCAATTAGACAAAAAAAAATATGTATAGAAATTATTATAAAATAATGTAAGGTATTAGATGCAATTCATCTAATAGCATATATAATTTTTATAAATGGAAAATTATGCCAATTAGATGTGCATAATTATTGAATTTTTTTTGGATGAAGTGATGGACAGTAACTATCCAGTGTTTTCATTAGGAGTGTTTAAACGGTCGGTTCGGTTGAAACCGAATTAAAATAATCAAATCAAATTTTTTTTTCAGTTTTCAAAAATAGAACCGAACCAATTAAACTTATAAACCTATTAAGAACCGAACCGAACAAACCGAAGTAAATTTCGGTCCGAAGTAAACCTATTGGTGCCACTATTAACGAAAATTACACATGTTCATACACAAGTTGTTCAATTCCATACAAAATATATAGATGTTCTAAAATATTTAAACTAAAATAAAAGAAAGAAAGCATTGATTGAACCAAACAAAATATAAATCATACTTGAACCAATATAATTTGGTCGGTTTTGAAAACTGTAAACCGAACCGATCCATTTAAACCGAAATAATTCAAAATTTCAACCGAACCGATCCATTTAAACCGAAAAATCGAACCATTTAAACTGAAATTTTTTCGGTTCGGTTGAAAACCAAACAAACCGAACCGTTTAAACACCCCTAGTTTTCATCGGGTGTTGTTCTATTATAATTTTTTTTATTCTTTAGTTTAGAGAGAGATATGTTGGTTCTTTTCCTTCTAATAAATAGTTTTAATATATTAAATTAAGAGAGAATGATCAATAGAATAAGGTTTAATGTTACTTGAAAAAATAGACTATTTTTATTTTTTATGAAGAAATTGGCTATTTCGAAATATAGATAGATATGTAGGAAATTAGTCCATAATATTCCATATTATAATATATATTGTCGCCCTGTTTTTTAGTGTCTCAATATATGAATTAATATCATCTGTAGTAACAACAATTATGTTTAGATCCGAACAGTCTGATAAGAATCTGTACAAATATTAACGGACCAGATTAGTCCGAATTCTGATTGGACGGTTCAAATCTAAACAAAAATATTATGTTACCTCAGAGAATTCGGACACACCAACACCTAGGATGATTTCTTGGTGTTACAAAAGATGATAGGTGTTTATATTAGTTTGTGGAATAAGAAGTAGAGTAACAATTCACACCTAAGTAATCAAATAAGGAGTAAAAGAAGATGAGTAAGATCAGGGGCGAATCTAAGGCTTAGCTAAAGGTGACTAAGCCACCCCTATAATTTTAAAATTTTAATTATACGTATAGGAATTTAATTGAATTTTATCTTTTTTAAACTTTTTATATAGTTTAGCTACCCTCAATAAATGACATATGTTTAGTTGTAACATAGTGGTTAAAGCTTTATTTTATGGTTGAGAGGTTTTGGGTTCAAATCTCACTCACCACAATTGTACATTTTAATTTTTAGCTATCCCTATTAAAATTTTCTAGTTCCGCCCCTCAGTAAGATGGAATAAAAGTGAGTTAATCCGAAGTTAATTACTCTATCTTTTTAAGTGGATTAACTTACTCCACATTTACTTCATCTGTAGAGCCATTGTCATAGGCATAAGCTCATTTTCCATCACCTTACTCCTCTAAGCGAATTAATTGAGGGCACGAGTTAAATTACCAAATGGAATTTAAAATATGTGAAATAAGATGAAGTAAGCTATTTAATCGTTATTAATTTTACTCCACAATCAAACAAAACCTAAATAATTTCGTACATAATAAATGTGCACCCCTTGTTGAATTTGCACAGCTGGTAAAAATATTTGTTTTCAATTCACAGAAATGGTAACTAAAAAATATTCGGCAGATCCCCATGCAATCTGTGAATAAAATCTTATACCACAATTTGCAAAAAGTTCATTCCCACAAATGCAAAAGGATGTATATAATAAGCAAAATTTATAATTTATAATCTCATATTTGAACTTTTTGAAGAATAAGAATATAGTGTGACTTAGTTGCGCGCATTTTGCTTTTGCCTTTGGTTTAAATACCTCCGACTCCTTTACTTGTATTTGAAAATTCGATCAGTTATTATGCTTCATGCTCCCAGAACGACCACACATATTGCCATTAAGAACATAACGTAGAAGCACGACCATGAACACAATGGAGGAGCTAGCTAAAACACCGAAATTTTTATTTATAGCATAATAAAAAAAAAATAAACCAAGGTTAGAATTCGACAAATACCCAGGCCGTTGGGCTATTTTGCGGCCTCAAATACTGGGATCCGCGCAGGTGTTCTTCGGCCCAGCCTGGAATCCGCAACATGCATGGTTCTGCGGCCCCAACTTCTTCTTTTTTTTTTTAAGAGAAGATTCATTAACTAAAAACAAAAAATATCGATTTCTGTGCACAATGTTCGACGGGCACAAAAAATCCATTACACGGCCCCAATTTTTTTGCTTGAGCACAAAAACCAATTTTTTTGTTTTTTATTAATAAATTTCTGTAAAAAAAATGTGGCCGTAGAACTATTGTGCGGACCCCGGGATGGAGCCGCAGAACACCTGTGCAGCCTGGGTAATTCTCAAAATCCCCAGGAGCTGGGGTGATTTAGTTTATTCTTTTTTTTATGCTATAAATAAAAATTTCGGACTAAAACATGAATCATAATAATAACACGTATTGTTCGCTCCTTTATTTGTTTTTTTTTTTTCATTTGTCAAGTAAAAAAATGGTTAACATAGCAATCAGAAATTGTTTTATTTGTCGCCAGCGTAATTTTGATGCGAACCCACAAATATTAATTCACTATATAATTTTTTTTTCGTGTATAGTGTGCACGCATGAAAATGATGCTTCAAAAGTTTGTACTTCGATTAAATTAAAAATTGCCGATGTTTTATATTAGAGATTTACTTGAAAATTTAAATTTTTATAATTTTGACAGTTTTTAAATAAATATATTAAATTTTAATGTTCGCATGATCTATATTATTCACATATCATGTTTATAAAATATTATGAGATTTAGTGTATTTTTCACCTTTTATCATATGATTGAAATGTTAATAGTCCACCATTAAAGATCTTTGATATTGATGACTCAAAATGAAAACTATACTTTTAATATTTTTAAACTCTAATTTCAACTTACGATCAGATCACAAGAGTATAATCTTAACGTGTAATATTGATTTGGGTGTCGATCTAGAGGGATATTGTATTAACATTTTAACAACTTTTACTAGTCTAGGTTATGAAATTTTTAAAAAGATTTTGTGGTGACAATGTAATCAAGGTGTTATAACTAAACTAAGGTTAAATATTAGATAGAGAATCTTTAGGGTTCAGATTTCCTATCCTTCTTAATAATGCAAAATATAAGTTTTGACGTTTATCAATGCCGCGTATGGTATAGACGCACGGTATTGTCACTACCCGCACGGTGAGCTGAGTGTTTGTTTATACGATCTAAGGGTTTCCTGATATTTCGATCAGCATTTGGGCTACCAAGACTGAGGTATTTTAGGTATGAAAATATGTTTTTCCCTATACTACTATGTTGTTGAAATAATCCCAAAGACCCCACCTAAATAGTGTTTCCTAATGTTGTTCTGACTAAGGTCTAATATGTCCGTAGAGGAATTAGTTCTAGTCTAATTACAATTTATATTATCCTGCCAAGTGAGAAACTTGGGTTCTAACTCTAATCTTTGAACCGTTGTCAAGTCTCGTTAGCCCTAATCTAACCACTAATAATGAATAAAATGCAATAGAAATTCAATAGAAATCGTTAGCCCCAAACTATGTATGCAAGGAAATAAAAAGAATAAAATGCAATAGAAATTCAAATCATAACGCAAAACAAAATATAAATATATATTAAAACATAATCAAGAATTCAAGTGCAACCATCACCCTATAAATGTGAAGTTTAGCCTCTCATGGCCATAATAACAAAAGAAAAAAAAACATAAATACAATCCAATTGAAGATGGAAGAACCACACCTCTTAGTGAGTCGACTTGTGCCTCCTTAGATGATTTATGTGCTACTCGACCTCTAATGGCTATACTCTATCTCTCTAAGTAACTCTCTAACGTAACCTAACAATGAGGATTGCTAGCTACAACTATGTAGAACTTGAACACATTGAACACACTAAAATCCTATCTAAAAGGAGTATTTATAGCATTCCTATAATAGTAGGAGTAATGGAGAACATGGGGGCATGGGGTCCATCCATGATTGTAAAATAGTTAATAAATAGTAAAAAAATTTAAAAAATATATAAAATATATAAAATTTGATCTGCAAGCACATTTTATTGTGAAGATCATGTTGAACGGTTTGGATTGACGATTTGGACTTTGAAAATGAAAAAAATGGTTGTTGTCACTTGATCCCTCCTCATATATATATATATATATATATATATATGACAGTGCTACGGTGCTACGCATATATAAGGGCCCTCCGTGCTACGGCTCACTTTTTGAGTTTTCAAAATCCTAACGGTCGATCTGAACAGTTCAACATGATCTACATATGAATATGTACTTGCAAACCAAATTTTACATTTTTTAGAATTTTTTTACTATTTATTAATCCACTTTGAAAAAACACTAATTTGTACACAACAGTAAAATCTGCTGGACCATTGGATCAGCGATTTTCAAAGTGGCTTAATAAATAGTAAAAAAAATTTAAAAAATATAAAATTTGGTGCAAGTACATATTCATATGGAGATCATGTTGAACGGTTCGGATCGACCGTTAGAAATTTGAAAACTCAAAAAGTGAGCCGTAGCACGGAGGGGCCCTTATATATGCGTAGCATATTAGCCAGATTCTATATATATATACACACACACAGTTGGCAAAGAGCAAACTAGTTAAATTTCACTAGTTAGTGATAAGAAAAAAATATATATATAGGATCACAGGGGTGCTAAATTATAGGAATTCTTTTAGGTAGCATTAGTTAAGGAACTGTGGTACCCATTTCAATTAGTGCCCTTAATTTCTGCAATTACAAATTGGTACATGTCAAATCAACCTAACTTGATATTCAGCTAATTAATCACAGGGACAGCCTACTAGTGGACCCAACTTGGATCTAATTGATTCTAATTAAAAGTACATATTTTGAGTAAAGAAGATATGTATTTAGGCGAAATTAGGTGAGCCCATCAAATTTTATACCATATTTGAGTTTTAATTTATATATACAGTCCATCCAAATATCAAAATCTTAGATATTTCTTAATAAAATATTTGAAGTTAAGCGAATTGTAGTGGATTCAAATTCATGAAAGTCTTTCGTGTCTCATCGAGCCTCACATTTTTTGTCTCTATTTTTAAAGTTCAAAATTCAATCTGAACTACTCAACATGATATCCATATTAAAATATGTCTGGAAGACCAAATTTTATGTTTCTTAATTTTGTTTTGCCATTTTTTAAATAGGTATGAGTTCGTTGTTTTTGAATGGTCTAGAAACAAAGATTTTTTGTACCTATCTAAAAATATTAAAATATTTCAAAAAATATATATAATTTGGTCTCAAGCATATTTTAATATGAAAATTATGTTGACTAGTTAGATCGACTGATTTAACTTTGAAAACGAAGATAAAGTATGTGAAGCGTAAGGCATGAAAAGCGTGAAACATTTTAACTCTCCTTCCATAAATTTACATTAAAACTTCATAATGAATTTTTATACTAAGATAAGTTATTTCTTGTAACGTGACGTGATACTTTTGACAGTAGACACGATAGACACAAGGAGCTGGGAATATGCATCCTTTGCATTAACGTACTGTTTGAGTTAATTTATGACCATACGGTCAAAATTCAGACCAATTCAACCTAAATCTATAACGCACAAGATCCTTTAATATTAGTACGGATTTAAATCGGACGGTCCAAATCTTAACTAAACATTTGAGTTAATGCAGAGAGTACGAAGTCGGAAGCGGGTAGCATTAGTTGCACTCTCAAAAGAACTACATAAATGTAGCAAAACCAGGATCCTTTGTAAAACAGCCTAACATCATAGAGAATAGCTTGGGTCCGATGGGTTTTAGGACCGTCCGATTCACTTTAAGATTCGTGCACATAAATTTTAAAGAGACGCGAAAGTTACGGGTGCAAATCTTAAAGCAGATTGGACGGTCATCAAACCCATCGAACTCACTCTGAGTCCAATAGGCATCGGACCCAAATTGGTTCCAACATCATAACTGTCAACATACATGAATCTAAATTCTGAACAAAGGAAAATGAAGGTATACCAAATCTTCATAAGACGCTAACAAAATCTCCATCCCAATTATAACAGAAAATATTTCATGGATATTATTTCAATTTGACAAAAGTTGCAATGCATATTGATATGTCTATATTTCATATATTATTTTGTCTTGTTTTCAGACCAGATCTTAGGATTTTGACCACTAAATTGCATAGTTTATATTGAAAATCAATAGAATATGGTACTGCTGCTGTTTTGTGGTTGATTTGCAGGAAATAGGCGAAAAACAGGCAAAAAGGCAGAGTTCTGACTTCCCCCACGCGACCCGCGTCCTACCTGACGCGGGTCGCATCGCAGCCAAGACGCGACCTCAGACGCGACCCTCACAGCTCACATCCGTGCCACCTGACGCGAGTCGCATGGAAACTCATGCGGGTCGCGTCAAGTTAACTGAGCCAGGCCCAATTAAGGCCCACGAAGGAAACTATATATGTAGCAGGCCTGGCAACAGAAAGGGGGGCATTAATCCACCATTTTTCGTCCAAAAAGAGTGGAGACCCGAATTTGAAGTGAAGGCCGAGCGCCTCAGGCGATCTGAAGAGGAGAAGCCGATCTGGAGCTGAGGAGGAGGCAATTCGGAGGAGAAGACTCAATCTGAAGCTCCAATCCTCTTCACCACCTCTTCTCTTACTATGATTTGCCTTCTTCCCCTCTCTCTTGTTTTGATTTTATCGATGTCTGAGTAGATACTGTAGTTTCGAGGGTTTGGATTTGTAGTCTGATACTTTATTTGATGATGCATATGGATTGATTCTTATTGTTATTTCGTGTTTCTTCGATTCTTGTATTGTTTGTGATTGCTTGATCTGAATTGTTTGATTCTTGATTGTCTAATGTTGAATGCCTTTGGCATTTCTTCTTGTACCAAAGGCTTGACGTTTCTTGCAAATTAGGTTAAGTACTTGAGGTAGGTCTGAGAACCGATAGGTGAGGTCAATGAGTAGCCGAAAGGTGAAAGTTTCCACTTGCTCTTGCTCAACTTGTGGATACCTTTAGTAAACAGAATTGAGAACTTAGGTTTAGATCAAACAGCTTGATAGAATCTGAGAGGGTGAAATTGCAATTCCAAACCAGGTCTGCTAAGCCAACACACGAAAGTTGAGGTTCAGTGACACTAGGTACGGTCAATCTAGCCTTACACGACTTAAACAACAAGTTTCTGACATGTGCAGACTCAGCTCAGAGGCCATGCGGGTCGCGTGAGTTAGCACGCGGGTCGCATCACGAGGGTCGTAAGCCACAGCTTGCGAGTCGCGTGCCAGGTCCAGGGCGCTTAAGGCCAAGCGGGTCGCATGGGAAAGCATGCGGGTCGCGTCACAAGGGTCGCATGCGAAAGCATGCGGGTCGCGTGGCAGGTCCTGAGCAGTAAAGTTGAAGATGAAATCTGAAACCCTTGAAACACCCTTTTATACCATAGTACAAAATACAAACATTTAGTTGATTCTTTACTTGTTCATACATTGTTCATACGATTGATCATTCATTCTTCCATTTCATTTGATTTGTTCATATACCTTAGAATTAGACAAACAAACCCCAAACATTCAATCTTCTAGTACCTAACCAAGAAGAGTTTAGGTTCAGAAATTAAACCGTCCCTGTGGATCGACACCCGATCTAACTACACGACAGGATCGTATACTTGCGATCTTCGTCGGGAGTTGAATAGGGTTTAAACTCTACAGCTTAGGCTGTAGTGAAGCTTTGTTCATTCAATTCACAACAAGTTTAAGACGAACAAGTTTTTGGCGCCGTTGCCGGGGACGGCTTTCATTTTCTGAATTTTTACTTTTCTTAGTTAATCTAGATTTTAATCTGTATCTTTTATTTTCTTTCCTTTTACTGAAAGCTGGCTCTTAACCATCCTCCTGCAGGTAGATACAAACTGAAATACCAACTGAGGAGCAGAGGGCCACTATTTGACGAAACTCCTCCAGACGAGACTGTTGCTGCTCAGCCATCTCTTGACGCGACCCGCACCGAGGTTGACGCGACCCGCATCACATCAGACGCGACCCGCGAGACCTCGCACGCGACCCGAGTTGAAGAGATGTCAAGACATCCGAGCAGAGAAGACAGGGAGGAAAGAGAAAGAGAAAGAGACAGGGAAGAAGTCCTGACTGACCCTGAGGAAGATGAGATGGATGTCTTCATGCCAAGGACACTTCGAGAATTCAACGTGCCACGAGCTGGAGATGTCAGAGGAGCAATCAGGTTGCCACGAATTCCTGGCCAACAACCGAACTTCAATCCAGGAGTGGTCAACATGGTCCAGCAGAACACCTTCCATGGCATGGATCACGAGGATCCTCATGCTCACCTCCAGACCTTTCTCGAATGCATCACTACCATCAAGACCAATGGAGCAACCGCCGATTACACCAAACTGGCTCTCTTTCCTTTTACTCTTAGGGACAAATCTAAGAAATGGTTAGGGTCGTTACCTAGGGATTCGATCACCAGCTGGAGGGAATTATCTAAGTTGTTTTTGACTAGGTTTTTCCCTCACAAAAGAACTGCCAAGGTAAGGAACGAACTGACCAGCTTTAGGCAATTGTTAGATGAGCCCCTCAATGAGTCTTGGGAAAGGTTTAGAGAGTTGCAGTATTCTTGTCCGCACCATGGTTTACCCGATTGGTTGTTGATCCAAACATTTTATGATGGTTTGACAGAGAGCACTCGTTCTTCTGTAGATGTAGTTGCAGGTGGAGCATTGATGTCTCGAGAGCCTCTTGAAGCCATGAACCTGATCGATCACATGGCACAGAACCAACAGTGGTCCGGCCGCGACAACGCCCGACCAAGAGGTGGCGGAAAGTTCGAGGTCGATCACATCATTGCCTTGACCGCCAAGATGGATGCCATACAGAGGGCGATGGACAAGCTGAGCGTGAAGGCAGTCGAACAACAACCGCAGAGCTGCGTCATGTGTGGAGACGAGAGACACAGCTACGAGCAATGCCCCTTGGCAGAGGTCGAAGAGAGCAACGAGCAGGTAAGTTCCCTGAACAACGAACCTTCTTTTTTTCCAAAGCCTCCTTTCAACCGATCCTACTCCAAGGATCCGATTGAGCAACAAAACTGGAGGTGGAATCAAAACAATGCTCCTAGACCTCCTTTCAACAGCTTGTTTCACAATCCGTCTTCCAGTGACAACAACAATTCTTTCAATCGTCCGTCTTCCAGTCACAACAATTGGAACAATCCCTCTTCCAACAACAACTCCAATAAGAACTTCTATCAGAACACTTTCTTTCCTAATCAGAACATTCGAGCACCTCAAGCCGGTCCTTCCAAATCGTACGTACCTCCCTATGCGACCAATTTCACACACGAGCAAGGGAAGATGAATCAGATGATGTGGGAACAGATGCAGAGCATGTCCACTCAAATGGCGGCTCAAAACAAGTTGTTGGATCAGTTGAGTCACATTGTCACCTCAAGCCAACCTCAACCTGAAAAGCTGCCAGCTCAGCCAGAACCCAACCCCAGAGGAGAAGCTAAGGCGATCACGCTGCGAAGTGGGACCCAATACCAAGAACCAGCCTTCCCATCTGATCTGACTCCATTGGATGTGACCCACACTAATGAGATGCGACCCGCGTGCCATCCCACGCGACCCGCGTCACCCTCGGAAGAACACGTTGACCCAGGTCGCATCGAGCCGGGGCGACCCGCGTCGCCACCTGAAGGGTCTGTGGACGCGACCCGCGTGGAAGAACCTGACAAGGGGAAGAAGAAAGAGGCTGAGAAACCTCCGCCCTACAGGCCACCTTTGCCCTTTCCCCGAAGACTAGCTGCAACCAAACTGGACGCACAATTCGCAAAGTTCACGGAAGTCCTGAAAGGACTGCACATCACGCTCCCATTCACCTGACTCAAATGCCCTCTTACGCCAAATTCCTGAAGGATATCCTATCCAACAAACGAAGCCTAGAGGGTAATGAAACGGTGAAGTTGACAGAACAGTGCAGTGCCATTCTGAAGAGCGACCTACCTCCCAAATTGAACGACCCAGGGAAGTTTTCCATTCCTTGCATCATCGGCAAGGCCACGATCAAGAGAGCTCTCTGCGACTTGGGAGCTAGTGTGAGCCTCATGCCGCGCACAATTTTCGAGCGAATGGGAGTAGGAGAGCTCAGGCCCACGCGAATGAAGTTGCAGCTAGCAGACTCCTCGGTACGATTGCCACTTGGCATAGTGGAAGACGTACCAGTTCAGGTCGGTAAGTACTTTGTACCTGTAGACTTCGTGGTCATGGAAATGGAAGAGGACAAGGAAGTCCCCATCATTCTGGGACGACCTTTCCTCAGGACTGCAGGTGCAATCATCGATGTGTCTCAAGGAACACTGACCTTGAACTTTGGAGGAGAGAGAGTGTGTTTCCAAATTGACCAAGCCATGAAGTATCCTTCTGCCGAATCTTGTTCCCGAGTGGATGTGCACGAAAAATGCCTAACAGATTTGGTAGAAGATTACTTCCTTGATCGAATCCATGAGAGCACGAAAGAACACACTCATTTCTTGTTTGAAGAAGAAGTCAGAGGAGCAGAAGTGAAATCAGCTGACCTGGAAGACCCTGACGCGACCCGCATAACATCTCATGCGACCCGCGTGCCATTGTCTGAGGACATGGAAACCGAGAGCGAGTCGGATAGGTTAGGACGCGACGCCATTACACTTGATGCGACCCGCACGACATCTGATGCGACCCGCATCCAGACCGAGACAAAGGGGCCAACTCCTGAACTCAAGCCTTTGCCAGCCAATCTCCGGTATGAATTCCTCGGTCCAGATCGTTCCTTTCCCGTCATTGTCAATGCGAGTCTAAATCCCGACCAAACCGCCAAACTCTTGGAGAAAATGAAGCTTCATCGAGGCGCAATCGGGTATTCGATCAATGACCTGAAGGGGATCAGCCCATCCATTTGCTCACACAGGATTTTTCTGGAGGAAGGGCACAAGCCATCGGTTGAATATCAAAGACGGCTTAACCCAAATCTGAAAGAGGTAGTCAAGAAGGAGATTCTCAAGCTTCTGGACGCCGGTATCATTTACCCTATCTCTGACAGTAAGTGGGTGAGCCCAGTGCACATCGTGCCAAAGAAAGGTGGAACAACGGTGGTGCAAAACGAGAAGAACGAGTTGATTCAAACACGAGTGGTGAATGGTTATCGAATGTGCATTGACTACAGAAAACTCAATGCGGCCACACGCAAAGACCACTTCCCTTTGCCATTCGTTGACCAGCTTTTGGAGAGGCTTGCTAACCATTCTTATTTTTGTTATTTGGATGGTTACTCTGGCTTCTTCCAGATCCCAATTCACCCTCAAGACCAAGAGATGACCACTTTCACTTGTCCCTACGGTACGTACGCATACCGTAGGATGCCCTTTGGTCTGTGTAATGCACCAGCAACCTTTCAGAGAACCATGATGGCCATCTTTTCTGATTTCATCGAGACAGAGGTTGAGATTTTCATGGATGACTTTTCCGTGTATGGTGCATGTTTTGACTCGTGTTTGACCAACCTGTGCAAAATTTTGAAGAGGTGTGAGGAAGTCCATCTGATTTTGAATTGGGAAAAGTGTCACTTCATGGTCCAAACCGGCGTTGTCCTTGGACATGTTGTGACCTCAAAAGGCATTGAAGTTGACAAGGCAAAGATCGAGGTGATTGAGAAACTCGAGATTCCAACAAACATCAAGGGCATTCGAAGCTTCCTTGGACATGCAGGTTTTTACCGCAGGTTCATCAAAGACTTCTCCAAGATCGCGAAACCACTGACCAATCTGCTCATCAAGGATTCTGACTTCATTTTCACCGACGATTGTGTCAAGTCTTTTTGCGAATTGAAGAAAGCCCTCATCTCAGCACCAATCTTGCAACCACCTGACTGGTCTCTTCCTTTTGAGATCATGTGCGACGCGAGCGACTACGCTGTCGGAGCGGTTCTGGGGCAAAGGAAAGAAAAGAAGCTGTGTGCTATTTACTATGCTAGCAAGGTGCTAGATCCTGCCCAGATGAATTACACAACAACTGAGAAAGAACTTCTCGCCATTGTGTTCGCTCTCGACAAGTTTAGGTCGTATTTGGTTGGCTCCAAGATCATCGTCTACACTGACCATGCCGCCCTGCGGTATTTGCTGAGCAAACAGGATGCCAAACCTCGATTGATCAGGTGGATTCTTCTCCTGCAAGAGTTCGATCTTGAGATCAGGGATAAGAAGGGAGTAGAAAACACCGTGACTGACCATCTATCCAGACTTCGTTTGGAAGATGAGAGCTCTGCCAACTGATAGGCCTAAATTATATACATGTTCGGTCTGATTTTTACCACATAAAAACACCAAATATCTTGTATTTTAGTAGAGAATAGAATGAAATATATTCAAAAATCAAGTTACTTCCAAAGACTATTTGATTTACAGGAAATGGAGAAAATTGTAGATCTTCTCGCAAGCTTTCCGAAAAGTGATAGAACACTGAAAACGGAGTTACGGATCATAAGTTATGTCCGTTTGAATTTCAGAGCAAAACAGGAGAAACCGAGCCCAGTGCGGACGCACTGACCCAGAGTGCGGACGCACTCAGCCATCAGACACAGAAAACAGAAAATCCGAGCGCAGTGTGGACGCACTCGGGCCGCACTCGATCCACACTCAGCGACACACAGTTTGTATTTTGGCCATATCTTGGTCATACGAACTACGATTTGGGTGATTCAAAGCTTGGCGGAACCAGGACAAAGAGATCTACAACTTTCATGAAGGAAACATATCTAAATTCGGAATGTATAATTCTGTACAGCCGCATCAATGGCCGCATCAGCCTGAAAAACTGTTAAATATGGAAAGTTAGTGGGTTTAGTGGGCGCCAAAAGTAGAATAACTTGGTCTCCAAGTTATTAATCACAGAATTAGAAATATAGAAGTTAGTAGGCTTAGTGGGTGCTGAAAATATAACAACTTGATCCCCAAGTTCAGAAAATGACTAACTTAGTGGGCGCCGAAAATAAAACGACTTGATCTCCAAGTTCAGAAAATGTTATATAAGGCTAAGGAGGCCACATGATCCATCATCCATTATTATATCCATTTTCCACATATTGAGAGAGAGAGATCCTGCAGAAATTCTCGAAGCTTTTCAAGGAAGAGGAAGGAGAAGATTCAAGCAAGGAGTCGGCAAGATCGAGGTTTTAGATCTAAGAAAGGGTGTAATCATTTCTTTATCTTATTTCTTATTGTTTTTGCCAATCTTTGTTATGGATCTCTCCAAGAGAGAGTAGTTCTCTTTCTAGGGGTTTAGGTCATGTAGCATGAACTTGTTTAATTCTATTTTACTCGGATTTTAGTTTTTATTATGATTGTTTGATTTGATGTTAATTTCTGTGATTTATTATTTGTGATGTTCCATGATTTGTACTTGAATTGTAGCGTCCCGCTTTGATCATTTAGACCCAAAGTAGATTAGGATCATATAGGATAGTGCAACTTGTTGTGTTTGACTTGTAGCGTCCCGCTTAAGTCTTCTTGATTAAAAGTAGATTAGGATCATATAGGATAGTATAAATTGTGATTGCAAATACCTTAGGATTTGAATTATAAGCGACCGTACTTTTGTATTCAAATCTGGAAAAACAGAAATTAAGGTTGAGGTTTGGTGAAGGACTTAGCGGTGAAGTCAAAACTTGATTATGACACCTTAGAACAAATATCGATATATACATTTGAAGCACGTGATTAAATATCCCTCTAGGTTAGTGACAGCCCTAGAATTCGAGGCACATTAATCCGTCCACCCAAAGTATTCGTATCAATATTTGTTCCAAAAGCTAACTTAGGTTAGCAACCTCGTCATAATCAAACATGAATTTAAACAAACCGAGTAGATAGAATTAGCAAGGGATTGTGGACCGAATACCCCTAGACTTCTCAAACTTGATTATCACCCAATTTTATTGCTTTTTGTTACGAACTTTTAATTACTTTAATTTTCCTTCAAACAACGATTTTACACAAAACCCCCATTTACTTTTATTGTTTAGTTTAAGAAGTAGTTTTCTTTATTAAAAATTAGTATTTCCCTATCTCCTTGCGGATCGACACCTAAATACTACGATCGATAGGTTGTGCGCTTGCAACTAACCTATTAATTGAGTACGAAGGTTTATAAATTTTAAAGGCAAAAAGAGTACCAAATTCCTATATCTAAAAACTCAACACCAACTTGCCAATCAATGACTCGTTCCCTGATGAACAACTCTTCTCTGCCTCCGCACTACATGCCGTCGATGTGACCCGCATAAGCAACCAATCAGACCCTTGGTATGCTGACATTGCCAATTTCATTGCTTCCGGGTTTGTTCCTCACGCCATGACCTACCAACAAAGGAAGAAGCTCAAATCTGATGCAAAGTACTATTTTTGGGACGAGCCTTTTCTTTTTAAGGTAGGAGTCGATGGCATTTTCAGACGCTGTGTGCCACACGATGAGGCACGATCCATCCTTGAGCATTGCCATTCATCTGCCTATGGAGGCCATGCTTCTTTCTCCAAGACGGCCGCCAAGGTCTTGCAATCCGGCTTCTTTTGGCCTTCTCTCTTCAAAGACGCGAAGACCTTGGTTGACACTTGTGACAGTTGTCAACGCACTGGGAACATTTCCAAACGCAACGAGATGCCTCTTCACTCCATTCTCGAGGTAGAGATCTTTGATGTGTGGGGAATCGATTTCATGGGACCATTCCCAGCTTCGTGCGGGTATGAGTACATCCTAGTTGCGGTAGACTATGTGTCCAAGTGGGTGGAAGCAGTGGCATGTCGAAAGGCGGATTCGAGTGCCGTGAAACGATTGTTCAATGACGTCATCTTCCCTCGCTTTGGAGTTCCACGAGCCGTCATCAGTGATGGAGGGAAGCATTTCGTAAACCGACAATTCAACAAACTCCTGAGACGTCATGGGGTGACGCACAAAGTGACGACTTCTTACCATTCTCAATCCAACGGCCAAGCTGAAATCTCAAACCGGGAAATCAAATCCATCTTGGAGAAAACTGTGGCCACGACAAGAAAGGATTGGTCTTTGAAGTTGAATGACGCGCTCTGGGCCTACCGCACTGCCTTCAAGACGCCGATTGGGATGAGCCCTTTCAAACTGGTATATGGGAAACCGTGTCACTTACCTGTGGAAATCGAGCACAAGGCGTTCTGGGCCACACGAGCGGTCAACATGGACATGCTAGCTGCTGGCGAAAAGCGAATCCTCGACCTGCATGAGTTGGAAGAGATGCGACTTCACTCTTACGAGAATGCGAGGATCTACAAGGAAAAGACCAAGTAGCTTCATGACAAGCGCCTCATGACTCGCGACTTCCAAAAGGGTGATCTTGTACTTTTGTTCAACTCAAGATTACGACTCTTTCCTGGGAAGTTGAAGTCAAGGTGGTCTGGTCCCTTTGTCGTGAAGAAGGTGTACCCGTTTGGTGCGATTGACATTTGGAGTGAGGAAAGTGGGACCTTCAAAGTCAATGGTCAGCGGCTCAAGCATTACATTGCCAATCACCCCCACAATGAGCGTTTCGAGCAGGACCTTTCTGATCCTGCACCAGTCGAAGATTAGAGAAAGGAAGGTCGAGCTTGCGACCTAAAACAAGCGCTCCTTGGGAGGCAGCCCAAGCCAGTTCGTTTCCTTGCATTTCATTTAGATTGGATTTAGACGTAGATTAGATTTCGATTAGATTTCAAGGCATTTTCCAATTGCAAAAATACCAGAAATAAACTCTGACGCGACCCGCGTGAGAACTCACGCGACCCGCGTCGAAGTCCAGACAGGGGGCACTGAAGAGGCGCGTTGAGACATTGCGGGGTCCCCTTTTGATCCCGCATCCTTTCATCTCTTCCCATTCCCAACCATTTCACTCTCTCTTTCTTCACACTCCTCAACAGTAGATCCGACCCATCTCTCTTCGCCAACCTCCACCTTGTAGCCCATCCTCTCCACTTGTTCTTCCTCTCGGACGCCAGCATCACCTTGCGCACTCCCTCCCGGACTTAGGTAAGTTTCCTAACTCTTTTTCTTATTCTCTTATGTGCTACGTAGCTACTTGTTTCTGTGGGGAACTGTGGGGAAGAGAGTTCTTTCTCTGGGAGAAGGTGAAGGCGAGGGAGAGTCCGTCATTTCACCTTTGTCTAAACCCTAACTATACCACGCGACCCGCGTGACTTCGCACGCGACCCGTATCAAATTTCACGCGACCCGCGTCGAAGCGCACGCAACCCGCGTCAAATCACACAGAATTGAACAATGAACCGAGAGCGTCGCTCCAAACGGGCCCAAGACCGCATGCAGCTGCGTAGCCGTGCCCAGCCACCACCTGCACAAGCTCCTTCCCCACCAGCGTCTAGCTCGCACCAGTCTGAGCGTTCTGACTCTGATGACTCCCACCATCTCTCTGAGCACTTTGAGTCCTTACGCTCAAAGAAGTTCGAAAACACGCGTCGAGTTGACTTGCACACTCTTCACGTATTCGGAGTTAAGGAAGACTTCCTGCTTCTCACTAGGAGGATTGGCTTCACCCCCGCTTTCTGGGCCATCGACCACCCTTCCTACGAGGGACTCACCCTTGAGTTCCTTTCTTCTCTTGAGCTCAAGGAAAAGACGCAGGGTGGTCACTCACAGCACTACATCAAATTCCTCCTAGGTGGTCGGCCTCACCGAGTCACGCTAGTTCAGCTCCGTGAGTGGTTCGGTTTTCAGCCGGATCCTCAGACTTCCTCTCTTGAGTTCGGCGTGGGCCTAGACAGGATACATTTTTGGAGTTTAGTCACCGGCGGAGTCCCAGGGGACTTTCACACGAGGGACTTCAAGAGCATCAATATTTCTCACCCTTCTCTTCACTGCATCCAGCACGCCCTTGCCGTCTCCATCTTCGCCCGTGGTGCCACAGTCTCCCGAGTCTATGTTGAGGATCTCAAGCTTCTAGATCACATGCTCCGGCCAGATGGCCAGATAGAGCGGCCCGACCTGATGCTCTTTATGATCCACCACTGGCTCGATCTTCAGCGCTCCACGAGAGCCGGCGGCACCATTTCCATCGGTGCCTATGTCACGCACATTGCGGAGCGCTTGGGGGTACCGATCACAGACGATACGCCCTGCGGCGGTCGACGATTACTGGATGTCGAGGCCTTCCGTGCGGCAGGATTTATCACGATCATTATACGCTATGGTGGACGCCGCAGCTATCATTGGCGCATGCCAGACGGCTCCGCACAGCTCAGGCTGCCTGTCCACGCACCTCTCTCCTTTGTGGACCGGTCTACTTGGTTTTTCTCCAGAACAGTACCAGATGCGCCTCCACCCCCTCCTCCCGTGGCTGATGGTGCACCTATACCTGAGGCTCCTCCCTCCGCTCAGCCGAGTACTTCTCACCCTACGGAGCCCACCATGCAGGACCTCTACCACCTCGTTTCTTCCATGAGGGTGACCCAGCTCCAGCATGGTGACACACTTCACGACATTCAGTGTCAGCTGGCAGACTATCACGACCGCCTCAGCGGTGTTGAGGATGAGTTGCGCGACTGGCGCTACTATGATGTGCACGGGTACTATCTCGGGCCATCCTCTCCGCAGGAGTGAGCGGGTATGTTTTCTCTTTCCCCTTTGCTTTTACTTCTCTTTATCTTTCAGTCTTGAAGCATTGAGGACAATGCTCAGGCTAAGCTTGGGGGGGAGACTTTAGTATCTTAGGATTTACTTTTGTGTTTTAGGATTTATTTCGATTGCACTTAGGTCATGTTTACTTTACTTTGCATCTTTAGGTGAACAATTTGCTTTATTGTCTCAATTTGGGACCCATTTGAAAATTTTTATATGATTGGGATGACCTTGGGAAATTAGAATTAACCTCATAATTGACCAAACAATACTGATTAGGAACAAATGGTTTGAGATTTGTAAAATTGGAAACTTGAATGTCGAGATAGAATTTAGAAACCGAATTGTGCCTTTCAAACGATGGAAATAGGGATTTCAAATAAAGAAAGGTTGGGATATCCGTTGGTGTGAATGAACGCTAGTGGGTGTGTGTATTCATGGTATGTGCAAAATAAAAAAATAAAAAAAGAGAGAAAACAAGAAAAAAAAGGAAAAAAAAAGGAAAAAAAAGAGATGAAAAGATGGAGAAAATAAGAGTACTGGCAATAAGCCTTGAATGGGCACCTTTGAGCTCGTCTCCCAATTAGAAATGAAAAAAATAAAATTTTTGCGCATATCAACACACGAAGTCCGCAACTTTCTGACCTAAGCTTGATTCAAGCTTGGGGGGGACAAAAATGAAAAATCTCCTAAAAATGAGGGCATAGTTTAGTGAAAGAATGATAATTCGATAATTCAAGTAATCAGCTTTGCAAGTTTCGAAACATTTAGAGTTTGAGGTTTTGTTAATCAATTTGTGAGGTGAATCAAAATCGACCAAAGAAAAATCCTAACCATAGCAAAAAGATTCTTTAGTTTCTTTATTGAGGCAATCGAGTAAATTTTCACCTTTTAGGCATTTAGCTTGCATTTAGATTCCAAACCCGGTTTGAAAGTACAGATTTGCTTGAGGACAAGCAAAGGGTAAGCTTGGGGGAATTTGATATGTCTATATTTCATCTATTATTTCGTCTTGTTTCCAGACCAGACCTTATGATTTTGACCACTAAATTGCATAGTTTATATTGAAAATCAATAGAATATGGTACTGCTGCTGTTTTGTGGTTGATTTGCAGGAAATAGGCGAAAAACAGGCAAAAAGGCAGAGTTCTGACTTCCCCCACGCGACCCGCGTCCTACCTGACGCGGGTCGCATCGCAACCAAGACGCGACCTCAGACGCGACCCTCACAGCTCACATCCGTGCCACCTGACGCGGGTCGCATGGAAACTCATGCGGGTCGCGTCAAGTTAACTGAGCCAGGCCCAATTAAGGCCCACGAAGGAAACTATATATGTAGCAGGCCTGGCAACAGAAAGGGGGGCATTAATCCACCATTTTTCGTCCAAAAAGAGTGGAGACCCGAATTTAAAGTGAAGGCCGAGCACCTCAGGCGATCTGAAGAGGAGAAGCCGATCTGGAGCTGAGGAGGAGGCAATTCGGAGGAGAAGACTCAATCTGAAGCTCCAATCCTCTTCACCACCTCCTCTCTCACTATGATTTGCCTTCTCCCTCTCTCTTGTTTTGATTTTATCAATGTCTGAGTAGATACTGTAGCTTCGAGGGTTTGGATTTGTAGTCTGATACTTTATTTGATGATGCATATGGATTGATTCTTATTGTTATTTCGTGTTTCTTCGATTCTTGTATTGTTTGTGATTGCTTGATCTGAATTGTTTGATTCTTGATTGTCTACTGTTGAATGCCTTTGGCATTTCTTCTTGTACCAAAGGCTTGATGTTTCTTGCAAATTAGGTTAAGTACTTGAGGTAGGTCTGAGAACCGAAAGGTGAGGTCAATGAGTAGCCGAAAGGTGAAAGTTTCCACTTGCTCTTGCTCAGCTTGTGGATGCCTTTAGTAAACAGAATTGAGAACTTAGGTTTAGATCAAACAGCTTGATTGAATCTGAGAGGGTGAAATTGCAATTCCAAACCGGTCTGCTAAGCCAACACACGAAAGTTGAGGTTCAGTGACACTAGGTACGGTCAATCTAGCCTTACACGACTTAAACAACAAGTTTCTGACATGTGCAGACTCAGCTCAGAGGCCATGCGGGTCGCGTGAGTTAGCACGCGGGTCGCATCACGAGGGTCGTAAGCCACAGCTTGCGAGTCGCGTGCCAGGTCCAGGGCGCTTAAGGCCAAGCGGGTCGCATGGGAAAGCATGCGGGTCGCGTCACAAGGGTCGCATGCGAAAGCATGCGGGTCGCGTGGCAGGTCCTGAGCAGTAAAGTTGAAGATGAAATCTGAAACCCTTGAAACACCCTTTTATACCATAGTACAAAATACAAACATTTAGTTGATTCTTTACTTGTTCATACATTGTTCATACGATTGATCATTCATTCTTCCATTTCATTTGATTTGTTCATATACCTTAGAATTAGACAAACAAACCCCAAACATTCAATCTTCTAGTACCTAACCAAGAAGAGTTTAGGTTCAGAAATTAAACCGTCCCTGTGGATCGACACCCGATCTAACTACACGACAGGATCGTATACTTGCGATCTTCGTCGGGAGTTGAATAGGGTTTAAACTCTACAGCTTAGGCTGTAGTGAAGCTTTGTTCATTCAATTCACAACAAGTTTAAGACGAACACATAGTCAAAAAAATAAGAAAACCAGGTAAATGTCCTTTTGAGCAGAGAGAGAATCCAATAAGAATCTAGGAAGATACGAAGGGTGCATTCACAATACAAGGGCCTGTTCGGCTGCCACGCCAGAACGGGAATGAATTCGAATTCGAATTCAATTTGAATGGTCAAAACACTGTGCGCGTGGGGAAAAAAAAATTCACTCTGAGTGAATTTTTTTTTCCCACTGCCACAGTGGTAGCCGAACAGAGCCCAAATGTGTAATATACTATAACTAACAATAAAATAAAACAAGTTCTGATTAATAAAATTCATATATAATTCCGCTGTCTTGATTAATCAAATGCGATATGTTATGATTTTTGTTTATTATAATTTATCTTCACTTGTTAAGAGAAGATATCATTTATTTGTTATTAGATCTTTGTATTTCAATAAGATTTTAAATAGCGATTATAGCGTTATAGCTTTTAAGGTCTGAAAAAGCTATAACGCAACCATAGCTAGTTATTTAGAATCATTATAAAAGAAAAGCGGTTAATAGTGTTATAGCTTTCAAGATCCAAAAAAGCTACAGCGCAGCTATTGCGTAGCTAAAATTAGCTATTTAGAAATCTGATTTCAGATATTAACATAATAGGATTCTCATTGATATGAAAGCTCTACTATATCTTATCTGGCTAAAATTCCAAATCTTTCTATCTCCTCCACTCCTTTTTGTGTTCTTCTCCCTTTCAGTTTTTATTTTATTTTATTTTATTCCCTTGTCATACTTCCTTTAATGTGACCTGCTTATCAGTTATCACAATCAATAAATCAACATAGGGAGAATTTCATGTATACCCCTTAAAATATTGAAATTTCGTATTCCTCCCTCTAAAATTCATAATATCATATTTATCCTTCTAAGTTCCATAAACTCATAAATTTATTCAATTTATGGTCTTTTCTGTTAAAATTCATTTCAAATTTATAAAGTTTCCATTTTATTCTTTATTAAAAAAATATACTTGTGTGCGTGTCACAAGTAAGAAAATGAACAATATGCCCTCACACCCAATCAATTAGAAGACATAACATTTCTCTTCAACATGCAACATACTTTTTTATTTTTGTTAATAAGACAATTAGAAGGGTAAATATAAGCTTTGATAGATAAGACAATTAATTGGATTAATTTGTGAGTTTATGAAATTTAGAAGAGTAAATATGATGTTACAAATTATAGAGGAGGAAATACATAATTTTGAAGTTTTTCAAGAGTATGCATGAAATTCTCCATATATACTTGCTAGTTATATTACAAGGAATTAAAATTTTGGAGTATACTTCAATATTTTGTTGGATGTGATGGTGATAGGCTTAAGTAGTTTGAAACAGACAAGTTCAAAATTAAATATTGATTTTCCAAAATTAGCTGTTTGACAAAGTATATCACCATATATATATATATATATATATATATATATATATATATATATATATATATATATATATATATATATATATATATATCCATTATTTGTAGGTTTTGACTTCAAGCTAGCATGTTCATCATCATGCTGATGAAGGTTCATACTTATCTTCCTAAACATGCATGGCAATATACAATGTACATACAGCAGGGGGGCATCTTAATTTCAATTCATTAATAAATTAACTGTTATACCAATCTGTTAGTTACAATATGTTGCATGCATGCATGCATGCAAATAGTCACTTTTAATTAGTGTATTATTAGGTCATGATGACGAAGCATTAGTTTTCATTATTTAATAGATGACAATAGAAACTTATTTTAAAATAAATAAATACTAATATTAATAATAATAATAACAATAATAATAATAAGGACAATGCTACGGTGCTACGCGTAGCATAGAGCCCCTCCGTGCTACGGCTCACTTTTTGAGTTTTCAAAATTCTAACGGTCGATCCAAACCGTTCAACATGATCTTCATATGAATATGTACTTGCAAACTAAATTTTACATTTTTTAGAAATTTTTTACTATTTATTAAGCCACTTTGAAAAAACACTAATTTGTACACAGCAGTAAACTTTTCTGGACCATTGGATCAGCGATTTTCAAAGTGGCTTAATAAATAGTAAAAAAATTCTAAAAAATGTAAAATTTGATTTGCAAGTACATATTCATACGGAGATCATGTTGAACGGTTCGGATCGACCGTTAGAATTTTGAAAATTTAAAAAGTGAGCCATAGCACGGAGGGGCTCTATGCTACGCGTAGCATATTAGCAAAATCCATAATAATAATAATAAGATGCTTGAACTGGAATCTATAAATGAACATAGTTTTTAACCTCAAACTTTGTAAGTACATAGTTTTTTTTATCTTAGTTTTACTCTAATTTTCAAAGCATGTTTGGGAAATTTGCAAGAATTAGTCACATATACATTACTTGAATGTTGGATTGATATCTAAAATTTTGCAAGAATTACTTGGCTTTTTTTTTTTCCATCAAAAAAGTAAAGCTTATTTTTGTTAGGAGTTTTACGGTTCCGAGTCACACACCAACCAGACATGTTATTATGTGGATCCGTATCTTTTCAGATATCTTAGATGATTTCTCTTAATTTACGGTTTGAAATTAAACCTCAGCCGCTTTGGGATTCGGGCTAGCGCATGGGCAATATTAAGATTCGTGCCAAGTTAAAAAGAACGGTCCGGATCCACTAATTATAAAAGATTCCCTTGTGCAGTAATGGAGAGGATGTGAATTATTATTATGTGTCCAATTCCGCTACTTGTGAAGTGCTAATTTTGTACAAACTTGTACTATTTTTTCCTTTAGAAATACAAAAATGTATTCGCAAAATAATTTAATATTTAAATTAAGAAAAATTACTATCAAATAAAATGTAGCATGAAAAATATATTGAAATATATTTTTTAATGGATGGTTAACATATAAAAAGATGTTGAAATGATCCCAATATATTTGCTTATAAATTTCTCTTGAAAAAATACATTTGATATCTTAATAGTTCCTTATAGAAAAATAATTAATGTAACATTGCTTTGATCAACAAGCCATTTTAAACAGTCAATCGTCATTCTTGTAACCTTATACTTTTGGAGAATTGGTTTTGGTTAAAACCTTTCATTGATTTAATACTATGTTTTTACAATACCCAAAGCATCCGTATTTATAACACTCTACAGAGATTTACTAGCCGTTAGAAATATGTCTAGAAATGGAAAAGGGGAGCAAAAAGAATAGAGAATAGAGGGGGGGGGGGGGGGTTTAAATTTGCAAAAACAGAACTCACAAGCTATGCTTGGTATCTCCAACATAACCTACTAAAAAATCATAACTATTATTGGTATTAATAGTATTCAACATTTTTTGGAATTAGGTTTTGTCCAAAGAATTTTAGACAAATTTTATCTAAAGTATGACTTAAACCGTTTGAACTGAGTTGACATTTGTAAAAACAAATTTAATTTTTTTAAACATTTAAATGGTTCCTGATTTAAACCATATGTACGAAGTTTGACGCGAATCAGACTGTATAGACCCAATTTTAAATGAGACTTGCTTTCATTAGTTTTATAGGACTAAAAACAGATGCGAAATTATTTGTCGCAATCCATTTTTAATTAAACTACAAGTACGAAATTAATTAGTGATATCCTAATTAAACTACAACATTTATGCTGGATAATTCAGCAGAACTAGCTTTTTTTTCTTCTAATTTTGTTGGATTATTCAACGGAATTATGTTTTTTTTAAGAATAGAAATCCAACGGAATCAGCAAAAACTAAAAAAAAAACTAATTTCACTGGAAAATTTCAGCAGAAATATCATATTTGGATATTTCAAAATAGTGATGTCATTTTCTTTAATTTGATTGATATTAATGTTATTAATAAAAATTTCGGGAGATTAATATATGCAACGGTTTTATTTTGATTTTTAAGTTTTAAATTTTGAGTTATTAAAGTTTTCAAAAATGGAGGCATGGTGGAGGCATGAAAAATGGAGGCATTTTAACCCTCCTCTTCTAGTATTATGTGGAAAGCCATTGACTTAATATATTTGTTAAGATAGCAATAGAAAAGTCTAAATCCAATAAAATGCTTGGTAATAAGAAAGCTAAAAATAAAAATAAATTGTTGTGCGTCATGCATTGAAAATTATTATACAAGTTAATTTGCATGAACACAATTATGACATCCACATGAAAATATTGCATGCATTTATTTCCTTGGTCAATACTTGTTAGCAACAATTTGATTTTTACCTGTTCCGGTTAAAGTTCGCTTAGTGGAAACTAAGAGCATCTACATTGCAGCAACTTAAATGAGTTTCTAAATAAATGTTAATCATTTTTTAGAAATTAAGGTCTCTAAAGTTTCTAACTCTCACATTCCTGAAATTAATTTTATAATTTCTATTAAGCCACGTCAGCAACAAATTAAAAAAGAGAAATAATTTGAGTCAATCATTTAGTCAGTATGGAGTTTATAATCAGTTTCTTAATAAGAAACTTTATTATATAATTTCTAAATAAGAAACTCTCCCACATCTCTGAAACTGGATTAGAAACTGCCATATCAGATTAGAAACTCTAATAGTACCAGGGATGTAGATGCTCTACTACCGAAATAAGAGATGTCTAGAATCAATTATAAACAGCATAAATTTATTGTAATTAGGATAATTTGCCCACTACTTGAAAAGGAAAAAAGGGTAAACAAATGGGAGGTATTTTAATCAATTTTAGAAATTTTAGAATTATACTATATTTATTGCTGAACATGTTGAGTCGATACTAATGTGACGACAAGTATGCTTACGTAATAAAGGTTAATTTAGATAGAATTCTTTTTTATTTTTGAAAGCTTAGTAGTTAGTAGGGACTATAAAGATTGAATTTGTTATTACCCGTAAATTTTAAATTAAATTAATTAGACTAATAATTAAAATTTATTCCTAATTAAAATTTACCCCTAATCTCTGAAAATTACCTCGTTTCTCTGTCTCCATAAAGACCATAGCACAAACTCGCTTTTGTGTGACTGATGCAGTGTGTTGAGCCTCGCTTCTTTACGAAGTGATGCAAATATTATCTAAAATTGGAGAAGGAAATAGAACTGGTATTTGATCTAGTAGCAAAGGCAATACTCTTTAATTAAAAAAGTCATAAGTTTGAAATCCGGAAGAGTTAATTGACTCGAGATCAACATGAAGAGCCTGGGATCTGGTAGCAATTAAGCCCAGTAAGGCCCCATAAGGCCTCATCCAACACGAGTCCAGTCCGGACTTGGCTTACGGTCACCACCTTTGTGTCCGTACAAAGCGGGTGCGATTTAGTAACCGCCGAACTATGCGGACGTCACCGCTCTTATGAGGAAATAACCGACTTTATGCGAGCGTAACCACTCCATGCGATCTCCCCTAACCGCTCTGACAACGCGGAATGACGGTTAGAGGACGACCTATTTAAGGCAAGACGCCCCATTAAACAAGAGTCGAACTTTTGTTCACCCAAGCAAGATATCATACAGGCTAGAGTTTGAATATCTCATAACCATAACCATTCCCACTTCGGGAACCGACTTCACTAACTTCGGCCTACCATCCTGAGACAGGACGAGCCCAGTCCAATTACTTTTCTCACGTACAGCCTACTCTCTCCGAGATAGGACGTATAAATAGTAAATTAATATTAGTTATATAAATAAATTAACAATAACAAATAAGCTAAACAAATAGGATTGAAAAAAAAATAATGAAAGAATATTGGTCCGATTCATTGGGCATGCATCCTTGCATGAGAGAAACATTAATGAATAATGAGAGAGGGAAGAGGTGTGTCGCCTTGTGTCTTTTGCTTGGCATGGAAGCGTGCTAACTGAGAACAAGCAAAGTTAGCTATAATTAATGATAAAGCTAGCTAAAGTAAAGCTAAAACGGATCAGAGAGTCAACGGTCCGTTGACCGAACGTTACACCGTAGCCCCACTAACAGTATTCAGTACCACGGAACAGTCATCATTTCATGGTACTGTGTTCCTTGGAATTCTTTATCTATACACCGGGTGTAGACGGTATATGTATAAAAAAATGGATATCAAGTATCAACCAATGTTAAATTCATTGATATTAATTAAAAATTAGGGGGAATTTCACGTATACCCCTCAAAAACTTCAAAATTACGTATTTTCTCTTCTAAATTTTAAAATTACGTATTCCCCTCTAAATTTCAAAAACTCACGTATTTATCCATTTTATTGTCTTTTATATTAAAACTCATTTTAAATTTATAAAATATCTATTTTACCCTTTATTAAAAGTATAAAACGCCCTATGGAACTCAAATTTGAATCTGAAGAGTTCCTCTGCCTTCCGATCCGCGCACATCGCAATAAGATCTTTGCGTGTTCGCTTCAAGATTTGTGTTGATCTAGCACGCACGGATCTTAAAGTAATTTTGATCCGTGTGCATTGCATTAAGATCTATGCACGTAGCTTCAATATATGTGCGTGTTCGCTTCAAGATTCGTTCTGACCTAGCACGCATAGATCGTAAAGCAATTCGGACGATAGATGAACTTTTCAGATTCAAATTTGAGTCAGATGGACGTTTTATGCTTTCTAATAAAAGAGTAAAATAGATATTTTATGAATTTAGAATGAGTTTTAATATAAAAGACAATAAAATGGATAAATATGTGAGTTTTTGAAGTTTAGAGAAAAAATACGTAATTTTAAAATTTAGAGAGAAAATACGTAATTTTGAAGTTTTTGACAGGTATACGTGAAATTTCCCCTAAAAATGTGAGTTTTATCTTTAGGCAAGTAGATAAGTAAAAAGTAATATATGAAATTTTGCATAATTTGAAAATTGTTTGACTTGATTAAATGGGGATAAATTAAAAGGTTAATTTCTTGTGTGCCCTTCAACTCTTGCTTATTTTCTTATTTACCCTTCAAGACTTCAATATATTATATTTACCTCTCAACTCTTCTCATTCTTTCTTATTTACCCTTTACAGTTAGTCAACACACTTTAATTTTAATATTTTCAATTATACCCCTCCTTTATTTCATCTCCTTCAATTAAAACAAATGAAAGGCCTGTGAGATAGACAATGGTGATGTTATCTTAAAATACGCACGGAGCAAAAAGAGTTTTTTCAAAGTGCATTTGCTAATCAGAGTGTCTAAATATGAAATAAATGAAAAGTACTGAGGGAGACAAAAAAGAGACAATGGCCTTCTAAATGAAAAGGATGATGAGAATTCACAATTGAGTTCGATGGCTTCCAAATAGGATATGCAAACTTAGAAAGAATCCAACCCTCCACAATTTAGGATATGTAAACTCTCATCTAAAAAAAGAAAAAAGAAAAAGACAATGGTGATCTTATCTTAACGAGACATTTGGAGCCGTTAAAGACAATGGTGATCTTATCCAACCCTCCACAATTTAGTTTTAATATTTCCTATCATCATTTGCTTTAATTGAATAAGATGAAATAAAAGAGGGGTATAATAGGAAATATTAAAACTAAATTGTGTTGACTAACTGTAAGGGGTAAATAAGAAAGAATGAAAAGAGTTGAAAGGTAAATATAATATATTGAAGTCTTAAAGGGTAAATACAGGAGCGGAACATAGTGATGGGGAAAGGGTGCTAAGCACCCCCTATAGTTTGAAAATTTATAGTTTGATTCATTTAATTTTGTAATTTTTATATGCATTAATATCTTTTAGCCCCTTTTATAAAATAAAATTACACTATATTTGATTCTTTAGCCCCCCAATATCTATTTTCTAGTTCCGCCCCTGGGTAAATAAGAAAATAAGCAAGAGTTGAAGGACACACAAGAAATTAATCCTAAATTAAATTATTCGATACATGCATTGCCAGTATAATCTATATTTTATTTAGACAGTAATCTTTCATTGTTTTTACTCTCTGATTTGGTGCGTGATTCATTTATTTTCTTATTAAATAAATAATTTAGAAATAACAATCCTAAATGTTACGAACAAAGTTAAATATTTTCATAAGTTGTAATATATTTGTTTGTACGAAGGTTGATTATAAACCGACATTTTTATTAATATCCAAAGTTAATTACAAATTAATAAATATATCCAGAATACCTGAGTTTTTCTAAAAATGTCCAAACCAGCCATTTTGTGGTCAGTTTTCTCTCCCCCAGAAACCGGCCAGAAAATGGCCAGTTTCCTCTTTTTTTTTTTTTTTAGAGACACTATGAAGAGCAAGATAATGAAATCTAACTAATTCAAATTTTTTGTTTAAATTATTTGTTAGATTACTTCTTTTGATTTACAATTAGCATATTTATACTAAAATACACTATATTACTTGAAATTATGTTGAATTACACTATATTGCATTAAATTATGCTAAATATGTTAAATTATGTTGAATTACGCTAAATTACGGTTTATAGTGAACTTGTAGAATACTAATTTTTACTATTTTTGGAATTTTTTTACTATTTTTATGATTTATGAAAGATTGCACAAAATCGGCCTAATTTAGCGTAATTTAGCGTATTTTACCGTATTTCATTATAATTAGCAAAATTAGTGTAATTTAGCGTAATTCAACATAATTCAACATAATTTAGCATAATTTAATGTAATATAGTGTAATTCAACATAATTTCAAGTAATATAGTGTATTTTAGTATAAATATGCTAATTATAAATCAAAAGAGTAATCTAACAAATAATTTAAACAAAAAATTCGAATTTTCAGTGTTAGATTTCATTATCTTGCTCTTCATAGTGTCTCTAAAAAAAAAAAAAAAACCGGCTACAAAATAGCCGGTTTGGACATTTTTGGAAAAACTCAGACATTCTGGGCATATTTATTAATTAACTTTGGATATTAATAAAAATGTCGGATTATAAAATAGCTAAGTCATTATCTTTGTGCCATTGTTCAAACTAAGTCTCAATCAAATTTATCATGGTTCATTTTTTAAGAGTGACGTTATCATAATATTTATATTATGGATCGATCTGTCAGATTCATATCTCTATTTTTAATATTCAAATGATTCTTAACCGTTAAATATAACCTGATTTTTTATTTAGAAAAAAAATCAAATTTAACAAATACCACTGTTTTCGGCAGACTTCTAGAAAATACCATTCGTTGTATTTGTTTAATTTAATTTTTTTGGCTATGAATAAAGAGGAAGTTTCAAATGTCTTCATGTTTCATGCCTCACCATGCCACTATTTTTAAAAACTTTAATAAATCAAAATTTAAAACTTAAAAGTCAAAATAAAACCGTTGGATGTGATCTACATCATTTTATCTATACACGTGTAACAAATTATGACATTTCAATTTTGTTTTTGTTGTCATCAAGAGCTTGTAAAAAACGTACTAATGTGGATAATTTCTAGACGTTGATTTTTCAACTTATTGATTCACATAAAAACAAAATCGAAATGTGATAATTTTTTATGAGCACATAGATAAAATAATGTAGATCATATCCAACGGTTTTATTTTGACTTTTAAGTTTTAAATTTTGAGTTATTAAAGTTTTTAAAAATAGAGGCATGGTGGAGGCACAAAAAATGAAGGTATTTGAACCCTCCTCATGAATAAAATGTTCGACGAATACTATCTCTACACTAAAATATACTTAGAGAAAATTTTATATATTTTAGAATTCTTTTACTATTTTTTTTAAATATGCAGAAAATCACTTGATCTAAAATACTAAATCATCCGAAAACAATAATTTTATATCCTACTGAAAAAATAGTAAACAAAATATAAAAAAATAAAATTTAGTCTCCAAATACATTTTCAATAACTAGATCACTGCTTTGGGATAGTGCAGAATTTTTAGATTGAGTGACTTTCTACCTATTTAAATAAATAGTAAAAAAAATTAAAAAAATTATAAAATTTGTTCTTCAAGTATATTTTCATATGGAGATCATGTTTAACAGTTGAGATCGATTGTTTAAAGTTTAAACTTTGAAATATGGATCCATAGTACGAGTTGTTTCAAAAGATGCATAATACCATAGCCTCACGCATTTATTATTATTACTACTATTAATAATAATAATAATAATAATAATAATAATCATAATAATAATAATGATGATGTTTAGAAGTAAGAGTAACATTAATAGTTTCATATAACCTCCTTTCCAAAAAAACTCATGTATCCAGCCAACAAAATTTCAACAGTACCAAAACTCATGTTTGGAAAGGAGCTAGAATAACTAGAATAGAATAGTAAATAAGAATAGAGAAAAAATAGTGATTTTCATATTAGTGTGAAAATGGTGCAATTCGGATTAGTAAAAATGTTATTTGAATTGTACATTTGGAATAGTGAATAGTTGTGAGCGAGAAATAATAGTGTTAACAAAGTGTTAATTAAGAAGAAAGATAGGCAAGTGGAGTCTCAAACGAATTATCACGACGTAGAGATAGTAAAAGTAGTGTTAACTTTGTCATTTCGGAACCGTATTGTTCGAAATCCGAGAAGAAAAATATTTTTTTCTCTCTTCACACTTCTGAATAGTAGTTATTTCAAAGTTGCAAGGAATAGAGAATAACAGCTATTCTAGTTATTCCAAATAGCAAAAATATTATTTGAATGTACATTGCTATTACAAATAGCTACTATTCTAGAATAACCTCTATTCTTAATACATCCAAACGTAGAATAGTTCCTCCAAAACTTCAACAGTACCAAGAGAAAGTCTTTTCTCCATCTTCAAACCATTCAATTGCCAACAAACCCTAATTAAAACTCCACAAAAACCACAAGTGTTACCAAAGATTCAAAGATAATTAGATGAAATTAGACTGAATTTTTTATTTTTTTCCAAATCTTTTTCGGATGGCCTATCCTTTCCCAACCTCACTCATAAAAATTTCTCAATATTTTCCATTTAAACGTAAATTTTTTAGTTCAAAAACCCGAACTCAAACTCATTTTTTTATTATCGGAAAGTGCTGACATGAGTGTTCAGTTGTGCTACGAAATTAGTTGTGAATTTTTTTTATTTTTCTTTTAAAAATTTTTGATATTAAATGATTATTTTATTAGTAAAATTATTACTTGTAATTAAATAAACATATATTCAATAATAATATAACAATATTAATTATTTATTATTATTATATCAAATACAAATATATATTCTTTATAATTAAATAATATTTATTATGTACATCACCTTTTAATTAAAAACAAAAAAATTGTAGTGCCATACTAGAGATGAAACTGATACATCACAATCTTGGGAAGAAAATAATTCGCTATGAGACCGTGAATTATTTCCAATCTTTTTACAAGAATGAGAATTGCAAAAAAAAAAAAAAGAGAAAGAAGGGACAAATATTGGCCATCTGAATGGATTATGGGCTAACATTTTTAATTAGATCAAAGTCCAACATATTTTCATAAAAAAATTGCATATGCTTGAAATTTCATGGAAATTAAATGGGATTGAGTTGATTTTCCTAATCTTTCTCAAATCATGTTCGGATTGTCCAATTCTTTTCCAACCTTACTCATAAAAACTTTTCAACGGAACACTCATTTCTGCACATTCCATAACCAATTACGTGCAAATCTGTATCCACAGATTTCACTTTTTCAAAAGTAAGTTCCCATCTCCGTCAGATTCAATTTCGCACAATCCTGTGTCACACGAAAATACATGAAAAGTTTAACCCAATGAGTGATGGGATGCCCCTTTTTTTTTCTAGCATGGGGATTGAATTTTTTTTTTCCCCATCTTAATTCTCATCTCTTCAGAAAAATATGGGAAGAAAAAACTGTTAGATCAAACCAAATTATTTTTTTCCCATAATTTCTTGTTTTATCTCTCCTAAAAAATTCAAATAAAAAATGCTGAATACATTAGTACTAAATGTTAAATAAATTATACTTATTCATACTTCCATTTGAATCTCATAATAATAATCATGATCTCTTAGTACTTATTTTAATTTTTAATTATAAAATATGGTTTAAGTTATCAAAAATTATAAAGATTTTTGTCATACCATTCATATAATTTACATGACTAATCAAAGTAATATTATAATTTATTTATACTTATACAATTTTATTTTATTAGTTTTCTAGATTTTATTTAATTATTAGACTTTAGATTATCAAAATTGATCACAAAATTACTAATATCTATTAAACACAAATTAGTATTGATAACAAATCTTTCATAAACAAAAATAGAAATACATATAATTAATCACAAAATTATTTATACATTTTTTTTTACAAATTACATCACCATTTTTAACAGCATATTATCGGTCTAATTATTTTTCTACAAAAAATTTCTTATCTAGCGAGAAATTTAATTGAAATGCATATTTTTTTGAAATAAATCAAGATTTTCCGAACTAATCTTACAGTACAACCGGACACATGTTAGCATATTCTCATAATTATTCCCGTATGTACCATGAGTACGTGAGATCTAAATATGTGTCGTGTCTTTCCGTGACTAGTCACGCCATGACTTAGGTCGCGTGTTGTGCCGTGGCAAAAATTTGAAAGGATGGTTACGTCACGTGAATGATTACGGTACATTAGTCACGCCGTGACTACATGTGTCGTGTCTAAAAGTGACAGGTCATATTTGTCATGTTTGGTCACGTTTAATTATTTTTTTCATAATTTAGGTTAGTTTATTCAGGATTCACCATTCGATCAAGATCTAACGGTTCTAATTACACGTAACTTGCATGATCACGTGTTGTGTCAAATTTTTAAAAGTTGATCACGTCACACGAATAGTCACAGCACGTGACCCGCACACGTGCCGTGTCGTGATGTATCCGGTCTCGCCGTGACTTTTTAATTCCTAAATATGAATTCGTGCAAATTAAAAAGTAATTCAATACATAAAATCTCATCCTCCTGTACAATCATGTGACAAATAAACAAGCTCTAATACTCAGAATATTTTCTGCAATAATTTAGTTCAAATATGTTATAAATTTGTTAAGGACTCCTTTAATTTAGGTGTCATTGAAGAAAACACTAATCTTGTTGGGTCTGCTTAAGGTAAATTTTAAATAAGATTATTAAAGTTGGAAAACTTGTTCAAAAATTTACATAATTTTGGAATTCGATAGTATGTTTCTTGGTGCAAAATTTAATTTATGTATGAGTTGTCATTTTTGAAATGGACTGCTCTGATTTGTCTAAAATTCTCCAACAACGTCATCAATAATAAGAGTTTAAAAAATAAATGTTATTCTTATTTTAGCTTTTGTGCTTTCAAAAATGACTGGGAATGATGTGAATCAAATATCATCTGATCTAAAATTAACGGTTCAGATTCTCCCGAGGAGGATCAGACGAACGAGCTAATTTATTTTTGGTCAAACTTTTTTTTTTTTTATAGAAAAAGCAGATACGGAGATGTATATAAGAAACCGTACCCTATGTACAAAAAACGTGAAGAGGTCGCTTTTATTGTATTTATTTTTCTTTTGAAATCTCTTATGATAGACCAAGTCTAGATCAGGAAATCTCTCCTACCTATAAATTCTACAGCCTTATCTCTCTCTCACACCTTGTGCTCCCCGTGAGGCTACACCGATATCTTCTCCATTTCTAAGCGAGCCATCCCTAAGCTAAACAAAACAAACAAGAAACCAAAAAAGAAAAACTGAAGCGCAGAAAAATCAACAAGCTAAGAGAGTGTGTGTGTGAGAGAGAGAGAGAGAGGAAGGACGGGGTGTGAGGGGAGGAGGTGATGAAAACGAGAAGGGGAGTGTGCTACAGTGTGGCGCCTGAGGAGCTCCGTCGAGGGAAGCGGCGCAAAGTGGACCAGTTTGAGGCCTTACCAGACGACCTAGTGGTCTCAATCTTTGCTAAACTCAGTGCCAGTGCTGATTCTCCTTCAGATTTGATCAGCCTCCTTCTAGTGTAGGTGTTCTCTTTTAGTTTTAGTATGATTTTTTTTTTTAGTTTGAGATATTCTCTTTAGACCCTTCTTGAGTGTCTTTTTGTAATACCGCAAGTATGCAAGGTGTTTTTTATAAAATTTCTGGAGAAACTGTTGTCACTGATTTGTTCGCCGTTTTGTAGTGAAAAATATAATCGGAATTGCTATTTTATTTCCCTGTTATTTTTTCATTGTTCGTCTAAAAAGCATTTGTGTAATATTACTAACATGAAGGGCTGACATGAAAATTTCGAAATAAGGTTTATGTCTGCCACTCCTTTTCTATTGTCATATTGGTTCTTGTTGGACCTTTATTTTTTATTTTTTTCAAAAATACATTACATGCGAATATTGCGCAGTTTATTGGGCTTGTTAGCATTGTTTCTTTTTCCTCGGCTACCTATTGATACTCTTAACATGAGTAGAACTAGGGTGCTCCTAAGCTCACCAAGCCCTTCGTGAGCGCGACTCTAAAACCTATCAAATTGACTTCAAACGACATTTTCAAACCGTTAGATGTTCAATCTATATTAAAATGTGCTTGGAGACCAAATTTTACATTTTTTGGAATTTTTTTACTATTTATTAAGATGGTTTGAAAATCGCTGTTTTTATTAAAATTCTGCACTATTGGAAAACAGCGATTTTCAAACCATCTTAATATAAATAGTAAAAAAATTCCAAAAAATGTAAAATTTGGTCTCCAAGCACATTTTAATATAGATTGAACATCTAACGGTTTGGAAATGTCGTTTGAAGTCAATTTGATAGGTTTTAGAGTCGCGCTCACGAAAGGGCTCGGTGAGCTTAGGAGCACCCTAGTTCTACTCCTCTTAACATTATCTCAGAGATTTCTTTCTTTATTTTCCGTTTATCTGTAAACAATATTCTCTAAAAGTTCTTCTAACCAGTTTAATATTTAAATGACAATAATACAAATATTTGGGCTTCTTAACATTTTTTCTATCCTGGACCTCTTTTCCGCGAACAGCTCAAGAGCATTCATTATACATTTATTTTGTTGTCCTTTTCTGGTATTTCTTCAATCTTTTTTTTTTTTTTTGCATTGAGTATTTCTTGAATCTAGCTTACTGGACAAAATTTGAAATAAAGGTAACAATTTTTAATTTCCTTAACAGGTGCAAGAGATTTAATGGGCTGGTTGTAGATCCATCAGTGCTCTCCGTAGCATCTGAGAAGTGCCTCATAATTCGTGCAAAGAAATGGTGTGAACCAGCACATCGGTTTCTCAGGCGCTTTGTTGATGCTGGAAATGTGGAAGCTTGTTACATCCTTGGCATGGTATGCATATTTTGTAAATTTAGCCCTTCAATTTTTATTAGGTTTTGCTACTATGTGCGAAACAGTCAAGTTCTTTTGGTGTTGGTTCACCAAATGGAATTTTCCTTCCTAAGAGAAGCATTATATTTATATATGATTTGTCAACAAGGAACACTTGGGATTTGAATTAAAAAAATAATTAATTACAACGCTATGTATATATACTTGGTTTTCCCTAAACTTATTTTTTCCTTTCAATGCTAAGTCAGGCATTTACCTTTGAAATGTCTTAGCACATAATTGTTTCAGTAATTATCTGAAATGAATGGTCCAAAATGCATACTTCATGTAGTGTTTTTGTTGAAAAAATAAGACTCTATTTCCACCTTAAAAGAACTCTTAATTGAAAATTAATTAAAATAGAAAATACACAATTGCAAATGACACAAAGATGTAAACAGCATCCCTTTTTGTCTAAACAGATCAAGTTCTATGCTCTAGGGAACCGCCCTACTGGTGCGGCATTAATGGCGCGAGCCGCAATGCGGCGACATGCGGCTGCTCTGTATACCCTGGCGGTGATACAATTTAATGGGAGCGGTGGGTCAAGGCATGACCGAGATTTGCGTGCTGGTTTCGCTCTCTGCTGTCGTGCTGCTGCCTGTGGCGGTCTCGATGCTCTACGTGAGCTTGCCTATTGTCTCCAGGTAATTGGTCTGATAAAATTACTTCTGTGAGAATGATGATTTTGCATTCACATCAAATTTTATTCAACATTTATTTTTTGGCGCATAAATGAATGCCAAATTAAAAAGGAACTTCATTAGAGAGGGAATCTTGTTTCTTTAGTCTTCTGTTTTGCTATGGTGCAAAAGACATTTGACTAAGTTAAGAAAAAGATCAATACTATAAATGTTGGACCCCAAAGATGTAAATAGTGTACTCTACTGTACCGAAATAAATATTACCTTTATTATGAGTAAACAAGTTTAGTTTTTGTTTCTTTTTTCTTTTCTGGCTTAAAAGAAAGCTAGTTATACGGAAAAATATGTTATTATTACAATAATAATTATTATTATCGGTATGCTCTAAAAATGCTATATTTTATTATCGTAGGATGGATATGGTGTTAAGCGGTCCATTGTATCTGGCAGGCGCCTACTGATTGTAGCAGCCTCTCTTGAGCTGGAGTACCATTTGGCACCGGCAGCAGAAGATGTTCATGTGGCAAACCAATTCCTATCTGAATGGTTCTTTACACGAAGGAACACACTGGAGGAAAAGGGGCTCAGGTTGTGCTCGCATGAGCAGTGTGGCCGTGCCGAGACACGGCTACACGAGTTTCGGCGGTGCTCAGTTTGTGGGCTGGTGAACTACTGCTCGAGGTCGTGCCAGGCTCTGCACTGGAGAAAGGTGCACAAGACCGAGTGCATGCCGGTAGAACAGTACCTAGACAATGCTGCTTTTGCTGGGCCTGACTGACTGTTTGCATGATTACAATGGAGTTTTTAGGGTTCTCCCAGTTTTTTTTTTATTTTGTTCACTTTTGTTTTAGTGTTGCCTCATTTCTAGGTTCATTTTTGGTACTTAGTTTTTTTGTGAAAAGGATGTAGGTTGTTAGTTGTACATTATTGCGGAAATGGTTTACTTCTCGCTTGAAAAGAGGAAAAACAGAAACAAGGGAGATTTTTGTTTCGAAAAAATGACTTGACAGCTCCAATTTATATCTGATAAGCCTGTCTAAATTTTGTTTGGTTCCAAATTTTGTACAGTTTACTTGAACCTGTTAAGTGTTAAATGTTCTAAATTAGTTAGTTTTGTTTAGTTTCTCAGTGATGATGAAAAATTCATATGGTGAAAAAGAGAGGTTAACGGCAATGTCTCACATGTTTCATTAGCTCATATATAACAAATTGAATACATTTTTAGTTTCTTTTTGTGCCTATTTTGTTTACCCTTCATTCAATTTTTTGCGTTAGTTCCCAATTTTTTTTTTTGGAATTTCTTCTAATTTAAATTGAAGTCGGCCACGCCATGAATTTTCACCGAATAAAATATAGTAATATTGCGGCAGTTTTCAGACTATTGTAATATTTATATACTGGAGGTGGTTATTTTGGAAATTGCGTGGCGGGAAAAGCTGTTTGTTACTGAAATTTGTTGGATCAATTTTAATTCTTTAATTCTCTTTTCTATGTTTGCATTTATTGAAAGTTTGTTTGTTCTCCGTCGTTTCTGGTTGTTTAGCAATTGAATCATTTATTGAGGAGGTTCCAATGCCTCGTACTTTTCATACCTCATCATACCTCATGTTCTATATCTTCATTTTCATAGTCTAAATTGTCGATCCGAACCATTCACCATGATATCCATACTAAAATATGGTTGGGGATGAAATTTTATAATTTTTGGAAATTTTTTGCTATTTTTTAAGATGGGTAGAAAATCACTGTTTTTTAAACGGTAAAAAAACAGTGATTTTGTGCCCATCTTAAAAAATAGTAAAAAATTTCCAAAAAATATAAAATTTCATCCTCAAGCATATTTTAGTATGGGTATCATGTTAAACGGTTCGGATCGACAATTTGAACTTTGAAAACAAAAATATAATGTATGAGGTAGATGAGGTATGAAAAATATGAGGCATTGGAACCCTTCTCATCATTTATTACTCTCTTGATATAAAAATATGAGAAGGGTTATGTTATATGTAAATTTTGATTAATCTTTACAGCATTGATACTACAATTCTGTACTCAAATAAATATTTTCTATTTTTCTTGGTGCAAACAGAATTAAAATAGGACTTCAACACATGAAAACATTCATTACATCAAACAAACAAAATTCTAAAAAAAGGATCGAACAGCTAATAAAGATACAATTACAAACAACTAGAAGCATCATATATGTAATTTGATCTGACTGAAACCTTCCATGAAAGAAACAAACACAACCCTAATAATAAATGTGTCGATCGAACCCATTTTCAAAAATAGACTATTCACTGACTCATTTGATATGGGGCAACAAGATAGTACCAAATTTCATTCAATTATTCAAAATTTAAAATTTCCATATATATATATATTTTTTTTTTTATTTTCTTGTTTTCTGGTGTGAGGTAGGAAGAGCACGCAACATTATAGTACATTGCGGGTGGTTGGAATGATGGAGCGTGCAAATCTCGTGACCGGAATAAGTTGGAAGTTTTTCACTGAGAACCCCAATCTTTCCAATATTAAAATTTTAACAATGTCAGAACAAACCACTGTAGTCTGTAGTAGTGGCCGTTTTCCATTTCACAAGGTGACACGCCAAGATCATTTCTTGTCATATAATTTTGTGGGGTCCTTTACATTACACGTGGTGGACCAAATTAGACCAGACTTTGCGTTGGGGTTAAGCTTGGAGAAGAGAGGAGAGGAGGTGGCTGGAATAAAGCGGTCCCTTATTCCCAGAAAAATACAAAAGAATAAAAAAGAGAAAGAAAATTGAATCTGTAAGAGGTCAGGTTCCAACTTCCCAAGTAACATTGGAAAGCTTCAAATGTGTGCCATACATTTTTTAAAGAACCAGATGTCTCATGTCATGCATCTTATCTTATAATATCACCTATCTTATTCCATCTCAAATTATTTTTTGTGACATTAATGTATGATAAAGTAGGATAGTTATCATCATAATATTTTACAAATAAGTAAAAAATGATCTCATCAAACAATAATTTTTTTTCTTATCATTTAAATTTCAAAAAAATTGTTAATACAAATATTGTTGGCCTCTTCAATTCTAATTTTTTTTATTCGGCTCAGACATTAATAATCAATTAATCATGCATCTGTTAATTTTTCTCTCATTTCGGCAGAAGTCACTTTTTTATGATATGTAATCTATAAAATTATAGCTTTAAGATATTTAATATTATAATTGAAGTCACTATCCTCAAATCTCATGAAATTTATTTGGCATTACTCAGACACCACTATTACAAATCCAACACCATTTTCATTCAAATATAAAAAAAAAGAGAAATCTAGTTATTTTTTAAAATTTTATGTAAATCACATTAATATCATATATAGTGAGGATTGAAATATTATCAAAGTGGTCATAGGGACAGAGCCCCCCAGCCCCCCCCCCCCCCCCCCCCCCCCCAAAAAAAAATGAAATTACAGTGGAATGAAACTTGTCTTAATTCTTAGAGTAGAGGTATAAATTTACAATTTTTAATAAGAGACAAAAATTTATATTTTTTTTCAAACATTATAGAAAAATAAAGAAGTTAAATTTGTTTGGCAAATAATTTTCTAGCGCAACATGACCATTAAAACATTTACATTTTGGATTCTATATTTACCTAAAAATTGTTGTTATTCTTGTAAAAATGAAGAATAGTCTGATAGGGCCATGTTCCACAGGCCCTTTACTTGATTTAAACTGGGTCATGAAAGATTGGGATTCGGACCTCTCTAAGAGGCCAACCCGACGTCATATGAAAAGCCCAAAGGTTCACTAAGTCGGGGCCCAATACAACGGCCTCAAATCATATAGCCCTAAAATAGGCTCATGCCAACCGACATACGGGATAGCCGTGGAAACGGCTAGCTTAATGCCCACGTCCCAGTAACGGCTGACATAACTGCCCACGTTCCCCATAAACGCCCGAGATGGCAGTTATGGCTGGACTATATAAGGCAGTGATTCCCATTAGACAGGGGACGCAATTCTGACTAAGAGAGAGATCATCCAGGTTAGAGTCCGAATCTCTCACAACCCACCCCGAGTTCCTAACTCAATCCACATCTCGGCATGTCATCCTTTGGCAGGGCGAATCTAACCCAGTCCAACTTTTCATACGGCCTCATCTCCCGAGATAGGACGTATCAACCACCGTGGGGCCACGCCTAGCTCGAACTCAGAGATTTAGATGGCTCATCTAAACACAATAATCCCGCTCCTACCAGGGGTGACTACCCCGCCAGGAGTAACCATCACACCACCTCCTTTGGTAACCCCGCTGACAGGAAACCCTTCCCACAGTTAGCCTCCTGGAGCAATGCCTAGCAGCTCGGGAATACGGCCTTATGGTCCTCAGCCGACGTAACCTCGGCACACAGGTCCCGACCACACTACTCCACCTTCATTCACCGGAGGACACGCGACTAGGCCATCCTACACAGAGCACAACCCGATAACTAGTACCTATCAGTTACCTTACATACCTTATTATACTCCGCAAACGCCGTATTACCACTATGGCACGATCCCTTACACGCCTTACACCCCTACGGGTCCCCAGTACCCCTATGTGACACCACCCGAACAATGGGGCCCGGGAAGCGTTCATGGGATATACCCCATGACAGGTCCAACACCGCATTCCCATCAAGTGCCACCGCGACCTGCAAACCAGACCGTGCCTCCCGCTGTACCTATACCCCGACCTTTGTCAGCTAACCGTGTCTAAAGTCGGCCGACAAATGTCTCCCCAAGGAACTTGGACACTCAATTTGTACAGGTCCGAACCGGTAGTGAGACAGATACGCCCATTCCACAAGAACAACGGGTCCAATCAGAACGCAGGGACCATATTACCAATAGGGGAACACCCTAAGGAAGGAAGACGGCCGGAAGGGCAGGGAGAGAACAGGGAACCTGATTCCGAAAGAGAGCCGCATGCCAGAGGACCCGAAGTTCACCACAACAACGAGCGAGAATCAGCCAATCATGGCGGAGGGCCCAGACCATCTCACCGAGAACAATCTTGCTCCCGTAGGGAACGCGAACGAAGTCCACCCCGAGGTCGGGATAGAATTCGTCGCGATGACCGAAGAAGGAGTAGGCGATCACCTACCCCCTTCCCGAGGTGTTAATATGGCTCAGATTGAAGAACTGATCCAAACAAGGCTCGCGGCTAAACTAGCCGAGATCGAATCCCAGAAGACAGGCACCTACTCTCGGCCTATGGGAATTGAAGATGGCCCTCTCTCCAGGGACATCTACCGCCAATCGATGACGGACTTCAAGTATCCGACAACTCTTCCCAGCTTTCGTGGTAGTGGAGATACTCAGGATCCGCACAACTTTGTATACGGATTCCTTGAGCGACTTCGCCTTCTTGGAGCCACAAACGCTATTATGTGCCGTGTCTTAACCACTTGCTTAACTGGAAAATCATGGGACTTGTCACACCCCGCAGCCACGGCTCGTAACAGTTTCCTGCCGTAAATATACAACCGTGTATGTTTACAAGGCTATTACCCGTTAAATCTAAATATGCATCATTAACTACTATCAAGCACATCCCTATGTATATATATATATATATATATCAATCCATAGATAAGGGTACACGGTCTAGTCAAAGTATAATACAATAAAAGTATCTCATACAGATACTAACCATCAGGCCTAACCCTAAACTATACAACAAAAGGTAGATTAGGCCATACAGAAGTAACTACCAAGGGTCTACAACTCGCGTGCCTCTCCAGAACCCGACGCCTCAAATCCTGTAAAATAACCCAAGAGTGGGGGCGAGAACGAATTCTCAGTGCGAAATTTGCCACAGTTTAGATTATTGGACTTGCAATCAAAATCTATATTCAGAAATGAAACCATACAAAAGCAGTTCAGACATGTGCATATTCATAAATAAAGCGAGTACATATAATCGACAACAATTTACCAAATGAAATACAAGTTACGGAATTTCCAAGATGAATCTCAAACACATGCGTTTTTGGCTTAACTCAGTTTATTACAGCTGGTAGCACCTACGGATGTCCCACCGAGCTGGACCCTTTATCCAACCCACATCTGCAGTGTCACTGACACCTACAGATGGCCCACCAGCTGGACCCTTTATCTGACACTCATCCGCAGTGCTTTGGCTTAACCATTAACTAAGGTCTGGTTCATAATCAGATAAAAGAAAATTCGTATGCAATAAGCTCGGAATCGTCCATTCACAACACGTCAAACCAAACTGTCATTCCTGTCCCAGACTGGATATGACACCATTTCATCGTTTCCTCACAGTCACCCAAAGTCTCCGTCACGATCAGTCATTGCCCAGCATTGACTGATCTTAATCAATCACTGCCCAGCAGTGATTAATTATTCTCATATGCGCACATGGTTTCGAGTCATCGCCCAGCGTTGATTTCGAAACGTTACCGACCATCCTAGATAGTCATAAATTGTTGGGGACCTTCGACCGTAGTTTCCAAAACAAAAGAACACAAACAAACGATATACCATTCAACATGCAAATACAACTATGATATTCATTTCAGTACATATCAGTTCTAACTTAATACGGTTATGCATATGATTCAAACAATTCGATTATGCAATCAATCAAGCAGTTCAACATGACAATCGAAAACAATTTAATTTCTGAAAATGAAACATCAAACAAGTCCAAGAACCCCGCACCTGTTGGCAATAGACGTACCGCGCGACTACAGACCAGGCGTCTCGGAGTGTCCCGCAAACCTTTGCTCAACCGAGCCTACACCTACATTCCACGTATACCATCTCAATTAGGTCTCATTCCTGTACTGGTTCGCTATTCTGGTTTACGCATCAATTCGATTGGCCGGTTGGTGTAACCCTAATTTGGTCGAAACCTCAATTTAACCATTACATGTTCTAACCTTTCCCGATCAAGAGATAACCCTACCGAGAACGAGTCTAGTTGGTCGGACTAACCTAATCAATCAATGCCGCGTGTCAATTCGGGATTTGGCATCAAAATCCTAGAATGGGGAAATCCAAAATGGAAGACGAAATCACGTAGAAAATAGGCAAACGAGAGATAAGAAGCTCAAATGAGTTAGAGTTCAATCAATTCTAACACTAATCTCGGTTTTTAAAACGAACAACTCGTGGATTCGAGAAATCTCGGATTTTCAAACGAAGAAGGGAAAAGAGAAATTACCGACGGGATGGCTAGGAGAGATTTACAGCTGCCTTCTCGGTTCCAACCTCGATTTCCCGGACGGTGGCGCAATCCGACGGGATTTCGGAGCTCTCCCTCTCTTTTCTTCTCTCTCTCTCTCTTTCTTTCTCTTTCTTTCTCTTTGGCCGGCCACACACAAGGGAGAAGAGAGAGGGGTTATTTATCAAAGAGGGTGCTTCGCGATTCGTGCTAGGATGAATCCAGGTTAGGGCTTATTAAAGAGGGTGCTTCGCGATCCGTGCTAGGATGAATCAATGGTCCGAAAATTCTAAAATTCAATATAAACCCATTTAACGTGTTTTAATTTCTCATTCCTCGCTCGTCGGTCAAATTTCGATTCCGTTTTAAACATTCTAAATAAATAAATGATTGAAATTTTATTATAAAATTTTCTTAACGTGACAGGACTGGTACATGACACTACCCCGAAGGTCCATTAACAAATTCGAGGACTTCGCGAAGCTATTTTTGGAGAGATACACGATTATCAAACCACCACAAGCTACGTGCGAGATGCTATTGGATATTATCCAGGGACAGCGTGAAAGAACAGGTGCGTTTGTTAATCGCTTTATACAAGCATCTCGGCGAATTTAGAATCTCAATGAAGAATTCGCCTTAGCCGCCATCAAAAAAGGACTCCGTAAAGGGGGTCCGGGTACTTTGCGCTACGAAGCCCACATGAAGAAGATGACCACCCTGAGGGAGTTCGTAACCTTTGCGGAGGGTTACATCCGTGCCGAGGATGATAACGGGAGCCCCACAAGACCTCGATCTCGATCTCCCCATCACCCAACAAACAAACAACAAGCTCAGGACCGATCCCGCAACCAAAAAGAACCTCGGAGAAACCAACCAACCGAGCAGGAACACAAATCCGGCACTAACGGGTACCGGCAACATTTCGTGAGGTACGCACCTCTTACCAAGAAGCGACACGAGATATACCACATCATCGACGGCATGTTCGACCTCCCCCAACCGTTGCCTGAAAACATTTTTACGGTACAAGACAACTCCAAGACATGGGCGAACAAGATAATTAGTATTTGATCTAGTGGCTAAATATTTGAAATTGAAAGACCTGAACACATTTTTTTATCTCAAAAAATAAATGTATCGGCGACTAAGTCTTTTGAACCTGATAATTGCAAGAATATTCTTTAGGAGTCTGATACTAAATAAATTCCCGAGTGCCCCACAAGTATATTTAATGTCTAATTTTCATTTTTAACGTTCATATTCAAGCTTTTGAAGCTTTGTTTATAACATTTTACAATGCTACTCGCAAGCATTTAAACCTCTATTTGCAAACATTTAAATTTTAAATCTGAGTAGTTTTAACTCATAACTATTTTTTTTCAAATAAAAAAAGAAAAGATTCATTTCACCTGCTATTTTTTTTTCCGCTGATCATTATTGTCCATTTTTCCGACTATCCGTGATGAATTTTGCGAATCTAAAAATACAAACGTTTTCTGCTCGATTTTCTCTTTTAAATGAGATCCATGAAGAAATACTTTTGAGTTTTTTCAAGTCGTTGTTTTTATTTTTTTAAAGTAAATCCCATGAGCACTTTAAATTCTCAAGCTTTTAAATCTCAGTCTACAACTTTTTAAACCTGACATGGAAACTATTTAAAAAATGTTTGACACAACTACTTTAAATGTTTGACACAACTACTTTAAACGGTTGTAGACATCAGAGGTTTAAACGCTTGAACGTAGTAGTGTAAAACTTTAAAAGATAGACATCATAGGTTTAAATGATTGTAGACTGAGGTTTAAAAGCTTGAAAATTTAAAGTGCCCATGAGATTTACTTTAAAAAACAAACGACTTGAAAATAACTCAAAAGTATTTTTTTCATTGATCTCATTTGAACGATAAAATCGAGTGGAAAATGCTCGTATTTTTAGATTCGTAAAATTCATCACGGATCGTCAGAAAAATTGACGCGAATGATCAGAGAAAAAAAAAGAGTGGGTGAAAAGATTTTTTTTTTTTGGCTTGAAGACAAAAATTGTTATAACCCGAAAAATTTAGTATAATTAATTAGATTTCGACCTAATTAAATTTTGTTTCTAGATAATTTAACTAGTCAAATGATGGATAAATAAATAATTAGCAAAGTAGATTAATAAAACTTATTCAGTTAAATAAAATAGTACAAACCGAATTTATTAAAAATAGATAAGTTTCAAATTCAAATAATTGAGAATTGACTAACGAAATCAAATTAGGGATTCGAACAAATTTCGAGTTAAGGGATTAAACGAATTTATGTTACTCAAACAAATTAGGCGAAATTAAGAATTTTAAACGAACAACGTAGACAATTAAATTAATGAAAAATAATTTCGATCGATTAGAGAAAACCTCATAGACTAAATGAAGTTGCGACTCCTTGAGGGGATTAATGAACTAAATTTGAAATTGGAAAAGTGACTCATTACACGCTTGATCACTCAGATCGGAATTGAAAAGGAACTAAAAACCAAATTTAATTTATAATTGAGGTCCGGACTCATTTGCGTTATACTGCCCCCTCCCCCTCTCTAGCGAAAACCCCATTTCCCCTTCTTCTCTGTTGCTTTCCTCCGATCCCACCACTGCCTCTGTATCTCTCTTCTCTCCGATCTCCTTTTTCTTTCCTCTCTTCTCCTCCAAAATCCCTCCTCTTGCTTGATCGGTTCGGTGCTTGTTCGGTGCTTTGTTCAGTTCGGTGCTTGATCGGTTCGGTGCTTGTTCGGTGCCTTCAGTTTGTGCGATTTACTCTCCTCGGGTAACCCTAAACTCATTTATTTGGTTTTTCTGTTGCCTTGTGGCTTGCGGTTGATACTCTGATCTGTGGCCTTCGTGCCATTTCCCTTGACCTGTGACCTTCGGGTCTGTTTTGCTTTTGCTGGTCGTGAGCCTTGCTGTTGATTGTGGCCTATGTGCTTTCTTGTCTGACCTGCGGCTTTGAGCCTTTTTCTGTGACTTGCGGCCTTCGTGCCTTGTATAGTTGACTTGTGCTGTTGCTGGTATTGCTGATACTACCCCTCTGTGGCTGTTGCCTTGATTTTGTTGGATTACCTTGCCCTTTTCTTTGTTGGGCTTGCTGTCTCTGATTGCTGGTTGATTTATATGGTGCTGTACCAGTTGGTACAGCTGATACCTCGCATATTTAGTCTATTTTAGGCCTGTTTTAGTACCAGATTCGTGCCCTGATTCACCAGAATCATGTGCATTTCATCGATATATCTTTAGAATTTGGTACTGCTGAGTGTTTGTTTGTTTTCTGCAGGTCTGGAGCAAAACACACGAAGAAACGGCGATTCAGATGATGAGGTACGACCCTTACCAGGCTTGGTACGGGTCTCACCAGACTTAGCCGTTTTCAGCTCTTCACGCCTGGTACGGCCAGGCCGTACCACTTTGGTACGGGCCGTACCTAAAGGCTGACAGATTCAAATTTTGGCAGAGGCTATTTAAAGCGGGGAACTCTCCAATTTCGAGGGGGATTCCATTCCAGATCTATTTGAGAGCACAGTAAGAGAGAGAAAGAGAGCTAAGGAGCTAGGAGCAAGAAGGAAGGAAGAGGAAAGAGGCGAAACTCGACGGATCTAGCTTCCTCCTCTCGATCCCTTCGATCCATGGCTATCTCTATCCCTTTTATTGTATTTTTAGATCAGATCATGTGTTGTGAGTAGTTATTTTAGTTTCTAGGGTTTAGAGATGGATTCTTGATTTGTTTTGACTTTCTTTGACTTGTATCTTGTATGAACTTTTTTGATTGATTGATTGTGATTTCTTTGCTATCTTTTGCTTTGATTGCTGTGATTGTGTATGATGAACCTCTAGGTTTAGATCGAACCTATCAAGGTCATGTGATCATCTCAATCTCTCAACCAAATCAATTGTTTAGGGTAGACTTGTTCGAATTGAAGCCGAGAGGTTGAATTCTCCTCTAATCGACAGATTAGAGGGTGCCTTAGGTCTCCAATCAACCAGTTAGGGTAGATCTGTACCAACACACGAGAGTTGAGGTGTAGAAATCCCTAAAAGGCAATCAATTGCATTCCAACCTAGATCTTGATCCAACAAACGACAGTTGAGGTTTAGGAACCTTAGGTATGGTCAATTGAACCTTTCCAAAGAGTTTAGCACAAGGTACCAGCAAGGAAATGCATCAACTCGAACTGGTAAGCTCTGTTCTGGGAAGCCAGTACGGGTCTTACCAGAGTGGTACGGCCTTGCCTTACCAAGTAGGTACGGCCTAGCCGTACCGACTTGGTACGGGCCGTACCACTAGAGGCAGATCATAGATGAAGTCTGAAACCCTGGAAACGCCTTGTATCCATAATCAAAACACAATTTACATTTCTTCTAGCATTTTATTACATCTTTCTGAATTGTTTGAATTGTTTGAATTGACCTTTTTAGGAAATTAAATACCAAACCAAATCTTTCTCACTTCTAGTTTTTAATTGAGTTTGGTAGATTCTAACCAAGTAATTGCCCGTCCCTGTGGATCGATACCCGATTATACTACTCGATAGGGGTTGTGCACTTGCAACCCTTACTCGTGAAGTGTAAACGCGGTTTTAAAAGGTACGCCCTCAAGCGTACCGAAACTTGCGTTGCGCTTTCGCGCGAACAAGTTTGTGGCGCCGTTGCCGGGGACGGTAACCAATTGCCTAATTAGATTTTACCTTACTTAGTTAATCTAGATTTTATCTTGTATCTTTCTTGTTTTCTTTTTCTTAATCAAAATCACTAAAAACTGGCTTTTGAACCCCCCTTGCAGGCAAATACAGGTTGAAGTATAATCTGAGAAGCAAGGGCCCACTGTTCGATCAAACTCCTCCAGACTCAGCCGAGACTGCTCAGCCACCCTCTGGTACGGCTAGGCCGCACCAATCTGGTCCGACCCGTACCGATTCAGGCACGGCCAGGCCGCACCAATCTGGTCCGACCCGTACCAAGACACCTGAACCTGAAGAAATGGCTGAGGCAGAGGACGAAGCCCGAATCAGACTGGAAGCAGAGGCCAGAGAAAGAGAAAGAGAAAGGCGAGAAGAAGACGGTCGTCTGACGGACGATGATGAGGATGTTTTCATGCCTCGGACCCTGCGGGAGTTCAACGTGCCGAGAGCTGGAGACGTGCGAGGTGCGATCCGGCTACCACACATTCCAGGACAGCAACCGAACTTCAATCCGGGGGTTGTCAACATGGTGCAGCAGAACACCTTCCACGGACTCGACCACGAGGACCCGCACGCTCACCTCCAGACCTTCCTCGAGTGCATCACGACCATCAAAACCAACGGTGAGAATGCTGATTACACCAAGCTTGCTCTATTTCCTTTCACTCTTAGGGATAAGGCCAAGAAATGGTTAGGATCTTTGCCTAGGGACTCTGTTAGAACTTGGAGGGACTTGTCCAAATTGTTTCTGACCAGATTTTTCCCTCACAAGAGGACAGCCAAGGTAAGACATGACCTGACCAGCTTTAGGCAAATTTTTGATGAACCCCTGAATGAGGCTTGGGAAAGGTTTAGAGAATTGCAGTACTCTTGTCCACACCATGGTATACCCGACTGGCTTTTAATTCAAACGTTTTACGACGGCCTGAGCGAGAGCACACGTGCTTACGTGGACGCTGTTGCGGGAGGCGCGCTGATGTCAAGGGAGCCTTTAGAGGCTATGAACTTGATCGACAGCATGGCGCAGAACCAGCAGTGGTCCGGCCGCGACACGTCACGCCAGCGAGGAGGCCAAGGAGGTAGCCAAGGAGGTGGCAAGTACGAGCTCGATCACATCACAGCTCTCACCGCCAAGATGGACGCCATGCAGCGGGCGATGGACAAGCTCAGCGTCAAGGCAGTCGAACAGCAACCTCAAGTCTGCGTCATGTGCGGAGACGAGAGGCACGCATACGAGCAGTGCCCACTGGTGCAACAAGACGAGGAGAGTGAGCAGGTCAACTCTCTCAACAACGAGCCTTCCTTCTTCCCAAGACCTCCCTTCAGCCGGTCCTACTCCAAGGATCCGGTTGAGCAGCAGAACTGGAGGTCGAACCAGAACAACCCTGCGCCTTTCAACAACTCTTCGTTCAGACCGCCCTTCAACAACAACAGCTTCCAGAGGCCGCAGTACAACAACAACAACAACTGGAACAATCGGGCGAACAACACTGGAAACTACCCCCCTCCAAACAACAACGATTGGAGAGCCCAAGCTTCGAGCAGCAGCAACAGCAACAACAATGGCAACAGGAACTTCTACCAGAACGCTTCCTTTCCCAATCAAGGCAACCGAGCAGCTCCATCTGGCCCCTCAAAGTCGAATGCGCCCGCTGATGTGAACGACTTCACTCACGAGCAGGGCAAGATGAATCAGATGATGTGGGAGCAGATGCAGAGCATGACCACTCAAATGGCTGCCCAAAGCAAGTTGCTGGAGCAGCTGAGCCAGATGGTCACCTCAAGCCACTCTCGACCCGGGAAGCTTCCAGCTCAGCCCGAACCAAATCCAAGAGAAGAGGCTAAGGCGGTCACTCTGAGAAGTGGGACCCAATACGACGAGCCACCAATGCCAAGTGAGAGCACAGTTGATCCGATCCTTGACGCGACACCTGACGCGACCCCGACCCCTGTGTCAATTCCACTGAAGGAGGTTAATCCAGAACGAGCTGAGGTCATCCAACCTCAAGCGAGTGCAGACTGCACCAGCTCGGCAAGACCTGCACAACCTCCATCCGAAGCGTCAGGTAGTCAGAAGAAGAAAGGTGCCGAGAAACCACCTCCATACCGGCCATCTGTTCCATTCCCCCAGAGATTAGCTGAGACGAGACTGAACGAGCAATTCGCCAACTTCGCAAACGTCATCAAGCAGCTGCAGATCACCATCCCTTTCACCGACGCTTTGACCCAAATGCCCACCTATGCCAAGTTTCTGAAGGACATCCTTTCCAACAAGAGAAGCTTAGAGGGGCACGCGACAGTCAAGCTGACGGAGCAGTGCAGCGCAATTTTGAAAAGCGAGCTACCCCCCAAATTGGACGATCCTGGAAAGTTTTCCATTCCATGCACCATTGGGAAGGCTACAATCAAGAAAGCCCTGTGTGATCTAGGAGCGAGCGTGAGTCTCATGCCACGCACCATCTATGATCGCATAGGAGTGGGGGAGCTCAAGCCCACAAGGATGACACTGCAGTTGGCGGATTCTTCAGTCCGACTTCCACTTGGTGTGGTGGAGGATCTGCCAGTTCAAGTTGGGAAGTTCTTCGTGCCCGTCGATTTCGTCGTCATGGAAATGGAAGAAGATAAGGAAGTCCCAATCATCTTGGGACGACCTTTTCTGAGTACAGCTGGCGCGATAATTGACGTGAAGCAGGGCATCCTGACTCTGAACTTTGGAGGAGAGAAGGTGAAATTCTAAATTGATCGCGCCATGAGATATCCGTCACGATCTGAGACATGTTTCCGAGTTGACGGGATAGAGGAGTGCTTGGCTGATCTGGCCAAGGACTACTTTTTTGAACAAGTCAACAACTCGCTGCGCCAAGACGCTGAATTCCTCTCCAAGTTGCCAAGCGAGGCGAGCAAGTCAATTTGTGCAGCAGATGCGATTCCTGAGGATCTGGAGGATCGTACATCACACTCTGAGACGAGGAGTGGAGCGGAGCCTGCCAAGGCCGACGTCTCGACAGCACACGAGTCAGATCACCCAGATGCGACTCGTGACAACGATCAGCCTGAGCGTCCGACTCCCGAACTCAAACCTCTTCCAACCAATCTCAGATACGAGTTCCTCGATCCAGAAAAATCATGTCCTGTGATCGTCAATGCGAGTCTAAACCCCGATCAAACCGCCAAACTTCTGGAGAAGCTGAGATTTCACAAGGGCGCGATTGGGTACTCGATCAAGGACTTGAAAGGGATCAACCCAGCCATCTGCTCACACCGGATTCTTCTCGAGGATGATCACAAGCCGTCTGTGGAGCACCAGCGGCGACTCAACCCCAACCTGAAGGAGGTGGTGAAAAAGGAAATTCTCAAACTCCTGGATGCAGGCATCATCTATCCCATCTCTGACAGCAAGTGGGTGAGTCCCGTTCACGTGGTGCCCAAGAAAGGAGGCACGACAGTGGTGAGAAATGAAAAGGACGAGCTAGTCCCTACTCGTGTGGTATCTGGGTACCGCATGTGTATTGACTACAGGAAGCTCAACGCTGCCACGCGCAAGGATCACTTCCCACTGCCGTTTGTCGACCAACTCCTTGAAAGGCTTGCGACTCATTCTCATTTTTGCTACCTTGACGGGTACTCAGGATTCCTTCAGATCCCCATTCACCCGAACGACCAAGACAAGACCACTTTCACATGTCCCTACGGTACATTCGCATACCGTAGGATGCCATTCGGTCTGTGCAATGCACCTGCCACCTTCCAAAGAGCCATGACGGCTATCTTCTCAGATTTCATCGAGAAAGAGGTTGAGGTCTTCATGGACGACTTCTCTGTCTATGGGACCAGCTTTGACTCATGTCTAGCCAACCTCTGCAAAATCCTGGAGAAGTGTGAAGAGGTCAACCTGATCCTGAATTGGGAGAAATGTCACTTCATGGTCCAAGAGGGAGTTGTCCTTGGACATGTTGTGACCTCCAAAGGAATTGAGGTTGACAAAGCCAAGGTGGAGGTGATCGAGAAGCTGGAGATCCCAACAAATGTCAAAGCTGTGCGAAGCTTTCTGGGACACGCTGGCTTCTACCGCCGATTCATCAAGGACTTCTTGAAAATCGCAAAACCATTGACCAACCTGCTCATCAAGGACTCTCATTTCATCTTCACGCAGGAATGTGTCGATTCGTTTTGCCGATTGAAAGAAGCCCTTGTCTCAGCACCCATCCTGCAGCCTCCAGACTGGACCTTGCCATTCGAGTTGATGTGCGATGCGAGTGATTACGCTGTGGGAGCGGTTCTTGGGCAGCGGAAGGAGAACAAGCCATGTGCTATCTACTACGCTAGCAAGGTGCTAGACCCTGCCCAGATGAACTACACAACAACCGAAAAGGAGCTTTTGGCTGTTGTGTTCGCTCTCGACAAGTTTAGATCCTATCTGGTTGGTTCCAAGATAGTGATCTACACTGACCACGCCGCACTCAAGTATCTGTTGAGCAAGCAGGATGCCAAACCTCGCTTGATTAGGTGGATTCTCCTCCTGCAGGAGTTTGACATCGAAATCAGGGACAAGAAAGGAGTCGAAAACACCGTGGCTGACCATCTGTCCCGGCTTCGCTGGGAAGATGAGGGCTCTGGTAGCCTGCCAATTGATGACTCGTTCCCTGATGACCAATTCCATTCGATTTCTGCCATGGAGGAGATCCACTCGGTTGGTACACCGATGCACGCGACTCATGCGGTGCAAGATCGGACGTTCCATGCCACTGACCGAGTGAACACCAAGTCAGCACCCTGGTATGCAGACATTGCGAACTTTCTCGCCTCAGGAGTACTTCCTCCTACCATGTCATACCAGCAGAAGAAGAAGCTGCGATCGGACGCCAAGTTCTACTTCTGGGACGACCCCTACCTCTTCAAGACTACCGACGATGGCATCTACCGACGATGTGTGCCATATGACGAGACGCGCTCCATTCTTGAGCACTGCCACTCCTCAGCCTACGGAGGACACGCTTCATCCTCCAAGACTGCTTCAAAGGTCCTACAATCCGGCTTCTTCTGGCCTTCACTTTTCAGAGATGCTAGGACCTTCGTCGCAGCTTGTGACAAGTGTCAGCGCACCGGGAACATCTCCAAGAGGAATGAAATGCCTCTCCACTCTATTCTAGAGGTAGACATCTTTGATGTCTGGGGCATTGACTTCATGGGACCGTTTCCACCCTCTTGTGGGAACGAGTACATCCTGGTGGCTGTTGACTACGTCTCCAAGTGGGTGGAGGCAGTAGCTTGCAAGAATGCGGACTCCAATGCCGTGAAAAGACTATTCACTGACATCATCTTCCCTCGCTTTGGAGTTCCAAGAGCCGTCATCAGTGATGGTGGCAAGCATTTCATCAACCGCCAGTTCGACAATCTCCTGAGTCGCCATGGAGTCACTCACAAGGTGACCACATCCTACCATCCTCAAGCCAACGGTCAAGCCGAGATTTCCAACAGAGAGATCAAGTCTATCCTGGAGAAGACCGTTGCTCGAACGAGAAAGGATTGGTCGCTCAAGCTGAGTGACGCACTATGGGCCTACCGTACAGCCTTCAAAACTCCGATTGGGATGAGCCCTTTCAAATTGGTGTACGGAAAGTCCTGCCACTTGCCCGTGGAAATTGAGCACAAGGCATACTGGGCCACACGGGCCATCAACATGGACTTGCTCTCAGCTGGAGAGAAACGCATCCTTGACTTGCATGAGTTAGAGGAGATGCGTCTCAATGCCTACGAGAATGCGAGAATTTACAAGGAAAGGACCAAACAGGTTCACGACAAGCGCATCATGCCTCGTGAGTTCCATGAGGGAGACCTGGTCCTCTTGTTCAATTCTCGACTTAGGCTCTTTCCAGGGAAGCTGAAGTCCAGGTGGTCCGGTCCATTCCGGGTGAGGGCAGTGTTCCCATTTGGCGCCGTGGAATTGGAAAACAAGGAGGGGCAGACTTTCAAAGTCAATGGTCAGCGTCTCAAGCACTACATTGCTGATCATCCCCAAGAAATGCGAGTGAGTTTGGATCTCTCCGATCCATCTCCAACCAAAGCCTGACGAGAGAAGGTCGAGCTCGAGACCTAAAACGAGCGCTCCTTGGGAGGCAGCCCAAGCCATTTTTACCTGTTTGGCATCTTAGGAACAGATAGACATGCATTCATTCTTCTGCATTGCATCACGAGCGGCTTGAGAAGTCACGAGAAAGAGAAACGAAAATTTTTGAGGTTGGTACGACTAGGTCATACCACATTGGTACGGCCTGAAAAATTGAAGGGTTGGTACGGCCCGCACCAATTTGGTACGGCCAAGCCGTACCTAGGTCAGGGACGTGAACCGACGCCATAACTGCCGCCTTTTTCTTTTTAAACCCGATCCAACCCGCACCCCTTCCCCTTCCCAGCCGCACCTCTCAATCTACTCTCTCTTCTCTCCCTCTCCACTCCATTTTCTCTCCTTCTCCACTCATTCTACCTCTCTTCCACCCTAACCGAGCACAAGGAGCACCGACCACCCAACCGAGCACTTCACCGGTCCAAGCCGCACGTCTTCGGTCCGACCCGCAATTCTCTTCGGTCCGACCTGCACCTTCTTGCTCTCGGTTAGTCCTTCTCCTTCCATTTTCTTTGTTTCCCTCCATTTTCGTGCTTCCCTCTCTTCCTTGCTCGGTTCTGCCCAGTTTGTCAAAACCCTAGCTTGGTACGGCCCACCCGTACCAAGTAGGTACGGCCCGTACCAGTCTCTCTGAACTGACACCAAACTGGTACCAGTTGGTGCGGCCCTTACCAGCCATCACCAAAACCCTAAGTTAGGTACGGCCCGTACCAGCCCGTGCGGCTAGGCCGTACCTACCTAGGTCAGACCAGGCCGTACCTACTCAGTCGGACCCTCAACCAGCCCAACGAGCGTCTGAGAGAAATGCGTCGTCAATCCTCTCGCTCCTCCACACCCTCTGACGCCTCCATCCCTTCCGCCACTGGCCCGATGGCCAACGTCCCTCCTGCTGATGCCCCCACGACATCTCATCACTCCCACCGGCGTGCGTCTCGGAATGACTCCCGCGCATCTCGCCACTCCCGGGAGAGTGCAGCCAGGACTGGGTCCCACCAGAGTCCTTCCCTTCAGGACGCCGTCACGCCCATCTACTATGAGGGAGAGACCACATCCAGTGGCCATCAGTCAGTCTACCGGAGCCCACAGGACAGCCCCTCCTACCATCCATCTGGAGACCAGGACCAGGGCTCTGACGAGGCCTCTGACCAGGCCCAGGGCTCTGATCAGGCCTCCATCCACGACTCCGACCACGCCTCTGACTCCTTCGGCACTGATGCGGCCCTCTCTGACGCCACCCAGCGTGCCGATGCGTACGCCGAGGAGTACTTCTCCATACCGACCCGTCGGCAGTTCAAGTACTTCGATATGCTGCTGAAGAAATCGATCAACAATACGAGGATTGTTGACTTCTCTGCTCTTCAGACGCTGGGACTGGAGGATGAGTTCCGCCGCATCACCACCCGGGTCGGGATCACTCCAGCCTTCTGGGAGATCGCCCAGAGGGGGTACAAGAAGCTCACCATGGAGTTTCTTTCCTCTCTGGAGCTCAAGTACTCGCGGAACGATACCCCGTTCATCAGGTTCCGCATGCTGAGTGAGACCCACCGCGTCTGGCTGTCTGACTTGAGGGAGTGGTTTGGCTTTGAGCCGAACCCGACTACTGATTCCCTCTCTTTCTCTGGGGACTTGGAGCGCGACAGCTTCTGGGCGCTGATCTCTGGCGCCCCAGCTGGGTTAGCTTTCAACAAGGAGTACAAGCAGCTCAATGTCCCTCATCCGGTCATCCGATGTCTGCTGCGTATCCTCGGTTGCACCATCTTTGCGCGTGGCGAGACGTTCGCCCGCGCCAATGATGAGGATATGCAGCTGGTGGATCATATGCTGCGTCCCGACAGCACTCTCGAGCGGCCCGATCTGATGCTCGCCATGATCCACCACTGGCTCGGCATCCAGCGGCAGCCCAAGCCGGGTGGCGTTGTTTACATCTCGGCCTATGTCACTCTGATCGCCGAGCGCTTACACCTCCAGATCATCGGCGACGAGGAGTGCCGGAGCTCCCGATCTCTCTCTCTCACTCAGTTCACCACCTACAAGTTCATCGAGTCAGCAGCAGGACGCGATGGGCGAGGTGCTTGGGCTTGGCGCATGCCTGACATGCGGACCAGATATATCATGCCATTCCCGGTCACTCTCTCCTTCACTGACCGGAGCACTTGGTTTTTCCGACGTCCGCCCCGCGTGCAGCCTGCCCCTGAGGTCCCACCTCCACCTCCCCCACCTCCACCTCCTCCACCACCACCGCAGGGCGATGAGGACATGCTCGATGCCACCACCTCTCCAGTCCAGGCTCCGTTTGAGCCGCTGCACCCTCTCTCTCCTCATGTGCTACCTTTCCCCAGCCAGGCTCCCCCCTTCTTCGAGCAGGTACATCCTTCACCCTTTGGTGCAGGTACCTCATTCTATGGAGCTGGCCCTACCACGTACCAGACTGGCCCATCCACCTCTGCCTACGCAGCTGGACCCTCCACCTCCTACAGTCGACCAGTGTATCCCCCTCCAGTCTCTGAGCCCACCATCCAGGATGTCTACCACCTGATGTACGGCATGCGTCAGGAGCAGGGTGTTGCACTCTATGAGCAGGGTGCTGCCATTCGTGAGCAGGGCGCCGCACTCCATGATCTCACACAGCGAGTGACTAGGATAGAGCAGCAGTTGAGTGACTGGCTCTGGTACGACCGCTCCCACGACTGATCAGGTTCGCTCTCTTTTCCCCGAGCTTCTTTTATCTCTTTTATCTTCTAGTCTTGAAGCATTGAGGACAATGCTCAGGCTAAGCTTGGGGGGATTGCATTTGCATTTAGGTCATATTTACTTTACCGTTATTTTTCTTGCATTTTTTTCGTATTTTCGTGCATTGTTAGGTGAAGATTTGCGTGAATTGCTAGAATTGAGAATAACTTTGAAACAATTTAGTTGTGATTAGGATAGACCTGAGTGAATTGGAACTAACCCATGATTGGTTATTGAACTGCTTAGGTTGAGATGTTTTTAATAATGGAAACGATGAAACAAACTTAGAATTGAATCGAACGAGATTATTCGAAAAAACTGAACTGTGCCTTTAGGAATTGAGATTTTCAAATTAAGAAAGTTTGGAATATCCATTGGTATGAATGAATACCAATAGATGTGTGTATTCATGGTATGAGCAAACAAATAAAAAAAAAAAAAAGATGGAGAACATAAGAGTACTGGCAATAAGCCTCGAATGGGCGCCTTTGAGCTCGTCTCCCAATTAGAAATAAAGAAAGAAAATTTTGCTCATACCAACACACTTCGTTCGCAACTTTCTTACCCTTAAGCTTGATTCAAGCTTGGGGGAGGGAAAATGAAAAGAAAAATCACCTTGAATGAAAGCACTGATTCGGAAAAAGAATGAAATTGTTTCGATCAAACCTAGGTAATTAGTCTTTCCATTGTTAGAAGCATCTCAAAATAAGAAGTTCAATTGACTAATTGGTGGAGTGAATCAAGGTTTATAAAGGCATATTTGAATTACAACCGAATCGATTCTAGAAATTCTTGACTATAGCAGATTCACGTAGGTTTTCACATTTAGACTTGTATCTGCATTTAGATTTAGTTGTCCAGCACTTTTACCCGAGTTTGAAACTTTTTTGCTTGAGGACAAGCAAAGGTTCAGCTTGGGGGAATTTGATACCTCGCATATTTAGTCTATTTTAGGCCTGTTTTAGTACCAGATTCGTGCCATAATTCACCAGAATCATGTGCATTTCATAGATATATCTTTAGAATTTGGTACTGCTGAGTGTTTGTTTGTTTTCTGTAGGTTTGGATCAAAACACACGAAGAAACGGCGATTCAGATGATGAGGTACGACCTTACCAGGCTTGGTACGGGTCTCACCAGACTTAGCCGTTTTCAGCTCTTCACGCCTGGTACGGCCAGGCCGTACCACTTTGGTACGGGCCGTACCTAAAGGCGGCCTGACAGATTCAAATTTTGGCAGAGGCTATTTAAAGCGGGGAACTCTCCAATTTCAAGTGGGATTCCATTCCAGATCTATTTGAGAGCACAGTAAGAGAGAGAAAGAGAGCTAAGGAGCTAGGAGCAAGAAGGAAGGAAGAGGAAAGAGGCGAAACTCGACGGATCTAGCTTCCTCCTCTCGATCCCTTCGATCCATGGCTATCTCTATCCCTTTTATTGTATTTTTAGATCAGATCATGTGCTGTGAGTAGTTATTTTAGTTTCTAGGGTTTAGAGATGGATTCTTGATTTGTTTTGACTTTCTTTGACTTGTATCTTGTATGAACTCTTTTGATTGATTGATTGTGATTTCTTTGCTATCTTTTGCTTTGATTGCTGTGATTGTGTATGATGAACCTCTAGGTTTAGATCGAACCTATCAAGGTCATGTGATCATCTCAATCTCTCAACCAAATCAATTGTTTAGGGTAGACTTGTTCGAATTGAAGCCGAGAGGTTGAATTCTCCTCTAATCGACAGATTAGAGGGTGCCTTAGGTCTCCAATCAACCAGTTAGGGTAGATCTGTACCAACACACGAGAGTTGAGGTGTAGAAATCCCTAAAAGGCAATCAATTGCATTCCAACCTAGATCTTGATCCAACAAACGACAGTTGAGGCTTAGGAACCTTAGGTATGGTCAATTGAACCTTTCCAAAGAGTTTAGCACAAGGTACCAGCAAGGAAATGCATCAACTCGAACTGGTAAGCTCTGTTCTGGGAAGCCAGTACGGGTCTTACCAGAGTGGTACGGCCTTGCCTTACCAAGTAGGTACGGCCTAGCCGTACCGACTTGGTACGGGCCGTACCACTAGAGGCAGATCATAGATGAAGTCTGAAACCCTGGAAACGCCTTTTATCCATAATCAAAACACAATTTACATTTCTTCTAGCATTTTATTACATCTTTCTGAATTGTTTGAATTGTTTGAATTGACCTTTTTAGGAAATTAAATACCAAACCAAATCTTTCTCACTTCTAGTTTTTAATTGAGTTTGGTAGATTCTAACCAAGTAATTGCCCGTCCCTGTGGATCGATACCCGATTATACTACTCGATAGGGGTTGTGCACTTGCAACCCTTACTCGTGAAGTGTAAACGCGGTTTTAAAAGGTACGCCCTCAAGCGTACCGAAACTTGCGTTGCGCTTTCGCGCGAACAACAGCCCAGTGTTACCACTGGTACCGAACCTTTGAACTGACGGGGACCTTATTGAGAAATTGGAAAATAATTGGATTGATTTGTAAAATATAGGTCCTTGTGTGAATAAATAAATTGGGGGCTTAATTGAAAACGTGATTTTAAAAAGGACCGGCCTTATATGTTTATAAAAATGGAATTGGGCCTTTGACCTTGCTGGGCCGTGGCTGTTGAAAATTAAATGGGGCTTGACTTGTTGGAATATAATTATTTAATTGGGCTTTGGAAATCCTCAATATGCGAGGCCCGATTGAATGATTAAAAGAGACGGCTTTAAAAATGTAGGCTTTCGGAAAAGTAATTAAGTGAAATAAAAATCGGATAAATATACGTAGGATTTCGAGCCTCCTTCGGGTTTGGCTCGATCCGAAGTTTTTCACTTAAATACGGGAAATGATTATACCGTCCAGGGTCTTGATGCCTCAGTGAGAGTTCATAACATAATTTGAACAAATACTATAAACCCAATTAAAATAATTTAACACATTTAGATTAATTAGGATTTTAATTAATTAATAAATTACGTATTTAGTATTTTAAATTTAGTAGTTAGATTTTTAAATAAAATTTATTAAGTAATTAGATGTTCCAAAATTTAATAATTAGAATTTGATAAGTTAAGTATAAATTTTAATTAAAGAAAATAACTTTCAAATAAAATATGTTGTTAATTAATAAAGGACAATTAATTAACAACATATTAATATTTTCGAATCATTACGATTACGAATTTTTGTGAAATAGAATAACTAGATAATCATGTATTAATTTATATTTAAATTAATCGACTTGCACAAATGAGTAAAAATAATTCGTACGATTTTCGAAACTTTATAATAATTAAGTACTTAACATTTATTAATTTTGTACTTAGGATTTAAATAAATTGTAGTTAACTTTTTTTTTATATAGTACAAGTATTTAATTAGGGACTTAATAATAACTAATTAAATCACGTAGATTATACCTTACGTATTTTATCGTAAAAATACGCAAATACATTATCTAAGTAGTTAATTAATTAGATAAGCAATTCATCTTCAAATTAAAATATAACGAATGATTTAAGTAAGTTAAATTAATAATTAGATTCGAACTCTAGTTAATTAAATTAATTAAGTATGAATACTTAGTGAAATTATTCAAACGGGGTAATAAGGGTTACGAATAATTAGTTTAGACTCTAATTAAGTTACGTCTAAATTACAGGTCAGTTACTTAGATTCTGACCCGTGGATCGATCCCGCTGACGCTTGTACAGGAGCAGGCGGGGATTACGTGGATCCCGGAGACTATTAGCGCGTTCTACCCCTACATCCATCAGGTGTGGGATATCTGCATTATCCTTTTGTGGCGTACTCTTACCAGTCGGCCACTTGACCTGACATTCGCACTTTAAATTTAGTAGATGCATTAGAGCATGTTTACCTTTTCAGAATTGTACTTAGGAATTGCATAAGCCCTTATAAATGGAAAATTTACTGTTTTCTTAGGAGTAGGGTAATTTAATATATATTATATTAGGTTATTAGCTTGTCTGCTTCTCGTAGAAGACAATATTTATTATTATTTTACGTGCATACGCATGCATTGGTGAGGGCTGAGCAGGGCCGAGTGACTTCGTTCCGTCTTGGTGTCACTTGGCATGGGACGGCCCGACAGCCACTGAGCCGAGCATCACTTGATTCTCGGATGGCCTTAGGATTTATATTATATGTATGACTTTGATTATATATATCTTTTCGATTCATTTTACCATTTCGTGCGGGCTGCGCGTCCAGAGGCACGGAGACGATTCGGGAGTTATCCCCCCTACATTAGGAGCTACTTTGCCTAGAACGGGATTCCAAGCCGGGTAGTGTTGGGTAGAATCTTGTGCGAGGTTCCAAGACCGGCGAGTCTTGGGTAGAATCTTGTACGGGGTTCCAGCACCGGTTTGGGTAGAATCCATGTGTGGTGTTCCTATTGGACTGGCCGGACGGTAGAGTTCTCTCCTGCTCATGAGGGAAGAGATTAACTTTTTACGACTTGCTTGTAGTTTTCTCCTATTGGATATGTTTGGATGAAGAATCGTCTAGAGTAAGGAAATACACGAATTTTTGGATATAACCATCGGCTAGCGTGCACCAGCCTGCGGGTTGAAGTCTTTGGGGCAAAGTTCGATGCTGTTAGGCATCGGGTACCTTTGCACCCCCTGATCACAGTCCTTGTGTTATGCCGCATTGTGATATAAATTCAATTTGATTGAATTTGGCACGGCACGGCGTGACAAAATTATCCGTACTATTACTATATCAACTTGTACACACGGTACCTATTGTACTGGACTCCGGTTGAGTATAATATTCATTCTCTTGTATTTTATTTTTGGGAAATTTCATTATATTGGCATAATAGGATAATCATATCATGTCATCTACTATTATATGTATATTTCCTTTTGTAGTTATTATGATAGGTTTTAAATTCCGCAGCATGTGCATTAAAAGTGAATAATTACCGACTTTACGTAGATTCAATTTAAAATGTGCTTTTGACTTAAGAGGATCCCTGAAGGGATAATATTGGGTCACATACTGGGCGATCATTCGCTCATCCCCTTCTTTTTATGGATGTGGGCAGGTACAGAGTCTGACGGTCCGCAGCAGGAGGCGTCAGGAGCTGTCCCCGACGGTCACATCGCTTGATATAGATTAGAGACTTTTGTTTAGGATTTTGTGAGTCTGATGTTTTTGTTATATACATTGGACTCGATAGATTATGTATCCCTTTGACTAGATATGTTTATTTTATCCCGAGGTGGATTGTATGGATGATCTGATGTATCTATTATGTTATGTTTATTTATATTTATGACTTTGACTTGATTATTTTATTATTGCTTCCGCTGTGTTGATTATTATATTTGTTTAGCCTTGCGTGTTTATTGATTATTAGACACGAGGCGGGGATTGATCACACCTTAATCTGGAAATCTTGGTTTGGGGTGTGACAAAAATAGTTAGAAATTAAAACTACACAAATTTAGGATTTAAATACTTGCAGATAGAGGTTAAAATGCTTGCGAGTAACATTATAAAAAGTTATAAACAAAACTTTAAAAGTTCGGATATGAGCTGAAAATCGGACAAAATTGAAAAGCTTTTTTGTTAAACTAGTTAGGGCGCGCTCGGGTATGGTGGCTCGAGGAGTCAGAACATTTCCCTATTCTTTATTCGTTGACAAATATTTATTCGATGGGTTTAGATTCTCCATTTATAATATTTGCAACTATTGCATTATTTGTATATAATTTAAAGGTTTTGAGACAGAATCGAATATTACAATGTAAAATTATCCATATCTAGGCTTGCTAGTGTGATTGTGAAAGTGTGATTGATAGCAATTTGAGCTTGTTGGCAGTCAAAAGGTGAGATGCACTAGAAGTTTGTAAGAAAAAAAAGGAAAAGGAGTTTGTTTGGGGTTGCTTTCGCACCTTCCCACAAAATACAATAGTGACTACCAATGCCTTGCTTATCTCTTCTTATCCTTTTCTTGTTTGCATTTCTGTACACAAAATTTGGATTCTCCATTCAAGGAAATAACCATCAAAATCTGCAACCTGCCATTAAGGACTTTCCTAATAGGCTGACAATGAAGGGTAAAGATTTTAACAGAGCAGTTTTCATTCCATGCAGCGCATGCACAAACTATCTAGATTCTAGGGGAACAGCTTGGGTCCGATGGGTTTAGGGACCGTCCAATCCACTTTAAGATTTGTGCGCACGAATTTTAAAGCAGATGCGAAAGTTGCAGGTGCGAATCTTAAAGTAGATCGGACGGTCATCGAACCCATCGAACTCACTTTGAGTCCGATGGGCATCGGACCCAAGCTGCTCCCAGGTACTAGAGTGTTGTTTTAATTATGTCTGCATGAAACAAAAAAAAAATGCTATGTTAAAATCTTTATCCCAATACTTTCTTGATAAATATCAAATAAAAGAAAATTAGTGTATGTTTAAAGTTGTTTTTAAAAATTATTGTATTTTTATCAAATTTGATTAATGAATAATTGACAGAAATAATGAGATGGTAATGATAAATTTTATATAGCACATTTCTATCCCAATCAAATGACACATGATTAAAAATACATTTAACTCTAACATAATTTTATAATATTTATTTTCCTCTTCATTTTGAACAAACATGAAATGATTCGTAAATGGATCTATATGTTAAGAAAAAAAAATATTATATAATTAGATTAGATTATAGTATTATGGTGAATTAAAACCCTTAATATTTATATATACTTGATGATTGAAGTGTATATATTATGCTATTAGAAATAAAAACTCTGAAAATTATATTTTTTTTTTCTTTACTCAAGAAAGTATTAAACTAAAAATTATTATTATCATTGCAAAAAATAAGTAATAAGTATTTTGTATACTATATATAAATATTTATAAATTGAGATATAAATAATTGTTGTAATAAGTATAAATATATTTTGTGTGCAGAGATAACAGATACATAAATGAAGTATAAAAATAATTCTATATAACTAAAAATGTTGTTCTAAAAATGCAGGTGGGATTGTTAATTATCAGTCGATCACATTACCATAATAAAATGTAAAATTCCAAACCAACTTAATTATCAGTTTTCAAACCAGCTTAATAAATAGTAAAAAAATTCCAAAAAATGTAAAATTTAGTCTCCAAGTACATTTTAATATAGATTGAACATCTAACGGTTTGGATTTGTTGTTTGAACATCAAATACTAAGATATGTCCCCGTAAGCACCTCGTCCAAAATGCTTCCGGAAGCAAATTAGTCATACTCTATATATAGAATCTAGCTAATATGCTACGCGTATATAAGGGCCCCTCCGTGCTACGGCTCACTTTTTGAGTTTTCAAAATCCTAACGGTCGATCCGAACCGTTCAACATGATCTCCATATGAATATGTACTTGCAAATCAAATTTTACATTTTTTAGAATTTTCTTACTATTTATTAAGTCACTTTGAAAATCGCTGATCCAATGGTTCAGAAAAGTTTACTGTTGTGTACAAATTAGTGTTTTTTCAAAGTGGCTTAATAAATAGTAAAAAATTCTAAAAAATGTAAAATTTGGTTTGCAAGTACATATTCATATGGAGATCATGTTGAACGGTTCGGATCGACCGTTAGGATTTTGAAACTAAAAAAGTGAGCCGTAGCACGGAGGGCCCTTATATACGCGTAGCACCGTAGCATTGTCCCTATATATATATATATATATATATATATAGAGCAAGATATATATATATATATATATATATGTTTAGTGGAAAAAAATATAACTCGATATATTGGATTACAAGAGTATTTGGTTTTATGATTTTAGTTTTTTATAATTATTTATGCAAAAATAAGCCGAATTATTTTAGTTATTATTTATGTAAAATTAATGGATGAAAATGTCATTATTTTTTAAAATAAAATTTCTCAAAAAAACAATGACACCTCGTTTATTCATTTCAAAAAATAATAATTAATTTTTTTAAAGAATAATAGTAGCCAATTTCGTACCAACACGCTACCTATTGCCCGACCACTTCCCCTAGACATAGTTGCCTCAAAATATCGAATCAATTTCTTTCTTTTTTCATCGTTCCACTTAAAAGAAAAAAAAAGAAAAGAAAAAAAGAATCATACAGATATTAAAGACAATGTAATCTCAAAAGATCAATGAGATCGTGACACGTGGAGGTACAGACAAACGAGATGCGACTTTAGGTAAGGTTTTAAATATGGGAACCAATTTGGGTCCAATGCCCATTGGACTCAAAGTTTGTTCGATAGGTTCGATGACCGTCCGATTTGCTTTAAGATTCGCATCCACACCTTTCGCGTTTGCTTCAAAATTCGTGCACACGAATTTTAAAGCGGATCGGACGGTTTTAAACCCATCGGACCCAAATTTGAGTCCGATGGGCATAGGACCCAAGCTCTTCACTTAAATCTGAGTCAGCATCCAATCTCTACGGCGCCCATTAACTTTGATATTGTAGTTACTACTATGTCCTTCAAAAATTATATATTATCACACCTCTTGTATAAATTATGGAAAAATGAAACAACTTTTTAGTGTAGTGATTAAGGTAATATTTTTTAAATAAAATATTATAAATTCAAAATTTAGATAGAAAAGTTCTTGTAAATATTAAATAGTTAAATAGTTTGACTTTTGATATTCACTTTAAAATTATAACAATAAATGGGCAAGAGCAATAAGTATTTAATGTGCAAAATACAAGAGATAAATTTCTTGCGTCTGTTTCCATACTGTCTTTTAAGAAAAAAGCAAAAAATTATCAACCGTCCGATGGACCTCTCTCCTAGTCACATGCTCTCAACAACCAGCCTAAAAATTAAAGGTTCACGAAGCCTATCTTGCTGACCAAAGATGGTTAACAGGCTACGCATCTCAAAACTGCTCTTATCGGATCTAAACCTGGGCCCAACAATCCAATAGCCCAGTATAAGAAAAACACAAAAAAATGACAAAAAAATAAAAAAAAATAGTACAACATTAAAAAATATTATTAGCTGACTGACATTAAAGTTCTTTGATTTACAGAATAATTATTAATCGATAATTTCCAACATAACATTTAACTTAATATTTTTTTTTTATTTAAATCATTGAACTCAGGGTAGAGGTAGACTTTAAAGTTATGGAGGTCAAATCTCGGAAATTTTGTATTAGGGTTAATATATAAAAATTTTACACAAAATACAAGGTCAATTTTATTGTATTCATGTCATTTACTCTAAATTCTATAACAAAATTATATCAAAATACAAACATTTTGAAAATAAATGCGACCAATTAACCTCATTTAATATAATGAATCCGCCATTGATTGAAGTGATCTAGATCCACAACCCATAACCTTTTATTTAATTTCAGACTAAAGTAGGTGATGATCTCTCTTAAGAAGTTTATCTTCAAAAACTAAAAACAGGTCTTGGGTGAGATGGAATTGGATCCGAATCCGAATCCAATTAACACCTTGTTTGGATGGAGAGTAGAGGAAGGGAACGAATGGAAATAAAAGAAAAATTTCTCTCGAATCGTGTTTGGTTGAGAAAATTATGTCAGAGGTGAATGGTACAGGAGATGAAATGTTTAACCTTACATAATTATAATCAATAAAATCGATTTCCCTTCCGATTTGGAGTGTAACGGATGGAAATAAATTTTGTTGCAAATATTTTCAGAAAAAATGACACAAATACCCAACACTATATCTTACCTATATAATTCTCATCCAAATTTTTTTGTCACAAATCTACAATAGCCACCGAATTTTTCATTAACCTTCTAAATTTTAATTAACCAAACAAAAAATAAGACATAAATGAAAGTTAAATTTATTTTTTCTCATTAATCATACAAACATAAAGAAGTTCAATATATTAATTTTTCTTTCTATTCTATTCTATTATATTCCCTTCTATTTTTCACCTCTTTTCCTTCCTTTACTCTCCCATCCAAACAAGGTGTAAGGTGACAAACTGTTAGGGTATTTCAGACATTCCGGTAGGCAGTAGCGCAGGAGAAATAGAAATATAGAATGGTCTCCTCCGTACAGAACTGAACGGTCCACGTGAGCCGTAACGGCCCAGCCGGTGAAAGCTAGAAAAATATTATAAAAACACGGAGCATGCTCCCTTTTGGATTTTTGTCGACGTATGACGACACGCGTACAGTGGACTCGGTCCAGAGACACGCGTAGCTCAGGCAAGGAAAACTTCGCTTGGGGAAAGGAATTTTTCTCTCCTATCCTTTGTCAAAGATGCTTACATTAATATCATGATCTTTAGGTGAATGATCTCTTCATATAACTTTTGGTTTGGGAGTAATTGAATTCAAATTTATATTCATAAAGGAAATATGAAATATAGAGAATTATAATCTGATACATTATAGCGTGATTTAGAGTGTATATTTTTATAAGCAATTTTTGCATGTGCAAAAAAAGACTAAATAAATGAGTATGTGTTAATCTCTTCCTAAAATATACTCAAATTCTAATAACTAAACTTGAATTTATTTTTTCTGAAACAATGTCAAGAAAATATAAATATGACTAAGTATTTGGATTTAGGCCCATCTCATTGCCATTGTTAACAGATCTTCAAATTATTAGTCTACCTGTTTTTAAGGAGGAATCTATGCATCAATAATTCAAACTTTTTAGTAGCCGTACAAATACTAATTAATTACAATCTAACTATTTTTGGTTAGTTTAACATATAATTAATTAATTGGTTAATTATAGAGGATTGATGGCATCACAAAAATATTTATGTACCCTAGAAGTGTTTATATCTTTTTAGAAAAATATTTATATTTCATCACAAAAATGTTTATACTTTACGTTATTAAGATTAAAATGTTCAAAAGACCTATGTATAAACACTTTTGAATTTTTCTATAACAATTCAAATAAGAAAAAAATGATAAATACTATGTATACTATGTATAACAATTTAAAATTCAGATATATAATATGAGTAGGGTTCAAATGTCACATGTCATGCATGCTTCATTTGTGCCTCACATCTTTATCTTCATTTTAAAAGTTCAAACAATCGATCTGAATTGTTGTTGGAAGATCAAATTTTATATTTTTTAAGATAGGTACAAAACAATGTTTTTGGATGGTCTAGAATCTTCTGAAAATAATAATTTTGTATCTATTAAAAAATATATAAATTTTGGTCTCCAAAGCACATTTTAATATGGAGATCATGCTGAGCGGTTCAAATTGATTATTTGAACTTTAAAAACAAAAATAAAAACATGAAACACAAATAAAGCATTAAAAGACATGAGGTATTTGAAATTTTGAACCCTCTATAATATTTATGTTAAGTATAAACATTTAAAAGTGCAAGAATAAATTATTGTTTTTTTTATTTTATATTTTATTTTTGTTGAATGGATTAGGGGATTCCAACCATTTAATTTGTTAAATGAAAATTAGGCGGGGGGTGTCGGTGGTTTAGCGGACAGTCAATGTGACCGGAGATGGATAACTATTCCGGTGTTCTTTGCATCCCTGAATGCCACGTGTGATTTTTATTTATTTTTTCATTTCTTTTAGTTGGTCGGTATTTTGCAAGATGGTCACATTTGCGAACCAATTTAAAAATAAAACGGCCATCACAAATCACAACCGTTGTTAATTACCATTTTCTGAAAGCACCCAATAGTTCTTAATAATTTGAACCACTGTAAAAAATCAATTCAAAAATTAAAATTTGTCAAACCGTTAGATCTAGATCAGATGGTCATGATCCTTGCTTTATAGAAAGATGGATATTAATTTTTACAAAGACATTTAGGACCAAATCAGTTTGTTGTTCTACACTAGTAGTAGAGGCTATTCTAGAATAGTACCTATTCGGAATAACAATGTGTATTCGAACAACATTTTTGCTATTCGGAATAGCTAGAATAGCTGTTATTTTCTATTCTTTGTAAATGTTGGAATAACTACTATTCGGAAGTGTGAAGAGAGAGAAAAAAATGCTTCATTTTTTTTATTTTTGCCAACACAGTCCCGAAATGACAAATTTGACACCACTTCTGCTATCTCCACATCGTGACAATTCGTTTGAGATTCCACTTGCCTATCTTTCCTCTTAATTAGCACATTGTTAACACTATTATTTATTAGTTATAGCTATTCACTATTCCACATGTACAATCCAAACAACATTTTTACTAATCCGAATAACACCATTTTCACACTAATCTGAAAATTACTATTTTTTCTCTATTCTCATTTACTATTCTAGCTCATATCCAAACATACCCCTAAATTCTAATCAGTTCCGATTCCGAATAGCATCCACATAATTTTTGTATTAACATTTCTTTTCTCAGCACTTTCCCCCAAATAATAATAATAATAATAATTTGAACAAATATCCGAGTAAATCATTTGATACTTGTATTTTTCACGAATTTTACTAATTTTATGATTAATACACAATCCATATCCTTATTATTTAAATTAATTCATCTATGTTCTGTAATTATTTCATATTTTGAAATATTATGAATGAATTATTTTGAAATATATATATATATATATATATATATATATATATATATATATATATGAATTGAGCTATGGTGAGACGTGGAGTAAAACAAGTTTTTACTCCATGGGACTATATTTCCATTTTGAAAATCCAAACAACCGATCCAAACTGCTCAACATGTTCTCTATATTGAAATGTGCTTGGAGACCAAATTTTACATTTTTTGGAATTTTTTTACTATTTATTAAGCCACTTTGAAAATCGCTGATCCGGTGGTCCAGAAAATTTTACTGTTCACAGTGGATCAGCGATTTTCAAAGTGGCTTAATAAATAGTAAAAAATTCCAAAAAATATAAAATTTGGTTTCCAAGCACATTTCAATATAGAGAACATGTTGAACGGTTCGGATCGGTTGTTTGGATTTTCAAAATGAAAATATGACGTGGAGTACAAACTTGTTTTACTCCACGTCTCACCATAGCTCATCTCATATATATATATATATATATATATATATATATATATATTTGATAAAAGGCAAAATAAATGAAATATTAGGACCCAAATTTTGTATATATAAAGGCCCAAACTTTTTTATAAATAGGTATGATCTATTGGCATATCAATAAAAAATTAGACCGGCTAATACGTTTTCATAAATACTTGAACACCATATGCTTATAAGTCATTTTTGTATTTTAAAAGTCCAAAACTCCAAATAGTCGATCCAAACTGTTCAACATGATATCCATATTAAAACATGCTGGAGACCAAATTTTATATTTTTTTTATTTTTTTTACTATTTTTTAAGCTAGGTAGAAAATCATTGTTTTTTATGGTCCAAATCTTCTGAATCAATGGATTTTCTACATATCTTAAAACAATAGTAAAAAAATTCCAAAAAATATAAAATTTGGTCTCCAAGCAAGTTTTAATATGGATATCATGTTGAACGTTTGAATTGGCTGTTTGGACTTTGAAAATGCAAAAATGACCTATAAGCATATGGTGTTCAAGTATTTATGAAAACGTATTAGCCGGTCTCATAAAATTTTTGTATATATAAATGGTCCAAACTTTTCTCCCACTTTGGACCTCAAAATTTTCAAAACCGGCCCTATCTGAAACTAGCTAAATAATAACAAGCATATTGGCCAACTTAAGTATTGATCATAATCAGTAGTCTTCCTCCTTTGGAGCTTGATAGAGAACAATATCCTTGTCCTGATATGGCACAATCTACAAGTCCTGAGAATTCCACACCTGAAGGGGATTTTGAAATATAATTATATCATGAGGAAGGATTCACTTACAATATTTGTAAGTTACAACATCTTACAACAATTTGGTTTTGTGATTTTCAAAATCTAAACAGTCGATCCAAACCGTTCAACATGATCTCTATATATTAAAATGTGCTTGGAGATCAAATTTTAGATTTTTTTTTTAATTTACTTACTATTTATTAAGTATTATACAAAACTGTTGTTTTTCAGTGGTTCAAAATTGTTTAAAAATAACAGTTCTGTAAAGTACTTAATAAATAGTAAATAAATTAAAAAAAAATCTAAAATTTGATCTCTAAGTACATTTTAATATAGAGATCATGTTGAACGGTTTGAATCTACTATTTAGACTTTGAAAATCGCAAAACCAAATTGTTATAAAATATTGTAACTCACAAATGCTGTAAGTGGATCCCTCCTCTAATATCATATAGAAATGGTAGTAAACAAAAAAAAAGCATTAAAATTGAACTGTTAAATATGATCATTAATTATTTTAGTTCTTTGTACAAAATCTAGAGGAGGTATCTAGCATCTTCTAGTTTTAATCAATAAAGAAGCTGGTCACTGGTCAGTGGTCACCAAGCAAGATTTTGGGACGTCTATCAGCCTTTAATTACTTGCCATGCATGCAAAAGATATGGTCATAAGTCATAACTCATAATTAGACTCAACAACATATATATGGCTAGAAACTTCATGTATATCTATCTATCTATCTATCTGTTTTATTTGGTAAGGATCTTGTACTGTTATCATCTTTCTGCTATTGTTTGGTGCCAACCAATTTAGTATGATTTTATTTAAAATAACATATTAACATATACCAGTCCTACTACCAACCAACTGAGGTAGCAAAGCTTTATTTACTTAATATATCTTTACAACTGAAATTAAAAAAATTTAGGAGCCGAATTTATTGTGACAGTGATTCACAGTTATGCATGAAATTAAAGGGTTTATGAGCCGAATTTATTGTGACTGTTTTTTTCTACAAGATCAAAATTTTTATGCAATTCATCTATTTGTCCTATACTATTTTTTTAAATAACTTCTATAAATAAAAAATTATGTCCTGCCTGGGCTCGGTGTTGCTACATTTGTGGTCCGAAATCATTTCCTTACTATGATATTATTTAACGGTGAACTGTTACGACAACATGATGATGGGGCTTTGTGGAGTGAGGAGGGAGCATGCATGGATCATCCCAAATTAATAAAAAGCAAAGAAAAGCATCAAATGGGGGTGAACAGGTGAATAGAAAAAAGGAAGCTGTTACTTAGTCGGAGAGTTCTGATACGGATGATACCTTATTCATGACTTAGCACTTGTCCTGTTGTTCATTTTTCAAACATGCATGTCCCACATTGGAAAGAAAAAGGAAACCATTCCAGTTTGGCTCAGAACTTTTTTATTTTTCAGAAATTATATAAAAATAATATAGAGCATTATATAGCTTGTGTATATATATTCTTATTCTATAGAAGGAATCAAAATTTTATTTTCGGTTTCTTTAGAAAATTTTATTTTTCAAACATGCATGTCCCACATTGGAAAGAAAAAGGAAACCATTCCAGTTTGGCTCAGAACTTTTTTATTTTTTAGAAATTATATAAAAATAATATAGAGCATTATATAGATTGTGTGTATATATATTCTTATTCTATAGAAGGAATCAAAATTTATTGTCGGTTTCTTTAGAAAATTCTGAAGGAATCGAAAAAAAAAAATTCAATTTCTTTAGGGACAAATCGGTTATAACTTTGGTTTGGGAAAAAAAAAATCAATTTCTTTAGTTTGATTTGGAAAAATAAAAATAAAAATAAAATTCTGAAAATGAAGAGACAATTTCTTTTATAATTCAAAACTTAGGATTTAAGAAATTAGTATGGAGTCCGGCTACTATAACACTAGTGTCATTCCAAACTAAATAACACCACATCATAAATCATTGGATCTACTTTAATATTCGTGTACAAGATAGGGCTGGAATGACACTAGTGCCTTGCACGAATATTAAAGTAGATCCAATGGTTTAAGATGTGGTGTTATTTAGTTTGAAATGACACTAGTGTTATAGTAGCCGGACTCATTAGTATAATATGTTGTAGCTAAAAAATGAGGAAACAGCCAGGTAGCAATTAAATTAAAGAGTGAGTCTATGGTACTATGCATAGCACGGATTAGTTCGTACTATGGAGTCATATTTTCATTTTAAAAATTCTAATGGTCGATCCGAACCGTTCAACGTGATCTCCACATGAATATGTAATTGCAGACTAAATTTTATATTTTTTTCGATTTTTTTTACTATATTTTAAGATACGTAGAAAATCACTTGATCTAAAAATTCTGGACCATCTAAAAACAGTGATTTTCTACCTATCTAAAAAAATAGTAAAAAAATTCTAAAAAATAAAAAATTTAGCCCACAAGTATATTCTCATATGGAAATCATGTTGAACGGTTCAAATCGACAGTTAGGATTTTGAAATTGAAAATATTGATCTGTAGTAGGGACCAATCCGTGCTATGCATAGTACCATAGACTCACTCAAAATGAAATTAGCAAAACCCATTAATTAGTACATTTTGATTTCCAATTTTAATTTTTTTTTAGAATATGATTGAATATCCATGTACAGATATGAACTTATCATGTAACTTTTTTTTTTTTTTTTTGAAAGAAGAACTTATCATGTAACTATGTTATAGGGGGTCCCATATTTGTATGATTGAACTTAGTATGAAGTGTTTGCCAAGGCATATGATTTGCTCTCCAAGGAGGCAGTGGTGTGAATTATATGCATGACTATGCATAGTTAGTAGTTACATCACATGCAAGTTTGGTGAGGTCATTTAAAAACTACTAGCTATATCTGGTGTTTTCTCAAAAAGAGAAGAAAGACTGACAGGTACTATTTTGCCAAAATGCAAAGTCATTTGTCATGTATCATGATAAAACTTTTTACTCTTACATTTTTCCTTGTGTGTTCTTGTCCTCCTTGAATGTATCAAAATTTGGTTCCAACATTGTAAGAAATACAAAGGAAAATAATTTGTGATAAGGAAAAGGAACTGAGAAAACCATCTAAAATTGAAACCTTAGGGTATTATTCTGTACAAGTCCTAAGGTCTAATGAGACTAACACTAAATTAGTAGAAATTTGGGATCATTCAAGCCCATAAGAGAGACCTGGGCCTCCAAATATTCATTGAATTATAAATTTTAGAAGAGACAAATTGGGATTTCAACTTGACCCAATACATACCAGTTCCCCTAGATGGCAACTTAGCAAGAAACTGAGCCTAATAAATAAGCCTCTATCATTTTTGTCTTGTCAACTTTCAACTTTTCAGTTATTCTCCATAAAGCCTTCATTAATTCTATGTCACCTAATTTTTTCCTTTAAAGTTTAACACACCAATTATTTAATCTTAACAGAAAGGGCTAAAAGTGGCAGTGCCCAACAGTTAATACATAACAGTAGCCCATATTTTTTTTTCCCTACTGCAGTGTACAGATCTGCACTGGTATCAGTTCTGACAGCAAAATAGGCATAAATTAAAAAGGGACTTAAAAACGATTTATTAAAAACAGAAAGTTTAAAAAAGATGAGGAAGCATTTGACAATGGTTATTTTGACTACAACCAGTAAACATTACATTTTTTTCAAAGAAAAAGGAAAAATATCAATTATGTACAAATCACTCAATATGAATATTTCCAACAATTGGCATGCGGCAGGATTGTTTTGATCATAACATAATCCATGTAATTATAAGAGATAATTTTATTAAAACAGCAGCAGAAAAATTCTTGGCCTGCACATTATACCAATTCAGAACTCTGTAGAAATCACACCAACCTCCATCCAATCTACTCCAAAATAATTTAACTAACTTCTAAACGAATCATGACACGCTTAGTTTTGTTCTACAATAAACCCGACCCGGCAAGCATGTTGTCTCTTAATCCCTTCACCAGATTATATCTCTCAACATCATTCTGATACATTCTCTCACTTTCTTTATCTAATAAAACGACACCTTCTTCCCTCATTTTCTCAAAGTCCCATTGCATCCCGTTTTCCATGTCAAGTTCGATCGATTGCAAATCACTATCATCTCCCGAATCAATTTCCCTCTCGTGCAAATTTTCATCTTCACCTTCAAACTCTCGTTCATTGCAGATTTCGCCCTTTTGAATCTTTGCATTTATAAAGGTCTCCAATTCATTTCTCAGTTGATCAATAGCTTTATTTTTCTCTTCAAATTCAAGACTGCTGCTCTCCCTGCACATGATTTCATTCTCATCCTCAAGCTCTCCTTGAATGTCAATTTCACCATCCTTTTCTGAGCTCAAATACTCCATTTCATTTCTTGATTGATTGATTGCCTTCTCTTGAAATTTGAAATGAATCCTCTCTTCATGAAAAATTTCGTCTTCCCTCTTGAACTTCTCTCGAGTTGCAATTTCGCTCTCTTGTTGATTTCTAGACACCAAATAAGCCTCCAATTCATTTCTCAATTCATCGATCGCCATATTTTTCTCTTCAAATTGGCATCTTGCCTCTGATAACTTCATCTGAACTCTTTCCTCCCTCCACTCGTCGGCAATCTGAAGCATCTCTCTCTCCTTGTCTAGCTCTACTTGTAAAATTTCTCTTTCTTTCTCTAGCTCATCTTGCAAATCAACCGCCTGTCTTTTCAATTCTTCAACTTTGGCCCGGTCCTCTCCAATCCCTCTAACCAACTCCTTACAGACCCGCTCGACTCTCTCTCTAGACTGCCTTTCTCTCTCCAACTCTCCAGTAGTCTCCAATATGGACTTCTCCATTTCGATCAATGCCGTTTCTAACCTCTTATTCAGGTTTTCAGCTTTTCTCCTTGTTTTTCTCTCAATGTCTAATTCCTCTATTACCATTTCAAAACCATGTAATATCTTCTCCTTCTCTCTCTTCCTCAAAGTTTCTTTCTCCTCCAATCGGTTTAGGTGCCTGCGGGCCCGGTCAAGTTCCGAATGTAGTGCTGACAATAGAGATAGTGTAGAAGATTGCATTTTTTCTGGGCCCAACAGGTGGACATGGGCTTTTAAGATCTCTCTTGATGCAGTTAAGCTGTTGTTTAGATGTTTTAATCGGTGGTTTGTGTTTTCTCTAACTGAAGTTTGCGGAGAGAGGTGATTGCAAGCTTGGATCTGGCATACAATTTGAAGAGAAACAATTCAGTTAAAAAAAGGAACTAGTGGTTCGAGATAGTATGATGCTTTCTGAAACATTCTAACTCAAGAGTTGCAAAGTTGACAAGCTTGGTTGCTCAAGTATATCAAGAAAATATATGTTGTTAATTTATATGGTTAAAACCACATACCAAGCCAACGGAAGAAAAGAAGAGAGATAATAGGTTAAAGTTGATCAAAGCAGCAGTCAGGTCTGTGGTGACTGGTGGGTCCAAAAACAACCACATATAAAACCTGTTAGAGATTTGGTATGTTTATCCTTTGCTAGTGTGTCTAAAAAACAAACAATATATTTTGTGCCTATTGCAAGTAAACCAAACATGAGGGATTTAAACAAGCATGTGAGGCCCACTCCTATTAATAAAGGCGTCAACCATTCATCTCAGAAACCTTTTTTTACTAACAGCATCTATCAGTACATGTATGATTAGTATATTGCTGTTTTATTATTTTTTTTGTCATTGTTCCTTTGTGCAAAGTCAAAAGAGTGTTGGGCAGATGCTGGTAAGGGAATGAGAACTCTTTGACAAAAGAGGAACACAAATAGAAATAATGATGGGATTATCTGCTTTTATGGTACCACTGGTACACTATAATCCAAATATCCAAAATAAAATATATAAAAAGAGTATTGCAAGAAGAGCAGATTGGGCTAGTACTGCGCGGTATAGAAGTGGTGCCTACCTAAACAGTTGGTATGGTTCTAATTCATTGCTAGTATTAAGCAATTGGTGGTTACTTAATTATTCCCCCATGAAAATTTTACCTGAAGCACCCCGAACTTTCGGTTATTACAAACAGAAACACAAACTTCAATATACTTGAGAAAGAAATCATCTGAAAATTGAATGCAAGTGTAAAGGTGTGCTGTTGTATGTTACCTGCGTCGCATTGGTGCGGTTAGAATGCGATGATCGGCTCCTTTCTTCTATGTACCAGGAATTATTATTTTTTCTTTGATCATTCTCCAGTGCCTTTCTTCTATGCCATTTTGTTTTATAGTAGCTTGATATCTGCATTAGAATGAAATAATTAAGGTAATTCATCAATACTAGGGAATAATAATAATTTCTCTCCTATTCTGGGAATTCAAAATTCAGCATATACCAGCTGAAAGTGATAATTAAACATAAACAAGACTTCCTTACCAGGCAAAAAATCAGCGAAAGGAAAAATATAAATGTTTGTTGAATGTAATAAAAAAGTGTAAAGCCATTACTGGTCAATTAAAAAAAAACTTTGGTTTTTTTTTATGTTTCCTAAACTAGTATTATTAAATAAATTACACAAATTAAGAATTACAACTCACATCCGAGACGCTGTTATGAGATAACTCAGATAAATCTCTATCTTTAATATCATTATCTAATTGCCACAGCACACTGACAAGCTTTCGAGCCGAGACGGGTCCTTCAAACCCTTCTGCTACCTCTGGAGATTGATAATTCTGAGAAATTCCAGGGGCATCTGTGCAAGATGACCGGGATCCACCATTGGTTTTCCACATAGGCGCTGGCGTGGTGGCACCTCCTCTTCTGTGAATCAGCAGTGGGCGCTTGAGCTTGATCTTTGTACGAGATGATGACGTGGCAGATGAGGATGACAGACCCCTCTTTTTCAACTGGGCTCGTCCAGTGTTTAGCATTCTTTCATTGGTGGTGCGTTTCCTACTAGAAGAAGAAGTATAATTTTGTAAAAATGTCGGAAATATACAAGAAGAAATTGAGTTAATGGATTCAGCTTTACTGGAGGGAGGAATTAGAAGCAGAAGTATCTGCTCTGCTCCTATGCGTAATCATACAGCCTTTGAATGTTTACTTTCCTTTTTACTCTCCCTCTCTCTCGCTCTATGGCCAGTTGCTTCTAATTTTTTTTAAAACTTATTTGATTCTAAATCGAAGAAAAAGAAACAGGGGAGGCAAAGAGTTGCGCAAGTATAGTTTTGTAATAAAAGAGGAAGAAAAGGACCGCTAAGAGAAAAGATTGAGAATACCAATGAGAGAGATGGAGAGACCTCCAGAGGATTGCGCAGGAGACGAGAAAGATTCAGGCTTTAGCAAAGAGCAGCCTCGGTTGCTCCAAAAGAGACCGTCTCTGTCATCTCTGATGCTCAGTTAGGAAAAGAAACTAGGGAAGGAAGGTTGATAGAGAGAGAGAGAGAGAGAGAGAGAGAGAGAGAGAGAGATCAGAAATTTTAAAAGGTAATTGGAGGAAACGGAGAGCAAAGCAAGACTATTATGTGCATTGAATTGCACAAGTTACAATACTTGAATTGCATCACGTCAATAGCATTATTAAAATTATATTCTAATTTTTGGATCATAAAACTAATACTTAGTATTTTCTTAGGAAAAAATTTATACTTTTGTATTAATTTTCGTAATTTTGTGATATTGTTTTCATAATAAAATGAACATTCTAATGAAAATATTTTTACATCTTATTAAATGATAATTTTCCTATAAATAAACTTTAACTTATTAGATTTTAGCAACTTATATTTAAATTTGTTGAACCTTAGCAATAAATCTATAATATCATTTATAATAAAATGAAAATTTATTAATATGAAGTATCTTATTATGTAGTTATTGATAGAGATCTAAAAAAGCTGAATATGATTATGAAAAATCTTATTTTTTTTATTAGTGTAAATAGCATTTTATTTGACTTAATATGCATGTATGTACATTAAATATATATCTTCGGATAATGTTCTTCGAGAATCTTTTAAACTTTTGATTTGTTAACTTAATACACATTAAACAAAATAATTGTCGAAATAACAAATTTTTGTTCAGGTAAGCAAAATATTATTAATGTTAGTGAAATATACTTTATCAAAAAAAATGTTAGTGAAATATATTTACATTATTGCATTGTTATCTTTGACGAAATGACATAATTAATACAAATTAGAAAATAATTTATTTCATAGTATAAACATTAGCTGATTAATTCATGATATCTTAAAAAACATAAAGACCTCTTGAAGAAGTAAGAACTAAGCCTTGTAGTTCAAATCAGGAACAAAAATTCCAAGTCTATGCAATGTTAGATTAATAACAGATAACAAGAAGGCGCACGAGTGGGGTTCCTATTCCTCTCCATTACTTAGCATGTCTGCCCGAGACGCTGCTTGCACCTTGTGCACCGCCGTAAAAAATGCTACCAGTACGGATCCTCTATAGCCACACCTTGCATGCACCATGTGCACGGTGGGCTCTCAATTATTGAGACATTTAAGGAGAGTACAACAAAATATTGAACAGATTCGAGTAATTATTACTCGAAAAGAGTAATTTATTTGGATCCGGATCTCCTAAAGTAACCCAAATTTTGAGTTTAGATCCGGACCGTCCGATTCAAATCGGGCTGTCAGATTAAAGGGCCCGTATCTAACGGCCTGATTCGAATCGGAAGGTCCGGATCTAAACTCAAAATTTGGGTTACTTTAGGAGATCTGAACTCAATTTATTTGTGGTGTTCTTAACCTCGCCAACTCTTTTAATGCCTAATTTCAAGGAAGCTGATAACAGTACCCGCGCTACAGTACTCGCACCATAACTACCATAACTATATGAGAGACCGCAAAAACTCCAGCACAAAATTTGTTTTCTAAAGTATTAATACATATGCAATGAAGTATTTATACCTATGTAAGGAAACATTTATACACGAGAAATTTTTTTATGTACATAATTGTCTCCCCAATCAAATCTCCCAAATGTACTCGCACCATAAATACTTGTGGAGGACCACTGAAACTACATGGGGGACCATACACGTTTTTAGAGTTGGATTTTTTTTTCTCCGTTGAATCTCGTCCATATTTCTAACAATCTGTGAGGAATTTTGCGAATCCAAAACCACGAACATCTTCTACGCAATTTTCTCTTTCAAATTAGATCCATGATGACGTACTTTCAGGCTCATCGCTACACAAGTATTTATACTTCGGCGTGCAAGTATTTATTCCTATACTTGCAAGTATTTTTTACATATGATATTAGATGACGTCATAAAGTATTAATATAAAGTACTGCAAGTATTTATACCTCTCCACTGAAGTATTTATACATATGTGGTCAACTATTTTTGTTAGAGGAATGTTGACGCGGGGACGATTGTGTAAGGTTGATGCGGTGATACGGGGTCCCCACTACTTCATTAGAGGAAGCTTGATGCGGGGACGATTGGGGAACTGAAAAATGGATGAGCATAACAAGTTACACATCAAAGTATTAATATCTTATTTTTCAAGTGTTAGAGCATCTATATCCTTGGTACTATTAAAGTTTCTAATCTGATGTGGTAGTTTCTAATTCAATTTCAGGAATGTGGGAGAGTTTCTTATTTAGAAACTATGCAGTATAGTTTCTGATGAATAAACTGTTTATAAACTCCATGCTAACCAAATGATTGGCTCAAATTATTTCTGCTTTTTAATTTGTTGCTGACATAGATTAATAGAAACTCTAAAATTAATTTCAGGAATGTGAGAATTAGATACTTTAGAGACCTTAATTTCTAAAAAGAAGTTGACGCGGGGACGAGTGTGGTGACTGAGAAAGGGGGACCGTATAATTAGTGAGGACCATATAATTAGTGGAGATCATAGAGAAAGAGTGTTACAGTGATTTTAGAATAATAATTAGTGAGACCATATAATATCCTTTTAGAATAGTAATTAGTGGGGACCATAGTACATAATTTCTCTAAATGGGGTGCGGGGATTTTGAGGGTACAAGAGTGAGTGTACTCAAATAATTATTCTAAATTCAATTCAAGCGGTCAAAAAATGATCAAAATTGAACGCAATAAAATTAACTTATAAAAAAAATTAATGCTTAACTTTATACTAAATTAATTTAAATATTTATAAATTTGATAGGTAAACACTTCACTCGTGAAGTAGATCGATTTCAATGATTTGAATTCGTCATCTAAAGTTATTCAGATAAATTTTAAATTAAACTCACCAAAGAATCGATGAACATATGAACGTCGTAGTTCTTGTTATTTGTAACTTAATACATAATCAATATAATGTACCGAATTTTTTATTCATATCCAGAAAAACTGAAATTTTCGAATTCTACATTTTGTTTAACAAAAAATTTGAAACTGCCCAAACCGCAAAATAATTTCATTGGTCCAGGCCAACTTTTCGCATAATTATTTCACGGTTCCAGGAGGTCCCTTTTTGCAGAATAATTTTTTGGTTTCGGAGTTATGTGGAATTTTTTTTTTCTAAATGTTTGTTTTAGATGTTTTATTATAATTATTTGTTTTCAGATGTTTTATTTTAACTGTTTATTTTTTAGATGTTTTATTTTAATTGTGTGTTTTTTAGATGTTTTAATTGTTTGCTTTTTAGATAGTTTTTTTGTTTGATTAATCGTGTGAAGTTTTATTTGGGAATTGTTTGAATATAGAAATATGTTGTTGAAATGAAAAGTAAGGCGTGCAATATTGAAAATCCAATTTTTTTTATTTAAATCCAATTTCCATTAGTATGCGGTTATGTTGTCTTCTTCCTTTTTTGATCAGTTTCTGCTTTGGAATTATTCTTAGACCATCGTATCGAGGCCAGTCATATTGGTTGTCTTTGGGCTCGAAGCAGACACCCCATGTTTGTGCCAACACTAACATATTGTAGAGGGGGCTGACGAACAAATTCTCATTGTGTTTCATTTCTCGGACTATCGCCATGAAATGAGAACATGATATACCAATCAGTTGGGGCTTATGACATTCACATTCAACCTTGTTGTTATCCTTAACAACAACTTTATACCCAAAATCTCTGCGGGTATACTCCAATCTTGGTTGATCATGCTTTGCTGGAATTTTTTCACCTCTTACTATGACCTCATACACCTCATGTACCCTACCGTAAGGAATCGCGCTCATGTTTAGGGATTTTTTTTATACGCTTTTTCAACAACTCAAATACCATATTGGACCACATCTAAACATGCTGAAGTGTCATTTCAGATTTGTTTCGCTGCTCATAGTAATATACTAATAAAATAAAACAAATCCATTATATGAATTTTCTGGGAAATGAATCAAATTGTATTGCTTGTACTGCTCTTTTATCGTTTTATAAATTATATGGTCAAGGATATAGTTAAGGAAATATATTTTTTTTGTACATTTTTTTTCTCGAAGTAATTCTATATATGACATCATAATATATGTTTAAATTTGACAAATAAATATATTTATTTATAAAATCTCCCTTCTTTACTGAATTTCATAACTAAATTTCGCCTATAATTTTTAATTTCGTTTGATCAAACGACCATGATTTCTATGGTGTTTGCAGCGCCAAAGAGCAAAGAGGATGAGCATCGGTGTACATACTCCGGGTGCAGCGAAGCATGTTTGGCATTTCTGGTCCTCGACAAGAGAAGCATCCCCGGACAGCTTTTGGACAGACATAGTGTGAGCTGTTCCTTCCTACTTGTATTATAAAAATATCTCATATCATATATAATGATATATTTTCATAAAAAAATTTAGATTAAATAACAACTAATATTCTTTATATAACATATACACGTAAATAACATATCTCAAATGACATATTAATTGACATATATGGTTAAATGCATATATGTTTTTTTAGATTTTTTTACATATTTTTTCATAAAAAAATCTCATACAAAATGATATATTAAATGAGAAATAACACTTCTTAAATGATATAAAAATAGAAAGAAATGAAAATATGACCAATTAATTATAATTCAAAAATTTCTTAATGACATTTAAAATGAGGAAAGAGAAGAAAACATAGATTATGTAAGATAGAAAGTGTTGGAGAGGCGTCAGCGAGTACATGTCTAAATAAATTTAGACTTCTACACGTAAATAAACATAGAAAAGATGTATAGAATCAAACTATATATGATAGACTATTTAATTGGAGGACTAATATTTAATCTAAAATTTTAAATTTCATCTTTAAATCATAGTTGTTATCAGATCAAGATATCTACGTACTTAATATAAGAATGAAGATATTATAATTATTATTTCAATTTGTTCAATTTTATATCTTCAATTTGATTGTTAGTATGTTGACTTGATTGAGGGCACTACTGATCTCTTTATAAGTTCTAGAATGTTAGTACAATGGAGGAAATAAGCTAATGAAAAATGGAGGGGATTATAATTGCTAATTAAGTTTCATGGCTGCTGATTAAAATTTGCATTAATAAATGCTAACCGAAAACACTAAGTAATATACCATTTTTTGCATTTAAGCTTCAAATATTGGCTAAAGATATTAACAGAGCTATTTTGAATTTATACAACACATCAATTGTAGATCTGTTCATTTTGTCTTTATTGAGGCTTTAATTAGTTTGAAGAATTGTGTATTCCTAAGAGCTATCTTATAAAAAATATATATTATATAGTAACTTTTTTCACCGAGGATGATAATTCATTAATTTGTCTTCACTTGAATTAATTGATTGTTTAATTTCCAAAACATTTATTATATAAAGCAATGTCTCCTCTCTCTCCTCCATTTTATCAACAAACAAGCTTACATGAAAAGCAGATCCGACTCTGCTAAGAAAAGCAGGGTTCTACTCTTCAGATTCCAACCATTTAAATTTTTTTATTCGCGTATATCAATAAAAAAAATTTCATGCACAAATTTTAACAAATTTGAATGATTGAGATCGGAAAAACAGAACCCTGCTTTTCTTAGAGAAAAGCAGTAGAGTTCATTCCATGAAAGGCTGTCAAGTGCCGTACGTTCACAAGCAATTTGCAAGAGAAGATATCTTTTAGATTAAAATAAATAAAAAATCTAGACCATTCAATTTTATAAAAAACAACAATGGAAATTCTTAAACTTGTTAATTAAATTTTTGGTGGATATTTTTTAAGGACCTTATCCAGTTGCAAAAATGCAGCATGGAACAACAGTTATATATTATTTTCTGAAAATAATTTCTTGGTATTATTTGTTTTAGGCTTTTAGCAACCAACACCCTAAGAATTTTAAAATTGGAATTGTGGCCTTGTGGGACCTCTTCCAAGCTAACACCACTATAGCAAATATGTACAACTGTATTATATCAGACATGACATAGAACGGCGTTCATAGGCCCCACCGATACATTCTCTCCACTTAAGTTTCAATTAATTTATCAAGTAGGTACACTTAAAGTTTTGAAAAAACCCAGCCGGTCCAGGACCGGTCCGTCGGACCCGTGGACCGGACCTGGACCGGTCCGTCCCGTGCGCAGGACCCGTTCCGTACCGGGGTTAGAGACGGTCCGGTCCTGGGACGGGTCGGTTTGGTTTTCTTTCCACTGGACCGGACCGGACCCCCTATATTTGACCCGCGGTACCGACCCGTCCCGGACCCGCGTTACCCGCTGGACCCGAATTTGTTACTGTAGCAACGTGAACCGCGAATAGACCCAAACCACCCCAAGCTCCGTTCACCGCGCATAGACCCAACTCACCCAAGGCTAAAATTTTTATTTTGTGCCAAGCAAGAATCGAACCCACGTTGGTTGCCAAGCACAATGTTACTTTACCACCACAACCACTCACCTTTCTTGTTAGAAGAGAATAGGTTTAATATTTAACATATCTTGTGTTATTGTACCCATATTTTTATATTTAATTTATATAATGCTTAATAATATAATTAAAATAATAAAAAAATATATATATATAATACTTAATAATATATTTAATATATCCGATCCGATCAAAGAATTTATATTATTGAGGGGTTTCATAGATTTTTATCACAACACTGAGGGGTTTCATAGATTTTTGAGAAATTAATTTCTCTCTTTAATCCGATCAAAGAATTTATATTATTCAATGACTCTGTTAAATTCATCTCCAGTGAAAAACTATATTAATTTTATGGGTTGAGATTCTTGATAATAAATATCTGAAATTTTTTAGCAATATATTTTTAGATTTAGCTTAATTTTTTTTTAAACTTATAGACAAATTATTTGTCTTAAAATCAATACGTTCAATTTGCCATTATAAAATACAATTAAATTAGTGATCGATATTTATGTAGCTGTCCTCAAATATATCTAATTGTAATAAAGTTTGAAATTCTTATCGTCCGATTAGAATATTCATACCATCACCGATGAAGATTATATAATAAACAAAGAGGATATTAAATTTCAGGATCTTCGAGTTTGAAATTGATTAAATTTGGATACATTGATGTAGGTAATTATGGAAATCAAATCATTAATAAATGATCACAATATTAATTACATTATAGAAAGATATGATAATTGTAAGATATAAAGAGGGTTAAATTTGTCCATACATTTTTTTTTAAATTGTTGTGTTAATATAAAAGTTTGTGGTGTTAATATGCATACCCTGGTTTTAGTTTATTGTTTCTCTTTGTAGGCAAGAACTAAAATGAATCAAAATATAGAGATATTATGTGATTTTCAAGTATTTTTGTAAAAATGAGTTTATGTCTTTTTGTAAATATATGAAGATAAATATATTTAATCCTACTATGTAAAATTACATCATTATTTTTATTTTTTTAGTAAAGTAAAATTATATCATTATATTGATGTTGATATTTGAATTCTTCCCACAAACATGTTCAAGTATTTTAAAATCAAAATATGATGAATTAAACTCTAAAATTGAGTTTATTGTCTTTTTGTAAATATATGAAGATTAATATATTTAAACCTAATATGTAAAATTATATCAATATATTTTTTAGTAAAGTGAAATTACATCATTATATTGATGTTGATTTTTGAACTTTATGTATAAAAATGATTTAATTGATGCCAATTTGTTTCTTTGTGTAGATAAATTTAATACGTAATTATAACTGCACTTAATTAGTCATGACCAAAAAATAAATAAAAGAGGAGAAAAAATCTTAATGGTGAAATATATATCACATAGAAAATAAGACATCATGTCAAATATATTTTCAAATAAAACGAACTTTATATTTCCAAACATGTAAATACAGCCATTGTATTGAACGTTTCCTTATATGCTACACTGCTTGCTTATAATTAAATTACTTGCCTATTTAATTTTTTAATTATTGCAGCATTTAATTAGAAGCAAAAAATAAGGAAGGTTTTAAGATGGACAAAAACGGTATTTAGAAGAAAAATATCTCTTTGCTTTCAATAACTCAAATTATGCGTTGAAAATAGCAGCCCTATAATTTAAACCCAAATCTTAAGACAATAAAATAATAAAATGGTAATATCCATAATTAAATAATTAAAATTATAGGAGTGATTAAGCATCTCTTGGCTTGCCTTAAGATTCGCACCTGCGGAACAACTAATACTAAGATTCATATATAATCTAAATGTCAAACCAATAAAAAATGAATTGTAAAATAATAATGCAACATAGGTCTTGTATCCTAATTAAATCTTAAGAATATTAATGCAACATAGCTAATAAATTGAATATTGTAATTTAAAATTTATTAACACAAATATTGACAACGTATTAACTTAAGAAATTTTTGTAATATCAAAACCGAATGTTTGTAATAAAAAAAAATGATCGAATTCGGTCTTGTTTTTAAAATGATCTAATTCGGTTTTGTTTTTCTAAAATTAAAATTTTAAACATTTCAATTACTTTTTTAAATTATTCATTATTAAAAAAATTACTAACAAAAAAAAAGTTAGAACTCCACCTATGTTATTTTACATAGCCGGTCCCAAGTCCGGAATAAATGAGGAGGGTAACTTTTGTTTTTAAATCAATTGTTTTAGAATAATTCGGTTTTTAAGATCAAATAATTTGTTTTTTTTTCCTAAAGCAATTGATTTAATGAATTTTTGTAATATCAAAACCGAATTTTTGTAATATAAATTGTTCGGTTCAAAACAAACTATTGAATTGGAAAAAAAAACAAAAAAAAAACAAAAAAAACAGAAAAAAAAACAGAAAAAAAAACAGAAAAAAAAAACCGCCGGACCGGACCGTTACCCCCCGGACCCGTGGACCGGATCGTGGGACCGCCGGACCCGTGGTTCAACCAAGGGCCGGGGTTGGCCTCTGAAAACCGGACCCGTCCGGACCGGGACCGTGGACCCGTCCAACCCGCCGAACCCGTGGACCGGGATACCCGTGGATCGGCCGGGTTTGGACCGTCCCGGACCGGACCGGCCCGTTGTCAAAACACTAGGTACACTATATCTACAAACTTTTCATGTCTAACCTTACAAATATTTTAAATGAGGAGAATTGTAAATTTATGTAAAAGGCTTTCATATACTAAGATGATTGAGGTGATAATGAGATCAGGGGCGGATTTAGGATTTTCGTCAGGGGGGCAAACAAAATTTCAAGAGAGCAAAGTCGGTCGGAATCGTTAAATTTCTACTAAAATTCAAAATCCAGGGGGGGCAGCTGCCCCTTGGAACACTCTGGGTCTGCCCCTGAATGAGATGGTAGACACAATCAATTGTTATTATATATGAAACTATATCTTTCATATAAATATAAAATAAAAAATACAAAACGAATAAAATAAAATAAAATAGAAGACATTTTATGTATTATGCATATGTAATTCAAATGCCAACATTTTTTAAATAATTTTTACAAACTTTCTAGAAAAAATTATGGATTTAGAATTTAATTGGTTAGTATTGATTAGATTTTAATTAACCTGACAAATAAATTTTGAAACAGATTTTCTAAAAGAAATGAAGAAAAACTGACCTGACCATTGTACATGATTTCTCTTAAGACAATTTGGTTATATATAACTATAATAATATCATTATAGAAATAAATCAAATAATATGACATTGTTAGATTTTATTTTTTCAAAATTTCTTTATGTTTATACTAGTTCGAATATATTATATTTTTCCTTTGTACCTTTTTCATTTATGACTTATTGTTCCTTATGTTTCTATAACATTTTTTTTAAATAAGAGTCTGAATTGAATGATTTTGCTATTTGATTAACCAAACATAAACCAACCCGACCCATTTATACCAAAGTTACTGGTGAATTTAACTTCGAAATATATTGAACTGATTTCAAATCATTGAAACTGTTCTACTTCATTACATAAGTCAAACGGTAAAAAAAATAAAATAAGATTTATAAATTTATTTTAATACATTCATTTTTCATGTTTTTTTTATCACATAACTCATAAAGTACGTATATTGGTTTCAACAGTTTAATTGATTATTTAAAGTCTATCTGTTTGGTTTTTGGGTTAAGCTCACCACGGATTTGATGAGCTCAAGAACACCCTAATTCTACTTGATCAGTAATTTATATCTAGTCAGATAGGAAATAAATCTGCTGTTATTTCAAAGGGATAACAGGACTCTGTTATTCCGATCCCAACCGTTGAACTTTGTCGAGATTCGGGCACGAAAAGCTTTTTTCTTTGAGATCCGTGCATGGAAAACTTTGAACGGTTGAGATAGGAATAACAGGGTCGTGTGATCCCTTTGGAATAACAGCAAATTATATCCAGTCAGATATGAGGGGCATGCTTAATTAGAAGGTGGAACAATAATTCAGTAGGTGCAAATGGCGTCTCAGCCTACAGTCTTCACCTCCTTTCTCCATTCATTATTTGTTTTGTTTAATTGATTGATTGCTCTGTTTGGGGCCGGTTTCTTTGATTCCATGTAAATGTCTATATCTTATTCTCTATCACTCAGCTTTATAGGTTTTTAACTAGAGAAATAAATCAGCTGAAATTTCAAGATCGGTACTGTTTATTCTGATATTCCTGCAATCTGAAATTCAGCCATCGAATTTTTTTTGATAACGCATCTCGAAATAGCTGGGTTTTTTTGCACGCATCTTGGAATAGTTCGACGGCTGGATTCAGATTGCAGGATTTCAGGATGAACAGTACTGACCTCGGATTTCAGCAAATTCGGATCCTTTTAACTAGCTCTCTAATTCCTTGTCCTTGAAGGTTCCCTAAATTTTCAAATTCATATCATCTAAAGTAATTCAAAATTTGAATTTAAATTCGGATCATCGGATCTATTTTGACACAAATATTAAAAAAGTCTCGTGCATTCCACTTCAGACTGTATTGGTTTGGATCTAAACTCAAATTTTGAGTTATTTGAGAGCTATTTAATTCCTCAAGAGTTATTTAATTGTAACTAATTATCTACTAAATGTAGCCAATTTATATAAAAATAATACTTTGGTTATAAGCTTGACCACCATCATAATTTGAATGTTAATTTTGGGCCGGCTTTGTATGTTCGCCATTAAAGTATCTCTAATGTAGTTCACTAGGGGAATATAATTATGTAGCTAGGTTTGTTTGTTGGTGGATTCTTCTTGCTAATAAACTAATTTATTTTCCTCTATAATTAATTAACATGAACAAACCAAATTTTGTATTAAACCCGGGCCACCATATAGTGTTAGATCAGCAAGTTATTTAACTGGGGGCCATTTTGCTTAGCATCAAGCTATCCACCTTGCTTAAAATAATCGGTATAGTTCAGAATATATAATTATAGGTCTAATTTATAAACCTTAAGTTACCTCTTACTTCACCTTAAGTCACCTTTTACTCCATCTTAATCCTCCTATTTTATCTCACATTTGACTGCTTAAGTGTGGAGTAAGAGATTTACTCCACCTCTTACTCCACAACCAAACATGATCATTATTCTTAACAAACCAATTAGAAAATTGATGCTTCCACACTTGGCATCAAATCTGCTATGACTTGTAAGAATAATATATACTGTATTTTAGGGTATTTTAATACTGACAAATGGATGATCTCTTCTTTTTCTTTGGCTTTTTTTTTTTTTTCAACTAGTAATTTACTAATTTAACTTCAAAATTATTATATATGATTTTACTGAATTGAAACCAATGAAAAATATATCTTTCAATGATCAATACTAAGAACTCGTAGGAGGATAATCCTCATGTTTCATTTAATGGTATTTCTTTTTACCCACTGTAATTCAGTTTTGTTCTTGAAAATTTTAATTGTTACAAAAAAATTATTCTATTAAAATGAAATTATAGAACACTTATTTATCTATCACTCCTATCTCAATTTTTTGATTTCGCCCCATTTGTCTATAACTATTATTTTATTTACTGATATGCATTGGTTGATTATTATTTTCCTTTCAATCACTCCTTGCGTCCATTACTTCATCCTCATTCAACATATATAGATCTACTCCTTGAAAACGACGAGACATGAAACTAACATGCATCCCTCATGCCTCACATCACTGCATATCTTATACCACTACTTCTTGTCCTTAAAATTCCTCCAAAATACAGACAATGACAAACATGATCTTTTCATTAAATCATTATTAAATTAATAACTATCACCTATCACGGTTTGAAAGATATATATCATAAGAGAAACTGTTAACTGTAGGCTCCGTTTTGTTCTCGATACCATAGCCTCACCTCACTCTTTATGCATATATATTGCACGAGATATAACTAAATATTTTGTACTTGTCACTCAGTACTCAAATATTTTGAGGCTGTAAAAAATTTCCATCATTCAGATTTCTGTGACTCCAGAATTCTCCTCGATATGCTATAATGATTGACAATAGAATTTCTTCGAGTTTTTACAGACTATTCTAAGGCCCATTAACTCAGGGCCTTCAGAAACCTATTAATTATTATATTAGACATTAGCAAGATAATTGGGCCTAGTCGTGGGCCCATTTATAAGAGTTATTTAACTTATTTGTTTCCTAGACATTTTATCTGCTCCTTCAAACAAAACCAATTTTCTTTGCTTTCTCAAGCTTTTATTTTTGCAAAGGCTGCACTGAGATATCTAATGCACAAGTCTATGTACCAGCAGATACCAATCATGATAATTATTAAAAAAAAAATGTGTTAGGACTAAAGGTGGAGATTATCCGACAGCTAGAAAACATTTTCTAGCACTAGAATGTCATTAATTTTTTAAGAGATATACTGTAATTTTATTTACCATACATTTTTTTAACTGGCAATTTTTTTTCTGATTTTAGTGTAGATTTTCTATGCGCCATTTATTTTTGCTTATTTTTTTCAGTGTTTCCAAAAAAAGTTGAAAAAAAATCGTCAATTTTTTTTTAAAAGACATTACATAACACAACAAAAAAAATGTTTTGATAGGAACTTCAAACTGTTTTCCATTGAAATTTTCATTTAATTCAAACATTAAACTAGCACAAAATTTTGTTATTTATTCCTCATATAGCTGATCAGAAGTTTAAAAAAAAAAAAAAATGCACTTCGCCTATCCATCAACACTTCAAAATTGCATGCGTAGAGCAAAAATTATCAGCAAAATAATTACAAATCTAAGCACTGCAAATTACCCAAAAATGTAAGGATCATAATGTAAATCAGCCACTTTAGATCTTTAGCTTATACTTCTGGGTTAAGAAAGGAATAGTAGTTGTGCTCTTCTATTTTGCTTTGAACCTCACCATGCACTGTACTGCGCCGCATTTAATTGCAGCATGCAGCTCACTATGTATTGTATATTTGTGTTGTTGCCTTCCAATTTGTCATGGCATGCAAAAGAAAAATGCTAACAGTATGTTGTATTATTCTGGCAAATGGACCCACAAAACATTAATACAATCAGAACAGAGACCTGGTATCCATCTCTCAGGTTACCACTGCATGTTACAGCAGTGTGAATATGCCACAAATTCTTAATTTCTTGCTGATTAGGGTTAAGCAATTCTAGTACCCAACCGACTTTAGTGCAATAAAGGTGGAATTTGAATAGTATTAAACCACGTTGCATGTGCCAACTGCTACTGGTAAAAGAGAATTTGGCTAGCGGCTGTTTCGTTTTGCTTTCTGAAAGGAGGTTATTATATATATATTAATCAGTCTGCTTAATTATAGAATGCATCAATTAGCAATTAGTGGGTGTCACAATGCCACAATGGTAGAATTAAAAGTAAAACCATAGGTATCCATTGCTATGATGTATAGATTGTTATTAAGATTTCTTCTTTATGAAGTTAATTAAGATTGTATTACTTCCATGTTAAATAGAATATAATGCCAGGAAAATATGAAAATTTCAATAAAATATCACAAAATAAAGTAATTAGTTCCTTGCACTGAATTAGTAATTACTTCCATGTTAAATAATTTCTAACCATACAATAAATTTGAGAATAATTAATGGTTGATCTAACGAGTGAAAATTATTGATGATTTGACATGTCTTATAGGCCTTAAAATTCAACCATTTTTTTTTTAAAACTTCAGTTAGTAAGACCGTATATATATATATATATATATATATATAGAGTGGCTAAGGTCAAAGTGGTAGTTCCTGAGCTATGGAGATACCACTTTTTGGATCGTCGGATTCGCTTTAAATTTCGTGTTTCAACAGATCTGATTTTTTCGCTGATCAAAATAAATGGAACGGAAAAGGATTCAGCGCCTCCGTCCTTCTCTCCGTTAAGTCTATTTCCTTCTCTCTCCGTTAAGTCTAAATTGAGCGACAATTCAACTTCCTAAATTCAGCGCCTCTTCAAGAGATATGATTTGCCGCTTCCCCTTCTCTCTCCCTGTTTCCTAAATCGCCATTTCTATTTCCTAAATCGCCATTTCTCTTCAACTTCCTAAATTCAGTACCAAGTTCACCTCTGAATCGCCATTTCTCTTCTCTGAATCGTGTGTATTTTATTCTTTGGTCCCTGGAAACTCCATTTTTACGGACCACTGGTAAGTTCTTTTCAGATCGATATATGAAATTGTGTCCTGCGAAAAGGAATTTCTCTTCTCCAGTTTTGTTATTTTTGCTATAAATTGTGTCCTGCGAAAAGGAATTAGTATGTCATAGGATTATGTTGTTTGTCGTAAGTTAGCAAAAGTATGTCAGATCGATATATGAAGGTTTAGCAAGTAATAAAATGTCATCGATATATGAAGGTTTATCACAAGTATGTCAGATCGATATATGAAGATTTTTAGCTTGAGTTGCTTGCTTTTAATAAATGATGGTGAACATTTAACTATCACTATCACTATATGTTTTGCCCCTCGTATGTTTGCCAACTGCAATAAATTATTTGCTGACCACTGGTTAATTTATAATTTTATATTGTGTAATGCAAAATTCAACCACTTAGCACAATCTATGCACCTTTTTTTACAAATAGAGATCAAGACTTAGAAACATGGCCTGCTTATATATCAAAGACATTAAAACATTTATATGATTTTTTTAATCTAATTTGTAAGTATTATATTTTTTTGTAGATAAATGGATGATTTGGAAGTAGATGAAATAGAAGATGTGTTAATAGATGGAAAAAGAGAGAAAAGTTTAGAGCCTCACGAAGGGATGGAGTTTGCTAGTGAACAAGAGGCTTACGATTTTTACAACACCTACGGATACATTAGTGGATTTAGTATCCGTAAGCAAACCAGCTACACAAATGCAAAAGGGATAAAAACCGTTATAAGAATGGTTTGTTCGAAAGAAGGGAAAACCAGAAAAAAGAAGAAGCAATTGGAGGACACGATTGATGGGTTGATTGAAAAGACACCCGAAAAGGAAAGATCGATGCAGAGAAGTGAGTGCAAAGCTTCATGCCATGTTAGGATGCATAATGATGGCATTTGGAGGATAACAGGCTTCCACAAAGATCATAATCATCAGTTAGTGCCCAATACTCCCTCGAAAAAACGACACTTAAAATCTCATAAGCTGATTTCCATGGAAGATAGGACTCACATCGAGTTGTTGAGTCAGTTAAATTGTGGTGCGTCTCAAATTAGAGAATTCATTGCAGACAAGTCTGGGGGTAAAGAGAACATCCATGCGGACTTGTAGTTATTGTCATAAAAAAGAGGGCCACAACATGAGAAAGTGTCCAAAGGTAAATATTACTTCAATTCATGATCATTATTTTGTTTATGCTTGTTTAAATGATAATTATTATCTTATTTTCTAATTGTAGAAAGAAGAGGACGAAAATGCAAGTAAAGGAAAAGAGACAATTCTCATACAAAAGGGCAAGCGTACTAGAAAAGAACCAATTTCCATAGAATATGCGAGTGAAGATGAATCTGAATTTAAGAGTGAAGATAATGAAGATGCCAAAGATGAAAGTGCATACGATGATGAAGATTATGGGAATGAAGAAGACCTATTTTGAGAGCTTGGCATTTACATTTACTATTATGTGAGAAAAGCAACATCTTTAAGCAATCATCTCCTTACAAATGCCACAATAATTATATGAAGTTATCTTTCAACTGTATGGATTTTACTTTTGTAATTTAAATTAAATAATTTCTCTCTTGTGCAGATGTTTCAGTAGCATGCAACAGCTGAGTCAGGAGTTTTTGACCTTCAAAAGCAAGCATTGGGATAATTGTGACTATTTAGGAATAGTTTAGCTGTTTTGTGGGTGGTTGTGATTTCTGAACTCTATAATTAATTAGAAGGAGTTTAGCTGTTTTGTTTAGAGAACTCAATTGGGGGATGATCTCTTATTAATTAATATTTAATCAAACACTCGCAGCTTCTGTCAGCTTATCAAACAAAAATTCTCTCTCACTCTTCCTTTTTCGTAAATGAATAAGAAACATTTCAAATTTGTTAGAAGGAGTTGTGAGCGTAGTTTCTGCATTCACTTGCATGGGTATAATTGAAGGTAAAGATCTTTGTAACCTATCATCCTATTGATAAACAAAAGAAGACAAATTTTACAAATAAACAATTCTAGCATTATAAATTTCATATTCATGGTTTAAAAATCAGTGATCCTAAACCATCATTTATACCTAAAAATTCATAATAAACAGACATACAAATTTGAATACAATAAAAAGAAAGAAAACAGTACAAGCTTCTGAATGATTACATTGCAGCTATCATTTACAAGCACTAAATTAACAAAGTATAACATACATGCGACTGCTGCTCTCATACAATTAACCAAAGTATAATATACATGAGACTGGATGGATACAACCCTCACAACACTTGTCTCATGGCATCTCATTTCGTCTACACAAACAATTTGCAAAACATAACATACGAAAAAATAATCATACATACAATCTGACAAAATAAGAAACATAGTGCACAATTGTCCCAGAGGAGATTTGAAGGAGAGATGTGATGGCACGTGGGTCTGGCGCTGAGTCTTCATCTCCACTCTCCTCATCATCATCCCTCTTTTGTTTGCCCTTTCTATGAGCCAATAAAATTAAACATGTCAGCAAGAAATATGAGTAAAGAAAGTACAACAATCACTAAACAATCTTGCAAACATTGTAAGTGTAAAAAAAAATCATGTGTACCGCTTTGATATAGTTAATTATTCTTCAATATAGTTAATAAAAGTATATTCAAATGCATTTTCTCATCCATTCAAATGCATTTTCTTCATAAAAGTAAAGAATAGAATTAGTAGTATCACCTGATGCAGAATAGAATTAGTGGTATCACGATACTAAGACACCCTGGTCAGGCTCGGTACTGGTATCAGGCTCGGTACTGGTATCACCTGATGCAGAATTAGTAGCTAGCATGTTCTCACCTGATGCAGAGTGCACCGACTGTCGCTCTCAACCAGAGCCGTCGCTCGACGGGGGGGTCGAAAAGGGGATCAGGAAGAACTGAGAATAGTTCCATGTACCAGAAATACATCAGGAAGAACTGAGAAACCAAAATTATTCACATGATTAATTCAATTCCAAAAAATTTCCAACTCAAATAGTCGCAATATCCAATTTCTCTACCAATTTCAGACTCCCAATTGCAAAGTAGTGATAGAGATTGATTTAAAATAAATGAGGAAGAATTACATACAATCGCCTCTGAAAAGTAGCGACAGAGGTATTGATTTGAAAGATACCAGCGGCCACCGCCTGAGACGCCGTCTGTCCCGCCGGAGCTCCGCCGCCTCTCTTCCTCTGCGCCACTGGGATCCTTCCCGCCTCTAGATCTTGGAAACTCATCCTCGATCCCTATGCTCTCCCCTTTCTCTTTCTTCTGCTCTCTCTCTCTCGACCTTAATTCTGCTCTCTCTCTCTCGATTTTCTTCTGCTCTTTCTCTCTCGACCTTAATTCTGCTCTCTCTCTCTCTCTCTCTCTCTCTCTCTCTCGAGAGAGAGAGAGAGAGAGAGAGAGAGAGAGGGGAGATGTTAAAACCTAAACTAACGGAGAACGGAGGCGCTGAATCCTTTTCCGTTCCATTTATTTTGATCAGCGAAAAAATCACTTCTGTTGAAACACGAAATTTAAAGCGAATCCGACGATCCAAAAAGTGGTATCTCCATAGCTCAGGAACTACCACTTTGACCTTAGCCACTCTATATATATATATATATATATATAAGACATCATGAACGTCCTGCACATTATCAATTTAAGATTTGGAAGTAAACAGTCAAATAAATTTTTTAATACAAGTTAGTTCTTCTATAATTTATATATGAAAGAAGAAAGTGAAATGCTGATATATATGTAGATACCTTTCAAGAGGTTATATATGATGTCAAAATTTGAACCTACAAATAATGAATGTGAAACTTATAACACCTCTCTGTTTCTTAAACAGTTCATTACCTTCAACAACAATAATGTAACCCTCTTTCATTAGAGTGAGGCTATGGTGATATGCATAGCACGGATTGGGTCCGTGCTACGGCTTAAAATTTGACTTTTTAAAATTCTAACGGTCGATCCGAACGTTCAACATGATTATAAAATGAATATGTACTTGCAAATCAAATTTTACATTTTTTTCGAATTTTTTACTATTTTTTTAGATAGGCTGTTTTTGGATGGTCCAGAATGTTCAGATCAAGTGATTGTCGAAAAAATAGTAAAAAAATTCGAAAAAATGTAAAATTTGGTTTACAAGTATATATTCATTTTATAATCATGTTGAACGGTTCGGATTGACCGTTATAATTTTGAAAAGTCAAATTTTGAGCCATAGTACGGACCCAATTGGTGATATGCATAGCACCATAGCCTCACTCCTTTCATTATATGCTGATCCAAACCAGCAAGGCAGCAATTGCTATTGGATTATGATCAGGAGCGGATTCAGGATTTTTATCAGGGAGGAGCAAGAAAATAACGAATTGGATTTGAATAGTTAATTGGGTTCAAACTCATTAGCTAATCGGGTATTAGATAAAAAAAACAATGCCCTAATTTGTAATTTTTAATACTCTGACTTCTAATCCTAATTACTAACTTAAAATTCAAAAAATTTATCATAATTTTAACTCTAAATTTAACATTAGTTACAAACTAAAAGTCCAGAGGGAGACAAATAAAATTTCACCCTGATTCTGGTCTTTATGATTTTTGATACTACATTAATTAACCATATGCAATGTTCCCGTGACATAATATAATTTGTACCAACCCCTTGAAAAGAATGTACATCTGGTTACTGGTACTTACTAAAAATGTTCGATTTATAAATTTACAATGGCATATATAATTTGAATTGATTAGAGCTTTCTAAGCAATAAGTTTTGCAATCCAAAGAGTCCAAATAAATTTAGCTGAGTAGAACTAGGGTGTTCTTAAGCTCACCAAAAATCCATTGGATTGGTTTCAAGCGACGCATCTAAACCGTTGAAACTGATCTACTTCACGATTGATGAGTTTACATGTCAAATTTATAAATTTTTAAACTAATTTAATATAAAGTCAAGCGGTAAAAAAAATGATTTATAAGTTAATTTTAATGTGGTCATTTTTCATTATTTTTTGACTGCTTGAATTTATACTAAATTAGTTGAAATTTATAAATTTAACATTTAAACTCATTACTTGTAAATTAAATCGGTTTCAACAGTTTGAATACATCGTTTGAAGCCAATCCGATAAGTTTTTAAATTAAGCTCACAAAAATATTTAATAAGCTTAAGAAAACCCTAGTTCTACTCAATTTAGCTTCAGAAAATTTAAAACACAAAAGCAATTAATGAAGACAACTGTTTCCCAAGGAATCCCTTAAAGCCAAACCTATGATTTGTCAAAACCCCACTAAAGGCTACTATGGTAAACCAATCGCACATCGCCAAGTGTCCATCAATAATGTAATACTATTTTTATGCAGCCCGTAGGCATGATCTCTCTGCCAATTGCTACTTGCAACTTTAACTATCATTCAAAATAAAAACATGCAACTTTAACTTTGCCTTTCCTTTTCCACTTTAGCTTTTTACCTTTTTACAAACATAGATTACCTTTTCCTTATCTAACTTTTTGGTAGACTCTCCCATTAAATTCTTCAATTAAGTTTAGACTATACACAGAATAAAAACATAAAAATGTATAATTTGTGGTAGTTAAAATTTGAACTCAAATCTTTACTGTTTGGTAGCTTCTATTAACATTATAAAAAAAAAATTTGAACTAAAATCTTCACAATCATAAAATAGAGACTTCTAACCACAAAGTTACAAGGACGTTTCTGTCATTTTATGAGGATTGAAGCGTATAAAAAACTACAAAAAAAATTCAATTAAATTTCAATGTACATATTTTAAAAAATTTAAAATCATAAGAGTGACTAAGCATCTCTACGATAAGTTTTGTATGTAGATCTGCCCCTGCATAGACGTACACAAGGTTGCAACAAAGTTTACATAAGTTCAAATTCTGTAACTACTATGTAACTTTTTGAGAAATTGTGTGTTTTTATGGCTGTTTTTAGAGAATTAAAACTTCAGCATATCCAATAGTTTACAGAAGTTCAAATTATGTAACTACTATGTAACTTTTTGAGAAATTATGTGTGTTTTTATGGCTGTTTCTTAGAGAATTAAAACTTCAGCATGTCATTGGATTTTTTACTTTGTGAAGCAAATGAGACTAACGACGGGATAATAACTCTTTTAAAAACAGTAAATTGTGAGAACTAGTCTTTGGTCTAGTGGCAAAGACATATGCATGACTCTCATATGGAAGGTCATGGATTCGAAACCCACAAAGTGAGAAAATCCTCTGTAATATAAACAGGAATTTGAAAGAAGCTGGTAAGCTAGATCTCCACCTTTCATTTAAAAAAAAATTGTATTGTATATTTGACCCACAATTTTTTTTAATTGAGTGGGTAATGACTAACTTTGAGTAGAATTATAGTTATGAAATCTCGTATTAATTGACAATTCAAATGATGAATTTAAAATATTTTTATCAAGTCATAAGCGACAATTAGTTATTTTCTCATGTCTCCTTTATATATTTCAATAGCTCATTAATAAATATGAATTTTTCCTCATTTTTAAGAGTAGAACTAGGGTGTTCTTAAGCTCACCAAGTCTCTTTGTGAGCTTAACTCAAAAATTCATTGGATTGGATTCAAATTACACATCCAAACTGTTGAAACTGATCTAATTCACGAGTGATGAGTTTACATGTCAAATTTATATATTTTCAAACTAATTTAACATAAATGCAAGTTGTAAAAAAATGATGAAAAATGAATACATTAAAATTAACTTATAAACCATATTTTTTTGATCGCTTGACTTTATACTAAATTAGTTTGAAAATTTATAAATTTTACATGTAAACGTATCACTCGTGAAGTAAATCAATTTCAACTGTTTGGATGCATCGTTTGAAACTAATTCAATAGATTTTTGAATTAAACTAAAAAAGAGGCTTGTTGAGCTTAAGAACACCCTAGTTCTACTAATGAACTAAACCTAAATAATTGATGGTTTAATATTTCACAAAAATCCATACTCAATCGATACAGCGAAGTAATTTTCTAACCCATACCAAAAAAGGGAAAATTTCATCTATCATCTATGCCCTCAAAAACCTCAAATTTACGTATTTTCCCCTCTAAAATTCATAATATGATATTTACCCCTCAAAATTTAAAAAACTCACAAAATTTTCGAATTCATTGTATTTTCTATTAAAACTCATGTTAAATTCATAAAAAAATAAAAAATATGTAACGCGTGCTTAAGAAACATATTCGGTCTTCTAATTGGCTAGTTGTGAGTGCAAATGTTCATTTTCTTACTTGTAACGCACACACAAGCATATGCTTAAATGCCATTGTATATGCGTTACAAGTAGATAAATACATCATTTGCTCTCAGAAACCGACAAATTAGAAGACTGGGCATGTTTCTTACAAAGACTACACATTTTTATTTTTTAAAATGAGTTTTAATATAAAAGTCAATAAATTAGATAAATATGATATTATGAATTTAAGAGGGGGAAAATAGAAGAACAACTAGCTAGCTGCAGCATATATAGCTTTCTTAAATAATTGACAAACCGGGTTGTATCTCACACGTCATCGTCCTTTGCTTAGGCCCCTCAAGTTCTAGACGCCTCTATATATACTCCTGAAACCCACCAAGAGAAACCCCATGCCAAACCATTGATTCTAGTGTTCCAATATCCCACAGATATATATATCCCTCTAATTTCAGCATCTCGTTGCAACACAATTAACTAGCTTTTACAAGAATGAAGAACAAGGGGAGTTCTTTCCTGAAGCAACTAATATCCACCATTGTTGAGGTTATCAAAAGCAAATCCATGGTGGTAAAAACCAAAGCCAGTTCCCTAAAAACTCGCCTTGCCATTTTTAACCTACTTCACAATAAAAAACTCATCAGCAGTGCGATAAACCACAAGATCCATGCAATAATGGGCCATGATAAAAACGGTGATGAGGTACCTTCGAAGCAGCAACAGCACCTAGACCACTCCAAGGCTCTCGTGCTTTACAAAGGAAATAATCAAAAGCACGAGACCCGCTGCAGGGAGCAAGATGACGATTATTTAGACATGTATAGCCCGTCATTTAGCGGAAGCTTTGTGTACGAAGAGGGCGTTGATCAAGATGGCGATGATCAAGACGAAGAGATCGTGAATGGTACGGCGTCGGTGATAGATATGGTGAAGGGAACCAAGGAAGAGGAAGGGGAGGAGTTCAGCCTAGAGAACGAGATAAACCACGTGGCAGATGTCTTCATAAAGAGGTTTCACCGACAGATGAAGATGCAGAAGCTGGAGTCCTTTAAGAGATACCAAGAAATGATCGAGAGAAGTTCGTAGCTTCATCCGATCCATCCCTGCAATAATTTCCGATTGCTTCTCATATATATAATTAATATGGAGTTGCAAATTTGATCCATGAAATTTTTAAATCTTCATGTTATTTAATTTGTTTGCTTTTTCGATCGGTATGTATGTATATGTCTATATATATGCACTCTTTCTCATTATATATGTTATGCGCTAGCTAGGTTTGATCTGTGAAACTATTGATGATTTTGACCTAGATTGGAAGCGTTGGTTTAAGTTTTAACAAAAGGAAGAAACTGAGAACCAATATCAATGAACATGTCGGTGAGGGAACCAAATTCAATTTGGGTCCGATGCCCATCCGACCATCCGACTAAAGTGAGTTTGATGACCGTCCGATATGCTTTAAGATTCGCACCTGCAACTTTGCATCTGCTTTAAAATTCGTGCGCACGAATCTTAAAGTCGATCGGACGGTCCCTACACCCATCGGACCCAAGCTGTTCTCGTCGGTGAGAGCATGGAACTAATATTGTTTTGGTCAATAAATTATGCTGACAAACAGAAATTATGTCAGCCGTGAAAAGAAGACAATAAGTTATATTTCAATTGTGGGCCTTTACTTGGTCTAAATGGGCTTCATCTGAATGACACGGCATCGTTATTAGCCCAAATTTAAGATCTTATGTCATGTTTAATTGGAGTACTAGTATCGTGCCCGTGCAATGCAACGGGACATATTATAAGACAAAATATATTTTTATTAAAAAAAACATTCCAAAAAAAATAATAATTATTCAAAAATTGAGAGAGATGATTTCTGAAGAGAATTTATATAATTCAGAATTTTTAATTACTTTGAAATGTGATCTCTGATAATAATTTAATGATGTGATGATTCTGTATTTTTAAGTACCAATGATTTCAAAAAATAACTCGATTCGAATCTAATATCAAATAATTATTTTTCTAATAACATACATAATAGTTCAATTCGAATCTAATATCAAATATCGTACAACAATTCAATATTGACATACAACATGATATCAAATAACATAAATAAAAAGTGCCATCATATATATACACATTGATATTTTTTTACAAAGTTACAAACTCTAATAAATCAATTGTACTACTACAGAGAGAAACTGCTAAAAATTAAGTGCTTAGCAATTTCTTTATCTATTAACATTACAAGATTGTTAATGGTAATTCATTTCTAGCTGCTGCTCACTGACAACCAATATTCAAAAATTATTTCTGGATAATTGACTGAACCAAATTTTTTGTTCTTTTTATGAAAATGTAGGTCTAAACCTGTTCTGTATGCTTACGCATTTTCAAGATTTTAGGAGACCTGGAACTATGTTTTTTATGCATTTTTCTAGGAGTAGTTTAGGAAAACAACTTGCTAATTTAACAGTTTTTTGTTTTTTGAAAGATGAGATTCAGATGGAAAAATGCTAAAAATGCAAAATCAAATGTCAGCATCACTCTACCTACCCGAGTCAGATGATGGCAAAAAGCTCCCCATTCTTCTCCACTTCCAAGGCGGCGGTTTCTGCATATATCTGCACCAATATCTATATGGTGATGCAAGTACTTTCTTTGATATTTCACATCTGAACTTACAAATCCTGCAAGTAAATTGTTTTCAATATAATGGAACTTGTCATAAGCTATCCATTTTATAATATTTAATAATAAAACATAACATAATATAGCCAATCACTTAAATTCACGCCCTTTCCACAGTTATATGTCCTGGTCTATTTAGGGATGTAGAGTTGAAGTTCCCAATTTAAAAGTTGTTATAAAATACGTCAATTCCCAATTTAAACCAAATTTACAATTTAAAAGTAGTTATAAAAGATGTCCTACTTGATGTTGTTTATTTCAGTCCAATGTTTAAATTTTTAGGTGAGTATCAGTAACCTACAAAGTACCAAAAAGACGAATGAGATTAAAAATTAACCAACCAAGATAAAATAATTAAGAACTAAGACATGAAATAATCAAGCATACCTCCTTTTTTATGATACCAGAGATTTCCTTCTACTCATCTAGTTTATCATCCAATATCTCAATGCGCTGTGTCAGATGCTGCTTGGCAGACTAAAAATGAAAAAAAATAAAATAAAGATTTAGTAATGACATGGTATTAACGCATGTGAAACATTGATAAAAAGTGAAAATACTCACTGCAAAGGCAGCAGAGACTTGCTCAAGGTGCTTGGTCATGCCAGAAACAGCACTGGCCATGTTGCGCTTGGTCACATACATTAGATCGGAGAACTTAAACCTCTAAAAAATCCATTAAGAAACAAAATTATTTAAATAAATAAAACACCAAGGTCTTCTCAGCAAAACTTGTATTTTTAGCTGACAATAATTTGATCTTGACTCATGCTTTATTCGATCTTTGATCTCCTTCTCTTCTTTACTGTCATATGGTATAGTATGTAGAAGACCAATAACCAAACCTCAAAATATGGTGCATTCGCCCCTAACCAGTTCTTGAGACTTGACCAAACACTGCACCAGCCATAAAACACAAGCAAAGTGTCTTCGGCACCCAACTGGTACACCAAAAGGCACAAAATGACCAGCAAACGAAATCAGAACAGAACTGACAGTTAGACTGGCAACCTGAGCAAATCAAGATCACAAATGGATAAAGAACTTCAAAATACACACTTTAGACCCAAATTTTACATTTATAGCATTTTTCTATGATTTATTAGCTATTTTTAAAGTTAGCTTTCTGAAATACAAAAAAACTGCTAAAACTGCACTATTTACCAAGTCTGCCCCTGCATTCAAGCATCTGTTAAAAGTAGCTACAAAATTACAAAAATCCTAAAAATTGGCATGCATGTAGATTGGACTTTCCTCTACATTTCCATAAAAAGAAATAAAAATTCGGTTTTGTAGATTGTCTAGAATGAATTTTTCAAGATTGGCTGTCAGAACAATAACCAGCAGCCAATTCAAAAAAATACCAGCAAATAACCTCTTATAAAATTACTGAGTTGGCATAGCTCTGGACCTTTAATGGAACTGAAACTTCTCGAGCATGTAATAGACACCTTAGCATGTATGTCCATATAAAGAACTCAAAAAATGGTGTAGCCAATTGTTGGGAATTAAATCTCAAAGTCTGATCTGTCAGAAAATCCTAAAAAGCAGCATTGCTGGTACAATGCATGTAGATTGGACTTTCCTCAATTTCGGCACAATCAAATGATAGGGGCAACCAAAGTCAACCTCCATGACCACCACCTCGCAACCTTAGCACCAGATGTAGCCTTGACCCTGCAATTTTACAATTTCTTTATGGTGGCTAAATAACAATTTTAATAAGAGGAGGGTTCAAATGCCTCCATTTTTCATGCCTCCACCATGCCTCCATTTTTAAAAACTTTAATAACTCAAAATTTAAAACTTAAAAGTCAAAATAAAACCGTTGGATATGATCTACATCATATTATCTATGCACGTGTAAAAAATTATGACATTTCAATTTTGTTTTGGTTGTCATCAAGAGCTTGTAAAAAACGTACTAATGTGGATAATTTCTAAACGTTGATTTTTCAACTTATTGATTCACATAAAAACAAAATCGAAATGTGATAATTTTTTATGAGCACATAGATAAAATGATGTAGATCATATCCAACGGTTTTATTTTGACTTTTAAGTTTTAAATTTTGAGTTATTAAAGTTTTTAAAAATAGAGGCATGAAAAATGGAGGCATTTGAACCCTCATCTTTTAATAAAGTTGGCTATACTGCAAAGATGGAACCACAGTTTAATTACCTTTCTGGATGCTGTAATCAGCAAGTGTGCTTCCCGGTGAAGATCAGGCCATCCTCGAGTTGCTTCCCCACGAAGATCAGGCGCTGCTGATCTGGTGCAATCCCTGCAGCGCCTGAATAATTTGAATCAATCCACATCAGAATAATTTATTTATCAACCAAACACCAGAAAAAAAAACAATCAAATCATTTGTCAATCCACATCATAATAATTTATTTATCAACCAAACACCAGTAACGCCAAATTATTATTCAATTGAGAGATGTTAAATTAAGTACAACATGTGCATAATCACGAGAAAGAAAAATAGATTTTGAATAATGTCATGAAGAAATCAAAATTACAAACAATTTAGGTTTTCTATTCATTAAATGCTCTCTGAAGATAGAAATAACAACAAAGTTGTATAAATCTTATAATAAAATTTATGAACTCTAGCTACTTTGGTACATACTGTATCTAACCAGTGTTGTACTTAAATCTGATAGGCTGAACAAATTATGGTAGTAATTGCACCTCAACACCTAGCCATCGCAATAGGATCTGTTTATCCAGTGAGTCTACTCGAAAACCCATTACTTAAAAACCCACTGTTAGATCTTACTCAATTCAAGTAGGAGAGTCGACGCACAGCCGCACAGGAAGAGGCGAGGAGGCGAAGAGGCGGTGTGACAGCGAAGAAGTTACCCGACTTCGAATGGGAGAGATGAGAGAGGAGAGAGGCGCGCGCCTCTAGGATGAGCGATGAGACCTCCTGGAATCGAAGATTGCAGTGAAGGGAGGCAGAGTGGCGAAGTAGTGAAGAGAGAGGGGCAAAGATCGGGCTAGAGGCGCTTAAACGGGAGAGCTCTGAGAGATAGAGGCGTAACCTAGAGGTTGTTCGCGTAATATTTAAGGCGTGTGGCCTTTTGTGTGGCGGGTATGGTTTTAACTAAATTTAGACTTCTACACCTAAAACAAATGCATTCAATCAAAAGAAGACAAATTATTTGATTGGAAGGCTCATATTCAATTCGAATTTTCATCAATCAATCGTAGCCGTTGGCGGATTAGGACATCAACATGTTTAATAATGGAATGGAGACAAGTAAAAGTAACACACTAAATAAATAATTAAGAGAGCTATAAGTGATAATAAAATAATGTTATGGCTCTTTAGGTGGAATAAATAATTATTATCGAGTTTACGGTTTACCTCAGGGGGACACATATTTCATAACAAACATCATCATCATTGTTATTATCACCATTTTCATTATTAATTTATTACCATCATAATGATTGCGGTTACAAATAATATTATCATTATTTATTATTATTTTATAAAATTAAATAAAAATAATAAAAATGTACTTGGAGACTAATTTACATTTTTTTTGAAAATACAAATAGTCAATCCTAGCTCTTCTACATGATCTTTGTAATAAATAAACTTGTTCAATTTTCAAAATGTAAATAGTCAATTCGAGCACTTCTACATGATCTTTGTATTAAAATGTACTTGTTGACCAATTTACATTTTTTTGAAAATTTTGTACAATTTTTTAATATCACTATTTTTTTTACGGTCCACGATCTTCTGAAATACAATAATTTTCAAAAATAGTAAAAAAAAATTTGATTCCCGAATTATTTCCTGAATAAAAAACCTTACTAGTATATATATATTTTTTTACTATCTTGTGAAACTAAGATATCCTATTCAAATCAAATGTATAATTTCAAATTATTTTTGAATCTTAAATTTTTTTTGATGGCGTAATATTTTTTAAATAATTAAGTTGTCACTATGCTGGTGTGGTGCCTACCGGACAACAAAATTTTTCGGGACAATCAAAGTCTTCACCTTTGTAATGAGCCGCAAAAAAAAAAAAGAAAAATCTGCAGAGAGTATCTTTGAGTTAATCCATTTCGGTCGTCTGATTTTAAACGGAGTTAATTCAGCCCTAACCGATAATGAAGGGGCCCTTTAATATTAGTGTGATCTAGTTTGTACGGATTTTAAAGCGGATCATACGGTCCAGATGGATTTTTTTTTTAGTTAATGCAGAGGATACGAATTCCTTTGTAATATTGGTCGTACATTGCAAATTTTACGAATCAAAACTGAGCGGACTTTAATTTTTGTTGGTTAATCATTAACGAAACCCTAGACTACTTGTATCCCACTCAATTACTGGAGATGCTTCAATTTCCGGCGATGATGCGTCAGTTTCCGGCGACACCTCTCCTTCCGACCACGACTCTTCTCCCGGTTGTGGCAGTGCCGCAGGAGGAGGAGATGCTTCTCTCCATGGCTGAATCGGAGCTCGAAGAGAAGCTGAACGACATCAGGAAGCCAAATAGCAACCTAGTCATCATAGGGAAGGCTGGTACGGATTCGTACAAGGAGGACATGGAGGCGGACGGTGAGGATGAAGAGGGAGAACACGTGGACGAATCTGATGCCGAGGATTTTGAGCAAGAGACTGGGTGATTTTTTTTATTACCTTTTATTGTTTTTTCTCTCGCTTTTATATGAATCAGATTGGGTTATGGGAAGTTCCTAACAATTGTTCCTCTTATGGTAAAAATTTGCAAGAGTTTTAGTTTGTAGCTTTCTGTCTGTTACCTTTTGGCAAGGTTGCTTTACTAATTGATGTAAGGAGCATGATATATTAGTTGAAGCTTACAATACTGATATAGAGGAACCACTAATTTTTCTTATAAAAAGGATGAAATTGTTCCTGCATGCTTTCCTCTTTTGCTGGGAACTGATAATATCTGGTAAATACTGGTATCATATTGGTACAGTTCATGGCTCATAATTATTGTCTTGAAAAATGAATGGATTTTTCAACAATATATGTTTTAGTCCAGTGCATGCTTCTTTCAACTAACTTTTATCTTTTAATAGTTCCTACTACAAAAATCCCGACCATGTAAAACATTTAAGCTACTTGTGGGGATATTTGTATTGGTATTGTTAAGTTGAATGGTACCAAAATAATCCTATCTGTGTTGAATTCAGCTAGCTGAAGTAAGACTGGAACTATTGTTCGCACCAATATAAACTAAACTATATATTATATGTTATTCTTTCTTAAGGAAGCATTTTGTCTACTGAAGATTCATATATGTTTGCAATGGTGTCTTTACCACCAATGAGCCTTTCAAGCCTAAACTCGGCCATGTGCTGTCTAAATGAACTTAGTAACATAATTTTAAATAGCTTTCTGATATTTAAATGCTGTTCAGTTCATATATTTGCTCCCATTTTTCTCTCTTCTGTAGCAGTCTGTATTGTTGGGTTATTTTAGTTGTAAATGCTGTTCAATCCCATAATTTTATGTTACTCATATTATTCAAACTGACCAGTTATCGCTGTTTTATTATCTTCCTGTTTTTTTCCTTTGAAGAAAGTGCACCTATAATAAACTCTTCCAGCATAAATTTCATCAGAAAGGACAAAACCAGAAAAAAACCCTGAACGTTTTACTGGACTATTTTTTTTATTTTTTCTGGTACATTCTTGCATTCGTTGACGCAGTACAGTTGAACTCTGATCTTCAGCAACATAATTTAATTCCCAGTCCAGATTGAACCCCCCCTGTGCTAAATTCACACTTTACTATTGAACTAGCTTTGAACCATCACTTGATCAAAAGCAATTAGTATTTTTTTTCTCACTCTTAAGGATCTGAAGGAAGAAAAAACTTACAAAACTCGTTAAAATTGATGTGGTTGAACAAATCTAATACAGACCTACACTGAGTCATGTTGATTAATGAGCTCTTTTACTTGGATTCAGCCCCTGAGCAGTAGTACTGAAATGATTGGTAGCTGTACTAGAAGAACAAATGGGATAACACAGAGGTTGGAAAATGTGGATACGATCAGGAGCATCAATGTAATGCTGTTCTCTTTTTCCTACGGTACTGCTGTAATGCTACTGTTAAGAGTTCTTTAATGAATTGCCGACGGGCTAACAAGAAAATGAGATTTTTTTTTTTTTGAGAAAAAGCACCGAAGTTAATTTGATGGCTTGTGCGAATGGTTTATTATCTTTTATATTGGATGCTTGAGATATGAATGTACTGTCTAAGTCTATCTAAAGACCATATTATATATTGTTTGATTTTTTTTAGGATTGGCTCCTTTTAATGTTTCACAGTTCATTCGGTGGTTTCATGTAGATTTTTCTCATTTGACTCAGATCACTCCAGTTTATATAGCTCAAATTGGTGTATAATTTTAAATTTTAGCTGTCTAAATTGTGGTATATGTGAAATAAATGCTCTTCTGTATGGAGTTCATAATTTTCCAATGAAATCTACAAAATTGGAGAGCCGATTCCCTTTGACCGTTAAAAAGTACATCAATGCAGGGAATGTTATCCTCTGCGGAGCTTAAAAGCTCCGCAGACTGCGGTTCTTTTAATCTGGTCCGTTAGTGGTCCGTTAGTTTTAACTTTGCACGAATCTAAAAGCATAATAATACTGCCCCCTCCGTTAACCCGATCACAAAGCGGCTGAGAGTTAATCTGGTCCGTTCATTTGCTCCGCACCTGCGGAGTTTTAATGAACTCCGCAGAGGACCTTGCTAATTGGGCCGGACCAAATCGGATTATAAAGTTATTCTTTTTTTGTTTTGTTTTGAAAATAGTTACCAAGTTACTCTTAATATGTTTTAGGATATTGATCCTCATATCATATTAAAAAAATTATTCTTTGTTACACGATGGCACAATTGTTCTATCATAAATTGGCACATTTGCACTCTCCATATCACATGTGTACACAACCTAAATTTCTTTTTTTGAAGGTAAACATAACCTAAATTTCTAATAGTCCAAAAGTAATTAGAATTTCCTTTTGTCGACCTTCTAAAATTTATTGATTTCTTGTAAGATCATGGTCGTATAGATTTGTTTATTCATTAAGTAGCTGAGAACCTCAACGTGCATAGAGAAGTTACTGATTAAATATTGTGAGAAGGCAGACATTGTGGGTTTATTTATTTATTCTTTCTTTTGTTAAATTATTTTTCTGATTTACTGTTCTTCTGCGGAGTTGAATTTGTGCCAATTAGTGCATTACAAGTTGTACTGGTATGTATGCAAGGATGCACCAACTTGAAATTATTGTAAGTTATGACATTTCAACTAGAAAATCATTATAAAAACTTACCCACATTAATTAATTCTCGTACATGTTTTACTTTCAATAATATCTCGTGAATATTTTATTTACCTTTTTTCATAGTTAGTTGACCAAACAAAAATCAGACATCATGAAATTAATAACATTATAAACTTTGCACTATCACTTGATGTTCAGATCTTAATTTGGAACTTAGCTTGCAAGCTAAGTAAAAAAAAATTATAAGCTAGGAATAAGTGTCTAATCTCACTTCATGACAAAATCAAATGAAGTAAATTCCCTTCATTCGGTATGGTCCAATCATCAAACGATCATGTTCAAGCTATGCAATAATGCAGCCTGAAAATCTATAGAAAAAAGGTCCGCCAGAGAAGAACCTGAATCTCTTACTGAAAAAATCCACAGTCAGTTTTCTCTTATTTTTTTATGTTACATTTCCTATTTTTTTATTGCTTCTAGAGTTGGCTATTTTGGATTATTTTATTTTGATCTTTTTATATTTTATTTCACGTCTTCACATTGTTGCTAATTGCACCTTTCCTAGACAAGACAAGAACTAGACAAAGACTTTGTGAAGAGATCATAGATCAAAGGGCAGATAAAAAAAATGGAGAGAACTCTATCGTCGCCTGAGGCGGAGATCGGTATCAAAGTAGAGGACCTATGGCAGGGTTTGGAGCCCCAACTTACCCCCTCTGAGAAACTCAACTCTTGTTTCAAGGAGCTTGAAGTCTCTTCCTTCCCTAGTACACCTCTTTCTCAAGGTGAGGTATTCCTAATTATCTCATTTTTTTAACTTTTTTTTCGGTTAAGTCGGTTATTTCCGTTGACAGATGAATAATTATATGCTCTACTATTTAGAAAATTACTTGTTCAATTTTGGTGTTCATTAAGGTCAACTTTGTTTGAAGAGAAAAATGAATTTTTGTAGAGATTATAGGAGAATGGCTCTTCCGAGATTCCGAGATTCTTGGACTTTTGGGTGCCCCGCGAATGTCTTGGTGGATCTTTTTTTTTCTTTTAATGTTTTAGAGCAGTGTTTAATTATATAATTAGTACATCATTATCTTTGCAGTAATTGATATCCCGTCTGATTCAAGTTTGAGAGAGGCTATCGAGATTTTATCGAAGCACAAGATTCTGAGTGCTCCGGTACGGGACGTGGCTGCATCAGATGATGCTAGCTGGATGGAGCGCTACATCGGAGTCGTTGAATTCGCCGGTGTAGCCATGTGGCTTCTTCATCAGGTATTTATTAATTGTACATCATCATCAATATTATCACAGTTGTCATCGTCTTAATCATTAATACTAGTAATTTTAAGCAATGTATTTTAGATGTTGCAGCGAACGGCTGAAATTATTTGCTATATCCACAATTTTTCTAAATGATAATGTACGATTATAAATTTTTCGCCATTCTATTTATTTATCTTGTGGGCTGGAGGAGGGGTGGGGGGGGGGGGGGGGGGAGGCGGGGAGCTTTAATGGTTTTAGGAGTTCACCTCAACGGTCTGGTGCACCTAACATAGTTCACTTTAGTTCTAAACACGAGTAAGTACTGACACCTATTGAACAAACTTATAAAACTTTCAAAAATCGTGTCTAATGTAATTAGTCCCGGTTATTGTTCTCTGTGTGAGAGACGCGGGTTTAAATTATGTAGCTAAATTTTATAAAAATAAGAAAGGAAACTTGAACAATTCCTTTACTAAAAAATTGAAAAATTGAGCTTTTATTCTAGAATTTTAAGGTGAACACACTCCATTTATGGGGTTAAGCTATAAAGTAAACACATATGAGGTTCACCAAAACATATCCAGGATTCATCCAGGTCTTTGTCTAAACTAAAATTACTAGTCTACTTACCAGTATTATATATACATTTCTCCTAACTTCATTTAATCATATGATTTGCCTCACTTTCACCACACTGTACATACATTTGCCAAAATTAGATCAATCAATCTATTTCAAATCATAAATTCGCTCAAAAAGCACGTAAATTTTAGTTTAAAGCATTTGACCCATGTGTAATTTGTGTGAAAGTTCAAAAATATTACGCTTAAAATATTAGTATACAAATTTGCTTTGTTTGAATGCATCTTGTTGATCAATTGATCTAGTTTAAACAGGGGATATATAATCGATCAATGACCTCTGGTGAAGCTCCCTCGTTGGATTATTTTTAATATACTGATAGTTTGCTATGATTGCAACTTTAGAAGCTGACATTGAACCATTTAATTATTTTTTTCTTAAGTTTGAATTATCGGCCAAAAGAAAGGATGGTACGACCTCAAGGAGCACTGACAGCTGTGAACGTGCTTCCCTTACTGGAAGCTTTTTTGAAACTCTTACATCTTCAGAATTCTACAAGAATACAACGGTACAGTTTTTTTAATAATAACGACTTTGATGTTGTACCAGCATCGTACCAGTAAATATTACTCAAACCACCAAAAAAATATGTTTAGTATCTTATTTTTGTTTTTGATAGGTACAGTTAATTTGGTGCAAGAGAACAAAGATTTACAAATATTTTTTTGAGGGTTAATAATTATACAAGCAGCACTGACAATTTTTTTTTTTGATGGTTGACGGCAAAACCGTCAACGAATATATATTAGGATAAAGTTGTAAAAAGAGTTTATTTACATGGACTATTTTCTAAAAGTCAATGGACAAAATAAATTTACAAGTCAATGGCAAAACACATTAACATTTTAATTCAACATCAAACCCCAATTTTTTTTTTCGCACCTTGAATTTAAACACAGAATTATGCATTAGAAACGCAGACACAATTTCCTTTCAGGTGAGAGATATATCCGGGTCATTCCGATGGGCCCCATTTCTGGCATTGCAAATGTCAGACTCATTTCTTACAATGTTGTTGCTTCTATCCAAGCACAGCATAGGAAGTCTTCCCGTGGTAGATTTTGGCGAGGGCAAATTGGTAAATATCATCACGCAATCGGCCGTGGTGCACACGCTTGCCGAGTGTGTTGGCCTCGACTGGTTTGACAATTGGGGAAATAAAAGCCTGGCTGAGGTAGATCTACCATGTATTAAGCCCGACAATCTTGTCAAGGTGAGTTGCTATGAATTTACAATACTTGATTTTGATACACAGTGGTTTACTGCTGTCTTCTTTTCTTTTTCTCTCGATTTGTGCTTTAACATTTTTGTGTTTTTTTCTTGGGTTTTATTTCTCATTGTGCCGGGTTAGGATAAAGTGAGACTGAATTGGGTTTGGTTCAATGCTTCATTAGGGAAGGATCTACTATGTAATTACCTGAGCAGGGCATTTATGGTACTGTTATATATCTGATAGGTACTAGTGAGACTGGTAGAGGTAATTACCTAATTAAGGTCCTGGAGTAGATCTCTCAGAGTGATTTTGGAGAATTACTCTGCAGATTTATACATATTTTAATATTCGGAATTTCCAAGTTTAACAGAGAGCGGTGGTTGAACTCTTTTCTCACCATTTATTTTATCTTTTGGTTTGATTAGTTTTTATTTTTCCATTATGGTTGCATTTTACTGGTCTAAAACCTGACTGACATAGTATGGTACCAGACATAGTTGGGTTGCATTTATTTACAGGATGTTTGTGTTGGATTTAGAGACGTCTAATTACAATAATAAAGTTGGACATGCGTGCATTATGATTATGATATCAAATACTGTCGCAAGATTACATTTATGTAATGATTAAAATATGCCAAATAATGTGATTAATTAAGTCATGGCATTATACGTATTTATATATAAGGTTTTGGATACGAATACATATAGAACAATGTTAATCAATATAATTGTTAATGGACCGATTATAGTTGATTAAAATAATAGCAGTAATAAATACAAACTAAATAAGGAAATCAGAATTTATTCTGATCTATTTCGGTTTTTTCTGGAAGTTCCTGATTTCCAGATCCTTGAAATCCGAAATCAAGATTTCTTGGAAAACTTGTTTTCCAAGTATTAGCAAATTTCGGCTGCCCTAGGTTTGGGGTTTTTGCACTGCTATAAAAGGGTTGAGTCTCCAAGGCTTGCTATCAATCCATCATATTGTCTGCTCCATTGAAAGACAAGATACTCTGTCATAATATTTAGGGTAGCCAGAGAAAAGGATTGCAAGTTCTTGGAAGGACTCGAGAGCCAACAACTCAAGTCAAGACCAGGAGCGTATCAACCCAGAGCCTTGGAAGCTGTCTGATTGATAGCATACGGAGGCCTTTGAAGATGGAAAGTAAGTTCCGCTGTGCATTAAGTTTAATTTCTTACAAAGGAGTAGATCTTGGTTGTGGTTTAAAGTAATTAGGAAAACTCACAAAGTAAAACCAACAAGTGGTATCAGAGCAACCTTATGTAAGAATTGCAGTTTAATTCGGTTTTAATTGCTTTCTATTTTTCATATCGAATTTAATTGTTGCAAAAGGAATTGTTAAAATTTTGCTTTAACCATTTTTTTCATGCGGTTTTGAATTAAAATCTTGAATTTGAACCCATCCTTGCGCTTCGTGCGATCTTGGAAGAAGTTTTTTATTTGAAATTTTAATTTTCAAAATAAGAAAGGATTAATTATGCAACAATTTAAGGTTTTAAATTTGAATTAGAGAAAGTAATTTAGGTTTGAATTTTCAGATCTGGTCATAAACAATTGATTTGAGGTAGTGATCTTAAAACAGATCAAACTTTTGACTCGTAACTCCGATTTGGACGCACGACCACAATTCGGAAACCTTGAAAAAGGATCTAGCCAGCCATTAACAACTTCGTTGTCAAAACTTGCTGTTTAAGCCCTCGCAATGACTGTTTTAGATTTTTCGACCATAAAAAAAAAAAATTCAGTTTTCCCTCAATTCCATATCTGAAAATTTTATTAAGTCTAGATTATTTTTGGGTTACCAAATTTTCAGACTTTAGGAGTAATTGTAAGTAATTGTAATTTAGGTTATAATAATTATAATTGCTATAATTGCTATAATTACTATATATATTATGCTATATTTAGCCTAATTATTAGAATTTAGATATTATTTAAAATTGGTATTAACACCAATTAAAGGCTCTAATACTAAATTCTGATTTGATATCAATAATGCTTATTATGGCATAAAATTTATACTAAGTATGGAAGCAATAAAATTATTGAAGCATTTCTAAAAGATGATCATTGTAGAAATTGCTAAAGTTTTGCTAAAATAATTATTTTGATGAATATAGTTGACATATAAAATTAGTATATTCTAATTTAAAAGTGCTATAAGATATTGTATTCTATTTAGGACGAGTAGATACTATAGGTACGTCCTAGATTAGGTTTTAGGCATAATTTTGAAATCTAACTAAAGGCGTTTTAGGTATACATGTGCTGTTTTCGCATGAGTCAAGCATTGATGTTCGCAAACGAACCGCTCTTTGTAAGACGATTGCAAGGATGACTCATGACAAGTTGAAATGACGTGCTGACAATGGACGTGGGTGTTAGCTTTCCCAAAGGAGGGTTGGCGCCTACTAAGTTGTTTGGTGCATAAGGGTAGTGAATAAAAATAAGTTGCAACACACATGGACTAGCGATGTCTAGAAAAGCATCAGGGGCTTGGAACATAAGTGATCCGTCTGTGATCCTCCTCCCCCTGTTGACTGGCCTGGTCGTTAGTTAATGGATATGTTAATTTGACCCAAAGGTTGATTGACAAAAATGTTACATGTTTGTACTTTATTCACTACGCCAAAGTGCCTGAAGGTAGTGATTGCACCCAAAGGTGTTTTCATTACTGAATGGTGTTTTTGGCTAAAGATTTAATGGAGAAAATAGTTTTACACAGGCCTTCAGATAGATTTTAGAATTATGATTAAGGATCAAATCGTGAAGCATGTATCTAAATTATTTCTTTGTTCTTGAATTTTCAGATCTAAACATAATGTCAAGTCTAAGTCAGATTAAGCCCCTCATGGGGAACAATTTCAAACAGTGGGAGGAAAAGCTGAAATTAGTCTTAGGGATCATGCAATTGGACACTGCACTGAGATTTGATCGCCCCAAGCCTAATAAAGAGGGTGAGGAAACTCCCCAAGAGACGGCTGACATTAAAAGATGGGAGCATTCAGATCGCATGTGCATAATGGTGATGAAGCAAACGATCCATGAGACTTTTCGAGGCATCATACCTGATACAGAGACAGGCGCTATTAAATACCTTAAGGCCCTTGAAGAAAAATTCACAAAGAGTAAAAAGACTGAAGTTAGTACACTTTTTTGTGAAGTTAGCAACAATAAAATACAAGGGAAAAGAAGGGGTTAGAGAACATGTTATTGAGATGACAAGACTACAACGTGCCTTGAAAGGGCATAATTATGACATCTCTGATGAGGTTCTCATTGAGTTCATTTTTCTGTCTCTCCCGTCTAACTTTAGTCAATTCAAGATGACTTATAATTGTCAAAGAGAGACATGGACACTACCTGAGTTTGAGGCTCAGTTGGTGCAGGAGGAAGAGAGACAGAAAATGACTAAGGGAGAAAGTGCTCATGTAGTAACATCTAATCCTAAGGATAAAGTCAAAAAGCACAAGTTTACTGCCAAGGAAAAGGGACCTACCAAGATAGCTGCAAACAATGCCGCGCAGAAAAGCAAGAAGGAAGATACTTCTGCGAAAGCAGATGAAAAGAACTGTTTTTTCTGCAAAGCGCCAGGACATACAAAGAAATTCTGCACCAACTATCATGCATGGTTGGCGAAGAAAGGTGTGTCTCTTGCTTTAGTTTGTTCTGAAGTTAATTTAAGTTCTGTATCTAGATATACTTGGTGGATAGATTCAGGTGCAACGACTAACATCAGTATGTCGATGCAGGGTTGCCTATGCCATCGCAAGCCAAGTGAGGCGGAGCGCTACGTTTACGTAGGAAATGGCAACAAAGTAGAAGTGGAAAGCATAGGAAAATTTAGATTATTATGTAAGACATGATTTTATTTAAGTTTTGATGCTTTAGTGGTTCCATCTTTCAGAAGGAACCTAATTTCTGTATCTTATTTGGACAAAAATGGTTATGTATGTTCATTTAGTAATGAAAATTTCAGTTTGTGTCAAGATTCTAAGCTTCTTGCTTCTGGTATCCTGTCTTCTTATGATAATTTTTATTTTCTAGATATAGACACTTCACATTCAGAGGCACTGCACATAGATAATAGAAAACGTAAATTAACTTGCGAGAAATCTGCAACATTATGGCACAAGCGATTAGGACATATCTCTATGAAAAGGATAAAACGTCTTGTGTCTAATGATATTCTCCAACCTTTAGATTTTACAAACTTAAGTGATTGTGTAAATTGTATAAAAGGAAAACAAACTAATAAACGTAAGTATGATGCAAAAAGGTGTAATGATGTCTTAGAATTGATTCATACGGATATCTGTGGTCCTTTTCCAAAGGCTACAAGAAATGGTCACCGTTACTTTATCACATTCATAGATGATTATTCAAGATATGGTCATATTTACTTAATAAAAGAAAAGGCGGAAGCATTAGACGTGTTCATAAAGTTCAAAACGGAAGTTGAGTTACAACTTAACAAACGTATAAAGTCCATTCGTTCTGATCGTGGTGGTGAATACTACGGTCGTTATGATGGATCAGGAGAACAGCGTCAAGGTCCCTTTGCAAAATACTTAGAGGAATGCGGAATTGTGCCTCAGTATACGTTGCCAGGTTCGCCTGCAATGAATGGTGTTGCTGAGCGACGAAATCGCACCCTTAAAGACATGGTGAGAAGTATGATTGCCCGTACAACTCTACCTGAGAATTTGTGGGGAGAAGCCTTAAAGACTGCAGCATACATACTTAATAGAGTGCCTACTAAAGCAGCTAACAAGACCCCTTACGAGTTATGGGTTGGGCGCAAGCCTAGCTTGAATCATTTGAGAGTTTGGGGATGTCCATGTGAAGCTAGGCCTTATAAGCCAAGCGAAAAGAAACTGGACGAAAGAACCGTTAGTTGTTACTTTATAGGCTATTCTGAACGATCTAGGGGGTACAAATTCTATAATCCAACAGAACATACAGTTTTCGAGTCAGGAAGTGCAAAATTTTTTGAGAATAATGAGTTTGTAGGGGGAGATATGACAAAAGATAGTATTTTTGAAGAAGAAGAAGAGACGAATGCGAATGAGACTATGGACCAAAATCCTAGTTTTATTCAAATTCCGATTGCATTTAGAAATACATCTTTTGACAATGTGCAAACTTCATCATCCCAAACAACTCAGTTAGAAACTCAACATGGAATAGAGAACACAAATGGACCTGAACCCAACCCAAACCCTGACATTGACATGACAAATGTTGATGGCCTAGGGCCTGTGGGAGATTCAGAAGTTGGTAATGATGTTCCTCCTCTTGTTGAAGATCAAGTTGTAATTGAACCTCAAGAAAATCTAGAGCCTGTGCCAGTTAGGAGATCTACTAGAGAGAAAAGATCTACACAATCGAAGGATTATGCATATCTTCAAGAACATGAGTTTGACATTGGCTTGTTTGAAAATGATCCTGTTAATATCAAACAAGCTGTGGAAAGCTCTAACTCTCAATTGTGGATTAATGCCATGAATGAAGAAATGAAATCTATGTACGACAATGACGTTTGGGATATCGTTCCGTTGCCTAAAGGCAAGAAACCCGTTGGTTGCAAATGGATATTTAAGACTAAGCGGGATTCTAAAGGCAATGTTGAAAAATACAAGGCACGTCTTGTTGCGAAAGGTTTCACACAGAAAGAAGGCATTGATTATAAAGAGACTTTCTCTCCAGTTTCATCGAAAGACTCTTTAAGGATTATATTGGCGCTTGTAGCACATTATGATTTAGAACTTCATCAGATGGATGTAAAGACGGCATTTCTCAATGGTGACATTGATGAAACGATCTATATGAAGCAGCCAGAAAACTTTGTATCAGGTGATGCAGGGTCTATGGTCTGCAGACTTAAGAAATCTATCTATGGTCTAAAACAAGCATCTCGACAATGGTATCATAAGTTTCACAAAGTTGTTAGCTCATTTGGTTTTGAGTCTAACATAGTAGATGAATGTATATACCTTAAGTTCTGTGGGAGTAAATTTATTTTCTTTGTTCTATATGTAGATGACATATTGCTTGCCAGTAACGATAATGACATGTTACATCAAACTAAGAATTTTTTATTTAAGAATTTTGAAATGAAAGATCTTGGTGATGCATCATTTGTTCTAGGGATTGAAATACTTAGAGAAAGATCTCAAGGTATCCCAAAGGAACTATATCGATAAGATTCTAACAAGATTTGGCATGCAAAACAGTAAACCAGGAGATACCCCTGTATCAAAAGGAGATAAGTTTAGTCTAAAACAATGTCCCCAAACTGACTTAGATAAAAACATCATGAAAGATATTCCCTATGCCTCAGCCGTAGGTAGCATCATGTATGCACAAGTATGCACGCGTCCGGATATTGCGTTCATTACTGGAATGCTAGGGAGATATTTAAGTAACCCAGGTATGGAACACTGGAAGGCAGCCAAGCGAGTGTTGAGATACCTAAAGAGAACTAGGGACTATATGCTCACGTATCGGAGATCGGAACAGCTCGAGGTCATTGGATATACCGATTCTGATTTTGGAGGATGTGTCGACAGCATGAAGTCAACATCAGGATACATCTTTATGATGGCAGGCGGTGCCGTGTCATGGAAGAGCGCTAAGCAGTCATTGGTAGCCTCCTCCACTATGGCAGCTGAATTTGTCGCATGCTATGAAGCATCTAATCATGGCGTATGGCTGAAGAACTTCGTCACAAGGCTGAAAATTGTGGATTCTATTCAGAAACCACTCAAATTATTATGTGACAACAATTCAGCAGTGTTATACGCCACCAGCAACCGAAGTTCGTCAAAGTCGAAGTACATTGACATTAAGTTTTTGGTTGTAAAAGAGAGAGTGGAGAAAAATGAATTATATATAGAACACATAGGTACAGACTCCATGATTGCGGATCCTCTTACTAAAGGACTGCCACCCAAGAAATTTCACCAACATGTTGCTTGTATGGGTGTAATATCTGTTTAGGATAATTAGAAAATGTGGGAGTCTGAATATGTTTTAAGTTCTGTTTTTGATGTTCTATGTAATGCAATTGTAAACAATTTTGATGATATATACAAGTTGCATTCAGTTTCAGTTTCATTATTTCTTTCTTTAAAGTTTAAATTCTTGGCCTCATACAGTAAAGTGAGGGTGACTCAATTAGAAATAGGCACGTCTAATCACACTTGCGTGTAATTTCTAAACTATATGTCCAAATCAGATTCATGTCATTCAGTTATGTTGGCAGCGTGATTTATGTCGGTTTAGTTGCGAATAAATGTGACAAATGCCGCTTAAGTCCTTTGTTAGCATAATTGATGGACGGAATTGTTTAAGAAATACGATAAGTAAAGACAGAAAAGTTGCATGCAATAAAGTTAAAGATATATAATCAAAAGGTTGCACTTGTCCATGTGGGAGATTGTTGGATTTAGAGACGTCTAATTACAATAATAAAGTTGGACATGCGTGCATTATGATTATGATATCAAATACTGTCGCAAGATTACATTTATGTAATGATTAAAATATGCCAAATAATGTGATTAATTAAGTCATGGCATTATACGTATTTATATATAAGGTTTTGGATACGAATACATATAGAACAATGTTAATCAATATAATTGTTAATGGACCGATTATAGTTGATTAAAATAATAGCAGTAATAAATACAGACTAAATAAGGAAATCAGAATTTATTCTGATCTATTTCGGTTTTTTCTGGAAGTTCCTGATTTCCAGATCCTTGAAATCCGAAATCAAGATTTCTTGGAAAACTTGTTTTCCAAGTATTAGCAAATTTCGGCTGCCCTAGGTTTGGGGTTTTTGCACTGCTATAAAAGGGCTGAGTCTCCAAGGCTTGCTATCAATCCATCATATTGTCTGCTCCATTGAAAGACAAGATACTCTGTCATAATATTTAGGGTAGCCAGAGAAAAGGATTGCAAGTTCTTGGAAGGACTCGAGAGCCAACAACTCAAGTCAAGACCAGGAGCGTATCAACCCAGAGCCTTGGAAGCTGTCTGATTGATAGCATACGGAGGCCTTTGAAGATGGAAAGTAAGTTCCGCTGTGCATTAAGTTTAATTTCTTACAAAGGAGTAGATCTTGGTTGTGGTTTAAAGTAATTAGGAAAACTCACAAAGTAAAACCAACAGTTTGAATAACAATGTATATTAGAGTGACCGTTAGTTCCAGTTCAGCCATCAAACATCATGCCAGATGAAAATCATGGACTTGTCAGATTATTGCTTAGCAAATTAATCTGAAATTAGTTGATAAATATCTTATCATATGTTTTCTGTAGGTACAAGAAGATGAACCGGTATTGAAGGCATTTGAGCTCATGCAGAAAATTCAAATCGGTGGACTTCCTGTGGTTGATGCAACTGGAAACCATGCAATTGGCAACATAAGCATAAGAGATGTGCAATATCTCTTGACTGCCCCTGATATTTACAAAGATTACAGGTACTATATATATTTTATATTATAATTAATGAAGCTTTATGTGCTAGTAGTTAGTACCAGTAGTAGTTGGTTGAATCAGGAAACAAGGAACAATGCCTCTTTTTAAATCTGTCCGTCTCATGCTAGAACTATCACTGCCAAAGACTTCCTGACAGCAGTACGGAGTTATCTTGCGAAGCAAAAACCCGAGTCACCGTTGCTCAAAGGTGTAATTACATGCAACAAGGATGACACCCTGAAGGATGTCATATTAAAACTCGACTCGATGAATATACACCGCATTTATGTAACCGGTGAGAAGGACATTTTGGAGGGGGTGGTAACGCTGCGCGATATCATCTCCAAGCTAGTTTACGAGCCACCAAACTACTTTGGAGATTTCTTTGATATTTATATGTAAATTGTGTATTACAAATTACAATGCCATTCATTTTGATGTTGAGATGATGTTGTTCAAGTTATATTTTCGCTTTCTTCAATTTTTTTTAATATACTAATTGGATTAAAATGTGTGTACATGTGTATTTAAGAATTGAGTGAAGCTATGCAAATATGCATATTATTACACTATGGCCTGCGCTATAGATTCATATGTTCGTTTTTAATGTTCAAACAGTTGATCTGAACCGTTCAACATAATCTTCATATGAAAATGTACTTGTTGACCAAATTTTATATTTTTTTGAATTTTTTAACTATTTCTATATAGATAGAAAAATCACTTAATTTGAAAATTCTTGACCATTCAAAAGCAGTGGTTTTCTATCTTAATAATTAGTACAAAAATTCTAAAAAAATCTAGAATTTGACTAGTAAGTATATTTTCATATGGAGATTATGATTAATGATTCGAATCGACTGTTTAAACTTTTATAGGACCATCCGTAATCAGGGGCGGACCCAGGAATATGACCAGAGGTAGGCACAAATACTAATAAAAGTGCAAATTTTTTTTTGTTTTTTTTGTTTTGCTCTCTGACTCCCAGCGACTAAGAGGAACAAGTGAATGAAGTTTTTTGTTTTTTTTTTTGGTTTTGCTCTCTGGTCCCAGCAGCAAAAAGTTAAAAGTAGCAAAGTCAACTTTTTTTTTTAATTTGCTATGTTAAGGGAAGTCTCTTTTCTTTCCAACAGCAAAAACGGGAATGGGCCTTGGAGCCTTGCTTTGTTCAGCGTATCAGATAGGATTTCTCTCCAGCACAGCGGAATGGGCCTTACTTAATATTTTTCTTTGGGTCAGATGTAGGCATAGTATTGGACCAGGAGTAGGCACAGGACCAAATATATATTGGGTTCAAAAAAAAATTTCAATTTCAGGGGTAGGCACTTGCCTACCCCTGGACCTTTATGGGTCCGCCCCTGTCCGTAATATACATATTACCATAGCCTCACTCTTAAGAATTTGTTTGTATTGAATTATTGATTGCCAAATAATACATTTTTCTTGCAGCAACAAATGAGTGCAGGTTTCCCTTTGATCTCTGTAAAGAAAACAAATATTCCAGACTAAAGAAACCCAGATAACAACTGTTTGGGTTTAAATTCGGACCATTGATTAAAATTAGGTTCAATTCGATTTAAATTTCGATATATAATCCCGAATTCAAGCTCAACAGATGAGATACCTTAGGTAATATAAATTTGTTAAGGATAATGAATATTTTAAATTGTTTAACAATAATATTTTAAAAAATAATAAATACAATTTATGAGTAATTTTGTAGTTATGGATGGTCTAATAATTATTTAACGCAATATAAGTATTATTTAATGATATATTAAGAATTGTTGATAATCAGACCATTAAAAATGTAATGTATGGTGACATATACATAAACTTTCATCACTTTTTATATAAATAATATGTGAATGTATAAATCATATAAATAGTATTGCTTGGAACTAAACTTTATTTTAAAAACATTATTATCTCTTTGAAATAGTATCTTATGAAAACTATTCTTTTGTGGCAATTCGTGTAGTGTTTCTGAAGATTGTGTTCAAAATTTCCTGCATCCAAATGTTGTGACAAAATTTTATGAATTAAAATTACATGATGACTACAATCATTATAGTTTGATAAAAGAAGATTCATAGCAAAATAAAAAAAAAAGAGCTAGTAAATGAGGATCTCGTATATTAAAATTTCTCATAAGTATTTTCTTGTAAGAGATGGTTTGATGTAGAGTGGAAAAAACGTGCGTGCCGTGCTGTGCCGTGACTAACACGCTGTGACTTTAGTCTCGTGCTGTGCCGTGACCAAGTTAATTTTTCACGTGCCATGTTGTGCCGTGACCAAAATGTCAAGGGGTGGTTACAGCATGCGAATGATCACGCCATGTGAGTCACGCCGTGCCTAAACATGCCGTAACCATAGGTGACTCGCGTGACTTGCGTGATCATTTAATAATAATTTAGATTAGTTTATTCAAGATTCACCATTAAATCAATATTTAATGGTCCTAATTACACGTGACTACGTGCCATGACGAAATCTTTCACGTGCCGTGCTGTGTCGTGCCAAAGTTTCAAAAGATGAACACTGCACGTAAATGGTTACGACACGTAACTGACACGTGTGCTGTGCCGTTCCGTGACTGAGCCGGCTCCGCCGTGCCATTTTTTCCAATCTAGTTTGATGTATTTTCATAATATTGTATTTGTCTAAAATGTTCTCAAAATTTTGCCAGTTTGAATACAAGCAATTAATTTTTTCCAATTCACTACACGACACAAAAAAAGTATGCAATTCAAGTTCCGAATCAATTAAAATATGAATTCTAAGGTAAAATTATATCAAGGACGAAATCAATAACTTCTATATTTATAGTAAGAAATTACATATTATATTATAGTATTCTTGAAGGTGTCCAAAACAGACACCAGTCACACCAAGGGGGACTAATTTATCAAACGGTCGATTTCTTTTAGCTTATTAACTCTTGCTACACCAATATTTGCACCGAGCTAACCGCAAGAAACCCAAAGAAGTGAGGTCGGCATGTGGGGGCACATGCTTTAACCTTTTAAAAAATAAAATTAAGCTTTATCCACGCCATTAACTGGGAGCCCACATGTGCTAGCGATAAGCATGAACATGTCTGATAAAAATAAAAATAAAGATAAGCCTGAACATGCTGAGTTGTTGACGCTGACCTTTATTTATCTATGTAGTTATTTTTTCCTTCTTTATTGAATTTTTAATTTTTCAGTAGAATAATTTTGCGGAGCGGATTCGGATAAATATGAACACAAAGAAATGATGATACGAATTCGGTGGCGTATGAGAAAATAGAGCGGATATCCGCACTATCCGGATCCGAAATCTTAAGCCTTTTTTGCTCTGCTCCACTTCGCTTTGATATAAATTACTCAGGAGCGAAGTTGTATATAACAATCTCAATCTAGTTTTAATCTCTTGTTGTGAGACTAAATATTGAGACAGTCTGGTCATCTATTCTTAAGTACACAAGAAAAATGAAGAAATCGGTTTGGTTCTTTAACCGGTGCCAACGAATTCGTATCCTCTACATATTGAACATAAAGTTCATGCTCAAAACTTGCAAGCTTAGAGTAAAGCAACACAGATTCAGTGCTTGATTTGTAATTTTCCAACTTTGTTGCTCTGGTTTTATTATTTTCATCTCCTAATTGATCAAACCATCACACAATCAGTAATTTACAGGGTCCTAAATAGCTAGTTATTGCTACACAATAGCTGCGCTTTAGCTTTTTCGGACCTCAAAAGCTATAATGCTATTAACCGCTTTCCTTTTATAATAATTTTAAATAGCTAGCTATGGTTGCGCTATAGCGCTATAATCACTATTTAGAACCTTGGTAATTTATATGAACCATAAAAAATCCCGTAAAACTTTATTGTTCCTTGATACAATAAGGTGAAATAAATGCCAGTATGCTTAAAATTTCCATCTTTTATTTCAAAATAATTTTTTCTATCTTTAACTCCCATTTGTTCATATCCAATGCAAGTTATATCCAAATTTATAATTGAGTGAGGCTATGGTGCTATGCATAGCACGGATGGCTAGTGTACTACGGCTCAATATGGTACTTTTTAAAATCCTAACGGTCGATCCGAACCGTTCAATGTGATAACCATATGAATATGTACTTGCAAACTAAATTTTATATTTTTCGAATTTTTTTACTATTTTTTTAGATAGGTAGAATTTTGATGGTCCAGAATTTTCAGAAAACACTGATTTTTCTAATATTTTTCTAATTTTCAGAAAACTAAATTTTGATGGTCCAAAATTTCAGTAGCATAGCTAGTTTATGCGCTCATATATTAAAATAAATAATCTAATATTTCCTGTTTACAAGAACTCACAAGACAATATGACCATAAATTTTGATATGGTCCCAAACGGATTGGTATACCCTTCATTTTTTTAAAGAGAAGTAGGGCTCACTCTTCCAAACCAGATAACTACTGTTTGGCTTTAAATTCGGACCATTGATTAAAATTAGGTTCAATTCGGTTTATATTTATAATGTACCAGTCATTTTTAAAATTCGTATCGATATATAATCCCGAATTCAAGCTCAAGAGATGAGATACCTTAGGTAATATAAATTTGTTAAGGATAATGAATATTTTAAATTGTTTGACAATAATATTTAAAAAATAATAAATACAATTTATAAGTAATTTTGTAGTTATGGATGGTCTAATAATTATTTAACGCAATATAAGTATTATTTAATGATATATTAAGAATTGTTGATAATCAGACCATTAAAAATGTAATGTATGGTGACATATACATAAACTTTCATCACTTTTCATCACTTTTTAACACGTTGTGATTTTGGTCTCGTGTCGTGCCGTGATCAAGTTAATTTTTCACGTGCCGTGACCAAAATGTCAAGGGGTGGTCACAGCACGCGAATGGTCACATCGTGCCTAAACATGCCGTGACCATATGTGACTCGCGTGACTCACGTGATCATTTAATAATAATTTAGGTTAGTTTATTCAAGATTCACCATTAAATCAATATTTAATTGTCCTAATTACACGTGACTATGTGCCGTGCCGTACCGTGACTAAATCTTTCACATGCCGTGCCGTGTCGTGCCAAAATTTCAAAAGATAAACACTGCACGTAAATAGTTACGACACGTAACTGACACGTGTGCCGTGCCGTTCCGTGACTGAGCCGGCTCCGCCGTGCCATTTTTCCAATCTAGTTTGATGTATTTTCATAATATTGTATTTGTCTAAAATGTTCTCAAAATTTTGCCAGTTTGAATACAAGCAATTAATTTTTTCCAATTCACTACACGACACAAAAAAAGTATGTTACAATTCAAGTTCCGAATCAATTAAAATATGAATTCTACGGTAAAATTATATCAAGGACGAAATCAATAACTTCTATATTTATAGTAAGAAATTACATATTATATTATAGGATTTTTGAAGGTGTCCAAAACAGACACCAGTCACACCAAGGGGGTTTTTTTTTTTAAATAGAATTACTTTAATTGATTTCAACGGAACAAGCCTCTTACGGGATGAAATTCGAAAACTAGCCTCCACCGATCCTAGGGACCGGTGTAGCAAAAAAAACCCAATCTACACCGGTCCTAGAGACCGGTGGAGGCAGTTTTGCACCAGCCGATACCCTCGCCACAGAAAATCCCTCATCTACACCTCCACCGATCCCTAGGACCGGTGGAGGCTTGATCTCCGAATTTCTTGATTATTTGAATTTCTTGATCATCGAAAATTTAAATTATGCTTATTGAATGATGTAAATACAATAAAAAGCAGTGTAATGTTTTTCCCACTGATGTAAATACAACCGTGATTTTTATTTTTACCCAAAAAAAAAAAAATTTTAATATAAATAACCAATCACCATTTCATTTATTATTTTATTAAATGGTAATTTTTCAACGATAACCCTAAAGTTATTTTTATTACAAAGAATTATATTATAAAAACTTATCAATAATATAAAATTTCATTTATTATTTTATTAAATGGTAATTTTTCACCGATAACCCTAGAAATTTATTCACCGATAACCCTAAAGTTATTTTTATTACAAAGAATTATATTATAAAAACTTATCAATAATATAAATGGAAATAGTATTTTATAAATGGAAATGGTATTTTATGAGGTAGTTTATTTTATATTATTGATAAGTTTTTATAATATAATTCTTTGTAATAAAAATAACTTTAGGGTTATCGGTGAATAAATTTCTAGGGTTATCGGTGAAAAATTACCATTTAATAAAATAATAAATGAAATTTTATATTATTGATAATTTTTAAAATATAATTCTTTGTAATAAAAATAACTTTAGGGTTATCGGTGAAAAATTACCATTTAATAAAATAATAAATGAAATTTTATATTATTGATAATTTTTTATAATATAATTCTTTGTAATAAAAATAACTTTAGGGTTATCGGTGAATAAACTTCTATGGTTATCGGTGAAAAATTACCATTTAATAAATGCGATTCAAACCGATTTTTATAAATGCGATTCAAACCGCATATATTATTTGCGGCTTGAGTAGAAATAAAATTCTTTTAAAAACGCAAATATTGTTAATTCAAACCGCAAATATTATTTATAAATGCAAATATTCTTTTAAAAACGCAAATATTGTTAATTCAAACCGCAAATATTCTTTTAAAAACGCAAATATTGTTAATTCAAACCGCATATATTATTTGCGGTTTGGGTAGAAATAAAATTCTTTTAAAAACGTGGTTATTTATATTAAAATATTTTTTTTTTTGGGTAAAAATAAAAATCACGGTAAATACAATGAACATTACACTAAAAAGCAGCATGTTTGCAAACCTACCTAAAATTGAAAAATTAAAAAACTGCATGATTTTTACACTAAAAAGCAGCATGATTTTTATTGTCTATAGCTAATTGTATTTACATGTACGCAAACTGCATTTTTATATCTAAACCTACCTACACCGATCCACAGGACCGGTGGAGGCATTTTTGAAGCTCCACCGATCCACAGGATCGGTGCAGGGCTATTTCGTGTGGTCTTCCATGTAGGATGCTGTGGCTGGTGCAAAACAGGCTCCACGGGTCCCTAGGACCGGTGTAGATTGGTTTTTTTTTGCTACACCGGTCCCTAGGATCGGTGGAGGCTAGTTTTCGAAATTCAGTTCGGCAGAGGCTTGTTCCGTTGAAATAATTTAAACTAATTCTATTTAAAAAAAAAAATCCACCAAGGGGGACTAATTTATCAAACGGTCGATTTCTTTTAGCTTATTAACTCTTGCTACACCAATATTTGCACCGAGCTAACCGCAAGAAACCCAAAGAAGTGAGGTCGGCATGTGGGGGCTAGTGGTCTGCTAAGGGGTACCTCGGGCAGGGCAGGGTAGTGCCCGAGGCGGGCAGCGGGTAGGCGGGTACAGGGGTAGGCGGGTAGGCGGGTACAACGGGCACGGGTAGGCGGGTTTTTTTTTTAAAAACTCCGCCCTGCCCGTCTCAAACCCGTGCCCGTTGCGGGTAGACGGGTACAACGGGCACGGGTACAGCGGGCACGGGCAGGACGGGCACAGGTATTTTTTTTTTTTTTGCTGTTAATCTGGACCGTTATTTTTAACTTGGAACGAATCTCAAAGCCAAATAATACTGCTCCCTGCGTTAGGAGAGGATATTGGAGAGGATCTTTTACACATATTTTTTTTTTGAAAAACCCCAGGCAGTGGCTGCCAGGTTAGATCTTTTACACATATTGGAGAGGATCTTGTTGCCTCGTAAAGTGAAGGGAATCTTTCAACAATTAATGCAGAGGATAGGACATACTAGGCCCCTGCGGCCCTGCGCTATGCTACACCCAATAGGCACCGTACACGTCGAAAGTGAAGGGAATCTTTACAATTACTTGATCTGCACCGTTCTTTTTAAATTGGCACGAATCTCAAAGGACACGGGTACGCGGGTGCGGGCAGACGGGCAGCGGGCACGGGTCTGCCGGGTACGGGTACACCCGGGTTTGGCACCAAAACAGGCCACCCTGCCCATTTCAAGCCCGTACCCGCGTACCCGTTTACCCGTCTATACCCGGGCACGGGTACGGGTACCCCGGGCACCGGGCACGGGCGGACCGGGTTCGGGCAGCCCGCGGCGGGCAGTGTCAAACCACTAGTGGGGGCACATGCTTTAACCTTTTAAAAAATAAAATTAAGCTTTATCCACGCCATTAACTGGGAGCCCACATAGTGGTTTGAAAAGGGGCCGGGTCGGGTCGGTCCGGTCCAAACCCGCCCGGTCCCTGGGTTGACTCGGGCACGGGTTAGCCCGGGTCAACGGGTTAGCCCGGGTCAACGGGTTGAGTCGGGTAGGGGGGGCGGGTTGGGGTCTGACTCGGCCGAACCTAACCCGGTCTAAACCCGGCGGGTTAGGACAGGGCGGGTTAGGTCGGGTCAGGGGTCGGTCCGGTCCGGGTAGGGCCGGTCCGGTTTGGTTTTTTTTTTTTTTTCCGGTTTCTGTTTTTTTTTGTTTTCTGTTTCCAGAGAGGCAGAGAGGGGCAGAGGGCAGCGGCAGAGAGAAATTTTTTTTTTTTGCATTTTTTTTTCTTTTTATTTTATTTTAACTCAATATATTTTTGTTATAACTTTTAACAAAATCAAATTAAGTTAAAACCGAATTTTGTTAAAACCAAATTATTCTAAAACCGAGATATACTGAATTAGTTTAAAACCGAATTATTTTTTATCTTTAAAATCGAATTATTTTAAAACAATAGATTTAAAAACAAAAGTTACCCTCCTTCTTTATTCCGGGCTTGGGACCGGCTATGTAAAATAACATAGGCGGAGTTCTAACTTTTTTGTTGTTAGTAATTATTCTTTAAAATAAAACAATTGAAATATTTAGAAATTATAATTTAACAAAATGTAAATAAAAATTAAAAGAGGATAGAATTTTATACCGACACTACCTATCTAGTAGTTGTTGTGCATATACCATAGGTCGCTCTCTTGCTCACCGTCCGAATCCTCGTTAGGCTCAGCTCCCTCAGTACCGCTTTCTTGAGTGTCGACACCGGATGATGACGCTTCCAATCTCATGGCATGTTGCGTGCGATTTTCAGCATCAATCCAGTCTTTCAAGCACACAAGTCTCTCGAAAACATGTGCACCCAGCTTACTTCGTTTATCGGTAAGGATCCTGTTCGCCGAGCTAAAACATGATTCAGAAGGGACGGTTGACACGGGCACGGCAAATATGTCGCGGGCCATCATAGCCAGTGTTGGATAGGCAGTTGCATTCCTCCTCCACCAATCCATGACGTCAACTCCTTCACTTTCGGTGGTCCCCAATAAGTAGCTCATTAACTCGTTCGTGTTACCTTGGGATCTCGTCGGGTCGTCATCATCCTGAAAATCACCTAACAATCCAGTACTGCTGTGTGTGGATAGACTATTAAAACAATAGAAAAAATTAGTGGACAAATAATGTAGATATTATAAATAATAAATATTAAAAACATATGTATATTTATATTCGTACCTCACGCCACCGGTCGAAGGTGGTTGGTCGGCATTTCTTCTTTCATAATATATGGCAAACATGTCGTCCAATGCCTTTTGTTCGCGGGGATCCTCGTCCCTCCAATTTAATTTTAGATTTTTCTTGTAGGCTACGAGTATTTTTACCGTGAACTTCTTCTTGTATGCCGGATGGAGGCAGTTTGCGAGAACGGTCAAGAGGGGTACCTCTTCCCAATATTTAAGAAATTTTACCTTCATGGCTGCTACGATCGGATGGAGAGGGGAATCGTCATTATCCCTATCTTCCATTAGGGCTGTAAACGAGCTGGCTCGGGCCGAGCTGGGCCTTGGCTCAGCTCGTTAATTCTGGCCCGAGCCTGAACCGAGCGAGCCGGACCTAGGGGTCCCGAGCCAAAAGTCTTGGCTCAGCTTGTGACAAGCCAGCCCGAGCTAGCTCGCGAGCTGACGAGCTGGCTCGTTGGGCTTTATTGGGTTGTTATTATACAAATTCAAAAATAAAAAATAAGAAAGCTCATTCAAAAAATTTAAGAAATCGTCCAGCAGGCACATCTTCAAGCAACTGAAGCCCATATTATTTCTTCCCAAACCGAAAATACATCAATTTTGCATAATTGCGCCTTTGAAAATGAGACTAGACTTAAAATTATACGGGGCTAAACCCTAAATCCACTGTAGCTTAACGAGCCGAGCTGGCCCAGTCCGAGCTGACCCCTGGCTCAGCTCGTTTATTTTGGCCCGAGCCTGAATCGAGCTGGCTCGTTAACAGCTCGGTCCACTACCGAGCGAGCTGTTAGCGAGCGAGCTAGAGACGAGTCACGAGCGAGCCACGAGCTTTTTTGACAACCCTATCTTCCATATCACGGTACACCTTGGAAATATAGTAGAGATGGTGCAGCAACTCATGTGCCGTCGGTGTGTACGAGCAAGATAATTTCACGGTTGCGGTGAAAAAGGTTCCAAGAAATTGTGCAAGCATTATTATTAGCTGCCATTCGAGGTCGGTGAGATCCAAAGCTTGTCCTTCGTTCGTCGATCTCAACATCTCCCCTATAGCCGCCTTGTAAGGAATGCATCGGTGCAGCATCCTGTAGGTGGAATTCCAACGGGTGTCTATATCCCAAGGTACCCTCATTTTGCCCAAACCTATTCTTTCGCACAACGCTGCGAAATTTTGTTTTCTTTCTTGGTTTGAATAAATATGGGCAAGACCTCCCTTGAATTTAATTATCAAGTCATTTACGGCTTCTACCTTAAGACCATCTTTTACGGTAAGGTTTAGTATATGGCAATCACACTTTTGGTGAAACAGTGCACCATTCATGATTGGGTTTAGGGACCGGATGAAATGATTGATGGACGCTACATTGTTGCTAGCATTATCGAACGAGATAGAAAAAACCTTGTTCCGTAAATCCCTTTTGAGATTATATTCTTGTAAAACCTCAATAATTGAATGGTAAATAACTTGTGCAGTGTGCGGGGAATCTAACACCCGAAAACTTAAAACCCGTTTTTGTAAAACCCAATTCTCATCGATCCAATGACCGGTAATACAAGAGTACCCTAGGCCGTGTTTATCGGCAGTCCATATATCGGAGGTAATGGAGACACTATAATTGGCATATCCAAATGTAGCTAGTAGCTCGTTTTTCTTTTGGATAAACTGGTTTTTCATTTCACGTACCATTTTTCTATGATGGATTTTCTTATACAATGGTTGAGCTAACCCCCGAATGCAGAGCCGGGCAAAACTACTACAATTACCCATACTAATTGGTTGTTCCTTGTGGGCAATATATCGGGCAAATTCTTCAAGCATTAATTTTTCATCATATCGTTGGTGGGTTCTACTACCATCCGGGTTCATAAGGGTTTGGAATAACCGCGGGTCCGCATTTTCTTGCGGTTGCTCACCCTTTTTCGCATGACCATCGGCATGTTTCTTAAAAGTGGACATACCATTTGCAAGTTTATACTCGTAAATAACCTTACAACCGCGTACCTTACATTTTAGAGTACGGACAACTCCACTCGCATTCAATGTCCTCTCGTAATACCGCCACCAATCCGCCTTGTATTCGGGTGTCTTGGTTTTCCTCTTCTTCGGTGGTTCGATGGGAATGAGAGCAACAACTTCGGCTTGGGTTGCGGGGACAACTTCAATTTCCGGGACACTTGTCGAGGGACCGCTTCCTATAGGGGCAGTGTATTGAGTCGATCATGTAGAAGCCGTACCTGCTCCATATGAAGGGTTACAATAATAGTAATTAGGTGGTGCCATTTGGGATGGATTTTGTGGATAATAGTTAGGATATTGTTGATGATAAATAGGTGGTGGCACTTGGGAGGGATTTTGTGGATACGGCGGTTGCACTTGGGAGGGATTTTGTGGATAAATAGGTGGTTCTTGTGGTTGAATCCTACTTTCTATTGCCTCCATATTTTGTTGTTGGCCATCGGGCGTAGGGTTGAAAAAATCGGCGGAAGCTCTTTGAGCAACATGCATCCATTCGGGCATTTCAGGATCCATTTGTTCTACATATTAAAACCAAATTCATATCAAAATAAATCCGAAATTGTGTAACCTATTTAAATGTAAATCTAAATTCAATATAAATTAGATTAAATGTAAATTAATTCTAAATTACGTCTAAAATAAATCTAACATAAATTAAAATTAAATATAAATTAAAGTTCTCATTGGCCTCTAAATTCAAATTAAATCTAAATTAAATATAAATTAAATCTAACAAAAATAAATCTAAATTCAAATTGGCCTCTAAGTCTCTAAATTCAAATTGGCCGAACTTCACAAAAAATAAAAAAATAAAAAAATAAAAAAAATAAAAAATTTAAAAAAAATAAAGTTTAATTAAAATTTAAAAAATAAAGTCTAATTCAAATTTTAAAAAAATGTCTAATTCAAATTTTAAAATTTAAAAAAATAACTCTAATTCAAATTTAAAAGAAATAAAGTTCAATTGAAATTCAAATTTAAAAAAAAGTCTAATTCAATTTTATAAATTTAAAAAAAAAAACTCTAATTCAAATTTAAAAAATATATTTAAGAAAAAATAAGTCTAATTCAACTTATAACTCTAACAAAATAAAATGTAAATTATTTAAATTTAAAAAATAAAATCTAATTAAAATTTAAAAAATAAAATCTAATTCAAATTTAAAAAATAAGTTTAATTCGAATTTAAAAAAATGTCTAATTCAAATTTATAAATTAAAAAAAAATAAAGATAACATATTTATCTAACATATTTATTTATCTAACCTATTTCAAAATAAAATACAATAATCTAACAAATACAATAATCTAACATATTTAGAAATAAATCTAAAATCTAACATCTTTGAAAATATTCAAATGTAACCTATTAAAAATAAAGTCTAATTCAACTTATAACTCTAACAAAATAAAATATAAATTATTTAAATTTAAAAAATAAAATCTAATTAAAATTTAAAAAATAAAATCTAATTCAAATTTAAAAAATAAGTTTAATTCGAATTTAAAAAAATGTCTAATTCAAATTTATAAATTTAAAAAAAATAAAGATAACATATTTATCTAACATATTTATTTATCTAACCTATTTCAAAATAAAATACAATAATCTAACAAATACAATAATCTAACATATTTAGAAATAAATCTAAAATCTAACATCTTTGAAAATATTCAAATGTAACCTATTAAAAATAAAGATAACATATTTAGAAATAAATCTAACTATCCAACAAATTCAAAAATAAGAAATAACTAAAAAATCTAACCTATTTAAGATAAATTCGAATTTTAAAAAATAAAATGTTACGTCAAGAAATTTTAAACATTTAATATTTTCAATGTTTAGAACATAATAGAAAATTTTGTTGATGAACTAGGAGTTGAAAATTAAAACAATTATAATATTAGTCTGAAATTTCGAAATAGTCAGAGTTAATCGAATTCTGAAATTTATATCTCGAAATTATATCTTATAAATTAAAAATTACAATTATATAAACATGTATATATATGAGGTTATATGCATCATTTTCTTCTTTAAGCAATATTAAACAAATGAGAGGGTTTATTAGCAAAATTCCAAAACCAACAAATCTCTTTCTTTCTTCCCTGTTGGTCCGACCATTCTTCCCTCCCTTCTATTTCATGGCTGCCAAAACAAAGAGAAGGAGAAAGGAGCCCCCTTCTCCATCAAAAATCCACCCCAAAAAAATCTTGAGAAATCTGAGAAAGGAGTGAGAAATTCGATTGTATTCCTCTATGGTCATCTAATCTCCAATTTGGTAATTTCTCTTCTCTCCCCATCTCTCTCAAAATCTGAAATTTCTCTATTTTTAGGGTTTCGCCCAAGTCTGAAATTTTTGTATAAATTTTGAGTATTTCATCTCCATTTAGCTTCTAAGTTATTAACTTGGTAATCCCTTTCTCAATTTCACTTCAATCTTGATTTTCTATCTAGGGTTTGGTTCAAATCCGAAAATTTGAAAGGAGTTGTGATTAATCTAATCTAATCGAACAAAGAGAAGTATTAATCGGTAAGTTTTTCTCTCTTTTAAAATCTGGAATTTATTTTGGTTTTGATTAATTTCGGGTTTGTATAGTTGGAGAAATTTATTAACTACTTCTTAAATCTTTTTATATGTTCAACCATCAAATTGGTATGAGAATCAATTGATAACCATCAAGTAATTAGGGTTTAAGAATGAATACTCCGAATTTCAGCCAAAGGTAATTAAAAAAGGGGTCAATGACCGAATCTGAAATTTTGATGTATATCTCGTTTTTATTTGCATCTAAATGGGAATTTCATAGAAATATTAGTTTTAAAAGGTTGATACCAAGGGTATATGGATTATGTTAAGGAAAGTATAAAGAAACTAATATAACTCGAGTAACCATATCGATCGTCGAACAAAGATTAAATAAATTATATATGTTGATATAGATGTAGGCTCGGGTGAGCAAAACTTTGCGGGACCTTTCGAGACGTCCGAACCATAAGTGCGAGATACGCTCTTCGTAATCAGGTGCGGGGTTCTTGGACTTGTTTGATGTTTCATGTTCAGAAATTAAATTACTTCCAATTGTCATGTTGAACTGCTTGATTGATTGCATAATCGAATTGTTTGAATCATATGCATAACTGTATTAAATTAGAACTGATATGTACTGAAATCGCCTTATTACGGGCCGCAATCAACAGCGTAGCTCAAGATATAGACTGACTGACTCTCTGAGTACTTTGTTGCGGGCCGCAACCACAGCCATTGCGGGCCGCAATAAGGGCCTGGAAAATGCCAATAAGAGTTGGAAATTTTCGGGTAATTAAGTTGCGAGCCGCAATAACCCCATTTCAGTCCGAAATGAATATCATAGTTGTATTTGCATGTTGAATGATATATCGTTTGTTTGTGTTCCTTTGTTTTGGAAACTACGGTCGAAGGTCCCCAATAATTTATGACTATCTAGGATGGTCGGTAACGTTTCGAAATCAACGCTGGGCGATGACTCGAAACCATGTGCACATATGAGAATAATTAATCACTGCTGGGCAGTGATTGATTAAGATCAGTCAATGCTGGGCAATGACTGATCGTGACGGAGACTTTGGGTGACTGTGAGGAAACGATGAAATGGAGTCATATCCAGTCTGGGACAGGAATGACAGTTTGGTTTGACGTGTTGCGAATGGACGATTCTGAGCTTATTGCATACGAATTTTTCTTTCTTTCTGATTATGAACCAGACCTTAGTTAATGGTTAAGCCAAAGCACTGCGAATGTGTGTCAGATAAAGGGTCCAGCTGGTGGGCCATCTGTAGGTGTCAGTGACACTGCAGATGTGGGTTGGAAAAATGGTCCAGCTCGGTGGGACATCCGTAGGTGCTACCAGCTGTAATAAAATGAGTTAAGCCAAATATGTGTTGTTTGAACTTCATCTTGAAAACTCCGTGAGTTGTGTTTCATTTGATTATTGTTGTGGAGCATATGCATACATTTATATACTGATATAGAACTGTTAAAATGTTGTTGTATGGATTTTATTTTTGAAAGTGGATTCTGATTGCAAGTCCAATAATCTAAACTGTGGCAAATTTCGCACTGAGAAGTTATTCTCACCCCCACCCTCTGGGTTCTTTTTACAGGCTGCGATACGACTGATTTTGGAGAGACATACGAGTAGTAGGCCTTTGGTATATGTCCCCATATTACCTTAGTAGTTGTTTTGTTATTTGACTAGAGATGTATATATATTTTTGTTGGATAGTTCTCTAGGTCATACCCTATGGTCGGTATCCGTATGAGATACGTTTTGTATATGCCACTATTACCAGATGTTGGGTACTTGGATTGTATATATATGAACTTGTTTTATTCTTTTATTGTGCTATGATGAGTTATATCGTAATTGCCTTGTAAGCATACATGGAGTTGTATACTTACGGCGGGGTTCTGTCACTACTAATGGCTGCGGGGTGTGACATAAAATCTAACCTATTTCAAAATAAATCCGAATTTCAAAATAAAATCCAATAATCTAACATATTCAAAATTTAAAAAATAAAATATAACATATTTATCAAACGAATCTATTTATCTAACCTATTTATAAATAAAATAACTTATTTTAAAAAGTAAAATCTAACATATTTCAAAATTAAATACAATAATCTAACATATTTAGAAATAAATCTAAAATCTAACATATTTGAAAATATTCAAATGTAACCTATTAAAAATAAAGATAACATATTTAGAAATAAATCTAACTATCCAACAAATTCAAAAATAAGAAATAACTAAAAAATCTAACCTATTTAAGATAAATTCGAATTTTAAAAATTAAAATCTAACATATTTCAAAATAAATCCGAATTTCATAATAAAATATAATAATCTAACAAATCCAATAATCTAACATATCCAATAATCTAATATATTCAAAAATAAAATCCAATAATCTAACATATTCAAAAATCTAACAAATATAACATTTATTTGAACAAACAAATAAATGTAGCTTATTTATCTAACAAATTTAAAAATAAATCCGAATTTAACAAAGAAAAACTAACAATATTAAAAATTACTAACAATATCTAACAATTACTAAAAATTACTAACAACTACTAAAAAATACTAACAATTATTAACAAATAACAATTACTCACAATTACTACAAATTTCTAAACATTACTAACAATTACTAAAAATTATCTAACAATTCCTAACAATTACTAAATTAACCTATTTAAACTAATTCTAATTATTTAACAATTACTAAAAAAAAATTTAACCTTTTAATCTCGCGGAAAAATCTTGCGGGTTGTAGAATGAAAAAAATCCTTCGTAATTCCTCTACTTTCGTCTTTCGTATTCCTTTGCGTATTTGTAGAATGAAATAAATTGCAACTCTTTTTTTTAAACAATAAAAATAAAATTTGAGAATAATAAAAATATTGAGAGTGTGAGAAATTGAGAATATGAGATTGAGAGAATGAGAGATTGAGGATTGAGAATAATGAGTATGAGATGTGAAAATTTATGAAGAATGGGGGTATATTTAAGGGTGTTTTTGGGGGGGGGGGGGGGAACTGCCGTTAGAATCAAAAAAATTTGAAAATTTTCGGTGGGGGGGGTGGGGGGCGGGTTGGCTCGGTCCGGGACGGGTCCCGCCGGGTTTGACCCGGGTTTGGACGGGTTTGACCCGGGTTTGGGCGGGTTTGACCCGGTTTTGGACGGGTTTGGTCGGGTTTGGGCGGGTTTGGTCGGGTTAAAGGGGGTTTATTCGGGTTTTGGGTCGGGTTAGGTCGGTTCGGATCGGGTTTTGTCCGGTCCGGGTCGGGTTCGGGGTCACGGGTTGAAACGGGAGGGGGGGGTCGGGTTTCGTCCAGAAAACCGGTTCCGACCCGTTTTAGACCCGACCCATCACTCTAGGACGGTTCGGGTCGGTCCGGATCCGGGTCCCGGGTTTGCGCGGGTCGGGTTGGACCGCCCGGATAAAATCAATACACTAAGCCCACATGTGCTAGCGATAAGCATGAACATGTCTGATCAAGAAAAAAAAAGATAAGCCTGAACATGCTGAGTTGTTGAGGACGTAGTCTTACTCTTAGGGGTGTAAACGGATCCGGATAATTTCGCAGAGCGGATCCGGATAAATATTGAACACAAAGATATAAACCGGATACGGATACGAATTCGGTGGCGTATGAGAAAACGGAGTGGATATCTGCACTATCTGGATCCGAAATCTTCTGCCTTTTCTGTTTCGCTCTACTTTGTTTCAATATAAATTACTCGTGAGCGGAGATGTATATAACTAAATAAAGTTTTAATCTCTTGTTGTGGGACTAAATATTGAGGCGGTCCGGTTATCTATTTGTTTCTCTTTTCTTTGAACACTACTACTCATGTGACGTCAGTGAATTGATTTTTAGCGAAAAAACATAGAATTGCTATCCCATGTGAATCCATTTGATTCCACTATAAAAAAAAAATGATTTCTTTGATTTTCGTTATAAAAAATGATTTCTTTAGTGAGAATTGCTTCGGGTACTCGTTGGTGTACATAAAATGGTTGAATAATTTTATTTTTATTTTCTGATTTGTTTTTTTAATTTTGTTAATTTTGTTAATTTGGTATTTGTATCTAAAGACTTGTATGACTTAATTATTCGATAATTATTCGTTTGATATCCGTATTTGAATATGTATCCGTGGATCATCTGCTCTGTATACATATCCATTTAAAACGGATTTGGTTTTGAACTTTGATATCTGTTTACTATCCGTATCCGTATTCGTATCCGCTCATTGAAAGATGGATACTGATATGGTATCAGTATTATCCGTTCCGAATCCGCTCCGTTTACATAGTCTTCCATTACAATTAAAAGGAATTTTGCAATATTTCTATTATTTTTTGGCGACCCGAGAAAATGTAATAAAAAAATTAAATAAAAAATGTAATAAAGAAGACTAGACTGACTGACAACAGTGACAAGACGACAAATCTCCCATCAATTTCTGTACTATTTTTTTTTATTTGAAACCCATAGATCAATTTCTGTACCCGACATTTTTATTAATATCCAAAGTTAATTACAAATTAATAAATATGTCAACGTTAGCTTAGCTGTTTTTTTTTAAATGTTCAAATAATGAGTCAAAACATATAGCGAAAATAACTATTTTTTTTCCGGAAAATGACAAAAAGCAAATGTAAAGTAGCTATTTTTTTGATTTATTTATCGCAAACGTGTTTTTAGGTCTTTTTGGCAGGATTTTTGAGAAAGTGCGTATTTAGACCAAAACAGAGCAAAAGTGTCATATTTAGGCGATTTTCGAAGATAGCATCAAAACCGGGCATCACATGGAGCATGCAACACCTAACACGAAGTGCACAACATGCGAAATGACGAAAAACATAGAAAATCTGCTAAGTCAGAAAGCCGTGCGGCCTCCTCCTATGCCGCATGCAGCATAACCCTAGGCTGCACGATCCGTGGACTCAATCCGTGGACTATTTCCTTTGGATCAGATCATCCACCGTTAATGCTATTTTCGATAGAATTCTTCTAGAAGGACACAATTGCTTCAAAATCAAGCTTTCATAACTATTTTTGGCTTCATCAATACCTGAAGTGCACTCCAAGTTTCCACCACCTCCACTACTTCCACTACTCCATCTCTCATATTAGGAATGCTATAAATACCCCTCTTGTAATATGATTTAGTGTGCGTGTGTTAAGTCCATAGAATTAAGATTAGCAATCCTCATTGCTAGATTATGTTAGAGAGTTACTTAGAGAGAGAAGGGTAGCCATCGAAAGCCAAACATGAGAAGAAGACGTCATCTAAGGAGGCAGATGTTCATTCATCTTCAATTGGGTTATAATTTATGTTCTCTTTATTTTATTCATTTTATTTTTCCATGGCCATGAGAAGCTAAACTTCTCATCTCTAGGATGAGGGTTGTATTTTAATTCTTAATTATGTTATAGTATATGTTTATGTATTGTTTATGTTGATTTGAGTTTTCTTTATTATTTTGAATCTTTTTTATTAAGTCATTGCGTACATAGTTCTGTCTACTATATGCCAATGACCCTCCAAATACCAATAGGTGTAAAGTCGTTGCATCCTTGTGTGAGAAGGATAATGCATGAAAGTACTTCGAACACTTCGGCTAATGAGACTTGGCAGCAGTTCAAAGACTAGAGTTAGAACCCAGTGGGCTCCCTTGGCATGATAACATAAATTGTACATTTAGATTATATTAGGAAGCACTTAGATTAGGTAGGGTCTTTGAGATATTTCAACTACGGGGTAGTATAGGGAAATAATATAATTACGTACCTAAAATAATTTAGTCTTGGTAGCCCAAAAGCCGATCGCAAGATCGGAAAACCTTTCAAATCACATAAGCAAAAACCCAGCAAGCCCTTCGGGTAGTGACAGTACCGCATGCGGGGTAGCTGTGGGACAATCTAGGCCGCATGCGACATAGAGAGACGTCAGAATTTATATTTTACATAATTAAGAAGGATAGAACCTGAACCCTAGAGGCTCTCTATTTACAGTTTAACCTTAACCTTAGCACAATTAGCGCCACCCTATCAAACTTTTAAAAACCACCCAATAACATAGACTAGTGAAAAGTGTTTAAAATATAATATACTATCCCTGTGGATCGACACCTCAATCATACTACACGATAGGATCATGCGCTTGTGATCTGAACATAAGTAAAAATTAGGATTTATAAATCTTTAAAAGTAGTAGTTCACTTTGAACTCATCAAGCTTTTTGCCACCGTTGCCGGGATAGACTAAGAATTCTCTTTTCGAGAAAGTCTTACGCTGTCATTAGGTGTCTGACGTAATAACTGGGACTAGGTCAAAACCTTTTACTTTATTTTAGTTTATTTTATTTTATTTTCAGCATATTTACTTTTAGCACATTTGTACTTTCTTTATTTTTGGAAGCAAGGTATAATATCTTTTATAAGTTGTTATCTACAACCCTAACAAGAAAGGCGTCATCCTACCATCTCCTAAAGAAGGCGCAATGGAAGATAAGCTAGCCTCAAATTCTAGCAACATGAGTACCTCTAGCATTCCTCCAATTACCGCCAATCCACCTCCCATCATAATCCAATTACCGCCAATCCACATCCTATCATAAACCCAATCGTGGAAGCAACCTCTAACACGTCACGACAGCTAAGGGACTTTGCCCTTCCACCAGATATGAGGGTCCGACTTACATGCCGCCAGTGTTATAAAATGCAGTTCTATACGGCCGCATATGTTTACGGTGCCTGACCGCATAAAATCCGACCATGCGGATCTAATATGCGGATCCAGTCTTAGTACTAACCAAAACCGCACCCCACTTAAAATTTTATTAGAAACGATTTAGATATCCGATTATAACCGAAACCCAATCCAATTTCAAATACTCATCCGGATTCAATCCAGTCAAGTAATTTTTCCATGCCCCTCCAGCTTCTTATATAGCCCCTCAAGCGCTACCTTTGTTTTGTTTAGAAAATGTGGGATTAAAGAAACTTTCTCTATACCGGACAAACCGAGCTGCTTTTTGAGTTTTTTCAGTTGTCGCCAGCTGTCCTGCTTTTGGGTCATTATCCGCATCTTTATTGCAGAGAATTCATATCACGTGAAAATGGTTGGGCCTTGAACCTATTGCTTTTTGGGCCTTTTGGACATAAACTTCAATTCAATTTTATTATAGCATTCTTTATAAAGTCCAATATTCTTTATTTTATTACAAACTTTAATTATTTTATTACTTATCTTATTTAAAACCACATATATAAGTCCGCATGAAAATCCGCATATGCGGCCGCATACCGCATATGCGGTATGCAGTGGCCTTCCGCATAACGCATGAAAACCGCATTTTATAACACTGCATGCCGCCACTTCCAGCTCAGCAGGAGCCTCCAGAGTTCTTTCCTACGGAGAAGGAGGGGCCATCTTTCAGTCTGGATGACTTCGAGTTCGGGGACCCTCCGGAGTTTGAGCCTCCGAGATGACGATATGATACAAAGCTACCTCATGATAGAGAGGCTAGTGGTAGCCAGTCTCAGACTCAGCCTGACTTTGTGACTGAGTTGGCAACATCCATCTTCTCTACACCCCTGCCAGTCCCTAGGGGTGAGGATGAGAATTTATGGGATACCACAGTACGGATAAGCATAGAGGCCAAGGCCGATGCCGTTACACCTAATCAGGGAGTCTGGCAGGGACCACCTGATCAGAGAGGATGGGAGGGACTCCCCAACAGAGAAAACATGGGACAACCACCTCAGCGATGGTCCCCCTCTGATGGTCATCATCGCTGAGTCCCGTTTTTTTATGGTAGTTTTAGTTAGATTATTTTGTTGTATTTACATTTGGTATACTATTTTGTTATATCGTCGCTGAGTCCTCAATGTATCTCTTGACCTGACATGCGGGGCACAATAGCCATTCAAGTGGAGGGTTGATATCGCCGAAATTCTCATAAAGAACGCTTCTAATAGTCGGATCATCCGTGGTAGCATTTTCTTCAACATCTTTGGGTGGAAACCCTAAATGAGATAAGTGTTTCTTCAAGCGGGCTTCACCCGTCCAAAAATTGTTAGCGAGAGATATGCGAGCATTGCGTGTGGTTTCACTTCCTCCTTTTCGAAGTTCGGGTTTGGGTGCCATGGCAAGATCTAGGGTTTGAAATGAAAGTTATGGATTAGACAATTTATATTAATTCTAAACAATTTCTAAAAAAAATAAAAAAAATAAAAAAGGAAAAAAAATAATAACCTTACAGGAAAATCACCTCAAATATCGCCCTTTTCGCCTTAGAAATCACCTTCTCTTTCTCTCTTTCTCTTCCTCTCTTTCTGTTTTGTGAGTTCGAGTGAGTTGTGAGAGGTATGAGAGAGAAAGATGGGTATTTATCGGGTCTGAAACAAAAAAAAGTCCCAACCAGCCATTAAATGGCCGGTTGGGAATAAAATTTGGGACCGGCCATTTTTAAAAATATTGAAGCTAAGGTGGACATTAGTATTATTTTATAATGAACTTTGGATATTAATAAAAATGACGGTTTCTGTACTAACGAGTAATGAATTGGAAGAGTATCCTCTCCAATATGCGTAAGGGTCTGTTCAGTAATATGAAAATTTTGTGGGAATGGAAATATAATGGGAGTTTTAATTTGTCAAAATCAAAGTCATTTAATTCATAAGAAATTTTAAAATATAGGTGAGAATATATGAAAAAATTGTTAGAATGTTGAGATGGTTATGTTTGACGTTATAATAAAAACTTAACTTAAAAAATTGTCTTGTGTTTTGTTCAATTAAAATTTCTTTTACTTTGAAATTTTGTTTTGTTTAATTATATTTAGTTTTGTGTTTGATCAATTATTATGGTACTGCATTTTGAAGTTATTATTAGTCTTGTGTTTTAATTTTTGTATTTATGTATTTTAAATTATTTTAGCCTAATTATAATTTAATAAATTTAATAAATAGATCAAATGAGGACTTCTTGTGTTTTAATTTTTGTATTTATGTATTTTAAATTATTTTAGCCTAATTATAATTTAATAAATTTAATAAATAGATCAAATGAGGACTTAGATTAGATCTTGTTTTTCTTAAAAAAGAAAAATAGTAGTTTCAGTAAATGAAAATAATAAAGGTTTGATTTTGCTCTAGTAAAGAGGTGCTTGATTTAACAAACAGTGATAAGGGGATCATTATTGTTGGTACTCACTTAACAATCCAGCTGCAATGAAGTATTATTGTCACTATAAATTATTGTTTGAAATTTTGGTATTATTAACAAGATTCTGCATACTCTTTCTCATTTTTCATTAAGTTTAATTAATTTTTTTGCTCCAGTGATTTTTGATTCAGCAAACCTGATAGTAGCTATCAAGTGTTATAATTTTTATCTTTGACAGAAAATTTCTAAAGAATTCTATTTAATCCGTGAGTTTTGATATTTTATTTCGGATACACATCCAATACACTATTCGTATATCCTTTTACATATTTCTTGTGCGTTATATAGTGACAAACTATACACATATTAAAAATAATATTTTAAAATAATAGTTTTATCTTTTCGTAGTGTTAAATTTTTAGAAAGTGGACGAGGCTACAAAAAAATAAAATAAAATAAAATAAAATTGAGCCACTTCATTAGTTCTTAAATTTAAATTAAAAACTTTCTATGGATATATGAACCAATTCGTCCCTTCCTAATGACGAGTTCAATTTGGGTCCGATGCCCATCGGACTCATGTGAGTTTGATGGGTTCGATGACCGTCCGATCGGCTTTAAGATTCTCGCCCGTAACTTTCGCGTCTGCTTTAAAATTAGTGCGCACGAATCTTAAAGTCAATCGGACGGTCCAAAACCCATCGGACCCAAGCTGTTCTCCCTAATTACATGATTGTCGGCTTCTGTACACTATCTGACATAAAAGAGTAGAGATTAGATCAGAGCAGAGACTTTTTGCAATTGCGAGAAAAAGAGATGGCAGGCGGAGAAATGGCAGTGGAGAGCGCTAGTCCGAGGTCACCTGAGGCGGAGATTGGAATCAAAGTAGAGGATCTTTGGGAGGTTTTGGAGCCCCAACTTACCCCGACAGAGAAACTCAATTCTTGCTTCCAAGACCTCCCCGTCTCTTCCTTTCCAACGCCTCCTTCTCAAGGTACATTTTTTTATTTTTTTTTTACCTGAATTTCATCCTTTTGTTTTAACAGCTCATATTACTTTATTTCAATCTCATATGGTGTCTTTAATATCAATTTCTATATGTCACAATCCTATTGCTGCAACCAAGTACTCTGAAATTGGGTCTTCTATGTTTTTGCATTTGTAGGCAAAATAAGCTTCATTATATCTTTAATCTGCCTTCAGATGGCCGTTACTGTCATTCTCCTTGTTTACACTTTCTTTTTCCCCCTCTCATTGCTCATGTCTATCTAATTGATCTGTTGAATGCTCGGATTATATTAAATTGCATCTAATATTTGAGTATGCTTATGGAATTTCTCTTCTCAATTTGCAGTGATTGAGATTCCATCAGATGCCAGCCTGGCAGAGACAGTTGAAATTTTATCAAAGCATAAGATTTTGAGTGCGCCGGTACGAGATGTGGATGCTCCGGATGATGCAAGCTGGATGGACCGGTACATTGGGATTGTCGAGTTTGCTGGTGTTTCCATGTGGCTTCTTAATCAGGTTTGTGTACTAACAACGACAACAACAACCAAGCCTTTAGTCCCAAACAGGTTGGGGTAGGCTAGAAATGAAACCCAATCGTAGTCACAAAGGTTTGTGTACTAAATTGGAATATAATTAGTTTACTGTTACCCTTACAGTTTTTCAAACTATGAAATTTTGAGAACTATACAATTGTTTTTGTTGCAAATGACTGACAAAAATAAAAGATATAGAATTGAGGTTAGGGCTACAATGCACTGACTAATATTCTGATGTGCCAAACTGAATGTGTTGTAATCAGAAATATTAACATAATAATCATTTATTTCAGTTGCATATTTCGGCCAATGGAAATGCTGGTTCAACTTTAGCTCAGATGAATTCCTTTACCTATAAAAAGCAAGCAAGTGGAGTTGCTGAAAATGGACATACTTCAGTGAATTCTCAGAACACTGACGATGGGTCCACCTCCGTGACAGGGAGCTTTTTTGAAAACCTTACCTCCTCTGAGTTCTATAAGAATACAAAGGTTAATTTTCTTTTTCATTTCAATTTTGACTCTGTGCAGTCTTACTTGTACAAGAAGGGTAGAACAATACTGATTGTATTGACCCGTATTAACACAGGACCAAATATTAATTTTATTTCCATTTATTTCTATCTACAGGGGTAAAGTGTATCAAAAGAAAAAGAAAAAAACAATTGTGATACCAAAAATGTTACATCAATAAACAAACGCTTCTGCACTGTTTAACTTTGGCTGAAATTGTTTCCCTTTTTTCTTTTAAATAGGTGAAGGATATATCAGGTTCATTCAGGTGGGCCCCATTTCTGGCATTGCAGACATCTGATTCGTTCTTGACGATGCTGCTGCTACTGTCAAAGTACCGTGTGAAGAGTCTCCCAGTGGTCGATTTTGGCGATGGAAAATTGGTAAATATCATCACACAGTCGTCCGTGGTGCACATGCTTGCTGAGTGTGCTGGTCTCGACTGGTTTGAGAATTGGGGCATCAAAACACTGGATGAACTCGGTCTACCCAACACCAAGCCCTTCTATCTTCTCAAGGTGCCTAATCAGTGTATTTATAAGTAAATTACACAAAAATCAGTACTTGAAGCATAAACTCCGATTTGTCACGTACAGTTTTCAGAAAATGACTTAGGGAACCAAACTGGTACAAATCAGAAAATCTAGGGGGGCAAACTAGGAAGTAGGAACTATGAAGATTTTAGGGGAAGAAAGGGAACTGGATGATAATACTAGGGTGATGGTCTATGGGCTATCCATGCAATTTACTATTATTTAGACCATCAATCAAGTTTTATGGTCTGCTTAATGGTAACCAAGATATGCAATTTAGCTGCAAAAGTAATCAATTTTTGCCTCAATTAGCAGATCATAATGTAGGCTAAGTTTTGGCTCAAATTAGCTGACAATTTGGCCTATTTAATACTAAATAATTGGAGAATAAAAAACAAAAAGATCTAAATATTGTGACGTACAATGCTAAAATCTGGTGGTGTACTTGGTTTTCTATAGAAAATCAGCTCAATCAGTGGTTTAATTTGATTTTACAAGGTGAAAGAAGATGAACCTGTATTGAAAGCATTTCTGCTGATGCGACAAAAAGGGATAGGTGGACTTCCAGTAGTAGATGCAAGTGGAAATTATGCAGTTGGAAATATAAGCATAAGAGACATTCAGTATCTCCTCACAGCCCCTGAAATCTACAAAGATTACAGGTACTAAGATTTATTTTGTTATTAAAAAAATCATTGACTATGAACAAGGGTTTGATAATGGTATGATGTTTGTTTTGTTACATCTGTTTTCATCTGCAGAACTATTACGGTAAGTGACTTCCTCACGGCAGTTCGGACCTATCTAACCAAGCAGGAAGCAGACTCGCCATTGCTACACGGGGTGGTCACATGCAAGAGAGGTGACACTATGAAGGAGGTTATTCAAAAGCTCGACTCAAAGAAGATACACCGAATATACGTAATTGACGAAAACGGCCTTCTGAAGGGGGTCATCACCCTCCGGGACATCATCTCCAAGTTGGTGCATGAGCCAAGCAACTATTTCGGTGATTTCTTCGACGGAGTATTGCCCTTGCCGGAAGATAGCCGTGTCTGACATGAGTTATATTTAGAAATGGTAGTTGTAAATACTGTGTTTTTGTTGAGTTATTTTTGTATGTCTTTAGATTGGTGTACCGAATGTGCTTTTATGTATCGCATCTGATGACAAATAAGACATAATAAATATCGATGACACCTCCATCTAGAGTAATGTGCTTCTATGTGTTGCATTTGATAAGAATCTAATAAACTAAATAATAAATGTTTATGCGTAAAATTATCCACTTGTTTTGTTAACTTTGCAATGAATTATCGTATGTTTTTTATTGGTTATCTCAGATTGTGATGATTTATGTGTAACATACGTTTCAATATTTTATTGGATTTAGATGCTCTCAAATTTTCATATTAGAGCAGCCAGTTATTTATGTGTGGCGATATGGTCATAAATTCAGCTAGTGCCATAGTGTTAAAGCATCTCCATTTGTAAAATTATAAAATATTTTATAAAAAATAGGGTTAAAATATACTATTGATTTTGTGCTCCAATCATGTTTCATATTCTTATCTCTGTTTTTAATGTTCGAACGGTCGATGTGAACTACTCAATATAATCTTCGTATTAAAATGTGCTTTGGAGATCAAATTTTATATATTTTTTATTTTTTAGATAGGTGCAAAATATTGTAATTTAAAGCCGGCTCAGTCGCTCACCTACTGAATCATGTTGCCATTTTTTTTTTGCAAACTAAAGCGTTTTATGGGCCTTCTCATAAAAATATTTGCTTCTCGGTCCATAACGCAAATAAAGGCCTTGTTATATGCGCTTCCAATTTACCTCCAGCTCTTTCTTTCGCTTGTTTTTCCTCCGAGCTGGATCCTAGAAGCGCTCGCCTTCCTCTCCTTCCCATCTCTTTCACATCGACAAAAATCCCAAATTAAGAAAAGAGATCCTCCCTCCCTCCCTCCCCTCCCTCTCTGTCTTCTCAGGTTGAGACTTCTTCACTGGCACTCGACTCGACTAACAGGTCTGATCTTCTCTTCTTTCTCTTTGGTTAAGACCATCTAGGGTTTCCCCTGCCCTCGTAATTAGGGTTTACGCATGGCATCTAACAACACGCCACAGCAACCCAACCGGTCCGGTCCCACCGCCAGCCCCTCGCACACCCCAGGGCCCCACCTCTCTCACCTCCGTCCCCCTTCCCTCCTCCAGTCCCAATCACCGCCGTTCCCCTCCAATCTCTTCTCCACCCCGCCGTCTCACCTGGGCCCCAACCCTCAGTCTCACAACCAATCCCCCTTTCAGATCAACATGGGGGTTGCATCAGCACAAAACCCTAAGCGTCCCCCGCAAAAACCCCCTACTTCGTCTAATCTTCGGCCCAATATGCCGGGTGGGCCCATGGGCAACATGTCAGCATCCCCTGGTATGTTCAAATCCTCGGCTGATCTCACCCCTGCGGCACGGCGCAAGAAGAGGAAGCTCCCAGAGAAGCAAATACCCGATCGGGTTGCAGCTCTTCTACCTGAATCGGCTCTGTACACCCAATTGCTTGAATTTGAGGCACGTGTAGATTCGGCACTTGCTCGAAAGAAGATCGACATTCAGGAGGCACTAAAATCTCCTCCTTCAATGCAGAAGACCCTTCGTATTTATGTATTCAATACATTTGCAAATCAGACCCGTACTGCACCCACATCCAAGAATGCTGAGCCACCTTCCTGGTCTCTGAAGATCATCGGACGGATCTTGGATGACCCAAATGAAGCCGACCCGGCTGGGGGAATCCCAAAACAGAACCCAATTTACCCAAAGTTCTCAACCTTCTTCAAACGGGTATCTATTGCACTTGACCAGAATCTGTACCCCGATAACCCGATGATAATTTGGGAGAATGCTCGCTCGGCAGCCCCACACGAGGGTTTTGAAGTGAAAAGGAAAGGAGACAAAGAGTTTACAGCAAATATTCGATTCGATATGAATTACATGCCAGAAAGGTTCAAACTTTCGCCTCCATTAATGGAGGTTTTAGGTATAGAAGTTGACACCCGTGCACGTGTCATAGCAGGTTTGTGGCAATACGTCAAAGCCAAGAAATTGCAAAATCCTAGCGACCCAGCTTTCTTCATATGTGACCCCCCACTGAGACGGATCTTTGGCGAAGAGAAAATGAAGTTTGCGATGGTTTCACAAAAGATCTCACAGCACTTATCCCAACCACTGCCAATCACAATCGAGCACCGGGTCCGGTTAAATGGTAGCGGGCTTGTTGGAAATACCTGCTATGATATCACAGTAGATGTATCATTCCCCTTACAAAAGGAGATGGCGGCATTTTTAGCGAATATAGAGAAGCACAAGGATATAGAGGCATGTGATGAGGTCATATGCGCGAGCATTAAGAAAATTCATGAGCATAGGAAGAGACGTGCATTTTTTCTAGGGTTTAGTCAGTCACCAGTTGAGTTTGTCAATACCTTGATTGCATCACAAAGTAGGGATTTGAAGATTGTGGCTGGAGATGCCAGTCGAAATGCCGAGAAGGAGAGGCGTGCTGATTTCTATAACCAACCATGGTTAGTTTTCTTTTTTCTCTTTTGTAAATTTAACATGTAACATCTTTTTGTTTAAGGTGCATTGCAAACTGGATTTTAATCAAGATATTTATATGTCCATGATAATATCTGTAGCAGTTCCTCAACAAGGAAAGTGTAAATTTTAATTTCTTAATGTAGTCTAAATTGAAGCTAATTAGTGTCAATTTACCATAAGTTCTGCAGTTTGCTAATAAACAAGCTTAGGAAAACAGGGATTGCATTCTCATTATGGTATTGGTCTAGACTAGTTCATCTGGGTACTGTCTAACTAAATGGGTTCCAAATTTAAGTTGTATTCGTTGGATTGCAGTTTAAGCAACACCTCTCCCCCCCAAATTGATTGTTAAAATTCAAGGTTGAGAGATGATGATATTGTAACCACACCTTGGTGTATCCATTTAAAAATGGCTTCCTACAATTTGTGTAGTTTTGTTAGCCTTATTTGCACCATTTGTTGTCTTCTGAGGTAAAATTTGGACTAATTAGAGGCTAGATACAAGTTAGCTCGATTGATGTAGAATCCATTTATATTGGTATTCGGATTAGTCTTTATTGCAAAGCAACCTTAATTGAGACATAAAGCCACAATTCAGGGTGATAGAACTTAGTTTGGGGTTAACATGGTCAAATTTCCATATACCGTATTGCTTCAATGTGGATCAGGACTTGGACTGTAAAGAGTTGTCCAAAATAATTTAGTACTGATTGAAGTTGCAATTATTAAATTTTAGTCAGCTGCTTACTTTTTGTGCAGTTAATTAGGTGCATTGCTTCTTTAAATTATTTCTATCTAGAAAGGCACATGGATATGATTTTGTAGTTGATATTAATCATCCATGTGCCACTAGCTAATGAGCCTATATTCCTATATAGCAACTGATGAACTGTATTTCTGCATGTGTACTGTAGGGTTGAGGATGCAGTGATAAGATACCTGAATCGCAAGCCTTCAGGTGTCAATGAGGCTCCCAATGCAACCTCTTGAGACATAAGTGGTAATATTTGTTTTTCTATTGTTATTTTTTTTTTATATTATCTTTTATGTATTTATTTTAAAGTCTTGGTCAATTATTAATATATCAAATTATCTTTGAAACCTTGCAGGTTTGGAGCAACAAGTTCTTGTATTTCAACCATTGCATCTAGGACCGGTAAAGCTCTTTGTTGAATTAAAGAGAAAGGCGGAGTTTAAATCTCAGTTAGTGGCCCTATTCTGTGACTATGTTAACTATATATAGGAAAATGGTAGCTTTCGGTTGTAATAGATTATTTTGTGCTGTGCAGTAGCTGCTGTGTGTATTATTATCATTCTAGGAAGAATTTTCTAGTTCGGATAGTTTCCGTAATTTGTTTTAATTGTAGCTTCGTGGATAAAGTGATGGCCAGTACGTTTGTGCATTGATTTCATTATTTGCTATCTCTATGCGATTTTCATGAATAATTGATATGGGTGTGATGTCTTGCTATGTAATGTTCCTTTGTTTGTAACAACTAGGTCTGGTATCAGATGTTTGGTACCAAGCGTAAAATGTTGATTGCAATGAAATCAGTGGTTTTACCCCACTTTTATCAAAAGAAAGAAATGATTGATATGGGCTAAGCATTGGGTTACAGTGAATTACCGAATATGAAATTATGAATGAACCAGGTCTAAGCAATTGGAGTTCTAATTCCTTAGGAATTCGAAAGATCCAAATATGAATCCATTTCCAACAATAAACAGTTTTTTCTTGGCAAGAATTAACCTTTACCTCCAAATCCAATCTGGACTTTAATCTTCATCGCTTTTCTATGGGATCTCCACTGTTGATTAGAAGTTTGTTTTTTTGTTTAAAAAAAAAAGAGTTGGAAGGAAGAACACTGCAACCTATAGATGAGAATTATTTTATACCACCGTCCCAAGTCGTAATGCAAGCAATCAATAATAATTTATTGGGGGAATTTCATGTATACCCCTCGAAAACTTTGAAATTACGTATTTCCCCCTCTAAAATTCATAATATCATATTTACCCTTCTAAATTCTCAAAACTCACAAATTTACCCAATTAACCACTAACTAAAATTAATTATGTTTAACATTCTCCAAAATATAATTAATCACGTAAGAATTTATCTCAAAAGACGTCTTGTACTAATTGCTAGTTATTTTGTTAATTAGCCTCTTCTCTTGCACTTACAACAATTGCAAGGATCGGAAAAGATGTTTCACTAGAACAACACATGGTGTATTTCGTAGACCTTGGAAATTCCAGAAACAAGTAAGAGGTACAACAACCCAGTAATGGCTATCGGGTTTGGATCCAATTAATGGAAAAGAGTGGAAAAATCAAAATACCAAAAAATTCATCAATTGAAATTGTCAAGCAAGCTCTTCCAACCGATATCATTGCAAAATAAGTCTTGATTATTCATTTCTGAGTTACCAAACCCAAATCAGTGAGGGGTTAATTGGGTAAATTTGTGAGTTTTGAGAATTTAGAAGGATAAATATGATATTATGAATTTTAGAGGGGGAAATATGTAATTTTGAAGTTTTTGAGGGGTATACATGAAATTCCCCCTAATTTATTATATGGTGAAGACCGGGAATTGTGATCTGTAGTTAGATTTCAGCATCATTAAGTCGACCCATTATCTTTTATGAAAGATTTCTGACTCGATTACTAATTAATTGCTTATTACAAGTGACAAATTTTATTGGCCTAATTAATTTAAGTTATCATTTAAGTATACAACATCACAAAAAGAAAAACAGGCATACAACTTGCTGTATATTCGTACTACTTAATTCTGTACTTTAAAAAAAAAAATTCTGGTGCGTTCTCCATTCAAGTATCCAACTTATTAATTACTAAATAAACAATCGACATTAGATAGTTTATGTCATGTTTTTAGATTCCTTTCACTCGTATAAAAAATATAGAAAGTCCACATGCTTTTCTCATGGATTTCTTATATAAGAACCACCAATTAATACTTGAAACCTAGATCCAAGAAGTTGAGAGGCATATCACTTCTCATTCCCTCACAACATGAGCTCAACCTCCCCTGACTACACAACCAACCACATAGAAAATGTGGATCAACTTTTCCCAAACTACCCTCGAGACTTTGTCGAATTTGCACTATTCAACCAGGAATTCTTCGATAACGCTCAGTATGTTTCGCAAGGTGACGAAGGTTCTCCTAATATAGGCTTGTTTGTAGATGAAGCTCCTTTGACAGTACAAGAGAGCACTGACAAGGGTGATTCATGCTCGGCTGTTACAAAGGGGAGAAGAGATCGATCGCAGACAATTGTCACTGAGAGGAAAAGGAGAGTTCGAATGAAGGAGAGGCTCTATGAGCTAAGGGCTTTGGTTCCAAACATTACTAAGGTAATGCCGACTCTATCTCGTGCCATTTCGCAATATGAGCTTTGCTAGCTTTTCATTGTGTTTTATTTGTTGTTTATCTAATCACTAAGGATTAAAGTTTTTATCTAATAATGTTATTGAAGTTATTTCAACTATTTATTATATAAGTTTGAAAACTTCAACAAATTACAGCCAATGTCAATATATCAAAACAAAAAAAGAAGAAAACTTCAACAAATTAAGTTCAACCAAATATTTTATGCATCTACTTTATCAATGTAATCTATGCTCCAAAGATATCATTTAATAACACAAATTATTTTTTAGGAATTTCCATTTGTACCTTCCATTTCAATAGAAGGCGGCATAGTTTAAATAAAAAATTTGATCATTAACTGTAGATGGACAAGGCATCAATCATTGCTGATGCTGTGGAGTATGTAAGGAAATTGCAATCGCATGCGAAGATGCTTGAGGATGAGATTTCTATGCTTGAATTTTCATTCATTGATGAACACCAAGTACTCCAAAATCTCATAGACAGCACTCAATTTGAAGAGAGCACAAATACAACAGCTCGAAATGGTGCAATGATTTGGCAAATAGATGCCTTTGAAATTGGCAACAGACAGTACATGGTAACAATCGAGTGTGAGAATAGAAATCAGGCTGCTGTTTCTCTTTACTCGGCTATTGAGTCCCTTTCGTGCTTTCACTTGGACAACTCCAATCTCACTCTCAACTCCAACAAATTTATTGCAACTCTAACTTTAAGTGTAAGGATGAAACACAATTAAGGATTTTCTAGAAAGCAAAAGGAAAATAAATTTGGGAAACCATTTTACTTATAGCTTTTCTTTTTATTTTTCCCTTAATTATATGCAGATGAAAGAATACGAGGGAGTGATGAACGCGTCCACACTGTATCTAGAATTGGTCGCTGCACTTCTTGAGAAGGGATTCCAGCTTGCGCAGCCACAGTTTTCATGAATTTATGCTACATCTTTTTTCTTATTGTACTTGATCAGTTCCAGTTTCCTTCATTGTGCTTGGTAATTGTATTATAATATTCTCTTCCAAGTTCCAACTAGTATATTGGAAGAATTAAAATGTCACAGAAACTTGTTTGTTTGTAGTGTCTTTTCCAATTTTGGGTTACAAGAAGAGAAGTTGACCTCCTCTTTTGTCTTTACTTCGTCACAAGGACCTATTCTTTGTATCCATCAGACCTCAATCCAATGTACCAGTGTTTTTTTCAGTTGACATGTCGTTTACTGGTATCTTCAAATAATGCAAACATCACATGAAGTTTTTCATGGGAGTTCAATTAATATACGTTGTATTTGTATCAAAGTTTAATGGCAATTCAATTAACATCGATCAGTGCATACATTATCGCACAAATTTATTGAACTGCATGGTTTCATCTCCTCTGATCTCAAGTTTTTTTTTTTTTTTAATGTATCCTGGGTCACATCAGTAACCAGCATCATGAGTTCCAGTTGTACCCCATGTGTAACTTTTCACATATTCTATTGACAGCTTGATTATTCAATTTGTATGATTAGGTTTAACTAGTCATAACTTTTGTGTCAGCTAGCTGTAACCAAGGCATGCTTTCTATCAGTTAATTGCAAAGAGCATGAATAGAGGATTGTTTATGCCTGGACCTGACGACTCCAACTATGTTGCCAGAAATATGCAACTCAGGCTTTTGCAGAAATATGCAAATCCCTAATATATAACTGATAGAAAGCATAACGATTTAGAAATCGTGGTCTTAGAAATACAATGTGTTTAATTAAACATAAAATTAGAAAACTCAAAAATTTCTTTTCAAAATATATTCGCTTATATTTTCCTTTGATTAACATATATTTTTATTTGGATTTCATCTACAGTAGGAAATATAAATGAAATTTATTCCAAATAAGACTCGGTCAACTCATAATATATAGTCAACTGTCCTATATGCTCCATTCATTTTTTTATTAAGCTGTTGTTGCGCTTTTTAATTTTCACACCAGTTTTGAACCGTGCTACTTCTTTAATATATAGCAATTAAGCTATAGAATATTTTGGGTACTAGCCGTTGATCATTATATCAATTTATATTACTTTCTTCCATCGAAAATGGTCCAATGATAGAATTATTCTTGCATAATATATATAAACCAAATAATTCTTCATATCTCATTCTTAAATATTAGTCCCTATCATATTTTCTGTGTCATAAGAAGTGATAATTGTAGATTATTTAATTTAGTGGTGATTTTAAATATCTTGCATGTTTAAACTAATTAAAACTAATTAACACAAATTAAAACTAATTGAGAACTAAATTATACTTTATACATTTCTAACAAATTCTATCAATTTACAACTATTTTGGACTTCAAATAAACTAAAAAAAATAAAGGGACTTGCAAATGTGAGAAGAGGAGGAGAATTTTTGGAGAAAGAGAGAAAGTAAGGAGAGAGAGTGTGAATTTTGCAATGTTTTAAATAGCGATTAGAGCGTCATAGCGGGAAGGCTACAAAAAAAGCTATAGCGAATAACGTAGCTATAGCGGAAGCTATGCTACATAGCAACAAAAATTACATTATATAATTGTACTAAATATCAACATTATCTAAAGTCTCATAGATGAACATCAGCACATACATTATTGCACAAATTTATTAAACTGCATGGTTTCGTCTATCGCCCGTACGTCATGACAGAGACTTGCTTCAACACCGGTACAGCAGCAACGAGAAGAAGAATATTTTTCTTAATTAAAAAGCAAATCTATCTGCTTCAATCTCTGATATACTGACATGTGTGTATATATATATATATATATGTTGTGCATGCCTAGTTTCTAGAACACTTGCTGATCTGAAGTTCCTTTTTTTTTACGAGCATGAACAAATTAAAGTCCAGGTTATTATGAAATTGGGTAATTTTTATCCTGGGTCACATCAGTAACCAGCAATCATGAGTTCTATTGAAATATAAACTTAATTTTCTTTAATAAAGTTAGATTTGAATAAAACTCCTTGATTTTCACAGTGGACAGAATTTGTGGTTGATTAAAACGGGATTTTGAAAGGGCAAACGTTGGTCAATTTAGTGGATGACCTATGGAATTAAAGGTTTGAAATCTAGTTTTTAATGGTAAAAGTTTCAAGTCATTTGGAGTTTCCTAGAGAGTGTTATATATAGGAGGTCAATTTGGGTCCGATGCTCATCGGACTCAAAGTGAGTTCGATTGGTTCGATGACAGTCCAATCTGCTTTAAGATTCGCACCCGCAACATACTATATTAGAAAATATTTAAATATTAATTCTTTCTTTTGCTTGCTCTCCGTCTGGTATTCACTTGTAACATTATTGACTTTCGTTTCAATTGAAATCTTATTTCGATTATTATAATATGTAAAATAATCAAATAGGTACTAACTTTGTTTCTCTTGTAAAATTAATTGTTTTTCTTCTATTCTAATATGTAATACTATGAAGTATGAACTATTTAAAAATGTTACCTTGTAGTCCTTTTTTTTTTTTTATCTTATTTGCACGATTGAAAAAAATATAGACTTAGATAAGTTGTCATTTGGATGTTAACCCAATTTCTCAATGTTGATAATTAGTAGAAATATAGAATATAATTTTTGAAAAGAAAAAAAAAACTATGTACAATAGCTTCCGCTATAGTCACGCAATTCGCGATAGTTTTTTTTAACCTCTCCGATAATTACTATTTAGAACCTTAATGATATTTTATATAATTTAAAATAAAATATTATAATACTATAATTTTGACTCTATTTTTTGTATAAATTTTTTATATAATTCATTTCTATATATGTATTACACCCATAGTTTAAAAGTCTGAGTCTACTTCTTTTACATGACTTGTATTGTCATCTATTGGCTTGATCTTATTAATATATATATATATATATATATATATATATATATATGGGTAGAACTAGGGTGCTCTTGAGTTCACCAAGCCCTTGGTGAACTCAAGTCTAAAACCCATGGGATCGGCTTCAAATGACGAATCCGAACCGTTGAACCCCGTCTACCTTACGAGTGATGCGTCTACATGCAAAAATTTTAAATTTTAAAATTAATTTTGGATAGAGTCAAGTGGTGAAAAAACGTCAAAAAATGAATGCATTAAAATTAATTTATTAACCTTCTAATTTTGACCGCTTGACTTTATCCTAAATTAATTCGAAAATATAAATTTTTTCCATGTAGACGCATCACTTGTAAGGTAGGCGGGTTTCAACTGTTTGGATTCGTCGTTTGAAGTCGATCCGATGGGTTTTAGACTTGTGAGTTCACCAAGGGGCTTGGTGAACTTATGAACACCCTAGTTCTACCCATATATATAAATAGAGATGAGCTATGGTGAGACGTGGAGTAAAACCAAGTTTTTACTCCATGGCACTATATTTCCATTTTGAAAATCCAAACAACCGATCCGAATCATTCAACATGTTCTCTATATTGAAATGTGCTTGGAGACCAAATTTTACATTTTTTGGAATTTTTTTACTATTTATTAAACCACTTTGAAAATCGCTGATCCGGTGGTCCAGTAATTTTTACTGTTTTTTACTGTTCACAGTGGATCAGCGATTTTCAAAATGGCTTAATAAATAGTAAAAAAATTCCAAAAAATGTAAAATTTAGTCTCCAAGCACATTTCAATATAGAGAACATGTTGAGCGGGTCGGATTGGTTGTTTGGATTTTTAAAATGAAAATATGACGTGGAGTACAAACTTATTTTACTCCACGTCTCACCATAGCTCATATATATATATATAATATAATATAATTGTGTGGCCGTAAACCTGTGTACAGTAGGAAATTTAAATGGAATTTATTCCAAATAAGACTTGGTCAACTCATAATATAGTCAACTGTCCTATATGCTCCATTCATTTTTTTTAATTAATCTGTTGTTGCCCTTTAATATTTCACACCAATGCTCTATCAGTTTTGAACCGTTGCTCCTTTAATATAGCACTTAAGCTATTAATATTTTGGACCGAAATTTTTAAATATACCCCTGTCATCAAAATATCACAGTTTTTAGAGAATTTCAGATTTACCGGGCTGCAATGTGAAATAACAGCCTCATTCTTGGAAGCCGTCATTTCATGCCGAAATTTTTATTGTTACCATCAGAAAAAATCGAAATTAAATGAATACCACCCAGTTGGGGCCCTTATCAATACTACCACCCTCGCTAACCCAGTTAGCGCACCAAATAGGGTGGTGCGCGGACTGGGTTGGCGCACCAACCTCTTCTGCCTATTAAGGCACCACCTCAGGTAACTGTGCTCATTCCATTCGACGCAAGGCAGCAAAGAAAATTCTCGCAAAGACCAAAAAGTAAGTTTTTTTCACTCTAGTCCTTTATATTTTTTTAATTTTTTAATTTTTGTAAATTTATTAAATGTTAGGTTTGTTCTGTAATTCAGGTAATTATGATTGGAATTGCTTGTTATTTTGGTGGTGAAGTATTACAAGGGCCCAATGGTGCTTATTACAGTACCCAACCCCAGAAAATGTTCAATATCAGCCCGGATTTAGATTTCAGCGGTATAACTAGGGAAGTGTACCAGGAACTTGGTATTGACCCGAATTATTACGAACTGGTAATTTCCGCCAGGATTAATATTGGCCAAGGCAACCAAACATGGTTCCAACAGCTCCCTGTACTAGACGATAGTAGTTGGGGTTGTATACCCAAATGACATTGAATTTGACAACACCTTTCAAGTTCCTAGAGTTATATGTGGTTGCCAACCCCAGACAGAACCGTAGACAAAACCGTAGATAGAACCCTAGTCGGGGCATGGATCATTCAGTGACGGGTCCTCCTCGGGCCCTAAATTTAGCGGGTACTAGTCGGTCCCCATCCACGGGGGCTGGTCCTAGTCGGGGCTGATCTCGGGTTCCATCCTCCAGCTCTAGCCGGAATCGATCTGAAACCCCAGAACCACGTTATTATACTGACAATACAGACGAGGATCCTGAAGAACGGGAGGCAGAGGAAAATTGGGATGCTAGTGACGACGGTGGGCAGACAGTAGATCACAGTGATGAGGAAGACAATCGTCCCGTGCTGGGTATGCGAAAGTGGCCGATATCGGGTCGTGGAGAGAGACACCCGTTTCCAGCTTTTCATGACACTTCGGGGTTTGAAGAGGCTGACCACATTTTTTTTACGGGTTCAGAGGTTCGTTTTTGAACTTATATGAATTTTTTATTTCTTTGAAAATTTAATAATTTAAATTTTTTGAATTTTCAATTAGGTTGGAGAAAAAACAGAAGTTTCTGAGGGGATGACGTACAACAACAATGATCAAATGAAAGAAAAAATCCACTACTGGCACATAAAGGCAAATATCGAGATCAAACAGACACATAGCGACACAAGCAGGTTGAGGTTTAAGTGCCAGAGTAACAAGTGCAAGTGGGGGTTGGTTGCGAGGGCCACAGGCTTTGGTGATACTTGGGCCATCACGAAGAATGAGGTACCGCACACATGCCACGCAGATGCATCCAGGTCAGATCATGCGCAGTTGACGTCCTCTATGGTCGCCATCTGCATAACACTTTCTTTGGAAAAAAATGCTAATATTACTATCAGAGCTATCAGGGACCTGGTTGCTGAAAGGTACGAGGGCATCGTCCCAAAATACAACAAATTGTGGCGTGGTAGAGAGTTAGCGATTGCCCGGGCATTTGGTAGTTGGGAGGGGTCTTACGGGCTTATTGTCCCTTTGTTGGAGGCAATAAAAAGGGAAAATCCGGGAACTGTGTATGAAGTTGTTTCGAAGTCTTCACCAAAGGCAGGGTATCGGTATTTCATGAGGTTGGCATGGGCATGGGGACCGTGTATAGAAGCAGTAGGTCACCTCAGACCCGTCATCAGTATCGACGCCTGTTTCTTGTCAGGTAGATACAAGGGCAGGTTGTTGATTGTCACCGGATATGATACGGAGAACCAGTTAATCCCACTAGCATTTGAATTGGTAGAGAGCGAAGAGTTTGAGAATTGGGGGTGGTTTATGAAGTGGGTGCGGGATAATGTAATTGGTAGTTGTAGGTTCATGTGTGTGGTCTCTGACCGGCACAAGGGCATAAAAAAAGTGTTCATTCAAGATGATTTGGGTTGGTCAGAGGAGAACGGGCAGTGTGCCCACCGGTTCTGCTCTCAACACGTGTTTGAGAATTTTGAAAAATACACTCAGGATAAGGTTGCTTCTAAATTCTTCAAGATGATGGTTAAAAAGAAGAAGTGAAGAAGATTACAAGATGACCTTGATGCAATTGGAAGGCGAAATCCTGATTGGCTGACATACTTGGATACATGTGGCAAGTATAATGAAAATGACGAGGAAGAACCAGCTAAGCCATGAAAGGTTTATCAAGCTATGGACAACGGGAGTCGTTGGGAAATAATGACCAGCAATGGTTCTGAATCACTGAACAATGTCTTCAAAACTTCTCGCAGGATTGTTATTCACAATTTTCATAGTTTACTATTAATAAAATATTTTAGGTTATCTTTATTTTAACTGTAAATTGTAATTCTCGTAGGTTACCGGTTGCTGCAATTATTGAGGAGACGTTTTACAAGTGTGTCACATGGTTCGTTCAAAGAAGAGAGAAGGCCGTGGAATGCCAACAAGAGGGTCAACTTTTCTCTACTCGTACGCACTTGAAGCTGAACAAGTACATCCAGAAGACTAACAAAATGACCGCGGTTGCCTTCAATAGATCCGGGGAATTCATGGTGACATCACATGGCGAGAAAATCCCATTTGACATAGCGGCAGGCAAATGGGTGTACACGTCCCGAGACTGTAGGTACAAGGTTTATTCGTTGTGCAGAACGACCATGAGGTGCAATGCTCTTGCCAAAAGCCTCAGCTCACCGGAATACCATGTGTTCATGTGATGACAGTGTGTAGAATAAGGTACGAATGTGTGTTAAAATTTCATTATAATCTTGGATGATGAAACTTATAAATATGTGAAAAATGTAGGAACTACGATCCAAATGTCTTCGTAAATTACTATTACAACATTCAAACGCTTATCGACACATGGAGTGGAGCCACGTGTATGAAAATCAAGGTGATTGGCGGCCGCACAAAGGGGATATCTTAACGCCAGAGCACCGGTTAGTGAAGTTGGGTCGGAGAAGACACAACCGGATCCCAATGTGGATGGACATACTGGAAGGAAGGACAAGGGGTCACCAGACCAACAGAGTTACCCTCGAAAGGAATGCGAGAAGGCAAAGGGATGCTAGGAACCGTACCCAATAATGTCATGGTTAGGGCTTTCTGTTTATGTATTAAGGTTAGGGTTTTCGGTTATGTATTATGGTACAAACTTTCGGTTTTGTATTAAGGTTAAGGCTTTCGGTAATGTTTTATGTATTGTGTGTTATGTTTTAATATACTATGACTGCGGAATATGTATCGTTGTGTGTTATGTTTTATCTATGGTGTGTTCTTATGTTTTAATGTATTATGTATTGCGGGATATGATATCTAAAATACGCAACATAAGAAGTAATATGAAAATAATATCTAAATACGCAACATAAAACTAATATCGAAATAACGATCTAAAATACGCAACATAAAAATAATACTGAGTTGGTGCCTTAATAGGCAGAAGAGGTTGGTGCGCCAACCCAGTCAGCGCACCACCTGGTGAGCCAACCCAGTCCGCGCACCAGCCTATTTGGTGCGCGAACTGGGTTAGCGAGGGTGGTAGTATTGATAAGGACCCCAGTAGGGTGGTATTGATTTAATTTTTATTTTTTATGATGGTAACAATAAAAATTTCGGCATTTCATGCTGTGGCCCCACAAAAAAAGAAAGGTTCGGCTAAAACTTTTAATTTTAATATATTTATTTAATACTTTTCAAAAATAGAAAGAAAACTAATAATTTGAATATCTTAGAAAGAACATCAAACAAAATAGATAAAACATCTTATAATTTAGATGTACTAGAAGGACTCCGAAACATTTTTCAGGCAGGATATTTTCTGGCTGTAAAAAAAAATTAAACTATTTCTTGGTGTGTTACTAGAAAAAAATAAAAATGCTTTGGATCTGCATTATTGATCCCGGTTCAAAAGTCATTTCTAGAAAAATAAAAAAATTATCGTGATCCTTCTAGTACATTCAAATTATAAGATACTCCATCTAATTAAAAAAAAAATGATTTGACATTTGTAATGATGGCAATTTTTTTTTTTCAAAATAGATGGAGTATCTTAGAATTTGAAAGTACTAGAAGGACCACGATAATTTCTTAATTAACTAGAAGTTATTTTTGAATTAGGATCAATAATTCAGATCCAAAGCATTTTTATTTTTTTCCAGTAACACACAAAGAAATAGTTTAATTTTGAATAATTATTTTAGTACCTGCGCTACATTACCCGCACTGTACCCGCACTTCTATAACTGTAAGGTTGCGGTCCCCTGTTACACCAAAAAGGTATAGTACAAAGTTTCAGTACAGCAAGCTGTACCTTTTAACCTTTAATACACTTCTGGTTCAGACTGCAAGTATACAATCCTACCGCGTAGTATATCGTCGGGTATCGATCACAGGGACGGTTCAAGTGTTAACCGGACTCTACTTAGATTAATTAAAAACTAGAAGTTGGAAAAGGTTGATTTTGGTTGTTTAAGTTTCCTACAGATTTTAAGACAGTAATAAAGTGGAATAAAGTAGATTAAACTGGTTTTAAACAATAATAAAAAGCGTTCCCAGGGTTAAGACATCATCTCAGTTTTGCCCTCTGACTATCCTGTCCGGGCCGTGTCATTTCCTACACGGGCCGTATCAGTTTACACGGGCCGTGTCATTTTGCTACACGGTCCGTGTCAGCCTCGGGTTAATGCAGCAGCTATTGTTTCTTTGTATCGTTCCTTTGTGTAGGGTTCTACTGACCGGACCTAATGTCTCTGGACCTCAACTCCCGTTTGTTGGTTCATTAACTTGGTACGGAAACTGCAATATATGCCCTCGTCGGGTTCTAGACCTCAACTTTAGTGTATTGGTCCCTACTACCTAGTTGCTTGATTGGTATACTAAAGGTAACTCCTATCCGCCGATAGAGAGTAACTTTCACCTTCCGGTTACTACTTGGTTTCACCTCCCGGATCACAAATCCTACCTCATGTACTTAGGTTGGTTGAAAGACGTTAAAGGGTTCTAATGCTTTCTAGATGTGGCCATTCATCTAGTAACAAACCAATATAAGTCAAACACTACAATCTAAGCAATTAAAATACTACACAATCAATCAAACACAAATTTCAATACAAAGATTCAATAACTAGCATGCAAGACAAAACATTCGATTACATCAAAACCCTAGAAACAAAGTAAATTACTCACTCATAGTTCTAAAACAGCAAATACAAATAGAGATAGAGTTGATCATGACAAAACCCAAAAAGCAAAGAAGATTAATCGAAAACTCGCGTCTTTCGCTTCTCAACTTCGCCTCCAAGCTTAGCCGCCAAAGATGAACCCTAGAACTTGCTCTCCTGTCCCAGAATGACCTTCTCTGGAGAGAAATCCCCATTATATGCTTAATTGGTCGACCTTCCTTCAATAGCCTTCTTTCCAGATTTCTAGATCTGTTTCCGGAATTGCTTGACACGGGCCGTGTCAAATATGTCCGGCCCGTGTAACCTGTGTACTTAGCTCAAATTGTAGATCTTCTCGCAAGCTTTCCGAAAAGTGGTCATACACTCAAAACGGAGTTACGAGTCAAAAGTTATGACTGTTTTAAGTTGGTGTCCTGGTCGTGTCTGTGGTCGAGTCGAGGTTGACACGGGCCGTGTAGAATGTGACACAGGCCGTGTAGAGACTTCAGAATTCCAGATTTCTCCTCGATTTCGCCCGAATCCTGCAAAATAAGAATAAACTTGCAGCAGTACCACATTCTAAAGATATTCAATGAAATACAACTGATTTAATAGATTTAAACACAGGTTTGGTGCAGAAATTGGTCGGAATTATAGGTCAAATAACGAGACATCAAATTCCCCCAAGCTTAAATCTTGCTTGTCCTCAAGCAAAGATCCATACTTAGGTACCGGGTTGGACTATAGTCTTACCTAAATGCAAGTTAAGTTCTTAAATGTGAAAATTTACATGAGTTGCTTTAATCAGGAACCTTGAGAATTCTTTTGGTCTAATTTGGATTTTCCTTGATCAATTTTGATTCACCGCACAAATTGACTAATAAAACTTCAAATTCTGAAATGTTTTAATATTTGCAAAGCTAATTACCCGAATTGATCAATATTTCATTCTTTCACTGAATTTATGCCCTCATTTGTGGTGATTTTTCCCTTTTTAACCCTCCCAAGCTTGGGACAAGCTTAGGTTAGAAAGTCGCGGACTTCATGTGTTGATATATGCAAGAGTTTTTGAAAGTTTTCGAGCTCAAAGGCATCCCGCCGGATTGTGCCAGTACTCGTTTTTTTTTCTAAATTTGGGAGACGAGCTCAAAGGCGCCCCGTAGGACTTATTGCCAGTACTCTTATTTTCTCCATCTTTTCATTTGTTTCATTTTTTCTTTTATTTGCATATACCATGAATACACACATCCAATGATATTCTTTCACACCAATGGATATCCCAATCTTTCTATTTGTTTAAAATCCCAATTCTCTAATTTAAAAGGCACAGTTCAGTTTCAAAAGGCTTTTTCAATACAATTCAAGCTTTCATCTTTTTGATTTCTCAAAACATCCCATCTTAAGCAGTTCTTTGATCAATTATGGGGTTATTTCCAATTCTCAAGGTAATCCAACTCACAAACAAAAGTTTTCAAACAAGTCCCTAATCCTAGCAATCACACAAATTTATCACCTAAAAATGCAAAAAATTTGAAAATAAACATGTCTAAATGCAGATACAGTTTTCTTCTATTCCACCCCCCCAAGCTTGAATGAAGCATTGTCCTCAATGCTTGAATTTACACAAAAAAAAGTAAATAGAAGAAAATATGGAAACTTACTAGATGGTGAGCGAGGGATGAGGCGGGGGCGCCTCACTGGTTGGTGGGAGGTGGATCAAGTGGCACTGGGGGAAGCACCCACTTCTGAGGTACACGGACCACGCGATCAAACTCTTGCATCAGAAGAATCCACAAGATTTCTTTTAAGTCTTTGATCGAGCACCCGATCGCGCCTTTGTGAGCTTTTAATTTCTCCAAGAGCGTAGCAGTCCGATCAGGTTTAAGATCTGCACTTATGATCACAAGACAAGATTTATCTGGGTCCAGGAACTCATACCTGAGATTAGCTGGTAGAGACTTGAGCTCAAGTGTTGGTTGCTCTGTTGGGGCCTTGACACGGTCCGTTCAGATATAAATACTTGGTAGTTCAGATATAAATACTTGATGTGTTCAGATATAAATACTTGATGTGTTCAAATATAAATACTTGATCTGTTCAGATACAAAATTCATTTTAATAAAGTGGCAGTTACAATTTAAAGTTAAAAAAATTAATAACAATCAATTATTAAAAATTATGGTTTAAATTATTTTTTTGAAAAATATATAATAAACTTCCGTTGGACCAATTATTATATATGAGTTCATATAAAACTATAGAGAATACTAATAGATTACAATTAGTGCAACATATACATATTGTCTTTTGTACACATGCAATCCCATTTATCCATATAACATATACTCCTCAAGATCCAATACAATGTTTGTATAAAAGTTATGTCCTTACCACTTAGTAACCATGCAATCAAGGTTTGGCCCAAGTTTGGGCTCATGTTGCCAAAACTCTTGGTTATGATCTAGTTTGAACTAAAATTTCGTACGAAACTAGTTGTATTAGATCCAACATATAAAAAAGAGAGTGCCCATGTGATCCATGACATGATGCCTCTTGGTTAAAGGTCTCCAACATTTCAACTCCAATACTTTTTTAAGATTCTTATTCATCCAACGTAATATAGATATAAATACTTTAGTTCGTAAGTATAAATACCACACCCTTATAGTTATAAATACTTTGTTTCGTAAGTATAAATACCACAAGAATAGAGATATAAATATTACCCGCACATAAGCTAAGTCAACATTTGTTGACAATTTTAGTGGTCCCCACATGCCGTTTGAGTGGTCCCCAAATGAGGGTACGAAGCGAGAATTTTTCAAAAAAAGATGCGGGTACGGTTATTTAAGAAAAATTCATATATCAAGTTCATTGTATAGATATAAATACTTGTCTTGTATAGATATAAATACTTCACAGTGTTACTATTAATACTTGTAAAACAAAATTACAGTTTTGGAATGGTTGTGTGGTCCCCTAATGCGGGTACGACGCGGGAATTTTTCCAAAAAGGGTGCGGGTACGGTTATTTAAGGAAAATTCATATATCATATATGTAGTTCATTGTATAGATATAAATACTTGTCTTGTATAGATATAAATACTTCACAATGTTACTATTAATACTTGTGAACAAAATTACAATTTTAGAACAGTTGCGGTCCCCACAAACAGTTATGGCAGTTTAGGTGCGGGTACAATGCGGGTACCCATATCAGCTTCCTAATTTTTTTTACAACCAGAAAAAATCCTACATGAAAAATGTTTCGGAGTCCTAGTACATCTAAATTATAAGATGTTTTATCTATTTTGTTTGATGTTCTTTCTAAGATATTCAAATTATTAGTTTTCTTTCTATTTTTGAAAAGTATTAAATAAATATATTAAAAGTAAAAGTTTTAGCTGAACTTTTCTTTTTTTGCGGGGCCGCAGCATGAAATGGAGTTGCCATTTCACGTTGCGGCCAAAGTAAATTTGAAATTCTGAGAAATTAGTGGTTTTTTTATTTATATTTTGTTGGCCGAAAGTATATTTAAATTTTTTGTTATTTTGGGTACTAGCCGTTGATCATTGTCAATTTATATTACATTATTCCACAGAAAATGGTCCAATGATAGAAATATTCTTGCATAATATATAAACCAAATAATTTTCTTTATATCTCAGTCTCAAATATTATTCCCTATCATATTTTCTGTGTTATAAGAAATGATAATTATAGATTACTTTAGTGGTGATTTCAAATATCTTGCACGTAATTAAGAAAAGAAAATATATTTTAAAAAAATGTTTCACAACATTGCAATTATTTTTTTAATTTATTTTTTATTTTTATTTTACTAATTTATTTGAGTTTGTCTCAGCATCATTAATTGTAAATGAAACTTAGTAAGCAATTAATTCACTACACAAATAACTACACTGTGCATGCCAGAGAGAATTCAATATCAACATGTTTTTTTTTCGTATCAGCTGGCAATGATAATGCTTGAAATAACAATCTTAATCTGAAGGACTGGTTCACAATTGTTTTTATAGAAAGTATTTAAAAAAAATATAGGGTAATAAATGGATTGTCCTAAGATTTCGATCTCATAGAATGAATAAAAAAAAATTCAGTTCATTTAGGCAATTCTGAAGGCGAAAAAAATTTCGGCTTCTTTAGTTTAGGAATAGAAGTTTCTCGATTTTTCAAAGTTTAGGCATATAATTTTATTATGTAGCATAAGGTGGGTGGTACTGGTACGCTCAATTTAAAAGAAATTAGAATAGGATTTTTTATGAGATGAGATGGATCATGGATGGTATGCTGAAACTTAAAAAACTGGTAAAAAGATTTGTTTTCTTCTATGGAATTAAAATTTCCATGCAATCCATCCATTACCTTATATTATTTTTATATTACTTATATAAATAAAAAATTCTGTTACTGGTCAGCTTACCTTTCTATAGAAGATAGAGAAATTATAACAATGAAAATGGACCAAATGAAAATAGCAAAGCCTGTGAATACTATAGTAAAGTGCAACAAAAGAGAAAGGTCAGGGCCCAAAACAATGTGAAATGGAGCGGTGAAGCTGAAGGAAGCAATTTGACTGTTGAAATATAAAATAGAATTCAAAATTACAACGGCTAGTTTATTTACTAAAATAGAGAATAGTGTACCATAATTAATAGAATAGGAAATAGTGCTTTGTAATTAATAGCAATATAGAATAGCGCATTTTAACGGCTAGTTTTTTATGGCCTTTAAATATAAATAGGGACACTTGTAATCAGAAAAATAAAATTGCAAATATAATTTGTTTTCTTAATCTCTTCTCTCTCTGTCTTACAAAAAATAACATTGACAGACCAAAACTGAACCATGCATAACACAATGCAGTTTCACGAAGGATCAGATATTGAGGCCTTTTGTCAGCCCACAAGTGTGGTGTAGACCGGCGCGATCGCCTCTGTAGATACGAATAAGATCGTGGTGCAACAAATCAATATATTTTATTATACAGATAAGATCGCGAATTGTTACCTTAGTTATTAGATTCAACATCATAAGTCGACCCGGCCATTTTCTTTTATGAAAGATTTCTGACTCAATAAATAATAATTACTTATTACAAGTGACAGATTATTACTGGCCGAATTAATCTAAGTTATCATTTAAGTATACGGCATGACAAAAAAGAAAAACAGGAATCCAACTTTATGTCAGGTTTTTAGATTCCTTTCACTCGTATAAGAAAATATTGAAAGTCAACTTGCTTTTGTCATAGATTTCTTATATAAGAACCATATAATAAATTCCCCCTAATTTATTATATGGTGAAGACCGGGAATTGTGATCTGTAGTTAGATTTCAGCATCATTAAGTCGACCCATTATCTTTTATGAAAGATTTCTGACTCGATTACTAATTAATTGCTTATTACAAGTGACAAATTTTATTGGCCTAATTAATTTAAGTTATCATTTAAGTATACAACATCACAAAAAGAAAAACAGGCATACAACTTGCTGTATATTCGTACTACTTAATTCTGTACTTTAAAAAAAAAAATTCTGGTGCGTTCTCCATTCAAGTATCCAACTTATTAATTACTAAATAAACAATCGACATTAGATAGTTTATGTCATGTTTTTAGATTCCTTTCACTCGTATAAAAAATATAGAAAGTCCACATGCTTTTCTCATGGATTTCTTATATAAGAACCACCAATTAATACTTGAAACCTAGATCCAAGAAGTTGAGAGGCATATCACTTCTCATTCCCTCACAACATGAGCTCAACCTCCCCTGACTACACAACCAACCACATAGAAAATGTGGATCAACTTTTCCCAAACTACCCTCGAGACTTTGTCGAATTTGCACTATTCAACCAGGAATTCTTCGATAACGCTCAGTATGTTTCGCAAGGTGACGAAGGTTCTCCTAATATAGGCTTGTTTGTAGATGAAGCTCCTTTGACAGTACAAGAGAGCACTGACAAGGGTGATTCATGCTCGGCTGTTACAAAGGGGAGAAGAGATCGATCGCAGACAATTGTCACTGAGAGGAAAAGGAGAGTTCGAATGAAGGAGAGGCTCTATGAGCTAAGGGCTTTGGTTCCAAACATTACTAAGGTAATGCCGACTCTATCTCGTGCCATTTCGCAATATGAGCTTTGCTAGCTTTTCATTGTGTTTTATTTGTTGTTTATCTAATCACTAAGGATTAAAGTTTTTATCTAATAATGTTATTGAAGTTATTTCAACTATTTATTATATAAGTTTGAAAACTTCAACAAATTACAGCCAATGTCAATATATCAAAACAAAAAAAGAAGAAAACTTCAACAAATTAAGTTCAACCAAATATTTTATGCATCTACTTTATCAATGTAATCTATGCTCCAAAGATATCATTTAATAACACAAATTATTTTTTAGGAATTTCCATTTGTACCTTCCATTTCAATAGAAGGCGGCATAGTTTAAATAAAAAATTTGATCATTAACTGTAGATGGACAAGGCATCAATCATTGCTGATGCTGTGGAGTATGTAAGGAAATTGCAATCGCATGCGAAGATGCTTGAGGATGAGATTTCTATGCTTGAATTTTCATTCATTGATGAACACCAAGTACTCCAAAATCTCATAGACAGCACTCAATTTGAAGAGAGCACAAATACAACAGCTCGAAATGGTGCAATGATTTGGCAAATAGATGCCTTTGAAATTGGCAACAGACAGTACATGGTAACAATCGAGTGTGAGAATAGAAATCAGGCTGCTGTTTCTCTTTACTCGGCTATTGAGTCCCTTTCGTGCTTTCACTTGGACAACTCCAATCTCACTCTCAACTCCAACAAATTTATTGCAACTCTAACTTTAAGTGTAAGGATGAAACACAATTAAGGATTTTCTAGAAAGCAAAAGGAAAATAAATTTGGGAAACCATTTTACTTATAGCTTTTCTTTTTATTTTTCCCTTAATTATATGCAGATGAAAGAATACGAGGGAGTGATGAACGCGTCCACACTGTATCTAGAATTGGTCGCTGCACTTCTTGAGAAGGGATTCCAGCTTGCGCAGCCACAGTTTTCATGAATTTATGCTACATCTTTTTTCTTATTGTACTTGATCAGTTCCAGTTTCCTTCATTGTGCTTGGTAATTGTATTATAATATTCTCTTCCAAGTTCCAACTAGTATATTGGAAGAATTAAAATGTCACAGAAACTTGTTTGTTTGTAGTGTCTTTTCCAATTTTGGGTTACAAGAAGAGAAGTTGACCTCCTCTTTTGTCTTTACTTCGTCACAAGGACCTATTCTTTGTATCCATCAGACCTCAATCCAATGTACCAGTGTTTTTTTCAGTTGACATGTCGTTTACTGGTATCTTCAAATAATGCAAACATCACATGAAGTTTTTCATGGGAGTTCAATTAATATACGTTGTATTTGTATCAAAGTTTAATGGCAATTCAATTAACATCGATCAGTGCATACATTATCGCACAAATTTATTGAACTGCATGGTTTCATCTCCTCTGATCTCAAGTTTTTTTTTTTTTTTAATGTATCCTGGGTCACATCAGTAACCAGCATCATGAGTTCCAGTTGTACCCCATGTGTAACTTTTCACATATTCTATTGACAGCTTGATTATTCAATTTGTATGATTAGGTTTAACTAGTCATAACTTTTGTGTCAGCTAGCTGTAACCAAGGCATGCTTTCTATCAGTTAATTGCAAAGAGCATGAATAGAGGATTGTTTATGCCTGGACCTGACGACTCCAACTATGTTGCCAGAAATATGCAACTCAGGCTTTTGCAGAAATATGCAAATCCCTAATATATAACTGATAGAAAGCATAACGATTTAGAAATCGTGGTCTTAGAAATACAATGTGTTTAATTAAACATAAAATTAGAAAACTCAAAAATTTCTTTTCAAAATATATTCGCTTATATTTTCCTTTGATTAACATATATTTTTATTTGGATTTCATCTACAGTAGGAAATATAAATGAAATTTATTCCAAATAAGACTCGGTCAACTCATAATATATAGTCAACTGTCCTATATGCTCCATTCATTTTTTTATTAAGCTGTTGTTGCGCTTTTTAATTTTCACACCAGTTTTGAACCGTGCTACTTCTTTAATATATAGCAATTAAGCTATAGAATATTTTGGGTACTAGCCGTTGATCATTATATCAATTTATATTACTTTCTTCCATCGAAAATGGTCCAATGATAGAATTATTCTTGCATAATATATATAAACCAAATAATTCTTCATATCTCATTCTTAAATATTAGTCCCTATCATATTTTCTGTGTCATAAGAAGTGATAATTGTAGATTATTTAATTTAGTGGTGATTTTAAATATCTTGCATGTTTAAACTAATTAAAACTAATTAACACAAATTAAAACTAATTGAGAACTAAATTATACTTTATACATTTCTAACAAATTCTATCAATTTACAACTATTTTGGACTTCAAATAAACTAAAAAAAATAAAGGGACTTGCAAATGTGAGAAGAGGAGGAGAATTTTTGGAGAAAGAGAGAAAGTAAGGAGAGAGAGTGTGAATTTTGCAATGTTTTAAATAGCGATTAGAGCGTCATAGCGGGAAGGCTACAAAAAAAGCTATAGCGAATAACGTAGCTATAGCGGAAGCTATGCTACATAGCAACAAAAATTACATTATATAATTGTACTAAATATCAACATTATCTAAAGTCTCATAGATGAACATCAGCACATACATTATTGCACAAATTTATTAAACTGCATGGTTTCGTCTATCGCCCGTACGTCATGACAGAGACTTGCTTCAACACCGGTACAGCAGCAACGAGAAGAAGAATATTTTTCTTAATTAAAAAGCAAATCTATCTGCTTCAATCTCTGATATACTGACATGTGTGTATATATATATATATATATGTTGTGCATGCCTAGTTTCTAGAACACTTGCTGATCTGAAGTTCCTTTTTTTTTACGAGCATGAACAAATTAAAGTCCAGGTTATTATGAAATTGGGTAATTTTTATCCTGGGTCACATCAGTAACCAGCAATCATGAGTTCTATTGAAATATAAACTTAATTTTCTTTAATAAAGTTAGATTTGAATAAAACTCCTTGATTTTCACAGTGGACAGAATTTGTGGTTGATTAAAACGGGATTTTGAAAGGGCAAACGTTGGTCAATTTAGTGGATGACCTATGGAATTAAAGGTTTGAAATCTAGTTTTTAATGGTAAAAGTTTCAAGTCATTTGGAGTTTCCTAGAGAGTGTTATATATAGGAGGTCAATTTGGGTCCGATGCTCATCGGACTCAAAGTGAGTTCGATTGGTTCGATGACAGTCCAATCTGCTTTAAGATTCGCACCCGCAACATACTATATTAGAAAATATTTAAATATTAATTCTTCCTTTTGCTTGCTCTCCGTCTGGTATTCACTTGTAACATTATTGACTTTCGTTTCAATTGAAATCTTATTTCGATTATTATAATCTGTAAAATAATCAAATAGGTACTAACTTTGTTTCTCTTGTAAAATTAATTGTTTTTCTTCTATTCTAATATGTAATACTATGAAGTATGAACTATTTAAAAATGTTACCTTGTAGTCCTTTTTTTTTTTTTATCTTATTTGCACGATTGAAAAAAATATAGACTTAGATAAGTTGTCATTTGGATGTTCAAAATATCTTAAGCATCATGATTCATGACATAATCTATTTTTTTCTCTATTCAAATTTTAAAATAACCTAGACAAGGGTCACTACTACAGAAAAAGAGATTGCACACGGACATTAATGGAAGAGCTACACAGATTTCCTGCCGTGTTTAAAGCCAGGGTGTATGAATAGGTCAGAAACTACACACGGATATTTAACCGTGTGTGATTATAATGATTTCTACACGGATATCCCCTAATTAACCGTGTACAAAGACCTGCCAGTGTCGCTCTCCAAGTTACCGAGCTACACGGTTATTCCCTAATTAACCGTGTACGTTTACTCTTTGTACACGGCTTTGTATTAAAAGTCCGTGTAGCTATCTTAGCTATTATACACGGATTTTTCTAAAATATCCGTGTATGATTACTATTGCACACGGATTTGTATTAAATGTCCGTGTAGCTCTCTTAGCTATTATACACGGACATTTGTTAAATATCCGTGTGCAATAGCTAATTTTTTTTTTGTTTTTTCTATCGTACACGGACGATTATGAAATATCCGTGTATAATAGCTAATTTTTTTTTTTTTGTATATTTTGTTTTTGGGCTAGCCTCCAGCTTTGCTAGCTAATTTTTTGCGACAGAAATTATACAAAATTCCATATAGCAATAAATTCATTCGAAACAGATTAATTAGCAAGAAATTCATATACTAAATTTATACAAAATTCATATAGCAATAAACATATTAATTATGTCACTTATGCACTAAATGATTATGATGCACGAACGATCAAGAAATTGGACTAAATAATAGAAAGATAGATTTCGGTTCTGAGATCACACAGATTCTCAATTCTTTGATAAAACTATTATAAAAACAACAACTGCCTCTGCCAAAAGTCCTGACGGCTGTTTAAATACAAACCCTAAACAAAAATGCATAAAAGATACATAAAAGATACATAAAAGACCCTAAAAATGCTAAAATTATAAAGAAAGGTCCAAAAGTTCAGATCCGACGGTCGGATCGCGAATCTGAGCCCGCGGAATGCGAAACGGATCATAGATCGGTTTCAAATCCGGCTTTGGGTTGTGGAGTTCCTGTCAAAATTTCAGCCCGATCTGACGGACGGATCAAAAGTTACACCCCTTTTTCTGAAACATGCGCAGGCCTTGGTTAAACACATCATGAGTAAAGCATAGAACAGATCAATTGCAATCATAGGAAATTAATATGAAGTACATACCGCTTATTATCTCAGATCTCAGCTGCTGGCCTCGATCAATTCGCAGAAATCTGATAGGAAAAAGCTCAGTTCAGAGAGATGTACTAAAAGACTTGATCAAAACGGCGCTGAAAGGGGAATACATTAAAACCCTACACTTTTATACACGGCTATTTAGTTATAAATCCGTGTAGCTCTCCAACTAAACATACACGGCTATTTAGTTATAAATCCGTGTACAATTCTACAATTTCTACACGGATATATTATCAAAAATCCGTGTGTATATTCCTACACGGCTTTGTATTAAAAGTCCGTGTAGCTCTCTCAATTATTTGCACACGGACCTCTTTACACACGGATATTTGGTTTCTAATAAACCGTGTAGCTCTCTCTAATAATTCTACACTGATTATTAACTAATTATCCGTGTAGAAATCGTGCAGATCTTTTGAACAAGTAAAAAATCATATTTGGTACACGGTTTTTAATAAAATTGTCAAATCCGTGTACAATGTGCAGTGTACAAAGCCAGTTTTTGTAGTAGTGGGTTTCCTTCTCAGTTTGGGCAAATTAAAAGATCTGTAGCAACAAAGTTTTTAATTGATTTCGGTTTGGACTTTTATTTAACTTTTTTGGGTCATTATTTAAAGCCCATAAAAATTGCCTAAAAAACCCATTATGCATAGCGCGCGCTATTTGCGCTACACGCACGCCATAGCGGACCGCTATTTCTGCTATAGCAGCCGTAGCTCAATTAGTGCATTTTGATGCTATAGCTTAGCGTTTAGGATCCAAAAACGCTATAGCGCCGCTATAGCGTGCTATTTAGAACACTGGAATTTTGTGAGAATAAGAGTTTGAAAAAAACGGAATCCTTGCCATTCTTTTATAAACACCCGAACCGGCCATTTTTTTGCCAGTTGGGAAAAAAATTAAAACTAGCTAAAAAATAGCAGGTTTCGACATTTTTAAAAATACCCAGCTAAGCTGGGTATAATTAATATTTTTTATTTAATTTTGGATATTAATAAAAATATCGGCTGTCGCACGACCGAATTTTTAATTTGCTATCCTGCATTTAAAAAAAATAATAACACTATATCTAAATATTGTCTAAGCACGAAATGAAAAAATCCGATTGTGTGTTCATTTGTTCAACCTAAAAACACACGTTTAGACGGTATAGAATTATCAAATATATTATTATTCGAAATCAGATTTTCTCTAATTAGCTATATGAGTGTACATTATTCGTAAACGATCTTTTACTATTTATATTGCTCCCTATATTTTTATTTTTTTGAAAAACTTGGCAGGAGCTGCCATTCGGATTCGCACTCATAAAATATCCTCTAACTACTTTTTTTTAATATATAATTAGCATATTTATACTAAAATACGCTAAATTACTTGAAATTATGTTGAATTACACTATATTATATTATATTACGCTAAAATACGGTTAATTACGCTAAATTACATATGAATAGGAACGATATCTTCACTGAAAAGACGAAAAACAACGGCGAAACTTCAAATGGTCATAAAACGGCGCTCGAGTGTCCGATTTCAGCAAACGACCAATTTTCGGAAAGCTTGTGAAAATACGCATGCGTCCGTGACCACTAAGTCATTTTTTTGAAATTCAGAATTGCCAAAAAACAAAGGGGAAGAGCCTCAAAACTTGAGTTGAAGTTTCCGATTAAGATTTTCATTTCTATTATTCAATCCAAGTAGCTCAGTAAATTAGTTACATAATGAACTTGTAGACTACCAATTTTTACTATTTTCTGATTTTTTTTACTATTTTTTATGATTCATGAAAGATGGCACAAAATCAGCCTAATTTAGCGTAATTTGGCGTATTTCAGCATAATTAGCGGAGTTATTGTAATTTAGCGTAATTTAGTGTAATTAATTTATTGTAATATAGTGTAATTCAACATAATTTCAAGTATTCAGCATAATTACGGTGTTAGATTTCTTTATTTTGCTCTTCTTAGTGTCTAAAAAAAAAAAACCCTAAACCGAAATGCCAATTCGGTTTAGGCTAAAAAAGCCCTAAACTGAATTGCCAACTCGGTTTAGGGAGAGTTACACACAAGGCCACACAGTTGGTTGTGGGGAATTGTGAAAAAAGTATAAACCGAATTGGCAATTCGGTTTAGAAAAAAAAAACCTTCAAACCGATCGAAATGGCAATTTGGTTTTTACGGTTTTTGTAAAAAAATCAGTAATCAAGTTGTTTTTTTAAAATTAATTATTTTAATTACGTTTTATAAAAAAATCCAATTAGGAATATAGTAATTATTTCTTTTTCAGACTAGTCTAGGTAGGCACTAGTGAGTACATTTTCTTTCCATCGTAGGTTGTATATTTTTGTGATTGGAGTAGAACTAGGGTGCTCTCGAGTTCACCAAACTCTTGGTGAACTCAAGTCCAAAACTCATCGGATCGGCTTCAAACGACGAATCCGACCGTTGAAACCCGTCTACCTTACGAGTGATGTGTCTACATGCAAAAATTTTAAATTTTGAAATTAATTTTGCATAGAGTCAAGTGGTCAAAAAACGTCAAAAAATGAATGCATTAAAATTAATTTATTAACCTTCTAATTTTGACCACTTGACTCTATGCAAAATTAATTTCAAAATTTAAAATTTTTGCATGTAGACGCATCACTCGTAAGGTAGAGGGGTTTTAACGGTCGGATTCGTCGTTTGAAGCCAATCCGATGAGTTTTGGACTTGAGTCCACCGAGGGCTTGGTGAACTCGAGAGCACTCTAGTTCCACTCTTGTGATTGATATATTAGTCGATGATTTCCACCAATTCATAAACCAACAAGAAAATAATGAAAGTAATGTTGTTTGGAAATTATTTCTTGGTTGGAATATTAATTGGTTTGATGATTGTACAGCATTATTAGTGGTTCTTGATGCATAAAGACTATATCCAAGTCAATGATATGTTACTTTATTTACTATCTCGAGTTTTTTAAAAAAAAAAAGTGGTAAAAGAACTAATTGTATTAAAAAGGATTTTTTTTTTTTTGGCACATTGGTTTCATTATTTTCCTGGGGTGCACTGGCAGTGAATTAGTGCAAGTCAAGAAATTGTCTCCTGCCATTTGATTTATTGCAATTAAGAATTAAATATTTTCATTACAAGTTTGAACTGTACGTAGTTTCAACCGATATTTTTATTAATAACCCAAAAAAAAAACAAATTATCAAATCTGGCCCCACCACAAATTTATTTTTAAATCTATCCCAACCGCCCGTCGGCTGGGCGGTCCACTTTCCCCACCTGACCGCCCAGCATATGGGCGGTCCACTACCTTGATCTGACCGCCCAGTAGCTGGGCGGTCCGCTATAAAACCCCTATAAAAGGGATTTTTCTCTCTCCTGATGAGCACAGTATTCATTCCAAGTTTCCAACAAATTTCCAGAACCGAATGAGAGAAAGAGAGGCGATTTTGAGGCGAGTAGAGGTATGGACAGTAACAAATGAGGTAAGAAAGCGAGCAACCGAGATCGTGGCGTAGCGAGAGGAGGGTCAATTAGTGATCGAGGTAAAAATGAGGAAAAAAAGTACAAGTGTCAAATATGTCGTGATTTTTTTAATTGTGAGACATGTAAGCTGGAGGAATGGAGGAGACGACATGTTCAGTATGAAATTTCAGACGATGACTTTGTGGAAAACCCCTACGGCTTTGGTTTGAAAAAGAAGAAAGTTTATCCAGAGCCTCCAGCATCGGACGATAGGTTTGTTCCGTGTACTGGTAAGGCTACCACTTCGTCTGCTGTGACTGATCCAGATCAGGCAAACTCTCATGATGACTTTGTGCCATGCACTTTCAAGGCTCGTTGTAAGAAGTAGATTTTTTAGGAATTTATGTTGTAGAATTTTTAGGAATTTATGTCGTAGACTTTATTTCATTAGTTTTGTGTTTGTTTATATTTTATGTTGTTAGTTTTTGTATACGTAATTAAGTAATAAAAATAACAAAAATGAAGCATATAAAATAATCGAGGCAAATAAAAAATTGCATAGTTCACAAACTACCAATTAGAATAGTTCACAATATACATCTAAAATAGTTCATAACATAATTTAACAAAACTTTGTAATCAGCGACGACGGTCGAACAAACTCAAAATACGACGTCTTGGTCTGGGTTCAGCTGGTTGTGCGGCACTACCAGATGTCTCTCCATGGCTACTACCGGTTCCTGGGCTTTCATGAGTGCGGTGGCTACTACCGGTTCCTGGGCTTTCATGAGTGCGGTGGCTACTACCGGTAGCCTCAGCAACAACTCTAGCATTTTCTCTTTCGTTGGCTTCGTTAATGGCATCTGCATTGTATTCCAGTTGAAATAAAATCAAAATAAAATATAAGTAAACAAATAAAATATAAGTAAACAAATAAAATATAAGTAAATAAATAAAATCAACCGTACCTGCTCGCTACCTGTCAGTTGTTGAACGTCGGACCTGATGTCCCATTCGCCTACCTTCCATCTCGTCCATGGTCATTACTTGACGCTTGTGGGGTCTTCTTCCTTTTCTGATCCACCCGCTTGCGGGACAGACTCTATCACCAACATAGGGCGGTCACTGATACTGGTTGGGATAAGGATGGAAAGATGCACCCCAAGTACTCGCAAGGTAATCGGTACGGTACATGTCAGCGACATAATCATCCTCAGAGAAGTTTCTCTCTCGGCACACCGCCATAACATGAGAACAAGGTAGGTGGGCCAATTAGATTCCTTGGCAAGTGCATGTTACAGTATTGTCAGATGCAAAAATAACAACATACTTGAACATCCTTTTCACAAACTCCATAGTCCCATCCGGTCTACGGCCGGTTGGAGCAAACTCATCTGGACAATGCACTTCGAATTCCAATTGGTTATCCCCGTACGAGACAACTCTCATAGCTGCACCTTTCTCCCTATGTTTCCTTAGTTTCCCCTCCACCCTTGTTGAAAACGTTTGATTCCTGGACAGTAATTCAGAAAATATAAGTCAACAAATAAAAATATATATACCTTGGCAAAATCTCTGAATAAAATATACATACCTGGACAGTAATTCGAGGGCTTTAACACGCCATGCAACAAACCATGCATTTAACTTGTAGAAGGTGTCCTCCACAATTGTTGCCACGGGCAACTGCCGGCTCTGCTTGAAAACAGCATTCAAGGACTCAGACCCATTTTTGGTCATAATTCTCCATCGGAAACCTCTATCACGGGCTTGCAATATCTTCTCATATGCGGGTGGCTCAGCCAGATCGGGGGGATTATTTTTTCCCACCTTAAGTAAGGACAAATTTGCCTTTGGACAGTACTGCAAAAAAAAAAATTCAGATGAGAAAATTTAAGTAAATAATTCAGAAAATATAAGTCAACAAATAAAAATATACATACCTTGGCAAAATCTTTGAACATCTCTTCCACCCTTCTCGGCTTCTTCTTCTTGCAACCAATTCTGAATGTATCTGCAACCCATTTTTCAGATCCGCAGTTCTTGTGTAGGTTGTCTGTAACATGTTGCATACACAACCTGTGCAAACAATCGCCGTTCGCTGTCGACCACCCGAAATCTAGGCGATCAAAAGCATATTTGATTCCTTTGTGCTGGTCTGATATGACACAAAAGAACCGGTCGCCAACCACTTGTCTTCTTACAAACCTTATGAAAAATTCCCAGTTTTCCCCGTCCTCCTTCTCAACAATTGCAAAGGCCAAATGCAACAACTAGTTTTCAGCATCATATGCACATGCAATCAGCAGTCTCCCGTCGTAACGGCCAGACAAGAAGCATGCATCTACACTGATGACCGGTCTAATGTATGGCACAGCTTGAATACATGGACCGAACGCCCATGCTATGGCCTTGAATTGCAATGCGTTGTCGACAGTCGGTACGCTTATATTCCAACATTCAAAGACAGTGCCGGGATTTGTACTTGCTATGGCCTGTAGCAATGGTGCAAGCAAGTTGTATGAACCATGCCAGCTACCGAACATTCGGCAAATCGCAAGTTCACGCCCTCTCCACAACCTGTTGTATTTTGGGACGGCATGCTTGTAAACGCATTTGACATGTCTAGCGACCTCCTTAAGGCTCATCGATGGGTCCTCCTTAACGTCATTCTCAATTACATCGGCAATAAGTGAAGCCGTAAGCTGTGCATGATCTTTCCTTGATGACGCAGCCTTGCATGTGTGAGGTGGTTCACACTTCTTAATAATCCATGCCTCGCCCTTACCCACAGGGGTTGCATATAGACAAAAGTGGCAATGCTCTTCGTTGGCACAAACAATTACTAACCTTCTTCGGTCACTTTTTTCAATTCTGCACTCCCAGTTGCTGTGAACATGGACCTCATTTATTTTCTTCACAAGTTCATCTATGTTGGTGTAAACCTGCTGTGGAGCAAGCTCTTGACTGTACCTGACACGCGGCCCAAAAAATGAGATGTTTGCCTCTTCAAAAGCAGTGGTATCGTTGAATGTGGGGGCACGGATGCCTATCTGTCCGACCTCTAATTGAAAATCTGTCTTCCTTAGGTAAATAATCTCCATCGCCTTCTGACAGGTGATCAGAATTCCAATCCCCTTCCCATTCGTCACATGTTTCCACATTTCTTTGTGGTACGGCATCGAGCTCAGCATCAAGGTCAAGGTCTCTCCGGGTAGCAACGGGTGACACTATAGGTATTGATGGTGGTACGGATGGAAATTTGGGTTGGATTGGGTTTTCAGGAGGAGGTGGTGGTGGTGGTAGATCAGTGGTAAAATCAGGTACATAATTCTCATAAACGGGTGATACGGGCGGCTCATAACTCGAGTGGCGGGGGTTGTCATACCTCGAGGGGCGGGGGTTGTCATAACTATAGTGACGGGGGTTGTCATAACTAGAGTGGCGGGAGTTGTCATACCTAGAGTGCTCATGACCCGAGTTGTCATAACCCGAGTGCTCATAAACTCGAGTGACGCGGGTTGTCATAACCCGAGTGATCATAACCTCTATTTTTCCTAGATGTTCCAACCCCGGGTTCACGCTGAACTCTCCTGGAATATAAGTCCATTACCATTACCCCCTGTGACTCAAAAGTCTTGTAAACACTCCTCCATAACGACTCATCTGTTATTGGATACCTAGTATAGTAAGGTCTACCACCACTTACTGTGTTAATCCGGGTAGCTAAATCTATATCACACTGGTTGGGGTTCACACCGATCTTTTCATACACTATTCCCTTCAGTTCAACAAATGACGTATTTTCATTTACCTCGAAGCCGTAGGCTGCTTCCTTAGTGTACTGTGCTCCCTCCGCACCCCGGGTAAACTTCTCGCCCACATACAGTGCAACCAACATATTTCCGTTCTGGAATTACTGTTCTCAAATTACCGTTCTGAAAATACTGTTCTGGAATTACTGTGCTGGAATTACTGTTCACAATCGCCTCAAAATCACCTCTCTTTCTCTCATTCGGTTCTGGAAATTTGTTGGAAACTTGGAATGAATACTGTGCTCATCAGGAGAGAGAAAAACCCCTTTTATAGGGGTTTTATAGCGGACCGCCCAGCTGCTGGGCGATCAGATCAGGGTAGTGGACCGCCCAGATGCTGGGCGGTCAGGTGGGGAAAGTGGACCGCCCAGCCGACGGACGGTTGGGGTAGATTTAAAAATAAGTTTGGGGTGGGGGCAGATTTGATAATTTGTTTTTTTTGGGGTATTAATAAAAATATCGGTAGTTTCAACCCATGCAATCCCCAAAATACTGAACCATAAGCTCGACAGCTGTACTGTAAAATATGTATACAAATTTTCCAAAAGATCCGTAGTAAACATAATATTTTTGTTCCATGTGCATTTGATTTTCTGGGCTATCTATTTGTTAATCTTTTTATAGCAGCTTTTTTTTTTTTGTCATTCAAATATCGTTATAATCTACGTCCAAAATAAGACATCCATTGAAAGAATTTTTTTTTTTTTGCTGAAAGATATAATAAATCCTGGCGGAGTTCTAAGTTCATTTTTTTCATGACTTTGGTGAAAATGGAGTGGATAATATCCGATCCATATTCAAAAAATTAGATATGAATATTCGATTATTCTAATATCTGTGTAGATACGGATATAATTTTACATTTTAATTATCCGTATCTGAATAGTAGATATATATCATATAGTTTAATATATATTATGAACAAAAAAAAATGTTATTCAAAATTATAATTAGATAAATATTATGAACTTTGATATTTTTTTAAAAATATTTATATATTTTTTTTAATAAAAATCTAATCCGATTCGTATGTGTATCCGAAAAAATAAAAACAGATATAGATATGATTTTACCATTATCCAATCCGTTTTCACCCCTACTTTGCCATGTATTTTTCTTTTTTAGCAATTCCTTTTACTTTAACATTTTCCTGACTTTAGAACCATTAGAAGACTAGCTATTTTTCACAAGACCAACATTACAAAAGAAATTGCAATGTTAGTCAATTGGGAAATAGCAAGTCTTCTGATGGATCTAAAATCAAGAAAATGTTATAGTAAAAAGAATATTGTATTGGTTTTTTCTTTTCTTTTTTGTTGGGGAGAATCTTTTACGCAATGTAGTTTGATTGCAGCTCTGTCAGGTTACAAGGGTGGACTTGTCTTGTCAATCCAGACTACAGGTTAAATGCTAATTAAGAAGAGATTTCCCAGATATTTTATTTGTGTTTTTCAATGTAACGTAACTTTCCATATATACTCTTGCAAAGTCATGTGTATGAAAATAAATTTCGAAGGTGTTCAGTCAATATTTAGTTGCGTCTTGTGAGGAAACCCTGCTTTAATTTACCTTTTTCCAGAACCCCCTCCTCGGATCCTGGAAATTTATTTACCTATTTCCAAAGGAATCAAATCCTCGGATCCTGGAAATTTACTTACCTATTTCCAAAGGAATCAAATCCAATTTTGAATTGACACATGGAATCTCCTTTTATCTCATTAATGAAGATCTTTATATGTAATTAATTTATTTATTGTGGATTTGATTCCTTATTTTAAATTGGAGAAAAACTCCACACCCTTGAGAGATACAAGGTAACAATTTAGAAAGTTATTTTTTTATTAGTTGTGAAATGGAACGTGAAGAGAGATGAAAGAAGAAAGGAAAGATCCACAATAAATAAATTAATTACATATAAAGATCTTCATTAATGAGATAAAAGGAGATTCCATGTGTCAATTCAAAATTGGTTAAATTTGATAGTCGGCAGGATTCTCCTGCTCTCATGTGGGCAGAGGATTTGATTCCAATATATAAATGGACTTGGTAGGTAATTGATATTGCGTTTCGTAATAGGTGGGTCCAACCCCGGCCCCACCGTCAGGAAGATTGAGTCAGATGTGAAGTGAAAACAGCAGTTGCATGAATCAAGGGAAGAAAGCTCTCTGATCTTTGGTTGAGTAGCGCCATGAGCAAATTAAGATGGTGCTTAACAACTGCACTGTCTCTTTTCTTTCCACTTTAGACAACTAAATATACAACAAAAAATAATTCACATGACGTACGTATGTCTACTTTTCATAGTACAACAATTTTCAAATCTTAAATTGAAAAAAAAAAATATTATTTATATTAAAAAAATATTTTTTTAGATTTTTTTTAATTATTTAAATAAGGTGTGTATTAAATTTGAGCAAATTTGAAATTTTGATCAAACAACCCTCATAAAATCATTAGAACTTCGTAGTTAGAAAATTTAAATTGTTTGATGAGAGGCTAAATATCTTTTTTAGTTGATTCAAATTTGATACACGTATTATTTTACAAATTAAGAACAAAGTTATTATTTTTAGTGTTCTAATTGAATTAGGGTTCTAAATAGCTAGCTAGTGCTTTAGCTTTTTTGGACCTTAAAAACTATAACGCTATCAATCGCTTTCCTTTTATCAGGGTTCTAAATAGCTAGCTATAGTTGCTAAATAGCTTTTTCGGACCTTAAAAGCGATGACGCGATAATCGCTATTTAAAACCTTGAATTGAATAGAACTATGGTGTCCTTTGGTGAGCTTAACTCCAGAACTATGGAATTAGCTTCAAATGATGAATCCAAACTATTGAAATTAACTGATCTATTGCATGAGTCATGTGATTACAACCTAACTCCACAACCTGCCAAATTAGCTTCAAACGATTTATTCAATCGTTGAAACCGATCTATTGCGTGAGTTATGCGTTTACATGGAAATTTATAAATTTTAATTAATTTAGTATAAATTCAAGCAATAAAAAAATATTTATAAGTTCATTTTAATGTATTCATTTTTCATTATTTTTTGACCAGTTGACTCTATGCTATATGAATACAAAAAAAATATAGAATTTACATATAATGTATCACTCGCATATATAGTAGATCAGTTTCAATGATTCAGATATGTCGTTGGAAGTCAATTCGACATATTTTGAAGTTAAGCCCGTCAAAAAGCTGGATGAGCTTGAAAACATTCCAGTTCTACTCGTTATAATTTAAATAATATTTTTCAAGATGAGAAATATCAAATAAATTTGAGAGAAATTTACTTAATTTATGTTGTTATATATCTTTATATCTTATCACCCATTTATAATTATGGCTAAACAGTCATTTTTGTCGTACTTGCTGATGTTAAAGGTGTCGGCAATGGGAGAATTTCATGAAATGCAAATGATTGGAGAATAGTTTCTTCATTTGAAGCTTTTAGTTTTTTATTATTTTATTAAAACAGTGGAGATATACTTATCCATCCCGACATTTTTATTAATATCCAAAGTTTAATACAAATTATTAATTATACCCAGAATTCGATCCAATATCGAAAAATACCCAAATCGGCCAGAAAATGGCCGGTTTACTCTTTTTTTTTTAAAACCCACAAAAACCCCCATATATACCCCTTATTCTCTCTCTCCTCTCAAATTCTCTCATCTCTCAACCGAATTCTCTCTTCTTTGAGGTAATTTTTTTTTATCTAATTTAATTTTTAATTTATTTATTTTAGGGTTTAGATGTTAGAATTTAAATTATGTTGTTGTAATTTAGTGTATTTAGCTAAGTTGACCAATATTTAGTGTATTTTGGTCATTTTTACCATAATTAGGTTGATTAAGCGTAATTTAGTGTAATTACCACAGTTGTCCAATATTTAGGATATTTTGGCCCTTTTTACCATAATTAAGCTAATTAAGCTTATTTTACCAAAATTAGCACGGTTAACCAATATTTAGGTTATTTTGGCCTTTTTTTACCATAATTAGGCTAATTAAGCGTAATTTTATCGAAATTAGGTTATTTTAGACATCAGGATGCCTAGAGCACGGCCTACCCCGCTTCCAGTAGTGGACGAGCCGATCAGTACCAGCAGCACGGAGCACATCAGTCATCTCCTGTGGATTCCCCACCGCGAGCACCGAGTCTCACTAGCTTCTCGTGAGGTACGTTCCTTTTTTTAGATTTTTTTTAAATTTTGTTGGGTTTAAATTTTATTATGTTATCACCATGCAGAATACATTTTTCAACGCAGGACACGGGTCTGTTAGATGTGAAGTTGCGGTGTCCTCACATGCAGTATTACGATATGATGGCCCCGTACCTCATCAGCCTGGGTCTCTACTAGGTTGTGGACATCGTGCGGACAGAGAAAAGCATCATCCATGCTTCTCTCATTGCTGGACTGGTGGAGCGATGGCGTCCTGAGACGCACACGTTTCACATGCCATTCGGAGAGATGACGGTGACTCTCCAGGATGTGAGTGCTCTTTGGGGTTTGCCTATCCGTGGCACACCCGTCTGCGGCGTCTCTAACAGCACCAGATTCGTAGGTGATGTCGAGGAGTTGTTGGGAGCTGATCCGGCCTATATCATTGGGGACAATGGGAGGTCCAAATTTCATTTGCGGATGACGAGGTTACGACAGCACTTCAGCACGGGTCTCTCGGCAGATTCCACCGCGCTGGAGATTCAGAGGTAAATTTTATAACTTGTTTCTATTAATCAATTTATAATACAAGGATTATATTAGAATTTTTATATGTTTTGTATTGCAGGTATACACGGGGCTACGTGATGGACCTTTTTGGTTCTGTCATGTTTCCTGATTCTAGCGGTGATCATATGCCGATGATGTATCTCCCGCTGCTGCGAGACCTTGAGCAGCCGGAGCGGTACAACTGAGGTGGGGCTGTCCTGGCGTATCTGTATTCCCACCTGTGCCGTAGTAGTGAGGTAAGTCACCAACTGTTACATTATGATCCTTGAATAAATAAAAATATACAAAAAGGGCCTAATTGTAAAGATTTTTAAGTAATGCAATATTATAAACTTGGGGGACCTATGTGCAAAGGTTCCAAATATTAAAGATGACACCTATCTTCTTCTCTTGATATTTCCATTTGCACACTAATTTCGTGAGAGGGCTAGGTCTTGGCTGAACCAAAGAGAGAAAGAGAGAGAGAGAGAGAAATCGAGCGTGAAATCTGATCGAAATTGTCAGAAATCGGAGATTCGAGCTAAATAGACGATCGTGCTCAATTCTAAAGCTTCAATTTGGTATATTCTTCCTTCCTTGTAATCTTTTGAAAACCCTAATTTGTTTGATTTGTGGTATTTCTTTGAGAATTCGAATTAAAGTTCGATTGATTTGATATAACTCGATATTCGGTTTGATGTGTATTGAATCGAATGGATTTGCTTGTGGAATTGGAAATGGAATTAGGGTTTGGTAAAATAGTGGGATTTGTGGAATTTCTGAGCTTTTCAGGTGTTATGCACCATTTGGATCTGAATAGATCGAGTTATAATCGTTTGAACATCTCGATTCGTGTTATTTGATTAAATCATCCATTTGAGTTGAATTTTGGAATTAGGGTTTTATACCAATTGAATTCATGGTTTAATTGTATCGGTTCTTGATAACTTAGAGGTGAATATACCATGTCGAACCATGTCGAATCGATGATACGTAACAAGGGTTAACCATGTCGAACCTCGATCGAAACAAGTTTAACTAGACATAAAAACCAGCTTCTGTGTGATTTATTGCGGACCGAAACCACAAGTATTGCGGGCCGCAAGGGAACAGGGACTTAACCAAAACCTCGGACTGTTCTGTGTTGTTGTTGCGGGCCGCAACATATCCATTACGGGCCGCAATAAATATAGCATAACAACATACTCTCTGGAAAAACTGGTTGCGGGCCGCAACAGAACCATTACGGGCCGCAATAAAGGTAGCAGAACAAAATGCTCTCTGGAAGGTTAGGCTACGGGCCGCAACAGATTATTTACGGGCCGCAATAACACCCAGATTTGCTGCAAATGTATATTCTGTGTTGTACAAACCTAATTGGTTGAACCATTACCTAAACCTATACCATTAGGACCCGAATACGAACCCTAAACCGTGTTTAACCTAATTTAACTCGATTTAACCTACGGGATACCAATCGAATGTTTTAATCGAATCTAAACATATAAATAGGTGGTAAACCTACGAGGCATCGGATCTCGGGATCATTCGAGACGCCTGAGCCTTAGACGTGTACGCTATATACTCAGGTGCGGGGTTTCTGGACTTGTTTGATAGTTTATATTCAGAATTAAACTGTGTTTCGATTGACATGTTGATTATTGGTTAAATTGCATTATCGAATCGTGTTGCATATGCATTGCATTGCCCAAATTAATTAAAACTCGAATTGTTTTATCTGATTGATCTGCATGCTGGTATGGTTATTATTTGTGTGTTGATCTCAATGATCTAATTTGGAATTAAAAGTCACCGTGATTTATATCACCATCGGTTGGTGGATATGGTATTACCGTCTCCCATCGTGGCGACGTCACCCACGGGGTGAATCCGGATTTGTCAAAGTCTATGCATGGACTTTGACGCCCAGTATTCTAAAGCTTTAGATCGTCTGGCCCTCGGCAGTTCCCAGTACCGGTTGGGACGAGGGGTAAGTGACTCTGTATTATGAATTTGATTATGGGTGACTTGTGTATCGGAGGCATTACCCAGGGGGTAATGCGTTTGAATGGTCAATTGGTTTTTAATGAATTTTCCGGATATGAAATGGAACCAGACTTTAATTAAACGGTTAAGCCTGTAACTACCAGATATTCTGAGCTCGAGTTAAACCAAATATTGTGAGATTGAATTTCGGTTTGGCAAATCCTGATTTGATTTCATTTGGCTAATTGATGTCGGGTTATGCGTTCATGGTTATACATTATTATAAACTGATATGAACTTTACTTGTGTTTATTTTTGAATATAATCTGTGATTGCAAGTCCAGGAGCGAAACGTGGCAAATCTATCGCACTGAGAATTTATTTCTCACCCCCTGTTTGGGTTAACTTTTCAAGTTCCGGTTCGGCAGATCCGAGAGGGGCACGAGGTCGGTAGGCCTGGTTTCACCGCTGCTTAGACTGTCTGGTATGGTGGCATTAGGGACTATGTATATAGTTACGTTTTGATTGTGTACATATATGGTCTCTATGTCATTTTGTGATGCGTATCCATCGAGATACGGGTTTGTATGATATTACCTGACCATTTGGGATTTATGTTATTTGTTTGCTTATGTTTTTATTTACTATTATATCGTAATTGCCTTGTAGGCATACGGGCAACCGTATGTCTACGGCAGGAATCACCTGTCGCGCCTCGTTGGGCCGCGGGGTGTGACACCAACTCTTAATTTAGTGTAAATTATTTAATCAATCAATCCATCGAAATACACTAACGTCTAATGTTCTTGAAAATGCAGCCGAATGTGAAGCAGATGTACGGTCCGGTGCTCCTGCTTTAGCACTGGTCGTGGTCACGGCTACCGGTGGGCCGTCCTATCCCCAATGAGTCGCCGCAATGGGGAGAGCTGAGTATATGGAGATGCCCGGCATACGGCAAGAAGTGGCACGGTGGCCACAACTACCAGGATCGAACCCACGGTGCTACCGTTGGGATCAGACCAGTCCGATCAGAGATCCAGAGTTTGCCATCCGTTCTAGTTGAGTGGACGCCCTACGCAGTTCTACTCGGAGAACCTCTTGCCGGTCACGGTGAGTGACCAGCAGGAGCAGGATATGTGGTTCTACCGAGGTCCACTCATACACTTCTGGATAGTGGAGCACCACTACCCAGATCGGGTGCTCCGCCAGTTTGATCGACTGGCATTCATTCCCGTAGACCCATCTTTGCCGAGGCACATGCATAGAGACCTGCACAGGTAAGTCGTAGTCTATTGTCAAATTTCTCATATTACTTGATAGCTTTGTATTGCAACTAACGTCTTCCTTACAGGATGAACCATCGAGGGCGGCTGGATAAGGACTGGAGCACCCATTTTGATGCATACTACGGGACAGCCCAGGATCCTCAGTATCTGGACTTCTATCACGAGCCAGTTCCGATTCAGCAGACCCAGGGAGATCCCCAGTTGAGGTACGATACTTGGTACATGCAGATAGGCATGGCCAGTGTCTATCTGCGGGGCGATTATGGTGCCCATCTCCGCAACATGATCCAGACTGATGATGGTTACCATCCCAGCGGTCGTTCATTCGCTCGCAACATAAGTCACCTAAAACTACATAATTTTTCTCTAACTTAATAGTTCATCAAGGTTTGATCTGGCATGTCAATTTTGTTTCAGCTTTTGGCGGGGATCAAGGAGTGCGCTCATGGGATCTCCACGATGGGCAAGAAGAATTGGCGATATCTTGGGTACCGCATCCTCAAGAAAAATGCAAATGCAGTTGAGGATGCCGGGCACGGTGGGAAGATCATCATGATGCTGCAAGACGCCGGAGAGAACATCAACTGGCGTGAGATAGATCCGACCGAGCCTGACCCGGAGCCGATTATTGGACAGGAGATGTCACCTTCCCCCGATTCGCATCCAGAGTGGGACTACCATGATTGGGTATTGTCCAACGTTGCGTGGAAGGCATGGTACGACGAGCATGGACGCCCGGTGCAGCCTCATGTATGTCATACTTCAGTATCTGTCAGGTTTTAATAAATTTCTTCATTCAGATCAAATTTAATAATTTATGTGTATGATTGCAGGGTCCGGCAGAGATGCCGTCACAGCCACCACCTGCGGGGTTCGATACTTCTGATATTGAGTCCCTCTCGTACAGTCTCCAGGACTACTACGGGATATTGGATGATGAGTTTTTTTCAGCTCGGCACTGAGGGTACCCTAATATGGCACAGAGATGCCGCATGATGGAGAGGCTAGTGGTAGCGGGTCTCATACTCAGCCTGCCTTTGGGACTGAGTTCGCCGCATCTATCTTTAGTACACCTCCGCCAGTACCGACAGTCCCTACGGGTGATGCCATATGGGATACCGCCGATCAGATACTTAGGTCTGTCGATGCTAGTGTGGAGACCGAGAGAGACAGAGTCTGGTCGCGCGAGCGCCGGGCGAATGCCGGAGTACCGCCTCAGTGATGGTTCCCCTCTTCGTTTTAGTTGTATTTTTACTAGTTTTGTACTATTTATATTTGATATACTATTTATGTTTGGTATATTTGGATTATCCTATATTTCGGTTCTTGTGTATGTGTGCTTTTATGGTACTATTTTTATATTTTACAGATAATAAAAATTATCATGATAATGCTAAACAGAAAATATTACAACATTAAAATAGTAGCACAACATAAAAAATAAACAGAAAAAATAAACTCATCAAGATTAAACCGACATTTTTATTAATATCCAAAGTTAAATAAAAAGTTTGAAAACCATCATCTGGGGTTTCAAAAGTTTGAGCTTAGTCAGAAAACAATCATCTGGGGTTTCAAAAGTTTGAATATGAAAATGTGATCACGCCTTGGTTGTAATTAACCAAAAAAAAGGCTGAAATTTTGTAAAAATAAATAAAATCTGAAAATAATGCAATTAAGTCAAAATTCACCCTTTATCTATCATTTTACTTTCGAAACGTATCATGTTATAAATTATTTTGAAAAAAAATTCGATTATAAATCGTAAGTCGTAAATTATAGAATGCCGTATATCATGTAGTTATAAGAGTATATGTGCTATATTGTTTTATGGCAAATTTTTCTGTGGACTAATACCCGACATTTTTATTAATATCTAGAAGTTGAATAATGCGGGTTTCAAAAAAAAAAGAGTAAACCGGCCAGAAAATGGCCGGTTTAGGGGGGGGAGTAAACCGGCCATTTTCTGGCCGGTTTGGGCATTTTTCGATATTGGATCGAATTCTGGGTATAATTAATAATTTGTATTAAACTTTGGATATTAATAAAAATGTCGGTTATCCATCTGTTTCATTAAAATGCCGAAATTTTTATATATAGCATTTTCTCAACAAAAAAAAAAAACCAAAACACTTTTGTTTTTGGATTTTTCTGTATCTACCAGGCCGCTCCGGTGTTCAGCGACCCCAAACACTGGGGTCCGCACAATACCGATGCGACCCCAGCCTAGGGGCCGCTCAATGCCAATGCGGCCCCTGGGGCCACACAATGCCCCTGCGGCTCTCCTTTTTTTTATCAAAAATGTTTTTTAATTGTTTTGGTTTTTGTTTGAAATGTCATTTATTTGAAAATATTTTTCGTTTGTAAGATCAAATATTTTGAAAATGTCGTTCGTTTGGAATATCATTTTTGTACGAAGAAATAATTATATAATGAACAAAATAAATAAATAACAAAACAACAAATAAAATAAATAACAAAGCAACAAAATAAATAAGTGGCAATATCTAACAACTAAGTCCCAGTATCTGACAAAACATCTAACAAAGTACAAATCAAAACCTACGGGTCAGGACTAAATACCGTCTTCTGCTTCTTCTTCCTAAACCCCTGACCCCGTCTGGACAGTGGCGTCTCGATAGTATTTGCTGAGTCTGGAGAGTCTTCGTCCTCCGCCTAGACATCCTTTGGCTGAATAGGCTTGTCATGAACCTCCTCAATCTTGGATGTCTGCTGGACTCGAGGATCAGTAGTCTGTCAAAACATCGAGCAAAGGGTACGATGCCTGCTATGTGGAGGACCCAGGAAACTGTGGGAATGACTCTGTCTAAACATACCCTGGCTGATAGGCAAGGGGCTCTGTCTAGGTCGGACTGTAATACTGAGAATACAATCCATCTCCCTCTATGCCAAAATCTGTGGAGATATTGAACTCTAGCGGCTCCTCCTCCTCACCCTATAGTAACTTACAAATTAGTTAATCAACAATTTAAAAAAAAAATCACAGTTATGTATTTTAATTACAATTATACCTCGGGATCCTGAGTAGACATGGCCTATTTTAGTTTGCTTTCATTTCAGGTAACTCTAATTCTTACACAAGATTAAGTTTGGTGGAGTATGCTTGAGATTGTTGTAAGTATATTGAAGTTTGATGCACAAGCAACAATGGAGAATTCTAGATCTGAAAAGAATACAAAATATTGCAATTGGAGGCGGCTAGATTATTCACTCAAACCTAGATTTTGCTTCTATTTATAGAGAGAGAAACAAAACTTGGTAAATTATGTCAACTGTTACGACGGTTAGTAAAGCGTTATAACGGTTAGCTCCAGTTAATATGTTTGGCTGCGCTGGAAACCTTAACGCTTGTTAAGCGTTACAACGGTTGCTACAATGGAGCTCTCTGGAAGTTTTTGGGGTCCAAATTGATTTATTCTATTGTAACGTTTGATTAACCGTTGTAACGAAATAAATCAATTACACTGTGGATTTTGGCATATGACTTATTCCGTTGTAACGCTTCTTTAACCGTTGTAACGGTTTATGTGAATTACCTCAATCTCAAGCATATTTTACCAATTTCACAGATTTCTAATTAATACTAATCTTGAGCTAAGTCTTCTTAGTCCATTCATTGGTTCATTGCGACACATCATTGATATGTGTAGCATTTGTACAAGCATCCTTGATGTTTATTGAAACTTTATATCATCATGAACCTACATATTATCTCAAGATAATAAACTGCAAAATTCAACAAATATATATTTTGCAAATCTAGTCAAATAGACTAAGTGGATTATTGCATAGTCCAACACCAACAACTTCAAATCCACTTTACCAATATTAATCTAGATTGAGATTAGAGTGAATTTTGTGAGATTTTTTGAGTGTTTGAACATAAGAGCCTTCAGTGCTTGCTTGATATGCCATGCGAATTCCCAAAGGATTGTAAGTGTTAGTGTAATAATCTAGAAGTCAATCAAAGGATAATTTTATTCTATATGTATTTTGGTCATGTAATGGATGATTAATAAAAGAGGAGGGTTCAAATGCACCATTATTTTTGTGCTCCAATATGCTCAACATCCTTTATCTCCATTTTTAAAGTTCGAACAGTCGATCTGAACCGCTCAACATGATCTTTATAATAAAATATAATTGGATACCAAATTTTATATTTTTTAGAAATTTTTTACTATTTTTTTAGATAGGTACAAAATCACTTTTTAAGGAGATTCTGGACCATCCGAAAAGTGATATTGTACCTATCTAAAAAAATAGTAAAAAAATTCTAAAAAATATAAAATTTGGTCTCCAAACATATTTTATTATGAAGATCATGTTGAACGGTTCGGATCGACTGTTTGGACTTTGAAAATAGAGATAAATAATGTGGAGCATATTGGAGCACAAAAATTATGGTGCATTTGAACCCTCCTCTTAATAAAATTATCATTTTGTTCTTTGAGTTTTATCGAATTATGAATCATTTCGAGTTCATGAATTGAAATTGTAAAACTACATAATAGATGATAAATACTCTTAATAGTCATTGACCGAGGTAAATAGCAAAGAACACTAATTGACCAATTAAAGGTTAGTATGTGGATTAAATAATGGTTAAGTTTTACAGACCATAGACCTTTAGTTGTCATTTTAATCACATAGATACATGTTAGAGAACATGGTATTTAACAGACCCTCGATGAAACATTGTACGGAATTGTGTTCGTGTCATTAATATTTTTATTTAGTGTTAAGTTATAAAGTATGAGGTGGTTCGTCGTTTTCTACATAAGAAATGTATATTCGTAAGTGTTGTTTAATGCTATCCGTAAAAAGTAGTTATAACGATGACACTTCAGTATACATGACTTTTGCAGAGGAGAGATGTTCACCAAGACTACTATTGTCCCTCGTATTTAATACGAGTAATAGTATTACTAGGCCTCTTGATAAAGTAGGGTTATCAGCGCGTGGTATGATTAAAGAGTTAATCATATTGGATAATCTGCTTAAGATCGAGAAAAGATTAAGTTTGCAAGGATGACACATACCTACCTTGAAACTGATCTGATACTATGAGACATAAGAATTAACACAAGTAAATTATTTACTGGATCGTGATATTGTATTGTACAAAATCATCAGTGTCAACTGGGTAGTCCTAATGCATTCTCCCAAGTGCCGCTTATGATTTATAGAATTAAAAGGAGTTTTAATTTTATTGCCAACATAACAGAGATCCTATCGGATCACACCAATAGGAAAGTAATCAGAGAATTAATTTATTTGATTAATTATAAATGTTATAATTAATAAATAAATGTCATAGAAATGAATTAATTTATTAATTATAAATGTTATAATTAGTAAATAAATGTTATAGAGATGATAAGCCTAAACACATTAAATTTATAAGCGTGTACGACACGTTGTATAAATTTATCGCAACAACGAATCGCAAGAAAATATAATTGTTCAGAATTGTTCAGAGTAATTATATTAATAATAAATGGATTATAAATATTAATTATGAATTAATATTTTGGGCTAAAAGCCCATTTGAAATTTGGGCCGAAATTTAATTTTGGAATTAAATTTAAAAGCCCAAATAGTAAAGCCCAAAATCAATTTTTTAATTTTGGGCCAAAGGGCATTTTGGTCTTTTCACGATAATGGCAATTTGGTAAATACCACATTACTTGGAGGGAATTTTGGTCATTTACCAAGCACTTTAAAAACCCTATAAATAGAGGGGTAGGGGTAGAGAAATAAAGATCAGAAAAATTTGAGTTCGATTCGAATTGATTCGGTTATCGTTCTCTTTCTCGTTTTCTCTCCCAAATAGTATTTGTGTGAGAAAAGAAAATAATACGTAATCCACGTATATCTTGCGAGTTGTGAATAGTGTATTTGCTGTGAATAGTGTTTACGGTAAATAGTGTTCTCGCGAATTTTCGTGAATCTGTTTTTGCAAAAGTTGTGAATCAATTTTTACGATATTCGTGAATAGTGTTTTAGCGTAAAAAGTCGGTAAAGTATTTCTGGCAAAAGAAAGACCGACTCTCTTGTTGTTCCTGGTGGACGACTGATAGAGGCATCAGACGTCTGGTGCTGAGCAACCCGAATTTCGCGACTTTTCCCGAGAATCAAATTTTTGCAGCCAGAATTACCAAAACAGTGGTATCAGAGCACATGCTCTCCTACTGATTGATTTTCTAAAATTTTGTACCATATACATTAGATGTGTGTGTGTGTGTGTGTGTGTGTGTGTATATATATATATATATATATATATATATATATAGATGGGCTATGGTGCATTGCAATGCATAGGCACCCTTGTGCATTGGATCATAAATCACCGATTCAAAGTCCAAATGACCGATCCAAACCGTTCATCTTGTTCTCCATATTAATATGTACTTGGAGACCAAATTTTACATTTTTTGGAATTTTTTTACTATTTATTAAGCCACTTTGAAAGTTTCTGATCCAACGGTGAACAGTAAAAAACAGTAAAATTTTCTGGACCACCAGATTAGAAACTTTCAAAGTGGCTTAATAAATAGTAAACAAATTCCAAAAAATGTAAAATTTGGTCTCCAAGCACATATTAATAGATGAACGGTTTGGATCGGTCATTTGGACTTTGAATCGGTGATTTATGGTCCAATGCACAAGGGTGCCTATGCATTGCAATGTATAATAGCCCATCTATATATATATATATATATATATTATCAGTTTTAATTCCTAGATTTGCAGCTTAAATCTGAACCGATTTGACTTGTGTTTTTCTTGGTTTGGTTTTTCCGACTAAGAAAGATAAAATATGATTTTATGCTTTCTGTATGAAAACCCTTTTGATGCATTAAGTTCATCTAAGAATGTGATGAAGCAATAAAGTACCTGAGTAAGAGCTGTTAATCATCAGAGTAAAAGAGATGGTTCTGTCTAGGAAAGAAATTATTTAAGCAATCCTTGTGACTCTCTATCTTTCCTGGGAGCCCTTTTTACTTGTTTGATAATTGGCCCAAAGGGGACTTTGTCACGTTACCAAATTGCTTAACGTTTTCTAAAATGATTAACTGTTTTTTATGAAAGGAGTAACAAGCGGCGAATTCCCAAGCAGGATTCAGGACGCGAATTCCTTAAATAAAAGTTTACACATATAAATTGTTTAAATGGTTTACAAACACAAAAATAGAACACAATCAAATGCTGTAAAATAAAGGATTAGGAACTGGTAGATATATACGTGAATTGTTCACGTAATCTGAACTGGTAAATTAGATTTATAATTTTAAGTAAATAGGATTTACTGCTTTATAACGAAATGTGTAAATTAGATTTACCACCCTTGTCATAGCCGTATAACTATTCCTATATGATAGGGCAGTTGCTATGGTCAGCAATAGAACTGACAGCTTACTGGTTTAAGCATAAACACAAACCCATAATTAAGTAAACTGTCCTTCCTACTCTATCCTCCTCACACCATTGTTCATTGGTTGATGGGTCCACTATCAGTATGCATCACCTTTTATCTTTGGTGGTCGAGGGATATGTTGGATATATCGAACCAAGTAGAGTGAGGTTACTTACCGATGATTTCCAAAACGGTTTTGGGCTCGGGGCAGAGTTTTGTTATAACATACGATGTTTAACGAAACCAAGAGTCATATAGAGATATGATTAGCAAAGAGTTGCTTACCTAAAATAGCTAATGGCCAAGTTTCATGCCGACGCTGGCTTGTGTCTTAGTGAAAATAGGGATCTTGGTCCAACTACAAATCGGGTAAAGAACAAATTTGTAGTGGGAGTTTTATTATTAATAATAAAACAAATACATGAGAAAAAGCTAAATCTTTACTTTTAACAATGTAGAACATGGCCAAAGAAACGTCTTTCTCATTACGTTCCTTACTCGATAAGGAAAAGCTAAACGCAGACAGATCCAATTTTACGGATTGGTTCTGTAATCTAACCATCGTTCTAAAACAAGAAAAGAAAGAATATGTTCTCAATACACCAATCCCTGAACTGCCTAAACCTGGCGCCACTGTAGATGAAGTCACTAAGCGTATCAAGCACATAGAAGATGAGCTTGATGTGCAAAGCCTACTTGTAGGGATTATGGGTCCTGATTTGCAGAGGCGATTCATGGATACCAAATCCTACGACATGTGTGATCAGCTCAAGAAAATGTTTCAAGAGCAAGCACGTGTTGAGAGGTATAAAGTGACCAAATCTCTGTTGGGTCACAAAATGGCAGAGAGCAGCTCTATCAGTACTCACATGCTTCGTATGACGAGCGATGTGGAGCAACTGGAGAAGCTTAATTGTCCGTTGAGCAAAGAGTTGGCAACGGACATTATCCTGAACTCACTTCCTCACATCTATTCGGGGTTCATCATGAACTTCCATATGCATAGGATGGATAAGAGTTTGCAAGAGCTCCAAGGGATGTTGAGGATCACTGATGGCGACATGAAGTAAAGTTCTCATGTCCTCATGATCCAAGACGGTGGGAGGAAGATCAAAAAGTCGAAAGGGAAAAGCGCTCCCAAGTACAAAGGCAAAGGGAAGTTTGTTCCTGTAACAAACACTCCCAAGATAAAGGTTTCTCATGACACCGAATGTTATTATTGTAATAGCAAGGGTCACTGGAAGAGAAGCTGCCCGAAGTACCTTGCAGATCTGAAGTCTGGGATTGTCTCAAGAGCTTCAGTCTCAGGTACATATGTTATTGAAATAAACATTGCAACCTCTCTTAATGATTGGGTATTAGATACCGGATCATGTGCTCATATTTGTTCAAATATGCAGGCACTAAGAAATAAGAGGAAGTTACGCAACAAGAAAATACAACAAGTCAGCAATGGAGCAAGTGTTGCTGCCATAGCTGTCGGTAGGATAGAGTTGTATTTGCCTAGCGGGCTTGTAATGGAACTGGAAAATGTTTATTTTTTCCTTGCATTTCCAGAAATATCATATCAATCTCATGTTTAGAGATGAATGGTTTTTCATTTGTTATAAAAGACAAGCGTTGTTCTATTTGTAAAAATGAATTATATTATGGATCATCTTATATGATAAATGGTCTTTATATGCTGGAAATAAATAAACCCGTGTTTAACATCAATAACAAACGACTCAAAACGTCTCATGAAAGTACGACTTACATGTGGCATTGTCGCCTAGGTCATATAAATAAGAAACGCATCAAGAAGTTGCAAGAAATTGGACTTCTTGGTAAATTTGATTTTGAATCAATTAACACATGCGAATCTTGTTTACGTGGAAAAATGACCAAGGCTCCTTTTACCAAGAAAGGTGAAAGGGCAAGTGACTTATTAAGTCTTATACATATTGATGTATGTGGACCAATGAGTACTTGTGCAAGAAACGGTTATTATTACTTTATCACATTTACTGATGACTTCAGTAGATATGGTTATGTCTACCTGATGAGACATAAGTCTGAATCCTTTGAAAAGTTCAAGGAATTCAAGACTAAAGTAGAAAACCAACTCGACAAAAAGATCAAGGCCTTACGATCAGATCGTGGAGGCGAATACTTGAGTCATGAGTTTAAAACACACTTGAAAGAATGTGGGATAGTCTAACAACTCATGCCTCCAGGGACACCGCAATGGAACAGTGTTTCCGAGAGAAGGAATCGAACCTTGTTGGACATGGTTCGTTCCATGATGAGTAATGCTACCCTCCCAAAATTATTTTGGGGACACGCACTAGAAACTACCGCACTAACAAAGACACCGTACGAGTTATGGTTTGGAACGGTTCCAAATATATATTTTCTTAAAATTTGGGGTTGCGAAGTTTTTGTCAAACGTATAATGTTTGAAAAACTTGGACCCAAATTCGATAAATGCTTTTTCGTAGGATATCCTAAGGAAACGAAAGGATATTACTTTTATCACCAATCAGAGAACAAAATAGTTGTTGCTCGACATGGTGTGTTCTTGGAGAAAGAGTTTCTTGCAAGAGAAAGTAGTGGGAGTAATGTAATACTTGAAGAGGTTCAAGATACATCACATGATACTGAATCAAATGTTGATCAGATAATCCTACAACTTGATGCTTCGGCTAATGAGCTTTTAGAAGAACCAAATCCACAAACAGTTGTGGAAGAGGTTCAAGTCCCGAGCTCAGATACTTCGACGCAAGTTGAAGTAGAACTGAACCTGCAAACAGTTGTGGATGAAGTTTAAAAGCCGGAAGCACGAGTCCTACAAAGGTCAGAAATTATAGTACATGCACCTGAGAGGTACATGGGACTTCACGAAGTCTCAGTGTTTGACACTGAAGATCCTCTAACCTATGCGGAAGCAATGGATAGGCCCGACTCCGATAAATGGCTTGAGGCCATGAGATCCGAAATACAATCCATGTACGACAATCAGGTATGGAACCTAGTCGTACCACTTGATGGGGTAAAACCCATAAAAAACAAGTGGGTTTTCAAGAGGAAAACAGACATGGATGGTAATTTGACTGTTTACAAAGCACGGCTAGTAGTGAAAGGTTTCAAACAAATTCAAGGAGTTGACTATGATGAAATTTTTTCGCCCGTGGCTATGTTTAAGTCAATACGGATACTCCTAGAAATTGCCGCATTTCATGATTATGAAATATGACAAATGGATGTCAAAACCGCTTTCTTAAATGGAAATTTAGAAGAGGACGTGTATATGATACAGCTCTCAGGTTTTGAAGATCCAAAGAATGCTGGGAAGGTGTGCAAGCTTCTTAGATCCATTTATGGATTGAAGCAAGCATCACAGAGTTGGAATCTTCGGTTTGACGAAGAAGTCAAAAAGTTTGACTTCGTCAGATGCGAAGAAGAACCTTGTGTGTACAGGAAGACTAGTGGGAATGCCATCGCTTTTCTAATCTTATATGTAGACGACATACTCCTAATCGGGAACTATATTCCTTTACTCAAATTAGCCAAGTCTTCAGAAAAAAGAAAGTATTCTCAATGAAAGACTTGGGCGAGGCTGTCTATATACTAGGCATAAAGATCTATATAGATAGATCAAAGAGACTCGTATGATTGAGTCAAAGCACGTACATTGACAAAGTGCTGAATCGGTTCAGCATGCATGATTCCAAGAAGGGATTCCTACCAATGTCGCATGGTGTTCAGCTTAGCAAGACTCAGTGTCCTATGACAACTGATGAGCGAAGCATGATGAGTATAGTACCATATGCTTCGGCTATTGGATCTATCATGTACTCCATGTTATGCACTCGTCCTCATGTCTCGTACGCTTTGAGCATGACGAGTAGATATCAGGCTAATTTAGGCTTGGAACATTAGAACGCTGCAAAGAAAATCCTGAAGTACTTGAGAAGAAATAAGGATATGTTCCTTATCTACGGCGGTAATTCTGAACTCGTTGTAAATGGTTACACCGATGCAAGTTTCCAAACCGACCGTGACGACTCGAGTAAAAATAAGATGTTATCACCTGATATAAGATATCGTAAACGTGATGTAAAGATTTGCAAATTGACACAGTCAGCAACACAGCTGACCCACTGACAAAACCTCTTCCTCAAGCCAAGCATGAGATGCATATTGCTGCTATGGGTCAGAGACACATAGGCAATTGGCTGTGAGATTTTCTTGAGATCTACGAGATCTTTGAGAATATAGAGACTTATCTATTAGCAGAGCTAATATGATTGCTCTAGCTTAAGTGGGAGATTGTTAGTGTAATAATCTAGAAGTCAATCAAATGATAATTTTATTCTATATGTATTTTGTTCTTTGAGTTTTATCGAATTATAAATCATTTCTAATTCATGACTTGAAATTGTAAAACTACATAATAGATGATAAATACTCTTAATAATCACTGACTGAGGTAATTAGCAAAGAACACTAATTGACCAATTAAAGGTTAGTATGTGGATTAAATGATGGTTAAGTTTTACAGATCATAGACAAAGAGTTGTCATTTTAATCACATAGATACATGTTAGAGAACATGGTATTTGACAGACCCTCAATGAAACGTTATACGGAATTGTGTTCGTGTCATTAATATTTTTATTTAGTGTTAAGTTCTAAAGTATGAGGTGGTTCGTCGTTTCCTACATAAGAAATGTATATTTGTGAGTGTTGTTTAACGCTATCCGTAAAAAGTAGTTATAACGATGACACTTCAGTATACATGACTTTTGCAGAGGAGAGATGTTCACCAAGACTACTATTGTCCCTCGTATTTAATACGAGTAATAGTATTACTAGGCCTCTTGATAAAGTAGGGTTATCAGCGCGCGGTATGATTAAAGAGTTAATCATATTCGATAATCTACTTAAGATCGAGAAAAGATTAAGTTTGCAAGGATGACACATACCTACCTTGAAACTGATCTGATACTATGAGATATAAGAATTAACACGAGTAAATTGTTTACTGGATCGTGATATTGTATTGTACAAAATTATCTGTGTCAATTGGGTAGTCATAATGCATTCTGCCAGGTGCCGCTTATGATTTATAGAATTAAAAAGAGTTTTAATTTTATTGCCAACATAACACAGATCCTATCGGGTCACACCAATAGGAAAGTAATCAGAGAATTAATTTATTTGATTAATTATGAATGTTATAATTAATAAATAAATGTCATAGAAATGAATTAATTTATTAATTATAAATGTTATAATTAGTAAATAAATGTCATAGAGATGACAAGCTTAAACACATTAAATTTATAAGCGTGTACGACACGTTGTACAAATTTATCGCAACAACTTTTAACATATTATATTGACAGCTTGCTTATTCAATTTGTATGATTGGTTTAATTAGTCATAACTTTTGTGTAAGCTAGCTAGCTGTAACCAAAGCATGCAGTGTGCTTCAACGAGGGCAGATGTATGTTTAAGTTGCTCCGTTAATTACAAAGAGCAGGAATAGAAATAGAGGATTGACTTTCAATTTTTTTTTTTAATTTTGTATTTATGTATATATGATATTAAGGGTTCTAAATAGTTAGCTAGAGCTGCGTTACAGCTATGTTATAGTTTTTTCGGACTATAAAAGCGAAGCTATGGGATAAACGTGTGTTAATTCAACTACAACCGCTATAGCGTAATAGCATATTATTATTACCGCTACGCGCTATTGCGGACCGCTATGCTATATGGCTATTTTTTTGTAATTTACATGGGTTTATGTTCCTATTTGTGATGCTACATGGTCCGCTATGCATCACTACAGCAAAACAGGTCTTCAGCGACCGGCATCAGCGACCGGTCTGTTCGCCGGTCGCTGAAGACCCCCTCTCTCGCCATTAAAAAACATAAAACAAATTGGTTACGGCGACGACCCCTTCAGCGACCGGTGCCATACCTTTCAGCGACCGATATTTCCCGGTCGTTGAAGGGTCGCCGTAAAAACCCACGCGCGCCATTCACTTTTCTCTGTCTCCTCCCTCCCGCCGCAATTTAGGTTAGCCAAAAACAAAAAAAAATCCCGCCCGACCCCCCGCCGCCCGATCCCCCGCCCGAGCCCCCGCTAGAAGACCCCGCCTGATCCCCCACTGGAAGCCGCGCCGCCTCTCTCTGACCCGCTGTGACCCGCCTCTCTCTGTTGTGATTTGCTCCTTTCTCGGGTAAACGTTCAAGCCTCCTTTTAAATTTTTGATCATGTGCTTGACGGGACATTTTTGTGAATTTTTGACTTAGTGATTGTCTCACGCGAGTTGTTGATTTTCTCGGTGTGACGATGAATTTGGGGCTGTGCTTTGGGAAATTTGGGAAATTATAAGGTAATTTGGGAAATATAAGGTAAAAAATTGAGCTGCCTTCTTCATTTGCGAAAGCTTCCCATTGTAAGTTTCTACAAAAAGTTGGTCTTCCTTCATGACCTCTTATTTTTATTTTCTACTTCCCATTAGTTGTCATGTTTCCTTTTATTATGAATATCCGAATATGTATCTATTCTGGCAACAATACAGGAATAGTCAGTTCATAGAGAACTGCAAAAATTTATAAAAAAAATTGAAATTGTTTGAAGAGAGAAATGAGAGAGACTCATCCAAAACAAGTATGCAGTGAGTACGGTATCTTGCATAGATGTACTATTTAAACCTGTTGTTTAATTTCAAGTGGTAAAAGAAAATGTATTTGTCAAGAATTGTAATTGGGGTTACTTCTTCCTTATTAGAATTATTCTTTCTTCTGATTCTGCTAAAGGGTACCATGAATTCTATATCTTATTATGCTTTTGAGCATTTTGTTCTTTTTGAAGTATACTGGTTCAGTACCAGGTCTATTAATTTAATGGTAAAGAGATCGACCTACTGGTGCAATAACTTGTTGGTTGTGAATCTTTCGACAGGGTAACTGGCGTACCTGATTTTCCATTCTTTACCAGTCTGATCTGGGGCTGGTAAACAATAACCTGCTAGTACTAAGTTCCATAACAATCAGCATTTATAATTTCAATAGGGTAAGATGTGTGGTTGTACATTCTTTCGATATTGAGGCATTAATTGAGTTGTTAAAACCTTCACTTTTTCTATTACTGTTGGTGCTTAAGTTGAGTTGTTAAAACCTTCACTTTTTCTGATGGTGCTTGTATTCAGCCACCGCAAAGGTCGGAGGACAGACCGGTGATTCGTTGGGTCGCTTATAGGTACATTCTTTTTTTGTGCATTTCTAAGTTTGTTGCATTATCCATTTGTAGTTGTTTCAAAACTAATTTTATTTGCAGAGCTTTTGCTGGAGATGTGGTGGATGTGACAAAAAATATCAACAAAATAATCTCTCAATGTGCACGTCTTCACTATCCTTTGAAAACTAAATTGCCCACTATTCTTCGGCGCCGCCTCCTCTTAGGCAAGAAGACATAAATGCGATTTCAAATCAGGTGTTGGGCATGTTTCAACCACAGCTCAACATAAATGCGATTTCAAGTCAGGTGTTGGGCGTGCTTCAACCACAGCTCAACCAATTCATGGAGGAGGTGAGGCGTAGCGTGGGACGTTCTTCGCCTCATAGGTACGAACATCAATTTTGGAGTATGTTTCAATCAAATAAGAACACCAAGTATGATAAACCAATTGACGGAACAGTAAACTCTTAAAAATTGTAAACCCTAAACAGTAAACCCTAAACTTTAGTTATATTCTCACAGGGAGGTTCTAGCTCACACCGTCCCGATGCGCAGGATGACAGCGGTGATGATTTAGGAGATGACTAGTTTTATGATGTTTTGATCTGTATGTCGTACTTTAGATATTTTATTTTTATATCGTACTTTGATATTGGATGTTTATGTAGTATTTTACATATTTCTTGTTTATGTTGGATATTGGATATTTGATATTGTATATTAGCTTGGATATTTGATATTAGATGTCGTATCAGTATTTTATATTGTTCAATTGCTTGCATGTAAATTGTTTGTGAATTATATATTTGTCGATCGAGAACGACGACGGTGAATTGTATATTTGCTTGTGAATTATGTTTTCATTGCTTGGTACGTTTCGTACCAATTAGGAAAAAGAAAAATAACAAAAAAAACATCAAAAAGAAAAACCCTTCTGCGACCGATTTTGGACCATCAGCGACTGGCCAATCGGTCTCTGATGGTCTTGCGCCACGTCAGTACGCAGCATCAGCGACAGACCCAATCAGTCGCTAAAGGGGTCATCAGCGACCGGTGACGTCAGCGGGGTGGTCATCAGCGACGAAGCAACTACGTCCGGGTCATCTGCGACCGATATACCCTTCTGCGACCGGCTAAAATACATTTTGCGACCGATTTGACCGGTCGCAGAACGGTATGAATGCTGTAGTGATGCTAAGTATGTTAAACCGAAGCACATTCTGTTCCTATTTTTAATTTAGTCTCTCATTCTATATTGAAAAATATTCAAATATTAATTCTTCCTTTTGCTTGCTCTTCGTCTAGTATTCACTTGTAACATTATTGACTTTCGTTTCAATTGAAATCTTATTTCGATTATTATAATCTGTAAAATAATCATATAGGTACTAACTTCGTTTCTCTTGTAAAATTAATTGTTTTTTTCTATTATAATCTGTAATACTATGAAGTATGAACTATTTAGTAATGTTACCTTGTTGTTCTTTTTCTTTTCTTTTTTCTTATTTGCACGATTGAAAAAAGTATAAACTTAGATAAGTTGTCATTTGGATGTTAACTCAATTCCTCAATGTTGATAATTAGTAGAAATATAGAATATAATTTTTGAAAAGATAAAAAAAGCTATGTACGATAGCTTCCGCTATAGTCACGCTATTCGCAATAATTTTTTTTAACCTCTCCGATAATCACTATTTAGAACCTTAATGATATTTTATATAATTTAGAATAAAATATTATAATACTATAATTTTGACTCTATTTTTCGTATAAATTTTGTATATAATTCATTTCTATATTATGTATTACACTCCATAGTTCAAAAGTCTGAGTCTACTTCTTTTACATGACTTGTATTGTCATCTATTGGCTTGATCTTATTAATATATATATATATATATATAGAGTAGAACTAGGGTGCTCCTAAGCTCACCAAGCCCTTTGTGAGCGCGACTCTAAAACCTATCAAATTGACTTCAAACGACATTTTCAAACCGTTAGATGAACAATCTATATTAAAATGTGCTTGGAGACCAAATTTTACATTTTTTGGAATTTTTTTACTATTTATTAAGATGGTTTGAAAATCGCTGTTTTTATTAAAATTATGCACCATTGAAAAACAGCGATTTTCAAACCATCTTAATAAATAGTAAAAAAATTCCAAAAAATGTAAAATTTGGTCTCCAAGCACATTTTAATATAGATTGAACATCTAACGGCTTAGAAATGTCGTTTGAAGTCAATTTGATAGGTTTTAGAGTCGCGCTCACGGAAGGACTTGGTGAGCTTAGGAGCACCCTAGTTCTACTCTATATATATATATATATATATATATATATATATATATATATATATATATATATATATATATATATATATGAGGAGGGTTCCAATGCACCAAAATTTGGTGCACCAAAATGCACCAAAATGCATCCTCTTCATTTTCAAAGTTCAAATAGTCGATTCGATCCTTTCAGCGTGTTCTTCATATTAAAATGTTCTTGGAGACCAAATTTTATATTTTTTGGAAATTTTTTACTATTTTTTCAGAATTTTTGAAAATCACCAAACAATAATTTGAAATTCAGCAAAGTGGTGATTTTCAAAAATTCTGAAAAAATAGTAAAAAATTTCCAAAAAATGTAAAATTTGGTCTCCAAGCATATTTTAATATGAAGAACACGCTGGAAGGATCGAATCGACTATTTGAACTTTGAAAATGAAGATATATGAGTTTTGGATGCATTTTGGTGCACCAAATTTTGGTGCATTGGAACCCTCCTCTATATATATATATAATATAATTGTGTGGCCGTAAACCTGTGTACAGTAGGAAATTTAAATGGAATTTATTCCAAATAAGACTTGGTCAACTCATAATATAGTCAACTGTCCTATATATATGCTCCATTCATTTCTTTAATTAAGCTGTTGTTGCCCTTTAATATTTCACACCAATGCTCTATCAGTTTTGAACCGTTGCTCCTTTAATAGCATTTAAGCTATTAATATTTTGGACCGAAATTTTTAAATATACCCCTGTCACCAACAGGCCACATTTTTTTAGAGAATTTCAAATTTACCGGACTGCAATGTGAAATGACAGCCTCATTCCTGGAAGCCGTCATTTCATGTTGCGGCCCCGCAAAAAAAGAAAAGTTCGGCTAAAACTTTTAATTTTAATATATTTATTTAATACTTTCCAAAAATAGAAAGAAAAAATAATAATTTGAACATCTTAAAAAGAACATCAAACTAAATAGATAAAACATCTTATAATTTAGATGTACTAGAAGGACTCCGAAACATTTTTCAAGCAGAATGTTTTCCGACTGTTAAAAAAAATTAAATTTTTTCTTGGTGCGTTACTAGAAAAAAATAAAAATGCTTTGATTCTAAATTATTGATTTCGGTTCAAAAGTCATTTCTAAGTAAATAAAAAAATTATCGTGATTCTTCTAATACATTCAAATTATAAGATACTCCATCTAATTAAAAAAAATTGATTCGACATTTTGTAATGATGGCAATTGTTTTTTTTTTCAAAATAGATGGAGTATCTTAGAATTTGAATATACTAGAAGGACCACGATAATTTCTTTATTAATTAGAAGTGACTTTTGAACCAGGATCAATAATTTAGATCCAAAGCATTTTTATTTTTTTCCAGTAACATACAAATAAATAGTTAATTTTTTTTACAGCTGGAAAAAATTCTGCCTGAAAAATGTTTCGGAGTCTTTCTAGTACATCTAAACTATAAGATGTTTTATCTATTTTGTTTGATGTTCTTTCTAACATATTCAAATTATTAGTTTTTCTTTCTATTTTTGAAAAGTATTAAACAAATATATTACAATTAAAAGTTTAGGCCAACTTTTTTTGCGGGGCCACAACGTGAAATGACGGCCCCCAAAGAATGGGGCTGTCATTTCACGTTGCGACCAGAGTAAATTTGAAATTCTGGGAAATTAGTGGTTTTTTGGTTTATATTTTTGGCCGAAAGTATATTTAAAAATTTCGTTTTTTTGTACTAGCAGTTGATCATTGTCAATTTATATTACATTCTTCCACAGAAAATGGTCCAATGATAGAAATATTCTTGCATAATATATAAACCAAATAATTGTCTTTATATCTCATTCTCAATATTATTCCCTATCATATTTTCTGTGTTATAAGAAGTGATAATTATAGATTATTTTAGTGGTGTGATTTCAAATATCTTGCACGTAAGAAAAGAAAATATATTTTAAAAAAAATATTTCACAATCGGGTAACAAATTTGCAATTACTTATTTAATTTATTATTTATTTTTATTTTACTAATTTATTTGAGTTTGTCTCGGCATCATTAATTGTAAATGAAACTTAGTAAGCAATTAATTCACTACACAAATAACTGCACTGTGCATGCCAGAGAGAATTCAAAATCAACATTTTTTTTCTGTATCAGCTGGCAATGACAATGCTTGAAATAACAATCTTAATCTGAAGGACTGGTTCATAATTGTTTTTATAGAAAGCATTTAAAAATAATATAGGGTAATAAATGGATTGTCCTAAGATTTCAATTTCATAGAATGAATAAAAAAAAATTCAGTTCATTTATGCAATTCTGAAGGAGAAAAAAATTTCGGCTTCTTTAGTTTAGGAATAGAAGTTTCTCGGTTTTTTAAAGTTTAGGAATATAATTTTATGTAGCATGAGGTGGGCGGTACTGGTACGCTCAATTTAAAAGAAATCATAATAGGATTTTTTGTGAGATGAGATGATCATGGATGGTACGCTGAAATTTAAAAAACCGGAAAAAAGATTTTTCTTCTATGGAATTAAAATTTCCATACAATCCATCCATTACCTTATATTATTTTTATATTATTTATATAAATAAAAAATTATGTTGCTGGTCAGCTTACCTTTCTATGGAAGATAGAGAAATTATAACAATGAAAATGGACCAAATGAGAACAGCAAAGCCTGTGAATACTATAGTAAAGTGCAACAAAAGAGAAAGGTCAGGGCCCCAAACAATGTGAAATGGAGCGGTGAAGCTGAAGGAGCAATTTGACTGTTGAAATATAAAATAGGATTCAAAATTATAACGGTTAGTTTATTTACTAAAATAGAAAATAGTGTACCATAATTAATAGAATAGAAAATAGTGCTTTGTAATTAGTAACAATATAGAATAGTGCATTTTAACGGCTAGTTTTTATGGCCTTTAAATATAAATAGGGACACTTGTAATCAGAAAAATAAGATTACAAATACAATTTGTTTTCTTAATCTCTTATCTCTCTATCTTACAAAAATTAACATTGACAGACCAAAAGTGAACCATGCATAACACAATGCAGTTTCTTGAAGGATCAGATATTGAGGCCTTTTGTCAGCCCACAGGTGTGCTGTAGACCGGCGCGATCGTCTCTGTAGATATGAATATGTTGAGATATTTTGTATGTTTACGTGTTTTCGGGGTTTTCTAGGGACCTATTGGCAAATAGGACATTACGGGATAATCTAGGGTGTTATTTGTAAGAGTGCGTTGTAAGGCTTATATAAGCCCGAACCATTGATCAATAAAGTAATCTTTTTGGCTCATTTTTCTATATGGTATCAGAGCCTTACAAAACCTAAACCTAACCCTAGCTGCTACAGTGCTGCGCCGCTACAGTAACCGAATCGCTACAGTACCGCGTCGCTACAATAACCGGATCGCTACAGTGCCGCCGCTACAGTAACCGCGCCGCTCAGTCTTCTCTTCTTCTAGAGTCAGCCGGCCACCAAAGGTAGCCTCTTTGTGTTGATTTGGCCGGCGTGGGGGGCCTCTACCCCACGATACCCGAAAAATGGGTTTGGATCAAGGTTTGATCGGGTTTTGAACTCAAATCTTGATGAGATAGATCAAGATCGGGTTAAGAAGAAGAAGAAGAGAGGGGGAGATGATGTGGATCTAGATCTTGAGAGTGCAAGATCGGGTCTAAGGGTAGAAGTAGGAGGGATTTGGACTAAGATCGATACGTGAGGCATAGATCTGAGTCGGATCAATGTCAGAGAAGGAGACCGGGAATGCGTTCGCAAAGGCTTGTGCGAAGCTGACTCCTGATGAGATGGCTATCATCGTGCGAGCATTGGCCATGTACCAAGCTCCTATTGAGAGCAAGCCGATGTTGAGTATTTTAGATATAATAATTTTGTACTCTTTTGCCTTTAATATTTATAAAACCTTCGTACTCAATGAATAGGTTAGTTGCAAGCGCACAACCTATCGATTGTAGTATTTAGGTGTCGATCCGCAGGGAGATAGGGAAATACCAATTTTTAATAAAGAAAACTACTTCTAAAACAAAACAATAAAAGTAAAGTGGGGGGGTTTGTTCTTAAAATCCTAAAGTTGGGTTCAATACCCGAAAAAGAGGAGTTTCAAACAATAAATGTAAATAAAATAAAGGAAAGAAAGATTGGTTTGTTTTCAAGTTTAAGGAGATCTAGGGGTATTCGGTCTACAATCCCTTGCTAATTCTATTTATTCGGTTTGTTTAAATTCATGTTTGATTTGATGAGGTTTCTAACCTATGTTAGCCTTTGGAACGAATATTAATACAAATACTTTGCGCTTTATGGATTAATGTGCCTCGAATTCTAGGGCTGTCACTAACCTAGAGGGATATTTAATCTCATGCTTCAAAGCATATATCGATATTTGTTCTAAGGTGTCCTAATTAGGATTTGCCTTCGCCTTTCGGTCCTTCACCAAAATCCTAACCTTAATTTCTATAGTTCTGGATTGGATATCAAAGTACGGTCGCTTCTAACCCAACCCTAAGGTGTGTCTTTATGGTTTCAATTAGTAGTCTCCTCATGACCAATGCCGGAATTTAATAAATTTAAAGTGGAAAAACACGATCAACGCGATTTCAAAACTACTTCAATTCAATAAACCCTAACCAGGTGAACTCAAAGGAACGAGTACTAATGAAATTCATAAAGAATAAATCACAGAAATTAACAATCAAATCCGATAACACAATCATAATAAAAACAAATATCCGAATAATCTAGAATTAAACAAGTTCATGCATTGACCTAAACCCCTAGAAAGAGAACTACTCTCTCTTGGAGAGATCCATAACAAAGATTGGCAAAAACAATAAGAAATGAGATAAAGAAATGATTACACCCTTTCTTAGATCTAAAACCTCGATCTTGCCAACTCCTTGCTTGAATCTTCTTCTTCTCCTTCCTTGAAAAGCCTCGAGAATTTCTGCAGGATCTCTCTCTCTCAATTTTGTGGAAGAATGGATAAAATAATCGATATGTACAATAATGGATGATGGATCATGTGGCCTCCTTAGCCTTATATAACATTTTCTGAACTTGGAGATCAAGTTGTTTTATTTTTGGCGCCCACTAAGCCTACTAACTTCTATATTTCTAATTCTGTGATTATGAACTTGGAGACCAAGTTATTCTAATTTTGGCGCCCACTAAGCCCACTAACTTTCCATATTTAGCAGTTTTTCAGGTGGATGCGGCCATTGATACGGATGTACAGAATTATATATTCCGAATTTGGACTTTGTTCCTTCATGAAAGTTGTAGATGTCTTTGTCCTGGTTCCGTCAAGCTGTGAATCACCTAAATCGGAGTTCGTATGACCAAGATATGGCCAAAATACGAACTGTGTGTCGCTGAGTGCGGATCGAGTGCGGCCCGAGTGCGTCCGCATTACTCTCGGACTTTTCTGTTCTTCTTTGGCTCAGGAGTGGAAATTTCTCTAAGTAGAAAATGCGGGTCCCCTGCGGTCGCACTCTGGTCGCATTTTCCTTCTGAGTTGCTGGATTTCTTCACCAAAATTCGGCTAAGTAGGAAATGCGTCCGCACCAATGTTTAGTGCGTCCGCATTCCCCTCGGACTTTTCCTCTGGAGCATGCTGGACCTTGGATTTTCTTCTAAGTGCTTAGTGCGGCCGCACTAAAGTTCAGTGCGTCCGCACTTTGGTCCTTTTTCTTGTTTTCCTGCGAATTTCACATAGACAAATGCAGTAACTTGATTCTAGGGGTATTTAATCCTAAGTTATACTAAAATACATGATATTTGGTGCTATTATGCGATGAAAACCTGATCGAACATATATATAAATTAAACCTATCAAATTCCCCCAAGCTTGAACTTTGCTTGTCCCCAAGCAAAACCTAACTTGAGCTATCAATTCGATCCCATTGGTACACCTTATATCAAGTATATTTAAATGAAAAATTTGTATGATCTTGTCAAAAATTAAAAACCCTCATGCAAATTTCCCAATTTTCAAGTTTAACCCTTAGATAATTTCGACTCAACCCCACAATTCGATTACTCTAACTTTTATTTCCTTAAAGGTCTAGAATTCATGAACTTTGTTTACCCAAATTGATTAAAAGAAATGCTATCTTAAACATGGAATTTTCAAATTCCCCCAAGCTTGAATAAAACTTAGGTTTAGAAATTTTGCGGACTACGTGTGTTGATACATGCATATTCACATCTTTGTTGTTGCTTTTGATTTTTTTCATTTTGAATTTTTCTTTTATGATTTAGCACTATGTTCCCTATCCTCAATTAAGCATCGGTTGGTTACAAGTAGTTAACCGTACCCGACCGTTCTAATTCAAGGGTGCTTTGCATGCTCTTAGTCCACCCTTCCATTAACACGAATGTCAATTTTATCGGGAGACTAGCGGAGCAAGAGTGCTAAGGACTCATAACCATAAGTACGTCATGACGCCGTAACATAGGTCATTGGAGTCACCTTTTATTTTCAAAATTTTCAATTTTACCCAATTTCTCAACATATATGCACATATCATGAATACACACATCCCTAAGTATTCTTTCATACTTGTGGATATCCCAATCTTTCCAAATTTAAAATTCTCAAATCTAAATAGCTTCTCTAATCAATTTAAATTCCAAATTTTCTAATTTCATCAACCTTTATTTCCACAAAGTTTTTCGCCCAATTATGTGGTCATTTCCAATTGTTCCAAGGGTTTTACCTAAAATTCTCAAAAATTGTGCATGAATACTCCTAATTATTGTCAATCACCCAAATTTATCAACAAAATGCATGACACCAAACTAGGTAAACATCCTAACAAGTCGGACTGGACCCTATTCAAGGTTAGGTAAAACCCTAGTTTTAAACAAAAAATTTAAACATGCCTAAACTAAATGCAAGATACAATTGTGAATTTCAGTTTTTTATTTAACCTCCCCCCAGCTTAAACAAAACATTGTCCTCAATGTGTCAATTCATACTAGAAGAGAAAATTAAAAAGAAAAATAGAAACTCACAAGATGTTGCTCGGTTTAACGTCGGGAGCTCGACTTGTTGAGGCTCAGTTTGAAGGTGGTGGATCATCGAGGGCAATTGCCTCCTTTTCGATGATCGGTTCATCTTGAATGAAATGTTTGAGCCGCTGTTCGTTGACCTTAAATGAACTCATTTTTTCACTCCATATTTCGAAGGCACCATGGTTGAAAACTCGTGATACTCGATATGTTCCTTCTTGAAAACTTCTTCCGATATGTTTGTCGTGCCAATGCCTTGTCTTCTCTTCTTGGTTCAAGGCGGCATTGATTATAACGGGATGTGTCTTATATGAGCCAAGAGATTTGTATTTGAGGGTTGTTGGCAATGGTTTGAGTTTGACCTTCGGTGGTGCGAAATTGGTCGAATTGGCTTCGATTTGAGCTATTTCAGCCTGCGTGCGGACGCACTCATAGTCAGTGCGGGCGCACTGCGCTTGGTTTATGAAATTTTGAGATTCTGCGGCCTTAGTGCGGGCTGAGTGCGGACGCACAAAGGCTTGAGTGGGAAAAGTGCGGACGCATTGAAGGTTGGTGCGGCCGCACTGCGCTCGGTTAAGTGAATCTGGCTCCTCTTCTGTGAAAGTGCGGACGCACTCAGGTTCTGTGCGGATGTACTGAGGGTGGTTTTCGCAATTTAAGCCGGTTTCGAGGTCGGTTTCTTCCAGGATTTTGTGCAGTTGTTCTCCTTCCATCATCCTATCTAAATGATCATCAATTATAGAGTCTAAAACATCTATCCTGCATATTGAGTCATTATCATTAGAAGGAAATTTAATGGACTTGAACATATGAAAATCTACCTTTTCTCCACCAATGTCAAAGGAAATTTTTCCTTCTTTAACATCGATGTTGGCACCTGCTGTTATTAGGAAGTCACGCCCTAACAAGATAGGTGTATGAGTGTCTTCTTCCATTTCCACAACCACAAAATCAATAGGCACAAAATATTTGCCTATTTTGACAATTACATCCTCAACAATTCCTTCGGGAAACCTTACTGTTTTATCGGCCAATTGCAAGGACATTCTTGTTGGTTTTAATTCCCCTAAATTCAACCTTTGATACACCGATTTTGGCATGAGACTAACACTTGCCCCTAAATCACATAGACACCTATCAAATTTGGTCTCACCTATCTTACATGGGATGACAAAGCTTCCCGGGTCCTTAAGTTTTGGAGGTAGCTTGTTTAGGAAGAGGGCGCTACACTCCTCATTTAGGGACACCGTACCCACTTCCTCAAGTGTTCTTTTGTTGGACAAAATCTCTTTTAAAAACTTTGCATAAGTGGGCATTTGGGTAATTGCTTCGGTAAAAGGGATGGTGATATTTAACCTCTTGAGGTGATCTACAAATTTGGCAAATTGTTGGTCTAATTTTTGCTTCACTAACCTTTGAGGAAAAGGTACAAACCTATGCGGGGGAATGTACTTAGGAGTTTCAGCATTTGTTACCTTTGTGGAGCTAGAATTACCCATTGTTTGATGCTTTTCCGATGTCGGTGCATCCACTTTTGTAGGTGCTGCGGTTGCATCAAGGGGAATTGCAACGTCGTGTGTTTCCTTGGGAGGTTGCTGCTCCTCTTCATTGGGCATGGTAGGTCCTTCGTACTCCTTGCCGCTCCTCAAGGTCACGGCATTCGCATGCTCTCTCGGGTTGATGTCGGGTTTGCCCGGAAGCGTCCCTTGTTGACGGGAGGACGAAGATGCTTGTTGTGCTATTTGTGTCTCTAGCATCTTTGTTTTAGTTTCTAAAAACTCAAACCTATTGTTCAAATTCCTCAAAGAATTCGAAATATCGGTATTGGTGTTTCTTTGTTGGTTCATGAACTCGTTTTGAGAGATCACAAGGCCTTCTATCAATTTTTCTAATTTGTTGTTTTGAGAGGGTCCTTGGTACGAGTTTTGATTTGACCGATTTTGGTATTGATTGGAATTACCTTGGTATTGATTTGAGTTTTCATTTTCAGTCCTCCACTCGAAATTTGGATGGTTCCACCTTGTGTTAGGGTTGTATGTATTCGAATTGAAATTGTCATTTGGCCTAACCTTATTGTAGATCGGGTCATTTCTCTTATCACCTTGATTGTAAAACATGGAGTTGACTTGCTCGACTTCTTCTCCTTCTAAAAGGACTTTGCAATTGGCGGTGATATGAGTTGACTCTCCACAAATGCCGCATGAAGCCTTGTTCGTCACGGATTTGGCGTTTTGCATTTGTGCCATTTGATGTTGCAAGGCTTCCATTTGGGCTCTCAAGGCGGTAACTTCATCGATTTTCAGGATCCCCGGTGTGGTTTGGGTTCGTCCACCTCTTTCGGCCGTCCACTCCCTTTGGTTGATCGCCATGTCCTCAATCATTAGCATGGCTTGCTCAGGATCCATCTTTGACATATTACCTCCGGCGGCTGAATTCAAATGGGTTTTGGTGGCTATCGTGCAACCTGCAAAGAAAAATTGAAAGAGCAACCACATGTCGAGGCCATGGTTAGGGCACAAGCGCTGGAGCTCGGCCCATCTATCCCATGCCTCGGTTAAAGACTCTCCCTCGGCTTGCTTGAACGTCGTGATCTTTGTTCGGAAGTGTTGGGTTTTGGATGGAGGGAAGTATTTTCCTAAGAATAACTTCTCCATGTCGTCCCATCTTCTTATGTGATCCCGATTCACGGTCCTTAGCCAGGTCCTTGCATTGTCACGGAGGGATAGATGGAAGCATTTGAGCTTGAGGTTGTCGAGCTCTTCTCCTTCTCTAGCGAAGGTTCCGCAAGATTCTTCAAAGACCGCCAAGTGGGCATGTGGATCTTCGTTTAGGGCTCCCCCAAACTGACTTTGGCCAAGCAAGTGGATGAGAGAGGGCTTGATTTCGCGTGGATCTTGACCTTGAGGAATGAAACCGAAGCGGTGGCCTTGTTGGCGATTACGGCCATTTCCGTTATTGTTTGGATTGACACCGAAGAGAGGATTATTATTGAGAATGGGTGGATTATTGTTGTTGTGTGGATGTGGTGGTGGTTGGTTGTTGTGTGGAGGAGGAGGTGGCGGATTGTTATTGAGATCGTGAAAGCCTTGATTGATAAGGCCTTCCGGAAATTCGTCCTCTCCAAAGTTGCGTGGCATGCCTAGTTCGGGATCTAGACCCGCCATTGGTTGAGAAAGAGAGGATTCGCCGGCTTTGATCTTTGCGGTTTGACTTCTTGTGACCGGTGCCAGCGCTTAAACCTATGAGAGAAGAGATGTGATGTGAAAGAGAGAGAATAGAAATAGAGAATAGTAAAGTGCAGAAAATTAAATAAGGAAAGTAAAATATTTTTGGATTTTTTTCTAAATAAGGAAAGTAAATTTCAGAAATTGTAAAAAAAAGGAAATAAACTATTTTTGGATTTTTAATTTTCTGAAAAGTAAATAAGGAAACTAAGAATTAAAAGTATTTTCCTAAAATAAAAACTAGTATCTATCCTATTCTCCCCGGCAACGGCGCCAAAAAGCTTGTTGAGTATTTTAGATATAATAATTTTGTACTCTTTTGCCTTTAATATTTATAAAACCTTCGTACTCAATGAATAGGTTAGTTGCAAGCGCACAACCTATCGATTGTAGTATTTAGGTGTCGATCCGCAGGGAGATAGGGAAATACCAATTTTTAATAAAGAAAACTACTTCTAAAACAAAACAATAAAAGTAAAGTGGGGGGGTTTGTTCTTAAAATCCTAAAGTTGGGTTCAATACCCGAAAAAGAGGAGTTTCAAACAATAAATGTAAATAAAATAAAGGAAAGAAAGATTGGTTTGTTTTCAAGTTTAAGGAGATCTAGGGGTATTCGGTCTACAATCCCTTGCTAATTCTATTTATTCGGTTTGTTTAAATTCATGTTTGATTTGATGAGGTTTCTAACCTATGTTAGCCTTTGGAACGAATATTAATACAAATACTTTGCGCTTTATGGATTAATGTGCCTCGAATTCTAGGGCTGTCACTAACCTAGAGGGATATTTAATCTCATGCTTCAAAGCATATATCGATATTTGTTCTAAGGTGTCCTAATTAGGATTTGCCTTCGCCTTTCGGTCCTTCACCAAAATCCTAACCTTAATTTCTATAGTTCCGGATTGGATATCAAAGTACGGTCGCTTCTAACCCAACCCTAAGGTGTGTCTTTATGGTTTCAATTAGTAGTCTCCTCATGACCAATGCCGGAATTTAATAAATTTAAAGTGGAAAAACACGATCAACGCGATTTCAAAACTACTTCAATTCAATAAACCCTAACCAGGTGAACTCAAAGGAACGAGTACTAATGAAATTCATAAAGAATAAATCACAGAAATTAACAATCAAATCCGATAACACAATCATAATAAAAACAAATATCCGAATAATCTAGAATTAAACAAGTTCATGCATTGACCTAAACCCCTAGAAAGAGAACTACTCTCTCTTGGAGAGATCCATAACAAAGATTGGCAAAAACAATAAGAAATGAGATAAAGAAATGATTACACCCTTTCTTAGATCTAAAACCTCGATCTTGCCAACTCCTTGCTTGAATCTTCTTCTTCTCCTTCCTTGAAAAGCCTCGAGAATTTCTGCAGGATCTCTCTCTCTCAATTTTGTGGAAGAATGGATAAAATAATCGATATGTACAATAATGGATGATGGATCATGTGGCCTCCTTAGCCTTATATAACATTTTCTGAACTTGGAGATCAAGTTGTTTTATTTTTGGCGCCCACTAAGCCTACTAACTTCTATATTTCTAATTCTGTGATTATGAACTTGGAGACCAAGTTATTCTAATTTTGGCGCCCACTAAGCCCACTAACTTTCCATATTTAGCAGTTTTTCAGGTGGATGCGGCCATTGATACGGATGTACAGAATTATATATTCCGAATTTGGACTTTGTTCCTTCATGAAAGTTGTAGATGTCTTTGTCCTGGTTCCGTCAAGCTGTGAATCACCTAAATCGGAGTTCGTATGACCAAGATATGGCCAAAATACGAACTGTGTGTCGCTGAGTGCGGATCGAGTGCGGCCCGAGTGCGTCCGCATTACTCTCGGACTTTTCTGTTCTTCTTTGGCTCAGGAGTGGAAATTTCTCTAAGTAGAAAATGCGGGTCCCCTGCGGTCGCACTCTGGTCGCATTTTCCTTCTGAGTTGCTGGATTTCTTCACCAAAATTCGGCTAAGTAGGAAATGCGTCCGCACCAATGTTTAGTGCGTCCGCATTCCCCTCGGACTTTTCCTCTGGAGCATGCTGGACCTTGGATTTTCTTCTAAGTGCTTAGTGCGGCCGCACTAAAGTTCAGTGCGTCCGCACTTTGGTCCTTTTTCTTGTTTTCCTGCGAATTTCACATAGACAAATGCAGTAACTTGATTCTAGGGGTATTTAATCCTAAGTTATACTAAAATACATGATATTTGGTGCTATTATGCGATGAAAACCTGATCGAACATATATATAAATTAAACCTATCAAATTCCCCCAAGCTTGAACTTTGCTTGTCCCCAAGCAAAACCTAACTTGAGCTATCAATTCGATCCCATTGGTACACCTTATATCAAGTATATTTAAATGAAAAATTTGTATGATCTTGTCAAAAATTAAAAACCCTCATGCAAATTTCCCAATTTTCAAGTTTAACCCTTAGATAATTTCGACTCAACCCCACAATTCGATTACTCTAACTTTTATTTCCTTAAAGGTCTAGAATTCATGAACTTTGTTTACCCAAATTGATTAAAAGAAATGCTATCTTAAACATGGAATTTTCAAATTCCCCCAAGCTTGAATAAAACTTAGGTTTAGAAATTTTGCGGACTACGTGTGTTGATACATGCATATTCACATCTTTGTTGTTGCTTTTGATTTTTTTCATTTTGAATTTTTCTTTTATGATTTAGCACTATGTTCCCTATCCTCAATTAAGCATCGGTTGGTTACAAGTAGTTAACCGTACCCGACCGTTCTAATTCAAGGGTGCTTTGCATGCTCTTAGTCCACCCTTCCATTAACACGAATGTCAATTTTATCGGGAGACTAGCGGAGCAAGAGTGCTAAGGACTCATAACCATAAGTACGTCATGACGCCGTAACATAGGTCATTGGAGTCACCTTTTATTTTCAAAATTTTCAATTTTACCCAATTTCTCAACATATATGCACATATCATGAATACACACATCCCTAAGTATTCTTTCATACTTGTGGATATCCCAATCTTTCCAAATTTAAAATTCTCAAATCTAAATAGCTTCTCTAATCAATTTAAATTCCAAATTTTCTAATTTCATCAACCTTTATTTCCACAAAGTTTTTCGCCCAATTATGTGGTCATTTCCAATTGTTCCAAGGGTTTTACCTAAAATTCTCAAAAATTGTGCATGAATACTCCTAATTATTGTCAATCACCCAAATTTATCAACAAAATGCATGACACCAAACTAGGTAAACATCCTAACAAGTCGGACTGGACCCTATTCAAGGTTAGGTAAAACCCTAGTTTTAAACAAAAAATTTAAACATGCCTAAACTAAATGCAAGATACAATTGTGAATTTCAGTTTTTTATTTAACCTCCCCCCAGCTTAAACAAAACATTGTCCTCAATGTGTCAATTCATACTAGAAGAGAAAATTAAAAAGAAAAATAGAAACTCACAAGATGTTGCTCGGTTTAACGTCGGGAGCTCGACTTGTTGAGGCTCAGTTTGAAGGTGGTGGATCATCGAGGGCAATTGCCTCCTTTTCGATGATCGGTTCATCTTGAATGAAATGTTTGAGCCGCTGTTCGTTGACCTTAAATGAACTCATTTTTTCACTCCATATTTCGAAGGCACCATGGTTGAAAACTCGTGATACTCGATATGTTCCTTCTTGAAAACTTCTTCCGATATGTTTGTCGTGCCAATGCCTTGTCTTCTCTTCTTGGTTCAAGGCGGCATTGATTATAACGGGATGTGTCTTATATGAGCCAAGAGATTTGTATTTGAGGGTTGTTGGCAATGGTTTGAGTTTGACCTTCGGTGGTGCGAAATTGGTCGAATTGGCTTCGATTTGAGCTATTTCAGCCTGCGTGCGGACGCACTCATAGTCAGTGCGGGCGCACTGCGCTTGGTTTATGAAATTTTGAGATTCTGCGGCCTTAGTGCGGGCTGAGTGCGGACGCACAAAGGCTTGAGTGGGAAAAGTGCGGACGCATTGAAGGTTGGTGCGGCCGCACTGCGCTCGGTTAAGTGAATCTGGCTCCTCTTCTGTGAAAGTGCGGACGCACTCAGGTTCTGTGCGGACGTACTGAGGGTGGTTTTCGCAATTTAAGCCGGTTTCGAGGTCGGTTTCTTCCAGGATTTTGTGCAGTTGTTCTCCTTCCATCATCCTATCTAAATGATCATCAATTATAGAGTCTAAAACATCTATCCTGCATATTGAGTCATTATCATTAGAAGGAAATTTAATGGACTTGAACATATGAAAATCTACCTTTTCTCCACCAATGTCAAAGGAAATTTTTCCTTCTTTAACATCGATGTTGGCACCTGCTGTTATTAGGAAGTCACGCCCTAACAAGATAGGTGTATGAGTGTCTTCTTCCATTTCCACAACCACAAAATCAATAGGCACAAAATATTTGCCTATTTTGACAATTACATCCTCAACAATTCCTTCGGGAAACCTTACCGTTTTATCGGCCAATTGCAAGGACATTCTTGTTGGTTTTAATTCCCCTAAATTCAACCTTTGATACACCGATTTTGGCATGAGACTAACACTTGCCCCTAAATCACATAGACACCTATCAAATTTGGTCTCACCTATCTTACATGGGATGACAAAGCTTCCCGGGTCCTTAAGTTTTGGAGGTAGCTTGTTTAGGAAGAGGGCGCTACACTCCTCATTTAGGGACACCGTACCCACTTCCTCAAGTGTTCTTTTGTTGGACAAAATCTCTTTTAAAAACTTTGCATAAGTGGGCATTTGGGTAATTGCTTCGGTAAAAGGGATGGTGATATTTAACCTCTTGAGGTGATCTACAAATTTGGCAAATTGTTGGTCTAATTTTTGCTTCACTAACCTTTGAGGAAAAGGTACAAACCTATGCGGGGGAATGTACTTAGGAGTTTCAGCATTTGTTACCTTTGTGGAGCTAGAATTACCCATTGTTTGATGCTTTTCCGATGTCGGTGCATCCACTTTTGTAGGTGCTGCGGTTGCATCAAGGGGAATTGCAACGTCGTGTGTTTCCTTGGGAGGTTGCTGCTCCTCTTCATTGGGCATGGTAGGTCCTTCGTACTCCTTGCCGCTCCTCAAGGTCACGGCATTCGCATGCTCTCTCGGGTTGATGTCGGGTTTGCCCGGAAGCGTCCCTTGTTGACGGGAGGACGAAGATGCTTGTTGTGCTATTTGTGTCTCTAGCATCTTTGTTTTAGTTTCTAAAAACTCAAACCTATTGTTCAAATTCCTCAAAGAATTCGAAATATCGGTATTGGTGTTTCTTTGTTGGTTCATGAACTCGTTTTGAGAGATCACAAGGCCTTCTATCAATTTTTCTAATTTGTTGTTTTGAGAGGGTCCTTGGTACGAGTTTTGATTTGACCGATTTTGGTATTGATTGGAATTACCTTGGTATTGATTTGAGTTTTCATTTTCAGTCCTCCACTCGAAATTTGGATGGTTCCACCTTGTGTTAGGGTTGTATGTATTCGAATTGAAATTGTCATTTGGCCTAACCTTATTGTAGATCGGGTCATTTCTCTTATCACCTTGATTGTAAAACATGGAGTTGACTTGCTCGACTTCTTCTCCTTCTAAAAGGACTTTGCAATTGGCGGTGATATGAGTTGACTCTCCACAAATGCCGCATGAAGCCTTGTTCGTCACGGATTTGGCGTTTTGCATTTGTGCCATTTGATGTTGCAAGGCTTCCATTTGGGCTCTCAAGGCGGTAACTTCATCGATTTTCAGGATCCCCGGTGTGGTTTGGGTTCGTCCACCTCTTTCGGCCGTCCACTCCCTTTGGTTGATCGCCATGTCCTCAATCATTAGCATGGCTTGCTCAGGATCCATCTTTGACATATTACCTCCGGCGGCTGAATTCAAATGGGTTTTGGTGGCTATCGTGCAACCTGCAAAGAAAAATTGAAAGAGCAACCACATGTCGAGGCCATGGTTAGGGCACAAGCGCTGGAGCTCGGCCCATCTATCCCATGCCTCGGTTAAAGACTCTCCCTCGGCTTGCTTGAACGTCGTGATCTTTGTTCGGAAGTGTTGGGTTTTGGATGGAGGGAAGTATTTTCCTAAGAATAACTTCTCCATGTCGTCCCATCTTCTTATGTGATCCCGATTCACGGTCCTTAGCCAGGTCCTTGCATTGTCACGGAGGGATAGATGGAAGCATTTGAGCTTGAGGTTGTCGAGCTCTTCTCCTTCTCTAGCGAAGGTTCCGCAAGATTCTTCAAAGACCGCCAAGTGGGCATGTGGATCTTCGTTTAGGGCTCCCCCAAACTGACTTTGGCCAAGCAAGTGGATGAGAGAGGGCTTGATTTCGCGTGGATCTTGACCTTGAGGAATGAAACCGAAGCGGTGGCCTTGTTGGCGATTACGGCCATTTCCGTTATTGTTTGGATTGACACCGAAGAGAGGATTATTATTGAGAATGGGTGGATTATTGTTGTTGTGTGGATGTGGTGGTGGTTGGTTGTTGTGTGGAGGAGGAGGTGGCGGATTGTTATTGAGATCGTGAAAGCCTTGATTGATAAGGCCTTCCGGAAATTCGTCCTCTCCAAAGTTGCGTGGCATGCCTAGTTCGGGATCTAGACCCGCCATTGGTTGAGAAAGAGAGGATTCGCCGGCTTTGATCTTTGCGGTTTGACTTCTTGTGACCGGTGCCAGCGCTTAAACCTATGAGAGAAGAGATGTGATGTGAAAGAGAGAGAATAGAAATAGAGAATAGTAAAGTGCAGAAAATTAAATAAGGAAAGTAAAATATTTTTGGATTTTTTTCTAAATAAGGAAAGTAAATTTCAGAAATTGTAAAAAAAAGGAAATAAACTATTTTTGGATTTTTAATTTTCTGAAAAGTAAATAAGGAAACTAAGAATTAAAAGTATTTTCCTAAAATAAAAACTAGTATCTATCCTATTCTCCCCGGCAACGGCGCCAAAAAGCTTGTTGAGTATTTTAGATATAATAATTTTGTACTCTTTTGCCTTTAATATTTATAAAACCTTCGTACTCAATGAATAGGTTAGTTGCAAGCGCACAACCTATCGATTGTAGTATTTAGGTGTCGATCCGCAGGGAGATAGGGAAATACCAATTTTTAATAAAGAAAACTACTTCTAAAACAAAACAATAAAAGTAAAGTGGGGGGGTTTGTTCTTAAAATCCTAAAGTTGGGTTCAATACCCGAAAAAGAGGAGTTTCAAACAATAAATGTAAATAAAATAAAGGAAAGAAAGATTGGTTTGTTTTCAAGTTTAAGGAGATCTAGGGGTATTCGGTCTACAATCCCTTGCTAATTCTATTTATTCGGTTTGTTTAAATTCATGTTTGATTTGATGAGGTTTCTAACCTATGTTAGCCTTTGGAACGAATATTAATACAAATACTTTGCGCTTTATGGATTAATGTGCCTCGAATTCTAGGGCTGTCACTAACCTAGAGGGATATTTAATCTCATGCTTCAAAGCATATATCGATATTTGTTCTAAGGTGTCCTAATTAGGATTTGCCTTCGCCTTTCGGTCCTTCACCAAAATCCTAACCTTAATTTCTATAGTTCCGGATTGGATATCAAAGTACGGTCGCTTCTAACCCAACCCTAAGGTGTGTCTTTATGGTTTCAATTAGTAGTCTCCTCATGACCAATGCCGGAATTTAATAAATTTAAAGTGGAAAAACACGATCAACGCGATTTCAAAACTACTTCAATTCAATAAACCCTAACCAGGTGAACTCAAAGGAACGAGTACTAATGAAATTCATAAAGAATAAATCACAGAAATTAACAATCAAATCCGATAACACAATCATAATAAAAACAAATATCCGAATAATCTAGAATTAAACAAGTTCATGCATTGACCTAAACCCCTAGAAAGAGAACTACTCTCTCTTGGAGAGATCCATAACAAAGATTGGCAAAAACAATAAGAAATGAGATAAAGAAATGATTACACCCTTTCTTAGATCTAAAACCTCGATCTTGCCAACTCCTTGCTTGAATCTTCTTCTTCTCCTTCCTTGAAAAGCCTCGAGAATTTCTGCAGGATCTCTCTCTCTCAATTTTGTGGAAGAATGGATAAAATAATCGATATGTACAATAATGGATGATGGATCATGTGGCCTCCTTAGCCTTATATAACATTTTCTGAACTTGGAGATCAAGTTGTTTTATTTTTGGCGCCCACTAAGCCTACTAACTTCTATATTTCTAATTCTGTGATTATGAACTTGGAGACCAAGTTATTCTAATTTTGGCGCCCACTAAGCCCACTAACTTTCCATATTTAGCAGTTTTTCAGGTGGATGCGGCCATTGATACGGATGTACAGAATTATATATTCCGAATTTGGACTTTGTTCCTTCATGAAAGTTGTAGATGTCTTTGTCCTGGTTCCGTCAAGCTGTGAATCACCTAAATCGGAGTTCGTATGACCAAGATATGGCCAAAATACGAACTGTGTGTCGCTGAGTGCGGATCGAGTGCGGCCCGAGTGCGTCCGCATTACTCTCGGACTTTTCTGTTCTTCTTTGGCTCAGGAGTGGAAATTTCTCTAAGTAGAAAATGCGGGTCCCCTGCGGTCGCACTCTGGTCGCATTTTCCTTCTGAGTTGCTGGATTTCTTCACCAAAATTCGGCTAAGTAGGAAATGCGTCCGCACCAATGTTTAGTGCGTCCGCATTCCCCTCGGACTTTTCCTCTGGAGCATGCTGGACCTTGGATTTTCTTCTAAGTGCTTAGTGCGGCCGCACTAAAGTTCAGTGCGTCCGCACTTTGGTCCTTTTTCTTGTTTTCCTGCGAATTTCACATAGACAAATGCAGTAACTTGATTCTAGGGGTATTTAATCCTAAGTTATACTAAAATACATGATATTTGGTGCTATTATGCGATGAAAACCTGATCGAACATATATATAAATTAAACCTATCAAATTCCCCCAAGCTTGAACTTTGCTTGTCCCCAAGCAAAACCTAACTTGAGCTATCAATTCGATCCCATTGGTACACCTTATATCAAGTATATTTAAATGAAAAATTTGTATGATCTTGTCAAAAATTAAAAACCCTCATGCAAATTTCCCAATTTTCAAGTTTAACCCTTAGATAATTTCGACTCAACCCCACAATTCGATTACTCTAACTTTTATTTCCTTAAAGGTCTAGAATTCATGAACTTTGTTTACCCAAATTGATTAAAAGAAATGCTATCTTAAACATGGAATTTTCAAATTCCCCCAAGCTTGAATAAAACTTAGGTTTAGAAATTTTGCGGACTACGTGTGTTGATACATGCATATTCACATCTTTGTTGTTGCTTTTGATTTTTTTCATTTTGAATTTTTCTTTTATGATTTAGCACTATGTTCCCTATCCTCAATTAAGCATCGGTTGGTTACAAGTAGTTAACCGTACCCGACCGTTCTAATTCAAGGGTGCTTTGCATGCTCTTAGTCCACCCTTCCATTAACACGAATGTCAATTTTATCGGGAGACTAGCGGAGCAAGAGTGCTAAGGACTCATAACCATAAGTACGTCATGACGCCGTAACATAGGTCATTGGAGTCACCTTTTATTTTCAAAATTTTCAATTTTACCCAATTTCTCAACATATATGCACATATCATGAATACACACATCCCTAAGTATTCTTTCATACTTGTGGATATCCCAATCTTTCCAAATTTAAAATTCTCAAATCTAAATAGCTTCTCTAATCAATTTAAATTCCAAATTTTCTAATTTCATCAACCTTTATTTCCACAAAGTTTTTCGCCCAATTATGTGGTCATTTCCAATTGTTCCAAGGGTTTTACCTAAAATTCTCAAAAATTGTGCATGAATACTCCTAATTATTGTCAATCACCCAAATTTATCAACAAAATGCATGACACCAAACTAGGTAAACATCCTAACAAGTCGGACTGGACCCTATTCAAGGTTAGGTAAAACCCTAGTTTTAAACAAAAAATTTAAACATGCCTAAACTAAATGCAAGATACAATTGTGAATTTCAGTTTTTTATTTAACCTCCCCCCAGCTTAAACAAAACATTGTCCTCAATGTGTCAATTCATACTAGAAGAGAAAATTAAAAAGAAAAATAGAAACTCACAAGATGTTGCTCGGTTTAACGTCGGGAGCTCGACTTGTTGAGGCTCAGTTTGAAGGTGGTGGATCATCGAGGGCAATTGCCTCCTTTTCGATGATCGGTTCATCTTGAATGAAATGTTTGAGCCGCTGTTCGTTGACCTTAAATGAACTCATTTTTTCACTCCATATTTCGAAGGCACCATGGTTGAAAACTCGTGATACTCGATATGTTCCTTCTTGAAAACTTCTTCCGATATGTTTGTCGTGCCAATGCCTTGTCTTCTCTTCTTGGTTCAAGGCGGCATTGATTATAACGGGATGTGTCTTATATGAGCCAAGAGATTTGTATTTGAGGGTTGTTGGCAATGGTTTGAGTTTGACCTTCGGTGGTGCGAAATTGGTCGAATTGGCTTCGATTTGAGCTATTTCAGCCTGCGTGCGGACGCACTCATAGTCAGTGCGGGCGCACTGCGCTTGGTTTATGAAATTTTGAGATTCTGCGGCCTTAGTGCGGGCTGAGTGCGGACGCACAAAGGCTTGAGTGGGAAAAGTGCGGACGCATTGAAGGTTGGTGCGGCCGCACTGCGCTCGGTTAAGTGAATCTGGCTCCTCTTCTGTGAAAGTGCGGACGCACTCAGGTTCTGTGCGGACGTACTGAGGGTGGTTTTCGCAATTTAAGCCGGTTTCGAGGTCGGTTTCTTCCAGGATTTTGTGCAGTTGTTCTCCTTCCATCATCCTATCTAAATGATCATCAATTATAGAGTCTAAAACATCTATCCTGCATATTGAGTCATTATCATTAGAAGGAAATTTAATGGACTTGAACATATGAAAATCTACCTTTTCTCCACCAATGTCAAAGGAAATTTTTCCTTCTTTAACATCGATGTTGGCACCTGCTGTTATTAGGAAGTCACGCCCTAACAAGATAGGTGTATGAGTGTCTTCTTCCATTTCCACAACCACAAAATCAATAGGCACAAAATATTTGCCTATTTTGACAATTACATCCTCAACAATTCCTTCGGGAAACCTTACCGTTTTATCGGCCAATTGCAAGGACATTCTTGTTGGTTTTAATTCCCCTAAATTCAACCTTTGATACACCGATTTTGGCATGAGACTAACACTTGCCCCTAAATCACATAGACACCTATCAAATTTGGTCTCACCTATCTTACATGGGATGACAAAGCTTCCCGGGTCCTTAAGTTTTGGAGGTAGCTTGTTTAGGAAGAGGGCGCTACACTCCTCATTTAGGGACACCGTACCCACTTCCTCAAGTGTTCTTTTGTTGGACAAAATCTCTTTTAAAAACTTTGCATAAGTGGGCATTTGGGTAATTGCTTCGGTAAAAGGGATGGTGATATTTAACCTCTTGAGGTGATCTACAAATTTGGCAAATTGTTGGTCTAATTTTTGCTTCACTAACCTTTGAGGAAAAGGTACAAACCTATGCGGGGGAATGTACTTAGGAGTTTCAGCATTTGTTACCTTTGTGGAGCTAGAATTACCCATTGTTTGATGCTTTTCCGATGTCGGTGCATCCACTTTTGTAGGTGCTGCGGTTGCATCAAGGGGAATTGCAACGTCGTGTGTTTCCTTGGGAGGTTGCTGCTCCTCTTCATTGGGCATGGTAGGTCCTTCGTACTCCTTGCCGCTCCTCAAGGTCACGGCATTCGCATGCTCTCTCGGGTTGATGTCGGGTTTGCCCGGAAGCGTCCCTTGTTGACGGGAGGACGAAGATGCTTGTTGTGCTATTTGTGTCTCTAGCATCTTTGTTTTAGTTTCTAAAAACTCAAACCTATTGTTCAAATTCCTCAAAGAATTCGAAATATCGGTATTGGTGTTTCTTTGTTGGTTCATGAACTCGTTTTGAGAGATCACAAGGCCTTCTATCAATTTTTCTAATTTGTTGTTTTGAGAGGGTCCTTGGTACGAGTTTTGATTTGACCGATTTTGGTATTGATTGGAATTACCTTGGTATTGATTTGAGTTTTCATTTTCAGTCCTCCACTCGAAATTTGGATGGTTCCACCTTGTGTTAGGGTTGTATGTATTCGAATTGAAATTGTCATTTGGCCTAACCTTATTGTAGATCGGGTCATTTCTCTTATCACCTTGATTGTAAAACATGGAGTTGACTTGCTCGACTTCTTCTCCTTCTAAAAGGACTTTGCAATTGGCGGTGATATGAGTTGACTCTCCACAAATGCCGCATGAAGCCTTGTTCGTCACGGATTTGGCGTTTTGCATTTGTGCCATTTGATGTTGCAAGGCTTCCATTTGGGCTCTCAAGGCGGTAACTTCATCGATTTTCAGGATCCCCGGTGTGGTTTGGGTTCGTCCACCTCTTTCGGCCGTCCACTCCCTTTGGTTGATCGCCATGTCCTCAATCATTAGCATGGCTTGCTCAGGATCCATCTTTGACATATTACCTCCGGCGGCTGAATTCAAATGGGTTTTGGTGGCTATCGTGCAACCTGCAAAGAAAAATTGAAAGAGCAACCACATGTCGAGGCCATGGTTAGGGCACAAGCGCTGGAGCTCGGCCCATCTATCCCATGCCTCGGTTAAAGACTCTCCCTCGGCTTGCTTGAACGTCGTGATCTTTGTTCGGAAGTGTTGGGTTTTGGATGGAGGGAAGTATTTTCCTAAGAATAACTTCTCCATGTCGTCCCATCTTCTTATGTGATCCCGATTCACGGTCCTTAGCCAGGTCCTTGCATTGTCACGGAGGGATAGATGGAAGCATTTGAGCTTGAGGTTGTCGAGCTCTTCTCCTTCTCTAGCGAAGGTTCCGCAAGATTCTTCAAAGACCGCCAAGTGGGCATGTGGATCTTCGTTTAGGGCTCCCCCAAACTGACTTTGGCCAAGCAAGTGGATGAGAGAGGGCTTGATTTCGCGTGGATCTTGACCTTGAGGAATGAAACCGAAGCGGTGGCCTTGTTGGCGATTACGGCCATTTCCGTTATTGTTTGGATTGACACCGAAGAGAGGATTATTATTGAGAATGGGTGGATTATTGTTGTTGTGTGGATGTGGTGGTGGTTGGTTGTTGTGTGGAGGAGGAGGTGGCGGATTGTTATTGAGATCGTGAAAGCCTTGATTGATAAGGCCTTCCGGAAATTCGTCCTCTCCAAAGTTGCGTGGCATGCCTAGTTCGGGATCTAGACCCGCCATTGGTTGAGAAAGAGAGGATTCGCCGGCTTTGATCTTTGCGGTTTGACTTCTTGTGACCGGTGCCAGCGCTTAAACCTATGAGAGAAGAGATGTGATGTGAAAGAGAGAGAATAGAAATAGAGAATAGTAAAGTGCAGAAAATTAAATAAGGAAAGTAAAATATTTTTGGATTTTTTTCTAAATAAGGAAAGTAAATTTCAGAAATTGTAAAAAAAAGGAAATAAACTATTTTTGGATTTTTAATTTTCTGAAAAGTAAATAAGGAAACTAAGAATTAAAAGTATTTTCCTAAAATAAAAACTAGTATCTATCCTATTCTCCCCGGCAACGGCGCCAAAAAGCTTGTTGAGTATTTTAGATATAATAATTTTGTACTCTTTTGCCTTTAATATTTATAAAACCTTCGTACTCAATGAATAGGTTAGTTGCAAGCGCACAACCTATCGATTGTAGTATTTAGGTGTCGATCCGCAGGGAGATAGGGAAATACCAATTTTTAATAAAGAAAACTACTTCTAAAACAAAACAATAAAAGTAAAGTGGGGGGGTTTGTTCTTAAAATCCTAAAGTTGGGTTCAATACCCGAAAAAGAGGAGTTTCAAACAATAAATGTAAATAAAATAAAGGAAAGAAAGATTGGTTTGTTTTCAAGTTTAAGGAGATCTAGGGGTATTCGGTCTACAATCCCTTGCTAATTCTATTTATTCGGTTTGTTTAAATTCATGTTTGATTTGATGAGGTTTCTAACCTATGTTAGCCTTTGGAACGAATATTAATACAAATACTTTGCGCTTTATGGATTAATGTGCCTCGAATTCTAGGGCTGTCACTAACCTAGAGGGATATTTAATCTCATGCTTCAAAGCATATATCGATATTTGTTCTAAGGTGTCCTAATTAGGATTTGCCTTCGCCTTTCGGTCCTTCACCAAAATCCTAACCTTAATTTCTATAGTTCCGGATTGGATATCAAAGTACGGTCGCTTCTAACCCAACCCTAAGGTGTGTCTTTATGGTTTCAATTAGTAGTCTCCTCATGACCAATGCCGGAATTTAATAAATTTAAAGTGGAAAAACACGATCAACGCGATTTCAAAACTACTTCAATTCAATAAACCCTAACCAGGTGAACTCAAAGGAACGAGTACTAATGAAATTCATAAAGAATAAATCACAGAAATTAACAATCAAATCCGATAACACAATCATAATAAAAACAAATATCCGAATAATCTAGAATTAAACAAGTTCATGCATTGACCTAAACCCCTAGAAAGAGAACTACTCTCTCTTGGAGAGATCCATAACAAAGATTGGCAAAAACAATAAGAAATGAGATAAAGAAATGATTACACCCTTTCTTAGATCTAAAACCTCGATCTTGCCAACTCCTTGCTTGAATCTTCTTCTTCTCCTTCCTTGAAAAGCCTCGAGAATTTCTGCAGGATCTCTCTCTCTCAATTTTGTGGAAGAATGGATAAAATAATCGATATGTACAATAATGGATGATGGATCATGTGGCCTCCTTAGCCTTATATAACATTTTCTGAACTTGGAGATCAAGTTGTTTTATTTTTGGCGCCCACTAAGCCTACTAACTTCTATATTTCTAATTCTGTGATTATGAACTTGGAGACCAAGTTATTCTAATTTTGGCGCCCACTAAGCCCACTAACTTTCCATATTTAGCAGTTTTTCAGGTGGATGCGGCCATTGATACGGATGTACAGAATTATATATTCCGAATTTGGACTTTGTTCCTTCATGAAAGTTGTAGATGTCTTTGTCCTGGTTCCGTCAAGCTGTGAATCACCTAAATCGGAGTTCGTATGACCAAGATATGGCCAAAATACGAACTGTGTGTCGCTGAGTGCGGATCGAGTGCGGCCCGAGTGCGTCCGCATTACTCTCGGACTTTTCTGTTCTTCTTTGGCTCAGGAGTGGAAATTTCTCTAAGTAGAAAATGCGGGTCCCCTGCGGTCGCACTCTGGTCGCATTTTCCTTCTGAGTTGCTGGATTTCTTCACCAAAATTCGGCTAAGTAGGAAATGCGTCCGCACCAATGTTTAGTGCGTCCGCATTCCCCTCGGACTTTTCCTCTGGAGCATGCTGGACCTTGGATTTTCTTCTAAGTGCTTAGTGCGGCCGCACTAAAGTTCAGTGCGTCCGCACTTTGGTCCTTTTTCTTGTTTTCCTGCGAATTTCACATAGACAAATGCAGTAACTTGATTCTAGGGGTATTTAATCCTAAGTTATACTAAAATACATGATATTTGGTGCTATTATGCGATGAAAACCTGATCGAACATATATATAAATTAAACCTATCAGCCGAGGTCACAGAGCTTGTCACGTCGCGTGGAGCATGCTATAGGAGTGAAGGATCTAGAGGGGTACTTGACTGAGGAGGAGAGCCGGATTAGGCTACAGGCTGAGACAGTAGGACTTCCAGGGGTGAAGTCAGCACTAGCGGTTTCCAACTCAGGTCACACAGGTAACACAGGGTTCAGAGGCGAGCCTCGACGGTGTTATATATGCGATGAGGTAGGTCACCTGAAACAGAATTGTCCTAAGTCACCTAAGAAGCGAGATGCAGGTGAGAGGGGACAGTCTGGAGGTCGTGGTTGTGGCTGGGGTGGTAAGAGAGGTGGAAGAGGAGACTACCGAGCAAATCTGATGGTAGCAGAGTGCGAGAGTGAGGAGATACTGAAGAGGAAGCAGAAAGCAACAGGTAACTTTGCTTGTTTTGCTCACTCGGCTACAGGTGTTTGTGATCCACTTGCTCTTGCCTCGATATCCACCACTAGATCACCAGAGTGGATAGTCGACTCTGGTGCATCCCGCCATGTGACTGGTGCTGCTAGGGATTTTTCTTCCTATACTCATCTAACAGTCCCAGAGAGCATTCAGACAGCCGATGGTACGGCCCAGCCCGTGGTTGGTAAGGGTACTGTGAGATGTACCGATTCAGTGACTCTGACCAATGTGTTGCATGCTCCTTCCTTTCCCGTAAACCTGGTGTCCATTAGTGCTATTATTCGTGAGCAGAAATGTATCGTGACCTTTGATATTCCGAAGATGGTTTTTCAGGAGAAGGGGACAGGTCGGATACTTGGAACTGGCACATGGCGTGATGGGTTGTGGTACATGGATAGAAAAGGGATGGACACAGCGCTGGCATCTGTGGTCGATAAAGTGGGGGCAGGAGGATCTGGGATGAGTGTGGAGGATGAGTTGCTTCTGATTCATAGGCGGATGGGGCACTCTTCCTTCAGCCTACTGGAACGTTTGTATCCATCAAAGTATGAGAAAGCTGACAAACAAAAACTTGTGTGTGATGGATGTGAGTTTGGGAAGCATACGAGGAGTTCGTATGTAAGCTCAGGAAGTAGGAGTTCTCATGCCTTTGATCTGGTACATTCCGATGTGTGGGGGCCTTGTCCCACAACTACGGTGAACGGATTTAGGTACTTTGTTTCCTTCATTGATTGCTTTTCTCGTGTGACTTGGCTCTATCTGATGAAAAACAAGAGTGATGTGTTTGCTTGCTTCAAAGACTTTCACAAAGGGGTTCAGACTCAATACGGTGCAGTTGTGAAGGTATTGAGGTCTGACAATGGGACAGAGTACACCAACGGGGTGTTTGGGGAGTACTTGTCATCCCAGGGAATACAGCATCAAACCACTTGTCCGTACACACCAGAGCAGAATGGGGTAGCCGAAAGGAAGAACAGGCATCTCCTTGAGGTGACCCGGAGTATGATGATGTCGATGAATGTACCAAAGTACTTGTGGGGGCAAGCAGTCTTGACAGCAGCCTACTTGATCAATAGGATGCCCTCGCGGGTATTGGATTGGAAGTCTCCGATTGAGATGCTGAGAGGTAAGAAAGAAGATGTTCTTCCTCTCAAAACTTTTGGCTGTGTGTGCTTCGTGCAAGACAACAGACCAAATGTGGGAAAAATGGAACCAAGGGCGGTGAAGTGTGTGTTCGTCGGGTATTCGGCTACTCAGAAAGGGTATGTTTGCTGGAGTCCTGTGGAGAGGAGGTTGTTTGTTAGTATGGATGTCACATTTAGAGAACTTGAGCCATACTACTCTTCTCAGGTCGCATCGCCCTTTGGGGACTCGCTCGATACAGGAGGTACGAGGCGAGAGGGGGAGGATAGTAGTAGTGGTGAGAGGAGGTTGGTGAGTGTGGGGGATATTCCTTGTCCGCTTGTCCCTCCTCCGCTTGCGCCGATTGAGGAGTCGGCTGTGGTGCCGGAACGGATGGAACGGGTTGAACCCGAGAATGATGGAACTCAGGCTCAGGGGGAGTTGCGAGTGTACACGAGGAGAAGAAAGCAGAATGAGGGAACCGTGCCTACAGTGCCACTTGTGCCAAGTCCCTTGTCCCTGCCTCCTCTGACTCATGAGACACCTACATCATCCACCTCAGACTCAGAGTACACAGGTGATATGATTCCTCTCTCTACTCCTCCCACTCCTCTATCGGTAAGGAGGACTTCTCGCAACAATGCGGGAGTTCTACCTGATCGATATGGCTTTCCACATGATATTGCCCAGTTTGTCTCTTACTCTCACATATCACCGGTACATGGAGCATTCATTGCATCTTTGGACACTGTCTCTATCCCTAAGTGTTGGCAGGTGGCTAAGGAGGATCCAAAGTGGAAAGCTGCCATGTTAGAGGAACTTGAGGCTCTTGCTAAGAACAAAATCTGGAAACTTGTGTCACTACCACCAGGCAAGAAGGCAGTTGGCTGCAAGTGGGTCTTCACTGTGAAGCAAAATCCAGAGGGGCGGATTGAGCGCTACAAGGCCCGATTGGTAGCAAAGGGGTACAGCCAGACTTATGGCATCAACTATGATGAGACCTTTGCACCCGTGGCGAAGATGAGCACAGTGCGAACACTGGTTTCCTTGGCAGCAAATGGGGGTTGGAAGTTACACCAGCTCGATGTGAAGAATGCATTTCTCCATGGTGATTTGTTGGAGGAGGTGTATATGGAGGTACCACCAGGTTTTGGCACAAAACAGACGATGGGTAAGGTGTGCAGGCTCAAGAAATCTCTTTATGGGCTGAAGCAGTCTCCTCGAGCCTGGTTTGACAGGTTTAGGAGAGCTATGGTAGGCATGGGGTATCGGCAGACCAATGCAGACCATACATTGTTCTTTAGGCGACATGGAGTTCACACTACGATGCTTGCGGTGTATGTGGACGACATGATTATCACTGGTGATGATGAGAGTGAGATTGCTCAGCTAAAGGCCAGATTGGGCAAGGAGTTTGAGGTAAAGGACTTGGGACATCTGAGATACTTCCTTGGGATTGAGGTAGCTCGTGGTGCAGAGGGGATTGTGTTATCTCAAAGGAAGTATGTGCTAGATTTGCTCACAGAGACAGGTATGCTGGGGTGCAAGCCTGCGACCACTCCCATTGACCAGAAGTCCAAGCTGGGTGCTGAGGCAGGAGAGCCAGTTGATAGAGAGAGGTACCAGAGATTGGTGGGCCGCTTGATCTATCTGAGCCACACTCGTCCCGACATATCCTTTGCTGTGAGTGTGGTGAGCCGCTACATGCATGACCCTAGAGAGGGTCACATGGATGCTGTGTACCAGATTCTGAGGTACCTGAAGAGTGCACCAGGGAAGGGGTTGATCTTCAGGAAGAATGGGCATTTGAACATTGAGGGCTATTGTGATTCAGACTGGGCTAGTTGTGCTGATGACAGGAAGTCCACGTCTGGATATTGCATGTTTGTAGGAGGCAATTTGGTCTCCTGGAAGAGCAAGAAGCAGACAGTGGTTGCGAGATCCACGGCCGAGGCAGAGTACAGGGCCATGGCCTTAGGCGTGGCAGAGATGTTGTGGTTGAGAGCCTTGCTGGTGGAGCTCAAGATGGACCAAGGGGCCAAAATGAAGTTGTGGTGCGATAACAAGTCAGCCATTAGTATCGCCAACAACCCAGTACAGCATGATAGAACCAAGCATATCGAGATCGATAGGTTCTTCATCAAGGAGAAGTTGACCAGTGGACTCCTGGAGTTAGGTCATGTTGCAACCAAAGACCAAGCAGCAGATTGTCTGACGAAAGGACTCAATTCGTTGGACTTAGCGAGAGGATGTGACAAGATGGGCTTAGTGGATATCTTTCGCCCATCTTGAGGGGGAGTGTTGAGATATTTTGTATGTTTACGTGTTTTCGGGGTTTTCTAGGGACCTATTGGCAAATAGGACATTACGGGATAATCTAGGGTGTTATTTGTAAGAGTGCGTTGTAAGGCTTATATAAACCCGAACCATTGATCAATAAAGTAATCTTTTTGGCTCATTTTTCTATAGAATAAGATGTGCAACAAATCAATAATATTTTATTATACGGATAAGATCGTGAATTGTTTCCTTAGTTATTAGATTCATGCAACATCATAAGTCGACCCATTTTCTTTTATGAAAGATTTCTGACTCAATAAATAATTAATTACTTATTACAAGTGACAGCTTATTACTGGCCGAATTAATCTAAGTTATCATTTAAGTATACGGCATGAAAAAAAAGAAAAACAGGAATACTTGTGGTATTCGACCAGGTGCATTCTCCCTTCAAGTATCCAACTTTTATGTCAGGTTTTTAGATTCCTTTCACTCGTATAAGAAAATATAGAAAGTCCACTTGCTTTGTCATAGATTTCTTACATAAGAACCACCAATTAATACTTGAAATCTAGATCCAATAAGTTCAGAGGCATTTCACTTCTCATTCCCTCACAACATGAGCTCAACCTCCCCTGACTACACAGCCAACCACAGAGAAAATGTGGATCAACTTTTCCCAAACTACCCTCGAGACTTTGTCGAATTTGCACTATTCGACCAGGAATTCTTCGATAACGCTCAGTACGTTTCGCAAGGTGAAGAAGGCTCTCCTAATATAAGCTTGTTTGTAGATGAAGCTCCTTTGACAGTACAAGAGAGCACTGACAAGGGTGATTCATGCTCGGCTGTTACAAAGGGGAGAGAAGAGATCGATCGAAGACAATTGTCACTGAGAGGAAAAGGAGAGTTCGAATGAAGGAGAGACTCATCTATGAGATAAGGGCTTTGGTTCCAAACATTACTAAGGTAATGCCGACTCTATCTCGTGACATTTCGCAATATGAGCTTTGCTAGCTTTCCCTTTTTTTTTGAAGGTTAGCGACAAATTGTCGCCAACAATATATTGAAATGAAAAAGGTTTATTTACACGTTTTTGGGCTAGGTTAATTATCAAGCCCGTAAAAGCTAGCTTTTCATTGTGTTTTATTTGTTGTTTATCTAATGACTAAGGATCGATTAAAGTTTTTATCTAATAATGTTATTGAAGTTAATTTCAACTATTTATTATACAAGTTTGAAAACTTCAACAAATTAGTTTTAACCAAATATTTTATGCATCTACTTTATCAATGTTATCTATGCTCCAAAGATTACTTTTAATAGCACCAAATTATTTTCTTAGCATAAAACGTAAAGGAAATTCCATTTGTACCTTCCATTTCAATAGAAGTTGGCATAATTAATATTAAAAATTTGATCATTAACTGTAGATGGACAAGGCATCGATCATTGCTGATGCTGTGGAGTATGTAACGAACTTGCAATCGCATGCGAAGATGCTGGAGGACGAGATTTCTATGCTTGAATTTTCATTCATTGATGAAGACCAAGTATTCCAAAATCTTACAGACAGCACTCAATTTGAAGAGAGCACAAATACAACAGCTCAAAATGGTGCAATGATTTGGCAAATAAATGCCTTTGAAATTGGCAACAGACGGTACATGGTAACGATGGAGTTTGAGAATAGAAATCAGGCTGCTGTTTCTCTTTACTCGGCTATTGAGTCACTTGCGTGCTTTCACTTGGACAATTCTAATCTCAATCTCAACTCCAACAAATTTATAGCAACTCTAAGTGTAAGGATGAAAATAATAAGAGTTTTCAAAGGAAAATAAATTTGGGAAACCATTTTACTTATAGCTTTTCTTTTTATTTTTCCCTTAATTATATGCAGATGAAAGAATACGAGGGAGTGATGAACGCGTCCACACTGTATCTAGAATTGGTCGCTGCACTTCTTGAGAAGGGATTCCAGCTTGCGCAGCCACAGTTTTCATGAATTTATGCTACATCTTTTTTCTTATTGTACTTGATCAGTTCCAGTTTCCTTCATTGTGCTTGGTAATTGTATTATAATATTCTCTTCCAAGTTCCAACTAGTATATTGGAAGAATTAAAATGTCACAGAAACTAGTATTTGATCAGTTGACCTCCTCTTTTGTCTTTACTTCGTCACAGGGACCTATTCTTTGTATCCATCAGACCTCAATCCAATGTACCAGTGTTTTTTTTAGTTGACATGTCGTTTACTGGTTTCTTCAAATAATGCAAACATCACATGAAGTTTTTCATGGGAGTTCAATTAATTAATATACGTTGTATTTGTAGCAAAGTTTAATAGCAATTCAACTCCTGATGAGGTCTGTAGTGTCCTTATCAAGTCGAACATCGATCAGTGCATACATTATCGCACAAATTTATTGAACTGCATGGTTTCATCTATTCTGATCTCAAGTTCTTTTTTTTTTTTTTTTTTTATGTATCCTGGGTCACATCAGTAACCAGCATCATGAGTTCCAGTTGTACCCCATGTGTAACTTTTCACATATTCTATTGACAGCTTGATTATTCAATTTGTATGGTTAGGTTTAATTAGTCATAACTTTTGTGTCAGCTAGCTGTAACCAAGGCATGCAGTGTGCTTCAACGAGGGTAGATGTATTATGCAGGGGCGGACTCAGGAATTCGATCCGGGTAGGCACAATACTAATAAAAATACAAAATATTTTTTTACTGTATAATCTCTGAACAGCGAATAGGAAGCAGCAAGAGGTCTTTTTTTTTCCCTCACGTGAAGAAAGATCTTTTTTTTATTCCTTAGCTGTAGCGTCTCTACTTTCTTTGTTTTGTTTTATTGGGTTTCAATTTTTTCCAGTGATAACAAAGTTCAAAGTTCTGTAGTAGAGCGGACTGACCTTTTTATTTCAAAGGAGTATGGGTCTTGCTATTTAAATTTTTCTGGATCCAGAGGTAGACATAATAATGAATCAGGAGTAGGCACTTGAGTAAATTTATACATGACTTAATTTTTATTTTAAATTCAGAAGTAGACACTTGTCTACCCCTGAGCCTTTATGGGTCCGCCCCTGGTATTATGTATATATGTTGGATTTGTCTATAGTACAGTAAAATTAAAACCATTCATTTTCTAATTCGATGATTGAGATAATACAAATTTACCAGCATTTCTCTGTTAAATTTAACAGAAATTTTAGTAAGAAGGGCAAAATTGTCATTTTGCATGAACCGCGTATGCCTTTCTCGCTTCGTCTCTCTCGTCCCCAAAAACAATCGGACCTATTTCCTCAAATCTCAATCTTGAACTAGCCATGGCGGATCACCTATTTCCTCAAACCCCAATCTTGAACTAGCCATCGCTGGCTCGATCTCTACTTCCGAAGCCCTCCTCTCTTCCCCCCAATCCTCAACTCTCTTCTCTTCCTTCTTCAAAGAGGTATAATAGAACTCTCTGGCACATAATTGTTTGTGAAATGTCTCTGAGAGATATTCTCGCTTCTAGCAGCAGTTTTTGACGGCTGAGCTTCGTACACGTTTTTTAAACAAACTCTCAACCTCTTCTCTGAAATGCAAGAATGAAGAAGACAGGCGAGGCTCTCTTTAACCATGGTAATACCTCTGCCCTCCTGTGCTAGTTTCTTTAGGTGCTTTGCATCTAGCCAAAAGTTTATCACCTTGATAGATTATGGTGACTTTTTTTTTCTTTTTTTCCTCAAATACTGTGACCCGTATTTGGTACTGAGCCTGTACAATTTAGGAGTCTCTAACTGTGCACGTAAGTTGCTTGATAAAATGTCCCAAAGAGACATTACAGTATGGATTCACCAAAAAGTAAGAGAATGAGAACATACTAAAAGTATTATTCTGTCGGATACATCTACAATTGAATTTATTTGAATATGTACTAGTTTATGAGTTATTAGGGTTCTAGTAAGAAAATAAAGAATATTTTAATCGTTTTGCGAATAATGCTAATGATAATGTTTAAGATATGGGCGAAAACTACCCTCATGACTTTGATGCGGGAGATGTCTACATGGCATTTGACAACATGGACGCTGATTTACCTTCATACCCAGTGAAGCGGTGTAGGTCCGATGCCCATCGGACCTAGTTTGGACCGTCTGATACGACAACGATAAAGCCTACATGGACGGTCTGATACGACAGAGGAGAATAGAAAAGAGAATATCAGGTGAAAAATCGATTAACAAGGGTTTTAAATTGCTTATGTCAATGCTGCGGTTGATGTATTTCACCAAAAAATTGCTTATGTTGTCATGGATATTATCATGTAACTGTCTGTGGTATTGAATTAACTCCTTGATTTTGTTTCTGCTTTCTATACTGTGCTTTTATGAACATTGTGCTTGATTCCAGTTAACAGTGGCAATGCAAAGGACTTGTGCAAAATCAATGGAGCAAAAGTGAAATCAACATAATATGCCACTGTGGCTTCTAGAATGGGTATGTACTCATTGTTTACTTTCAAAAATCCCATATATATCTTGTAAGTTTATTTACTAATTTAATTAGGTAACCACAGGTATCAATGGAGAAAAGCTTATCAGGAAGAACATCAGTATTGGCATTTTTAATGACTAAGTTGCTAAGAAAAAATCCATACACATAAGCCGTTTTTTTTTCCAATTCTGATTGTTTTATTTTTATTTTTGTGAGTGTAGGTTGAGTTTCTTGTATGACCATGCTGGTTTGATTGCGATTGTTTGGTTCTATGTTATTGTGATGAAGGATTCAAAATAAGTGTAATTATTTTAAATGAGTTTAGTAATTGAGTTCTTTCTTTTTTTAAATTTGACTTTTTAATTTTGTTAAAATTTTTCTATGGTTAACAAAAAGCAATGACACTATTAATTTTATTTTCTCATGTTTTCTCAAGTTCATGCATCTTTAGGTCATCACTGAACCTCTGGACCAGTACATGCATGTTACTGGTATAAAGTGCAAATTAGTCCATTTCAAGAAAAAATGTATAATTCACTTGTCCTTTTTATGTTAATTAATTGCACAGGGTTGAACATTTTATATTACCTAATTTGCAGACAATAGTTGCGAACCTTCCAGTTTACTGGTTCTCTCAATTGTTGTTTTCATATAACCAAACCCCAAAAATATGGACTGTTTTGTGGTAGTTTTTTTGCTAGAGGATTGATTTGCAAACATTAAATGCAGGAGGTGCTGATTTGCAAACTGTTGAGATAGACAATGCAGAAAGGAAAAATGAAATGATGCCTCCAAAAGAAGAGAGCTTTACTGGCTTAGATACTTGAATCAGTCTTGAATCAGTCTTAGATACTTGAATTCGATACTTGAATCAGTCTTAGATACTTGGTTTGTCTCAGAATTAATGTTTGTTTGCTTTTGTATTGTATAGAGCTTTACTGGCTTTGACATGAAATGACAACTCTTGATATCATTTAGAATTGTTATTTTCTTGTAGGTAATTTTACTCAAGTTTCGACAGAAAAAAAAAAAAGGTAGATATATCCTTGCTTTAAAAGTAAATTGGTTATTTTAATTCCAACTGACTATACTTTATCTATCAATTCAGGGAAAAAAAAATATGGCTTTTGCAGTAAAATGATCAATTATCAGAATAATTGTTGCAAGATCCTTTGTTTATTAACTATCCCCTAGCAGTCCTTTACCGCTTATGTCGTTATGCAAATTGTTGTGCTGATTTTAACTTCAGCAAGTACTCCCATGAAATATGAAGTCACGTATTATAAAACTTCAGCTAGTATCGATGCATTTTTTCCCCTTCAAAGCATTTCCTGGTACTGTGGTACCAATTACAATAATCTGTAAATTTCAATGATTTTATCAATGTCATTCTTCGAATCATACTATAAATGTTTACAATTCTAGTGTTCAAGCAAACAACCACTCTCAAGTTACATATGCACACATTTTACAAATACAATAATTTGACACACATCTTAATTATTCTAGTGAACACAAAATACAATGTCAGATTTCAAATTATAGAAATAAAAGCATATTACAAATTATAGAGAATTAAGTTGACGATTGCCTAATGTACAACTGGTATAGTCCTTGATAAAACCATAACAACTAACAAAAAGATGATTTGCAACCCATTAACAAACTAACTAACTTAAACCGGTGTATATAATATATCATTCAAACCTACTGAAAATAACCAATACAACTTCAAACATTGACATTCAACAATCACACACATTGTCCTCGCAATATAATTGCTCAACCACCATTATGTTCTCCTGTTTGAGATGTGCAGTTCATTCGTGCCGAATTACGACTAGCACTAGCGATGTTATGTCCTTAAAGACCTGCACAAGTGTCGACTAATTCAAGTACCAAAGAGAGATCCAAATTGGTGAGAAGGCTGCTTATTCTTTTGAAGGCATCATCTTATTTTTTCTTTATGCATTGTCTGTCTCAACAGTTTGCAAATCAGCCACCTCCTGCATTTAATGTTTGCAGCAGAACCAACTCTTTGCAAAACACCAGGTTCGCCATTGTCAGAAAAGATGGGATACGAGGAACCATTGAAAGGTACATGTGGCCTTGTTATGAAATTCAACAGCAATCTCCTCACTACAGATGTCACTATATCACTTTCCTGTGGAAGACAGACATAATGATTTGCTCTTTTTAGTAACTCGCAGGAGCACAATTGAAAATTTAACAGAAGAATCATTACTTTGATTAAAGTATCAGCAGCTAAAAAATTTCATCTGAGACCAACATAGGTACAGTATTATGCTGCATTGGTTTTTTTTGGTATTTAATTAGTAGAGAATAATCTGACGAGCATCTACTTGGAATTGGATACCTTAACCAATGCTTATAAGCAAATTCAACTAGCTAATCTAGTGAGCAAAGCACCGAATTAGTTTTCCTTCTTCATAAATCTACATTTCAACTTCTCATCTGCATCTGCTTACGTTCACAGCAAGTTTCAGAGAATACCAAGTCCAATCGACCGAATTACCAAGTTTCAGAGCACTCGGTGACGCGGCCACTGGAGGGAGAGCGGGAGTTCTAGAAGGTTCTTCCAGAACTCAGAGGAGATCGGGTACGGAGTGCGGCCGACGAACGCGGCGACCAGCTGCTCCGCCGAGGTCTGTGACTGTGGAGTCGACGGCGCCGCTCCCATAACAAGTTCTTGTGTTGTCTCTTCCAATCTCAGAATTATACATAGAGAGAGAGACTAATTTGTAATCATGAACTCAATATCCGCTGCCACAAAAGTGATACCAGCTTGCTACCATTGTAACATATGGGCTATCAGATCACATGTAGACAACCCGGCAGAACACCTGAGGAGGGGGCAAGTCGTGCCGATACGCAGCCGCGGTGCTCTCCCCCAAATGCTCTGGATGACCCTGTGGCAAATAAACCACCACAAGCCCTTTCTTCGGCAGCGATATCAGCGGGCCAGCGTCGGATGAGAGACGAGCCAGGGATTGGAGTCGTGTGGGGAGGCAGCGCGTCATCCCGTGCAAGCCCTGGCGCGATTTCTCCTCTCTTCTCCGCGATTTTTAGGGATGAGAGGAAGAGATTAATGGTGTCTCATTTCTGTGGGAAAGAGATAACGGTGTCAGGAAAAAAAAGGGAAAAAGACAGTTTTACCCTAAGTAACTTAAAAGTTGGAGACAGAAATTAAAGGTCAGATTTTAATTAAAACTATGTTGGATCTGACGAGTCCAACTATGTTGCCAGAAATATGCAAACTCAGAATCTGTGCTTTCGTCTCTTTGTGCAGCAATTTGGTCCTTTACATGACTTGATCTTTCAGAGAATCTACAGCCAAATCCAAGGTGCTTAGCCGAATTTTAATTATATATATTGAAATTTAGTTGCAGGCTCCTCATAAAATGTTACTCGGTTACTCCCACGCACGCAATATCTATTTTATGTTTCAGCTCCCAATCTAAAATTTTTAGTTCCACCTCTAGCTATATATATAACATATTTGCATGGCCGTAAATTTGTACCCTAATATATAACTGATAGAAAGCATAACGATTTAGAAATCGCGGTCTTAGAAATACAATGTGTTTAATTAAACATAAAATTAGAAAACTCAAAAATTTCTTTTCAAAATATATTTGCTTATATTTTCCTTTGATTAACATATATATATTTTTATTTGAATTTCATCTACAACTAGTTCCATCGTTGCAACCTTTTTTTGCAGTATGTTAGTTGGCGTACATTGGTGAGATTCTTTTGTGTTTTTTTCTGTATGGTGGCATCAGAATGTCAGTTGACAAGTTATGATATTGAATGCACAGCCCTTTATAAATTTTCTATTGCTGCCACTGCTAGTGATATCTTACAAGTACTGTATTGGAAATATTTGTTCGTCTAACCTTCTTTTTTTCTTGTCATTGTCTTTTCAAGCAATGTTACCATCTCAAGTATGAATAGAACAAAAACTCAGGAGGTTCATTGAGCAAAAACTCACATAGTTTGGGTTACAGATTTGATAAAAAGCCAAAGAAAAGAACCTAAATTTACAGGGACCATTTCAAGACATGCTCTAATGGCCAATTAAAAGAGGTTCTTGGCTGATTAGACTTGGCAATAGGAGAATCCCCAGGGAAAAATTCCATCTCAGGATGTGTGCGCTTTACATCTCTATCAATTTGTTCTACAGTCTCTGATTCCTATTTTATCATATAAAAAAAGTGCTCAACATAAAAAAAACACACATTCATGAAAGATACCAACATATTATCTGCATTAAGTGCGGGTGAGCATGGGAGGCCAGTATAGAGATTATATTGATTGACAGACAAGTTATAAACCAAGAACTTCAGTAACATCGCTGATATTGGCACTGGGATGAAATGAAAACTCTTTTTTTCTCAAAAGAAAAAAAAATCAGCCACCATTTCAAATTAAAGCATCAACAAATGCATATCATTCAAGTAGCTTTTGTGGAGCAACTGAAGAGGCAAAGAAACAAAAAACACAAAGAAAAGAGAATCGGGGACCAAATTTGAATAACCTTGAGCAGCAACCTAAAGGATAAAACTTGCATAACTGAAACAGTTCCCAAATATGAATATCCTTGATTGACAAGATCACTATTGTATTACCTTGACCAACCAATTCTAAAATTTTAATGTCATAGAAAGGTGGTGCTTTCTTTAAAAAAAAAAAAAAAAACAAACAAACAAAAAGAATAAAGGTGGACTATTTCATACTGTTTGGTACTAATTTATCAAAGAACAGTGCCTTTATATATCTGTTGTTCTTGCCATTGTGCCGGTCTCTACAAAATAATGGTAAAGGGTGAGGGCAAACCTGAAAGTATTTATTCCAGACACTGGTTTCACCAAGGCTCAAGGGATGCTCCCCATGAGGAAGCTCTGACCTAGATAGAAAACCCTTATCTTCATCAGAACTCAAGTCTTTTCCTGTATGCCTTCCTCTTCTTCCATCTTTCGAGTTATTTGTGACTGACATGTAAGACTGGGTAAGTAAAGAAGTGTGGACATTCTTCAATGCAGCAGCTAGATATATAGGTACTGGCCTCCTAAAATACAGGAGATGGTTGGTGCTATTTCCATAACCCCAAGTACAGCATCAGCAGTTGCTACATCTTGTTGAAATAGCAATGCTGACAGAGCAACAGTTGCCAAATTATGTCAAGTCAGGTGTTCTTGTCTTAAGGTAGATGAAATGTTGATCAAAGCAAGAAACAAAACTACTTATGATGGGTAATAGTTCGGTGATCAGCACTTAGAGGATCAAACTGGATTACATGTTGGAACAATTTTTCTTTGGGCCATATATTTCAGAAACATATCATTGTAACAGTACCAGGTACTTTGGGAACAACTTACAGGGTTGGCAAGGAGTTCCTCTCTAAAGACATTGTAGTGGGAGCGCTTCTTCTCCAGTTCATAAGGCCAAAGTGCATGGTCAGCCGGCAGATATCCCAATAAAAGCTGCTCTCTATCACGAAACACAAATTAATTTCTAACTTCCACTAAGAGAATGAAATTACAAAAACAAATTGTACAAAATGGTAGTGAAGGCTAGGAGATGCACAATTTGACCAAGGTAACAATCTGTTATACAGAGGCTTAATTTCGCTCTTGACATTTGACTGAAGCAGATTTAACGTCAAGCCATATGTAATTGCAGAATTGGTAGTTGGACTGACATTAAAATTTAGTTGAAGGTTCAGTTAACCACATGACTGAAGCTTAGCTAACACGAAATTCAGCCAAACCAAGCTGCATTGTCCAAAATGTGTGTCAAGCAACATTAATCTGGCTATTATTGTTCATGCAATTCACAGTTAGATAAAGATAATGGAAAAAGAGAATCATAGAGAATCATACAAAAATGGTAATAGTAAATGTTGAGTTATTGTATTATTCGTGCCACCTCATGTTGAGTTGTTGTATTATTTAATGACAGCATGTTGAATTAGCCTATCTGTTTTAGAATTGAAAGCGCAAACTGGAAAACCAAGGATCTGTGATCAATACGTAGTAATACCAAAATGGATAAATGAGGTCTTTCTTCGGTTGAGCTGACACTGCACTGAGCATTTGTATTCTTTCCACATGAGTTCATAAAAAGTCTATATATATTTATAAACCAAGAACTTCAGTAACACCGCTGATATTGGCACCGGTGAATTTAATGAGGGAAAATGATTTCGGGTCAGTTTGAATCCAAGGCAGGTGCAAGAACAAAGAACAGAAAGAAATAAATGAATGGAAGAAAAATTGAACAGTGTATGGATTATTTTCGCTGGGTTTGATGTTTGCACACGACCAGTGGCAAGCAACTGGCGACCCAATTTCAGCCAGGTAAAGTGTTCCTTCCTAAATATGAAAGGAGAGAAAAATAGAAGGTTAACTCATGTGTTGTAATGTGTACCTATACGAGTTAATAGCTCAGCCTATGTAAGCAACTTACACTAATCGAAGTTGGAAATAAATTTTGCATATCAGCCCTTGAAAATATCAAAGTTTGCATCTGTGAAGATATGGAAATACAACTATCTTTTTTACCCAGTCAGTATGAAGATACTAAAAAAATATGATGACCTAAAACTCGATGTCATTCTAATGTACTTATTTGGTACCAGCATGAACATTTGTACCTGGGTGGTTGGACTGTTAAAAAAAGCTTTCAATCAATGTAGTCACTCGATTTGGCTTTTGTTTAACCGAGTCTCAAACCCATAAAGACATCTTATTTATTCTAAGATATCAAATTTTTAAGGAAGATAGTTTGTAATTTGTGGAGAAATGTGTCAAGTAGAGAGTAAAATAAATAATAACTTAATAAGGAAATAAAATATGAGATCATTATCTCGGATATCTGTTTTTATACTTATAATTTCATAACTGGGTCTTCATCAAGAAGAGAAATACAATGCCTGTTTATTTTTTTGTGAAGACCAACATGGAGGAACATTTGATAAAAGATTTGTATGAAATTATTTATGTTTCTAGGAAGCTGGAAGTTTAATTTCCGGTGTAATACTATGTGGTAGGAATGAATCGAGTAACAAAATAGTAGGAACACCTTTAACTAAAAATTAACAACTTTGGGCAAACAGAAGTCACTTTCTCTATTTAGGGACTAGAAGGACATAGCAAGCTGAACAATCAAAAAATGCAAGCCGCAGGGGTAATTACCGATGGGACCAACTTATACATCATCCCTTAATAAATTGAAAAGGTAGCAGGTTTCTTTTGTCTTCACTTGCACCTCATCAAACAAAAGTGCCAAAAATTACAATCACGCAAAAGTAAGTTCAAGGACAAAGCACCTGGGTTGTACCGGATTAAGTGAGTAAGAAGTTCGCCAGAGATACCTGCATCATAATCTCTGTAAATTGACATTGACAGTATTAATGTATCGGTTTTGACTTCACATATGTCTGCTGTACTAGTAACAGATAACATCCTTCCCTACCTACAATCATATATTCACATTTAGCTCTAGATTAGCATGTTGATGCAAGGTCCAAATCACTGAATTGCTAAAACTTCTCACTGACATAAACTGGTGTAGTTTTGTAGTACATAGAAGTATAGCACAGTGTCATGCTGTGCTATGCTTTTGCTTTTCCCTCTTTTAATCCAATTTTCAGGTGAGGTTATGTTCAGAGTGTGTAATTATGTTCTTATAAGCTTTATGTATACCTTCACAATGTTCCCATGACTCTCAGGTGTTTATTTCATCATTTTTTAAAGGGTTTTGACTGTTCTGTCCTTTATCTAACAGCTGAACTTTGAGAATTTGTTGTGAGCAACTGGCTACATGGAAATTTTAATTTTCATATCGAAATGATCACTGACTCATGTAGCTTATGCTAAAAAATTATCAAAAAATGTGGGGGCTCAGATCTTGGTCAAATTATAGGTCTTGTGCATTTGAGGTTTGTGGCAGCACATAATTCACAGTGTAATTTTCCATTTTTACCAGTATGAGATTCAACAGATAATTAAACATGTCTAAAAATCCAATAAATGGGAAACCTTGGTCAAAGACACTTGGCATGTTAAACCCTATCTACATGCACAACTTGGGGCATTTTATGGTCGGCGACTATGTTTTTCAATTTATTTTCTTTTAATCCCTTTTTTGTGTAGTACACTGTATCAGTGAGATATCTACAACGTCTCTCTTTGCCATATGGGCATGAGGTGACTGGTACAGTGGCTTGAAATTGATACCAATGTTTTGTAAAGTACCTAACACCTATTCTTACGGTTATACACAAAATGAAAGAAGTCAATATACCCAAAAAGGATAAAAAACTGTAAAGAGAGATGCAAGTGAAATTATCAAGTGAAACACCTAGGTTTTTGTATTGATACTTTTCCTTGATACGTGCCTCTTCCGATGCAGGTCGACAACTGTGACAACGAATTAGTGCAAGTATACCTTGCTACCTTGCTCTATGGTAATGTGCCGCAAATTGAAGGCTTCCAATGTATGGAACGGAAAAAAAGTACCTCAACAGCAGTAAATGGTGTGTCTGTCTTCGTTGGAAGGTTGTGTTCCCCAAATGCCGCTCAGGTGATGCTTTTGATGTTGGTTTTTCCTGGTCGTAGAGCGTCGTCGTCTTGACATTGCAAGGAATAAGTAGGATACATCCACCAAAATGTGGTTTTTTTTATCAGGGGTCTTGAATTAACGGAATGAATGAATTGCCTTATGCCTTAAATATATTATGTCACATTTTTAAACTTCTATTTGTTGAGGGCACCAATCATGAATTTCATATTTGCATCATGGTACTACTAATTTATTCATTCCGTTAATTCAAACAATGTATTAATACAACAAAAATTCTTCAGCATATCCATTAGAAATATGTAAAATTTAATTGCAGACCAACAAATCATGGTTGTTATCACACACGTTAATTTGCCAACGGAGGCAAAACTAAATCCAATAGAGAAAAAAAAATAGAATTTCATTGACGCATTCCATCAAACACTTACATATGTGTTGAGCTGCCTGACGAAGATGGAGATAGAAGTTCCCATGCTTGAAGTACCTCGCTCGGCAGGAGCGATAGCTGACAGGCGAGGGTCCCACACCACGAAGCAATTCCTAGCTGGTCCCCACTAAGACGTACCTCAATAACAGTGAACAATATGGCCTTCTTCGTCTAGAGGATGCGGTTCCCAATCGCAACAGAGTTTGCGATTTCGCTTTTTGTATTTGTTGCGCGAGAACTTCCTCGTCTTGAAATTTCGGAGAGAGTAAATGGATGAGAGGTTGGGAGCAAGAGGAGAACGGGAAATTGAAAGCGATGAAAGTACAGCTACACAAAACTCCTCGTTAGGGTCAGCCAGCAAAGCTACAGCTCTGATCAGTCTCCGTGAGGTGAGCGGCGTCGAGTCAGATGGGGAAACGATGTAAGAGTCTGGCGCCCGCGAGGAGCGACTGGCAACAGGTGAAGAGCGGAGGAAGTGAGACAAATAACCCCAACAGAATGAAGGCCGCTTAAAATCGGGGAGGAGAAGGCGGTGGGAGGACGGCCGACACGTTGCAAGGAAATGGTAACGTGGCATACCCGGGTGGAAGCTCGCAGACAGGTGGGGGCCTACGGGAGACCTCAGAACGCCGAGGGAGCGATTTGGTTCTTCGGGTAAATAGCGTGAGCGGCACAAATGGAGGTGGCCAGTGCTCACCATATGACGCTATATGAGGTAAGCTGAAATTGATCTGGTTCATCTATGCACAATCAGATGGCAGATTAATGGTGTGGCATTGTTCATCGCTGACGTCATAATCTATTGGAAATTAAGGTATTTATAATATATAGGAAATATAAATGAAATTTATTCCAAATAAGACTCGGTCAACTCATAATATAGTCAACTGTCCTATATGCTCCGTTCATTTTTTTTATTAAGCTGTTGTTGCGCTTTTTTATATTTCACACCAATGCTCCATCAGTTTTGAACCGTGTTACTTCTTTAATACATAGCAATCAAGCTTGTGGTATATTCGTATGGCCTCCAATACATAGATACAAGACATCATACAATCCACATGGCCTCCAATGAACCGTTTTTGCCCCCAAAAAAATACAGCTTGTGGTATATTCGTACTACTTAATTCTATACTTAAAAAAAAAAAAGTTAGGTGCGTTCTCCCTTCAATTATCCAACTTATTAATTACTAGAAAACGATGGACATTAAATAGTTTATGTCATGTTTTTAGATTCCTTTCACTCGTATGAAAAATTATAAAAAGTCAACTTGTTTTGTCATAGATTTCTTATATAAGAACCACCAGTTAATACTTGAAATGTAGATCCAAGAAGTTTACAGGCATATCACTTCTCATTCCCTCACAACATGAGCTCAACCTCCCCTGACTACACAGCCAACCACATAGAAAATGTGGATCAACTTTTCCCAAACTACCCTCAAGACTTTGTCGAATTTGCACTTCTTGACCAGGAATTGTTCGATACCGCTCAGTACGTTTCGCAAGGTGAAGAAGGCTCACCTAATATAGGCTTGTTTGTAGATGAATCTCCTTTGACAGTACAAGAGAGCACTGACAAGGGTGATTCATGCTCGGCTGTTACAAAGGGGAGAAGAGATCGATCGAAGACAATTGTCACTGAGAGGAAAAGGAGAGTTCGAATGAAGGAGAGGCTCTATGAGCTAAGGGCTTTGGTTCCAAACATTACTAAGGTAATGCCAACTCTATCTCGTGTCAATTTGAAATATGTTCCAAACATTTGTACCTTCCATTTCAATAGAAGTTGGCATAATTTATATATAAAAAATTGATCATTAACTGTAGATGGACAAGGCATCAATCATTACTGATGCTGTGGAGTATGTAAGGAACTTGCAATCGCAAGCGAAGATGCTGGAGGACGAGATTTCTATGCTTGACTTTTCATTCAATCATGAAGACCAAGTGCTCAAAAATCTTATAGACAGCAGTACTCAATTTGAAGAGAACACAAATACAACAACTCAAAATGGTGCAATTATTTGGCAAATAGACACCTTTGAAATTGGCAACAGGCGGTACATGGTAACAATCGAGTGTGAGAATAGAAATCAGGCTGCTGTTTCTCTTTACTCGGCTATTGGGTCGCTTGTGTGCTTTCACTTGGACAACTCCAATCTCACTCTCAACTCCAACAAATTTATAGCAACTCTAACTTTAAGTGTAAGGATCAAAATAATAAGAGTTTTCTAAAAACGCAAAAGGATAAGGAAAAATAAATGTTACTCATAGCTTTCTTTATATGCAGATCAAAGAATACGACGGAGTGATGAATGCATCCACACTGTATCTAGAATTGGTCGCTGCGCTTCTTGAAAAGGGATTCCAGCTTGCGCAGCTATAGTTAATTTTCATTAATTTATGTTACATGTTTTTTCTTATAATTGTATTTCAGTTCTAGTTTCCTTCATTGTGCTTGGTAATTGTATTACAATATTAATTCTCTTCCATTCCATCTAGTATATTGTGTTGGGATAAATTTTCAGAATATAAATCTGAAATTTAATATAAAGAGAGAAAAGGTAGAAGATGATATATTTTGTTATTTTTGTATTTCTGTATATTGATTCCAGATACATCGGCTACTACATATATAGAATGAATCCTAGGCTAAATTTACAAAGACAGCTCATGCTAAATTAAAGGAATAATACAGCTCATCAATTATCCCATCAATTACGTGATTATTCCATTGGAGACTCATCTTGATCTTCTGTGAAAGAATCTTGCTGCAATTGTGTAATAAAATCAAATTGAAATAGAGTTACACGGATCGTGTGAAACATTGTCCTTAAACGTATTCCATCTCATAGTACAAGATGGAACCGCAATCAAGATAATCCGGAGTTGTTTCTCTTAGGCATGTCATGGAAACAACTGATGATAACTCCGCAATATCCTGCATAGATCAAAATTCGATCAATTGAGATAATGAACAAATATTTTGTGGGAGTGAATTATCGGATACCAAAAAACAGAGAGATGGTCTTTCTTATTTTTATATTTTATTAAGGAGAAATTAGTTACTCATTTTTCTCTCTCTATTTCGAACTGAGAAAGAGAGTTCTATAGATATATTGTTTGGGGTGAGAATGCCAAGTAAATGAGAATTGAATTAAGAAAGGAAACGGATCTAAATATAAGGCAATTAATAAGAATATTAATGGATAATCAAAATCAAAGACTACCCTTTGGGCTAATTATTATTCTCTTTATTATGAATCAATTCAGAGAGTAATTAACGGAATTGAAAATGAATGGACATGAGATTTACAATTTTTACCCTCAAGTATGTAAATATTACAAATGGAGATTATATTTTAAGTAATTTTGTGTTTTTAGAACTCAAGTTTCAACATATTGGTCTATTGGAAGAGTTAAAATGTCGCAGAAACTTGTTTATTTCTTTGTAGTGTCTTAATTTTCCAGTTTTCGGTTGCAAGAAGAAACGTTGACCTCCTCTTTTGTCCTTACTTTTTTTTTTTTTCTGAGTAAAGGTTTTGTACGTCTTTACTTCGTCACAAGGACCTATTCTTTGTATCCATCAAAGCTCAATCCAAAGAGCCAGTGCTTATCTGCTTCATTTCTCTGATATTGACATGCTGCGTGTGTGTGTATATATATATGTGTTGTGCATGGCTAGTTTCTAGAACACTTGCTGATCTCAAGAATTCTGTTTTTTACGAGCATGAACAAAACTCTTGGTTATTATGAAATTGGGTAATTGTTATCCTGGGTCACATCGGTAATCAGCAATCATGAGTTCCAGTTGTATGCCACGTGTAGCTTTTAACATATTCTATTGACAGCTTGCTATTAAAAAAAAAAAAGCCAGGCTACTTAAGCAGTATAATGTTTTTAAGTTGCTCCGTCAATTACAAAGAGCAGGGAATAGAAATAGAGGATTGTTTATGGCTGGACCTGACGAGTCCAACTATGTTGCCAGAAATTATGCAGCTCAGGCTGCTGCAAAGTATTCAGCCAAAAATCTGTGCTTTCGTCTCTTTGTAAAGTCATTTGGTCTATTTCATGGCTTGTATTGCCATCTCCTGGCTTGATTTTATTACTATATATATATATATAAGAGTGAGTCTATGGTACTATGCATAGCACGGATTAGTCCGTACTACATAGCCATATTTTCATTTTGAAAATTCTAATGGTCGATCCGAACAGTTCAACGTGATCCCCACATGAATATGTACTTGCAGACTAAATTTTATATTTTTTCAAATTTTTTTACTATATTTTAAGATAGGTAGAAAATTACTTAATCTGAAAATTCTGGACCATCCAAAAACAGTGATTTTCTACCTATCTAAAGAAATAGTAAAAAAATTCTAAAAAATAGAAAATTTAGTTCACAAGTATATCCTCATATGGAAATTATGTTGAACGGTTCGGATTGACCGTTAGAATTTTAAAATCGAAAATATTGATCCGTAGTACGGACCAATCCGTGCTATGCATAGTATCATAGACTCACTCTATATATAATATACATCTATGGCCGTAAACCTGTGTACGAGTGCTAATAACCAGGGGCCCATTTACTAAAATAGACCCCATTTCTTTTAGACTAATTATATTATCCCCTCTCTTAATCTCTCAATCGTCCTCCTACTTTCAGTCCCCAATCTGTCCCCTCATTCATCTCTCCTCCTTTCTCTTTCTTTCTCTTTGATTTAAACTAGACCCTAACTTACACTCATCTTCCTCCCCACCTCACTCCTCGACGGTCAGATTTTTCGTGTGCCTCACCACCGAGGCGACCTTGGCCCTGCTCCGCTTACCACAACCATTTATGATACTCTCACTCTCTCTCTCTTGCCAAATTCAACATTCGTCTAGTTTATCTGTTCAAACAAAAAGATGTTCTTTGATTCTTGATTTGTTTTGGTTTATAAGAAAAAAAGGAGTATCCATTATGGTAAAACACTTGACACATGAACTATGCACACTTGCATGTTGAGATATAATACTTTCAGACGTCATCCAATATCATATTAAAAAAAAAAATTAAAATTTGATATAATATGTTAGGTACAAACACTTGACACATGAACTATGCACAATTACATGGTCAGGTATGAATACTTGCAATATTTGATATTAATACTTTCAAACATTATCCAATGTCATATAGAAAAAAATACTTGCATGACGAGGTATAAATACTTGCACGACGAGATATAAATCGCGTAGAAGACATTCGTAATTTTAGATTCGTAAAATTTCTCACAGATCGTCCGAAATATGGACGAGATTGAACGGAAAAAAAAATCCCCCATCTAAGAACGTGTATGGTCCCCCCAGGTAGTTTGAGTGGTCCCTGCAGGTATTTATGGTGTCGGGACGTTTGGAGGATTTGGTTAGGGGGCAATTATTTACGTAAAAATTGTTCACCTTATAGGTTTAAATACTTTTGTGCATAGAGTTAAATAATTTAGAATGACTATATTAATGCTTTTAGAGAAAAATTTCAGTACTAGAGCTCTGCCCCCCCCCCCCCCTCCCCAGGTAGTTATGGTCCCCCATCTAGGTTTGAGTGATTCCCTAGGTAGTTATGGTGCGGTAACGTTTGGGGGGTTTTACTGCAGAGACAATTATCAACTTTCAATTTTTTTAAGTAATTGATTTTTGTTATATAGTTTAATTTAGAATAACATGCTATGAGTACTGTAAAATTGATCTCCATATTTTTTGTATAAGTAATTTCGATTCTCATAATTTGAAAATCTGCCTCTATCCATACTAACTATCCATGCTAATAACTAATAGAAAGTACAAAGATTTAGTCCTTGTGGTCTTAAGAGTAAAATATGTTGAAACATAAAATTAGAAACTCAAAATTTTCTTTTCAAAATATATATATTTGCTTGTATACATTTTCATTAACATATATTATTATTTGGATTTCATCAGCAATAGGAAATTTAAATGGAATTTATTCCAGATAAGACTTGGACAGCTCATAATATAGTCAACTGTGTCCAATACGCTCTATTCATTTTTTTTATTAAGCTGTTGTTACCCTTTTTAATATTATACAGCAATTAAGCTGTATAATATATTAGGTAGTAGCCGTTGATCATTGTATTAATCTATATTGTTTGTACTTCTTCCACAGATAGTGGCCTATTAATAGAATTACTCTGCATAATATAAACCACATAATTTTTATTCTCAAATATTATCCCAGTCATATAATTTCCGGGTCATAAGTGGTGATAATTCTAGATTATTCTAGTGGTGATTTCAAATATCTTGCATGTAGAAAACAAAATACTTTAAAAAATGTCTCACAATCGGGTAACAAAATTTCAATTATTGTTAATGAAACTTAGGAAGCAACTCATTACACAAGTAAATGCACCGGTCTATGTTAGAGATCGCAATTAAGTTCAAAATTCGAATAGAAATTTTTTTTGTGAATATTGACTTAATCTTCAATTTTTTCTTGAAAAAGAAAAGTAATTGCTTTGCGCATGTCCGAGGGAATTCAAAATCAACATTTTTGTATTATGCATCAGCAGGCAATCTTAAATTAACAATCTTAATCAGAAGGAATGTCAACTAGAATATTGTATAGCTTTTGAGTCTTTGATCGACCTCATGGTAGGGTGCACACAAATGGATATTATATGTCCGTATTCAGACCTGTATTCAAAATTTTGCAAATTCAGATATACAGATACAAATACATATATAATTTATGTGAAAACAGATACGGATACAAATACAAATACAAATACAAATAATAATTTGTATCCGTATTTTTTATATCTGTTGTGCTGATAAGGATATAAATATAGATAATTGGCTCTATTCATATTTTAAATTTTTCAGATATATGTTTGTTTTAAAATCATATATACTAACAGAGAAGCATATTATTTTTGTTGGTAAATTTTGATTAAAAATATGATTATGTTAATTTTTATTAACGAGATATATATTTTGTAATGACATAATCAATTTAACATGAGAAAAAATAATTTATTCACCATAATAATCGAAAATTCGAATTATATATATATTATGTCATTTTTATTTTCTAATGAGAATAATAATTTATTGAACAATAAGTTAATTTTGTTTACAATATTTAAATTGGAGATTCGAATATAATTCGAATTATTTAAATTGTTAATTTTATTGCAATATGTTAACCTTGTTATGATACTTATAATTAATTGAAAAATATTTATATATGTATCTGTTTAATATCCGATTTGTATTCGTATCTGTTTAATATTCAATCCAATTAATACTTGTTGTCGTAAACAATTCTCTATTATTTTGTTTGACTAATCTGCAAAATATATCAATTTGAATTTTACCATTTCTTTGATTGAGACATTTGCAGGTTCATAAGACTTAAAATTGCAATATGGACTGATGAACAAAAGCAAACCGACCAAGACAATTCATTGCTAACTTAGAATTAGCAAAATATAATTAAAAGAATTGGTAAAGTAAATTTAAGGTTGAAAGTAAGTAATAACCATTGTAAATGTTGACAACCATTGTAACTATTGACATCCAAAATTCAAAATTCAAAATAGCTTTTTTAGCTCAGTGACACCCGTTGTGTAACTGTTGCCAGCCGGCAACAACATTTTTTCCTCAAACGTTGTAACGGTTGATGTCCCGCTATTTTGTCCTTATTCCGACCCTACTTTGTGTTAAAACCTGTGCCTAAAACTCTGAAGTCGTGTTCATTTCATTGAATATCTATAGGATGTGGTACTGCTGCGCTTTTATTTCTTATTTTGCAGGAAACGGACGAAACAGAGGAAGAATCTGGATTCTGAAGGTTTAAATACGGTCCGTGTACCTTCTTATGCGGACCGTACAACCCTCTGCCCGACCACAGACACGACCAGGACACAATCCACACGACCTGTATATGATGCTGAAATTTCAGCACCTAAACTTAAAACAGTCATAGATTTTGACTCGTAACTCCGTTTTGAGTGTATGACCACTTTTCGGAAAGCTTGCGAGAAATCTACAATCTGAGCCAGGGACATAGGCACACTGTCCGTGCACCCTTGCATATGGTCCGTGCAAGCTTGAAACAAGCCCAAGACACAAGCACACGGTCCGTGCACCCTTGCAGGCTTGGCTTGGAGAAGAAGAAGAGAGGAGAAAATCGAGAGATTTGCGATGGATCTTCTGACTACTTCGAGTTTTGCCATGAGCACTATCTTTATCATCTCTGTTATTTGTTTTAGAACTATGTTTGAGTAGACTCTTTATCTAGAGTTTTGATGTAATCGATGTTTTGTTTTGCATGTTAGTTATTGGATCTTTGTATTGAAATTTGTGTTTGATTGATTGACTAGTATTTTAATTGCTTAAATTAAATTGTTTGATTTATATTGGTTTACCACTAGATGAATGGCCACATCTAGAAGGTACTTTGGCCCTTATGATCTCTCAACCAAACTAAGTACATGAGGTAGGATTAGTGATCCGAAAGGTGAAACCAAGTAGTAGCCGACAGGTGCACATTTCCTCTATCGACGGATAGATGTTACCTTTAGTATACCAACCAAGCAACTAGGTACTTCGGACCAATATACGACAGTTGAGGTCTAGAACCCGACGAGGGCAAATATTGCAATTCCATACCAAGTTAATGAACCAACAAACGACAATTGAGGTTTAGGAACATTAGGTTTGATAAGTAGAACCCTACACAAAGGAACAATACAAAGAGACAGTAACTGCTGCATTCACTCGGGGACCACACGGACCGTGTACGACAGTACCCGGCCCGTGTAGGACACTACACGGACCGGGTACCTCGAGGCAGAGCTGAGATGAAGTCTTAACCCTGAAAATGCCTTTGTATCATTGATTAAAACCCAGTTTAATTTACTCTATTGCATTTAATTATTGTTATTTAGGAATTTAAACAAACCAAAACCAACTTTGCAGAACTTCTAGAGTTTTTATAATCTAAGTAGAGTCTGGAAACATTCAAACCGTCATGTGGATCGATACCTGAACATACTGCTCGATAGGGTTGTACACTTGCAATCCGACTCGAAAGGTGTACCAAGGTTAAAATGTATAGCTTGCTATACTGAAACTTTGTGCATACGCTTCCGTGTGAACAACGGTTGACAATTTTTTCCCTAGCCGCCAAACACTTCAAAAACCTGATTTTTCTCTGCTTGAGGAAGCCACCATTGGTGTGCATGCCTAAACCTTCAATATTTATTTATCAAACAGACATATAATTGAGGAAGCCACCATACGGACATATAATTGAGGAAGCCACCATGCCTAAACCTTCAATATTTTTCTCTGCTTGAGGAAGCCACCATACGGACATATAATATCCATTTGTGTGCACCCTACCATGTGGTCGATCAAAGACTCAAAAGCTATACAATATTCTAGTTGACATTCCTTCTGATTAAGATTGTTATTTTAAGCATTATGATGATTGCCAGCTGATGCATAATACAAAAATGTTGACATGTGCAATGTAATTACTTTTCTTTTTTAAGAAAAAATTAGAGATCAAGTTATTCAACTATTCAATATTCACAAAATTTATTCTATTCGGATTTTGAACTTGCAATCTCTAACATAGAGCGGTGCATTTACTTGTGTAATGAGTTGCTTCCTAAGTTTCATTAACAATAATTGAAATTTTGTTACCCGATTGTGAGACATTTTTTAAAGTATTTTGTTTTCTACATGCAAGATAGTTGAAATCACCACTAGAATAATCTAGAAATATCACCTCTTATGACCCGAAAAATATATGGGAATAATATATTTGAGAATAAAAATTATGTTGTTTATATTATGCAAGAGTAATTCTATCAATAGGCCACTATCTGTGGAAGAAGTAGAAACAGTATAGATTAATTAATTAATACAATGATCAACGGCTACTACCTAAAATATTATACAGCTTAATTGCTGTATAATATTAAAAAGGGTAACAACAGCTTAATAAAAAAAATGAATAGAGCGTATTGGACACAGTTGACTATATTATGAGCTGTCTAAGTCTTATCTGGAATAAATTCCATTTAAATTTCCTATTGCAGATGAAATCCAAATAATAATATATGTTAATGAAAATGTATACAAGCAAATATATATATTTTGAAAAGAAAATTTTGAGTTTCTAATTTTATGTTTCAACATATTTTACTCTTAAGACCACAAGGACTAAATCTTTGTACTTTCTATTAGTTATTAGCATGGATAGTTAGTATGGATAGAGGAAGATTTTCAAATTATGAGAATCAAAATTACTTTTACAAAAAAATATGAAGGTCAATTGTAAAGTACCCATAGCATAACATGTTATTCTAAACTATATAACAAAATCAATTACTCAAAAAAATTGGAAGTTGATAATTGTCTTTGCAGTAAAACCTCCCAAACGTCCCTGCACCAGAACTACCTAGGGAATCACTCAAAACTAGATGGAGGATCATAACTACCTGGGGGGGGGTGCAGAGCTTTAGTACTGGAATTTTTCTCTAAAAGTATTAATATAGTCATTGTAAATTATTTAACCCTATACACGAAAGTATTTATATCTATAAAGTGAATAATTTTTACGTAAATAATTGCCCCCTAACCAAATCCCCCAAACGTCATGGCACCATAAATACCTGTAGGACCACTCAAACTATCTGGGGGGCCATACACGTTCTTATAGGTGGGCTTTTTTTTTGTTCAATCTCGTCCATATTTTTGACGATCTGTGAGAAATTTTACGAATCTAAGACCACGAACGTCTTCTACGTGATTATATCTCGTCGTGCAAATATTTATACCTCGTCATGCAAATATTTTTTTTCTATTTGACAACCGGATAACGTTTGAAAGTATTAATATCAAATATTGCAAGTATTCATACCTCACCATGTAATTGTGCATAGTTCATGTGTCAAGTGTCTGTACCTAACATATTATATCAAATTTTTTTTTTTCATATGACATTGGATGACGTCTAAGTATTATATCTCAACATGCAAGTGTGCATAGTTCATGTGCCAAGTGTTTTACCATAATGGATACTCCTTTTTTTCTTATAAACCAAAACAAATCAAGAGAGAAAAAGAATCAAAGAACATCTTTTTGTTCGAATAGATAAACTAGACGAATGTTGAATTTGACGAGACAAAGAGAGTGAGAGTATCATAAATGGTTGTGGTAAGCGGAGCGGGGCCAAGGTCACCTTGGTGGTGAGGCACACGAGACAAATCTGACTGTCGAAAGGAGTGAGGTGGGGAGGAAGATGAGTGTAAGTTAGGGTCTAGTTTAAAATTAACAAAGAGAAAGAAAGAGAAAGGAGGAGGAGAGATGAATTGAGGGGACAGATTGGGGGCTGAAAGTAGGAGGACGATTGAGAGAGGGGACTAATATAATTAGTCTAAAAAAAATGGGGTCTATTTTTGTAAATGGCCCCTGGTTATTAGGAGACGTACACAGGTTTACGGCCATAGATGTATATTATATATATATATAGTAATAAAATCAAGCCAGGAGATGGCAATACAAGCCAAGTAATAGACCAAATGACTTTACAAAGAGACGAAAGCACAGATTTTTGGCTGAATACTTTGCAGCAGCCTGAGCTGCATAATTTCTGGCAACATAGTTGGACTCGTCAGGTTCAGCCATAAACAATCCTCTATTGCTATTCCCTGCTCTTTGTAATTAACGGAGCAACTTAAAAACATTATACTGCTTAAGTAGCCTGGCTTTTTTTTTTCAATAGCAAGCGGTCAATAGAATATGTTAAAAGCTACACGTGGCATACAACTGGAACTCATGATTGCTGATTACTGATGTGACCCAGGATAACAATTACCCAATTTCATAATAACCAAGAGTTTTGTTCATGCTCGTAAAAAACAGAATTCTTGAGATCAGCAAGTGTTCTAGAAACTAGCACTAGTGGAAAAAGTACAATTAGTGTCGCCCCATCAGTGTCGGATTTAAGTCCTACCCGATACGGATATAGATCAGCAACGGGCACATTACGAAGCCGACCTTGATTTCACTTATCAGGAACGGTTGTATTTAAAAATGCGTTCTTGATAGTGCTGGCCAAATCAGGAACGGTCCTTTATAAAGAGGCGTTCCTGATTGTTTCTTAATAGGATCGGTTTTGTAACAGGCGTTCCTGATAGGTAGTATTTTGTATCGGTCGTTTTAGGTGCGTTCCTGATTAGTAGTATTTGTATCGGTTGTTTTAGGTGCGTTCCTGATTAGTAGTATTTTGTATCGGTTGTTTTAGGTGCGTTCCTGATTAGTAGTATTTTGTATCGGTTGTTTTAGGTGCGTTCCTGATTAGTAGTATTTTGTATCGGTTGTTTTAGGTGCGTTTCTGATTAGTAGTATTTGTATCGGTTGTTTTAGGTGCGTTCCTGATTAGTAGTATTTTGTATCGGTTGTTTTAGGTGCGTTCCTGATTAGTAGTATTTTGTATCGATTGTTTTAGGTGTGTTCCTGATGTACTATTTAATTTGACATATCATCACCATAATTTTTGTGTGTTAATTTAAATTTCAAGTTTTTAAAAATGTTCTTGAATCTTTTATCTTCTTCTATATCACATGGAGTATTTGTACGTGAATTAAAAATTATAAAATATGGAGTTTACTTGATACCGGATCAAAGGGTAAAAATATCAATATACATATTTAACAATGACTAACCTTGGATTTTTTTCTGTTATGTTGATGTTATAATAAAGAAACTCTAATTTTTTAACAATATGTCTTACTTGTGGTATTGAACAAGATCAGTATTTTCGACTTGTCATTTGGAGCGTAAAACAAAATTATTAATGTAGTATTAGGTGTTGTCATGATGAACGTGGCATCGAAATTCAATTTGTGAAAAAAAAATAATAACACGAGTAATGAGCTGGAACCTGATCGAATTCAATTCTTGTCTGCTCATTGCGCCACTCTTGGACTTGCCAAATCTGATTTATATATGTCCTAAACTAATTGGGACTTATAAAATAATTTATAAATAATTTATTAGGGTTGAATTTTATTTAAAATAATAATTTATGTGTATTATGTGAATTTTATTTAACAATTTTATTTATTTTTCATATTTTTGTTTGTTTCATTTTTCATTCTATTTTACATTTTTTCCTTAATTTTTTTTTCAAATATCATAATTAAAAATATATTATTTTGGTTTGAACATTTCATTGAACACATGTAATACATTAATTTATTTAATAAAATCAAGTTAAAACTTAAAATCTTTCAAATTTTTACAAATACGAATTTAATAATTACAAGATAATGCAAAAAGACGGAGAATCCTAAAGAAAATCACAAGTTATATGAAATGTGATTTCAACCGGAATTTTGTGTCTGTTGACAAATTTTATAAGGCAATCCAATTAAGTAATTTGTGGATATTTTACATAAACAATTAAGTCTTCCAAAATTTAAAATATATTTTTAAACTTTGATTAGTTGTTAAGGAAGTACGTACATAAATAAATATGATAATTTAATTTATGTTAAACAAAATAAAAATAAAAATATGTGCATTAGAAACTTAGAATTTTGTAAATTTAAATTGTAGATAGATTTTATGTTAGTCTTGAGAGGAAAGTGAAATTAATTTTACTTGAATATTTAAAAAAAAATTATTAGGGATGTATAACTATTTGAGAATAAAAATTTGTGCATTGTGTATATTTTGTAAGATATTTAATAATTAAGTTTAATTGTTTAAATTGAATTTATAGATGCAATAAATATTTTATCGTTGTAATTCATAAAATATAAAAATAGGATTGGAATTATATTTGGTAAGACGTTCGTTGTATAGTGCTTAAAAATTTGTTAATGAGGGAATGGAAAACCTAGCTAATACAATGTAAATTACTAATTAATTGTTTTATTAAAAAATTGTAATGCTTGTTTATTAGAATGAACATATTCTATTTAATAAGTATGATTAGTAATTTACGTGATTAGTGAAATTTAGATAATAAGTATGATTAGTGAAATTTAGATAATAAAAATTCTGTATTTTTATGTTGGTTACATTTAGTGTTCTCCCTTGATCATTTTAGAAAAGATTTGGAATGATTTCACTGCATATCGACCGTTGATTTCCCACGTGAAAATGAACGGTCCGATTCGAAACTTCATTTTATGTTAATTTTATTGTCAATTTTTTTTGTAATTTTTGATTCACTGACTGGAATAATTATGTGGTATCGACGAATTCATATCACCTGAGGTAAAAGAAAGTTTCTGTTTAGATCTGGACCGCCCAATCTGTTTTGGCACGAGTATTAAAGGTGTCTGGTGCATTCCATCCGATCAAGATTCTAATCGGACGGTCTAAATATAAGCTCAAATATTCTGTTACCTCATAGGATACTAACTCTTTCAAGTGGGTATTAGAGTTCCCACTGTATCTATCTCTCTCTCTCTCACTTTGAGTCTCTTCGTCAAGATTCAAATTGAAATGGCGACTGAGACAAAAAAAATTCATTAGGCGCGGAGACAAAAAATTTCCCGCCCCCCCTTTCTAAACCCTTGCTGATACGTCCTATCTCGGGAGATGAGGCCGTATGGAAGTTTTTGGGCTGGGCTGGATTCGTCCTGCCAAGGAATGGCAGGCCGAGGTGTGGATCGAGTTAGGAACTCGGGATATTTGATGAGAGATTCGGACTCTGACCTGTATGATCTCTCTCTTAGTAAAAATTTGCGTCCCCCGTTTCATGGGAATCACTGCCTTATATATCGTCCAGCCATAACTGCCATCTCGGGCGTTTATGGAGAACGTGGGCAGTTATGTCAGCCGTTACTGGGACGTGGGCATTAAGCTAGCCGTTTCCCGGCTATCCCGTATGTCGGTTGACCTGGGCCTATTTTGAGGCTCTGGTTTGGGGCCGGCATATTGGGCCCCGGCTTAACGAGTTTTTGGGCTTTTTCATATGACGTCGGGTTGGCCTTGTTAAGGTCCGAATCCCAGTCTTTCATGGCCCAGTTTGGAACAAGTAAAAGGGCCTGTGGAACATGGCCCTATCATTAGCCCCCGAAGTCGGAATGCATCGGCGAGATGCTTTCGACTTGAAGGTGAATAATTCATAAAACATGGTTTCTATTACCGACATTTGTATATTAGTCGTGCGGTAATAGCTCGGGTGTGACATTTGTCGGGTGCATGTCTTGTTACGGACCCAACATGTTAACTTATACCTATCTCGGTATGGATCCGATAGTTCATGTGTTATCATACGGAATAACCCGATACAATTGAGCGTACTTAGCGTCGAGGAATTTTAACACCGACGTTAGTGTATGCTGTACAAAATATTTTTTTTTTTTTTTTTTTTTTTTTTTTTTTTTTTTTTTTTTTTGTTTAATTGCGACATGGTATCCAATTTAGTCCGAGATTAGTAAAAGAAGGAAATCGTAGAAATGGCAAGGAATCATTGATATTACAGTAGTAGAATAAGCCTACATATAAGAAAACATCGAAATCATACAACGCCTCGATCTAGTAAAATATCGAAATCATACAACGCCTAATTAGACTAAACATGGTATATGAAAACATGGGATGCCTGGTAGAATATTCCCACTGTTGATGCCATGTCTGTCATGTCGCGTCTCCCAAGCATCGCGCTGTCCATGTTTGACAAAAAGACGGGTGTGATGTCGTTTTTTAAGTTGAAAATCACACTTACACCATGTCATTGTCGGTATCCTCAAAGAGGTTATCCGATATGAGCTCGGGTTCAGTGGCGGTGTACAACGTTGGACCTCCGGCATAGCGTGATAAACATCCAGCACACTTCCAAAACCGGCGACGAGGGTCTGACCGACCTTGGATGTTGTAGTGGGTGAAGCAACTCCACTCACGGCACCCCCGACATTTCACCATCTCGTGCTTGTCTTCTTTTTTACGGCAGATGCGGCACTTACGCAACTTGGGCTCGAGATTGAATCTAGAAATGTCGTTCTCGTCTTCCCTGGTAAACGAGGGTGCGTTAGCAAGGATTAAGTTAAGAAGGTCACCAATTTGGAAGTCCTCATTCGCGAGCATCCAATCCAAATCTTTCTCGGAAAAATGTTGGAGGAGGGTCCATCTCTCAGGCCGAGATAGGGCCCGTATCGTGTCCTCAGAATACCGAAGATTAGGGGAAGGTAGATTGGGGCTACTTTGGCCTTGGTCGGTAGGTTTTTTATTTTTGGAGACCACTCCTTTGATAGGCATCTCGGAAGTATAGAGAATTGTAAAGGCTCAGAGTAAAAAATGTGTCTTTTTACCGTATGGTAACTCTGGTATTTATAGTTGTTGGGAAAGATATTGCCATAAATGACGTGGGCCATATTGCCTAAATAGGTAGCCGCCAGCTACTAGCCATAAATGTCATTGGGCATTGTGTAAGTTATACGAGATGACAATCTTCCGACGTTGTTGAGGTGGTCAAAAATGTATTAAATAGTACTGAAACGCCTATGCAAAAATGTATATTAATCAAAACAACACGAGGGAAAAACCTCGGCTGGGTGTTACAACATAAGCAAGTAAGAAAGTAAGAAAATTTAAAAAGTTGCAGTTAATTAAAACAAAAGGCGGGCTATTTCCGCAATACGCTACATATAGCTAGTGTTATTCACGGCGGGAGCGCTTAGCCCGGCGTTCTTGATCCAGACATCTCTTGCAAGTGAAGGATGTGAAGCGGGGATCACCATGGTTCCGAGGTGATCTGCGAGCGAGACATCCGGGGTGAAAAGCTTCTTCGCATCCGTCACAATGGAACATGTGCCGATAGTTCCCACGGGTTTTACAAATAGCACACTTATCCCAGGCCAACGGGTCGTCTTCTTCTTCCCCCAAGGTAATTCGGGGTTGTTCGATGTTGATCTCGGGGTTCTGACGTTGTGGAGATGTGTTTGGTGATGGAATATCTTCTTTCTCCTCCTTGACCTCGTCCTTCATATTTTTACTAGTTGTCATCATATTATGATTCGAGCTGGAAGGTATGGTGGGGATTGATAGACGTTCCGTTAAAGGAAGATGGAAGTAGTATATATAGTATGTCGGCATTAAGTACTCCGACGCCTCGTCTTCCGTTAACCGTCATCAGCCATCAAATCAGCCGTCAAATCAGTCAAAGGTACGAGGTTATAGCGCAATCTCCGCGCGACACCTGGCATCCTTTAGCTCGGTTCGACCCCGAAGCGCTAAAACCGAGGCGTTGCCATGATGAGGGGTGGCAACGCGTCGTCTCGCGGCTTCATTTCGAAATTCGTGCTAGGATTGAGCGGGAAAAATAGAGACCCTTATATATATCTCATCCCGTTTCGTTCATTCATTATCGATTATTGCGAGGAAATCTATCTCGGAACCATAGAGCGAAAATATTTGTTGGTGATAACGGAGCGAGTTCAGAGCATTTAGGAAACCTCGGAGAAGACATCCGAAGATTGCGTTGTAGAGAAATTTCAACTTCAGGTAATCCTTTCCCATCTCGGTAGTCGAATTTATATTGATTAATTGTGTATGATCATTGCCGAGGTTAATAATGATGTAATGATCACATAGGCATGATAACGTTATCGAGGCTAGGATTAATGATTCAGCCTTGGCAATCGATCCGTAGTGGATAAGTCGGTAAATGTAATACCTTAGAAATAAAGAATAGCGGTTACCTAAGCCAATCCTATTTCTTCGTTAATTTAGAAATGGCCGGAGAACAAGAAGGATCTCGGGATTCATCGCCCACTACTTCGGGGGAACCGTCCCAGTTATGTTATTTGCCCCCCCGTCCTGGTAAGGGCAAGAGTTTATATGGCATGTTGCCTCCGCATTCCGATGCAATGCCGGAAAATATTGAGGAACAACATGGTGACAGGAATGATGGAGACGGAGGCGATCCATCTCGGGGTGAGCTTGTAGTTGCCCTAGTGGGAACGTCTCGTGAGTCGAAGGAGCCCAAGAAGAAAAAAACTAAAGATGTCCCTCCCCGAAATGGTCATGGGGATGATTCGGATTTTTCAGTATCAGCTGGCATTATTCCTAAACTAGTTGTCCGATGTCAAGCCTATGCTGACGCATTCTATGAGGAACTCGTAGATGAAGCTGATAGAGCAGAATATCCACGACATGCGCTTAAGTTGACAGCCCCGAGTCTAAATGACCGAGCGCATGACTCGAGTCGTGGGATGTGCATTTACTGGAAAATGCCGAGATGCGGTTTCAAAGTGAGGGTGTCTAAGTTCGTTCGCGAGATATTACGATATCTCGACGTGGCCCCTGCACAGTTAACCGCACCAGCATGGTGTTACATAATGAGTTTTAAGTATTTGTTTGATTTCATGCCCGAGTTAGAGTCGTACTGGCCCAGTACGGGATTGTTCTTTCATTATTTCACGGTATTGTACAATAATGAGAGCCACCTTGCAATTCGGAAGCGCTCTAAAGTTGCGCTTTTTGAAAAGCTGTCAAAAGTGGATGATTGGAACCATGGCTGGGTATACCTCGAGAATCCCAAGGATTTGAAATGCTTTCGGGGGATACGGAGGAAGTGGCGTCCCCTGAATAAAGAAAGTTTGGTTCCGGCTTCTCCTCCACCTCCGACGTCAGATGAATTAAAAGTTATTCAAATTCTTGACAGTTATTTCACAAGTTAGTACCGATATCTTTTTACATCGCATTTGTTCATTAATCCTGCTATATTAAATACATTGTTAATGTTGGTGTGCTTTTTTGTGTCCTAGGACGCGGGTTTATGGCACTACCCTGGAAGGCTGCTCGTCCTGCTCTTGTTTTTGACACCCCAGAGGACGGCTTCGCAACAGGAAAAGAAGTTGCGACATCTCGAAAACCAACTTCTTCCCAGGGTCCTAAGACAGTAAAGTTGGGGTCTGCTAAAACTACAACGGGTCGCCCGAAATCTACCACAAACGTTGCGGCGACCATCAAAGGAGCTAAAAGTAGTGTTTCCGGGTCCTCCAAGCTCGGGGGTTCCCAGAAGAGGAAGGAAGTTTCTGTTGATCCCCCCGTGCAGTTAACAAGGCGAGAGAAGGGGAAGGAAGTCGTGGTAAAGGAACCTGAGTCGAAAAGGTTAAAGGTTCAGTCTGATAGTGTGTTAGAGGTGTCTGGGGCTGCCCCGAAAGAAACACCCCAATCTCGGGTTGAGGCTGCCGAGAGGGAGTTGGAGAGAATTATTGAAGAAGCGGCACGCGACGTGTGGGATCCCGCGAAGGAGCACACCGAGCATCTCAAGTCGTGTATATCGGAACAGGGGCGAAATACCGGATTCGTGTGGGGGACCCATATTTCGCAAGGATTCCCTGATAGTATTTTGGCGTATCTCCCCGGATATTCTACCATGCAGGATGATGAAGAGCATCCCGAAGTACAAGCCGCGTTTTCTCGGGAAACCTTCAGGCTAACCACAACCGCTCATCAAAAGAAGTGGGCTGAAGAGCATCCTGACCAAGTCGTCGGTCAAGTGTTAAGGTCGCTGCATGATGCCGGGGTTTTCTTTGGGTTCCTCAAAGATTCGCTTGAAAATCGCAGTGCTCTTACTATCACAACTGATCAAGAGGCGATTAATAAGGCGATCATGGAGAGGGATTATTTTGTCAAGTTGGCTAAGTTAAAGGAAAGGGAAAGGAAGATAGCCACTGGGGAAGCCGCCGTTGCTTCGGCAAAATACGAGATGGTGCGATTGTTAGGTTTGCAGGCTGACAAAGAGCGCAAGGAGAATGAGGAAAAGGCAAAGCGTTATAAACACAAGGCTAAAGAGTACAAGGACAAAGTCGATGGCCTTAACTCTAAGCTCGAGACCCAGGCCAAGGAGATGGAAGAGGCAAGATCGGAAAATGTCCGACTAAAGGCCGAGATGGCAGGTCTCAAGAGGAAAACGCTGAGCAAATTTTTAGGCAGTAAGGCCTTTGCGCAAGCCGTTCCCTACGCGTGTAAAGAAATGATGACGGAGACCGTTTATTGTTATATGGGTGAACTGGCCAGGATTTACCCGTTCAAACCCGAGCATATGGGTTTTACGAAAGTGGAAACCGAGAAGCTCGTTATTAAGAATCTCTCAGATCATGGGTGGGACGAAGAAAATGACGTTTTGTTGAACCCGGATGGTACTCCTTTTCGAAAAGAGTTGGAACTTGAGAACCATCCTCGTGGAAGGATTGTTCATCCCTGGCCGAAAGATAAATGGCCTCAGCATCTCGAGCTTGTCGATAATGATGCTGAAGGGGAGGATGACGGGATTCCTTCCGAGACTTCTTCTGAGGAAAGTGACGAAGAGGAGACCGACATAAGAGATCCCGAGGTGAACGCTGCTGTTATCACCGAGATGAATGTCGAGATGTACCCTGTTGCTCCACAAGGTGATGGAAAGGATCCGGAGGATGTTTCTATCGTATCTTGTGGTGATGGAACTAATGTTCTTGAGTCGGAAAAGGCTCCAACTTCTGTAAGTAGAAGACTTCTAATATCGTGATTGTCGAGATATTGCTGTCACGCTTAATCTTATTTCTTTTGTTTTGTTTGTAGGAAGGATGATGGCCAGCACTGGACGCCACCTTGGTCTTATGAAATTTCTGTGTCTCTGATAGGTTGAAGGATTTACCCTTGTTATTTTATTTGTGCCCCCGGGATGTGGGGGTTTAAACAAAAGCGTGTTGTAATATAAAGTTGATATCCCCGGGATGTGGGGATTTAACAGAATATTTGGTGTAACATGATTTTTACTTCTCTCGTTGCATTAGGTTTATGTTTTTCCGACATTAGGTTTATCTTTTTCCGAGATCTTTTTGTTTTTTCTGGAATATATCTCGGGGTATTCTTAGAATGTCATTGTGAACGAGTGAAGTATGTATGATATCCTTAGCCCCCTTTCTTTTTCTTTATTTTTGACAGAAATGGTCAACGTCGGGGGAAAGTTATATTGCCAGAAACGTATGCGTTACCCCGAGGGGTTTTCGATAAATGTTTCCAACAAAAGCATTACTATTTTATCAGTCATCGTCCTTTAGGACTACATTAATTTATGTCGCGTATCTCGGGATTTTAACCAGGACATCTTTCGTTGCCTTAGATGGCGTTCGTTCATATATCTCGGACCCAATACACAAAACATAATTGTGAATAATATCATATATATTGATAAATGCTTAGAACCATACAAAAATTGTATCATGGTCTAAGTGAATACATGAAAAGAAAAGAAAACAGAGGCTTATCTTGCCCTGAGCGCACGACATACATTAAATGTAGAATTTCCTCAAATGGCAAGTGTTCCATGGACGAGTGAGTATGAAACCACTCGGATCTTCCAACTCGTAAGCGCCTTTACCTCGTGGACGAATGATCCTAAAAGGGCCTTCCCACTGAGGATCAAGTTTGCTGACATGTTTGCCAGTTGCTTCCACGGTTTTGAGCACCAAATCGCCCGGTTGAAATTCCCGAGGTACCACGTGTTTGTCAAATGCACGTTTAACCCTGCGTTGATACTCCGTGGTACGAATACGAGCCCGCTCCCGACCTTCTGTGATGAGGTCGAGTTCAACGGCACGTGCGTCGCGATTCTCGTCAGTGGAATATGTCAGAGTACGGAGAGATGGTTCCATCATTTCAATTGGCGTTACTGCTTCCATCCCGAATACTAAAGAGTAAGGTGTTTGTTGTGTGGCTTCGCGAGGTGTTGTGCGGTAGGCCCACAAGATTCCATCGAGAATGTCGGGCCAATTCTTCCTGTTAGCCGCCACTTTCTTTTTGAGACCGTCCAAGATGGTACGGTTAGTGACCTCGGCCAATCCATTGCTAGCAGGGTGACTGACCGAGGTGAAGTTGTTTTGGACACCTAAGTTGGAGAGGAATGACATGGTGCTGGCTGCATTGAACTGTGTTCCATTGTCTGATATGAGTGCATGGGGTATGCCAAAACGACATATGATGTTCCGCCAGATGAATTTTTCTGCCGCTGCAGCGGTGATATTGGCCAGTGCTTCGGCTTCAACCCATTTAGTAAAATACTCTACGGCTACGATAATCCAGCGGCGTTGCCTGACGGCTTTGGGGAATGGCCCGACGATGTCAATCCCCCATAAGTCGAACGGCCAAGCCCCCGAAATGGATATCTGATCGTATGGCGGGATATTGCTCAGCTTGCTGTGGAATTGGCAGCGTTCACATTTTCGAACCAGGGTTGCCGCATCGTGCTGCATGGTTGGCCAATAGAAACCAGCTCTGAGAATTCGTTTGGCGAGAGTTTTTGCTCCTTGATGACTTCCGCAAATGCCTTCATGCACCTCGGAAAGCATTCGCAAGGCTACCTCCTCGTTGATGCACTTAAGCCAAGGTCGCACGTATCCCCGTTTGTATAGATGGTTGTTGAATATGGAGTACATCGGTGCGATCCTTTTCAAACGTCGGGCTTCCAGCTGATCGGTGGGGAGGACCCCGGTGTTAAGAAAGTTCCACATTGGGGTGAACCAGGACTCACCGGGTTCCCCGATGGCAAGTACAGCTATGGTGTCAAGGGTGATGCTGGATTCTGGAACATCCATAACAATCACGGGCCGATCTTTGTCAAGGTTGCCCGCAGCGCCAAGTTTGGACAAAGCATCGGCTTGGCAGTTTTTGTTGCGGGAGACATGTTGGATATCAACCTCGTTGAAATGACTCTTGAGCAGGTGAAACTGTTGTCGGTACTTGCGCAACTTATCGTCCATGACGCGGCATTCATCGTTTATTTGCTTTACCGCTAACTCAGAATCACTGCGAAGATGAACCTCGCGGGCGCCCAATTCTTTGGCTAGCTTAAGGCCTGCTATCATGGCTTCATATTCCGCGGTGTTGTTCGTTACCGGGAATTGAAAATGGAGAGCATAATTCAGGGTTTCCCCATGTGGACCAGTGAGGGATACTCCGGCCCCTGCCCCCTGTAATGAAGAAGCGCCATCGACATGGATTGTCCAACGTCCTTCAGATTCGGGAGGAACGCCGGAATACTCGGCGATGAAATCAGCGAAGATCTGTGATTTCAAAGCATTTTGGGGATGGAAAGAAACATCGAACTCGGATAATTCGAGTGCCCAAGCTAGCAATCGCCCGGATGAATCGAAATTTGCAAATGCCTTCTTGAGTGGGATCCCGGTGTAAACCTTTACGGAATGCGACTGGAAGTAAGGTCTCAATTTCCTTGCGGCTATGACAAGAGCATATGCTGCCTTTTCAATCTGGGAATACCTTGTTTCGGCATCCCGAAGCACATGAGAAACGAAATAAATCGGCTTTTGATCTCGTCCCTCTTCCCGAACAAGGGCAGCACTTACCGCATGATTCGTTGTTGCCAAGTACAATACCAGGACATCGCCTGCGGTCGGCCTGCTAAGGCATGGAGGATTAACGAGGTAAGCTTTGACTTTTTCGAAGGCCGCGGCACACTCTTCGGTCCACTCAAATTTGGCGGATTTACGCATGGCTTTGAAGAAGGGGAAACACACATCCCCGGACCTCGCAATGAACCTGTTAAGAGCGGCCAGCTTGCCTGTGAGAGATTGCAGTTCTTTGAGGTTCTGAGGCGGCTTCATGTCGAGGATGGCTTGTGATTTGGAAGGATGAATCTCAATGCCTCGCATAGAAACCATGAAACCAAGGAACTTACCCCCGGTTAGGCCGAAAAAGCTCTTCTTCGGGTTGAGTTTCATGTTGGCTGAATTCAGTGTCGCGAAGGTTTCTCGGAGATCTCGGACATGGTCAAGGTCCGACATGCTCTTGACGAGCAGGTCATCTACATATGCCTCTACATTTCGCCCGATCTGGTTGTGAAATACCGTGTTAACCATGCGCTGGAATGTGGCTCCAGCGTTGCGCAACCCGAAAGGCATGACTCGGTAGCAGTATAGCCCCGAGTTGGTGGTGAAAGCGGTCTTTTCTTCATCGTCTTGATTCATCCGGATTTGATTGTACCCGGAGAACGCGTCCATAAAACTGAGGTAGGCATGTCCCGAGGTAGAGTCGACCAGTTGATCGATTTTTGGCAAGGGGAATGGATCCATGGGGCATGCCTTATTGAGATCGGTGTAATCGATACACATACGCCAGTCACCGTTGGACTTCTTGACAAGCACGGGGTTGGCTGTCCATTCCGGGCACTCGACATTTCTGATGAAACCAGCGTCAAGTAGCTTCTGGACTTCACATTTTACGGCCTGCTGCCGTTCTTCCCCCATGTTACGTTTTCGTTGCCGAACTGGTTTTGAGCCCGGTTTGATATGCAGTCGGTGTTCTGCTATTGACCTCGGAATTCCTGGCATGTCGGCGGCTGTCCAGGCAAAGACGGACTGATTTTCTCGGAGAAATATGGCAAGTTCATCTTTCGCTTGCCCCTGGACCGCCTTTCCGATGTTGAGTGTTCTGCCTCCGCCCAAATCGAGTTGTTCGACTTCATCTGCCGGCTCAAGGGAAGCCGTAATCTCAGCTTTATCAACTGGATCCAGCGCCAGGTTGGTGTTGGGTGGTAGATATGCGGTACTTGAACGCAACCGCTGTTGGTTGGTTTTTGCTTCCGATTGTTCGACTTGGTGGACAGAGCCTCCTTGACTCTGAATGGAAGTTATGTAGCATTCCCGCGCCACCTGCTGTTGGCCACTTTCTTCCCCTATCCCGTTATCTGTATGAAATTTGATTTTTAGGTGGGAAGGGGAGATGATTGCGCCAATTTTGTTCAGAGTTCCTCTTCCCAGAATTGCGTTGTACGCCGAGGGGGCATTAACGATGAGGAAGTCCACCATGACTTCCACCGTGCGAGGGGACTTACCAAATGTCACCTTGAGTGGCATCATACCCCGAGGTCGGAGGGCATCTCCCGTAAAGCCTATCAAAGGTGAGATATGCTGTTGGAGGGCGCGAGTGTCGAGGCCCATTTGCGTGAAAGCCGACAAGTACAGGATGTCTGCTGAGCTTCCCGTGTCGACTAACACCCTCCTAACCCGGTGGGTGTTAATTTTGAGGTTCAACACCACGGGATCATCGTGTGGGCTGGAAATCTCACCTAGATCCTTCTCGGAGAAAGATATCGCTTCTTCCGGGCGAGGTCGTTTTTTGTCGGTCTCGACTTGTAAAACAGTGGGATATGGCTTTCGATTGTCGCGAGGCAAGATTTTTCGGATGGTACCGCGATGGCCTCCACTGATCACGTTAATGACAGGGCTGCTCTGCCTTTCCTGGCGCCTTGTCTCGGGACCATCCCGAGTTTGAGGTCTGTCCTCTCCAACCCGAGGTCCCGTGTAATCTTGTCTGTAAGGAATGGGTTTCTTAAAAACCTTACCTTTGCCATTGTATTTCCTGGAGAACTTTCTGAAGAAATCGGGATTGATGAACTCGATCAGCTTACCCTCGCGGGCTAGTCTCTCCAGGATGTCTTTGAGTTGAAGGCAATCCGCAGTGGAATGTCCATTGAATCCATGATACTCGCACTTCTTGGAGTTATCTTGTACCGTAAAGATGCCTTCAGGCAATGGTGGGGGCAGGTCGAACATCTCCTCTACGATGTTATACATCTCGTGTCGTTTTTTCGTGAGAGGCGCGTATCTCACGAAATGTTGTCGGTACCCCTCAGTGCCAGATTTGTGTTCTTGCTCGGTTGATCGGTTTGGTTGGTTTCTCCGAGGTTCCCTTTGGTTGCGAAACCTATCCGGAGCCGGCTGTCTGTTTGTTTGATGGCGGGGAGATCGAGATCTCGGTCTCATGGGACTCCCGTTGTCATCTTCGGCACGGATGTAACCTTCTGCAAAGTTTACAAACTCCCTCAGAGTATTCATTTTCTTCATGTGGGCTTCGTAACGCAAGGTTCCTGGACCCCCTTTGCGGAGTCCTTTCTTGATTGCGGCTAGGGCGAATTCCTCATTGAGATTTTGAATTCGCCGAGATGCTTGTATGAAACGGTTGACAAACGCACCCGTTCTTTCTCGCTGTCCCTGGACTATGTCCAGAAGCATCTCGCACGTGGCTTGCGGTGGTTTGATTATTGTATATCTTTCCAAGAACAGTTTCGCGAAGTCCTCGAATTTGTTGATGGACCTCCGGGGTAGCGTCATGTACCAGTCCCATGCTTCTCCGGTTAAGCAAGTGGTGAAGACTCGGCACATGATGGCATCGGTGGCTCCAAGAAGGCGGAGTCGCTCAAGGAACCCGTATACGAAGTTGTGTGGATCCTGAGTATCCCCACTACCTCGGAAGCTGGGAAGGGTTGTTGGGTATTTGAAATCTGTCATTGATTGGCGGTAGATGTCTCTGGACAGGGGGCCGTCTTCGATTCCCATGGGCCGAGAGTAAGTGCCTGCCTTCTGGGATTCGAGTTCGGCTAGTTTGGCCGCAAGTCTGGTTTGGATCAGTTCTTCGACTTGGGCCATGTTGATACCTCGGATTGGGGTTGGTGATCGTCGGTTCCTTCTCCGGTCATCGCGGCGAGCTCTATCCCGACCTCGGGGTGGGCTTCGTTCGCGCTCTCTATGGGAGCGAGATTGATCTCTGCGGGAAAGCCTGGACCCTCTGCCATGGTTAGCTGATTCTCGTTCGTTGTTAGGGTGGGCTCTGAGACTTTCGGTGCGTGGTCCTTCCACGGGGTGTGGCCCCCTATTCTCATCCTGACCTTCCGGGCGTCTTCCTATATCGGGATGTACACCTGTAGGCAGGACATTTTGATCCCTGCGTTCGGATTGGACCTGTTGGTCGGGTAGTGATGGGGTATCTGTCTCATTGCCAGTTCGGACCTGTACGAACTCTTGCTCCAGATTTCTTGGCGACACATTTGCTGGTCGACTATGGACACGATTGGCAGACAAAGGTCGCGGTACAGCTACGACGGGGGGTACGATTTGGTGGACAGGTCGTAGTGGTATTTGCGGGGAACAATGGGTTGGACCTGTCACGGGATACGTCCCGTGAGCGCCTTCCGGGCCCCATTGCACAGGTGGTGCGGCATAAGGATACTGGGGGCCCGTGGGAGTGTAAGGTGTGTAAGGAGTCGCACCGTAGTGGTACAGCGGTGTTTGCTGAGGGTAATACGGTATGTAGGGTATCTGATATGCACCAGTTACCTGATTGTGCTCGATGTAGAGTGGCCTGGTCGCATTCCCTTCAGCGAATGAAGGTCGGGTAACGTCGGGGCGAGGTTGAACAGGTTGAGGACCCTGAGGTCGTACCGTTAAATTATTAGGCCTCGGCCCCGGGACTTGGCTGTGGGAAGGATTTGCTGTGGGTGATGTTACCACTGGAGGTGGTGTGATTGTTACCCCGGGTGGGGTCGTCACCCCTGGTGGGAGCGGAGTTGATGTGGTCGGACGAGCCATCTAGTTCTGTGTTCGAGCCAGGCGTGGCCCCACGGTGGTTGATACGTCCTATCTCGGGAGATGAGGCCGTATGGAAGTTTTTGGGCTGGGCTGGATTCGTCCTGCCAAGGAATGGCAGGCCGAGGTGTGGATCGAGTTAGGAACTCGGGATATTTGATGAGAGATTCGGACTCTGACCTGTATGATCTCTCTCTTAGTAAAAATTTGCGTCCCCCGTTTCATGGGAATCACTGCCTTATATATCGTCCAGCCATAACTGCCATCTCGGGCGTTTATGGAGAACGTGGGCAGTTATGTCAGCCGTTACTGGGACGTGGGCATTAAGCTAGCCGTTTCCCGGCTATCCCGTATGTCGGTTGACCTGGGCCTATTTTGAGGCTCTGGTTTGGGGCCGGCATATTGGGCCCCGGCTTAACGAGTTTTTGGGCTTTTTCATATGACGTCGGGTTGGCCTTGTTAAGGTCCGAATCCCAGTCTTTCATGGCCCAGTTTGGAACAAGTAAAAGGGCCTGTGGAACATGGCCCTATCACTTGCTAAACCCTTGCGATTCTCCCCACCCCCTAATTTATTTCACCTAAATCCGCCTCTTCCCCCTCTCTCTATCGCGTAATTTCAATCAGTGAGCGTGAGGGTCGTTTTTTTGCGTAATCCAACTCGAAATCTGCAAATTGAACCCCATATTTGTAATTTCCCTAGATTTTGGCACCGTATTTACATCTCTGGAGAAGCCGCCGTGAAGAAGCCGCTGTGGCCGCCGCACCACCGTCGAGAAGCCGCTGTGGCCGCCGCACCACCGCCGTTACTTGACTGTGGCCTCTGTGGCCTCTGTGGCCTCTGTGCTTCCGCGATACAACATGCACTTTGGGCTGCATGTGGTCCCATCTCCCGATTTCCTTCCTTCCGCGATCGCCACGTAGTCGCTCCTCCGCTATGTGTTTCTCCTGCCGCGCTCCGCGCCTTCTCATTTTCGATATTGCTGTTATGGATCTTCTTTCAATTTCATAAAAGATATCGATGCTCAGGTCTTAGCCAGGTGAAAGAGAGCTTTTCTGTTTTCCATTAGTTTATTTTTTCTGTTCTTATGATCCCAAATTAATTAGTTGTTTTAGTGATTTTTGTTTAAACCCTTATTAGGAAAGGGTTTAATGGATCCTAAATGCATACGGAATAGGCCATCTCGAAGCTTAATCAACTCGGGTTCGAAAGGAAATGGCACTAAATTGAGATGCCATTTGTTTGAGTAAGCTGTTGCGACTGATTACCCATCTGCACTCTGACAATTTCAGCACAGTGCCACAATTAGTAGCGCAGTAACTCTTTTGCATATTTCTTTTTGATCTTTTGCATTTAGACACTAGAAAACTTTCAACTGCATCATGACCAATGAAATCTCCTCAGCTCCAGAGTGTAATTTTTTTTTTTTGTACAACCAAGCTTATGTTTTTATAGTAAATTCTGAAACTGGTAAGTACACCAAACTCTTATATAGTTACTGCAATTAGACCTTAAGACATCATGAATTTGTCTTTGTCAATACAATTAGCCTCGAATTGAGATACAAGAACTTCGATAACAACTCATTAGAAATTGATTTAATAACTTAAATTGAGAAAGGTCGTTTCAGTTATGATTGGCCAGTGGAAGTTTCTTCTTTGAATTGTCAATGTATAGTGAATTTATGACCTGGGTATATGTTAGTCACCTCCACAAAAATTTCCCCAAATGATTTACTTCCCATGAGGCATACTTTGTCGAATTTCTGGACTTGAGAAAGGCTTATTTGAAAATCTTCAACAAATGCTCTTCTTATGTCATTTTATATTTGACTTATACATGTACCACACAGATGATGGAAAAGAGCAACTTTAACATAGTAACTGAAGAGATTGAGGTGGCACAGTCAGCATAATACTTCTTAAATCTTCTGATTAATGTCAATGAATCAAAGGTTAGTTTGATAAACTTTCTCCATCTTTATGAGTTTTATTTTAATTATTCGTAACTCTTCTTTATCTTTCTCTTTGTACAAATTAACAAGTTATTAAATTGATATTTATTTCTTCATTTTCAGTTTATTAATATATATTGTTTTGCTATTATGCGGATGCTATTGTATTTATCTGGGTTTCAATCCATAGCACAGGTCAACCCATAATATGCATATTACCATAGACTCCCTCTTTCACTTCTCCAAAATTTCTTTGACAGCCAGCAGAGAGAACAAGCAAGTTTATCTTTTCAGCGCCAAGTGATTGCTTTTCGTGCCTCTTCCTTAGATGCATTAGGTGAGATATAAACTTCTACTAATTTGGTCACTGTATATATCCACAGTACATATCCAGCATATATGAATTAAATAGACCAAGAATCTGTTAGTAGACTATTATCAATATATTAGTTTTCAAAACTCTCAACAGGGGCATGAACTTCAAAATGTAGGAAAATAATAAAATTTGATTTACTATGGTCAATGAACTTCAAGATGGGACCGTTCATCTTGTTCATCGGGAGATCGCGGAAGGAAGGAAATCGGGAAATTGGGAGATGGGAAATTAAAATAGAAGGGAAATTCGGATACAACATGCACTTTGGGCTGTTACTTGACTGTGGCCTCTGTGCCAATATGAAAAAAAAAAACAATAACTTACAAGTACTGACCTGTTCCAATATGGAGATATGATATTAACTTTTTTAGTTTCTTTTTTCTTTTTGCTTAACTTGAGTTTAGTTATCTACAACATGCACTTCTAATAACTTGAGTTTAGTTATCTACAACATGCACCACAGAAAAGGTACACAAAGAAGAGAAAGATGGATTCAATGCCTACTTTGCCTTCTAGGTATATTTTCATCATAATAAATTGTTGAAATTGTTGAATAATGTTAAATTCTATTCAACTTAGTTCCCTTTAACTATTTTTTGTGGAATTTGAAACTTTTAGCTTTTGTGAAATTCTCGTTGAAGAGCAAGGTGTGGTTGGAGAAGGCAGCAGCCATCAAATTCATAGTGGAGCAAATCCTGGTATATAAACAAATTACCATTTATTTCGTCTTTAACCAAACAGTATGCTTACTTCTTGATGTCAATGTTGGTTCAAAAATAAATTATGAGTTGAAATGTTAAATTATGTAATTGCAGATATGGATAGAGAGGAGTATAATCCTTTAACATCTTCTGATGAATCGAGTAGTGAGGAGGAAGCACCACAAAAAAAGACGAGAGGTCGGACCACTTGTTCTAATTTAGGAAAGAAGCCTAATTTACGTATCAGGTTCAACAGGCATGGGCATCCAAAGCCTAATTTAGTATGTGTTTTTTGTAAAAAATTTAGGGTGTGAACAACATATTTTAATTTAGGATGTGAAAACTGCAATACATGTGTGTTGATTTGTAATAATATTTATGTCTAATGCTTTCTGGTTTTAATTTATGTCTAATGTGAAAATATGGTAGCCGGCCAAAATATAGGCCAGCAATTTTCTTAAAAATGGTTGTTATAATTTATGCCTTGCATATAGGCCGGCAAAAATATGGTAGCCGGCCAAAATATAAAAAATGTTTTTTTAAAATAAATTCACACAATCAGGAACGGTTATTACAAAACCTGATCTTGATTCACACAATTAGAAACACTTGTCTACTTAAACCGTTACTGATTTAGTACAATTTGTATCGCCTTTCTTAATTAACAGTTCCAGATTAAAATCTGTATCGCCTTTTAATAAGAACCGCTACTGATTTAGTACAATTTGTATCACCTTTTTATAAGACCCGTTACTGATTTAGTACAATTTGTATCGCATTTCTTAATTAACAGTTCCAGATTAAAATCTGTATCGCCTTTTAATAAGAACCGCTACTGATTTAGTACAATTTGTATCGCTTGTTAATAAAGAACCGCCCTAGATTATAGTTAATCTGGATCGGCTTTGGAAAATCCGTTCTTGATTGTCAACAATTAGTAACGGCTAAATATAAATACCGATCCAGATTGAGGAATATTAGTAACGGCTAAAGCAACCGATCCTGATTGAGGAATATTAGTATCGGTTATTTAGCCGACACTGATTAGTCCAACTATCTGTAACAGCTGGGTCAGTGTCGCCCTGTAGTCCGTTCCTCATGTGTGTTTTTAACCGACCCTGATGTGCGTTTTTCCACTAGTGTAGCCACGAGCAACATATATATATATATATATATATATATATATATAGAGATGGGCTATTGTACTTCGCGAAGTAAAACCCCCGTTTACTTCGGGCCATATTTTGGCATTTTAAAAATTCAAACAATCGATCCGAACCGTTCAACATGTTCTAAATATTGAAATGTGCTTGGAGACTAAATTTTACATTTTTTGGAATTTTTTTCTATTTATTAAGCCACTTTGAAAACCACTGATCATGTGGTCCAGAAAATTTTACTGTTCACAGTGGATCAGCGATTTTCAAAGTGGCTTAATAAATAGTAAAAATATTCCAAAAAATGTAAAATTTAGTCTCCAAGCACATTTCAATATTTAGAACATGTTGAACGGTTCAGATCGGTTGTTTGGATTTTCAAAATGAAAATATGAGCGTGAAGTAAACGGGGGTTTTACTTCGCGAAGTACAATAGCCCATCTCATATATATATATATATATATATATAGAGAGAGAGAGAGAGAGAGAGAGAGTGGCTAAGATCAAAGTGGTATGACCAAGGCCTTTGGTGCTACCAAGACGTTTTTAGATTTTCAAAGTCCAAACGGTCGATCTAAACAATTAGATGTGATCTCTATATTAAAATCTGCATGAGGACCAAATTTTACATTTTTTGGAATTTTTTTACTATTTTTTAAGCCACTTTGAAAATTGCTGATCACATGGTCCAGAATTTGGTTGCACTGTTTTTACTGTTCACCCGGATCTGCCATTTTCAAAGTGGCTTAAAAAATAGTAAAAAAATTCAAAAAAATGTAAAATTTGGTCTCCAAGCAGATTTTAATATAGATTGAACATCTAACGGTTTGAATCGACTATTTGAACTTTAAAATTGCAAAAACTAATTGGTAGCACCAAGGCCTTGGTCATACCACTTTGACCTTAGCCACTCTCTCTCTCTATATATATATATATATATAAAGGGATCAAGTTACAACAAATTTGAGGTACAACAAAGTTACAACAATTTTTTTTTCATTTTCAAAGTCCAAATCGTCGATCCAAACCATTCAACATGATCTCCACAATAAAATGTGCTTGTAGATCAAATTTTACATTTTTTTTAATTTTTTTACTATTTATTAAGTATTTTACAAAAAATAGTCATATGCACACTTGCATGTTGAGATATAATACTTTCAGAAGTCATCCAATGTCATATGAAAAAAAAAATTAAAATTTGATATAATATGTTAGATACAAACACTTGACACATGAACTAGTGTTTTGACAACGGTCCGGGACGGTCCAAACCCGTCAGGTCCACGGGTCTCCCGGTCCACGGGTCCAGCGGGTTGGACGGGTCCGGTTTTCAGAGGCCAACCCCGGCCCATGGTTGAACCACGGGTCCGGCGGTCCGGTCCACGGGTCCCGGGGGTAACGGTCCGGTCCGGCGGTTTTTTTTTTGCTGTTTTTTTTCTGTTTTTTTTTCTGTTTTATTTGCTGTTTTTTTTCTGTTTTTTTTCCAATTCAATAGTTTGTTTTGAACCGAACAATTTATATTACAAAAATTCAGTTTTGATATTACAAAAATTCATTAAATCAATTGCTTTAGGAAAAGAAACGAATTACTTGATCTTAAAAACCGAATTATTCTAAAACAATAGATTTAAAAACAAAAGTTACCCTCCTTTATTCCGGGCTTGGGATCGGCTATGTAAAATAACATAGGCGGAGTTCTAACTTTTTTTTTTGTTAGTAATTTTTTAATAATGAATAATTTAAAAAAGTAATTGAAATGTTTAAAATTTTAATTTTAGAAAAATAATAATAAAGATTGAAAAGAGTTTAGAAAATTATACCGACACTACCTATCTATAAGTTGTGGTGCATATACCATAGATCGCTCTCCTGCTCACCGTCTGAATCCTCGTTCATCTCGCCGGTTGGAGGAGTTTCGACACTGGATGCTTCTTCTGCTCCAGCATGTGGATTGCATTCTTCCGCATCAATCCAATCTTTCAAGCACACAAGTCGCTCGAAAACATGTGCACCCAACTTACTTCGTTTGTCGGTGAGGATCCGGTTCGCCGAACTAAAACATGATTCGGAAGGGACGGTTGACACGGGCACAGCAAATACGTCGCGGGCCATCATCGCCAGTGTCGGATAGGCACTTGCATTATTCTTCCACCACTGTAGGACGTCAACGGAATCATGTTCGGTCCTCGCCAAACAATAGCTTATTAATTCATTGGTGCTACTGTGGGACAATTGCGGGTCTTCATCATCCTGCAAATCCATTAGCAATCCACTACTGCTGCTGGGTCTGTCATTATTAAAATATAGTGGTCAAATAACATTTAATTTATAAATAATAGAGATTAAAAGCATATGTATATTTATATTCATACCTAGAACCGCGACGGGTCATAGACGGTCGATCGACATTTCTTCCTGCGTTGTATATGTTGAACATCTCATCCAATGCCTTGGTCACGCGTGTGTTCTCTTGTGATGTGTCTAGTTTAAGATTACGCTTGTACCTTTCAAGTATTTTTACCGTTAACCTTTTCTTGAACGCCGGATGGAGGCAATTTGCGATAATGTTCAGGAGGGGTACTTCTTCCCAATATTTCAGGAACTTGTCTTTTATGGCAGTACGATCGGTTCGAGGGCATCCATGTTTGGTACTTGTTGTTCAAACTGACTATATACCTTGGAAATATAGTAGAGATGATGAAGCAACTCATGTGCCGTAGGTGTGTACGAGCATGATAGTTTTACGGTTGCAGTGAAAAATACTCCAAGGAATGTTTTTAGGTTTGATATTTGTTGCCAGTCGGTCTCGGTAAGTATCAATGCATCGTTATCGGTTGAGTTCCTCAAGGACTCGTTTATAGCCTCCTTGTACGGAAGGCATCGGGCGAGCATCCTATAGGTAGAGTTCCAACGGGTATCTACATCCCAAGGTACTCTCAAGTGACACAGTCCCAACCTTTGACACAATTCGGCAAAAAGTTGTTTTCGTACCCCGTTTGAGAAAATAAAGGCAATGGCTTGCTTAAATTTAATAATTAATTCTTGTACCGCATCTGTTTTTAAGTCCGCATTTACAGTAAGGTTTAGTACATGACAAGCACATTTTTGGTGAAACATTTCACCATTCATGATCGGGGTTAGTGACCGGGTGAAATAATCAATGGATTTGATGTTGTTGCTAGCATTATCGAAATATAAATCTAACATATTCAAAAAATATAAATCTAACTTATTTATCTAACATATTTAAAAATTAATCCGAAATTAAAAAATAAAATCTAACCTATTTTAAAATAAATCTAACATATTCAAATGATCAAATAACATATTCAAAATAAATCTAACATATTTTAAAATAAATCTAACCTATTCTAAAAATAAATAGAACTTATTTAAATCTAACATATTTCAAAAATAAATCTCACATATTTCAAAAATAAATCTAACCAATTTTAAAATAAATAACCTATTTAAAATAAATAACCTATTCAAAAACCGATTTCAAAATAAATATAACCAATTTTAAAATAAATATAACCTATTTAGCATAAATAAAACCTATTTAAAATAAAATTTAACTTACTTAAAAATAAAAACCGAATTAAAAATTAAATCTAACATATTTAAGCTATTTTGAAAATAAATCTAACCTATTTATAAATAAATCTAACCTATTTCAAAAATAAATCTAACCTATTCAAAAATAAATCTAATCTATTTTGAAATAAATCAAACCAATTCTACAAAATTAACAATAAATCTAACATATTTAGGCTACTTTAAAAATTAATCTAACCTATTTATAATAAAACTAACAATAAATCTAACATATTAGCTACTTTAAAAATTAATCTAACCTATTTATAATAAAACTAACAATAAATCTAACATATTTAAGCTATTTAAAAATTAATCTAACCTAATTATAATAAAATTAACAATAAATCTAACTCATTTAATCTATTTTAAAAATTAATCTACCCTTTGCGAGATGAAATAAACTTGCGCCTTTGCGGGATGAAATAAGCTTGCTCAACCGTATCTTGCACCTTTGTGGGATGAAATAAACTTGCTGAACCGTATCTCGCGCCTTTACGCAATAAAATAAATTTGCAACTATATTTTTTTTCTAATAATTAAATTAATTAGGGAACAATAAAAAATAATGAGAATATGAATGAGAGATTGAGAGTATGAGGAATTGAGAATTAGATTGAGAATAATGTGAGTTTGGTGTGAAAATGAGAGAAGAATGGGGTGTAAATTTAAAGGAAAATTTTGGGGAGGGAATTCTGATTGCTACAGTAGTACAGTAACTGGAGCCGTTGGATTCAAAAAATTTCGAAAATCTACAGTGCTACAGTAAACTGTCAAATCGGGTCCAGCACTCCAGGCGGGTCCAGTCACGGGTCCGACCGGTCCGGGTCCGGGTTAGGCTGGTAAAGGGGTGGGTTAGGCGGGTCCGGGTCCGGGTAGGGCAGGTTAGGCGGGTCCAGGTCCGAGTAGGGCGGGTTAGGCGGGTTCGGGTCCGGGTCCAGTGGGTCTAGGTCCGGGTTATGCGGGTCCAGGTCCGGTCCGGTCCGGGACGGGTCGGTACCGCGGGTCAAAGATAGGGGGTCCGGTCCGGTCCAGTTGATAGAAAACCAAACCAACCCGTCCCAGGACCGGACCGTCTCTAACCCCGGTCCGGGACGGGTCCTGTGCACGGGACGGGCCGGTCAGGTCCGGTCTACGGTTCCGCCAGGCCGATCCTGGACCGGCCGGGTTTTTTCAAAACTCTAACATGAACTATGCACAATTACATGGTGAGGTATGAATACTTGCAATATTTGATATTAATACTTTCAAACGTTATCAATGTCATATAGAAAAAAAAAATACTTGCATGACGAGGTATAAATACTTGCACGACGAGATATAAATCGCGTGGAAGTAATTCGTAATTTTAGATTCATAAAATTTCTCACAGATCGTCAGAAATATGGACGAGATTGAACGGAAAAAAAAATCCTACATCTAAGAACGTGTATGGTCCCCCCAGGTAGTTTGAGTGGTCCCTGCAGGTATTTATGGTGTCGGGACGTTTGGGGGATTTGGTTAGGGGGCAATTATTTACGTAAAAATTGTTCACCTTATAGGTTTAAATACTTTTGTGCATAGAGTTAAATAATTTAGAATGACTATATTAATACTTTTAGAGAAAAATTTCAGTACTAGAGCTCTGCCCCCCCCCCCCCCCCCCCCCCAAGGTAGTTATGGTCCCCCATCTAGGTTTGAGTGATTCCCTAGGTAGTTATGGTGCAGGAACGTTTGGGGGGTTTTACTGCAGAGACAATTATCAACTTTCAATTTTTTTAAGTAATTGATTTTTGTTATATAGTTTAGAATAACATGCTATGAGTACCGTAAAATTGACCTCCATATTTTTTGTATAAGTAATTTTGATTCTCATAATTTGAAAATCTGCCTCTATCCATACTAACTATCCATGCTAATAAACAAAGATTTAGTCCTTGTGGTCTTAAGAGTAAAATATGTTGAAACATCAAATTAGAAACTCAAAATTTTCTTTTCAAAATATATATATTTGCTTGTATACATTTTCATTAACATATATTATTATTTGGATTTCATCTGCAATAGGAAATTTAAATGGAATTTATTCCAGATAAGACTTGGACACCTCATAATATAGTCAACTGTGTCCAATACGCTCTATTCATTTTTTTTATTAAGTTGTTGTTACCCTTTTTAATATTATACAGCAATTAAGCTGTATAATAGTTTAGATAGTAGCCGTTGATCATTGTATTAATTAATCTATATTGTTTCTACTTCTTCCACAGATAGTGGCCTATTGATAGAATTACTCTTGCATAATATAAACCACATAATTTTTATTCTCAAATATTATTCCCAGTCATATATTTTTCGGGTTATAAGAGGTGATAATTCTAGATTATTCTAGTGGTGATTTCAACTATCTTCCATGTAGAAAACAAAATACTTTAAAAAATGTCTCACAATCGGGTAACAAAATTTCAATTATTGTTAATGAAACTTAGGAAGCAAAGCAACTCATTACACAAGTAAATGCACCGCTCTATGTTAGAGATTGCAAGTTCAAAATCCGAATAGAATAAATTTTGTGAATATTGAATAGTTGAATAACTTGATCTCTAATTTTTTCTTAAAAAAGAAAAGTAATTACATTGCACATGTCAACATTTTTGTATTATGCATCAGCTGGCAATCATCATAATGCTTAAAATAACAATCTTAATCAGAAGGAATGTCAACTAGAATATTGTATAGCTTTTGAGTCTTTGATCGACCTCATGGTAGGGTGCACACAAATGGATATTATAGACCTGTATTCAAAATTTTGCAAATTCAGATATACAGATACAGATACAGATACAAATACATATATAATTTATGTGAAAACAGATACGGATACAAATACAAATACAAATACAAATAATAATTTGTATCCGTATTTTTTATTTTTTTATATCTGTTGTGCTGATACGGATATAAATATAGATAATTGGCTGTATTCATATTTTAAAATTTTCAGATATATGTTTGTTTTAAAATCATATATACTAAAAGAGAAGCATATTATTTTTGTTGGTATATTTTGATTAAAAATATGATTATGTTGGTAATTAAAAATATGATCATACCTCGGGAAAAACCAATCGGATCGCAGCAGATCTCAATCCCGAGGTATGATGCAAACGGATTGAATAGTGGTAAAACCATATCCGTATACATTGTTTTTCTCAAATACGGATACAGATCATGTATTGAACGGGTACATATACAAATTATATATTAAACGAGTACTGTTGTCCCTAGGCTCATGGAGCTTTTTAATATTTTAACTATTTTTGGTTCACTATTAAAAAACTAAGATATTCAATTGCAAGTAAAATAAAGTTGAAGAGTAACAGAGATTGACACGCAAGTTGTTAACGGAGTTCGGCAAAAATGGCCTACTTCTCTGAGGCATTGCACTGTTTTTTTCGGTGCGCCTTTCTATTACCCAATGAGAAAGAATTACGGTGAGTCCTTACACAACAAGCGGGAAGTCATACGGCCTTGATAAAGTGAACACAAAAGGTTCTAAGTTCAACTCTCAAGAGAATCTCTCAATAAATTACTCTAACATAATATAAGTAAAGATTAGTGAAGTAGATTTGAGGTTGATAAATAAATATTGAAGGTTTAGGCATGCACACCAATGGTGGCTTCCTCAAGCAGAGAAAAATCAGGTTTTTGAAGTGTTGGCGGCTAGGGAAAAAATTGTCAACCGTTGTTCACACGGAAGCGTATGCACAAAGTTTCAGTATAGCAAGCTATACCTTTTAACCTTGGTACACCTTTCGAGTCGGATTGCAAGTGTACAACCCTATCAAGCAGTATGTTCAGGTATCGATCCACAGGACGGTTTGAATGTTTCCAGACTCTACTTAGATTATAAAAACTCTAGAAGTTCTGCAAAGTTGGTTTTGGTTTGTTTAAATTTCTAAATAGCAATAATTAAATGCAAGAGAGTAAATTAAACTGCGTTTTAATCAATGATAAAAAGGCGTTTTCAGAGTTAAGACTTCATCTCAGCTCTGCCTCGAGGTACCCGGTCCGTGTAGTGTCCTACACGGGCCGGGTACTGTCGTACACGGTCCGTGTGGTCCCCGAGTGAATGCAGCAGTTACTGTCTCTTTGTATTGTTTCTTTGTGTAGGGTTATACTGACCAAACCTAATGTTCCTAAACCTCAATTGTTTAAAATTGAAGATTAAGTCAATTGTTTAAAATAACAATCTTAATCAGAAGGAATGTCAACTATAAAAAAGATTGTTTAAAATTGAAGATTAAGTCAATTGTTTAAAATAACAATCTTAATCAGAAGGAATTGCAAGTATTTATAGTTGACATTCCATATTTCTAGTTGACATTCCTTCTGATTATGATTGTTATTTTAAACAATTGACTTAATCTTCAATTTTTTCTTAAAAAAGAAAAGTCATTGCTTTGCGCATGTCAGAGGGAATTCAAAATCAACATTTTTGTATTATGCATCAGCTGGCAATCATCATAATGCTTAAAATAACAATCTTAATAAGAAGGAATGTCAACTAGAATATTGTATAGCTTTTGAGTCTTTGATCGACCTCATGGTAGGGTGCACACAAATGGATATTATATGTCCATGGCTTCCTCAAGTAGAGAAAAATATTGAAGGTTTAGGCATGGTGGCTTCCTCAATTATATGTCCGTTTGATAAATAAATATTATATGTCCGTATGGTGGCTTCCTCAATTATATGTCCGTTTGATAAATAAATATTGAAGGTTTAGGCATGCACATCAATGGTGGCTTCCTCAAGCAGAGAAAAATCAGGTTTTTGAAGTGTTTGGCGGCTAGGGAAAAAAATTGTCAACCGTTGTTCACACGGAAGCGTATGCACAAAGTTTCAGTATAGCAAGCTATACCTTTTAACCTTGGTACACCTTTCGAGTCGGATTGCAAGTGTACAACCCTATCGAGCAGTATGTTCAGGTATCGATCCACATGACAGTTTGAATGTTTCCAGACTCTACTTAGATTATAAAAACTCTAGAAGTTCTGCAAAGTTGGTTTTGGTTTGTTTAAATTCCTAAATAACAATAATTAAATGCAATAGAGTAAATTAAACTGGGTTTTAATCAATGATAAAAAGGCGTTTTCAGGGTTAAGACTTCATCTCAGCTCTGCCTCGAGGTACCCGGTCCGTGTAGTGTCCTACACGGGCCGTGTCCAGTGTACACGGGCCGTGTCCAGTGTACACGGGCCGGGTACTGTCGTACACGGTCTGTGTGGTCCCCGAGTGAATGCAGCAGTTACTGTCTCTTTGTATTGTTCCTTTGTGTAGGGTTATACTGACTAAACCTAATGTTCCTAAACCTCAATTGTTTAAAATTGAAAATTAAGTCAATTGTTTAAAATAACAATCTTAATCAGAAGGAATGTCAACTATAAAAAAGATTGTTTAAAATTGAAGATTAAGTCAATTGTTTAAAATAACAATCTTAATCAGAAGGAATTGCAAGTATTTATAGTTGACATTCCATATTTCTAGTTGACATTTCTTCTGATTATGATTGTTATTTTAAACAATTGACTTAATCTTCAATTTTTTCTTAAAAAAGAAAAGTCATTGCTTTGAGCATGTCAGAGGGAATTCAAAATCAACATTTTTGTATTATGCATCAGCTGGCAATCATCATAATGCTTAAAATAACAATCTTAATCAGAAGGAATGTCAACTAGAATATTGTATAGCTTTTGAGTCTTTGATCGACCTCATGGTAGGGTGCACACAAATGGATATTATATGTCCGTATTCAGACCTGTATTCAAAATTTTGCAAATTCAGATATACAGATACAGATACAAATACATATATAATTTATGTGAAAACAGATACGGATACAAATACAAATACAAATAATAATTTGTATCCGTATTTTTTATTTTTTTATATCTGTTGTGCTGATACGGATATAAATATAGATAATTGGCTGTATTCATATTTTAAAATTTTCAGATATATGTTTGTTTTAAAATCATATATATTAAAAGAGAAGCATATTATTTTTGTTGGTATATTTTGATTAAAAATATGATTATGTTGGTGATTAATTTTTATTAACGAGATTATATTCTGTAATGACATAATCAATTTAACATGAGAAAAAATAATTTATTCACCATAATAATCGAAAATTTGAATTATATATATATATATATATATATATATTATGTCATTTTTATTTTCTAATGAGAATAATAATTTATTGAACAATAAGTTAATTTTGTTTACAATATTTAAATTGGAGATTCGAATATAATTCGAATATAATTCGAATTATTTAAATTGTTAATTTTATTACAATATGTTAACCTTGTTATAATATTTATAATTAATTGAAAAATATTTATATATGTATGTGTTTCATATCCGATTTGTATTCGTATCTGTTTAATATTCAATCCGAATTAATACTTCTTGTCGTAAACAATCCTCCATTATTTTGTTTGACTAATCTGCAAAATATATCAATTTGAATTTTACCATTTCTTTGATTGAGACATTTGCAGGTTCATAAGACTTAAAATTGCAATATGGACTGATGAACAAAAGCAAACCGACCAAGACAATTCATTGCTAACTTAGAATTAGCAAAATATAAATAAAAGAATTGGTAAAGTAAATTTAAGGTTGAAAGTAAGTAATAACCATTGTAAATGTTGACAACCATTGTAACTATTGACATCCAAAATTCAAAATTAAAAATAGCTTTTTCAGCTCAGTGACACCCGTTGTGAAACTGTTGCCAGCCGACAACAACATTTTTTCCTCAAACGTTGTAACGGTTGATGTCCCGCTATTTTGTCCTTATTCCAACCCTACTTTGTGTTAAAACCTGTGCCTAAAACTCTGAAGTCGTGTTCATTTCATTGAATATCTATAGGATGTGGTACTGCTGCGCTTTTATTTCTTATTTTGCAGGAAACGGACGAAACAGAGGAAGAATCTGGATTCTGAAGGTTTATATATGGTCCGTGTACCTTCTTATGCGGACCGTACAACCCTCTGCCCGACCACAGACACGACCAGGACACAATCCACACGACCTGTATATGATGCTGAAATTTCAGCACCTGAACTTAAAACAGTCATAGATTTTGACTCGTAACTCCATTTTGAGTGTATGACCACTTTTCGGAAAGCTTGCGAGAAATCTACAATCTGAGCCAGGGACATAGGCACATGGTCCGTGCACCCTTGCATACGGTCCGTGCAAGCTTGAAACAAGCCCTGGACCGTGCACCCTTGCGTACGGACCGTGCATGGCATTTCTGGAACAGAATCCAAAGTTGGAAATTGGTGCCAGCTGGGGAAGGTCGCGAATTGAGGGCATTAAAGGGCCTCTCTGGCCAACAGAGAGGTCATTCTGGATCTGATAATCGACACTTAGGGTTGGGAGCTTACGGCTTGGCTTGGAGAAGAAGAAGAGAGGAGAAAATCGAGAGATTTGCGATGGATCTTCTAACTACTTCGAGTTTTGCCATGAGCACTATCTTTATCATCTCTGTTATTTGTTTTAGAACTATGTTTGAGTAGACTCTTTAGTTTCTAGGGTTTTGATGTAATCGAATATTTTGTTTTGGATGTAAGTTATTGGATCTTTGTATTGAAATTTGTGTTTGATTGATTGAGTAGTATTTTAATTGCTTAGATTAAATTGTTTGATTTATATTGGTTTACCACTAGATGAATGGCCACATCTAGAAGGTACTTTGGCCCTTATGATCTCTCAACCAAATTAAGTACATGAGGTAGGATTAGTGATCCGAAAGGTGAAACCAAGTAGTAGCCGACAGATGAACATTTCCTCTATCGACGGATAGAGGTTACCTTTAGTATACCAACCAAGCAACTAGGTACTTCGGACCAATATACGACAGTTGAGGTCTAGAACCCGACGAGGGCAAATATTGCAATTCCATACCAAGTTAATGAACCAACAAACGACATTTGTGGTTTAGGAACATTAGGTTTGGTCAGTAGAACCCTACACAAAGGAACAATACAAAGAGACAGTAACTGCTGCATTCACTCGGGGACCACACGGACCGTGTACGACAGTACCCGGCCAGTGTAGGACACTACGCGGACCGGGTACCTCGAGGCAGACCTGAGATGAAGTCTTAACCCTGAAAACGCCTTTTTATCATTGATTAAAACCCAATTTAATTTACTCTATTGCATTTAATTATTGTTATTTAGGAATTTAAACAAACCAAAACCAACTTTGCAGAACTTCTAGAGTTTTTATAATCTAAGTAGAGTCTGGAAACATTCAAACCGTCATGTGGATCGATACCTGAACATACTGCTTGATAGGGTTGTACACTTGCAATCCGACTCGAAAGGTGTACCAAGGTTAAAAGGTATAGCTTGCTATACTGAAACTTTGTGCATACGCTTCCGTGTGAACAACGGTTGACAATTTTTTCCCTAGCCGCCAAACACTTCAAAAACCTGATTTTTCTCTGCTTGAGGAAGCCACCATTGGTGTGCATGCCTAAACCTTCAATATTCATTTATCAATCTCAAATCTACTTCACTAATCTTTACTTAGATTATGATAAAGTAATTTATTGAGAGATTCTCTTGAGAGTTGAACTTAGAACCTTTTGTGTTCGCTTTATCAAGGCCGTATGACTTCCCGCTTGTTGTGTAAGGACTCACCGTAATTCTTTCTCATTGGGTAATAGAAAGGCGCACCGAAAAAAACAGTGCAATGCCTCAGAGAAGTTGGCCATTTTTGCCGAACTCCGTTAACAACTTGCGTGTCAATCTCTGTTACTCTTCAACTTTATTTTACTTGCAATTGAATATCTTAGTTTTTTAATAGTGAACCAAAAATAGTTAAAATATTAAAAAGCTCCATGAGCCTAGGGACAACAGTACTCGTTTAATATATAATTTGTATATGTACCCGTTCAATACATGATCTGTATCCGTATTTGAAAAAAACAATGTATACGGATATGATTTTACCACTATTCAATCCGTTTGCATCATACCTCGTGGGGCTTCTAGTCAGCTTACATTTTGCAAAAGTCTTTTTTTTTTTTTAAATCCTACATTTTGCAAAAGTCACTGCAAGTACGCATACCGCGAAGAAATCAGTATTTGAAACAATATTCGTCCAAAACAGTTCAATTTATAGCTACTAACCTTTTTAAAAAACAGTTCAATTTATGCATAAACGTGACAAGGCATAAAATTTCTGCAGAGAGCAGCACATGATTTCCAAGAGCACGATGCAAAGCTGCAGTTTATTGGTTATAGTGTCGTGAACGGTGAACCTGAAGTTCCAAAATTAACCCAGAGTTGCTAACTTGATGGCAAAAACAACATGTTAATCAATAATCTATGATGCATTCCATGTTGTACAACATGTGGTCAAAGGTCGTCATTTTTATTATAATTTACTACTAGGATCTTAATAACACAAGTACAGAGGGGAACAAAAAAATAGCATCCAATTACAAGCCCAACTTCTCTCCATCCATTATTGGAAGTCTTGATCCCATCAACTATCTTATGTACAAAAAAAAAAGAGGAAAATATAAAATACAAGGACAAGCCAATATGATAAAAATGCTTTGACAACCACAGAAATATGCACTAAAAAGACATGTGACATGTACATTATTATCGCATAATCAAACCACCATCCTATCTCTTACAGCACTCCATCAACCCCGCCATCTCATTTCTTATGGAAAATAAGTCCCATTTGACACCAAGTAGCGTGCAAAAACCAAATAAATAAAATCGAGGAGCGTCTAAAACCATACAATTTAACAAACTCTAAGCCCTCCTCCTTGGGTGATTCGCAACACCTGACAACCCCTCAAACAGGTCAGAAACATGGCTCTCAAGATCCTCTGGGGTGTACTTTATGTACCTATTTGAGTGGCGACCGCCATCTATCTGGGCCCCATAGCGTCCCACAAAGGCACGGTATGCTGGGATAACTTGCTCTGAAATGGAGATCTTTATCTCCTCCCTCATCTGTGGGTCTGGAACCTTCCACGTGGTCTGAACCCGGTATAGTTCGTCAAATGCAAGATTAAAATTTTTGAACTTATCTTTTAAAGCCGTTCTGGAAGAATGGCCCGAGCTACTGCCACTGCTGCCACCACTCAAGCTGTCGTCTCTTAAACAAGACAAAACTTTGGTCCATGAAACCCTAAGGTAAGTTTTTGAAAATTGACGAATCTTGCCGCGGCGCCGGCGCAACCAGTGGTCACCCAGAATACGACCCAACTCAGAGTCTTTGGTCTTGTTGTATATGTACAATATGTTATTCATAAGAAATATGCACCGCAACCCACCATCTTCATAATGGTTTGATTTTTCTTCTAAGTTGGCTTCTAGGTAGGATATGAGGGCATATAGCCGGCGGCCATAACGGGTCATGGAGCCCAAACTCTCTGCATCGTCATCTGTGTTAATGTTATCTAAGGTAAAACCCTCGTCATCACTCAACAGACCTTCTAATGTTTCACCATAGACCACCAGGAGTCGCATATAGTTCATGACATAACGGGTTAGCGGGTGTATCTCCCCCGCTTGCGGTCTCCTTGTATTCTCTCGCTGGACCTGGATCCCAAAATCAAACAGGATACCCTTTACTGCATCACCCAACCTCTTTAAAATGCAATCAGCCTCTGCATAAATGGAACCACCCAATTCACCAGGATACATAATGCGTAACTCCGGCAAAACCTCATTTTTCACCACTTCATACATATCAAGAATCCTAAAAAGCTTCTCTGCTGACCTCGGGATAATTGCAACTGCATCCCCAAAGTTCAGCAATTGCAAAACACACCCTTTTGTGATCTCAACAAAACACTCCTCCTCAATCTCCTCAGACGAGGCGAATATGCTATCGCATAGATGCCTCTCACGAGAAAGAAGACCACGAATGACAATTTTCACCCCCTGGATCCACTTCTTCATCTTCTCATCCAAAAGCCGCCACTCCATGTGTTGCACCTCATCAATGCTAAGCCTCTCAACCCCAAGGATAGAGAGGCACTCATCTAATACATCTTTACGAATCGAGCAATAAACTTGAACAAGTTCCTTGGCATAGCCGGCACGGATCATGCGATCAGCAAGGTCTCGCAAATCAGAGACAGCCTCAGGACGGATGAGGTTCAGTGAAGGATCTTCTAGAAGGGGGTGATGGGGGGTGGTTGGGGCGAGGGAAGAGGTGGGGGTGGCAGTGTCAGCAGTGTCAAACTCAGAGGAGGTATCAAAATCAGCCTCAGATGAGGGGAAGGAAAGAGAGAGGCGGCGAAGGGAGCAGGAGAGACCAGTCGCGTCTAGCGGCACCGTGTTGCGAATCAAAAGCGGGTGGAGTTCTTCCTCTAGCCGGGACATGGCAAGTTGGAGCACATTTTCTGCCCGGACATGTATATCAACACCACCTGAATAATGGGAGCTAATCAGTAACAAGGATCACTGTCTTCAATTTATGTTCCTGTAACCAAATAGATTATATTTTTGGTACCAACTTGGGTCTTTTACCTTTTCATTGTTAGCCACTTCAAACTAGTTAATACGTTAAACGCTACCTGGTTCAATAATCTACATGCGCTGCCACACGGGGGGACTTAAAAGCTGATCTGAATTGTTCATTGCTGTACTTCGATAATAAATAAATAGCTAGAGTACGACCTCTCTTTCTATACATGTTCTATTTCTACAAAAATTTGGAATGGTTAATAGTTCTATCCTAAGAGAATGACTCATAAAAACATAACCATTTAAAATAAAAAGTCAAAATTGATCCTCCTTTGGAACAGAAAAAGATTCGTCTCTTTATATCAAAACACATCTAATGCATAGAAATATGACAGCTTATTGTTATTTGTATTAAACTGCACTGGCTAGACCTCACTGAAATAATGTCGCATTTTTTAGTTTATGACCCACACAAAACCCCACAACCTACTATCTTATGAAGGAGCATTACATTTATTACTATTATGCACAAGGCTTTATTGTGAAACAGATAGACGAAATGAAACCATGTACACTTCAGGTAACAATTAAACAGGCAATTGCTAACAAAGTTAAAGGTAAACAACAAAGTGCAATCTGACAAACTAATGGCTAACAATAATTATTCTCTCTTTTATCCTTAGTAATAGATGGCAAGTACATAGTTGCTGTCCATTTCAAATAGGTTACTTTTTGTCTTTCTTTTATCTCCAAAAATCAGGAATAGAACATAAAACTGAAGCAAATCCACTTCTTTCTATCTTCTGTTTTTCTTTCATTATTTCTCCAAGAGGAGATGTAATCTAGCTGCCCATAACTTAAATCAAGTTATATGAATAGCTAAATCTAGGTTTTCAGTGTGATTAGTGCAGCTAACTCCACATTAAAAATTCTCTCCGGGATAGCTAATTCTGGGTTAAATTAACAGAGACACTGAAACGCATACTACCAGTATGCACCTCCAAGTATACCTAATTTTTAAGCTTCCTTTATGTTTAGACAATATAAGAAAACTAAATTCCAACACAGAAAGGACTCGTATTCTTATTACTATGAATCCCCTTTTTTTTATCTTTATTCCAAGTAGCAACTAAATAAGATAATTGGCATACCTCACCTTGTATAGAATCTGGACACAGAATACTACTTTATTGTGTAAAATAAAGACTTCCATTTTCCACATTTCCCGTTTACCTTATTCTAATGTAATTCGTTTCAAACCAAAGATTGCTTTATTCTCCAACAGCAATTAAAAATATGAAACACACCTTCAACTGACAAAGAAGAAGAAGAAATAGCAATCAGATCATCCACCGAAGAGAAATACAATGAGATCACATCACCGGACGACTCGAACAACAATGAGTCGGACGAATCCCACCGCATCACCACCTTCTCAGCCGCCTCCAATTGTGCCAAAATCGCCTTAAAAGTGTCAGACGGTGATGATGAAGTGGAAGATGCAATCATGTCGGGATTAGTAGAAGAATCAGGGTCAAGCGAGGATAAGCGATGGTCGAACCCAGATAAGATCCGAATCATGTCGTCCGCTGCGTTTTTCGAGTTGGCGAGGCTCTTCACGATGTGCTGAGCGGCCGCGATAACTTTCTCCTGCCCGTCCGCTTCGGGGGCCGGAGACGCCGACATCGGTGCCGTATCTAGGGTTCCGGCGAGCTCGATTTTGTGTAGGGTTAGGTTTGAAGAGTCGGAATAATTCCTCCTCAATAAATTTTGGCAAAATATTTCTTTTTAGACGGATCTGAGAGGGATGGCTAGCTGATGAGCTTTTTCGTCTTGAAGTGAGAAAAGAGGAAAGGTTCACACCGAATCAAGAACCAAAGTCCTTTAAGTGGGACCCACAATTCTGTGATAGCATGGACTTGATAACGAGTAGACCTAGTTCAGCATGTAAATTCCTTACGATCTTGTGTTAGTAAATTTAAGGTAGAATTCATTTCCTCACCCTTTGAGTTTGAATCCGGTCCGTTTGTTATATATAACCCGCAAATCTTAAAGGATCCCGTGTGTTACGGGCTTGGGCTGGATTGATCCGGATTCTGATCGGACGATCCAGATTTAAACTAAAACGGTGAGGTAATCCAGAGGATTCATGAGATGTGGGACCCTTCGTTCTTTGACAATGGGATCAAAATCAGAATTGTTGATTGATATCCAGTTCGCACCAAAAAAAACAAAAAAATACAAGAATTGTCGATATTCCGCTTGTGTAGACTCGCTTTAGATGTCCGTTTTTTTTTGGTTGATTTGAACAGGCAACCTAGTCAAGATGTCATTTTTATCGTTCAAACGTCCACTAATGAAAGTGCACGGTGTTTTCATATGTAGATAATCATCAATTACTATTCTGATAAGTATCATGCATAAACAAAGATAAATTGTGCATGGCTAATAGTTGTTTGTAGAGTGGAAAAAATGTGCCGTGCTGTGACTAACACGTCGTGATTTTGATCTCGTGTTGTGCCGTGGTCAAGTTAATTTTTCACGTGTCGTGCCGTCTCGACCAAAATGTCAAGGGTGGTCACGGCACGCGAATGGTCACGCCGTGCCTAAACATGCCGTGACCATATAATCATAATTTAGGTTAGTTTATTCAAGATTCACCCTTAAATCAATATCTAATGGTCCTAATTACACGTGACTCGTGTGACTACGTGCCATGACTAAATTTTTCACGTGACGTGTCGTGTCATGCCAAAGTTTCAAAAGATGGGCACGGCATGCAAATGGTCACGGCACGGGACACGCGAGTCACGGCACATAACTGACACGCATGCCGTGCCGTTTCGTGACGGAGCTGGCTCTGCATGCCATTTTTCCACTCTAGCTATACTATTAAATAAAGATTGGCAGTTCTTGACAATTGACACACTTTAAGTAAAGATCGGAGGTAAAGCCACTCAACTATTTAATATTTACAAAAAAATATTATTTTTGAGTTTCAAACATGCAACATCCTACGCAGAAAGTAATATCTTTGTTATTAGATTAAAAATTGATTCTCGCATTATTTGACGAACAAACCCAGATTAAAACGAGCCTTGAATGATTATTAGCAGAACGATATATTTTATATTGAACAAGAAATAAAGGAGAATCTTCAACGAGGAATGATTAAATGCTCTCGTTTTACATTTTTTAGCATTGCATGACCTTTTTTAGTTCTATTCATTTTCACAACAGAAAATTGGAAAACTAAAGAAACTGTAGCATTGTTAAGAGTTTCTTTAGAAATAGAAAGAGAAAGAGATACAAAAAGGTAAGAATTGCTACAAGTTTTACTAGTGAGTCAAAAAAACTACCACAATTTAATATGCTACAATTCCTATTAGTGTATTGAAAAATTCATACAATCATACTTATTATTTATAAATAACTTCTTTAATTATCAAAATAACAAATTGCTCGTTTTATACACTTTCATATGTGTTCGTTTTTCAGTAACTCAATAACATTTATTTTAGGAATAATTTTTTATGTACTCCTCACAATTTGTGCAGTTTCTTATTTACCTCTAAAGACTTTAATTTATCTTATTAACCTCTCAACTCTTATAAGTTTTTCTTTTAATTAAGAGTAATTAGTCTCATATTAATTCTAATTAAATTATTAAAATATCTTAATTTAGGAATTATAGTTTTAATAATTAGTTTTAGGAATAATTTCTTATGTACTCTCACAACTTGTGCAGTTTCTTATTTACCTCTAAAGACTTTAATTTATCTTATTCACCTCTCAACTCTTATAAGGTAGTGTTCGGCAATATGACTTAAGAGTCCTTAGTGCTCTAAGGAGCCTTAAGCTCACTGAACGGGTGCTCCTTTATCAAGCTTAATGCTACCTCCTTAGAGCTTCTTTTGCCCACTTTTCTTAAGCTTGCTCAAGTTTTTAAGCTATGGTTTCACATGGCTTAAGCATTTTGCCAAACTCAAAGCTTTCTTAAGAAAGTTACTTTTCAACTTTATTGCCGAACGGGTGCTCCTTAGTGCAACTTAATATTTAAGCTTGATGGGGATGCCGAACACTACCATAAGTTTTTTTTTTTATTTAAGAGTAATTAGTCTCATATTAATTCTAATTAAATTATTAAAATATCTTAATTTAGGAATTACAGTTTTAATTAATTACCTCTAATTAATCAGTCTCCACCCTTTTGTTTCCTTTGGTCCCTTAGTTCTCTTGTGTGTTTTTTTTTTCCCCACTCGTTCACTTGTTCTCTCCAGCTAACACAGCAAGTCTACTTAATCAGCGTCTTCATCATTACACCCCTAAAATAAACACTCCTGCATTTCCTTCTTGCCCCTCTTGCATCATCTAACCCCTTCTTGCATTTCCTTCCTTTCAGAAAGGAAGCCCCAGGACAAATTTGACCTACAAGGAAAACAGGGAGGAAAAATAATAAAGATAGACCAAGAAACTTGATTTCAAAGAAGATAGATTATTTTATTTTCTTCACAATCTTCAGTTGTAGACAAAAAAAATAAAATATTATTACTCTTTACTTCTAGAGTGAGGCTATGGTGCTATGCATAGCACGGATGGGGTCCGTGCTACGGCTAAAAATTTGACTTTGTAAAATGCTAATGGTCGATCCAACCGTTCAATGTGATAACCATATAAATATGTACTTGCAAACTAAATTTTATATTTTTTCGAATTTTTTTACTATTTTTTTAGATAGGTAGAATTTTGATGGTCCAGAATTTTCAGAAAACACTGATTTTTCTACCTATCTAAAAAAATAGTAAAAAAATTCGAAAAAATATAAAATTTAGTTTGCAAGTACATATTCATATGATTATCACATTGAACGGTTGGATCGACCATTAGAATTTTAAAAAGTCAAATTTTTGGCCGTAGCACGGACCCCATCCGTGCTATGCATAGCACCATAGGCTCACTCTTACTTCTATCTCATCTGTATACGGATGTAGAAACAACAAAGAATATCTTTACTTTGGTATTCATCTCCTTTCACTGATACCCAAATACCCGTTCATATCATTATTTTATGAGTGAGGCTATGGTGCTATGCATAGCACGGATGGGGTCTGTGCTACGGCTCAAAATTTAACTTTTTAAAATCGTAACGGTCGATCCGAACCGTTCAACATGATTATAAAATGAATATGTACTTGCAAACTAAATTTTACATTATTCCGAATTTTTTTAGTAAAAAAATAGTAAAAAAAATAGTAAAAAAATTCGGAAAAATGTAAAATTCGGTTTGCAAGTACATATTCATTTTATAATCATGTTGAACGGTTCGGATCAACCATTACGATTTTGAAAAGTCAAATTTTGAGCCGTAGCACGGACCCCATCCGTGCTATGCATAGCACCATAGCCTCACTCTTATTTTATAATAGCCTATGCTTCACAAATATTGAGTATTATTCGGATTGCAGAGATTTATGGAATTTTATCAATCTCTGGCCGTGATAGACACCAACGTCCAGAAAACCTCTGGCCATGATAGACAACAACGGCCTGCTTTTTCGATTAATTAGTGCGAACTTCATTTCGTTAATCTAGCCGCGATAGTCTATAACATCCCCTGGACGTTATGGACTATAAAGTTTTTTCTACATACCGAATTTCCACGAAAACCTTCTTCATTGTCGATATTTTTTTAATTATTTTCGTATTAACAAAAAATTTGGCAAATAGAGAGGGTACATAAGTAGGGGGTGTTCATCGGTTCGGTTCAGTTGAAACCAAACCGAATTAGGCAAATCAAAGTAATAATTCAGTTTCTAAAATAGAACCGAACCGAATAGATTTAGCATTGCAACCGAACCAAACCGAACCAAAGTTTTATTTCAGTTTGTTCGGATTGTTCGGTTCAAACCAAAATATATTATTTTTTTATTCAAAGCAATTGATTTATAATAAACCGAAGTATATTAAGAAATGAACCGGGGTATTAAAAAATAAATTGAGATATTAAGAAATAAACCGAAGTATTTAAAACAATTGATTAAGAAATAAACCGGGACGGTCCGGACCAAATTCATAATATATAAAAGTTCGGTCGGTTCGGTTATTTCGGTTTTGAAAATTTTCAAACCGAACCGAACCGAAATTATAATTCGGTTTTAAAAAGCAAAACGAACCAAACCATTAAACCGAAAAAACCGAACCGTTTAGTCCAAACTAATTTGGTTCGGTCCGAAACCAACTAAACCGGACCCAATGAACACCCCTATACATAAAAAATTATCCCTTTATTTTAAACCCCATACAGAAGGTAAAAATGTAAAGCATCCCCTATTTCACTTTCTTAAAAAATTATAATACTTCCGTTGTGTTTTAAGAGGCTTTAAAATATTCATTTATGTCAACAACATTTGTATTCATTTGTCAATTAAAAAGAATCTTAAGAGTGCCGCAATGTTTTATAAATATATGAAAAAGTATTGTAAATTAAATTTACCAGATTTTATTTTGTGCTTCTATTTTAGTTTTTAATATTAAATATTTGAATAGTAAAATTATAAGTACACTACTTATATAATCATATCAGAAAATATATTTAAGTTATATATTCGTTTTCAAAATTCAAACGAAAAGTCCAAAGATATAGAATCTATCAAAATATGACCTGACATTTCTAGGGGTGTGAACGGATTGAATATTATCTGATTTTATCTGGATCTGAATCCGTTAATTGATGGATTCGTATAGGGGTGTGAACGGATTGAACATTATCTAATTTTATCTGGGATCCGAATCCGTTAATTAATGCATTCGGATATTCAAATACGGATATAATTTACTGTCGGATACGGATGTGGATACGGTTTTGAATATGAAACCGTATACAGATTCAGATCGTCCGACTTTAGCTTACCCGAATCCATCTGCAATCTGCAAAATCTTAACTGCATACATCTTGAGTTATATGGGCCATGGGCCGGCTCCAACGCTTCAAAATTTTGAAGTACTAACAACTTTGGAGTTATATGGGCCATCGGACTTTTTTGGCAAAAGCTTGTTTTACACTAAAAAAATCTTGAGTTATATGGGCCATCGGACTTTTTTGGCAAAAGCTTGTTTTACACTAAAAAAATAGAAAAAAATTGATAAAAAAATTTAGAAAAATTATTACAATTAAATAATCTACTAATACAATATAATACAAGTAGTACAACTAAATGGATATATAGAAATGAGTTGAAATGGATATATAGAAATGAGTTTAAATGGACATATAGAAATGGATATATACAAATGACTTGTAGTTTTAACCAAGAAACACTTTGTGGTGTGGTGGAGTTGTGTTTGGTTGCATCCTTGAAGGCTCAAGTTCGAATCCCAGAGACAGAAAAAAAAAATTTTGAGTTTGGTTGATTAGCGTTTCGGCCGTTTCGGTGAAATCGGTCTATTTCTGTCCGAAACGGACGAAATTGGTCTGAAATGAGACTGGAACGGCCGAAATTTGACCGGAATGATGCCGGAACGGTCGAAATTTGACGAAATCTTCAATAACCGCGTAAATCGGCCTAAAATCGGATCGGTACCGTCCGATCCCGCTCCGGAACTGCCGATTTTGCCTTCTATGCTTTGGAGTCTATAAATGCTTCTCTTATATTTGTGGTTCTCTAGTAGGACTAAAGAGACTATCCGGAATCGGGACTTCCTTTTTGTCTTTTGCTCTCCTTTTTGCTTTGCTTTATGAGTAGTTGGCCACACGCAATGCTATAAAGCTGGAGGCAATCAGGTCAATTTGGGTCCAATGCACATCGGACTCAAATTGAGTTCGATGGGTTTGATAACCGTCCGATCTGCTTTAAGATTTACGTCCGTAACTTTCGTGTCTGTTTCAAAATTCGTGCGCACGAATCTTAAAGTGGATCGGACGGTTCCGAAACCCATCGCACCCAAATTTGAGTCTGATGAGTATCGGGCCCAAGCTGTTCTCATGTATGATGACATTAACAAAATTTGAAAGTACTAACAACTTCACTGTACTAAATTTACCTTACTAAATGTTTTTCTTTATCTCCATTCTTATATTAAGCACATAGATGTCCTGATTCGCTAACGGTCGTGATTAAAATATTAAATTTCGGATTGAATATCAGCCCTCTAATCAAATAATTTATCTTCTTTTTATTAAATGCATATGTTTTACGTGTACAAGTCTAAATTTAGTTAGAGACGTACTCGTCACACATACAGCCACACGATATATTACAATTAAAATTGAATAACTGTCTGTTTTAGCTATATTATTCTTTGTTTCCTAATTTCTTTATTTCTTTATTTCCCTTTCTATACAGATCACCCACGGCAGAGTCGAAATTTTTTCTTTATTTTTTCTTTTTTCTCCTTCTTTGTTTCTATACAGATTGTGTGGCGACAGAATGGAAACCTAGAATATATTTTCCAATTTTGTTTCTATACAAATCACCTCATGGCCTGTAAAAAAAATTGAATAAATTTTGATAGAATTTCCAAAATCTAAATTGAAGCGGGAGAAAGCAAATTCTTAATACAAGCTATTTACGGCCTTACTCAAATCTTTCATTTTTATATAGGTTGGATACTAAACATCTGAGAAAATCAAGAATAAAAAGTTTGCTTTTCAAATTAACTTGGTAATTAGTACAAAAGTTTAGAACTGACAGAGCCTCTTTGCCAGCTTCGATTTGCTTAGCGAATTAGAGTTTCAAATCCTATTCAAATTGTAAGCTCCGCTTTCCTTATTTTATTTTTTTTCATTTATAATAACTTTAAGCTTCTAATTTTGTATTGATGTTGTCTAAATTTTGGTTTTAGTTTCTACCTTTGAAAATTAATTTAGGAGGATTAGGGTTCATACAATATAATTGGAGATTGGGATGATAAATTCTAAATATTTTGTAAGTTTGATTTGGGAATTATTTGATCATTGGTAATTAAAAATAATAAATTGACAATTGCTCAATCTTATACTTTTGTATATCAGGTTGTGCCAGCCCTTGTATCAGTCTTATATGTTTCTGACAAGTTTGATTCAATCTCCTATATTCAATCTTTTTTTTAATTATAATATTTTCAAGGTTTTTTTATTCTCAAGTGCATAGTACGAAATCGCAATTTCAGAAATTAGGATATATTACATAAAAGATTGATCTAATAAGAATTCGTACTCATTTTTTTAATAATTTATTTCATGCATAGATAAGAAATTTTATTTAAAAATGAGACAATTCGGTTCATTATTTATTTTCCAATTTAGATAAATATTTAGAAGTCATTTCATACTATGTATAGCTTTAACTATATATTCTTACTTAATAATTATAAGACACTTCGTAGTTATGTGGCTCTATGATTGATTTATATAATTCCAAACGGTGTCAAGATTGATAAGTAAATCAAAAGTTGCAGGTTATCATATTGACATATATTATTTTATTTTATGGTAATTTTTCACCAATATTCTTTGAATTTATTCACCGATAATTTTGAACTTATCATTATATAATAATGATTGAAGTTCTTTATAATATGTTTCCGTTGCAAGGCACGGACACAATAGTAGTAAAATACTAACAACTAGCTGTATATCAACAAAAATTTAATGCAATGAAAAATTATATTTGGAGGCAATGTATGATGATTTTTTTTTTGCGTCATTTTTTAAGGCAGTACATTAACGAAGTTCTAAATTATCAATGAAAAAATTATACGTAAATGTTATTTATTTTTCAGAATATACATTAGTAATTTATTTTTAATCATCTTAATTATGTTTGTATTTGTATTCGTTCGATATCCGATTCGTATTTGTATCTGTATCCGTATCCAAGACTATCTGTATCCGTATCCGAAAAATTATAACAATTAAGAATACGGTTTGAGCACTATCCGATCCGTATCCGACCGTTTACACCCCTACCTGACACAATTAAGCTTAGGGGTGCAAACGGGTCAGATATTATCCGTCTGTGATCTGTATCCAAAAATTTGATACGGATATCCGATATCCAAATATCCATGTGGATACGGATATGAATATAGTTTTAAATTTTAATTATCCGTATCCAAATAGTAGATATATACCATATAGTTTAATATATATTATGAAAAAAGTGATGTATATATCTACGGATATCTGATATCCAATTCGTATCCGAACGTATCCGTCTAATATTCAATCCGCATCCGTATTCGAAAAATAAAAACGAATATGAATATGATTTCACAACTATCCGATCCGTATCGGATCCGTTTGCACGCCGGCTGTGCTCAAGAAGTAGTTGATATCAATTGATATGTTTGGGCCAATGTTCTGCAATCGAGCACAGTAGAGTTGAATCTTTTTTTTAGAATTTCACCAACATAAATGTTCGATCGGAGGCAGAACAGGAAAAGCTGGAATCAGAAAGTTTGATCGCCTAATCTTTGGTCTACCGCCAGCAAAAATTCTATTTTCTCCAATCTACTGCAGGTTGTCTGCAACCAGGCCAAAGCATAATATCGAGATTTCTTACAAAGCCAGCAGATATGGGTGTCAATCACACCTGTTTGCTCATTTACCCAACTCATATTATATTTTAAAAGACGAATGAAAATAAGATATTTTTTCGTGAACTTATAGGATATGATTAGAGTAAAGATAATTTTTTTTTTCGTTATCATAACGAGTAAGGATACAGGTAAAAACTATTTCTTACCTATTATTTTATAAAATAATTTTTAAAAATAAAATTATATATATAATTGAGTAGCAAGGTTCTCCAGCACAATACCATCTGACGAGGTAAAGCAGGCAAGAACATGAGAGATGAAATGGCGTTCGTCTAGGGTTAGAGACTGCTCCAAGTGAACCATGTCATGCGAGAGATCGATCTCTTCAGCTGTTTAGAAGGAGGCTTGGGCCTTTTTGTAAAATTCCCAAATCAATGGGTACTTGATCGGAAACATGCATAAACGATCAGGGTTTGGCGCTAAAATTGGTTCGTAGGAGTCGGAATTGGGAGTTAGAGTTGGAACGGATGGCATTTTGGATGAGGTCTTGGGAGAGTTGAATCTATTTTTAGAAGGATGAGACTACGATATAATAGACTGAGTGTGATATTTATATAAGAAGAGGAGCTGAGCGGGAAATGAGAAGTTTAAAATTTGAGCTGAGGCTTGCAAGGGAAGAAAAAAGAAACTAGTGAAACTTGCGAGGGAAGGATGAAGAAACGAATAAGCCGAAGGGGATGGATTAGAGGTGCAAACGGATTAGATACGGATCGGATAGTGGTAAAATCATATCCGTATCTGCTTTTAATTTTCGGATACAGATACATACGGACACGGATCGGATATCAGATATCCGTAAATATATACATAAATATTTTCATAATATATAGTAAACTATATGGTATTTATCTACTATTCGGATACAAATAATTAAAATTCAAAACCATATCCGTATCCGTATCCGTATCCGCACAGATATTCGGAAATCGATATCCGTATCTAATTTTCGAATACGGATGCGGATACAGTTGGATAATATCCGACCCGTTTGCACCCTAGGATGGATATTCTCTGCAACTGATTATGTGTATTTTACACGGTGCCGTATAATTCTTTTAGTCGGACCAGCCTGTCAGTGCTAAGGGACGGACGGTTATGTTCTAGAAGGTAACTTTTACGGAATTTGATATCAATAAATATGTTTGGGTCAATGTTTTGGAATCAGGCCCATTAAGTCGAAGAAGCCTTGCTGACCTGCTGAGTTAGAATCCTTTGCTGGCCTGTATTATGGTCGACCCGTGAATAATCCGTACACAAATAAAGAAGGCACGGATCTAGGATTCTTGACCCGTCACAGATCGGATCACAGGTTGACCCGACCCGACACATTTTCAATTTGTTCTTATTTTTCTAATGGATCGGAAGTATAAGGCTTCGTAAAAATATGTGGAAAAGGTTGCGCCGATCTTAGCCGTTAATTCGTGATCACACCCGAATCTAAGCCTAAAATGAAGGGGTTGGTGAGTGATTTGTGCGGATCTGAACCCACCTGATGCAAGTTGTGGAGGCTGATTAATGCCTTGAGAAGTTCAGTCCATTGACTTGGAAAATTTCCAAGTCTACAATATGACACATGGCTTAATTTCTCTTGACTAAATCAATCACCACGTGTTCTCGACATTTTGTTTCTCACTTTCTCTGTTCATCTGTGACCGCAACGACTCCATTTAATGCAAACTTTCTTTTTTTTGAGGAACTTAATGCAAACTTTCTTTGCACACACACTGTACATTTGAAAGATTATCTATAAAAATCGATTCAACGAAAACAAGATAATAAATTGGTTTGTCACCTAGGTGATGCTTGAATTTGAGCCGCCACATGGTTGTTAACTTGTTATCTCTTCACGCATAACATTATCGATGCAACAAAAATGAAACGAACTGTATTTTACCCAAGTATTCCTCCGTCTGACCGCCACGTGGTTATATTGCATAGTCATAGCCACATAAGCTATCAGAAGAAGAAATTACAATAAAATAACGAACAAATCGAAGAGGGGAGAGAAGATTTTTCCAGTGAAATTGTTGATTAAATACATAGAAATTCAGCATTCAACCGATTTTGTTTTTATTACTGGCAAACATCACTTTTGGCTAAAAAGGAATTGTTGGAATATATGCCGAAATTTTTATTAATGTTCAAAAAAATTTCAAAATATGAACCCATTTTCAACTTATTTTCAAATCTGCCAGAATCGAAGAATTATTTTCCAGATCCAGCGTCTCTTTCCGGAAAATAATTCTTCGGATTCAAAGAGTCTATTTGAGAGGTTGAGTACTGATTCCTCTTGTCCTTTTTGAGAGTGAATAGTCTCTTCTCTCAAAGGAGTACATCTAACGGGGTAATCTTTCAATTTTTGTGTTAATTTTTTAATTTCTATTTGAATCAATCAAATTTAGGATAGGCTTGAAAATGAGTAAAGTTCTGAATGTTTGTTGTAGGATTTGAATTTACTTTGCATGATATGAATTTATATAAATTTCTGTATGTTTATGCCACACTAAAAATTGTATGAATGGTCATGTAAAGTTTTGAATATTTTAATGGCTATGTATGTTTGTTGCATGATCTGAATTTACTTTGCAAATTATGATAGGGACCTTCTTTTTTATTCTTCAACCTGGAAAAGAGCAAGATGTCCGACATTGAAGAAAAAGATGTCAAAGATGCAATCATCCCCTCCATTGACAACCACCGTCAAATTTTTTCTAACTAGCTTGTAAATTAATTTTTGTTTAGAATAAGTTCCAAACATTTTCTAACTGATTTTGAGAGTTAAAACATTTTCTAAAAATTAATTCATGTTTCAAACTCAAGTTTTCAGCAGTGTATGTAATGTATGTGACAGTGCATTGTTATTTAATATCTTGCACAAACTCCATTTGAAATAAGTTGTAGTTTGCGAAATAGTTTAAACAACAACGTAAGTACACTGTTACATGACCATTCATACACTGCCGAGAACTTGGTTTTTAGTCATAATTAAATTTTTAGAAAAATATTTTATCAGTGCAAGATATATATGTATATGTATGTATATGTATATGTATATGTATATGTATACGTGTGTGTGTATGTATTATTTGTTTATGTTTGTTGAATGTATATGTATATGTATAATAATTATTTCTGTTAATTTGTTAAATGTTGATGTAATATATATATTATAGATGTGTACTATTGCAAATGTATGTTTAATAGATAGCAAATATAAGTTTAAATCTATTATAAATCATTTTAAAAACAAAAAAAATAAAACATACACGTGTATAGTCACGTTTTCTGTACTAGTGCGGACCCCTTCTTCTCTAACCCCTTAGTTGTTGACTCCCTATTCGCTGACCCCTCTTCTCTAAGGCGAGGAAATCGCTAGAGAGACGGAGGTGGGCTGATTTAGCAGAAAGAAAAATTATTTCATTTCAATATGCGGTCTGGAGATGGATGGATCTGACCGTTGATTAAAATTAGATTGTGGTCATGATACAGGAGCAATAAGATGTGTTACTATTTAATACTGTAAAGGATCCCTTCTTTTATATATTATTGTTAAACTAAACCAGTACTTTTGCTGATTAAACAAGATTTGATGACATGAACTTTTCGATTTAGAACTCACTAGAACAAACCTAAAAAAATTAGTCTCCTCAAGTTTGTAAAATCTCATTATAATTGACAGAGTCCTTCTCTAGAACCTATTGGAACATACTAAACCGAAATTTTTATTTATAACATTTTTAAAAAATAAATTAATAAAATAACCATCGTTTTTGGTCAATTCTAAATCTAACACGGCCGCAGAATGCCGGAGCGGACCCATATGGGGGGTACCGCAGAATGCCGGAACGGACCCTCATATGGATCCGCATAATGCCGGAGCGGCCCCAGGGGCCGCAGAATACCGGAGCGGTCCCCAGCCTATATAAGGGGCCGCTGGGTTCCGATTTCATTACATCTCATTTGAAGTTTCAATCCCTTCGACCTCGGGTAAGTTTTCTTCTTCTTCTCTAGTTTTAATTTTTAGTGTAGAGTAGTAATTAGGTGTAGATTTAGGGTTTAGGATTTAGGGTTTAGGGTTTAGATTTAGCATTTAGAATTAGATATTAATTTAGGATTTAGAATTAGTACTGTACCCAAATTTAATTAGAATTGTACCCAAATTTAATTAGAATTGTACCCAAATTTAATTCAATTGTGCCCAAATTTAATTAGAATTGTACCCAAATTTAATTCGATTGTACCCAAATTTAATTAGAATTGTACCCAAACTTAATTAGAATTGTACCCAGATTTAATTCGATTGTACCCAAATTTAATTAGAATTGTACCCAAACTTAATTAGAATTGTACCCAGATTTAATTCGATTGTACCCAAATTTAATTAGAATTGTACCCAAATTTAATTAGAATTGTACCCAAATTTAATTAGAACTGTACCCAAATTTAATTAGAATTGTACCCAAATTTAATTAGAATTGTACCCAAATTTAATTCGATTGTGCCCAAATTTAATTCGATTGTACCCAGATTTAATTAGAATTGTACCGAAATTTAAACCGGACTTTGACCAAACTCTCATATTTGACCAAAAATTATCCAATACAGCATGAGTACCAGTAGACCATCCTCCAGTAGGGGTACACAGCATGCTCCTACAGCCACGCCATACGAGATGTCTCAGTACATCGAGACAGCATTAGCGGATGTTCCGGGTATCCGGAGTCGCACCGACAGGGTCAGCGACTTCTTGTGGTATCCGAATGCGGAGCATCGGATTTTAGAGGCTGCCACTGGGGTAAGTAAATTTGTCATATTTATAAATTTGTCATTCCGAATTTTTGATGAATGAACTTGATCTGATTATTTAATTAAATGCAGGGTTTGGATGCGGTTACGGTTCGTCACAACCGCCAGCATCTACGGTACCAGCCGGCGTACGGGGGATTTTACGCTCGATGGGATTGTACCAGATATTCCAGATGGCCGAGGAGAATGCTGACGAGGGTTTATCTTCTGGCCTTGTTGAGCGATGGCGTCCCAAGACGCACAGCTTTCATCTCCCCATGCTGAGATGACAGTCACCCTACAGGACGTCAGTTGCCTGTGGGGTATGACCATTATTGGGGAGCCGATAACGGGTGTCGAGTACGGAGATTTTCGTGCATTGTGCTTGGAGCTATTGGGTATCCCGCACGAGGATCTCCAGAAAGAGAAGAAGAGAGGTGAGAAGACTGTGGTCTCGCCCAGCTGCATCAGCTTGGCAAAGCTGCGGGCGAGATTCCAGGTCTTTCCGGATCGACCAGATCAGGTATTTGCTTGTACAAGATTTAATTTAAATAGTATTATATTTATTTTCTTGTAAGTAATGTTCTAATTTAAATCTATAACAGGTGGTTATTAACCGATATCTACGCGCCTATATTTTGGAGATGATCACCTGTCGGTTGTTTCCGGATTCGCATGGAGATCAGGTGCGGCTGTGTTACCTCGAGCTTCTGCGCGACCTGTCCACTGCGGGCAGGTTCAACTGGGGAGGTGCCACGCTGGCATGCCTATATAGGTAAGAAACACCTTCTTATAAATATTTTCAAATAGTATACATCGTAGTGTAGTAACAATGACTTTGTTTTCTTGTAAAGGGGTCTTAACACAGCCTGCCTGAAGAAGAACAAGACCTTCATAGGACCGTGCATGTTACTACAGCACTGGTCCTACGCACATCTGATCGTTGGCCGTCCAGTCCTGGCCAGCAAGACAGATGTGCCGCAGTGGGGCAAGCCCGAGCCGGACAACTGCCCTGCATTTGCCGCCAAGTACTGCTATCCCAAGATTTGGGTGGGTGCAGGGCATGGCGCATCTCTCGGCATCACATTCTGGAGACAGGAGATCGAGCATCTCAGAGATGATGCCGAGTTTGTCACTTGGGAGCCCTACAGAGATTATGTAAGTTTACTTTTGTTTTTTTATTTTGATTTAAATTGTTTCCAGTTCGAATTGATATATGATATTAAATCTATACTTCCAGGTCGAGGTGGATGGCGCACATCGGTCATATCTTGAGATATTGCCGGAGCGATGTCGTTAGCAGGAGCGTTTCTGGCGTGCAGAGGTGCCACTCATATGTTTTCAGGTACTGTAATTTCTTTATGCTAGTTATTTACACAAGCGACTTAATTTAATAAAAACAGTCTAACGTATTAAAATATATAGATCATCGAGCACCATTACCCCGGACGGGTCATGAGACAGTTCGGGATGCGCCAGCTTGCTCCGCCCCCGGCACCGATCAGCGAGGAGGTCTGGAGAGGGCTACACCATCCCAGGGAGACCACTGCAGGCAAGGACTGGGGGATTACCCGTGCAGATTACGTGTTCGAGGCAGGAGCTGCAGATCCCCCATTGGCCGAGCCCGACCGTCAGATGGATGTCGCGCCAGTGTAAGAATTTTTTTTATTAATTCAAAACTTCAACTATAGTTTTTTGATTGGAATATCTAACATTTGTTGTAATTCGTACAGACCTTACAGAGATTGGTACCAGGATCATGGCGCGTACACCATATTTCTCGAGGGATGCATCAGCGACAATCCACATGAGCGGGTACCGAAGCCGAGGGATCGTATGGGACGGATCCACGGTATTATCCCCGCCGGCGCACCTTTCGCAGCCACGGTATTTTTAATTTGAAGTTTCAAATTCAAAACTATTAATATTTACAATTGTACAACTACTTCATAATTTTTTCAATTTTCAGGCATTATATCTTGTCAAGAGTTGCGTCATAGGGGCTACGATGGCCGTCACCAGGGGATGGAAGAGGCTCGGGAAGGTCATTCTCAAGCACAACGTACCTGCGGTGTGCCAGTGTGGGTACAGGGCGCGCCTCGACTCTCTACTGAGGTGCGCTGGCTTGGGCGGTGTTGATGCAGTGGACGACATATCTGACGAGCCCGATGTCTATGTCCCCTACACTGGTGATGAGGACGTGTTTGCACCCGTCCACGGCGCTGAGACGGTCGGTCAGGCGTTCGACCGAGGTGCCGAGTTGATGCGCCGAGCCGCACAGGACGCCATGGGATCCCAGGCTAGGATGCCTACCGAGGTATAATTTAAATTAAAATACATAACTGTGATTTTTTTCTTATTCAATACATTATCTAATTTGTAAGTTACTACAGGGTGGACACGAGGAGGACCTAGGCTTCGATATCTCCGCTGATTATGGCACAGAGGGAGATGGACTGTATTCCCCGGGTTACAGTCCCACTCAGACTGCACCTCCTGCCTATCAGCCAGGGTATGTTCAAACAGAGCCCATCCCGCCGTTCCCTGGCCAATCCTCACCGCAGGTACCTCACCCTTCCCTCCACGATGACCCCATTGCCAGACAGGCGTTTTTATTCACGCAGGCTGAGTCTGGACAGACCACAGTTTTTGGTCCTGGGGTCCAGCAGACATCTGAGATTGAGGAGGTTCGCCAGGAGCCGGTTCAGTCTACGGATGTCCAGGCAGACGACTCTGCATCCTCCGCAGATACTGACGAGACGCCACTCTGCAGGCGGGGTCGGGGGTATAGGAAGAAGAAGGCAAGGACGGTGTTTAGTCCAGAGCCGTAGATTTTCATTTGTTGTACTGTTAGATGTTTTGTTAGATTCTTATTTGTAGTATTGGTAGATGTTTTGTCAGATACTTATTTATTTAGTTGATTAGTTTCTTGTTTGTTTGATTTTATTGTTATTTATTTATTTTGTTGATTTCATTATCTCAGAGTACACAAAAGAATTTCAAAGAAACCACATATCTAAAATATCTAAAATATTTCAAACCAACGACATATCTAAAATACGATACGACCAAAATCAATTTAAACAACATTCGAAACTAAATTACAATTTTGTATTTCTAAAATAAAAAATAACGGGTCCGCTCCGGTATTCTTCGGCCCCAGGGGCCGCTCTGGCATTCTGCGGACCCATATGAGGGTCCGCTCCGGCATTCTGCGGTACCCCCCATATGGGTCCGCTCCGGCATTCTGCGGCCGTGTTAGATTTATAATTGACCAAAAACGATGATTATTTTATTAATTTATTTTTTAAAAATGTTATAAATAAAAATTTCGGCATACTAAAAGAATGTAAATCACTTCGGAAAAAAAAATTACTGTTTTTTTAATAAAAAGATGGTGATGTAGTTTATTAATTTGAGTAAAGATGTTGTCCCCCGCACTCCAGTCCCCTAAACATCCCCTCATTCTAACTAACTTTGTCAATCATTAAACTACCTTGAAAAACGTGTAAAATGTGTAAAAGATGAGTCCAGTTTTTTCTTTAAATAATTGATATCTTAGGTATGAATACTTGATGAATTATATATGAATATTTGATATCTTAGGTATGAATACTTTCCAGTTTGTATGAATACTTTCCATATATGAATATTTGATACCTTGAAAAACGTGTAAAAGTATGTCATCATGGATCTCATTTGAAAGAGAAAATTGTGTAAAACACGTTCGTGGTTTTAGATTTGCAAAATTCCTCATAGATCGTTCCAAAAATTGGTTAGATTGAACGGAGAAAAAAAAACCACCTTGAAAAACGTGTAAAAGATGAGTAGATATTGTGTCCAGTTTTTTTTTAAATACTTGATATCTTAGATATGAATACTTGATGAATTATATATGAATACTTGATATCTTAAGTATTCATACTTTCTATTTTGTATGTGAATTAATTTAATCAATGAATGTAGCACTGGTGGTGTGATCCACGTGACTTTTTGGTTGTGGTCCCCAATGCAGTCTGACAGTTACTGGCCCCGAAAAGTAATGGTCCCCAGTTGAATTTTAGTGATGAATACTTCATTGGGTTGGTATGAATACTTCATTGGGTAGGTATGAATACTTCATTGGGTAGGTATGAATACTTCATTAATTAGGTATGAATACTTTCAATTTTATTTTTCCTTTGTCTGACAGTTGAATAGATGTCTGACAGTTGTACTTTGACCGTTAGTTAGCAGGGGACGTTTAGGGGACTGAATGGGGGGGACTGTTAGTCGATCCCTATTAATTTTTATGTAATTGTTCATAAAGAATTATTTGAATTTTAAACTCACGACTTTTCATATAAAAAATATTATCTTTTGCTATTAGATAAAAGATTGATTCTCAAAACAAATTAAAGTTCAATTAAATTTATGATATGAAATATGGCAATTTGTCAAATTTACATTTCAGCACATATTATGGTGGTTTTTTTTCATAGTAAAAATTGAACTATATTCGGCTTAGGGTTGCTCATGAGCCGAGTTGAGTCCAAGTTGAAGACAACTTGGATTCAACTCGCGAACTCATGAGCCAAGCTGAGTCCGAGTTGCTAATCCAGTTCCGAGTCAGAAACTCTAATTTGGAATCAACTCGCGAGCAACTCGAGTCGAAGCGAGTCGACTCGTGACTCATAATATAGTACATAGTGAGACAATCTAATTTAATTCTAACAAAAAAAAATATTATATAGTTTACCAAAATAATATACAATTAAAAACAGTACATAATGAGACAATGACCAATACATAATTAAAAATTACGAAAATATCAAAATAGTACATAATTAAAAATTACCAAACATATAAAATCTAACAAAACAGAGTCTAATAAATTAACAAAATAAAAGAAATAGTGCATAATTTATCAAATTACCAAATATTGTGAGAAACAGGTATAAGGTTTGGAGACGCAAACATTAGGAATATATGGATTAGGGTTTGGTGTGAGTCCAACCGAGTTGATTCCGAACCGAGTTGGGGGTAACTTGGATTCGACTCATAAATCAACCGAGTCAGTTAACTCGAGTCAGTTTCAACTCGAGCTATTAGCGAGTTGAATCCGAATTGATTCCGAACTGAGTTTCGAGTCATGAGCTTTTTGTACACCCCTAATTCGGCTGTACCAGAATTGAAAGATATCTTGTGCAAAATAAATTGCACAATGCCCCCACGCTTCTCCTACCACTATATTCCAAAAAAAAAAGCGGCAATTCCTCGGTCCTAACACCTGTAAACAAAACAAATACCGTAAGAAATTTAGCTGGTTTAGAGGCTTGGTCATAGAATAAGCCTAAAATAATTAAAAATAAATCAAATAGAAATTAGAAATACATAACAGCGCATTCTGAAGTTTCGTACACTGCACATTCTTCAAATTAACACTATTTTCTTTATACTGTAGAAAGTTGTGCCGTATTTATAAAATCACAAACACCATTTTTAAAAAATATTACTTTTTTTTTTAAAAGAGGCATAGGCCTGTTTCATTCACTGAAACTTAAAAAAAAATATTTACTTCACATGGTATAATATTTATTTATTTGTTTCAACACAAATTATCATACTAAAACTTACAACGTTTAATTACTCGAGGACGGTTCAAATGCACCATGATTTTGTTCTTCAATATGTTCCACAACCTTTATCTCCGTTTTCAAAAGTCCGAATAGTCGATCCGAACTGCTCAACATGATATTTATAATAAAATATGCTTGGAGACCAAATTTTATATTTTTGTTTAGAATTTTTTTTACTTTTTTTTAGATATGTACAATATCACTTTTTCGGAAGGTCCACAATCTCCTTAAAACAATAATTTTGTATCTATCTAAAAAAATAGTAAAAAAATTCTAAAAAATATAAAATTTGATCTTCAAGCATATTTTATTATGAAGATTATGTTGAGCGGTTCAGATCGACTGTTCGGACTTTGAAAACGGAGATAAAGAATGTAGAGCATATTGGAACACAAAATCATAATGCATTTGAACCCTCCTCTAATTACTCTGAGTAATCATACTGAAAATACTTATTTATTTGTTTATAAATAACATTTCCTGATAAATGATGGTATGTATATGTACATGACAAAGAAGGGACCAAGTCAGCGTGACTGCATTAATTAGACCCCCGGCTCTTCATTTAGCAAGACCAAATTTATCAGTGTATAAAAGCCTCCTACTGATTAATCTCCATTAAGACCAACAAAAAGAAAACGCTGACCGGTCAAAATATTAATCAGGATTAAAAAACAATCAACGGCTGTGTTTGTATTAAGCATCATGACAATAAAAATAATTATGATTATTATAATTGTAATTGTATTAGTTCTTTGAGAAAAATTGTAATTGTGTTATTAAAATATTAAAACAGGTAACATTTAATAGTCTTAAATATTACTAATTTTCACCTGAATTGACAAGAAATTTTGGCTAAGATGGAACATAACCGTTTCTAGATAAAGCTCTATCTTCCCTATAGTGATGCATCTTTCTGTTAATCTGAAAGAAAATTGCCCGTGGACTTGGTTCAAAGGAAAATGAAAGAGAAGTTCGTAAATCATCACAAGTATACATGTGGACCGAGAGCAGCCAAGTAACCTGATCTCTAATGATTTAAAATCTTTTAGTATATTCCTAGCGTTACCGTGAAGTTATAGTAAAAGTCCGCCACACAAGAAAAAACAAAGCACCAAGAACCCCCACATAAATAATCAAATCAATCTCTGGGTCTCCACAGATCTCTGTCGACCCAATCAAACACGCTCTCTCTCTCCTGTTGTTACGTAGACCCCTCTCCTACCACCAACCCCTAATAAAAATCTCTCGCCAAAAATCACAGTACACAAAACAAACCCCCCCCGCCCCCCCCCTCAATATATTGCAATTACGTTTTCTTTCTCATCCCTTCTCTCCTCTCCCCATACCATACAATGGGGCCTGTTGTTCTTGCATCTCAGCTCGCCGCCGGGATTGGCGTAATTGCCGGCGCCATGATCGTGAAGACCGCCATGGACCAGACGGGCATGAACCCCATGTCCTCCTCGTCACGTCCTCGTTGCTCCACCTGTAACGGTACCGGCCGTATCACTTGCCTCTGCACACGCTGGTCTGACGGAGATATCGGTTGCAGTACCTGTGCTGGGTCGGGTCGCATGGTGTGTAGGAGTTGTGGCGGGTCGGGTACGGGTCGACCGCTGCCTGTGCAGTTATCAGTAAGAAACAACCGCCCCCCTCCGTATTCTTAGGATGAAAAGAGAGGGAGAAGGAGGAGATTGCGGTTTATTAGATTTTTCTCTTTTCTTTTCTCCTTCTTGGTATTAATTTGTATATTGCCCGGGACAATTGCTGTTTTGCAATTATGCATGTACCCTTTCGAAGGAATTGTTAGGCTCCTTTTTTGACTGAGAAAAAGGGGTTCTTGGGAATTTAGGTATTTTTTGTGGGTATGTATGCAAAGAATAGACAGAGTATATGTTACATAGTATTATAGCAATATTAATTGAAAAAAAAAAAATTGACAGAAATAGACAGAAAAGGATGTATTTATATATTGTGGTTCTTTGTTGTTTGCATATATTGGATACTTCTAGATTACACATTTGAGGTCATCTCCTTCGCTTTTAGACAATAAGCGAGCAGATTTGATTTTGCTAACCAAAAATAATGTTTTCTGAGCAAAGAAAAACCAAAAGTCCTGTGCATATAATGTTTTTTTTTTTCTATTTAGAGAAAGATTGAGGTTACACCTTTAAATTTTATTATCATTAAGTGACATCAGAGGTCCTGTGCTTGCTTATAATGTTATTGATGATTTGATTCAATAACTTCCCGTGCATATTAGCCATTCTTTTTAAAGTTATTTAGGTCCGTTAACGCAATAAGCAGGTACAGGTATCGCGCATGATTGGTACTGTTGTTTTGTGTCAGATAAGATTTATGAATCTGGAAACTTGAAATGGAGAAGATATTTTAGTATAAGAGGGTGAAACTCGACTTTGAGTATAAGAGGGCGAAACTCAATTTTGAGTATAAGAGGCTAACTGACTAAACATCGTATATTTAAAAAATAATAAAAAACAAAATTCATAGAACACAAGATAATATAATTCTTCGTTATTTGATTTTATAAAAATTACAATAAATAACAAACACCAATTTGTAAATTAAGACCAATGATTTGCTAAAAGATCAAATTCTGCAATAATCTCATTTGAGCTGATCTTATTAGCTATTTTTTTCTCAATATGAACAAGCATGTAATCTTTCTCTTAGACATAAATTTATTTGTATACAAATTATACAAAAAAAATCTCTTCTATTATTCCATACACTAATCATTTTTGACATAATTTAAATTTTTTTGCAAAAAAATTATAAATTTAACATACATCGGCAAATACAAAAAAATATCATAGTAGCGATTTAATATGAAAGTAAAATATTACAATTAACCTTCATCACAAATCAATTAGTGACAAGTTAAATAATACGGTCTGGGTAACTAAATCAAACTCTTGAATAATGAAAAAATTAATCCAATACTTATATTTTTTTCCTGTTCTGCAAAAGAAGAAAAAAGGGGTGAGAAATTAAGTAATTAAATAATAAATAAATTTGATACATGAAAAAGCAAGAAACAAAATGTGGTAGCACGATCAAGCGCCAAAGTGGAACATCGTACTATGGCATCAACCGCAAGCGAATTAACATGGATCAAGCAACTCATGTCGGACATGCAATTTAAAACTCAAGAACCTATAGAAATGTATTGCGACAACAACTCGGCACAACACATAGCATCAAATCTAGTGTTCCATGAGCGAACAAAATATATAGAAGTGGATTGCCACTTTATTAGAGAAAATGTTCAAGCAAAGAAAATTGAAACACCATATGTACGTAAAAAGTGATAAGATCAACTTGCGGATATCTTCACCAAAGGCTTGGACCCGAGTCCATTTGAGAAAATTACAAGCAAGTTAGGATTGTACGATATATATATTTCTAACTTGATAGGGAGTGTTGAAATATAGAAAAATATTCAAATGTATTTTCAAATATAGAAAGATAACGGCTAGTTTTTAGAGAATAGTGGCAGCATTAATTAGAATAGAAAATAGTGCTAACCATAATTAATAGAATAGAAAATAGTCTAACAGCTAATTTTTTAAAATTGTAAGTATAACATTTGTTATAAGAAAAATAAAATTGCAATACATTTTATTTCTCTCAAGCTTATCTCTTGTCTTACAAAAATAACACATCTGAACATCACTCGGACGGTTACAAAATTAAGTCTTCAGAAAGATAATTTTGATTGTTACATGGTGTTGGAAGCATAAGAAATATCTGCGTTCCTATTATTTCCCGAAGAACCCAAAATCATCGATTCTTTTTTTTCTGTTTCTCCTCAGTTATCCGGGCTTTCGATTTTTGTTAGTTTAGGTAGTGATAATGAAAAAAAAAAAATGGAAACCTGCTGCTTTGACTCTTGTTAATTTTTTTAATAATTCAATTATAATAAACTCAATTAAATAATAGAGAAGAATTATGTCTAGCCTGGCGGCTAATACATTAACCTATTTATGTGAAGTCACCTCCTTGAGAACTAACGCCCGCAGAGATGAATTGAAGGACTTTGATTCTTATGTTAAAAAGATTAAACAACAGAAATAATTAAGCTACAATATGTTAGTTATGGTACATCTGAATTTACGATTGGACGATTCCCCCTCAAAAACTTCAAAATTTCATATTTCCTATTCTGAACTTCATAATATCATATTTATCCTTCTAAAATCCAAAAACTCACAAATTTATCCATTTTATTGTTTTTCTATTTAAACTCATTTTTTATTTATAAAATACCAATTTTGTTCTCTATTAAAAATATAAAAGTTATGTATCCTATTTAAGAAAAATATCAATATTCTAATTGGTCGGTTTCTAAGAACAAATGATTCGTTTATCTACTTCTAACGTATACACGATGATATTTAGGTATACGCATGTGTATGTATTAGTAGAGAAATGAACAATTTGCCTTCAAAAACCGATAAATTATAAGACTAGCATTTTTCTTAACATGCCACATATTTTTTTATGTTTTTAATAAAGAGTAAATTGATTATTTTATAAATTTTAAATGAGTTTTAATAGACAAGACAATAAAATGGTTAATTTGTGAGTTTTTGAAGTTTAGAAGGGTAAATATGATATATGCATTTTAAAGGAGAATACGTAATTTTGAAGTTTTTGAGCGGTTTACGTGAAATCTCCAAAAAAATATAGAAGATATATGCAATATGCTAGTCATGTTACTATAGATCATTCCAGTGAATAGAAAGATTTTAGAGAATGTAATACTAGGGAATATCATTCCAGAGAATGTGTCATTATCATGTTTGGTTCATGCATGATTATTGCTTCAGTTTTCCAGAAAATATGCCATTACCATGTTTGGTTCACAGATGACTATTGCAATGGCTATCTGGCTATCGAGACATGTCTTAACTACTTTTAAATTATTGACTAAATATTGTCCCAAAATACTTATTTAGTTCACTTAAATATAAGCTGAACCAATCAATCATTCAATTAATCGAATTAGAAATTGAATCAAATAATACAGTTAATTCGTTTCAATCATATGAGTATAAAAATTTAATATTATAATAACCAATAATCAAGTACTACATAATTATTTACATCTTTGTCATTTTATTGTATAAGGGCCTAATTGAGGTTCCTTTAAACTACATAAGAGATTAAATAAACTCAAAACAAAGGTACATAATTGGGTAGAACAATATCTTCTTCTTCTTTTTTGTTTAAAGTCCGTAGGCATGCACTTCCATTTACGAGTAAGTTATTACATCAGTTGTCCTTTTATTATTACATTGCTTCCTCCTACATATCTTGTACTAGATACTGTACTGGTAAATGAAAACCAAGTTGTCTACCTAAAAGAAAAGAGAGGATAAGTGTATTCAATGTAAGACATCTGTTGAGATCGAGCTAGATTAGCAAGTTGATTAGCTCTTTCGTTTTCCTCTCTTGGTATGTGAACACAGCTATATTGTTGTTGAGCTGTCAACAAAAGTGCAATATGTACCAGTTGTGAATATGCCCTCCAATCCGCCACCTGTATCTGTTGTAATCTTTTCCCTGGCATGAATGTCTGTGCCAGCAGCTCTGAATCTGTGTGAAACACGCATTAATTGATTCCCATGCTCACTGTTGCCTGTAAGGCACTGAGAAGTGCAATATCTTCCATCTGAAATGGTGAAGAACCATCTGATCAGGGCTTTTGAAAGAACCAAAATCTGAAATGGTAGAAAAATATCTTACCCACTCCTCTTGCGTTTTAAAATTATATGAAGCAAAACTTCCAAGATTGAAATTTGAAAATAGCTGACAAAGACTCGGTAAACCAATCCTCATTATGTGAAAATTTTGCTTCAGATTAACCTATTCTTGGCACATACCAGTAATACCTCGCAAAGCCTGAGTCCGGTGTATATGAACTTTCAGATGTTAAAAAATTAGAATTAAATAAGAAACTCAATAAGCAAGGTTTAGAACAACTAAAATGACACCACTATGGAGCAAGGTACTGACTCATCCAATAAAAGATACTGACACAACTAAAATGACACCACTAAGGTCATGACAAAATTTTATTACCAGATTAGACTAGAACATAAAGTTTGGAGTACAAGCAGATCACAACAGCATGGTAAAAAGCTTTTCTACACTAGCATCTTTCCTAATCTACCCCTGGAACTACAAAAAACAAAATAACAGTTCATAAAAAATCACTTTCAAATACTATTCTTCGAAGAGTTATAGATCGAATAAAGTCTCCTCCAAGCATTACAACCACCCCACGAAATCTGACGACATTGTGTCATCAACACCAACCATAACAAGGTAGCTTTTACCATTAGATAATATAGCATCTCAAAGTATGAAGCAGTAATGAAAACTTTAATAGGAATTGTGTAAAGATTTGTTGGTTCGCCCATTGTTTCACAGTGCGAGTAGAATTTCTCTATATAAAAAAATTCACAAAAGATGATTATATAATAAGTATATGACAGAATCTAATGATAGATGAGTAATTTTTGATATATTCAGGTCTCACTCTTCATTGATACTCTTTGATTGATAGAATAAGTAAGGCATATAGCCATATTTTGTGAATCACTTATTTTGACAGAATTTGTAAAAATATATAAAACAAGGGCCTTTTTTGCGAAAACAGTGTTCTTACCGCCTCACCCTATCTCCCTATCTGATCTGACCAAGCTAAGACAGTTTGATGCAAATCCATTAAAAAGCAGAAATGAGGGTAGTATAGTGGCAAATAAATTAAAAAGTGTAAATTAATATGTTTTTCTGCTATAAATCTGATTATCCTCATAAAATACTGATACTGTGACAACACTCCTGGTCAAGCATTGATGATTAGATAGTAATACAAGAAGCAAGTCTATCAACAATCATAGTTCATCACTGGGCTAATGTAGCTTTCTTTTCAGATATTTTGTGTACCAAAGAAATTAAGTTAGCAGGGAAATTTATTATTAAATATCAAAGAAACGGATGGATTATGCCAAAAATATTCTTAAATTGCCACAATTTTCTTTGTCACAATCAAAGTTCATCCCTTCTCATCAGTAAATATCATTCTATCATACTTCTTTACAAATTGACAACTAATTGAATGATATTAAACTAAAGCATGGGAAAAGGAAGATTTTCACTCGAGTACCAAGAACGCTTCAAACCAAACAGATATAACAACTTTCAAAGGAGCGATCTCCTCACTTCACTATCAACCAAACCCAACCCAATCTGCCTAAAGAGACAAACTCGCTGATGGATTCTTTATAAAAATAACAATTTTTCATGGAGTAGCGATCCTTCTCTTCAGCACCGAAATTTTTATTTATAACATTTTCACAAAATAAATTAATAAAATAACCATCGTTTCTGGTCAATTCTAAATCTAACACGGCCGCAGAATGCCGGAGCGGACCCCCATATGGGTCCGCAGAATGCCGGAGCGGCCCCTGTTTTTTTTTTTTTTTAATCTGATTCTGAAGTTGATTATGATTTTGTTTTGGAAATTTTTATCAAAAATGTAAAGTTCATACTGTCGTTTTATCTGAAATTGTTTGAAATGTCGTTTAATCTGAAATTGTTGTTCGTCGTTTGTTTGATCAAAAGAAACATTACAATAGAAAGCCATATAAAGAAGCATACAATAGAATAATGCTAATGTTATCGGAAATTACAAATACGTCTAATTAACCGAAAATAAACAACATTTCTACGAGTACAATTAAAAAAGCAACATTAACTCTCAATCTCGTGCAGCTCGAGCAGCTCTGTTTTGTCTTTCTTGTGTATCTCGGCCGGCTTGGTGTCCTCTTCTCCTATTATGTAGAACGTCCATCCACATCGGAATTCTGTCGTGCTGTCTTCTGCCCACAGCAATATTTTTTTTCTCTGGAACAAGGACCGGGCCATCGTGTTGAGGTCATTCCGACTGATTTCCATAGACATGCCATTGTGCGCTCCATGTGTTGATAAGTGTATGGATGTGATAGTAGTGACTTACAAATACGCCAGGGTCGATGCCTCGGAGACGACACACGGACAGAACATGAGAGCACGGTATTCTCTCCAATTGAGGCTTCTGGCACGTGCAAGTTACCGTGTGATCATCCCCGATTATCACCGTGTATTTGTAATTGGCCTTGGTAAACCGACCAGAATCGTCAGGTATGAAAGCGTGAACTCTCTCCTGTGTGGAGGTTACCTCGAACTCGTTGTTGTTTCCAAAGCCCCCCAGCGTCTTCATTTTATCGGACCTCTCGAATCATTTGTTGATCAGCTACGAAAAATTAAAAAATAATGAAGAAGTCAGATTTTTTTAACAAAGTTCATTAAATTAAAAATTATGAAGAAAGAACTACAAATAAAAGTACCTGATGCACACGACACGAGAATTGTTGACCTTGACTGACTTCCCATTCTGCTTTGGCCCTCCTTTGCGCAAACCATGTCATACATTTGTAAAATGTGTCTTCAATTATTGCTGCAACCGGTAGCCTACGAGATGACTTGAAGACCTTATTAAGCTATTCGGACCCGTTTGTAGTCATGATGCCCCAACGGTAACCACCGTCCAGTGCTTGGAATATCTTCCATGGTTTGGGACACTCGTTCTCATCTTGATCCAAATATTTACCCACCCCGTCCAGCCAATTGAGGGCAATGTCACATGCCTGCCCCATTGCTTGCATTCCTTGCTCGTACCTCCTCATTTTCCTCTTATCCACACATATTCTAAAAAAACGGATTGCCTTATCACTGCAACCGTTCTTCTTCATGTTCTCGGCTATGTGAGTAGCACAAAGACGGTGAACACATTGATCCTCATCCTCCTCGTTCCACCCCATATCATCTTGTCTGAACACATTTTTGATACCCTTTCCCCTATCAGTGATGACACACATGAATCTGGAGCGGATTACATTACGGCGCAACCATTTCATGAACCATGCACAATCGTCATAACTCTCTGATTCTACCAGTGAAAAAGCCAACGGGAGGAGCTGATTTTCAGCATCGTACCCGGTTGCAATCAACAGCTTGCCTATGGTTAAAACCCATTTTTGTAAGAGCCGAAATCAACTAAAATAAATAAAGTGAAAACAACCAAATTAGTTACCTTTATACCGGCCTGACAGGAAACATGCATCAACTGTGATGACCGGTCTGATATGTTGAAAAGCAGCTATGCACGGTCCAAATGCCCAAGCCGCCCTATGAAAATACCTCCATGGTCCAGGTTCACCAGTGGGATATGAGGTCACCTCAAACAATGTTTCTGTCAAAAAATTTTAAAAAATAAGTTCAATTTTTGATTGAGAATGAAATGACATAAAAATTGAAGGAACAATGTAGTACCTGGGTTGCTTCTTTTGATTGCCTCCAACAATGGAACTACAAGAGCGTATGACCCCTCCCAACTGCCAAATTGACGGGCTATTTCCAACTCACGGCCACGCCATAGTTTGTTGTACGCCGGTATCTGACCGTTGTACCTTTCAGCAACAGCAATTCGGACAGCCTGAATACTCAAGTCGACATCGTTCCTCATGTGAGCGGATATACACTCGACAACCATAGCAGCTGACAACTGGGCGTGATCTGTTCTTGTCGCATCCGCGTGGCATGAATGTTGTGTTGGGCACTTGGAGACACGCCATTGTGTTCCATAACCGGTGGCCCTTGCGAGTATGTACCACCCACAGTAACTGTCCTTGCACTTGAACCTCATTCTTGTGCGGTCACTGTGCGTAGGTTTTACCTCTTTGTTGCAAAGGATGTGAAACCTGGCAATTGCGCTCTTCATTTCCTCTTTTGAGTCATATGTTTGTCCCTCGGACAATTCATTCTCATACTCTGCCCTACTTCCAAACAAACCCGAATTGGCTTCCATAAACCCTGATGTGTCGTTGAAAGCATTAATCGGGTGTTGAAACCCGCGATCCATCTTGAATTTCTTTGATAGTCCGAGCACAGGCCCGGTATCTTCCTGGTCAGAATAATCGCTCATACCCTCAGGATCAACAGGACCCCAATTTTCCTCTGCCTCTAGTATTTCCGGATCCACTTCTTCATCGGATTCATCCGGATCACAAGTTTGACCCCAATGAGCGGTCCGACTAGATGAAGGCTGGTCCCTCTGAACTGGGGCCCGACGGGAAGGTCGGTACCTCTGAACTGGGGCCCGACTACTGGACGGTTGGTCAATTTGGACAGGGGACGGACTAGAGCCGGATGAGTTACCCCGACTACGACCCTGGATTAACCTCATAACTGGGTTCGAACGCCGGGCTCTGGTAACCTCCACATATAGGTCAATTATCTTGTATGCACCCCCAGAAAAACTCATGGTTTGGTTGTACAATACTTGCCAGACTCCCTCATTCTGAACTGGAAATAGTTGGAACCAGGTTTGTGCCGAACTAGTCGGCATGCTAATTTTGGCATCAATTTTGAGGTCATACTGACCCTGATCCAACCCCAAATTCTGACTTATACTTGATTTAAGTCCCAAATAATCAGTACTCGGCAATACCGGGATCACAGTAACAGGTCCAATACTATAGTAAACCCCGTTAGGACCTGTTAAAACATCCCCACCAGTGTAGATGGATACCATAAGAGCCATTTTTCCAATTCAATACAGAAAAAACCTACAATTAAAAATTAACTAAATTAATTATTCTAAATTAATTATTCTAATTAAATTATTGCTAAATTAATTATTCTAATTAAATTATTAATCTACTGAAATAAAAATAAAAATTTAAAAGAAGAGAGAAAAAACTTACAGATCAGAGAGCTAACTCAGGAGAGAGAAGGTGTGAGAGTGTGGAATGAAATTTCTCTGTCATTTTCGGGATATAAAGAACAGGGTCCGCTCCGGCATAGTGCGGACCCGGGTCCGCTCCGGCATTCTGCGGCCTCCCCCATATGGGTCCGCTCCGGCATTTTGCGGCCGTGTTAGATTTAGAATTGACCAGAAACGATGGTTATTTTATTAATTTATTTTGTGAAAATGTTATAAATAAAAATTTCGGTCTTCAGCACGAAGAAAAAGGAACGAAAAGATAATAATTTATTCAATTTAGACTCTAAACTCTTAATTTGGATAATTTCTAAAACTCTAAATCCTAAAAATTACCGTACAATAAATGATTTACAATTTCACATAACATATTTATAAAAATTAGTGATATTTTAAAGAAACCCTAAATCCTAGTTTCTGACATTTTTATTAATAAATATACCCACATTAGCTGGGTTTTTTGTTAGATTAATTCTTTCGATGTATAATTAGCATATTTATAATAAAATACGCTAAATTACTTGAAATTATGTTAAATTATGCTGAATAACACTAAATTATGTTAAATTACGCTAAATTACATTAAATTACGCTAAAATAAGATAAATTACGCTAAATTACATATGAATAGGGACGATATCTTCACTGAAAAGGCGAAAAACGACGATGAACTTCAAACGGTCATAAAACGATGCTCGAGTGTCCGATTTCAGCAAATGAACACTTTTCGAAAAGCTTGCAAAAATACGCATGCGTCAATAACAACTATATTGTTTTTCAAATTTCAGAATTGCCAAAAAACAAAGGGAAGAGCCTCAAAACTTGAGTTGAAGTTTCCGATTAAGATTTTCATTTCTATTATTCAATCTAAGTAGCTAAATAAATTAGTTACATAATGAACTTGTAGAATACTATTTTTTACTATTTTCGAAACTTTTTACTATTTTTTATGATTCATGAAAGATGGCAAAAAATCGGTCTACTTTAGCGTAATTTTGCATAGTTTAGCGTAATTTACCGTATTTCAGCGTAATTAGCGAAGTTATTGTAATTTAACGTAATTTAACGTAATTTAGTATAATTCAACATAATTTCAAGTAATTTAGCATATTTTTGTATAAATATGCTAATTATACATCAAAAGAAGTAATCTAATAAATATTTAAAAAAATTTGAACTTTTAGCGTTAGAATTCAACATCTTGCTATTCATATTGCTCTGAAAAAAAAAAAAAACCAAATCGCTCCACAGTGGGGCAGTCTGGTATGCATAGGTGACCGCCCAAACGTGGGGCAGTTTGGTATGAACAGTGGACCGCCCAGTGAAGGGGCGGTCATGGCGTTTTTAAAAAAAAAATATTGAGAACAGATTTGATACTTTTTATTTTTGGGAGGGTATTAATAAAAATCACGAAACCAAATGCCTCCTTAGAGGATTTTATATTCAACACAAGTAGTACTGAGGTTTAATTTAAAACAAATACAAATAATTACATGCTCTGCTAAAAATAACATCGAGCAAGTTGCAATTAAAAGATTAAGAAAATAAGCAGGTTACCAAATTATTTTTATAATAGTGTCATTATTAATGTACAATTTTCTATGGAAAATAATTTACATCAATCGGACCGGATTTCACTTGACCTTTTTTTTAAAAAATCGGTATCCAAATTTTTCTGTTGGATCAATATAAATTCAATCCTTATCAAATTAATCAAATTATATATCCATAATATCACAGATCAGATCGATCGAGTTAGTCCAATTAATAAGATTAGACTCAACATTCTAGTCTATGGTTAGCAACTGGCCTGACCATGCATTTTTTTTTATCACGTGCAAATGTATTTAATAAAGACTTCACATCAAATAGATACCTTTTTCAGGGAAATAAATCAGCTGAAATTCCGAGATCGGATACTGTTCATCGTGAAATTTCTGCAATCCAAAATCCAACTATTAACTTTTTTCCGAGAACGCATCTAGAACAACTGGTTTTTCCTTACACGCATCTCAGAACAGTTCGATGGCTGAATTCGGATTGCAGGAATTTCAGGATGAACAGTACCGATCTCGGATTTCAGCAGATTCGGATCTTTTTTCTGTACCAAACCAAACGTATTTCTCTATTGGGAAACAAGGGGAACAAAACAAAAAGAAAGAGAAGGGAAAGAAAAATGGAATCCTTCCGTAAACTGGGCTTTATGACGAAAAGGCCGAAAACAGGACCAAATTTCAGGATAACTGTTGTGGTACCATCCACTTTAGTTTATAGCAGCAACTCGATCACCCCTACTTCTTAGGCCCATTTATTAGTTGGCCCATACATGTCAGTGGGGCCAATTTTATGGGTATATGTAGTCACTCCAGGCAGCTTTCTCAAATTGAAGATTGGGTCCAGTTACTGTAGCAACGTGGGTCCCATTCACTTTTTGTCTCTAGGGTTCTCCGATTTAAAACCGGAGTGTATATGCTGCCGTTGTAGTCTTGTAGATCAATCACTAGATGGAAATGGAATCATTATAAAAACATGCATGAACATGTGCATTAATAATGTACATGGCTTCGTCACTTCCTCGAATTCGTATCCTCTGCATTAACTAAAAAAAAATATTTTGAGTTAATGTATCTGAACCGTCCAATCTAATTTAAGATCCGTACGGATTAGATCCGTAATAATAAGATCCGTACGGATTAGATCCGTAATAATATTAAATGTCTCCCCGCTTTATAGACAAGAGCTGAATTGACTCTGTTTAAAATCAGACGATCGAGATACATTAACTCAAAAGAAGCTCTTTTGAGTTAATGCAGACGATGCGGACTCCATTTCCTCTCAATCAACATTGTATTCATAAAAAAAGAAGAGGGCAGTATTTCCTCAAAGAGTTCTCCTCGGATACCTGAGCTAATCTAAGCCAAACGATTTTTTTCAAGTCAGCCTTAGTTTCACGGAAGGTGTCTAAGACTCATGCCAGATTAAATCAAGTACCTAGATGGACCTGAATTCTTAATTCCTTGGGAATAATATGAGTTAAGAATGTCAGCATTTTCAATTCTTTTGTGACATGTACCTTGTATTGTATTATACAAATTATTGCTTTGTCAGACAATTGTATCGGTAATTTTGCATAATAGTTCATATACACCAAACACAGTCACTGGTTGAACCATAGAGTGATTAAGACATCCATTGCTGGTCTGCCAAATTAAGTCCCAAGAGACATCAAAAGTAATTAGTATTGTACCGTACATTGCAACGGGAACATATAATTATAAAATTAAATATAATATAAAGAGACCTTTTTATTTGATCCTTTTTGTTTGACATTCACACAAAATTAAGAAAAAATATATTTAACTGAAATAAAAGACACAAATGAAAAAAAAACGGAGATCCAAATAATAAATAACAATAAAAGAAACAACAACAAAAACGGATCAAATATAACATGAAAAAAATTCTTGAAGTATCATTATACGATTTAATATCTAATTTTCTCCACAAACAAGACATGTCATTAAACGATTTAGAAGAGAAATGATATGTAAAGAAATAAAATTGAGAAAGATATAATTAAATGATTCAAATAAGGATTTTCTCTACAGATGTATTTTTGATGGAAATTATTTTAATAATGCAAATTTCTCTAAAGATCATTTCTCTACACGAAAAAAATTCTTGATATTCTTCATTTTCTCTCCAGATCGGAAAGATATGATTGCAGCACAAGATTTGCTCTTCATCTATTCACAAAAATACAGTAGCCCTAAACAAATTCGGAAAGATATGATTGTTTCCATTTTCATTATCGAAAATATAGAGGAAGAGGAGAAATGAAACGGAGGAAACAGAGAAATAAGAAAATAATTTAATTGCAGGAATCGGAGATAGCTGTAAGGAGAAATAAAGAAACGGATCTCTAGGGATTCATTCAATTTTAATTGTGACAAACCATGTAGCAGTATGTGTGGCAAGTGTATTTTTAACTAAATTTAGACTTCTACACATAAAATAGATGTATTTAATCAAAGAAGACAGATTACGTGGTTGGAGGGCTGATATTCAATTCGAAAATTCATCAATCAATCTCAGCCGTTAGCGGATCAGAACAACTACGTGCATAATATAAGAATGGAGATATATTATAAACCTCCAAATTGAGAAGTACATAGCAGTCGTACAAATGGATAGGTCATAGGTATATAACAACCTCCAAACTTGGTTGACACTCGCTTTTTTGAACCTTCCAAGTGGGATACTTGCTTTTCAGTATTCCATTACATTAGTGACCTTGCTGTATGGTTATGATCACAAATTCACAATTGACCTCAGTGGTGTTCAAATTGACCCTTCAGTTTGTCCCCGCAATTGGAGAGTGCTCAACCAAGTCCGGATTCTCTGTTGCGACCAAGTACAGCCAAAGGTGAGTTCATAACTCACATTGGGGGTTTGAATGTTTGATACTTTGATGGACACAAACCTGCCACAGAGAATCCAGACTAAGATTCGAACAACCTAAATGATTTTTGGAGGGCGACCATGGTTAATAATGCAAAAATCATTGTCCCAATAGAGAGGCTTCCGTACAAGAGTTGTTGCTCATTTCTGAAATTCCACTTTACCACTTCTCCATTTCGTATACACTTTTCGCAGATATTCGATTGTTACTTTTGATGTAATAGCGCATGATTTCAAGGAAGTACTCAAAAAAATGGCAGTGAAATATTTCACGGGGAATGTTTTGCTTTAAAAAAGTACAAATGAAAGAGTGTCCAGGGGTATACGAAATCATGCGTTTAGGGTTAGTAGAAGGAAAGAAGCAAAATAATAGCTTGAGGAGAAGAAAGGAAACTGAAAGGAAAAAAGAATCCGCAAGTACCTCCATTGCTTTTGCAATGTTCTTGGAAAGAGAAAACAAGACCAATCAAATTAACTTGTACAATCAAATAGCTTTTACATAAAGGGGAGGCTACGGCATCCCAAAGCTAACAAAAAAAAAAAACAACTCGTAAGAAAAAGAAAAAGAAAAAAAGGGATTAAAGAAGGATCGGATATTTATTTCGTGCAAGGTTGTCTTGCGATGCTCTAGAATGTTCAAACTAGAAGTACTCGCATCTCATCCCTTTTACCTTTGTAATTTGTTTGGAAAGACAAAAGAAAAATAAATCAAATTAAATCCAAATTTAAGTTGAGAACAGCAGAAGAGAGAGGAGGATATAATTGTCAATTTTATTTTTAAAATAACTAAATAAAATGTTAAATGAATAAAAGGGTCCAGGATAAAAGAAAGGATGTTAAGATTTTATAGGATATTAGATATTATGATATTTTTATGGAGAAATTAGTTATTTTGAAAGTTTGTATGGACACATTAAAAAAAAATTCTAAATATTTTAGGGAACGTTCTCTCTAAAAATATGTCCTTGTAAGCTATGTTGAATGGATACGGGTATGGGTATCGTATTGGATACGATACGGATACGGCGATACGATAATTTTCAAAAATTAAAAATACGATACGTTTATTATATATATTATTTTTTATTATTTTATATATTGTATTTAGATAATCATAACTTAAATCAAATTTGTATAAAAAATTAAAGCATAACATAAGAATATATTAAATACTATAGTTACTAAAATATATCACAAATAAACTTTGGTGTAGTGGTCAAAGGTTTTGACCTTCACAGGCATGGCCTGAGTTCGATTCGCGCTTAAAGCAGAAAAATGCGCTGGTTCACGGGTGCGGATGGTTCGCAGACATATCCAAGCATATCCAGCTGTTTCAACGGAGTATCGGCGACCGTATCAGCCGAGTAAAGATACGCCACGTAGGCGGATACGCCAGCTGGCGTATCGGATACGTATTGGTGCCGTATCGGGCGCGTATCGGTATTCGATACGTGTCCAATACCGATATGTCGCCTGTTTAGGCGTATCCGTGCAACATAGCTTGTAAGTATATATGCAATGTAAAAAAATTCTAACATAGTTAATTTTTATCATAGATATATATCCCTAATTTGGTTCTTAAAGAAAATCAATATTTGTGACATGTTGGTCCTCAATAACGCTCAAAATGAAACCACATGAGATCCAATACAACTAACTAATTAATTCGATAAGTCTTTTATAACTCTTTAATTACATTTTTTTTTTTTTTAGGGAAAGCCCGTAGGCGTAAATTACATATGTTTCGCCATTTCAAACAACATAAGGTTTTTAACATTTTTCATAATTAATTGGTATTACTGACGAAAATTCTCCTCTCAGCTATTTGTAATTAGTTTTTTTTTATTGAGTGGGCGAGTAGAATGTAGCACAAATCTCGATGTATTTCCAATTTTCCGAGCACTGCACAGGATCCAACATTCCCAGGCCACCTCCTTCATCCAAAGATAAAAAAAGAATCTCCAGTGGCAGAGTAGACTGGAGAGGAGGAGATGAGGTAGTGGAGAGGCAGTTGCACAGCCGTAAAAGGCTGCTTACAAAAATAGGGAAGATGGTGGGCAACCTCTCTTGGACACATGCTTCATGTCCCCTCTGATCCCTCAGCTTTTTTTCCACATAAAGCAACTTGCTAACAACCCACTATCACACTATTCACCTCAAGTCAGCTATTTTTCGGGTTCTTTTTTTAAGGATCCGTTAACCTGCATGATGACATAATCAACTTATAAATGAATAGTACTTCAAGGTGCCATCCAAGTTATTTACATGTGCTATCATCATTCAGAGATCAAATTAACAAAACAAAACAAAAAAAAAAAGAAGAAGAAGAAGAAAGAGAGCCAACTGGTAATTATAAATATGAAAAAGAGTATAAGAGCAAATATCTCCTCCCAGTCTCTATGTTCATTTTTTTAACTGTGATATATATTAGAGCATTTCAATTAGTCTGGTTATTCTTTAGATGGTAGAGAGGATAGAGATGGAGCAACTATTCCTAGTTATACTGTTGTTGCCTGCCAATGTTGCTTCAATTAATAAACACTTTTAATTTACCTCCTGAACCGGCTGCATACACTTTAGGAAGGCAAACAGCACCTCTTGTGCCAGTCACTGTACCATCGATCTTTATGGCATGTATTCCTTTTCTTTTTGTTCCCATTATTTTCTGTCTTTGTTCTACTTCTTTATATTATTTTATCTCTGTTCATTATCGCCTTGATCAATCAAGCAATTTCTGAGACATTGTATATGCTTTCAATTGACCTGGTTAATAGTATACATCACATGCATGGATACTTCAGACGATAATAGCTTATATTATATGCAATTTAAAAAAAAAAAAAATGAAATGTTCTAGTTTTGAGCTTAATTAAGTAAGCCCCATAACTTCCTTTTCGAAGTTAAAGAAGCCTAGCTCTACTCCAATTAACACTTTACTTATTTAGAGGTTTTATCTCTCTTTTCCCTCATTTTGTCCCGGTATGTATAACACCTTTTCAATACAAACGAAAATGGATCGGGTCGGCTGACCAACACCTAAACTTAAGTACCCAACAATAAGTCTACTTTTGTTCTCAAACCAAGGTACTACCTATAATCCAATTGGTCTATTCTTTCCTCTTTTGTTTTTTTTTGTATTTTGCACCTTAGTTACAAGGAAACCAACATATGTCTTTTTTTTTTCTTTGAGGATAAATCAGACATTTCAAGAGATGATCATCACGGTAATTTTATAGAAAATATTTTCAGTGCCTTAATTTAAAATATTTGTAAATAAAAATTACGTTTCTCTTACTCAAAAAATTATGTTTATCAAACTTCCATAAAATTATAAGAAAATTGATATACAAATAATAATCCTGATTCCTGACCGTTGACATCCTGGGAAGAGAGATCAGATATATGCTTTTACTGTTTTACTTTGTTGAATGAGAGAAAACAGGGTCTGGATCCTCTCCAATCATAAGGTAACAGTTTTAGGCTTTACAGAATCACTGTCAAATCTATACTGTATGTATCAGATCGTAAGATTCAAACATACCCAAATGAGGAACTTAGCTACTCAGACTATGCTGCAATCAGAACCATTGAATCTAAAACGGACAGTTCAGAACAGCTAAGATTACCCAATATACCAGTGATATTGGAGAGGAGCCGAAGCCAATGGGAATATCCAGGTCATACGATGAGTTAAACTCTGACAATATAAATTATACGCAAATTAGGCTAGCAGCGTTCAGATCTTTTTCACTCAGTCTCAGAGTGACCTGGATTCTTTGTTTCTTTTTTGCTCCACTAGGTAATGTTTGTTCTCTGCTTTGTGTTACCTGAAAACATGAGATACGGAAAAGGGGTTCATGACTTCATGGCACGGAAACAGTTGTGCTTCCATTTCATTCATTCAATTTAAGTCTCATCATTATCTAGCAACTTTTCTCTATCCCATCCAATCTAATCTAGATCTATGCTCAGAGAATATTTCTCATAGGGATATTGTCAGACAAATTTCATTTTCAAAGCCATGAACTTTGGAAATAGGAAAGAAACTTAACTAGGTAGTGCCGACTAGTGACTACTCTATATTGATTATATTATTTTGGAACTATATTTATACACGTGTAAATAATTGAGCTTTAAACAGATAGGCGATTTTGGTGACATCTTATATATAATTGGTTTTTCTATTATTAGCCTAGTTTACATTATGGATAAGATTTTATATTTATGTACGTGGAACATTGAAGATATATATAATCAGTTTTTAGTAAGTTTATCCAGGACGTTGCATTTGTTTATTCATGGAAGAAAAAAAATTGAATATTGATCTTTCATCCATGTGCATGTTTTGTATAGAATGATACAATTTCATAACTTGGGCAAACAAAAAGTTTCTTTTATTCTCTTTTTGGGGCTACTGACAACATTTATCAAAACTAGAACAAATTTGATTTTCCAAATGAATGGAAAGATATCTTTAAAATTTCTTCAAAAATAGCAAAAAAGAATCACCATGAATGTGCGTGGCTTCTGGAAAAGGCTGTCCTAAATGCAAAGTATATAAATTAACTATAATTTTGTGATCTGTTTCATGTTTTTGGAAAAAAAAAAAAAAATTCCCAGTAAAGGAATTAATAAATCTTAAAACTGTGAAATATCTTACTGGAAATAAGAAAAGAAAAACCTTTCTCAATAAGAAGTTTAAAAATGTAATTGTAAGCAAATGTTAATGTCAACTAGACAAGATACTTTGCTACTTTGGATTATATTCTCATATTATCACGATCAAAGCTAATAAAGCTAGAAAAAACAAACATAAAAAGAAAACCAAGTATGCAATGAAAGCTTGATGGAATGAGGTTAAGGTATTAAGATTCTTTTTATACAAAGGGGACAAAAAACCCAAGGCGCCTACCATAAAGCCATCTCTTTACTTTTCCTTCAAATTGAACTTATCTCCCCTCCAACTCACACATGTGCAGAAACAATTATGGCACTCTTTAACTTAAACTCAATTTCCAACCCATAAAGTGCTCACCATTTTTTAACATACACACCATAAAGCTTGAAAGGGAACTTTCATCTTTGCGTATATCTTTTCCAATTACTCTCCAAATTGGTAAGAGATTTGAACACCCAAAAAGCTGGAACCCTTTAATTTGGGTCCAATTAGTACAGTAAATGCATGCAGCTTCTGCATTGCTATTTATATCTGTCAAATATATTATAAAAGAACGCCTCGCTTCTAATATCTCTTGTCTGTTATATTAGCTAGTTTTTTATATATTACTTTTCTTGCTCAGGAGCGTACCGAGTTCTAGTCTTAGTACCAAGTACTAACAGAGAATATTCTGACTTATTTTTTTATAGGAACAATTAGTTACACACATTTGAATTCAAAATAAAATAACCAACTGAAAATTGAAATGAAATAGAGTCTTCATCTAACTTTGTCAATTTCAATTAAGCTATTGTATATCACAATTCCAGAACCAGAAGCATATATATATAGCAGAGTTTTTATGACTGCTCTATTTCATATATATATATAAAAAAAAAGATATTTGTCTATGAATATGACAGCGATGAAGTGCTAGTATGAAACCTTAGAAATGATTGAACATTATTTAAATAAACTGTTATTTAACAAAAGAGTCAATGCAATTAGTGCATCAAGATCAGAAAGTGGTGATATATGTTGCTGTCTTAAGTGCTAATCCGAATGTCTACTAGTAATGAATTTGTCACTTATAAAAAAACTTACATCATGACAGAGTTTAATATTTGAACAATTTATTAAAGATTGTTTACTTTTTGTTTGAATTTTGAAATAAGCACCCAATTAACTCCGATATTCTTTAATTGGATGCCTCTTGCATGTGAGTCCCCTCACAATCCATGCTGAACTTGCGATTCATTTAAGATTGTTTAGTTGGAAAATAGATCTCCAATTAGGTGGAGAATTGAAAAAATGTATAATGATTTCAAGAGGTACCACGCTCTCAAATTGAAACAAATTCCCAAAAAATTGACCGGATTTGAAAACGAAACCAGCCGGCCACAATCCATTAGTTACTATTTGCAAGGTTTGTTACAGTGAAATAAAAGGAACAGAAAAATAAGCAAAAAATCATGCACTGATAAAGATTCTCAACAGATTGTCAGAGGTCCCAGAGCCACCACTAAGCAGCAGATAACAAACTCAGGGGTAATATGGTAAAATCACCTTTCTTCTGTAGCAATATAAAACAAAAACATCCATCCAACAACACACAACTATATACTGCGACTATCAACTAGGCATACCCTCTCTCCATCCCCTTTTCACTATGGAAGAACAAGGCAGCAGAGAGGAACTCCGGTTACTTCTTCCTGCTCCAGTAACTCAACCTACATGCAACTCGCCTCAACCAAACCGTAACTCAGACCTAAACTTAGATTTAGGTCTGTCTATGAGCATAGGTCCCGGGCAACCGCCATCACCGCCACCGCCTCCAAATGGAAGCCAAAAATCAAATATCAGTAATGGCAATAGTAACAGTAGTAGTAATAGCAGTAATAACAATGAGGTGATTCAAGGGATGCAAGAGCTGAAACAGCAAACAGCTGAGCAAGTGCGTTTGGCAGCAGCTGAGAGGGCGTATGCTGAACGTGTCAGGTACTAAGAATTAACTGATTTTTCTACCAGCATTTTTCAGATAAACTGTCATTATCATTCTCTTCCTTTCATTTGTTTTTATTTTATTATGTGTAGTTTTGTCTAGACTATAAGCAACACAGAGTACCATTTGATATATAAGTTCGATTTATCCTTTATTCTAACTAATAATGGATTTGATTTCTACTTGACCTACACAATTTAATATGTTAGTCGGTCATTAATTAATGTTTGTTCTGGTATAAAACGGAACAGAACATCTCGATTAAGCCCCATTTTAGCTGAAAAGGTACTGGATAAGCTCTACCAAGGAATAAATCAAATCATGATGAATATATAAATAATAGCAATAATAAGGATAAAGATAACAGTAGCAGTAATAACAATAATTACAATAAAAACAAATAGAAGAATGATAATAGATAATTATTATGACAATGATGATTGATGGTGACATAGATGGTGATAGAAATTAGAAACAATAACAAACAAAGTACAATAATAACAACTAGCTTGTTGTTTAACTTCATTCCTGCAAATGATTTCATGCAAAGTCCAGAATCCAGATACTCATAAAGAGAAATTATATAAAATTTATTTTTCACATCTGGTCTTTTGGATTTATATTAAACAGGGAGATGGCGAGACGGGAGCTGGAGATTGCAGAGAGGGAGTTTGCAAGGGCCCGACTGATCTGGGAACGGGCCCGTGCAGATGTACAGAGAGTAGAAAGAATGAAAGAGATGAGTGCTTCGAGAAGGATAAATACTGCTTCTCTTGAGATCACTTGTCATGCTTGTATGCAGAGGTTCTGTCAGTAAATTCAAGGTTTTTGGTGTTTTTATTTGATCTGGTTATTTTTGTCATAATGCAAATATAGATGTTAAGTTGAACGTGGTACTGGTTCCTGCATGTTCTATCTGCTTTTGGTTTTGTCCATGAATTCTAAAAGAATGTAGATGCAGCATTACAATGGCATGATAATTGACTTAGAAACCAAGTATGCATCTTGCACATATGCGATTAGAACATGATTGCAAAATAGTTGAAAGGAGGAGCCTTGAATGATAATCCACTTAATTTTGCATTTTTTTTTTTAATTAGCAGTTAAGCGGTTAAACTTGACGAATATTAGTTATGACATTAATTTCGTTTTCCTTTAAATTTAAAGAACATAAAGTTCTTGTGAAAGATTTCAGAATTTGAACACCATGACTTTGGTTTTCCACCATGACAATTTCAGATCAGTTGACAATAAAGCAGAGCATAAATGATAAGTGAGGTTCAGATAGGATAAAAGTTCCATAAATGCATGATACTGTTCAGATGTCCTCACTGCCTCACTGGTAGTCATGATTCAATATATATACATAAATAATACTTTGTTTCTTTTTTGGAGAAACAACTGGGAAATATATTAAAAACAGCATGGCGATATTGACGAGTAGAATTGTTTGTGAGAGACGGTATAAAGAGTCCTTGCATGTATGATTGCATCGTACGCCAATTTAAAGCATTTTCTGGTACAATATTAAAGCCTCTCCATGTGTAAACTTTAGTTAATCCTGTCTTCTCATCAACTCCTCTTTTAAGTTCTAACTCACCACGTGTTATGTACTACAGTCTACAGGAGTAACTTTAACTTGAATCTTTTTTCCTTTTTTTTCTTTGTGTCTTTTTTGTTGATAAAAATAGCATCAATTGCTGCGTCAGAGCTAGTGCCTAGTGCCTAGTAGTGAATTGAGTTGTATCTTAATCGTAAAGGGGCTGTTATAATAATATTAGCTTCATAAAAACAATATATTTTCAAATCGATATAAGAACAAAACTACACTACATGTAAAGAAACTGTAACGTTCTTCATTAGAACAAATAAACTGAAGTTAAATCAAAAAACCAACAGTTTCTTAAAACATTATAAAACTTGAAACAGTATTTACGACCGAATCAAATCAAAATTAGCTAAATGCCATCCTAATTCATATATTGAAAGTACGCCATGTAGTAAACCAAAAAAGAAAAGAAGCTGTGCATATATGCACTATACATGAACGTCTGGAGTTACCAAGTTTTGGAAACACTGAAATATATACTGAATCAAAATTTAGTTTTTTTTTTTTTTTTTTGGATTTTCACGATATATATTGAAAGAAATTGTAATTATATATGTTAGAAGAAATGAAGTACTTCTAATGAAGCAACCCAAATTAAAGGTGTGAAATTTGTATTGTGCAGCCACTACTAAGTTTTTCAAAAAAAAAAAAGAAAAAAAAGAAATTTGTATTGTGCAGTACTGCCCACATTTGGATGTCTTGTATGGAAAAATATATACTACATTTCTTCATGTCTATTAGAAATCCAGGTGCACATCTGGTAAGGACCACACCTTCATCTGTGGATTATATGCTGTCACTGGACGGTGCAGTTATGGTTGAGACAGATCAATTGGTACAGTCAGCGGTACGACAATGTTGAGTTTGCCTTTGTTTGGTCCTCATTATTTTTTTGAAGTAGTAGGTTTTGCTAACTAAATTTCATTAAAACAATAAAAAGAGATTTCGATAGAGATAGAGAAGGAAAAAAAAACAATATTAATTCATGGTTTTTTCAAGTTTGATCCTGATCATTAATTTTTCGTTAATTGTTTCTTTGTTTTGATCATCTGTTATGATCCCTTTTTCTATGGTTTCACATTTTTAGCTTCATTGTATCGATCGCAATTCGCACCGGTAAACCTCGTATTTTCACTTGCTTAATTTTCTCTTATAATCATTCCTTTTTTTTCAGTTGTTCTCTTATACTTATTAATTTACTGATCTGTTCTAACTTAAAACAAAATTAAGTATGTAAAATTAAGTAACAACTGGTAATCCTATATAGTGCTTCACCAAATGTACAGGAGTTAATTGTTTTTTTTTATTGGTTGACGGATAACCGCCAACAAATATATTGATTAAAAAAGTTTAATTATAAAAATGTCCTAATTATCAGTATGGGTGTTAATGGCACCCTTTTATCCGTTTATCCGACACGTACCGTATCCGATAAGATGGGTACGGGTAAGATTTTTTTTTTGTAAACTTATCAGGTACGGGTACGGATAAAAGCAATTTCGTACCCGTTACCCAATCGGGTAATTATAAAAAAAATTATATATATTATATAGAGTAGAACTAAGGTGTTCTTAAGCTCACCAAGTCCCTTTGTGAGCTTAACTCAAAAACCTATCGGATTGACTTCAAACAACACATCCAAACCATTGAAACCGTTCTACTTCACGAGTGATGCATTTACATGTCAAATTTATAATTTTTCGAACTATTTTAGTATAACGTCAAACGGTAAAAAAATGTTGAAAAATGAACTTATAAATTATCTTTTTTTTACCGCTTGAGTTCATACTAAATTAGTTTAAAAATTTAAAAATTTGACGTGTAAATGCATCACTCACGAAGTAGATCGGTTTCAACGGTTTGGATGCGTCGTTTGAAGTCAATCTGATAGGTTTTTGAGTTAAGCTCACAAAGAGGCTTGGTGAGCTTAAGAACACCTTAGCTCTACTCATATTATATATATTAATAAGTATTGAAAGAGTACTTTAATTGGTTTACTTGCACTTAGTATGATCAAAATTTTTTTTTTCAATAAAGTACTATACATGTGTGAAATGAATATATATGTTTTAATGTATTATTTAATAAATAATAAAAATAATTATTATATTAGTATTACCTGTTATTTACCCACTACCGTTTCGTTATCCGACAATCATAACAGATAATGGTAGAGTACGAGTAAGATAATTTGTAGCGGGTAAAGGTAGAGTACAGATAAAGACAATTTGTAATTGGTATGGATATGAAAATGTTTCCACCCGACCCTTTCCGTACCCGTTGACACCCCTAATTACCAGCCCTAATTACAGGCTCTTCCTCAATTTACTATACAACTATTCCTCACATCATTCTTTAAACAAAACTGATCCATTGGAAAATCTCAAAACCCGAGCCGTTTATCAAGCAATGCATCACTCTTTGCTTGTTAGAAAACACTCTTATGTTCCTCTCTAGCCACAGGGCTCAAGCACCCGCAGCTTATATTACATTCCACCGTACCTTGTCTTGCAGGGGTGAAGTATAGAGTTAGATTGAACATGCATGATTAAATTTAAATAAAACCTGTTCGTATAATAAATTAATTGCTGTACCTTTTATAGTGATGACTGATGAATGATGATGCAATCCAGTACATTTAAACAAAGAAGTACGCAAGGAACAAATGAATACTAGGTTATTTTTGGCGCCCCGAAGAATATACGTTAATTCTTAAAATAAAAAAATTATAGGAAGTTTCAAAAATCTTGAATGCAAATCAATATCTTTTTGAATAATTAAAGATATATATAATGATAAATAATACAATTAACTGCACAATAACTCATCATGACAGAGAAATACAAAAATCATATTGTTTTAAAAGTTATATTATATCTTAGATACATCAATTACATTTTTTTAGATAATACAATAGTCATCTCATCAAAATATAAAAAGAAAAAATTGAATCGGACAGTTAAAAAAAAAGGGTAAATTTCGCTGGAGGTCACTAAACTTTGTCATTTGTCACGAATTGGTCAAGTTTGATTTGTCTCTTTCTAGTCACTCAACTTTGATTTGTCTTTTTCTAGTCACTCAACTTTAATTTGTCTCTTTCTAGTCACTCAACTTTGTCATTTATTCCAATCAAGACACTATATATTTTTCCATTCAAAATCTTAACGCATTTATTCCAATCAAGACACTATATATTTTTCTGTTCAAAATCTTAACGGAATATTCTCATTCCGTCCAAAATATTTAACGGAATATACTCATTCTGTGCAAAATACTAACAAAATGAGCATATTCCGTTAAAATTTTGGTCGGAAAAGTATAAAATGACTTAATTGGGACAAATAACAAAGTTGAGTGACTAGAAATGAACAAATCAAACTTGAGTGACCAATTCGTGACAAATGACAAAATTTAGTGACCTCCAGCGAAATTTACCCTAAAAAAAGTATTAATAAGCCCTTTCAGATTCTTGCGTTTCTGCTTGCAGCATCAGCGTCTACTCTTATTAGAAAGAAAGATTCTTATTTAAAGGCCAGAATATAATGTGCACCATGCCACCATCAGATAGGACTCATTAAGCTGACTCCGCTCCCGAATCCGAATCCGTACCTGACTCACGCACGCAAATTGAAACGGACGGTTCAGATTAACTAAAAACAGTGCCTATTCGGGTATGGCGCAGGGAGCCAGTATTAGTTGTGCTTTGAGATTCGTGCCAAGTTAAAAGAATGATCCTGGGCCGTCCGTTTCCAATTTGCTTGAGTCAGGTACCTGGGGTGATCTGAATTCCTCCGGTCCCACTATAGTCCCGAATTCACATCACCCTCGGTACCGTAATAGAGAATCTTTTACAATTACTTGATTTGGACCGTTCTTTTTAACTTGGCACGAATCTCAAAGCCCAATAATACTGCCCCGTCTGTCAGTCTGAATTCCAAACCGGCTGGGAGTTAATCTCAAACCATAAAGTGAAGGGAATCTTTTACGGTACCGGGGAGGATATGGATCCCTATAGTCCCAGGGTTGTTCCCACTTCCCACAATAAAAAGATATGCGGCCTGTTGCACCCGAAGCGAGTCGAAATACATTTTGACTATTATCCCATCAGAAGGCCCAAAACCATGTTCAGCCTTTGTTCAAATACCATCCAACTTCAACGGCCCAAAAGAAAACGGATCGATGCATCTCTTTCTGGATAGCACGCATGATACAGGTGTGGACACGACACGTATCACACCGCGATTTTGGTTAGCAGTCCAAAATTGAATATCTATGATTGCACGATTGGGGTAAGTGGTAGAGTTGGGTAAATTTGTGCTAATTTCATTGATTGGACATAATTGAGGTTTCTCGGGGGCCTTAATTGGCCATTTGTTGGAGCTGATACCTACTTGTAGTTTGCCTGTGTGTGTCAGTAATAAAATTTGATCTTTAGTACTGTTACCATTTTGAAGAAAGTTACTAACTTCTTTTTTTGTTTCAGGAAAATGGTCTTCTAAGCCGCTGATAAAGTGCATCTGTTATATATCTGTTATATGCAGTGGCGGAGTCAGATTTTCAGACTATAGGAGTCAAACGTGAATATAAATCAAGCATATAAAAATTTTATACTACGAATAGAAATTAATTTCACACTATCCATAATATTTTAGTTTAATAATATTAAAATAAGATATAAATACAAAAAAAATTGAAAATAAATAAGAGTCAATTGACCCCATTTTTTTAGATTCGCCTCTGGTTATATATATATATATTTTTTTTTAAAAAAAGGCTCACGCCCGTTTCATATATTTGAAACCGGTAACTTACAAGATCTTCCTAAAGAGTAGCTAGACATATCAATCCATCGTATCAGATAATACCCCTAACACATATCTAAAAGCACCGAAATAATCCAACACAGGTGCAACCACATAAAGGTGCACATAGGCACAGAAAAAGTATGGATAAAACACACTCGAACAAAGCCAACTGAATCATTCAGAAGACTAATACCAAAATGAGTGTGATAAACGTAGAGCATACGAGCACTATTCAGCATCGTCTCCAGTGACCCAATCCAACAGCAAAGCATCAGCTGGTTCCACTACTTGAAGAGGAATCGCATCAAGCTCTGTAGGCAGCCACTCTTTGACTGCATCCTGGATGTCATGCTTGACAGTATCTGACCAGTAAGAAATAAGAGACAAAATTTGTAAGATAATGTTTCTAACAGTATAGAGTCGAATATTATTAAAACACAAGTCGTTGCGATGTTTCCAAATGCTCCAAATAACTGCACAAACGACAATAAAAAAAGCAAGTTTTTGGGTATGGGTCAAAGTAAAAGAAAAATTGATAACATCTGTAATAGAAAACCAATTTGAAGAATGATTAGTGCATGCTCCCATCCATCTCCAGACCTGTTGGGCATAAAAACACTTAAAGAATAAATGGTTAGAACTTTCAACACAAGTACAAAACTGGCAGGTAAGATCACCAGTCCAGCCTCGTTTTTGGAGGTTTTTCTTTGTCAGAATTCTGTGCTTAGTAACTAACCACATAAAAACCTTAATTTTTGAAAGAATTGACAACTTCCACCAAATCATGGAGTACTGAGGCTTAATACCTCTAAAGTTGAGAAAAGAGTACAAGAACCGAACTGTAAAAATACCATTAACATCCCAGCACCATGAGATGTTATCTCGCCTCTGGTTACATGTGCTGTTTTTTTTATTACTGCCACCTGATGTTGACCCCTGTTAGTGTACTTAAACATGTATTTCCTAACTTAGATGCCACCTGGGCCTAGATTGCTGGATCCGTTCTCAACAAATCCATACTCTTCGAGCAACGTGTCCTCTAGCATGAATTTCTCAGAATTGTTTGAAGGCAATTTGGATTGGATTTTTTATACATCCTCTAGCAACGTGTCCTTTGAGCACACCCTGCTTGCGACACGTGGAATTAAGTAGTTGCAACGTACATAGCCCTTTACTTACACCCCCACCTTTATACTCTCAAGCAATAGCATCTCGAAACATCCGGAAAACACAACATTTGTTCGGTTTCACTGAGAATTGGAAAAGAGAAACAGAAAAAAAAAATGTCAGGAGTCTCGCTGGCAGTGGCTCCAAATTCGCATCGTGATCGGAAACCTGGGGAGAGCACAGGACAAGACACACCGAGAAGCAAACAACCACAACAACCGATAATGGGCAGCGTGATGGGCTCTTTACGTGTGATTGAGCTGCAACTCGTGGCCTTCATCATGGTGTTCTCAGCCAGCGGCTTGGTGCCGCTTGTAGACCTGGTCTACCCCGCAGTTGCAACAGTATACTGCACATTCCTCTCCCGTTTCGCATTCCCATCCATCGGATCTTCATCGGATAGGGATCTGTTTCAGGGTGGCAATGCATTCAGGATCTACGCTGCGGTGGGGTCCACTGTGGGGTTGTTCCTGCCTTTGGCATATGTTTTGGGGGGGTTTGCAAGAGGGGATGAGCATGCGATTAAGTCGGCCACACCACACCTGTTTTTGCTGTCTTGCCAGATTTTGACCGAGAATGTTGTAAGTGGGCTCGGTGTGTTCTCGCCACCAGTGCGAGCACTGGTGCCATTGTTGTATACGGTTCGAAGGATATTTGTGATTGTGGATTGGATCTATGATGTGTGGGCCCACAGAGATCTTTCTCAGAATGTAGCAGTGCAGGTATGTTCTCTTTGAGCATGATTGTTTTAGAGTTGTATAGTTACTTGACTATTGTTTTTTTTATTTACTTAGTTCTTATCTTAAGATTTTGTTTGTAAACTGAGCCAAAGATTCTGAATTTCTGGTCCACACTTTAATTTACTGGTTAGTTTTAAATAACATGTCATACTTTCTAATGTGTAATTTCGTCCTAGTCCAATAACTGCCTTAGTTAGGATTTAAGGGGAACTTTCCTAAAAGTGATTTTGCTTAAATAGCCTACAATCCTCCCTCTTATTTGCATGTAAACCATGGTCTGATTTTGATGAAACTGCTTCCAGATTCCATGTAATTATGAGGTTATCCAGTCCCCTTCTTCCAATTTCCATTTTAATCGGTTCTGATGCTTCCATGTTCTATTGAATTATTTGATGCCAGTTCACTGAAAATTAGTAGTTTATAACATTGAGATACAATGCAGGAAGCGGCGTGGGTTTGGTTCGGGAGAGTGTTGGCTGCCGCAAATCTAGTCTATTTCTCCATCAACCTCTTTGGTTTCTTGATCCCACAGTTCTTGCCGCGTGCATTCAGGAAGTACTTCAAAATGCAGGATGAAGTCCAGGCAAAGACGGCCGCGGACAAACGTGCGGGTGCCAACAGAGGCACATCGGGAGAAGCCAAGCAGGATTAGTGTAAAAATTATCAGATCATTATTTAGTCTCCTTTGTTTGATCTGTGTTTCAAGTTATAGCACTAGTTGAGTGCCAGTGAACGTTAGGATGGTTTAGGCAAGCTTTTCTGTTTTCTGGTTTATCTCCATGTATGTATGTATGTGCTTTGTTTCAGACTTGTACCTTTCTGTCTGAGTTTATTGTTTTTGTTTTACCTAGTAATGTTTCTGTTGAATTGTACGATCTCGGAATCTGAATGAAAAAAATTGACCTTTTATATGGATATAAACACAGATAATTTGCAAGGCACAAATTGACCTTTTATAAGTACACGGCTACGCAAGGCACAAATTGAAAAAGATAAAAGTTTGCCGTATAGTATTAACTGGTCGACACTTCGACTTGTGCACTTTGTTTTTGTATATAAGGACGAAAAGATATCAATTGCCGAAGTCCAAAAATTTGATTTCTTTTTTCTTTTTACCAGAATTTGTTCTGAGAAAATTAACGAAGATCTCTAGATGGAGTTTCGTTTGAACAACAGTTTCGACTTTCGACTCTTGACTGAAATGCAAATCCACATCGTAGTCGCCGTAATAAATCACCACAATTTACCACAATTTGAGGAGGTACCAATTTAGTGTGCATCAAAACAAAAACATTAAGCAACGGAAGCATCATCTCTGTAAGTTTCTTATCAATTTAATGCTCCTGCATGAATCTCCTATAAAGTTCAGCCAAAATCAGAACCTACAATCAGAGCCAACTATGGTCAGTCCAAGCCTAACCCGATTTCTGATCCTGTTCGCGCTGTTCAGCACGATAGTCATGGCTGATACAGAAAGCAAGCCTCAGGAGCCGCCCACCCCCTTCCAACAAATGGTCGACTGGCTCTTCGCAACCGTTCCGCTGGGCAATGATTCAGAGGAACTGAATTGGACTGTGCGTGCAAGAAATAATTCCGATACAAAACTTCCAGCGCCGAAAAACTTGACGGAGTTGATGCAGGAGTGTTGGATCTACTTCGGCCACCCGCAAACGATCCGGGACGTTAAGGGATTCTTTAAGTGGGGTTGCCAACCGTATCCAATCACATGCGACGTAAATCGTTATTCTTATATCTTTTTATTGTAGTTATATACTTTTTTGTTTCCTTATTTGGATCGAAGTATGTAAAAAAAGAATCTATGATTCAGAGAGAAAATAGAGTACACGATTCCTCAGCAAACCAAAGACATTCTGTTACAATTTGCAACAAGTTATGTATTTATAATAGTTGCATTCATAGTTGCTATATAGTAATCCTTCAACTCTCTATATCAGTTATTTAAACATCATTGGGGTTTTCTGACAGGGCATCAAGGCGCTGCCCAAGGAATGCATTACCAACATGTTTTCCTTGAACAAGAATGTCAGATCACCGCAAATTAAGGAGCTGTACAACCGGTGTACTATGAATTACCGGCCGATCGATGTGAAAACACACCGGTATGTCAGCTACTGCGAGGATCTGATTACGGTTTTGCAAGTAAGGATTGACCTACTAGCTTCCAAGGGGAAAGGCCGTCGTGGAGAAGGCGATGATGGTGGCAATGGAGATGTTTGATTAGATACAGCAGAAGCTGTCAGGAATGGGGATATTTGTAGATACAGATCAAATAATTTTTAGATTTCCATACACTGTACACTGTCATATAGTGTCATTGTCATACGATGGAATTGAACAAAAAGGAGATAATTTGGTTCTGCACTTCTGCTGTTACGCATATTGCTTCACATTACATGCGCAGTTTTAATACACATTCAATCGCGTGTTAGACTGTTAGATCTAAAATAAAATAGAAAAAAAAAAAACCTCAAAGGGTGAAATGGTGTTTTTTTTGTCTTAATAGCAATTTTTATATCTTTTGTTTAGGGGAAAATACGGAATAGGAAAGACTCAAGTGTGAAGTGTAAAAGATCTTGACCAACAAAAGAAAATTTTCGTCTCAGGCATGTACTTTATGAATTGATATTCTTAATGATTTGGTAGCCAAACTAGAAAATTTAAGAAGAGTTCGAAAATAGACAAATTACCCTGAAGTTAGTATAAAAGTACTAGTTTTAGAATGCGCTAAAATTCAATCAAAATTCTTAATTTCAATTTCATTTTTTTCATCATTTTTATTTCAAAATTCAATCTTCATTTTTAATTACCACTATCAAACCGTGGAAGAATGTGTGTGAAGTGTGAACCGTTCCATCGGAACCCCTCCGCCTGTCCTTTTCCAGGCGGTGCAGCATGAAACATATATAAATGCTTTTAGAGTAGTAATTCAAGCATCTATTATTTTATTTTTATTTCTGGTACTTTGGATGATACAACTTAAATACACTAACACAGTATAAAAGATTATAAATGTACTGTTCATCATTTAGATATAATATATACTAACTTCAACCTTTTAAATTCTCAATTATAAAAATTCTGAAAGTAAAAGTCTCATATAACAAGATAAATAGTTTAGATTAGGGTTCTAAATAGTGCGCTATAGCAGCGCTATGGCGTCGCTGTAGTTTTTTTGGACCATAAAAGCTATGACGCTATTGGCGCTATAACACGCTATAGCGGTGCAATATAGCAATAGCGTCATTTTTGTAGCTGTTTCGCTATGACGCGATAAACGCTATTCAAACCTTTGATTTAGATGCAATCTACATTATTTTCTTCTTAGATAAAAAGAAATTATCATCGTTGAACTTTGTTTTGATAAAAATCAATAACTTAAAACCAATATTAAGAAATTTCCGCACCAGTATGTTTTTGTAAGCTCTCGATCTCGATGTCAATTAAAATAAGTGAAATATTGTAAGTTTTAATGTGTGCATAAAAAAAAAGATAAAAATCATATGGAACAATTTTAATTTAATATTTGAAATTAAAATATTAAAATAATTAAATCCTCTTGATAATAACATGATACATAAATAGTTACGGGAATTAAATTACTAATTAGCAATGGTGTGGGATGGCTTGACTCACACAGGTAATTGTGAACAAGCCCGAACTTTGGGCTCAATTACCCAAATTCGGATTTGGATCTGATCTAATAACTAGGACAAATTAATCCTCTTAATTAAGATCCGACAGTTCGTTTTGACCATCCTACTCCCATCACACGACACGGCTTATGGACTTGCAACAGAAAATCGCCAGAATTCCACTGTAATCAAGCGAAGAATTATAGAGAACTGGAAGCCTCTCATGTGACCGAGTAATTAATAAGGCGGGAATTCTCCCGCGCTCCAGCCTTCGTTCCATCTTCTCCCTAGCACTCTTTCGACGGGGCCAGCCATTAGAGATCTGAAGTTTGCTCCACTGGAGAGGGTTTATACTTCTCTGCTAGAAAATCTGTAAAATTAGCTCCAGAGTTACTCAGCTAGTTCTTTCCAACACCTCTCTCTATAAAATCTGACAAGAGGCGAATGGAGATCGTCCGATCCCAGAGGAGAAACGGGTCCGATGGTTCAGCCGGTGCCACATCTCTTCCTCTCTACAAATCGGCGCCTTCTCTTGAGGTGCGGTTGGAGGAATTTGAGCGTTGCGCAATCGATCGCCTTCGTGGTAAATTATCTCTTCGTAATACATTTGATTTTGTAGAAAATTGTATTCTATGTGCTCAAATCCAGTCAGATTTGGGAATGATATGCTAATCGGCAAAGTCACGGGGAACCTTTTGTTTTTATGTCACGTATGTCGAAGTTTTAACTACACTCACATAGATTCTTAAACTCTCTCTCCTTAACATTAACTTGGTCTATCTAAAAACTACAGAGAATGTAACCTTTCAACTCACCTTAAGTTTTGAGTTGCTAGTCTGCTTTGGTATAGTAACACAAATGAGGTTCTTATTTTGTGATAAATTTCCAATTAATTCCACAATGGACTCCAAATATACAGAAAATCTTGTCTGCTAAAAACTATAATAGCATCTTAATGAAAATGCTAATTTCCTATTCAAGGGGGGATTTGGAATGCTCATAATTGGGAAGTTGGTGGAATTTATGTTTTACCTTCACATGAATGTGTGCTATTCGAGACCCAAGACCTTAAAACAGAGCTAACTAAGCAGTTATTTTCATGTAGTTCTCAAAGCAATTTCAGATGGTCTCTCCCGTGGAAAGAAACCTGAAGAGATGGACAATTTGGTAACTGTCTTTATAAGATTATAATTTTTCGCTTGGTATTTTCAAATTATATTAGTGTTTTTTGGGAATGAAGGGTACCAACAACTGAAGTTTGTGCCATTGTTGCATCTATTTTGTTAATTTTTTTGGCCTCGTTTTGATGATATCTCAATTAGCCTGAATTATGCATTTACAAGTAATAGAGATGGAGGGAAATAAGTAGTAAGTTGGAGATTGAATTCCTTTTACTTAACTATCTATCACATTTTTTTTTTGAAGGTCGGTGAACTATGGAGAGCAAACATGAAACATCAAGATGTGGATGAAACATTAAGAAAAGACATAATTTCTCACTTTGCACTTCGCCTCGTGTACTGTAGAGAGTATGTTCTTGCTACTATAGTTAGATTTTTGGCCTGTCAATTAAAAATCCTGTGGATACCCCTGTAAACTAATCCTATTTTCATAAAGGTCTGCGGTATTCAACCTTTATTTATCTTTTTTATTCTACAGTGTGATCTTTTTTCATGCCTGGCATTGTATTTCTTTTTCTAAGGGTTGGCGCAATAATTTCCCTAGGGTCTGTAGGCAATTGACAAAAACAAAACTTCAATTCCAAAAAATGGATCTTATTGATAACACAATTCAAATTGAATTTAGGGAGGAGATGAGAAGGTGGTTTCTTTCAATGGAGACTGCACTCTTTCGGTACCGGTTTCGCCTCCAGAATGCAGAAGCACAGGTTAGTTCTTCATTTATTTCCCAGTACCTTTTAGCTAGCTAAAAATGTCTGTTCGGATTGGTGGGGCAGGGCGTATTTGATAGAAGCAGCCACACAGAGTGAGCTTCTTGTCCTGCATAATCAATATTCTTATGTTACTTGAGGCCAAAAATTTTAATGATAATTTTCATCCCACCATTGTTCTGCTGTAAGAACATGACGTATGGGAAGGAGGAAGGGATCTGCTTTGTACATGGTGGCAGAGTAATAGGAGAAGATCTTTTTTTTGCGGTTAATTTGAATAATATGAAAAGAAGGACTTTTCTTGGGGTTACTTTTTTGTTTGTTTATTATTCCTCTATAATAAGGACTCTTGTCTGTTTAGAATTCAAGTAGGATTCTTAGCTAAGAGCTCAAGCGGGCTCTTATTTCAAGTGCCTATGTTGGACGGTTGGACCAATTTCTACTGAACTCACTTTTGGTATTGTTGTGGACTTGGGGCAGTGAAAAACCTTTAGCCAACGTTTCACAGCACCTGTTTTGAAATGAAAATGCAAAATCAACATTTTAAAGGTTCGAATTTACTGTTGCAAAATTTCACCAAGGTATCAGCTTGGCAAGGTACATTTGACAAAATAATACAAAAAAGAGAATATGGACAATACTATTAGAAAACAGTAGATTTTGAAATTGATCTTTTTGTTTGTTTTACACAAATCAATTATGAATGAAAACAGTAGATTTTGAAATTGTTTTCTTTGTTTGTTTTACACAGAAATCAATTATGAATGAGCTTCAGCTTCAGTACAACGTACTCAGCCATGCAGAATACGAGGTAACATTTCAAATAAACGTGACTTTGCATAGGACATAAACTACAATCAGCATTTTTCTCATTTGAACCTTGCTATGGTTTTCTTGAGAATAAAAAATAATTTGTTTAGATGGTCAACTGTTAACTTTGCAAAATTACAGGTGGAATTATCTCTGTGCTTAGCAAATACTGTTGCAGTTTGACACCATTTTTTTGTCTTATTTTATTTGAATCGTTTGGTTTGTGTTACATAATTGAGGCAGAAATGTTGCTGGTTTGGTTTAAATGGAGATTTGATGGAGGAAATTCTTCTAGAAAACTCTTTATTGCATGGTCAAGTTTAATTACTGGTTTGACTATTGTACCAGTCAGACTGATTACTAAGTAGCAATCAATATATCAGTTCTTTATTTTTACCCTAAATTTCAAATTAGAACTTCGGACCTGTTTATTATATTGGGATTGAATTTCTGTTATTTTTCTTGGAGTAGACTTTAAAAGATAAGTTAATCCAAGCTGCTCGATCTGTTAACTCCACTTCAAATCGTATGCCCTCTCTCTCTCTCTCTCTCTATCCCCTCCCTCTGTGTGTGTGTGTGTGTGGGCACGCACTGCCGAGCATGTGATATCAGTCTCTACTGTACTTAACATATCCATCGCCTGTACCAAATCTTTCAACCTGATGTTCTTTTCACCCTATAATGCACACTGTCACTGGATCTGAGGGGTGCAAATCCAACAATATAACCTAAAAATATCATTACCCAAAATTAATAACAAAATGGACCTTACTGAAACAATGTCATGCTTTATTCTATTACGTTACCATTTGTTCAGAAAATTGCCAAACTGCTTCTATTCCCGTTTTTGCTATCTAGTTTGGGAGTTTTCAAAGAACTACAGGAGGGATGTAATTAATATATTCTCATGTTTGAGGGAGTTGCATAGTGTCTTGTTTGCATAAATGATATTTGACGTCTTTAGGGCAAATACAAAATATTCCTATTTATATTACTTCATTATGTTGGGTGAATTACATCTAATTTTTGGTGTTTTTGCTTTGCAGCTGAAACTGTCTTTTACAAGGTATGCTAGTCATTATTCTGTTCTATTTTTCTTCTATTTCTCATCCTTTTATAGATGACACCAGTAAGGGCTAGTTCCTATATCCGCTCCTTTAGTTCAATTGGCTGGTTCTTGCCGGAAAATGTTTATTTTCCAGTACCTAACCTGACAGGCACCAGGTTCTTGTGAAAGACTACGAAAACTATGATAGGCTGTAAATCCCTGAAATGAATGAAACTAAATCAATAAAGAGGAACACAGAGCATGCTACTGGTATGGTAAAGCTGGTTCAGTACTAATTGTCTTCATTTAAAAAAGGTTCCTTTTGAAGATGTACCAGATCTCGTTGCCAGTCGAAGGGTTTTTCTTCTCAAGGGTTTTGCTTTTGTCCCAAGAAATCAGGTATTTCTTCTGCACCTCCTTTTTTTTTAACTTCTAATTCTCCTTCACACTTATGAATATGAAAAACACTCTTATTTCTAAGATGAAATTGCTGTAGACTCACTGACCAACTTGCACAAGGCAGACGTCAAACATGCACAACAATAGGAACACACAACTGCCAAACAAAGTCAACAAATGTCCCATGCATGACATACAATGATATTGTACAATCAGACATACCAAATACGAAAACAACAAAAAATATGCACACATACTTACATATGAATAACATGGTTGTATTAATTTTCTTTGGTAGGTGGTGTCGCTTGTTTGCACAATATTTCGAAGCAACATTTCAAAGGCCCTTGCTCTAACCAATAGGTAATGCAACACCATCACAAGTGAAATGCTCCTTACCACATGTAAAGTCAAAAATATTATTGTACTGTACTGGCTTTTACTTGTACCCAATTGATGAAAGCAGTGTGTGAGAAAAGCTAAATGTTGTCTGTACACGGAGCAGTAGCTGTCAGTTTTGATACAGTGCATACCTTTTAATGGACTTTGTTTCTCCATTTGTTTCAGAAAATGGAGGGCTACTATACATGACCAGGAAAAAGATAGGCTAGCCCCCGTAAGTATTCTTTTACCCCCTGCTAATTTTGCTTCTATATGAAATACATTCTTTTATATTCAATTCCTTTACTGTTATACTAATGTTTGGGTTTAGCCATTTTTTATCCTAATATTTCTTTCCCTTTTCTAGATTGTAGAGGCATTAGGGAACAGCTATTTGGGTCCTGACTACTCACAGGTAACTTGTTAAGAATAACAATGCTAGTGATGCTTTGTTTAATGATGAGAAAGTTTTATGTGGGCCCCTATGGCACCCCAAATATCATTTTCCCTTGGAAAGCATGATATTACCATTTTTAGGTGGATACAAGGTTTTATTATTGGTTCAAGAAATTGCTCTTTAATAATTTAACTTGATAAGAAATTGATATTAATTCTTTTTTTATTTACAGCCAAGAGATTGTGCTGAAATATCTCTGAAGGATATAAATCAGCTAGCCAGTAGTTCTTTTCCACTTTGTATGCGCCATCTCTTTGGAAAGGTAATCAGTTGTTTTAACATTTAGGTATACCAAATTCTAATCCATGTAATAGCCTGTATGGGTATCTTGGATTTGCCGCCTTTTTAAGCTTTTCTGTTTCTTGATCTTTGGCTGCTTAATTGCACAAGTGAGGACAGATTGAAGTTTGATCTAGTCAGGATTGAACAATTGACATTAGTTGAGGCAGAAATGGATTGACTCGATGTTTAGTCGAAGCACAATTTGAGCTTATAAGAAAAAATGTGAAGCCAAGGATCAAAAGAGGCAAAATTGGATTAAATTTTGATGACAGAACTAAGTACCATTGTATGGGCTTTCAGCTCAGCTGCTGACAGCTCCAATACATAGATATTTCTAGTCCCTTGAATGTACTTTTTTACTGAGCATTTGTTCTTTTTGTTGGGCTATTTGTTTTGTTTCTGTAGCTTAAAGAACATCATCATCTAAAGCATGGAGGAAGAATGCAACTTGGCCTTTTCCTCAAGGTACTTTAAATATGACCTTGCGCAGTCTTATTTGTCGTATGGGAAGGAAACAACCATAGCAGCACATATCTGTTTACAGAAAATTTGGCCATTATCTATAGTATTTGCCTCGTCATGCACGAGGCGCTGCTTGAACTCCAGATTCTGCTCTTTTGTACATGTTTTACTCAAATTCTTTTTTAATTTTAATCTTATCTAGGGTGTTGGATTAAAATTAGAAGATGCTCTTGCATTTTGGAGGGCTGAGTTTTCTCAAAAGGTACTTGACAAAATAAACTTATAATTTGGTTATTGCGGTTTAATTGTATAATTGAATCTTTATTGAGGCTCAAATATGCAATAGACAATCCATTGTCGAGTTATAAACTGATGTTTAACTGGAGCCAAGTGTTGGTGAGATTTTTAATTGACATTCAGTTTTGCTATTGGTTTTTCTTTTGTGATAATTCCTTTGTTGCTTAGGTTGGGGCTGAGCGATTTGATAAGGAATATGCATATAGCATTCGACACAATTACGGCAAAGAAGGAAAGAGAACGGTACCATTCATTCTCTAAGAATCGTATCTACTTTTTAAATGAAGAATGTCATGGTTGCTCCTAAAAATTCTTGTGACATCATTTATCCTCTTGTAAAGCCGGTTATATTGAACATACTACAGAAAACATATAAAATATCACAGAAGTCCCCATTTCCCTAAAATAACCAAACTACACCTTGGTTCTCTCCTCATGTTGAAAAAACAAAGCCCATTTTGATAAAATGAAAGAGGGTTTCTGGATAAATATATTATTTTTTTATGAGTTGGATGATATTCTTTACTTTACAGGGAAATATGATATTCTAACATTCTTAGGATACCTTTATACTGCACTCCTTGTACTCTATGGCTCTCTTTATTGTATTTTTCTATGATTTGAATAATAAATTTTATTTTAATTTTACATAAATCTAAAATAGGATTACACGCCATACTCGTGCCAAAAGATTATTATGTCGACACCTTCAACTGGAGATCACCATGGCTGCCCCTTCCGCCATTTCAGGTACTTTTTTCCTGATGTACCTTCCAAAATCCATTAATTATTGCACACCCTTGTAAAAGGGTAATATGACACTCCATATAATATTGCAAAAGCTGTGAGATGCTGAGCAATGTGTATTCCTTTTTCATATGTATGGGGGAAATATTGGGCTTTACACCTTACCCTTCCAAAAAATATTCACTTTTTGCTATCTGCCAAAGGTTGAACTGATTCTGTCTTTCTCTTTGTAGTGAGGAAAATTTAAGAGCAGCTCTAAATAAAATGGGAGTAGGGGGGCGGGCAATGGACGACATAATGGATAAAGTTCGGAATAGGCACTATCAGGTATCCCATTGAATCAAGATTTTCAGACATGCTAGTTTAATATTTTGGGGCAATTTCATGTGTGCTCATGTAGAATATAACAAATATTACATATGCCCTTGCAAAATTACAAAAATGTCATGGAGACTTGACAACACGAGGTAAATACATGCCTCTCCAGTTTCTCTAAAAACTGATAGGCAACCCCATTTCTCTAGATGGAGATAAAGGAAAAGGGTATCTGGGCACTTCTAAATAATATTTGTGAGGGAGTTTAGGTGATGTTACCTATACTTCAGAGGAACAACATGAACCAGAGGCTGTTTCGTGTATTTTAGATTTTTGGGAATGATGCATATTTTTTTGAGGTTCAATAGGGACACAAGATTTTCTTTGGCTCATTTAATTTGTTAAATTTTCTGAAAATGCTACAGCTAGCTTGCACCTTGACTTTTGAAGCAACACATGCTGCCTCATGCGAAACTGGTATCAACCATCCAAATCAATACTTTGTCGAGAGCAGAAAAATTTTCCAGAGCAAGGTAAACTTCACTCTTTTGTCGAAAAAAAATGCATTCGTTCTGTTGTGTACTTCAATTCTAAAGTTGTTGCTTGGCATGAGACAATTTGTACCAGCAATTTCAGTTTTTTTGTTTATTCTTTGGGTGAAGATACTTGTTAGAATGCTAATCACCATTGTTTAGTGAAGCATAGGTATCCGGACAAAAGTTCTCATTGATCAATGGGGGTGCTATGTTTTATACTGCTTTACAAAAGTACCTGTCCTTAAACAAAGCCAAAATAGTGTTAAAGACGGTATATTAATTTTTTAATTATTTGACCTGCAGAACCAACAGAGCCAGCCGGCAGTATAAATGTCTTCTTAAAAGATTGTGAAAATATGTATATCAGGTTATTATTTTTGCAATTTGATTTCTGAACATTTGATCTTCGGTGTGATTTCTTTCTACATACTACTATTGACAATGATAAAAGTTGTCTGATACAGGTGCTTTTTTATGTCGAAATGGCCATATTGCTCTTCTAGCAATGCATTGTATATTATCAATATATGTTGTGTTAGATTAATGATGACCTTGTCAGTTCAAAGAAATCTCCAAATTCTACATCATGACTATTGATGTACGAAATTTAAGTGCCAATCATGTTCTATTCTTCTAGATTTCTGTCATAGTTGTGAGTTTACTTTTAATAATTAATGATTTTGTGGTAAAAAAATTATGGCAATGCATTTTATGATTTCTTTTCTAAAATCCAGCTCAACATTAAATTTTTTTTAAATATTAATAAACAATAATAAACATCAACATTTTAGGTTCTGGTACTGGTACTAACCAGAACCAATAGCAGCGCCAGTATTGGTTCTGGTACATAGCAGAACTGGCAGCAGCACCAGTAGTGGTACTGATATGTGCCATCACCAGTAGTAAAAGCTCAGTTTTTTTCTTGCTTACTCTAGCTTGGAATTTAATTTTTTTAGAGTTTAAACAAATTAAGATAGTTACGACTTCCAATATAGTTATTTTGAATTTTAAACAAACACTGTCCATTTTTAAAAATAGTTATCAAGTTCTGAAGCATCCTGGTAGACTGATGGTGCATACGTTATAGGAGGATTTTTTTTTATCTCTTTGGAGTTGCAATGTGTTTTCACAAAATCTGTTGTTATCATAGAAAATTGAAGTACAACAATAATTGTCATTGGACTTATTTAAGAGTCAATCCAATATTTTAACCAATAGTTCACATTTTAGGCAAGTTTGATTAACAGTTATTGATACATGGTTAATACTGTGGGAGTTACTTGCACTTGTCCGTTTGAGTTTGGGTAAGTCTATATTTAAATAACTTGCGAGTTGATTTTAACAGCTTAAGATTGGATACTTTTTTTCATTAAGAGTTGATATATAAATACATATGGATTGCTATTAATTCTGTTTGTTCTTTTCACCTTTTAATTTCTTGCTAAACAAGTCAAATCATGTATGAGCGTGAACATCTCTAACAAAAATGAACAGGGACACTGTAATCAGTAAAAAGTACTACAAAAAAAAAAAGCAGAATGCTTTCCGTTAATTTTGGTCAGACTTCAACATGCATCGTAAAAAACCTAACTTCAGATAACACAACCAAACATATAGCGGTTACTGCAGGAATATTAGTATCAATCTTGCTTTTAGCTTGTGCAGTTACTGCAGTATAGCGGTAGAATACTTCAAACTACTGATGGCGCAACAGTTATCAAATGCTGCATTTGAGTATACAAGGAACAGGAACCCAACGACATTTTTACCATACAAGTTGCTATAGAGCATCTGAAATAACATTTTGTTAAGCAGGTCTAGAACAAGATATTAAGTCCAGAAATGAAAAAAAAAAAAAAAATACAAGTAGCGCTCGTAGCTGTTAAACCTTGTAAGCGGTCACCTCAATGTTGCCAAGGAGAACAGAGTAGCTCCGGTGTCCATTGGACGTACTTTTGGGTCCAGTGAGCTTCAAAACCGTCCGATCTGCTTCCAGATCTGTGTGCACAAAAATTGAAACATACTTGCACGAATGTTAAAACAGAGTTCACGTATCTTAAAGCGTATCAGACGGTGATTGAGCCCATCAAACCAACATAGGTCCGATGGGCATCAGACCTACTCTCAAGTCGCTGCCAAGAACAAAACAGAAGGTGGAAATGCTACCAGCAAAAACAGACAGTAAGACTTATAATTATATAACATGGAAGTGTTTTCTGAAGGAAACAAATGCCATGAAAACTCCGTCCATTGTTATACATTCAGGGTATCCAACAAGCAACTTACACCTTGCTTCCAAAATTACACAATCAAAGAAATCTGTTTTCCAGTCTTTTATTTTCTAAGAAAAAAGACCCATTGAAACAAAATCAAACAAATGCTAATTCTCTCATAGGGAAACAGAGAAGGCCTTCTTTAGCTTCTCGACCTCCAAATAAGCAGTTGAATATGGCAAAAACTCAGAGAAGTGGTGCTGCATCAAATCATTGATAGCCACAGCTAATTTCGGAATCTCTACAATCTCTTCATGAGTAAGTTTGCGCACAAATCGGGCTGGATTGCCGGCCCAGAGCTCACCTGTCGGCACCCGCCTGCCAGGAGGGAGAACAGAACCTGCCTCAAGAATTGAATTTGTCTCAACCAGAGAGCCTTCCATGAGAATTGAGTGTTGGCCAATGATGCACTCTGGTTCAATGGTGCAAGACCGAAGGAGGGTGTATGCACCAACTGTCACATAACGGTCGACTATTGTCTCGGCCGGGAGACCTGTTGTAGAATGGTGAGAGATAAAGTCAATTGCAATTCTAGCTGGTATGATACTGGTATTAATAGTGGCAGTTTTAGATTTCAGCCAAACATGTATGACCCATATCTGAAATTTTAAGGCAGTACATATGGTATGATATCAGTACCAAAGGGGATAAATACTAAATTTAGCCCCATTGTCTAAACCGCTTTTCTCTCAAGTATCACTAATTATGCTCAATACAACCTGAAGTACCTAATTGTGCAACTAAGCATCATGCAGCCAGCGATAAACAAAAAATTCAGATAATGAGATAAAAGAAAATAATAAGAGAATAAACAATGCTTAATACAGGTAAAACCGGTACTGGTTAAGTTCCATACATTGAGGCTTGCCAGTAATGAACCTGGTGGAGATGGTACTGAAATTGGGTGAATCAACTCTCAAATTAGCCTAAGTTCTCAGCAGATTTGAGAGGCAAAGAAAATTGATTGGAATTAATTGTCATATCTCTTGACACCAGGAAAGTCCAAAATAAAAAGCCTTTTATAGTTTTCTTCAGGGTACTATTTCTCTTTTGGTTTTGAATATTTCAATATGGTATGCTTAACTACCAAGGCACCAGTGAACTAAAAAAACTACAGTAAGTTCTCTTAAAGTTAGTCAAACAAGATTCAATTTTCCTCCTGTCTGAACAGAACAGTACAGGTATAACTTCAATAATTGGAAATTTCAATACGTTGAATTCATGGTAGCACTCTTCTAATCAATACAACTGAATTCTAGTATTTAACCCAGCCGTAGTACTAAATTGAGCAACGGTTAAGAAAAGCTACGCAACCAAAACTCTTTTGTTTGCACCACTTAAGCCAACCTCCTTCAATTAACCCAAATTGCATATTTAAAAAATGTATAAAGAAAACCTGAATTCCAGTTCAAAAAATGTATAAAGAAAGCCAAAATTGGGGCATTAATAACTAAACTAGCCAAACTATTCTGAAATGGCACCCAGTATTTCCCCCAAATTTCTAAATTTTGCATTTTACGATCCAAGCTCATCAATTCAACAAATTAAACATAGACTCCTCTGTAGCCAATTGAAACAAACAAGTATTCATCCAAAGTTGTAGAAAGAAGAAAAAGGAATACCCATTACTTAATTTTACAAGTTTCTAAAATGAACATTTTCAAAGCAGTTTAAAAAAACAAATAGTTTGATGTGGGGCTAACCTAGCAGGTATACTCAACAAAGGTTGTATGAAAAACATTAAAGCAATCCTTGTCCTTCCCTCTCCCCTTGCCCCAGTTATCCTCAAATCAACCAAGTCACTGAATTCAGTCTTAAATAACCTACATTTTGGACTTAGTGCGGTATGTATTAATAAGACTAGTTAGAATTAAGAGTATTATGTTTCTATTGTCCACTTTTACCTGCAAAATCAAGTACCGGAAAATACACTTACAGACAATCAACTGACAAGGACATTGCAAACAGAACAAGTGGAATAAATTATCAAAATATGTGGTTTTGTTCTTACTACAAAAGCGTCTATCAGCTGAAGGATTTTATCAAACAAAATAAAGTCTGAAATCCACCTACCAGTAGAAGTGGACCAGGTGGCATGGAGAACGCATTTCTCCTGAATATTCGAACAAAACCCTATCGTGATCTTGTTCAGATCGCCTCTTAGTACAGATCCGCCCCAAACCGATGCGCCGTCGTGCACCTTGACCTGTCCTGCGAGCACCACATTAGGCGCCACGTAGGCATCGACGGCGACTTTAGGGACCCACTGGCCCAGCGGGATCACACCCCGCTGTCCTCTATAGTCCCATTTCACTCGATCCGGGTCAACGGTCACGGGATTTGAAATCGGCGGCGGCGGCGGCGAGGCTGGGGATGGAGAGGGAGATGTGGTCGTGGTGGTGGAGAGGAGGCGCTGGAGAGGGAGAACCAGAGGAGAGCTGGAGCCGAGCGTCTTTTTTGAGAGGCGGAGAATAGAGAGAGACGCCATTGTTGAGAGCCTGGAGTAGAGTTCGGTCCGATTAATCGATCCCTATTGGGCTGTGCAGGGGTGGGAGGGACGGGAATTCGCATCCTCTGAGATATCTCAACTTTTGCGTGTTTTTTTCGAAAATATCAATCGTCCAAATAAGTTCTGTACGAATCTCAAAGCACAAATAACGCTGGCCCTCCTCGCTATCCCCGAATAGGCACCGGACACGTCGGCACGCAAAAGTTGAGATATCTCAGAGGATACGCACTCGACTGAGGGAGGGAAGAAAACAGAACAGGGAGGAATTCAGATCCTGTGCAATACCTGACGGTGTCGAATGAGATCTAAGTCGTCAGTTTTAATCTGACACGAATCTCAAAGCAGATCGCTGTATTCCAACCAAATAGAGTTCGAATTAATTCTGGCCCGATCTTCTGCGACCCTGCGATTCAAAGGAATTGTAGGTCCCTGTTATTTCAGATTAAATTTTTTATTTTTAAAATACACGAATTCTAATAAAAGATGTTTTTTATACACAAATTTTAAAATAAATAAAAAATTGAATTTGGAATAACAGGAACTCTGTAATTTCTTTGGATCGCAGCAGATTTATTTTCGTAAGTATTGTACGCCGATTAGGTAACTTTTAAGGGTACTCGCTCGAGAACAGGTGGATTGTATTGTATCTACTCCGGTCTTCAAAAAATAGTGACATCCTTTTGTTGTCTATGGACATGCGGATTTGGGATTCTTGCAGTAGGGCTGGGCAAAATTACTTAAACTCGTAATTCGCTCATTTACAGTTCGCTTTAACTCGCTCATTTACAACTCAAGTCAGTTCCAACTCGAGTTGGCTGACTCGTTTAATAAATGAGCTGAGTTTGAGCTTACCCCAACTCGCTCATTTATAACTCGAGTTACATAGCATTGGTCACAATAAATCTTAGAAATTATTTTTGTTAAGCTGTTGTATGAAAAATTGCTGGATACTGATAAATTCTTTTACTAGTAGTATATAATTAACTGGTTAAATGAGTTGTAATCCAACTCGAGTTGATAACGAGCTGAGTTCGAGTTGTTTCTACAACTCGTTATTACCATCCCAACTCGAGTTGACTCGCTCATTTATTTAATGAGCTGAGTTCGAGTTGGAGGTAACTCGCTCAAACTCAGTTCATTTACAGTCCTACTTGTTGAATTGTATGAATTGACGCGCTGAACTAACTACAATGCAGATCAATTATCTGAATACCTCATTGAATGTACTTAAAACTTTTTCGACTTGATCAATTATCTGAATACCTCATTGAATGTACTTAAAACTTTTTCGACTTGACAAATACGAATTCGTATCCTCTCCCACGTACTTGACTCAAACAAATTACAAATATACAGTCCAGTTTGATACCTATAGAAACTATAGGGGTCCATTATGTGATTCGTTCCAAGTTAGAAAATTAATCTGAACCGTCCGTTTGTAATTTGCTTGAATCAGGTATCTGAGTGTGTATCCCCTGAGATATCTCAATTTTTGTGTGACCGACGTGTTTAGTGCCTATTCGGAGATAGCGTAGGGCCAGTATTATTTGTGCTTTAAGATTGTGCATAACTTATTTGAACGGTTGAGATTTTCCATAAAAACACGCAAAAGTTGAGATATCTCAGAGAATGTGAATTCCAAGTACCTGGGTGATCCGAATTCCAAAATACACGCTCTTTCGTATGATTCATGAACCATATGAACTGGCTGTAAATGAAACAAATACAGACTACAGAGCGGATAATATTAAAATTATATTAAAATTTCACTAAGAAAATGTAAAAATGAAAAGCGGATATTAAGCGAGCAAGGAATATAAAATCATGAGGGGCGGATCTACACATGGCCCATGGGGTGCTAAGTCACTTTATGATTTTGAAATTTTTAATCATGTAGATTGAAATTTAATTGAATTTTCATTTCAGATTTTATATAGTGCAACTCTCCCTCATAAAATGCTAGAGGTGGACTAATAATCTAGTGGTTAAGACTCTATTTTGTGTTTCGAAGATATTGAATTCAAATTTCACTAATCACAAATTAATAATTATACCATTTAAGTTTCAACCCTCCTTAACTAATATTTTTAATTCGGCCCCTGAAAACCTTTATTTCTTCTAATGCATGTTCAACTATTTGATTATATTTTAAAGTACAACTTTTCAATATGTATGCAATTATTTAACGCAAATATGTAAAGTGGCATACGTTTGTACATACGGTAGGATATATGAATAGTGTAATATTCTGAAATATGTTTCAAAACTTACAACTTTAATAAGTTTCTTCTTTGAGAATTTTAGTCGAACAAAATAATATGCAATATTTTTAGAATTTATCATACCGTAGAGTCAGTCTATAAATATTATAGTCTTATATTGTTTGCCGACATTTTTATTAATATCCAAAGTTTAATAGAAATTAATTAATATACCCAAATCCGCTGGGAAGTTATAAAAATATCCGTACCGGCCGAAAAATGGTCGGTATTTAAATTTTTTTTAATACAGTACCGGCCATTTTCTGGCCGGTAATTAATTTTTTTTTTAGGATGGGCATAGCATAGTTGGCTAGAAGAAAAAAGTCGTACGAAACTCGGATTGAAGTACCAATTTTTTTTTACAGTGTCGTATGACACTAAAGTTTAGTGTTCGCATGCAGCTAGTGAATTTAATTTGACAATGGTACGGGTGTTTTTTATAACTTCCCAGCAGATATGGGTATATTAATTAATTTCTATTAAACTTTGGATATTAATAAAAATGTCAGTCTTGTTTGCTTTGGTATAAGCCAACTTGAGCTTCTGTCTTGGATCTTATGGGGGTCCTTGTCCATAACTCGATAGATTGCCACACGACATAAACAATTAAAACTGGTATGAAAACCATAACAACTAGCTAGTGTACCATTTTAAGAACATGAAGGCAATTGCAAGTGCAACAAATGCCAATAAAACTAGTAGAAACTTGCACAATCCCCACCCTAATTCTAATGAAGTTTTTCCTAGTACTTGATCCCAAATGCATGCATCAGTCCCATTTGTTGAAGGAGCATAAGAAAAGTGCTGAAATATGAAAGATGTGAATGACAGAAAAAACTGAGCAAGAGACAACGCGGTCTGATCATGGTTTGAAGCGTTTATATGTATACCAAAGAGGAGACCGGTCGAACCACTTGGCTTAGTTCACACGAAAAATCATAGTAATTATTTGATGGAGTTAATGTCGTAGAGCAAAAGTTGCTACATGTTCCGCCAACCTTCAAAAAAAAAGTTGCTACATGTTTGTTCATATATTGGTTGATATGATCAACTTGTTTCTTGAGTTTAACATTACTTATAGTATCTGAATAAGATTTTAGATTGTGAGACATTGTCTCGTAACAAATAATAAATTTTAGATTTTCCTAATCTTTGTAATTAGCAAGGAATACTAATTACATACAAGATTAGTGTGATGATTAAATGTTGATTGTGTTTCACGAATCAATCGATAGGAGATCGGTTTAATATCATGGATGCATATAGGAGAATATAGCATTGGAGTGACCTTATGTGAAACATTATAAAAGGAGTCGGTGTATATGTCATTAATGTTCACATGGTGTAAATATCTCAAGTCTGAGATGATTTAGTTGTTCTCATATGAGAGTCGTGCATGTGATATTGTTCCAACCTATGTAGGGATTACAAAGGAATAACTACTCATTGTATATATATCTCACTTGGAGAAGTTCGTGAATATCAATAAGACGAATATCTCTCATAACAATTTGTAATATTGTGATGAGTGATGATATCTTTGGGCCCCTTGATTGAGCAAGATTATATATGCGCATTATGATCAATTTGATTGTAAATATAATCAACCTCATGAGTTAAGAAACATAATAGATAAGTAAGCAAGATGACATGTTCTTAACTTGCGCTTATCATTATAGATATCATGAGATATTGGATGTTACACGAGCAGTATATGATATTGTCTATATATTGGATCTTGATATTGTTTGAGAACATATCATCTGTATTGATTGGATAATCATAGTACTTTATACTAGAGGTAATTTATGATCAATGAAATATAATTTTATTGCCAGCATAAATACAGATCCAAAGCGGTCACACCCTATAAGGTCCCTGTTGAGATATCATATTGTGATATGATACTTAATGGTGTTATGTGATAACACTAAGTCAAATCCTAGAATATATCATGTGATGTGGGACATTACATATGATATTCAATCAACACATATAAGTGTGGATCAATGGTCGAGTTAATTTGGTACATGTGATGTACAAATTAATCAAGGAATTATTTAATATGATTAAACAAAGAAAGAAGTTGATTGAACTTGTTCATTATGCCAATTTGATTGTACTAATAGATAAATCTTGATTCAAAGATCGCGTGGATATGTGGAACGAGCAAAACAGATTAACAGTTGGGTTTTATGGCCAAAACAAGTTTGATTTGACCTCTGTCAACAAAAGTCAACTGTGGGAATGATTGATCTGGTTGGGAGTAAATGTTGACTGGTCAACATATGATGGTGTGAGGAGTAGACTTGGAGAAGGGGTTTGGTCCACTTGGTCCATAGATATTTATGTGAGGTTTTTAGATGGAGTGTTGCAACGGATTGTCTTATTACAAATATGTCCACATATAGTATAGATTTTAATTTTGTTTAAAAGAAAGTAGCAGATTTGTAGGAAATTGATTGAAGGAATCACAAAAGGGTAATAAAATAGAGAACATATATTATGAAGAATATCAGTATTTGATTTGGTTTTGTTCTTTTCTGAGTAGAGATTTGGTTCTGTTTTGAGTTTTGTACATCTCTTATTCTCATCAAGTTGATTGTTTCCCTTGAAAATTTAATATATGAGTATAATATTTTTCTAAGCTGTTGCTATATTTGAACTATATATAATGGTACCAGTATGATTTTATGATGTGTTAGTGAATTTGTCATTTGTTGCTGTAATCTAAATTATCCTCCTGATATATTCATAATTGATACTCAACATTAAGAGGTTTGCAAATGAACTTGATCTTGTCAAGAAACAGACATTTAGTAAATATTGACAATTTTGCCCTGTTAATTTGACAAATCTTGAAATGCTAGATGTCTTTTGCAGATTCTACTGATTTTATGATATGGTATATTCCTTTTGTGGTTGAATTATTGGTCAAGAGTTTATGTTTTTACCCATGCCATAACAATATAAATTGTCCATTCTTTATAAAGTTCTCTTTTCTCGATCCCCTGATTGGATTTGGTGCACAATTCTTTATAAAGTTCTACTGTCAAGTGCCATTTAAATCTTAAATTTAGGTGCTAGCTAGTGTGTACTGAATGACAAGTTCCATTTCAATCTTAATAAATTTAGGTGCTAGTGTGTACTGTACTCTTTGATTATGCTTGTATTTCCATTTAACTTTTAGTTGTTGTTTTTTCAGATTTGGGAGAGGGTAATCCATCCATTTAAAACATATTGTGATGAATTAGATGAAGGTGAATATCAAAGTGATTACTCAGCTATTACTAATGACGTTGAGGTAACAAGCAATGTCGCCATTACTTCCATCCTTAATCTTTCCTGAAATATAAATAATTTCAATTGCATTACAACTACTATATTGTGATATTGGTATTGTTAGCTTACAATTTATATTGTGCAGGTAGCAGGTTGGAGTTATGTGATGAGTGCTTGTTGCTTGGTGCTAAATTGTTTGTGCTAAATATTATTTGTGTAACTGTGTTAAATTTTTATTTTAGTTTAGTGTTAAATTATATTTGTGCTGAACTATTTTGTTGTGTTGGATGTATTATCTAAAACTATGTTGTTTATTACATTTCTTTGTTGTTGTTTTGCTATTTTGTTGTGTTAAATTATGCTTGTGTTGATTGTATAAATTGTTAGTTGGTTGGGTTGGGTATAGTCTGGCTGGGCCAGGTAAGGCAGCCCATGGGCATGGACAAGCAGGTGCAGGTATGGAGGAAAGGCCTATGGGCGGGCCAGGTAGGCCAGACATAGATTTTTATCAGGCAGGCCAGGTATGGGTTTAGTAAAATACCTGTGGGCTCGGCACATTGCCATCCCTAGCCACCGCCACCACCACCTAGAGGACATTCGAGCTTGTTGAACTAATCACCTTGGTTTTGGCGTTTTTCTTTTCCTCTCATCTTGCTCTTTCTAGATCTAGTATTAGATCTTTGTTTGAGATTCGATTTGATCCTCTTTTTCTCATTTGATTGCTCTAATTTGAGTTGCTCATGTGTTGAGCCTTTGCTTGTTCTTTTGATTCGTTTCTTGTTGAGATTGCGAGTCTTTAGCGAAGTAAGGATTTGTTTTTGGAGAGATTGTAGTACATCTAGTATTGGAATCATCTTTCTCTTAATCAAACCTTGGGTGGATCAAGCTTTGAGGTTGCCATTGTGGTAACTTGGAGAAGGAAGACAACAAGGGACACTAAGGTGTAAGCTTTGGCCGTTCTTGCTACATTCATTTGGAGAGGTATTGTTTTGAAACTCTATGCTTGTTCATGTGTGTGACGTGAACCATAAACTGCGTTGATGCTTGCTTTCCTGATCGTAAGATCGTACATGTTTAGGCTACAAAATTTAAAATTGCACCATCTAGCTGCATGCTGATGGACCAAAATGGTACTACTACTTTTAAAGATTTATAAACCCTAATTTCTACTTACGTTCATATTACAAGCGTATGATCCTACAGTGTAGTATGATTGGGGTGTCGATCCACAGAGATAGTGTATTAGATTTTAAACAATTTTCACTAGTTTAGGTTATCGGGTTTCTTAAAAGTTTAAGGTGGTGGTGATAATTGCAGTCAAGGTAAGGGTTAAACAGTAAATAGAGAGCCTCTGGGGTTCAAGTTTCATGTCATTTTTAATCATGTGAGTACAAGTTTCGACGTCTTTCTACGTCGTATGCGGCACTGTCACTGTTGAATGGGACCTAGATTGTCCCACAGTTACCCCGCATGTAGCACTGTCACTATCTACAGGGCGTGTTGGGTGTTTGTTTATGCGATTTGTAAGGTTTTTTTATCTTGCGATCGACTTTTGGGCTACCAAGACTAAAGTATTTTAGGTACGCAATTATATTATTTTTCTATACTACCCTGTAGTTGAAATATTCAAAAGACCCTACTTAATCTAAGAGCTTTCTAATATTATTTAAAATACAATTTACGTTATCATGCCAAGGGAGCCCACTGGGTTCTAACCCTAGTCTTCGAACCGCTGCCAAGCCTTGTTAGCCGAAGTATTTGGAGTACTTACATGCATTATCCTTCTCACACAAGGATGCAACAACTTAACACATATTGGTATGTGGAGATCATTGGCATATAGCAGACATAACTATGTATGCAAGGATACAATAAAAATAAATTTAAAATGTAAAGGAAAACTCAAACCATAACATAAACAAAACATAAACGTATACTAAAACATAATTAAGAATTCAAGTACAACCCTCACCCTAGAGATGAGAAGTTTAGCTTCTCATGGCCATGGCAAAATAAAAGAAAGAAAATAAGAAGAACATGAACAACAACCCAATTAAAGATGGAAGAACATTTGCCTCCTTAGATGACGCATTCTTCTCTTGCTTGGCTTCTAATGGCTATCATTCTCTCTCTAAGTAACTCTCTAACCTAACCTAACAATGAGGATTGCTAGTTTATTATATAGGACTTGACACAATTAAACACCCACACTAAATCCTATTACAAGAGGTACTTATAGCCTTCCTAAATGAAAGGTGGAGTAGTGGAAGTAGCGGGGGACATGGGGTCCACCCATGATTGGATAGATGAAGTTAAAAATAGCTTGGCTCTTAAGAAAATGCGTCATTTTAGAAGGCTTATCAGGAATTCGCGTTCTTCTGGAAGGCCCATAAGGAAATCACCTATTTTTAAGATAGTCCACAGATTGTGCGGCATCAGAGTATGCCGCATGCGACATAGAGGAGGCCGCGTGCGGTATCTGGGTATGCCCCATGCGGCATGGAGGATGTCATACGGATCAGAAACTTAATCATATTTTAGCCATAGTTTGGTATTCGGACTCCGATTGAGGTGATTCAAAACTCGTTGAAAAATATAAAATGAGATCTACAACTCTATGTAGAGCTTTGCCTCGAGATTGGTGTGTATGATACCTTGAAGTTCATACAAAGTGAGGAACTTTATTGCTCTTCATGACTCAGCTATGCTACCATATGTGTCATATATCGCGTAGACTTCCGGACTTAGCCGATTGTTAGCTCTTCTACTCCATGTTGCGTGCCATAGATTAGCAGATTTTCTTCATAATGTCTTCATTTCGCATGTTATGCACTTCGTGTGAGGTGTTGCATGCTCCATGTGATGTTTTATTTTGACGCCTTATTCAGAAATCGCCTAAATACGATACTTTTGCTCTGTTTTTGCCCTAAATACGCAACTTTCTCAAAAACCTGCCAAAAAGACCTAAAAACACATTTGTGGTAAATAAATTGGGAAAATGGCTATTGCATTCGCTTTTCGCCATTTTTCTGAAGAAAAGATAGTGATTTTCACTATATGTTTTGGCTTCATCACATGCACAAGCTTAAACTTTTGTTCCTCCTCGAACAAACTGAGTAAAAGACTAATAGATAGGTTGACTAAAAATTGTCCATTGAACAAGATTTTTGAAATTATTGATAAATTTCCTAAGAATCAACCTAATACAAAAATGTCTGCTCAATTCCTAATATTTGTACTTGGTGAAATTTTTAGAAAATAGAAATCTTTGCATTCACAACACTTTGATTTTATTTTGAAATATTTTTAAAATGCCTATGTCTTCGGGGTAGAGCAACCTCGTCGGCGCCCCTTTCTTATTACCCAAAAATAAAGAATAAAACTCATGACACGTGAGCCCAACAAATGTGGAAAGTCATGACCTAACTCGTGTACAAGGTGAGCCTAGAAGCTCGAGCTGGAGAGTCTATTGGGATCCTCACATAGTTATGGTTATATGTGAGCAGAAACGCTCGAGCTAGTGAACTCCTTCAACACCCTACAAGCAGGATGCACTAGCTAGGATGGAAATGCTCTATAACTAAATCCTGGACACTAAACTATATCTTCAAGAAGATAAGTCAAGTGGATTTGAGAGTGTTGAGAAGATATTAAAGTTTAAGCTCACTCAATAATGGAAGCTTTCAAGAATGCACAATAAATGTTTTTTGAATGTGAGAGGCGGCTAGCTTAGTCAAATCTGAAGTGGGAAAACTCTCTTTTTAGTGGGGCTCCAGATTTGCTAGATCCGTTCTAATAGAAGTGATCCGTTCAGAATGGATTGTACGAATATTGAAATTAGGGTTTCTGCAATTTAATTAAATTGATATTAAACGTTCTAAACATTTATGCCGTTCAGGACGGTTAGTACAATTTATTCCACAAAACTTGATAAGCATTCTAATGGATGACATCCGTCCTAGATGGAACCAAACTGAAACTCTTTGTTATTTTATGATTTAATCCGTTCGATACGGTTTGGTCTGTTCCAAACGGATGCTCCAGAAATCAATAATCCTCAAATATACTTTACTTAACTACTTGATTATTACAAATCTATAGCTTCGTAAGGTCTTGTTGATTTCTTCGGTTCTTCAAATAAGTCTTGCAATTAAGATCTTCATGAACCTTGGTTCTTCTTCATATAAATCTTGCAATTAAGATCTTGAATCTATTTTTGGTTCTTCATTATTAATCTTGCAATTAAAGACTTGAACCTACAAACTCACTCAAACATGTAAATGGTTAAATTCAATTTTGCAAATTATGTCAAACAAAGTATTAGAAGATTGCATACAACCAACAATCTCTCCCTTTTGATGATTTACAAAACATACATACAAGCAAGTGTATAAACTGATTTAACCCAAATTTTTAATTTTCCCAAATATCGTGTTTGTATCTCTTGCACTTTCTCCCCTTTTGGAAATTGACAAAAAGGAGAAGAAATACGATAATTATAGAGTGCTCCCCCTCAATTTATGCCTAAATATAATAAAAATTAGAATTCAAGGCACAATTTAATTCAATAATCGAGGGAAATAACTATCTAATCACATCAATATAAGTTAATCCAATAAACAACATGGATTCCTTAAGCAAGTTAACAATTTCAATAGATGTAAAAATGACAAATTGGGTATGCATGTAAAATTAGACATGCATGTAAAATTCATAATTAGAGAAAATTATTTCTTATAGATGATTCATTGTATCAATTTAAGTGAATTTTATTTATGAGTTTGTCAATAATAAGATGATTCATTGTATCACGGCAAGTGATAAGTCAATAAATTCGATAATTTTGAAAGTGATCAGGCACAAGCAATTCAAGCAATATAATATTATCGAATTAGTATGTCGCATGCGTAACTCAATTCATGCATATTAAGATAATTCTTTGAAATTTTAACATTCACAATTTCAATCAAGATCTAAGTCAATGATGCATGAATTATCTAACCTACGCAAAGGCGATCATATATATACATGCGGTGCATTCATAGCCTAAGTCATGTATAAAATATATACATGCGGTGCATTCATAACCTACGCAAAGGCGATCAATTTTTTGTTGCTTAGTAGTTTTGTTTTTTTTTTTATATTTAAATCAACTATAATTAGCAATGTACATGACAAGTAATGTTGAAATTTTGGTGCATGCCTATCATGCAATATACATGCCATCCAATTAAATAACAATAAATCAATAAAAAGAAATTATGCTAATCAAGTTTAACAGCAAAACCTGCAACTCAAGATTAGCAACATACATATGTATAATCATACAATCACACAAGCATACAAGCATGAGGAGGGTTCAAATGCCTCCATTTTTTGTGCCTCTATCATGCCTCCATTCTTTAAAACTTTAATAACTCAAAATTTAAAACTTAAATTCAAAATAAAACTATTGGATATAAACTACATCATTTTATCTATGCATGTGTAAAAAATTATAGCATTTCAACTATGTTTTGGTTGTTATCTTGAGCTTGTAAAAATGTATACTAATGTGGATAATTTCTAGACGTTGATTGAAAACTTATTGATTCACATAAAAGCAAAATTGAAATGTGATAATTTTTTATGAGCACATAGAGAAATAACATAGATCACATCTAACAGTTTTATTTTGACGTTTAAGTTTTAAAATTTGAGTTATTAAAGTTTTTAAAAATGGAGGCATGATGGAGGCACAAAAAATAGAGGCATTTGAACCCTCCTCTACAAGCATTTAAGTATATAACACAAACCATATAAGCACATCCAAATAGTCATAACACACATCTCACATATCCAAAATAATATTAGCACCATATAAGTAAAGTTTGTAAGCACGTATCATATTTTATGCATAAACTAAAATTTGCATAAGGTACAATATAGTGAGGTATAATTAATAGACTATTTTCAGCAACAACAACACAGATCAACATAAAGTTAATATGATTAAGATATAGTCAAAAGTGTATGTGTTGTCGGAGACGTCATCACTCAAATTTCATTGCCGGTGGAGTCACCAGTGCTCGAAACCTCCCTTGGATCCGAGTTGTCGGCATCCGCCCACTCCTCTTCCTCCTAAACGAAGAGGCACTACCAGTTTTGAAGCGTCGGATCATCCAACGACTCCGCATCAGGGTCGACACACCAGTAGTGGGCAGGGGATTCGCAGGTGACACACTTATATTAGTTGTTCACCTTTTACTAGTTTCCTTTCATGTTTTACTTGTTGTCTTTATCTACTTCTAGTTGTCTTTCACCTTGTACTGATTGTCCTTGAAGTTCTTGTTATAACCCGTAAAATTAAAACTTAATTAATTAGTCTAATGATCGAGTTTTACAACTAAATAAAACTTAGGTCAATTAAATGTCTAACCAAATGAATTGTTCTATATGTAATTGACTAGTAATTCGGATTATTAATTTGGAAATGCTTATATCTAAAAATAATTATTTCAACAAGTTTTGAAATTAATTAAATAAATAGAATTAATAGAGTTAAATGGATTGTGTTGATTTATACGTTAAATCAAATGGGAAATTTACAAAAAAAATTTGTTAAGTTGGTGTAACTATAAATTCGAATTTAAACCAATTATATTTAATGACATTTTATTTAATAACTAAACAGGTAAACAAATATATTATGAATTAACCGAGAGTTTCGTCCAAGTTTCTAAGAATACGAAATTTTGTTTTATATCCCCGATTTTTAATTGAATTGATCAAAGGGGCTCACTAAAATAACCATCTTGATGATTATGATTTCTTTCAACCGTTCGATTTAACAATTGCACGAATCTGGGATTTTATGATTTCTTTGAACCCTCCATTTTAACGTTTGCACGAATCTTGAAGCTGGACCCCTTTAACTATCCTTCTCCTTTCTGTCTGTCTGTGTCACTACCGAAGGAGCCCCCTTCCCTTTTGCAACCCGAGCCCTAATATTGCCCCGCTCTCTCTTCCTCTCTCGCTGACAGCGAAACCCTACCCTCTCCATCTCGGTCACTGACCACCGAGCCCACTGTCACTGATCTCTCCATTTCGTTGTTCTCTGGAGAAGAAGATGAACCGATTAATTCTCTCCCACGCGCGCTGCGCTCAAATTTCTCTGCTGTCTTCTCCCCCGTCAGAGAAACTTGTACTTGTGACGATTTAGTCGCGTTTAAGCGCGTGGGTTGCGCACCTGCTCTCTGAGAGCGTTGAATTTATGATCTCTCTCTCTCGGGTTATATAACCTTTTACATCTCTCTCTCTCTATTTTCTTTTTCGGTTCTTGCTTGTTTGAAATCTCATGTGCTGAGGCTTTTACTCTTTTTTTTCCTCTTTTCCGTTTTCCACTGTGATTGTTGATTTTCAAAGCCAAAAAGGCTTTGATTGTGCTGTGTCTTGCGATTTTTCTCTGCTGGTGCCTTCCGTTGTAATTTTCGGGTGCCGGGTGCTTACTGTGGTGGTTGCTAAGTTCTTGACGGCCGGAGGCGAGGTGATTCGGTACCGGCCTAACATTGACCCTCGTTGAAATTCTCCTTTTCTCGGGTAAATGTTCAAGCCCTCCTTTTTAATTTATGGATCGTGTGCTTGGTGAGGCATTATCGTATATTTTGACTTATTGGTCGGCTCACGCGAGTTGTTGATTTTCTCGGTGTAACGATGAATTTGAGGCTATGCCTTTTTGTTGTGCCTTGTACCCGGTTTCTTTGTTTTTCCTTGTCTCGGTTACTTGCTGATTTTTACTGGTACCATACCAGTACAGGTACGGTGATTTTTGAGGATGGGTTGCCTCCCTTTCTCTTGTCTCTGACTTGCTGGTTTCTGTTCTGTTGTGATCCTTTGTGCACCAGTACCGACCCTAGTGCTTACTGGTGCTGGTTTTCCTTGTCTCTGTTGCTTGCGGCTTTCTGGTTTTACTTGACTGTACTGGTACCGTACCGGTACCAGTCACCTGTGATCTGTGTGGCTATGTGCCTTGTTCTGTTGCGATGTGTTGCGCTTGTAATGCTATGTTGTTGTTGCGAGGCTTATGTCTTGTGGTACCAGTCGGACCAGTGCCCAGTGATGCCACTGGTTACCAGTTTTTGAACTGACAGGACCCGAATGTGAATAAATTGAATTTGAGGGTAATTGTGTAAATTTTAGGCCCTTAAGTGATATAATTAAAATACAGGGGCTAACTTGTAAATTGCTGTGATTTAAATAATGGGCCGGCCTATATGTATATTAAAATGGAAATTGGATGTTTGGGCCTTTAACCTTGCTGGGCCGTGACTGTTGTTATTTATTAATGGATTTGGGCTTTTAAATTTCTGTTGGGCCTTAATATGAATTTATTAATAAATTCAAGGAGGCTTGGGCCTTTATCTATTGGGCTTGGCAGATTTTTAAAAATAGAAAGGGATAAATGTTGTCTCGGATTGACGGAATAAAATGACGGCTTTTAAAAATTTAGGTTTTAATAATGTAACCGAATAAAACTGGATGCTTATGTAAACTTGAATTTAATTCGGGAGATGATTATACCGTCCAGGGTCTTGATGCCTCAGTGAGAGTTCATAACATAATTTGAACAGATACTATACAACCCAAATTGGACTCCTGTATGATCCCGAAACACACCCAATTAAAATAGTTTACCACATTTAAATTAATTAAGATTTTAAATAAATTAATAAATTAAGTAGTTAGATTTTTAAATAAATAGTTAAATAATTAGATGTTTAAAATTTAGTAATTAGAATTTTTACATAACGAAAATAATTTGTAAAGAAAATATGTTGTTAATTGATAAAGGACAATTAAATTAACAACATATTAATATTCTCGCATCATTCGATTTCAAATTTCGTTAAGTAGGATAATTAGATAATCACGTGTTATTTTACATTTATAAATTTATCGACTTCTATAAATTATTAAAAATAATTCGTACGACTTTAGAAATATTATCATTAAATAATTGACGCTTATAAACTACGTACTTAGGATTTAAAAATTATGGTAGCTTAATTAGTTGAGAAAAACACGTCATTTTACAAGTGAATAGGAAATTAATAATAGCAAATTAAATCACGTGAATTATACCTTACGTATTTTATCGTAAAAATATGCAATAACTTAGGTTAAAAGTCATGACTTATTTAGTTAAACAGTACCTTCTAATTAAAATATAAATAATATTTAAATCACGTTAGATTAAATTAAACCAACTTTGACCTAATTTTACGCTCAATCGGAATCGAATTAAATCGATCGAACCGATTGAGCATGATTTAATGGCAGTGGAGTAAATTAAATTCGAACCATAGTTAATTAATTAATTAAATACGAACACTTAGTGAAATTCATCATACGGGGTAATAAGGGTTACGAATAATTAGTTTAGACTCTAATTAAGTTACATCCAAATTACAGGTCATCCGACCTACGTAGATTCTGATTCGTGGACCGATCTCGCTGACGCTTGTACAGGAGCAGGCGAGGATTACGTGGATCCCGGAGGCTATTAGCGCGTTCTACCCCTACAGCCATCAGGTGTGGGATATCTGAATTATCTTTTCGTGGCGTACTCTTACCAGTCGACCACTTGACCTGTCATTCGTACTTTAAATTTGGTAGTTGCATTAGAGCATGTTTAATCCTTTCTGAACTATAATTAGGAAATTGCATAACCCCTTCTAAATCAGAATTTACTGTTTTGTAGGAGTAGAGTAAATTAATTAATATATATTAATTTAGGATATTAGTTGTCCTCTTCTCGTAGAGGACAACATATTACCGTAGTTAAGCATGTGCATTGGTGAGTGTGAGATAGAAGACCGAATGATTGCTTTCCGTCCTCGTAGAGTGGGCTGCGAGGCGGATTGCGGGTCATTGGGCTGAGGGATCACTTGATCCCTTAGAGGTCTTATTAGGATTATTATTATTATATGCATTGAGTTGTTACTATATCATTTTCGTTCATTTTACCATTACGTGCGGGCCGGACTCGAGCCCCGAGGCACGGAGACGATTCGGGAGTTATCCCCCCTACATTAGGAGCTACTTGCCTAGAACGGCTGCCGAGGTTGCGGTGGCAGATATTTACTTTTATTGCACGGGCCGGATACGAGCCCTGGTCCCATTAGTCTGGCCGGACGGTGGAGTTCCGTCGTCTGCTCATGAGGAGACGGATTAACTCATTCTTACGACTTGCTTGTAGTTTTCTCCTATTGGATATGTTTGGATGAAGAATCGTCTAGAGTAAGGAAAATACACGAATTTTGGATATAACCATCAGCTAGCGTGCACTTGCCTACGGGTTGAAGTCTTGTGTGGGCAAAGCTCGATGCTATTAGGCATCGGGTATCTTTGCCCCTCTGATCGCAGTCCTTGTGTTATGTCGCATTGAGATATAAATTCAATTTGGTTGAATTTGACACGGCACGGGGTGACAAAATTATCCGTATTATTACTATATTAAATTGTACACACGGTACCTATTGTACTGGACTCCGATTGATTATAATACTCATTCTGCTTGTATTTTATTTTGGGAAACTTTAATCATGTTGTCATAATAGGATAATCGCATCATTCATCTATTATATGTACTCTTTTGTAGTTAGTATGATAGGTTTTGAATTCCGCAGCATGTGCATTAAAAGTGAATAATGACCGACTTTACGTAGATTTCAAATTAAAAACGTGCTTTGACTTAAGAGAACCCCTGAAGGGATAATACTGGGTCACATACTGGGCGATCATTCGCTCATCCCCTCCTTTTTATGGATGTGGGCAGGTACAGAGTCTGACGGTCCGCAGTAGGAGGCGTCAGGAGCTGTCCTCGACGACCACACCGCCTGTTATAGATTAGGGACTTTTGTTTAGGGTTTTGCGAGTCCGATGTGTTTGTTATACGCATGGGACTCGATAGATTATGTATCCCTTTGACTAGTTTATGTTATTTTATCCTGTTGTGGACTGTATGGATATTATGTATGTATTTATGTTTATTTGATATTTATGACTATTGCTGTTTGTTTTATTCTGTTTCCGCTGTGCATTATTGTTTATATTTGTTTAGCCTTGCGTGTCATTTCGATTAATTGACACGAGGCGGGGATTGATCACACTCTAATCCGGAAATCCTGGTTTGGGGTGTGACAGTTCTAATGGTAGTCTTTCACTTCTACTAGTTGTCTTTCATGTTCTATTAGTTGTCTACTGGTTGTCTTTCTTCTTCTTCATCAAGTTGTATTTCAACTTCTTCAAATTGTCTTTCATCTTGTACTAGTTTCTAAAGGTTGTCTTTGATCTTCTACTAGTTGTCTTTCGTCTACTACATGTTGTACTGCATTTTCTTCAAGTTGTATTTCATATTTTTCTAGATGGATTTCGTCTTCTTCTAGTTTTCATTCACCTTGTATAAGTTGTTTTTCATGTTCTACTTGTTTGTCTTTCATCATCTACTAATTGTATTTCATCTCCTACTGGTTGTCTTTCACCTTCTACTGGTTGTCTTTCATGTTCTACTGGTTGTTATTCGTCTACAACAGGTTGTCTTTCACCTTCTTCTAGTTGTGTTTCATGTTCTTTTAGATGTATTCATCTTCTTCTAGTTGTCTTTTACCTTGTAGTGGATGTCTTTCATGTTGTACTGGTTGTGTTTCATCTTCTTATAGTTGTCTTTCACCTTCTACTGGCTGTCATTCAAGTTCTACTGGTTGTCTTCGTCTACTACAGGTTGTATTCCATCTTCTTCTTCTTATATTTCATATTCTTCTAATTGTATTCCTTCTTCTTCTTGTTGTTGTTCACCTTGTACTAGTTTCCTTTCATGTTCAACTTGTTGTCTTTCATCTTCTTCTTGTTGTTTTTCAACTTCTACTTGTTGACTTTCATCTTCTTCTAGTTGTCTTTCACCTTCTACTGGTTGCCTTTCATGTTCTACTGGTTGTCGTTCGTCTGCTACAAGTTGTATTTCATCTCCTTCTAGTTGTCTTTCACCTTGTATTAGTTGTCTCTCATGTTCTACTGGTTGTCTTTTATGTTATTCTAGTTGTCTTTCATCTCCTAGTAGTTGTCTTTCACCTTCTACTGGTTGTCTTTTGTCTACAACAGGTTGTATTTCATCTTTTTTCTAGTTAATCTTCTTTTAGTTATATTTCATCTTTTTCTAGTTGTCTTTGATCTTCTATTGGTTGTATTTCATGTTTTACTGGTTGTCTATCATGTTAGTCTAGTTGTCTTACACCTTATATGGTTGTCTTTCATATTCTTCTAGTTGTATTTCTTTGCCTTCTAGTTGTATTTCATCTTCTTCTAGTTATCTTTTACCTTGTAATAGTTGCCTTTCAAGTTCTACTGGTTGTCTTTCATGTTCTACTGGTTGGCTTTCGTTAACTACTGGTTGTATTTAATTTTCTTCTAGTTGTATTTCATATTTTTCTAGTTATCTTTCACCTTTTAATGGTTGTCTCTCATGTCCTTATGGTTCTTTTTCATTTTCTTCTAGTTGTCTTTCATCTTCTTCTAATTATATTTCGTCTTCTACTTGTTGTCTTTCATCTTCTTCAAGTTGTCGTTCATCTTCTTATAGTTGTCTTTCATGTTCTACAAGTTGTCTTTATTGTTTTATTGGTTGTCTTTCGTTTACTACATGTTGTAATTCATCTTATGCTAGTTGTATTTCATCTTCTTCTAGTTGTATTTCACCTTCTATTTGTTGTCTTACATGTTCTACTGGTTGTCTTTCATGTTTTACTCATTGTCTTTCGTCTACTATATGATGTAGTTCATCTTTTTCAAGTTGTCATTCACCTTGTATTGGTTGTCTTTCATGTTCTACTAGTTGTCTATCATCTACTACTCGTTGTCTTTCACCTTCTTCTAGTTGTCTTTCATGTTCTACTGGTTGTCATTCGTCTACTACATGATGTATTTAATCTTATTCTAGTTGTAATTCATTTTCTTCTAGTGGTATATAATTGTCTTCTAGTTGTTTTTCACCTTGTACTGGTTGTTTTTTATGTTCTACTGGTTGTCTTTCTTCTTATTCTAGTTATCTTTCATTTTCTACTAGTTGTCTACAGGTTGTTGTCTTTCTTCTTCTAGTTGTTTTTCATATTCTTCTAGTTGTTCATCTTTTTCTAGTTGTCTTTCACCTTGTACTGGTTGTCTTTGATGTTCGACTTGTTATCTTTTAATCTTCTTCTAATTGTCTTTCATCTCTTAATAGTTGTATATATTGTTCCAGTAGTATTTCATTGAGTTCCACCAGCTGTATTCCGTGTTCTACCAGTTGTATTTCATTATCTTGTAGTTGTATTTCATCTTCTTCTAGTTGTCTTTCATCCTTTTCTGGTTGTCTTTCATGTTCTACTCGCTGTCTTTCGTCTACTACATGTTGTATTCCATCTTCTTCTTATTGTATTTCATATTATTCTAGTTGTATTTCATGCTCTTCAAGTTGTTATTCACCTTGTACAAGTTGTCTTTCATGTTCTTCTAGTTGTGTTTAGCCTGCTACTAGTTGTCTCTCAAGTTCTACCGGTTGTCTTTACTCTACTAAAAGTTATATTTGATCTTCTTCTTCTTGTTTTTCATATTCTTAAAAGTTGTATTTCATCTTCTTCTAGTTGCCGTTCACCTTGTATTGATTGTCTTTCAGGTTCTAAATGTTGTCTTTCATGTTCTACATGTTGTCTTTCACCTTCTTCTAGTTGTTTTTCATCTTCTACTTGTTGTATTTCATCTTCTTAAAATTGTTTATCATCTGGCACTTGTTGTTTTTCACGTTGTCTACTGGTTGTCTTTGATCTTCTTCTACTATCTTCTTCTAGTTGTCTACTGGTTGTCTTTCATGTTCTACTAGTTGTCTTTTGTCTACTACAAGTAGTATTTCATTTTCTTCTAGTTGTATTTCATATTGTTCTAGTTGTATTTCTTCTTCTTCTTCTAGTTGACTTTCACCTAGTTGTCTTTCATGTTCTACTACTTATTTTTCAGCTTCTACTAGTTGTCTTTCACCATCTTTTAGGTGTCTTTCATATTCTACTGGTTGTCTTTAATGTTCTACTGGTTGTCATTCGTCCACTACATGTTGTATTTCATCTTTTTTTAGTTGTCTTTCACCTTGTACTGGTTGTCTTGCATGTTCTACTGGTTGTTTTTCTTCATATTCTAGTTTTCTTTCATTTTCTGCTAGTTGTCTACATGTTGTCTTTCATCTTCTAGTTGTATTTCATCTTCTTCAATCTGTCTTTCATCTTGTACAAGTTGTCTTTTACCTTGTTCTGATTGTCTTTCATGTTATACTGGTTGTCTTTTATCTTCTTCTACAAGTTATCTTTCATGTTCTACCGATTGTTTTTCATGTTCTACTGGTTGGCTTTCGTGACATACAGGTTGTATTTCATCTTCTTCTAGTTGTCTTTCACCTAGTATTGGTTGTCTTTTATCTTCTACTACTTGTCTTTCATCTCCTACTAGTTGTCTTCATGTTCTACTAGTTGTCTTTCGTCTACTACAGGTTGTATTTCATCTTCTTCTAGTTGTATTTCGTTTTTTTCTACTTGTCTTTTATCTTGTAGTAGTTGTATTTCATCTTCTTCTAGTTGTATTTCATTTTTTTCTAGTTGTCTTTTATCTTGTACTAGTTGTATTTCATGTTTTACTAGTTGTCTATCATGTTCTTCTAGTTGTCTTTCACCTTCTACTAGTTGTTTATGATGTTTTTCTAGTTATATTTTATTTTCTTCTAGTTGTATTTCCTTGCCTTCTAGTTGTATTTCATCTTATTATAGTTGTCTTTCCCCATTTAATAGTTGTCTTTCATGTTCTACTGGTTGGATTTTGTTTACTACATGTTGTATTTTATTTTCTTCTAGTTGTATTTCAGGTTCTTCTAGTCGTTGTTTACCTTGTACTGGTTGGCTTTCATTATCTACTGGTTGTCTTTTATCTTATTCTAGTTGTATTTCATCTTCCTCTAGTTGTCTTTCACCTTGTACTGGTTGTCTTTCATGTTCTACTTTTTGTTTTTCATCTTCTTCTAGTTGTCTCTCATTTTCTGACAGTTGTATTTCATATTTTTCCAGTAATAATTCATTCAGTTCTTCTAGTTGTATTTCATCTTATTCTAGTTATCTTTCAACTTCTACTAGTTGTCTTTCATCATTTTCTGGTTGTCTTTCATGTTCTACTGGCTGTCTTTCGTCAACTACATGTTGTATTTCATCTTCTTCTAATTGTATTTCATATTCTTTTATTTGTATTTCAACTTCTTCTAGTTGTTTTTCACCTTGTACATGTTGTCTTTCGCCTACTACAAGTTGTATCTCATTTTCTTCTAGTAGTATTTCATAATGTTCTAATCGTATTTCATCTTCTTCTAGTTGACATTCAACTTGTACTAGTTGTCTTTCACGTTCTACTAGTTGTTTTTCACCTTCTGCTAGTTGTCTTTCAGCTTCTTTTATATGTCTTTCACCTTCTACTGGTTGCCTTTCATGTTCTACTGGTTGTCGTTCATCTACAACAGGTTGTTTTTCACCATCTTATAGTTGTCTTTTATTTCTTTTAGTTGTATTTCATCTTCTCCTAGTTGTCTTTCACCTTGTAGTGGATGTTTTTCATTTTGTACTGGTTGTGTTTCATCTTCTTCTAGTTGTCTTTCATCTTCTACTGGTTGCTTTCATGTTCTACTGGTTGTCATTCGTCTCCTACATGTTGTATTTCATCTTACTTTGGTTGTATTTCATCTCCTTCTAATTGTATTTCACCTTGTATTGGTTGTCTTTCATGTTCTACTTGTTGTCTTTTATCTTATTCTAGTTGTCTTTCATCTCCTAGTAGTTGTCTTTCACCTTCTACTGGTTGTCTTTCGCCTACAACAGGTTGTATTTCATCTTTTTTCTAGTTACCTTTAATCTTCTTCTAGTTGTATTTCATGTTTCACTTTCTATGGTTGTCTTTGATGTTCTTCTAGTTGTATTCCTTGTTCTTCTAGTTGTATTTCCTTGCCTTCTAGTTTGATTTCATGTTTTTCTAGTTGTCTTTCACCATATAATAGTTGTCTTTCATGTTCTACTGGTTGTTTTTCATGTTCTACTGCTTGGCTTCGTTAACTACTGGTTGTATTTCATCTTCTTCTAGTTGTATTTCATATTCTTCTTGTTGTATTTCATCTTTTTCTGGTTATTTTTCACCTTTTAATGGTTGTCGATCATGTTATTATGGTTGTCTTTCATTTTCTTCTAGTTGTCTTTCATCTTATTCTAATTGTCTTTCATCTTCTACTTATTGTCTTTCATCTTCTTCAAGTTGACATTCATCTTCTTGTAGTTGTCTTTCTTGTTTTATTGGTTGTCTTTCGTTTACTACATGTTGTAATTCATCTTATGCTAGTTGTATTTCATCTTCTTCTAGTTGTATTTCACCTTCTATTTGTTGTCTTACTTGTTCTACTGGTTGTGTTTCATGTTCTACTCATTGTCTTTCGTCTACTATATGATGTAGTTCATCTTTTTCAAGTTGTCATTCACCTTGTATTGGTTGTCTTTCATGTTCTACTAGTTGTCTATCATCTACTACTCGTTGTCTTTCACCTTCTTCTAGTTGTCTTTCATGTTATACTGGTTGTCATTCGTCTACTACATGATGTATTTAATCTTATTCTAGTTGTAATTCATTTCCTTCTAGTGGTATATAATTGTCTTCTAGTTGTTTTTCACCTTGTACTGGTTGTTTTTTATGTTCTACTGGTTGTCTTTCTTCTTATTCTAGTTATCTTTCATTTTCTACAAGTTGTCTACAGGTTGTCGTCTTTCTTCTTCTAGTTGTTTTTCATATTCTTCTAGTTGTTCATCTTTTTCTAGTTGTCTTTCACCTTGTACTGGTTGTCTTTGATGTTCGACTTGTTATCTTTTAATCTTCTTCTAATTGTCTTTCATCTCTTAATAGTTGTATATATTGTTCCAGTAGTATTTCATTGAGTTCCACCAGCTGTATTCTGTGTTCTACCAGTTGTATTTCATTATCTTGTAGTTGTATTTCATTATCTTGTAGTTGTATTTCATCTTCTTCTAGTTGTCTTTCATCCTTTTCTGGTTGTCTTTCATGTTCTACTCGCTGTCTTTCGTCTACTACATGTTGTATTCCATCTTCTTCTTATTGTATTTCATATTATTCTAGTTGTATTTCATGCTCTTCAAGTTGTTATTCACCTTGTACAAGTTGTCTTTCATGTTCTTCTAGTTGTGTTTAGCCTGCTACTAGTTGTCTCTCAAGTTCTACCGGTTGTCTTTACTCTACTAAAAGTTATATTTGATCTTCTTCTTCTTGTTTTTCATATTCTTAAAAGTTGTATTTCATCTTCTTCTAGTTGCCGTTCGCCTTGTATTGATTGTCTTTCAGGTTCTAAATGTTGTCTTTCATGTTCTACATGTTGTCTTCCACCTTCTTCTAGTTGTTTTTCACCTTCTACTTGTTGTATTTCATCTTCTTAAAATTGTTTTTCATCTGGCACTTGTTGTTTTTCACGTTGTCTACTGGTTGTCTTTGATCTTCTACTACTATCTTCTTCTAGTTGTCTACTGGTTGTCTGTCATGTTCTACTAGTTGTCTTTTGTCTACTACAAGTAGTATTTCATTTTCTTCTAGTTGTATTTCATATTGTTCTAGTTGTATTTCTTCTTCTTCTAGTTGACTTTCACCTAGTTGTCTTTCATGTTCTACTACTTATTTTTCAGCTTCTACTAGTTGTCTTTCACCATCTTTTAGGTGTCTTTCATATTCTACTGGTTGTCTTTAATGTTCTACTGTTGTCATTCGTCCACTACATGTTGTATTTCATCTTTTTTTTAGTTGTCTTTCACCTTGTACTGGTTGTCTTGCATGTTCTACTGGTTGTTTTTCTTCATATTCTAGTTTTCTTTCATTTTCTGCTAGTTGTCTACATGTTGTCTTTCATCATCTAGTTGTATTTCATCTTCTTCAATCTGTCTTTCATCTTGTACTAGTTGTCTTTCACCTTGTTCTGATTGTCTTTCATGTTATACTGGTTGTCTTTTATCTTCTTCTACAAGTTATCTTTCATGTTCTACCGATTGTTTTTCATGTTCTACTGGTTGGCTTTCGTGACATACAGGTTGTATTTCATCTTCTTCTAGTTGTCTTTCACCTAGTATTGGTTGTCATTTATCTTCTACTACTTGTCTTTCATCTCCTACTAGTTGTCTTCATGTTCTACTAGTTGTCTTTCGTCTACTACAGGTTGTATTTCATCTTCTTCTAGTTGTATTTCATTTTTTTCTAGTTGTCTTTTATCTTGTACTAGTTGTATTTCATGTTTTACTAGTTGTCTATCATGTTCTTCTAGTTGTCTTTCACCTTCTACTAGTTGTTTATGATGTTTTTCTAGTTATATTTTATTTTCTTCTAGTTGTATTTCCTTGCCTTCTAGTTGTATTTCATCTTATTATAGTTGTCTTTCCCCATTTAATAGTTGTCTTTCATGTTCTACTGGTTGGATTTCGTTTACTACATGTTGTATTTTATTTTCTTCTAGTTGTATTTCAGGTTCTTCTAGTTGTATTTCAGGTTCTTCTAGTCGTTGTTTACCTTGTACTGGTTGTCTTTCATCATCTACTGGTTGTCTTTTATCTTATTCTAGTTGTATTTCATCTTCCTCTAGTTGTCTTTCACCTTGTACTGGTTGTTTTTCATGTTCTACTTTTTGTTTTTCATCTTCTTCTAGTTGTCTCTCATTTTCTGACAGTTGTATTTCATATTTTTCCAGTAATAATTCATTCAGTTCTTCTAGTTGTATTTCATCTTATTCTAGTTATCTTTCAACTTCTACTAGTTGTCTTTCATCCTTTTCTGGTTGTCTTTCATGTTCTACTGGCTGTCTTTCGTCAACTACATGTTGTATTTCATCTTCTTCTAATTGTATTTCATATTCTTTTATTTGTATTTCATCTTCTTCTAGTTGTTTTTCACCTTATACATGTTGTCTTTCGCCAACTACAAGTTGTATCTCATTTTTTTCTAGTAGTATTTCATAATGTTCTAATCGTATTTCATCTTCTTCTAGTTGACATTCAACTTGTACTAGTTGTCTTTCACGTTCTACTAGTTGTTTTTCACCTTCTGCTAGTTGTCTTTCAGCTTCTTTTAGATGTCTTTCACCTTCTACTGGTTGCCTTTCATGTTGTACTGGTTGTCGTGCATCTACAACAGGTTGTTTTTCATCTTCTTATAGTTGTCTTTTATTTCTTTTAGTTGTATTTTATCTTCTCCTAGTTGTCTTTCACCTTGTAGTGGATGTTTTTCATTTTGTACTGGTTGTGTTTCATCTTCTTCTAGTTGTCTTTCACCTTCTACTGGTTGCTTTCATGTTCTACTGGTTGTCATTCGTCTCCTACATGTTGTATTTCATCTTCCTTTGGTTGTATTTCATCTCCTTCTAATTGTATTTCACCTAGTATTGGTTGTCTTTCATGTTCTACTTGTTGTCTTTTATCTTATTCTAGTTGTCTTTCATCTCCTTGTAGTTGTCTTTCACCTTCTACTGGTTGTATTTCATGTTCTACTGGTTTTCTTTCGCCTACAACAGGTTGTATTTCATCTTTTTTCTAGTTACCTTTAATCTTCTTCTAGTTGTATTTCATGTTTCACTTTCTATGGTTGTCTTTGATGTTCTTCTAGTTGTATTCCTTATTCTTCTAGTTGTATTTCCTTGCCTTCTAGTTTGATTTCATGTTTTTCTAGTTGTCTTTCACCTTATAATAGTTGTCTTTCATGTTCTACTGGTTGTTTTTCATGTTCTACTGGTTGGCTTCGTTAACTACTGGTTGTATTTCATCTTCTTCTAGTTGTATTTCATATTCTTCTTGTTGTATTTCATCTTTTTCTGGTTATCTTTCACCTTTTAATGGTTGTCTATCATGTTATTATGATTGTCTTTCATTTTCTTCTAGTTGTCTTTCATCTTATTCTAATTGTCTTTCATCTTCTACTTATTTGTCTTTCATCTTCTTCAAGTTGACATTCATCTTCTTGTAGTTGTCTTTCTTGTTTTATTGGTTGTCTTTCGTTTATTACATGTTGTAATTCATATTATGCTAGTTGTATTTCATCTTCTTCTAGTTGTATTTCACCTTCTATTTGTTGTCTTACATATTCTACTGGTTGTCTTTCATGTTCTACTCATTGTCTTTCGTCTACTATATGTAGTTCATCTTTTTCAAGTTGTCATTCATCTTGTATTGGTTGTCTTTCATGTTCTACTAGTTGTCTATCATCTACTACTCGTTGTCTTTCACCTTCTTCTAGTTGTCTTTCATGTTCTACTGGTTGTCATTCGTCTACTACATGATGTATTTAATCTTATTCTAGTTGTATTTCATATTTTTCTAGTTATATTTCATCTTCTTCTAGTTATCTTTCACCGTGTACAGGTTGTCTTTCATCTCCTAATTGTTGTATTTTTCACATTCTATTAGTTGTATTTCATTTTCTTCTAGTTGTATTTCATGTAATACTGGCTGTCTTTCATGTTCTACTAGTGGTCTTTCGTCAACTACAAGTTGGATTTCATCTTCTTCTAGTTGTATTTCGTATTGTTCTAGTTGTATTTCCTTGCCTTCTAATTGTATATCATCTTCTTCGTGTTGACTTTCAACTTGTATTAGTTGTATTTCATGTTCTACTTGTTGTCTTTCTTGTTCTACTGGTCGTCTTTCGTTTACTTCAGGTTGTATTTCATCTTCTTCTAGTTGTATTTCATATCCTTCTAGTTGTATTTCATATTTTTCTAATTTATCTTTCACCTTGTACTAGTTGTCTTTCGTGTTCTACTAATTGTCTTTTATTTTCTACTGGTTGTCTTTCTTCTACTTCTAATTGTATTTCATCTTCTTCTAGTTGTTGTTCACCTTAGACAAGTTTTCTTTCACGTTCTACTTGTTGTGTTTCACCTTCTTTTAGTTTTCTTATTTTCTACTGGTTGCCTTTCAGGTTCTACTGGTTGTCATTCGTTTATTGGTTGTCTTTCATGTTCTACTAGTTGTCTACTAGTTGTCTACTAGTTGTCTACTAGTTGTCTTTCTTCTTCTTCTAGTTGTGTTTCAACTTCTTCAAATTGTCTTTCATCTTGTACTAGTTTCTTAAGGTTGTCTTTGATATTTTACTAGTTGTCTTTTGTCTACTACATGTTATATTGCATTTTATTCTCGTTGTATTTCATATTCTTCTAGTTGGATTTCATCTTGTTCTAGTTTTCGTTCACATTGTACTAGTTGTTTTTCATGTTCTACTTGTTATCTTTCATTATCTACTAGTTGTCTTTCACCTTTTATTGGTTGTCTTTCATGTTCTACTGGTTGTCATTCGTCTACAACATGTTGTCTTTCACCTTCTTCTAGTTGTCTTTCATGTTCTTTTAGTTGTATTTCATGTTCTTCTAGTTGTCTTTCACTTTGTAGAGGATGCCTTTCATGTTGTACTGGTTGTGTTTTATCTTCTTCTAGTTGTATTTCACATTCTACTGGTTTTCTTTCAAGTTCTACTGGTTGTCTTTCGTCTACTACAGGTTGTATTCCATGCTCTTCTTCTTGTATTTCATATTCTTCTAATTGTATTCTCGTTTCCTTTCATGTTCAACTTGTTGTGTTTCATCTTCTTCTTATTGTCTTTCAACTTCTACTTGTTGACTTTCATCTTCTTCTAATGTCTTTCACTTTGTAATAGTTGCATTTCATGTTCTACTGGTTGTCTTTCATGTTCTACTGGTTGGTTTTCGTTAACTACTGGTTGTATTTCATCTTCTTCTAGTTGTATTTCATATTCTTCTAGTTATATTATATCTTTTTCTAGTTATCTTTCACCTTTTAATGGTTCTCTCATGTTCTTATTGTTATTTTTCATCTTCTTTTAGTTGTTTTTCATCTTCTACTAGTTGTCTACTGGTTGTCTTTCATCTTCTTCTAGTTGTATTTCATCTTCTACTTGTTGTCTTCCATCTTCTTTAAGTTGTTGTTTATCTTCTTTTAGTTATCTTTCATGTTCTAAAAGTTGTCTTTCTTGTTCCATTGGTTATCTTTCGTTTACTACATGTTGTAATTCATCTTCTTCTAGTTGTATTTCATCTTGTTCTAGTTGTATTTCACATTATATTGGTTGTCTTACATATTCTACTGGGTTGTCTTTCATCCACTTCTGATTGTCTTTCATGTTATACTCATTGTCTTTCGTCTACTGTATGATGTATTTCATCTTTTTTAAGTTGTCATTCACCTTGTATTGGTTATCTTTCGTGTTCTACTGGTTTGTCTTTGATCTTCTACTCGTTGTCTTTCACTTTCTTCTAGTTGTCTTTGATGTTCTGCTGGTTGTCTTTGATGTTCTACTAGTTGTCATTCGTCTACTACATGTTGTATTTCATCTTATTCTAGTTGTAATTCATATCATTCTAGTTGTATATAATTGTTATCTAGTTGTTTTTCACCTTGTACTGGTTGTCTTTAATGTTCTACTGGTTGTCTTTCTTCTTATTCTAGTTGTCTTTCATTTTCTACTAGTTGTCTGCAGGTTGTTCTTCTAGTTGTATTTCATCTTCTTCTTGTAGTCTTTCACCTTGTACTTGTCTTTGATGTTTTACTAGTTGTCTTTCATCTCTTAACAGTTGTATTTCATGTTCTTCCAGTAGTATTTTATTGAGTTCCACCAATTGTATTTTGTGTTCTTCCAGTTGTATTTCATTATCTTGTAATTGTATTTCATCTTTTTCTAGTTGTATTTCAACTTCAAGTAGTTGTCTTTTATCCTCTTCTGGTTGTCTTTCATGTTCTACTCGCTATCTTTCACCTACTACATGTTGTATTCTATCTTTCTTTTATTGTATTTCATATTCTACTAGCTGTATTTTATATTCTTCTAGTTGTCTTTCGTCTACTACAAGTTGTATTTCATTTTTTTCTAGTTGTATTTCATCTTCTTCTAGTTGACTTTTTTCACCTTGTACTAGTTATCTTTCACGTTCTACTAGTTGTTTTCCATCATCTACTAGTTGTCTTTCATCTCCTACTAGTTGTCTTTCATCTCCTACTAGTTGTCTTTCACCTTCTAGTGGTTATCTTTCATGTTCTACTGATTGTCATTCGTCTACAATAGGTTGTCTTTCACCATTTAGTTGTACTTTATCTTCTTCTAGTTGTCTTTCACTTTGTAGTGGATGTCTTTCATGTTGTACTGGTTGGGTTTCATCTTCTTCTAGATGTCTTTCACCTTCTACTAGTTGCCTTTTAAGTTCTACTGGTTGTCTTTGTCTACTACATGTTATATTCCATCTTCTTCTTCTTGTATTTCATATTCTTCTAGATGTATTTCATCTTCTTCTAGTTATTGTTCACCTTGTACTAATTTCTTTTCATGTTCAACTTGTTGTCTTCACCTTCTATAAGTTGTCTTTCATATTCTTCTAGTTGTATTTCATGTTTACTAGTTGTCTTTCATGTTCTACTGGTTGTCTTTCCTCTACTACAGGTTGTATGTCATCTTCTTCTAGTTGTATTTCACCTTGTACTGGTTGTCTTTCATGTTCTACTTGTTGTCTTTCATTTTTTTCTAGTTGTCATTCATCTCCTAACAGTTGTATTTCATATTCTTCCAATTGTATTTCATTGTCTACTACATGTTGTATTTTGAGTTCTTCCTGTTGTAATTCTTTGTCTTCTAGTTGTATTCATCTTCTTCTAGTTGTTTTTCAACTTCTACTAGTTGTCTTTAATCTTGTACTTGTTGTATTTCATGTTTTACTGATTGTCTATCATGTTCTTCTAGTTGTATTTCACCTTCTAGTTGTCCTTCATCTTGTACTGGTTGTATTTCATGTTTTATTGATTGTCTGTCATGTTCTTCTAGTTGTCTTTTACCTTATACTGGTTGTCTTTGATGTTCTATTAGTTGTCTACAGGTTGTCTTTCATATTCTACTAGTTTTCTTTCATCTTCTTATAGTTGTAATTCTTCTTCTTCAAGCTGTCTTTCATCTTATACTAGTTGTCTTTCTCATTCTCTACTGGTTGTATTTCATTTTCTTCTACTATATTCTATTAGTTATCTACTGGCTGTCTTTCGTCTAATACAAGTTGTATTTCATCTTGTACTGGTTGTATTTCATGTTTTACTAGTTGTCTATCATGTTCTTCTAGTTGTCTTTCTCCCTCTACTAGTTGTCTTTCATGTTCTTCTAATTATCTTTCATGTTCTACTGGTAGTCTTTCGTCAACTACAAGTTGTATTTCGTATTGTTTTAGTTGTTGGTAAAGTAGATCTGAAGTTGAGATCACCCGAGTCTAGCCGTTGCTTGGCTGGATATCAAATTTAAATTCAAATAACCGGGTATGATTATTACTAGAAACTTGGGCACAAGCAAAATATGTTAAACTATTATATTGTAGATCTTGTGATCTGCAAAGAGCCGTTGGATCTTGTGATCTGCAAGGAGACATACTCCTGTCTCATTGACGAGAGAATACCTCACAAATCTTACACATTAGAATCCTTTTGAGAGGTTTAGCCTAGTCAATTTTGTTGCTTGTGCTCAAACTTCAATTATCTCTCTAGCAACCTCAAATATACTTCACCTAACTTGATTAGGGTGAAACTTAGAGCATGCGAGCTCATCTCATACCGGAGCCTAGTAGCCATCTCATACTGGAGCCTGCGTGCTCACCTTTCTTTCCTTTGAGCTGTTGTGCTCAAAATTGTCGTGTGTGTGGACCGCAGGAGGGTTGTCTCGTACCGGTCACAACTTATATTCCTTTCTTCATTGGGTAATAGAAATGCGTGCCTATTAAGATTGCATTGCCCAGGAGAAGTAGGTCCTTCAGTGAGCGAACTTGATTTATTTATTTTACTGCACTTTAATATTCATTAGTTATTTAATTTACAAGTTCTTGATTCCGCCAAGAACTTGAAGTAGATAGGTTAGTTAAATTAGTTAAACACAGGAACAATTTTGAAACTTGTTTATCCGACTGATAGTTACAAGTTGTAAGGATTAAATTTCAAACATACCTATTCACCCACCCTTCTAGGTGTCGTTAGGGACAACAAAACTTGGCTACCAAATTTAGTGATGTAAATGATGTCTGTTAGTTATTGCATGCGGCTGAGAGAGGTTGCATGCGGTTGGACATACATCTGCATGGAATTCCTGCATGCGTTATACTTTGTTTTAGTCAGCTTTTTTTTTAAAGTTAGTGTCTTTAGTCAGCTTTTGTTAGTAACTATAACGGTTGCTTTTGGTGTCTGTGTGCACATGGATGAATTGCTTGTTTTTTTTTTGTCAAACTGTCCATAAGCATATATTTCATTAATTACAAAAGAGTAGTAAATCAGAAAAGTTACATTGTAGCGTGTACAACATGTACTATTAATGCACTAAGCTGAAATATAATAGTAGACAATGAGTGTCTGTGAAAGCATTCAACTATACATAAAACTAAAAACACTGCACTAAGCTGAAATATAATAGTAGACAATGAGTGTCTGTGAAAGCATTCAACTATACATAAAACTAAAAACACACAGGGGTACGTGCATCTTGTGGACACAAATTGCATTATCCTTGCTTGATTGGAACGATATGAGCCTAGTGATTGTTTCCTTTGTGTGCATATTTTGTCATTTTTCTTCTGACAGACAACACCGTATCAAACCCTTAATTGTGCACGAAGCAACAACAAAAAAGACACTGAACCAAACTGATCAGAAACTGAATCAACCAGACCGGAAACTAAATCAGCCAAGCCAGACTAGACTAGGTTCCAATGGAAAGTCACCAGTGTGGGAGCCAAAAAAAAAATTTGGAACTAGGAGATTATAGAAGAGAATGAAGAAAGAAGATAGGGGCATAAAAGACTGATAGAGGGAGGGGGAGAGTAGGAAATACCAAAAACACGACAAGCAAACCCAAATAACAAACATCACACAAACATATAATATAGTAACTTTATATACAACTCGTTCCACTCACTCTTTCATTGCCAAAGAGGAGAAAAAGAGCTTAGAAGGAGAGAATAAAAGCGAACCGATTGTCTTGAATAATAAAAACTCCCAAAATGAAGAAATGATGCGGTGAGCGAAGTGAAGAGCAGTGACAAGATCCATTAAACAGAAGGACCGAGAACAATAGTCAGATCCACTAGATAAAAACACCTACTCGAATGAAAAAAGAAACAAAGAACAGTGGCCAAATCCACTAGACAGAAACACGAGCAGTGATCAGATGCATAGGCCATTTGTACTCGCCGCTCTTGAAAAGTCCTAAGCGGTAATAATATTTGTCCCCTATCAGCTCTTGAAAAGCCCTAAGCGGATAGGGGTGCGAACGGAGGGATGAATTGCTTGTTTTTAAGGATTTTTAGTAAGAACCCCATAGTGGGTGGGCTTACTGTTCGATATATATTTACCTGGAGTAGAACTAGGGTGCTCCTAAGCTCACCAAGTCCTTCGTGAGCGCGACTCTAAAACCTATCAAATTGACTTCAAACGACATTTTCAAACCGTTAGATGTTCAATCTATATTAAAATGTGCTTGGAGACCAAATTTTCCATTTTTTGGAATTTTTTTACTATTTATTAAGATGGTTTGAAAATCGCTGTTTTTATTAAAATTCTGCACCATTGGAAAACAGCGATTTTCAAACCATCTTAATAAATAGTAAAAAAATTCCAAAAAATGTAAAATTTGGTCTCCAAGCACATTTTAATATAGATTGAACATCTAACGGTTTGAAAATGTCGTTTGAAGTCAATTTGATAGGTTTTAGAGTCGCGCTCACGGAAGGACTTGGTGAGCTTAGGAGCACCCTAGTTCTATTCTATTTACCTGAACCTTTAGTTTGTAATTATTATGTTTCATTTTAATGAAGCGCACTTGGGCCTTTTAAAAAGAATGAAGCCCTTTTTGACGTTGTCAACGTCAGAATAAGTTTCTATCCGAGACTATTTAATTTTTTTATGCAACAACAGAATTTACATGTTAATTAAACAGCGCATACCACCATATCTATTTAATATTTTCTTACATGCTGACAATTTAAAGCGTACATGATGTTGTACTTGTATATTTGTATTTTGTTTATAATGAAAGAACGCACAGACTGACACAAGACTTAACAAGTTAACATTTTAAACAAAAGGAAATGTCAACCTAGTCAACGAAAATCCAGCCGAAAGAACCACAAATTAGTTGTCTAAAAGACTAAAATTCAAAACCGGAGGTATAGCTGCTGGTTTTTTTAAGTCTCTGAGGGCCCGTTCGGCAACGGCACGGTTGCCGTGGGAAAAAAAATTAACTCTTGAGTGAATTTTTTTTTCCCACGGTGAACAGTAAAAAATAATTCAAAATTTTTGATTCCTATTCCTTAGCAGGCCGCCGAACAGGACCTAAATCAAACCTCAGCCCACTGATTTCCTACCCTTTGGCAAACAAACTTAGAAACACAATTTTTTATCCATTGCCTCTCTATATACAAGTGCATTCGCGTTCTCCTCTTATTTGCAAGATAAATAATATACACCAAAGTTTGATAAAAATGGGTGGTTTTTGTTGGTTGAAGCCAGATGTATGTCAAATCTGGTTTTCTACGTATATTCTTATTATTAATATTCATCTATTCATATTGTGGTATTTTTAATTATATTTCTTTTTTGGTTTTGCTTTTCAGGTCTACCCACTATTGGCTGCAATGGGCATTTGCTAGTGGCGTAAGTTCCGTTTCAATACAAAAGAACGTGGATTCAATTTTTGAGAAAAAAGTTACGCTGAAGAAAAATTGGAGTTGCACAGCTCAGCCTACTTTGCTGGCCTGACCTCGACGTTGAATACTCCCTCTTTCCGAGCTGTACGTGCACATTACTCCGCCTGCTCAAGCTGCCATACAACCAATTTCTTGTAATAACTTGGCAATTAGTTCAGCAGCTGGACTATTTGTTCAAAATATGATACCAGGTATTAATGGGTAAACCAAAATAATAATCCTAAAAAAAATTAACTATCAGTCAGAACTAGACAGGATAGACTATACAAAAAAGCAATGTACCAGCACAAAGCAGTCATTTATTATTATAACCAACCATACACCAAAATTTAACTAAATAGTATTTTAAGATGAAAGCAACGGAAAAAAAAAAAAACAGTTTGATTTTGCTTTTTCTTTGCAAATGGAGAGTACCTTGTTTGGTGTGCAATATACGTCGGTAATAATTGAATCTGATATAGGCAGAATCATAATTTGTTAATCTCATTTAATACAGTTTAAATTTTCGAATAAAAGATCCTGTCAAAATGAAGCTTGAACTGAAATATTTGTAATATGACGGTCAAATTTATTTTAAGATGTTGTTGCCAACCACATTTTATATCCAGTTTTCATGTTTCAGAGAATTAATTTTTAGTTAGTCAGTAAAATAATGTCTTTTATGTAAAATATCATAGGTTTTAAAATTTAACAGAAATTTTTTTCTATATATTTTTAAAATTAAAAAACTTCTGATGTTGGTAGGGTGTCATATCCCATCTGGAATTCTGGATCCTAATAATCGGGTAAAGCGTAGTTAGCAAAGCCGAAACTGGTCCAATGTGGAACTAATAATGCTCGTGGATTCAATGTTGATAAGAGCAACAGAAAAATGATCCAATATTCAGGCCCAGTTGGAGTTAAATGGGCTCGAAAACTTTGAGCCTAGCTGTGGGGCACTCTTGATTCCAACACGTTTGATGGTCTGATAATATGATTTGAGTGAGGGTATGGTACTATGCATATAGCACGATTTGGTCCGTAATACGGATTAATATTTTCGTTTTAAAATTCTAGATCTAAACCATTTAGCATTATTTCATATGAATATGTATTTGCATATCAAATTTTATATTTTTTATTATTTTTTTACTATTTTTTAACATAAGGTAGAAAATCACTGTCTTTGGATGGTTCAGAATTTTCAAATCAAGTAATATTCTTAAAAAATATTAAAAAAATTCTAAAAAATATAAATTTGATCTGCTAGTACATATTGAACGATTCGAATCGACAGTTAAAATATTGAAAATGAAAATATTAATCTGTATTACGGACCAACCCATAACATGCATAGTACAATAGACTCACTAATATGATTTATATTAGTCCAAAAGTGTAATTTGTCCCAAAGAACGTTGACCGCATAAAGTGTCGATTCCTGTTGGAGATACTTAGCATAGCTCGTGGGTTTTTTTTTTTTTTTGCAGATTTAACCCTATCTCTACTATTTTTCTTTTTTCTGTTATTTTCAATATAATCAGAATAGGTTAAAAGGAATAACCATTTTAGGATAATTTAAAAGGGCTATTAAACCATGTCAATTTATAAATAGAACAATTGTACATTGTAAAGATATGAGAAAAAAAATCAATAAAATAATTATTCAATCAAATTAACAAAAAAATATTAAAAAGCATAGTTAATAGTATTCAAGTACCAAAACAAGATACATGGTAAATCATTTTTTTAAGAAAAAACAATAATTAGTATATCACATGCCATCTTTTAATTAACCCCTTTAATACAAAAATTCTATTTTTATCGGAATCGTAGTTTGTAACTTGGGCCCGGTAAAGCAACCCATTTTGTGGAAAATGGATGATGGCCGAGATTAGGGGTGTTCAAACGGTCGGTTCGGTTGAAACCGAACTAAAATAACCAAATCATATTTTTTTTCGGTTTTCAAAAATAGAACCGAACCGAACCGATTAAACTTATAAACCGATTAAGAACCGAACCGAACAAACCGAAGTAAACCTATTGGTGCCATTATTAACGAAAATTACACATGTTCATACACAAGTTGTTCAATTCCATACAAAATATGTAAATGTTCTAAAATATTTAAACTAAAATGAAAGAAATGAAGCATTGATTGAACCAAACAAAATATAAATCATACTTGAACCAATATAATTCGGTCGGTTCGGTTTAGTTGGTTTTGAAAACTGTAAACCGAACTGATCCATTTAAACCGAAATAATTCAAAATTTCAACCGAACCGATCCATTTAAACCGAAAAACCGAACCATTTAAACCAAAATTTTTCGGTTCGGTTGAAAACCGAACAAACCGAACCGTTTGAACACCCCTAGCCAAGATAGTGTTTGATGCTTTATGTGGGTCCCACTCATTAATAGGTATTTCTATTGAATTGCCCCTCGTGTCCAATTGCCTCAATCGCGATTAATATTTTTAAATGTGGTTTACTGCGGTATGCAAAAGGCCACACCATATACATATTTTAAAATGAGAATCCATATATACATAAACAAGCGGTAATATACGGCAATGTATAGTATCATACAAATAAGTATGTGTTAATATGCGGCATTATACAAACAAGTATGCGGTAATATACGAGCACATTATATCGTATGCGGTAATAATATGTGGTCAAATATGAGGAACTGCATATATAGGACTGCATAAAAATTTTCATGTCGAATCCATCTGCAAACGTATATATATGTGACAACACTGACGACATTATATGAAAAATAATATATTTTGAGCCCTGCTCATTAAATACGGTGTTTTTCTGAATTGTCGCTAGTTTCCAATTGCAAATAATATAGTGTGGCTCCAACGATAAAATAGCACCACAGTTTGAAACTGCGATACCAGTAACAATAGGATTACAGTTTCAAATTGCGGTAGAAATTGAATATTTTAGGAAAAAAAATATTTTGTTTATTTTTTCTAAGATGGTAAAAATAAAATTTGGCATTTTAAGACATAAAAACGGAAAAGATAATTAGTGACAAATGTTTTTGAAAAATGGGCTATTTTATTAGGAATATTTAATTAAACACATTTTGTACAAAATTCTTGCATTTTTAGAGATAAATTATGACATTATGGGTTAGGGTATCTATCGGATAATGTATTGCGGAATAGTTTGTATTGTCAAATTTAGATTTAAGTTGTTGTATTGTTTGTCAGTATTCAATACAAAATTTCAATCTCTCAAAGTAAATCTAGTATTTCTTTTGAACTTGCGTATTTTGATGTTTGAAGTCCTACCCGATTGATTCATATAATGGTTTTTGAAATATGAATGGTTTTTGAATATTTCATTACGCTCATTGATGATTTTTCACGAGTTATATTTACTTAAAGAAAAATCATAAGTATTTTTCACATTAAAAAAATAAGTAAATTTAGTATCGAATCAATAATACTAATATTAAAATATTATGTGCAGATAATAGAACCAAATACGTAAACAAAGCTTTCTCATAATTTTTTTTAAAAACATGATATTTTACATCAAACCATGTGTGTTGAAATTGCACAATAAAACAGAGTTACCGAAATAAAAACTAAACATAATTTAAAGATGTACTCATCGCAACATCTTTAATAAACATAACTCCTATTTTAATTTAAAAAAAATAAATTGCCCTTAGAAACCTTAAATAATATGTCCATGAACTTAAAACATTTGTGTATATTTGTTTGTACATGTTTAAATTTGTATATATTCAAAATAAATTCATAGATAAATTAGATAAGGATTGACGTAACTAAATGCATATTTCTTGGATATATATTTATTAGGGATATAAGTGTTATGAACCAAACTTTAAGAAATTGTATATATAAATGAACCATTTTTTCAAGGATCCAAAAATAGAAGAAGTATTGATTAATGAGATAGATATCAAAGAACCTCAAATGGAAGAAAAATGAAGCTCAACGTAACAATTTACAAGCTCGAGGTTACACTACTAATTCCAACACGCTACGTTAGTCAGTTTCTTTTATTAATTATGCCCTTTCCGGAGGCTACAAGACATTGTCACATAAAAACGCATTCCTTCCTTCTTCCATTTTATGGATAATTTCTAACAGCTATTGAACCATGCATGTAAAAGTATAAATAAAACAATTGTATATTATATATAGAGTGAGGCTACGGTGCTATGCATAGCACGGATTGGGTCCGTGCTACGGCTTAAAATTTGACTTTTTAAAATTCTAACGGTCGATCCGAACCGTTCAACATGATTATATATAAAATGAAAAAGTACTTGCAAACCAAAATTTACATTTTTTCGAACTTTTTTACTATTTTTTTAGATAATCTGTTTTTGGATGGTCCAGAATGTTCAGATCAAGTGATTTTCAAAGAAATAGTAAAAAAATTAGAAAAAATGTAAAATTTGGTTTGCAAGTACATATTCATTTTATAATCATGTTGAACGGTTCGGATCGACCGTTAGAATTTTGAAAAGTCAAATTTTGAGCTGTAGCACGGACCCAATCCGTGCTATGCATAGCACCGTAGCCTCACTCTTATATATATATATATATATATATATATAAGCTGAATAAAACAATTATTCAATCAAATTCACTGAATAATCAATTCCGAACCGGAGGTTAGTTAATTACCAACATATAAACTTAAGAAAATATAAGCTGGCCGGGTTCCGCCTTTGCAATTTGTATGAGTTTATCAACATATATATAAACGGTAGTACAATAATACTGTAATCATGTTTTACCCCGCAGATTGGTATTTGCACCAGAAGATCTAGCAAAGAAATGATAGAGAAAATTAGATGCATGTTTGATCGAACTCATTAACTATTCCCTTTAATATTAGTAATTTACATATAGTATGGGCCTTCTTCTTGGCTTCTTCCTTATTAGTATTATTAACATACTTGGCAGCAAATTCACATTCACCAAACAACGCACTAACACGTAGAAACATAAAACACTGTACTCCACAAATTCTTTAGTCTAATTAGATTACTTCAACTACTAATTAATGCTTCCCCCGATGTTCTTCGTCAGATTTCGCGCCTGAACCTCTCTCGCACCGACAGTATGTATGTTGCAGCCCTCCTATCGACTTCACTGCTCATCAGTTCTCCGCCGTTGGATTTCTCCACGTGCACATCGACCCCGACAATTTCCCATTTAGGTTTCAGCTCTGGTGGGGATGGCTTGAAGGCCTTGGCAACGGTCTGGACCGGTGGCGCTCCAAATGGAGCGGTCGGGTTTGGTGTCCGGTAGAAGGGCATCGATATATTGCCGCGGATGTCTCTACGCGTGTATCCTACGTCCATTAAATAGCTACTAGATTGGTAAGGGAATGTGAGTTGGTCTGAAACATGTAATTAACATGGTTCTATTTATAAGGATCGATGGACTGTGCGATTGAATCCGTGTACCTTGTTTCCGGCTAGAATTGGTGTACGGTATTTTACATGGTTCTATTTACACTTGTGAGTATTTTACTATTATCTATTAAGTTTATATATTTTGAGAACTAATTTTGATTTAGTGGCTAGAATAATATCTTCTGATTTAAAATTCAACTGAAATATTACAAAATATTTCAAGTTGAAGATTTGACTCCATGTTTGTCTGAAAATGATTTCTTAACGAGATTCCAAAAACTGATTTAATATAATAAATTTATTCATTAATAACTAGTGTTATTGGTTAATTTTTTTTTGTCTAAGCGGTCTATATTTCCAGGTGGTAGACCAGAAAAGGATAAATATCTAGGATCCTATTTGTTCATTCATGAAAAGTTGGCATGATTTGATTTTGATATTAGTCGCAAAAAAATATCTATTTGCCACGGCATATGGATATGGTAGATTTTTTTCCTCGAGTGCATCGGATGATATACTCGTATAATCGTTCTAGAATTATTTCCTCTATAGACCTGATCAGAATAAAAATTTACAAAATTTCAAATGACTTCGGTAAATTTGATTACAATAAAAATAATTTAAAATTGAAACTTATCGATCTAAATAACTACATACATAAAAACTTTAGAAGATTCAAAAGAAGTTAAAAAATAAAATTTCCATTGACTTTGTTTTTCTATAAAAAATATTCAACTAACTAAATATTAATTACAATTGTATTTTGTTTCTCTCTATGTTTTCCTTCTTTCCGGTACAATCCATCCAAATGAAGGTGTAAAGAGTGAATTACAGAGGCACAATTCCAGAGGAGTTGAGACTTGAGAGTTGAGACTAGAGTGGGAAAAATGGCACGGCGGAGCTGGCTCTATCACGTAACTGCACGGTTACGGCACGGAACGGCACGGCACGGGTGTCAGTTACGTGCCGTGACTCGCGTGTCACGTGCCGTGACCATTCGCGTGCCGTGCTTATCTTTTGAAATTTTGGCACGGCACGACATGGCACGTGAAAGATTTAGTGAGGCACGGTACGGCACGTAGTCACGCGAGTCACGTGTAATTAGGACTATTAGATATTGATTTAATGGTGCATCTTGAATAAACGAACCTAAATTATGATTAAATGGTCACGCGAGTCACGCACGTTTAGGCACGGCGTGACTCACGTAGCGTGACCATTCGCGTGCCGTGACCACCCCTTGACATTTTGGTCACGGCACGGCACGTGAAAAATTAACTTGGTCACGACACGAGACCAAAGTCAGGGCGTGTTAGTCACGGTTAGTTGAGACCATCCATGTCGCAATTCAGATTTGTTGTAAATGGACAGATATTTAGATTGTGCGGTTTATGACTGATGCTGAAATCATTCCTCAAGAAAAGGTTTGCAAGGATTTATAATTCAGACTCTCAGTGGGCTGTAGATTGTGATATCATCGCACACGCAGTGCATGTCTCAGATGTCTGCCTCATAAAATCAACATTACGTATGTAGTGGAGAGAAGAATGGAGAGCTTCCTTTATTGAAAGGTAGATATTGATGTTCTGATTCCATCATCCATGAAAGTTTGGGATGCTCTTCGTCTGCATCTGCATTTGACTAAAAAAGAGCATCTTTCTATGAGCATCATTTATAGGATCAGGCCGCATCGTCGGTCGGCACTCGGCATTAACTCAAAAGAGAATTTCTTCGTCTGCATCGTCTGCATTTAACTCAAAAAGAGAATTTTTTGAGTTAATGCATCTCGGCCGGCTGATTTTATACAGAGTTAATCCAATCACTGTCTATAAAGTATGAAATATTTCAATATTAGTACGGATTTAGTTTGCATGGATTTTAAAGCAGATCCAAATGCATTAACTAAAAAAAAAAATCTTTTTTTGAGTTAATGCAGAGGATACGAATTTGCTTAAAAGAGTTCTATTCTAATTACCTTAATTAATTTGCTATACTAGGGGTTAATTAGGCTTAAGAATATTCTTCAATCATTTATCTCTTTTAGTTAATCACACGCTTTCCTAATCCTATTTAGTGCGCTAAATTATCACATGACGAATTTCACAAATTATTTTTTTATCATTAACACCCTCGGCATCCAATAACACCGCAGAGAAATTCTAATGATTTGGAATTTATTAGAAGCGGACTCTCCTTTGTGCACTGGTAAAATAATAATTACTTACAAAATTCAATGAATGTATTAATATAAAAAGTATGGTCGATACTCGAGAAGCTCCAAGAAAGTATGTTCTTCTTCTCTTTATGCGTTCATTCTCTACCTTATTTTTTTTTTTTTTCAATGATGGCGCTGTTTACTACTCTCTCACTCATAGTGACATACTACGCGAATTATTCGCGTATAATTTGTTTTTTATACATAACCGCACCGAACTTTGTTTAATACGCGGAAAAATGTATAATACGTTTTATTCGCGAATAAAAGCGTATAAAACGCGAATTTCGAATTATTCGCGATAAAAACGCAAAAAAAAAAAAACGGCAAAAATTTTTTTTTGAATTTTTTTTTTTTTTTGCTTCCTTGTTGTACCGAATCATTCCCGAATTATACCCGAATTACGAATTTTTTACCTCGTTGAACCGAACCCGAACTTTTAATTTGTCACTATGCTCTCACTTTAGTACAGTCCAATAAGGACAACATGGCAATGATGGTAAATACAGCCAAAATTTTGATTATTTGCAATTTTCTCCTATTGATTTTTTTCCATCCAATTTGAGTTCCAATAAAAAATTGAACTACAAAGCAACTTGGTTTCAATCGGCCTGCAAAAATGGCCGGGGTGTTTTTACGATCTTTCCATAATTGTGCATTGTCGACAAGCACTTTTCTCTGTTGTTTCAGCTTTGCACTAATAAAATTGTGAATTTACATAATGTGATATTTTCACGTAGGTCAATTTATTATTTTTCATGGTGTTTACAAGGAATGTTAATTAAGGACGGACAAGCTTACAGGCCATAATCCACCATTGCAACACATCGATGAACTGGGATTCAGCTGTCTGTAAAGCAAAATATCTGCAATTTGTGACAGATTATGTTAAAATTTATTAAAATTATTACTATATAATAAGGATACGGATTGGGACGAAGTCGAGTGTAGAAATATCTAAGAATATGATGAAAAACAGCACGGAGGAAACTTAAAAGATGGAATAATTGAATCATTGTACCGACAATAGTTATCAAGTCACATCTTAGTCGGAAGGGAAAAAAAAGACAAAAAGAGAAAAGGCGAGTTGGAATCGGAAATTGCTAGGTTAGAGAAGATTGTAAAGCAAAGCAACAAATTCATTAAAAACATTTAATTTAGGATCATTATTTTGATTCTATTCTAATATGGCTGCTGACTGCTGTTGTATAAAGTGGAGATATTTTTTGCGTCCTTATCTGGGTAAGAATAAAGGTAAAATGGCCTTTTTAATTTTCCAATGATCCCTTACCTTGAAAAAAGGAGCACTAAAATAACACCGGAATAATTCCAAATGCAAGCTCCTTCGTTTTTGGGATGGTGATGGATCAGATCGACTTAAATTCCACTGTAATACTATATTGATGTGTTTATTTTATGTTCTCGTATAAGAACTAGTGTCGTAGAAAACGGCTATTCTGATAGATTAATCGGTTGATTAGTTATTGGCGATGATCAAACTGTCACGGGTTTTTTTGACTTAATTTCATGATGGTTAGATCTAATATAGACAAATACTTTACGTTCATATTATGCAAAGTATTATACTAATTCATGACCAAATAAATCAAGTATAAACAACAATAAAACTGTAATTCAGTGTCCAAATAGCCACACAAATCATACCACAAAAATTACAAATAAGGATAGATCATGCAAAATTAGTAAGTATAGATTGCGGGCTGAGATGCTGATGTCCAACTATTTTTCTTGACAGGCCTCACTAGTCCGCTCTCCATCATACGGTCCGAATTTCAATTTTAAAAATAGTGCTTCGGAAATATTTATTAGGAGAAAAGGTATGCTTCTATGTTTGTAATTCCCTTGGTTACCATACCTACAAAGCAAATTTTCTACCCCTACTAACTTTTTTTTCACAGGTATCGGCCGTATGATCTCAATCAGATGTCCCAGAGACATTTTGTAGATCTTCTCCGGATATGCATCGTATCAGCTCAAATCAGCTCCCGGAATCTTATAGATTTGCTCGACTGTCCAAATATTTATTCTTTCTATTTCACAATATGTAACGATTTTCATACCGACATGACGATCTATTCGCCGACATTTTTATTAATATCCAAAGTTTATTACAAATTATTTAGGAAGCGACTAATTGTCTTCAAGCTTCTTTCTATAGTTTTTTTTTCAAAAAAAACTGTAATTTGACTTACGAGAATATTGTAAAACTCTATAACCAATACTGTAACTTCAACAACAAATCATATATAATAAGTAGTTTAAAAATCTAACAATCCAAGTTAGTTGGAAGTGGTTCCCAAGTTAGTTACAAACAGTTAGCAACTTGCAAAAATATTGTACTTCCGGCTGTACTTGAAAAACTGACGGCTTCTAGAAGATTTGAAAAACAAATCACTTCTCAAACTTGTAATTATTTACAAATAACACCTAAAATTGTGCAAAATTAATTTTTTTACATCAAAATTAAATTTTTTTTTTTCGAAATTAAAATTTTAAAATTTATTTTTTATTTTTTACGTAATTTTTTTCTTCAATTTTTAATATTTATATATTGATCTATATCATGTAAAATAAGACTTAAATACTGTAAAATTAGCAGATGCAAACTATAAAACTAACATATGTGAACTACAAAGACTTCAATACTGTAAAATTAGCAGATGCAACTTATAAAACTAACATATGTGAACAACAAAACTTCAATACTGTAAAATTAGCAGATGCAACTTATAAAACTAACAGATGTGAATTGCAAAACTTCAATACTGTAAAATAGACACCTGAAACTATCAAAATAATATATACAAACTATAAAATTTCACTAATTACAAAATTAACTGTTCACAACCATAAACAAACAGTAACAACCAACAACTGTTCACAACCACAAACAATAATTGTTCACAACCATAACTGTTCACAACCACAAACAAGACTTCAATAAACAAAGTTAATTGTTCACAACCATCAATACAATAATGGCCTTTGTCACTTCATAACACTCTGGTGCACGTTATTTGGATGCGTGAGAAACTTCATCGCTAGAACCATACGTTCTTTCAAAATATCATCCTGTAAAAAAAATAAAAATAAACAAGGTTATAAATTGGAGTTATGAACCATTAGCAGATGCAAACTATAAAAACAACATATGTGAACTACAAGACTTTAATACAGTAAAATTAGCAGATGGAACATATAAAACTAACAGATGTGAACTGCAAAACTTCAATACTGAACAGTTAGCAGATGCAAGACTATACAACTAACGGATGCGAATTGTAAAACTTCAATACTGTAAAATGGACACATGAAACTATCAAAATAACATATACAAACTATAAATTGGAGTTACATTTCTGGAAAAATAAAATTACAAATTGGAATTACATCATAAACTTAAAAGTTAAAATTACCTATGTGAAATTTATAGAGATCTCAGTGATCAAATTGTAGACAAAGCGCAACACAAAAATTGCACAATCCATTGATTTTTCTCCCTGCATTGGGCACCTCTCATGAATAATGCCAATATCATTCCAAGTTGGTTTAGTTGGAAAAAAAAGATATCAACAAATTTCACACAAATTTCAAGTCATAATCTTGTAAATTAACTGATACATCGTATAAAACTATTGCATAAAACCTGTAAATTAACTGAAACTTTTTAAATAAAACTAACATGTACAAACTATAAAACTTCAATACTGTAAAAGTTACAGTAGCAAAAAGAAAAAAACTATTAATAAAAACATCTTTCCAAGCATGTTTAGCTGAAAGAAAAAAATGATATCAACAAATTAATAAAAACTTCAAGTTCTAATTCTGTAAATCATTAGCAGAATTCTGAAAAAATAGTTGAACAACTATTGCAAGAAACCTGTAAAATAACTGATATATCCTATAAAACTATTGCCTGAAACCTGAAAAACTATTGAATGAAATATGTAAAATAACTGATACATCATATAAAACTTTTGCATAAAACCTGTAAAATAACTGATACATCCTATACAATTATTGCATGAAACCTGTAAAATAACTGATATATCCTATAAAACTATTGCATGAAACCTGAAAAACTATTAAATGAAACTTGTAAAATAACTGATACATTCTATAAAACCCGACATTTTTATTAATATCCAAAGTTTAATACAAATTATTAATTATGCCCGAAGTTCAAAACTTTCGCTAAAAATACCCAAACCGGCCAGAAAATGGCCGGTTTACTCCCCCCCTAAACCGGCCATTTTCTAGCCGGTTTACTCTTTTTTTTTTTGTAACCCGCATTATTCAACTTCTAGATATTAATAAAAATGTCGGGTATTAGTCCACAAAAAAATGTCGCCATAAAACAATATAGCACATATACTCTTATAGCTACATGATATACGGCATTCTATAATTTACGACTTACGATTTATAATCGAATTTTTTTTCAAAATAATTTATAACATGATACGTTTCGAAAGTAAAATGATAGATAAAGGGTGAATTTTGACTTAATTGCATTATTTTCATATTTTATTTATTTTTACAAAATTTCAGCCTTTTTTTTGGTTAATTGCAACCAAGGCGTGATCACATTTTCATATTCAAACTTTTGAAACCCCAGATGATGATTTTCTGACTAAGCTCAAACTTTTGAAACCCTAGATGATGGTTTTCAAACTTTTTATTCAACTTTGGATATTAATAAAAATATCGGTTTAATCTTGATGAGTTTATTTTTGCTGTTTAACATATTTTTCTGTTTATTTTTTATGTTGTGCTACTATTTTAATTTTGTAATATTTTCTGTTTAGCATTATCATGATAATTTTTTTTATCTGTAAAATATAAAAATAGTACCATAAAAGCACACATACACAAGAACCGAAATATAGGATAATCCAAATATACCAAACATAAATAGCATATCAAATATAAATAGTACAAAACTAGTAAAAATACAACTAAAACGGAGAGGGGGAATATCGCTGAGACGGTACTCCGGCGTTCGCCCGGCGCCAGCGCGGCCAGGCTCGGTCTCTCTCGGGGTCATCGGCAGACCTGAGTATCTGATCGGCGGTATCCCATATGGCATCACCCGTAGGGACTGTCGGTACTGGCAGAGGTGTACTAAAGATAGATGCAGCGAACTCAGTCCCAAAGGCAGGCTGAGTATGAGACCCGCTACCACTAGCCTCTCCATCATGCGGCATCTCTGTGCCATATCGGGGTACCCTCGGTGCCGAGCTGAACTCATCATCCAATATCCCGTTGATAGGGCCATGTTCCACAGGCCCTTTTACTTGTTCCAAACTGGGCCATGAAAGACTGGGATTCGGACCTTTACAAGGCCAACCCGACGTCATATGAAAAAAGCCCAAGAACTTGTTAAGCCGGGGTCCAATATGCCGGCCCCAAACCAAAGCCTTAAAATAGGCCCATACCAACCGACATACGGGATAGCCGGGGAAACGGCTATCTTAAACGCCGATGTCCCAGTAACGGCTAGCTTAATGCCCACGTCCCAGTAACGGCTGACATAATTGCCCACGTTCTCCATAAACGTCCGAGATGGCAGTTATGGCTAGACTATATAAGGCAATAATTCCCATGAAACAGGGGACGCAACTTTGAACTAAGAGAGAGATTCTACAGGTCAGAGTCCGAATCTCTCACAATCCACCCCGAGTCTTAACTCGATCCATACCTCGGCCTGCCATCCTTTGGCAGGGCGAATCCGACTCAGCCCAATTTTTCATACGACCTCATCTCCCGAGATAGGACGTATCAACCACCGTGGGGCCACGCCTACCAAACATAAAGAATTAGATGGCTCTTCCAAACACATCAATCCCGCTTCCACCTGGGGTGACGACCCCCCCAGGAGTAACAATCACACCAACTCCTTTGGTCACACCGCCTATAGGACACCCCTCTCAGAGCCAGCTTCAAGGGGAGAGGCCTAGCAACTCGATGATACGACCCCCTGGTCCCCAACCTGCACAGTCTCGCCACACGGGACCAGACATCGCTAATCAACCTTCGTTCACCGACGGGAACACAACTAGACCTCTCTACACCGAACACAACCCGGTAACTGGTACATACCAGATACCCTACATACCCTATTACCCTCAGCAAACGCCGTTGTATCACTACGGCGCGGCCGCTTACACTCCTTACACACCAACGGGTCCCCAGTATCCCTATGTCACACCCTCTGGGCAATGGGGCCCGGGAGGCGCTCACGGGATGTATCCCATGACAGGCCCAATACCATGTTCTCAGCAAGCACCACCGCGACCTGTACATCAGACCGTACCAACCACTGCACCTATACCACGACCTCTGTTCGCAAATCGTGTCCACAGCCGACTGACAAATGTTTCGCCACGAAATCTGGACAGAGAATTCATGCAGGTCCGAACTGGTGAGGAGACAGACACACCTATCCCACCAGAACAACAGGTCCAGTCCGAACGCAGGGACCATAATGCTCTGCCAACAAGGGTCCATCCCGACGAAGGAAGACGGCCGGAAGGGCAAGACGAGAATAGGGGACCTGATCCCGAGAGAGAGCCCAATGCCGGAGGTCCCATAATCCACCACAATAACGAGCGAGAATCAGCTAATCACGGTAGAGGGCCCAGACCATCACGCAGAGAACAATCTCGCTCCCGTAGAGAACGCGAACGGAACCCACCCCGAGGTCGGGATAGAACTCGCCGCGATGACCGAAGAAGGAGCCGGCGATCACCTACCCCAACCCGAGGTATCAATATGGCTCAAGTTGAAGAGCTGATCCAAACCAGACTTGCGGCCAAACTAGCCGAACTCGAATCCCAGAAGACAGGCACCTACTCTCGGCCTATGGGAATCAAAGATGGCCCTCTTTCAAGAGACATCTACCGCCAATCAATGACAGACTTCAAGTACCCGAAAACCCTTCCCAGCTTCCGGGGTAGTGGAGATACACAGGATCCGCACAACTTTGTGTACGGGTTCCTCGAACGACTTCGCCTTCTTGGAGCCACAGATGCCATCATGTGCCGAGTCTTCACCACTTGCTTGACTGGAGAAGCATGAGACTGGTACATGACATTACCCCGGAGGTCCATCAACAAATTTGAAGACTTCGCAAAACTATTCTTGGAAAGGTACACGATTATCAAACCACCGCCAGCGATGTGCGAGATGCTGTTGGATATTGTCCAAGGACAGCGCGAAAGAACGGGTTCGTTTGTCAATCGCTTTATACAAGCATCTCGGCGAATTCAGAACCTCAACGAGGAATTCGCCCTAGCCACCATCAAGAAAGGACTTCGCAAAGGAGGTCCGGGTACTTTGCGTTATGAAGCCCACATGAAAAAGATGACCACTCTAAGGGAGTTTGTCACCTTCGCGGAGGGTTACATCCGTGCCGAGGATGATAATGGGAGTCCCACAAGACCTAGGTCTCGGTCTCCCCGACATTTGACGAACAAACAACCAGCTCAGGACAGGTTTCGCAACCAAAGAGAACCTCGGAGAAACCAACCCAACCGTCCGACCGAGCAAGAACACAAAAATGGCACCGAGGGATACCGCCAACACTTCGTGAGATATGCACCTCTCACCAAGAAGCGACATGAGATGTACAACATCATAGAAGGCATGTTCGACCTCCCTCCGCCATTGCATGAAGGCATTTTTACGGTACAAGATAACTCCCAGAAGTGTGAGTACCACGGATTCAATGGGCACTCCACTGCGGATTGTCTTCAATTAAAAGACATCCTGGAGAGACTGGTCCGAGAGGGTAAGTTGATCGAGTTCATCAATCCCGATTTCTTCAGAAAGTTCTCCAGAAAGTACAACGGTAAAGGTAAGGTTTTTAAGAAACCTATTCCTTACAGGCAGGACTATACGGGACCCCGAGTTGGTGGGGCCAGTCCTCACACCCGGGATGGTCCCGAGACTAGACGCCAAGAGCGGCAGAACAGTCCTGTCATCAATGTGATCAGTGGTGGCCATCGCGGGGCCGTTCAAAAAATATTACCCCGCGACAATCGAAAACCGTACCCTACCGTTCTACAGGTTGAAACCGCGACTGACAAAAAACGACCCTGACCTGAAGAAGCAATATCTTTTTCCGAGAAGGACCTAGGTGAGATTTATAGCCCGCACGATGATCCCGTGGTGCTGAACCTCAAGATTAACACGCATCGGGTTAAGAGGGTGTTAGTTGATACGGGAAGCTCAGCAGACATCCTATATTTGTCGGCCTTCACACAAATGGGTCTCGACACTCGTGCCCTCCAACAACATATCTCACATTTGATAGGCTTTACGGGAGATGCCCTTCGACCTCGGGGTATGATGCCACTCAAGGTGACGTTTGGTACGTCCCCTCGTACGGTAGAAGTCATGGTGGACTTCCTCATCGTTAACGCCCCCTCTGCATACAACGCGATCCTGGAAAGAGGGACCTTGAACAAAATCGGCGCCATCATTTCCCCTTCTCATCTTAAAATCAAGTTTCACACAGATAACGGGATCGGGGAAGAAAGTGGCCAACAACAGGTGGCGCGTGAATGCTACATGACATCCATTCAAGGTCAAGGAGGTTCTGTCCAACAGGTCGAGCAATCGAATGCAAAAACCAACCAACAGCGGTTGCGCTCAAGTACTGCTTACTTACCTCCAAACACCAACCTTGCATTGGATCCAGTTGATAAAGCGGAGGTCAGCGCTTCCCTTGAGCCTGCCGACGAAGTCGAACAACTCGTTTTGGGTGATGGCAAGACACTCAACATCGGAAAGGCAGTACAGGAGCAAGAAAAGGACGAACTCATCAAGTTTCTCCGAGAAAACCAGTCCGTTTTTGCCTGGACCGCAGCCGACATGCCAGGCATTCCAAGATCAATAGCGGAGCACCGCCTGCATATTAAGTCGGGCTCAAAACCAGTTAGACAACGAAAACGTAACATGGGGGAAGAACGGCAGCAGGCCGTGAAATGCGAAGTACAGAAATTACTCGATGCTGGTTTTATCAGGAATGTTGAGTGTCCTGAATGGACAGCCAATCCCGTGCTGGTCAAGAAGTCCAATGGCGACTGGCGTATGTGTATTGATTATACTGACCTTAACAAGGCATGCCCTATGGATCCATTTCCATTGCCCAAAATTGACCAACTGGTCGACTCTACTTCGGGACATGCCTACCTCAGTTTCATGGATGCGTTCTCCGGATACAATCAAATCCGGATGAGCCAAGATGATGAAGAGAAGACCGCCTTCACCACCAACTCGGGGCTATACTGCTACCGGGTCATGCCTTTCGGGTTGCGCAATGCTGGAGCCACGTTCCAGTGCATGGTCAACACCGTGTTTCATGAGCAGATCGGACGAAATGTAGAGTCATACGTAGATGACCTACTTGTTAAGAGCATGTCTGACCTCGACCATATCCGAGATCTTCGAGAAACCTTTGCGACACTAAACTCAGCCAGCATGAAACTCAATCCAAAGAAGAGTTTCTTCGGCTTGACTGGCGGTAAATTCCTTGGTTTCATGGTTTCTATGCGCGGTATTGAGATTCATCCTTCGAAATCACAAGCCATCCTCGACATGAAACCGCCCCAGAACTTTAAAGAACTGCAATCTCTCACGGGCAAGTTGGCGGCTCTCAACAGATTTATTGCGAGATCCGGGAATGTATGTTTTCCCTTCTTTAAATCCATGCGTAAGTCGGCCAAATTCGAATGGATAGAGGAGTGTGCCACGGCCTTCGAGAAAGTCAAAACTTACCTCGCTAATCCACCATGTCTTAGCAAGCCGACCGCAGGTGATGTCCTGGTGTTGTACTTGGCAACATCGGGTCATGCGGTAAGTGCTGCCCTTGTTCGGGAAGAGGGACGAGATCAAAAGCCCATTTACTTCGTCTCTCATGTGCTTCGGGATGCCGAAACCAGGTATTCCCAGATCGAAAAGGCAGCATATGCTCTCGTCATAGCTGCTAGAAAGTTAAGGCCTTACTTTCAGTCGCACTCCATAAAGGTTTACACCGGGATCCCACTCAAGAAGGCGTTCGCAAATTTCGACTCGTCTGGACGATTGTTAGCCTGGGCGCTCGAATTATCCGAGTTCGATGTCTCCTTCCACCCCCAAAATGCTCTAAAGTCTCAGATCTTCACCGATTTTATCGCCGAATATTCCTGAGTTCCTCCCGAGTCTGAGGGACGTTGGACTATCCATGTCGATGGCGCCTCTTCGTTACAAGGGGCTGGAGCCGGGATATCCCTCACTGGTCCACACGGGTAAACCCTGAATTATGCTCTCCATTTTCAATTTCCAGTAACAAACAATACGGCGGAATATGAAGCCATGATAGCGGGCCTTAAACTAGCTAAAGAATTGGGCGCCCGTGAGGTTCATCTTCGCAGTGACTCCGAGTTAGCAGTCAAGCAAATAAACGATGAATGTCGAGTCATGGACGAGAGGTTGCGCAAGTATCGACATCAATTTCACCTGCTCAAAAGCCATTTCGACGAGGTTGATATCCAGCATGTCTCGCGTAACAAGAACTGCCAAGCTGATGCATTGTCCAAACTTGGCGCCGCGGGCAACCTTGACAAAGATCGGCCCGTGATTGTTATGGATGTTCCGGAATCCAGCATCAACCTTGATACCATAGCCATACTCGCCATCGGTGAATCCGGTGAGTCCTGGTTCACCCCGATGTGGAATTTCCTTACCACCGGGGTGCTCCCCACAGACCAGCTGGAAGCCCGACGTTTGAAAAGGATCGCACCGATGTACTCTATATTCAACAATCACCTCTACAAACGAGGGTACGTGCGACCTTGGCTCAAATGCATCAATGAGGAGACAGTTTCAAAAATGCTATCTGAGGTGCACGAAGGCATCTGCGGAAGCCATCAAGGAGCGAAAACCCTTGCCAAACGAATCCTCAGAGCTGGCTTTTACTGGCCAACCATGCAACATGATGCGGCCACCTTAGTCCGCAAATGCGAGCGATGGCAATACCACAGCAAGTTGAGCAACATCCCGGCTTACGATCAGATATCCATCTCGGGAGCATGGCCTTTTGATTTATGGGGCATCGACATAGTCGGGCCATTTCCCAAAGCTGTTGGACAACGCCGTTGGATTATCGTAGCCGTCGAGTACTTCACTAAATGGGTCGAAGCCGAAGCGTTAGCAACTATCACTGCCGCAGCAGCAGAGAAGTTCATCTGGCGGAACATCGTTTGTCGTTTTGGCATACCGCACGCCCTCATCTCGGACAACAGAACCCAATTCAATGCAGCACGCACTATGAAATTCCTCTCCAACCTGGGTATTTACCTCGGTCAGCCATCCTGCTAGCAATGGTCTGGCAGAAGTCACAAACCGTACTATTCTGGAAGGCCTCAAGAAGAAAGTTGCCGAAAACAGAAAGAATTGGCCCGACATCCTTGATGGAATCCTATGGGCCTACCGCACTACACCTAGAGAGGCCACACAGTAAACACCTTACTCTCTGGTGTTTGGAATGGAAGCCGTCACTCCAATTGAAATGATGGAACCATCTCTCCGTACTTTGACATATTCCACTGACAACAACCGCGATGCGCGTGCCGCGGAACTCGACCTCATCACAGAAGGTCGGGAGAAGGCCCGCATCCGCACCATGGAATATCAACGCCGGGTTAAACGTGCATTCGACAAACACGTGGTACCTCGAGACTTTCAGTCGGGCGATTTGGTACTCAAAACTGTGGAAGCAACTGGCAAACATGTCAGCAAACTGGCTCCTCAATGGGAAGGTCCCTTTAAGGTCATTCGCCCCCGAGGTAAAGGCGCTTATGAATTGGAAGACCAGAGTGGTTTCATACTTACTCGTCCATGGAACACTTGCCATCTCCGCAAATTCTACACTTAATGTATATCGTTTTTTATATATTTCTACTAGATGCGAGATACTTAAGGCGAGATAAGCCTCTGTTTTTTATTTCCATGTATTCACTTAGACCAAGATACAACTTTTTTATATGGTTCTAAGTTTTTATTAATATATATATATGATATTATTTGTGATTGTGTTTCATTTATTGGGTCCGAGATATATGAACGAAAGCCTTTTTTGGCAACGAAATGAATCTCGGGTAATAACCCCGAGGTACACAACAAATTAATGTAGTCCTAAGGGACGACGACTGTTAAACCAGTAACTTGAATTTTATTATGTCGAAAATATTTATCGAAAACCCCTTGGGGTAACGCATACGTTTGCGCGACATACCTATCCCCCAACATTGACCATTTTTGTCAAAAAAAAAAGTGGGAGAAAGGATATACTATCAAGCACATTTTGCTTCCTTACAAAGAAAGCAGGCAACCGAGATAAATTTCACCAAAACGAAATCAACTTCGGGGAAAGAAATATACGATTAAGAGAAAGAAGTTACATTTAACTATTCTGTTAAATCCCCACATCCCGGGGATACCAAATATCACATTACAACTTGATTCTGTTATAACCCCCACATCTCGGGGGCACAAATAAAAAGAACACAGTGCATATTACAACAGCTTTTAAACCCCCACATCTCGGGGGTAAAAATATATAACTGAGGCCAATGTTGCTTCCAATGTTTGACATGGTCCTTCCTACAAACAAAACAGAACGGTTAGTAAGGATAAACATAAATGCAACATCTCGGTGATAGCGATTATAGACTTTTACTTACAAGGCGTAGGGAGCTTCGCCTCTGAGGGAGCGGTATCTCCTTCACTACGTGGAGAGGTATTTCCTTCATCTTCTTGCTCCTCGCATTGATGAATAGTATTACCCTCATCGGCAATCTCCACCTCGATATTCTCTTCGACATCCCTTACCTCGGTATCATCCTCTCCTCCCTCGGACGAAGAATCAGAGGGAAGGTTTTCAATCTCCGCTTCAGGGGCAGCATCAGGAAGGTCGAGATGTTCAGGCCATTTGTCTTTGGGCCAAGGATGAACAATGCCCAAAGAAGGGTGATTCTCGAGTTGGAGTTCCTCGTTGAATATGGAGCCATCCGGGTTCAAAAATACATCCTTTTCCTCATCCCAACCATAGCTTGACAGATCCCTGATCATGAGTTTTTCTGGCTCCACTGCCGTAAACCCGACATGCTCGGGTTTAAACGGATAAAAACCCCCATCATGTTAAGATAATCATACACGGTATGCGTCATCATATCTTTCATTGCATACGGAATGGCTTGCGTGAAGGCTTGGCTGCCTAAGAACTTGCTGAGATGTTTTCTTGGCAAGTCTTGCGCTTCATCCCGTATACGGGCATTCTCTGATCTCGCCTCTTCCAACTCCTTGGTCTGGGACTCGAGCTTGGACTTCAGGTCCTCGATCTCCTCTTTATACTTTTCGGCTCTGCGTTTATAACGCTTTGCCTTTTTCTCGTTCTCCTGACGCTCGACATCGGCCTTCCTTCCAGTGATGCAGGCAAGCTCATATTTTGCCAAGTTCTCGGCGGCTTGGCCAGTAGCTACCCTTTTCTCCTTGTGTTTTTGCTGCGCCAGTTGTAGAAAATGGTTCCTCTCTAAAATCGCCTTGTTAAGCGCCTCTTGATCAGCTGTGACAACAAGAGCACTGCGCTTTTTACTATCAAGTGAATCCTTGAGGAACCCAAAGTACACCCCGGCATCATGCAACGACCTCAACACCTGGCCCACGACTTGATCAGGATTCTCCTCAGCCCACTTCTTTTGATATTGAGTAGTGGTGAGTCTAAACGTTTCCCGAGCATACGCGGCCCGGACCTCGGGATGATCTTCCTCTTCTTGCATCCGCGAATACCCAGGAAGATAGCCTAAAAAGCTATCTGGGAACCCCTGAGAAATCCCGGTTCCCCACACAAACCCGGTATGTCGCCCTCGCTCAGAAATCTTTGACTCAAGAAACGCTTTATGTTCCCCTGCGGGATCCCACACGTCACCAGCTACCTCTTCGACGATTCTCTCCAAATATGCTTGAGCAGCGTCCACCGTGGCTTGCAAAGGTTCCTTTGGAGTGACCTGGGGTGTCACCAATACAATATCGGACTGAGTCTTTTGCTTCTTAGGCTCAGGTTCCTCTACTGCAGCGTCTTTCCCCTTCTCTTGCCTCGTTAAACGCAAGGGGGGTCAACAGAAGTCTCCTTCCTCTTTCGCGATACCTCAAGTTGGGATGAACCAGAAGCACTGCCCTTCACGCCCTTGGCACTAGATTTGGAAGCCGACTTCGGGGGTTCCGCCGGGATGGCAGCAAGACTCAATTTCGGAGTCTTTTGACCCTTGGAAATGCTCGGTTTTGGGGGGATGGCACCTTTATCCCTAACGAATCCGTCTTCAGGGTTGGCAAAGACAGGAATTGGACGAGCGGCCTTCCAAGGTAATGCCATAAAACCGCAACCTGCGACATTAGAAAATATGCAAGAGTTAACAAATTATCCAGGTCAAGGCGAAATAAACAAACGGATACGATACAAAAATATGTTGGTACATACTGAAAAAACAAACACTAACTTGTAAAATATTTGTCAAGAGTTCGGACAACTTTTATTTCATCTGAGGTCAAGGATGGAGGGGAACGCGGGATGAGACTTTCCTTTTTCAAAGGACGCCACTCCCTCCGTATTCCTCTGAAGCATGTCAAGTCATGGGGATTCGCGAGATATACCCAACCGTGATTCCAATCGTCCGCCTTCGATAATTTGTCAAACAGCGCAACTTTACCACGCTTCCGGATTGCGAGATGGCTCTCATTATTGTATAAAGGAGCAAAATAATGAAAGAACAACCCCCACACTCGGAAAGACCGGCTTCAACTCCGGCATCATATCAAACAGATATTTGAAGCTCATGATATAACACCATGCAGGCGCAGTCAATTGTGCCGGGGCTACGTCGAGATGCCACAATATCTCGCGTACAAATTTAGATACCCTTACTTTGAAGCCGCATTTCGGCATCTTCCAGTACATGCACATCTCGCTACCCGAGTCATGCGCTCGGTCATCAGGACCCGGAGCTACCAGCTTGAGGAAATCCCGAGGATATTTCTCTCTGTCATCTTCAGGCACAAGATCTTCATAAAAAGCGTCTGCATAGGCTTTACATTGAACAACTAGTCTTGGCGGGATACTAGTAGATGCTGGGAACACCAGGTCGTCTCCGTGACCATCTCGAGGAGCCGCCTTTTCCTTTGATTTCTGGTCTCTTTTCCGGGGCTCCAAAGACTCACGAGATGTTCCCGCTGGGGCTTCAACAAGTTCACCCCGAGGCGGATTTTCTTCATCTTCTCCATTACCTTGGCTATACTGTTCACCTCCCGCTTCTTCTAAAGCCTCGGGGTTAGTAAGGGTCATACCACGAATGCTCTTACCCCGACCAGGGATAAAAACCTGCTGTGAAAACGGGGACTGTTCCCCCGAAGTAGTCGGCAACGAATCCCGAGATCCTTCTTGTTCTTCGGCCATTTCTAAATTAATGAAGAAACAGGATTGGCTTAGCTAACCACTATTCTTTATTTCTAAGGTATTACATTTACCGACTTATCATATACAACTCAATTGCCGAGGTTAGGTCATTAATCCTAAGGTTGACAGCATTACCATACTTATGTGGTCAACTACATTACTATTGACCTCGGCAAATATTCATATACAGTTCCAAATAAACTTGTTTAATAAGGCCGACTACCGAGATGGTAAAGAATTACCTTATGTAGAGATTTCTTTGCAACGCGGTCTTCGGTCGATGTCTTCTCCGAGGTCTTCTGAACGCTCTGAATTCGCTCCGCTATTACCGAGAATGCTTTCGCTTTGTGGCTCCGAGATCAATTTGCTCACAATAAACAATAATGAATGAGTAAGGTGGGATGAGATATATATAGGGGTCTCCATTTTCCCGCTCAATACTTGCACGAATTTCGAAAAAGAGCCGCGAAGCATCGCGTTTCATCATGGCGACGCCTCGATTCCTGCGCATAATCCAGGGAATCAGGCTCTTACCGAGTTGACGCGCGCCAGGTGTCATGCGGAGATTGCGTCATAACCACGTACCTCTGACTGATTTGACGGCTGATTTGATGGCTGACGACGGTTAACGGAAGACGAGGCGTCGAGTAATTAATGCCAACATACTATATATACTCCTTCCGTCTCCCTTTAACGGATCATCCAGCGATCACAACTATCCTTTCCAACTCGAGCCATAACAAGATGGAAGCTAACAACATCATAAATGACGGGGTTAAGAAGGAGAATGAAGACATTCCGTCGCCACATCCATCTCCCCAACATCGGAACCCCGCGATGTGTTGTTTGCAGAACCCAAGGAAATTATCGGCTCATGTTCCATTGTGATGGATGTGAAGAAGCTTTTCATCCCGGATGTCTCGCCCGCAGGTCACCTCGAAACCATGATGATCCCCGCTTCACATCTTTCACCTGCAGGGGATACCTGGATCAAGAACGTCGGGCTAAGCGCTCCCGTCATGAATAGGCTTAGCTCTATAAGTTATCGCGGGAATAGCCCGCCTTTTGTTTTAATTCTATATCAACTTTTCAAACTTTACATATATGCTTATATTGTAAAATCCAGACGAGGTAATCATCTCGTGGTGTTTTGCTTAATGTCTGTTTCGCATAATCATTTCATTACTGCTTCTTAATACCGTCTAATGCGAGTCAATTTGACCACCTCGAACACGCTGAAAACCTGTCATCTCATACAACTTACACGACGCCCAATGACATTTATGGCTAGTAGCTGGCGGCTACCTATTTAGGCAATATGGCCCACGTTATTTATGGCAATATTTCCCCCTAACGACTATAAATACCAGAGTCCCCATACGGTAAAAGGCACATTTCACTCTTTACCTCTTATCGTTTTCACCTATATACTTCCGAGATGCCTTTCAAAAGAGTAGTTTCTAAAGGCAGAAAACCCCTTGACCAGGGTCAGGGTAGCCATGACCAGACTCCCAAACGTAACCGCAACCACCCTCACCCCACTCACCGTCGCTCTCATATCCCGTGACGAGTCCTATCTCGGCCTGAGAGATGGACTCTCCTCCAACATTTTCCCGAGGAAGATTTGGATTGGATGCTCGAGAACGAGGACCTCCAAATTTGCGACCTCATCGACCTCACCCTTGCAGGGGCACCCTCATTCACAAAGGAAGATGAAAATGACATTTACAAATTTGACCTCGAACCCAGGTTGCGTTGGTGTGTCATATGCAACAATCAAGGGGCCAAGCACGAGATGGTGAAATGTCGGATGTGCTATGAGTGGAGTTGCTTCACCCACTATGACATCGAAGGCCGTTCGGACCCTCGCCGTCATTTTTGGAAGTGCCCGGGATGTTTATTCCGCAATGCTGGAGGCCCGAGTTTGTACACCGCTACCCTAGAAGAAATCAACGCCGATAATTGGTTTGAAGACACCGACAATGAGAGGGTATAAGTGTTGTCCGAGAAACGACATCACACCCGTCTTTTTGCCGAACATGGACACCGTGGTGCTTGGAAGGCGTGAAATGACAGACATGACGTCAGTAGTGGAAATATTCTTCCAAGCACCACATATTTCCTGTCCCATGTTTAGTCTAATTAGGCGTTGTATGATTTCGATAGTTTACTAGATCGAGGCGTTGTATGATTTCGATGTTTTCTTATATATTTAGGCTTGTTCTGTTTTTACGATATCAATGATTACTTATAACTTCTATGATTTACTTCTTTTGCTGATTTTTGTCTAAGTCGGACACCTTCTTACTTATCAAAAAAAAAAAATATGTACCCGAGATAGGTATATAATATAGTATATTAACACATTCACTGTCGGACGTATACCGAGATAGGTATATAATAACACATTGTCATTTGTAGCAAGACATGTACCCGACATATGCCACACCCGAGTTATTACAGCACAACTAATATACAAATGTCGGTAATAGCAACTGTATTTTTATGAGTTATTCACCTTCAAGTCGAAAGCATCTCACCAATGCATTCCGACTTCGGGGGCTAATGATAGGGCCATGTTCCACAGGCCCTTTTACTTGTTCCAAACTGGGCCATGAAAGACTGGGATTCAGACCTTTACAAGGCCAACCCGACGTCATATGAAAAAAGCCCAAGAACTTGTTAAGCCGGGGTCCAATATGCCGGCCCCAAACCAAAGCCTTAAAATAGGCCCATACCAACCGACATACGGGATAGCCGGGGAAACGGCTATCTTAAACGCCGATGTCCCAGTAATGGCTAGCTTAATGCCCACGTCCCAGTAACGGCTGACATAACTGCCCACGTTCTCCATAAACGTCCGAGATGGCAGTTATGGCTAGACTATATAAGGCAATAATTTCCATGAAACAGGGGACGCAACTTTGAACTAAGAGAGAGATTCTACAGGTCAGAGTCCGAATCTCTCACAATCCACCCCGAGTCTTAACTCGATCCATACCTCGGCCTGCCATCCTTTGGCAGGGCGAATCCGACTCAGCCCAATTTTCCATACGACCTCATCTCCCGAGATAGGACGTATCACACGTAGTCCTGGAGACTGTACGAGAAGGAGTCCATATCAGAAGTATCGAACCCCGCAGGTGGTGGCTGTGGCGGCATCTCTGCCGGACCCTGCAATCATACACATAAATTATTAAATTTGATCTGAATAAATAAATTTATTAAAACCTGACAGATACTGAAGTATGACATACATAAGGCTGCACCGGACGTCCATGCTCGTCGTACCATGCCTGCCACCCAACGCCGGACAATACCCAATCATGGTAGTCCCACTCTGGATGCGAATCGGGAGAAGGTGGGAACTCCTGTCCAATAATCGGCTCCGGGTCAGGCTCGGTCGGATCTATCTCACGCCAGTTGATGTTCTCTTCGGCGTCTCGCATCATCCTGATGATCTTCCCACCGTGCCCGGCATCCTCAACCGCATTTGTATTTTTCTTGAGGATGCGGTACCCAAGATATCGCCAGTTCTTCTTGCCCATCGTGGAGATCCCATGAGCGCACTCCTTGATCCCAGTTCTTCTTGCGAGCGAATGAACGGCCGTTGGGATGGTAACCATCATCAGTCTGGATCATGTCGCGGAGATGGGCACTGTAATCGCCCCGCAGATATACACTGGCCATGCCGATCTACACGTACCAAGCATCGTACCTCAACTGGGGATCTCCCTGGGTCTGCTGAATCGGATCTGGCTCGTGATAGAAGTCCAGATACTGAGGATCCTGGGCTGTCCCGCAGTATGCATCAAAATGGGTGCTCCAGTCCTTATCCAGCCGCCCTCGGTGGTTCATCCTGTAAGGAAGACGTTAGTTGCAATACAAAGCTATCAAGTAATATGATAAATTTGACAATAGACTACGACTTACCTGTGCAGGTCTCTGTGCGTGTACATCGGCAAACATGGGTCTGCGGGAATAAATGCGGGTCGACCAAACTGGCGGAGCACCCGGTCTGGGTAGTGGTGCTCCACTGTCCAGAAGTGTATGAGTGGACCTCGGTAGAACCACATCGCCTGCTCCTGCTGGTCAATCACCGTGACCGGCAAGAGGTTCTCCAAGTAGAACTGCTCGTAGGGCGTCCACTTAACTAGAACGGATGGCAAACTCTGGATCTCTGACCGGACTGGCCTGATCCCAACGGTAGCACCGTGGGTCCGATTATGGTAGTTGTGGCCACCGTGCCACTTCTTGCCGTATGCCGGGCATCTCCATATATCCGGCTCTCCCCATTGCGGCGCCGCATTGGGGATAGAACGGCCCACCGGTAGCCGTGACCACGACCAGTGCTGAAGTAGGAGCATCGGCCCGTACATCTGCTTCACACTCGGCTGCATTTTCAAGAACATTAGACGTCAGTGTATTTTGATGGATTGATTGATTAAATAATTTACACTAAATTAAGAGTTGGTGACTTACCTCACTACTACGGCACAGGTGGGAATACAGATACGCCAGGACAGCTCCACCCCAGTTGTACCGCTCCGGCTGCTCAAGGTCTCGCAGCAGCGGGAGATACATCATCGGCATATGGTCACCGCTGGAATCAGGAAACATGACAGAACCAAAAAGGTCCATCACGTAGCTCCGTGTATATCTGCAATACAAAACATATAAGTACTCTAATATAATCCTCGTATTATAAATTGATTAATAGAAACAAGTTATAAAATTTACCTCTGAATCTCCAGCGCGGTGGAATCTGCCGAGAGACCTATGCTGAAGTGCTGTCGTAACCTCGTCATCCGCAAATGAAATTTGGACCTCCCATTGTCCCCAATGATATAGGCCGGATCAGCTCCCAACAACTCATCGACATTACCTACGAATCTGGTGCTGTCAGAGACGCCGCAGACGGGTGTGCCACGGATAGGCAAACCCCAAAGAGCACTCACATCCTGGAGAGTCACCGTCATCTCTCCGAATGGCATGTGAAACGTGTGCGTCTCGGGACGCCATCGCTCCACCAGTCCAGCGATGAGAGAAGCATTGATGATGCTTTTCTCTGTCCGCACGATGTCCACAACCTGGTAGAGACCCATGTTGATGAGGTACGGGGCCATCATATCGTAATACTGCATATGAACGCACCGCAACTTCACATCTAACAGATCTGTGTCCTGCGTTGAAAAAGGTAATCCGCATGGTGATAACATAATAAAATTTAAACCCAACAAAATTTAAAGAAAATCTAAGAAAAGGAACGTACCTCACGAGAAGCCAGTGAGACTCGGTGCTCGTTGTGGGGAATCCACAGGAGAGGACTGATGTGCTCCGTGCTGCTGGTACTGATCGACTCGTCCACTACTGGCCGTGCTCTAGGCATCCTGATGTCTAAAATAACCTAATTTCGGTAAAATTACGCTTAATTAGCCTAATTATGGTAAAAAGGCCAAAATACCCTAAATATTGGACAACTGTGCTAATTACCCTAAATTACGCTTAATCAGCCTAATTATGGTAAAAATGACCAAAATACCCTAAATATTGGTCAACTGTGCTAATTACACTAAATTACGCTTAATTAGCCTAATTATGGTAAAAAAGGCCAAAATACCCTAAATATTGGTCATCTGGGCTAATTTCGGTCAAATTACGCTTAATCAGGCTAATTATGGTCAAAGTAACCAAAATACACTAAATATTGGTCATCTGTACTAATTACACTAAATTACGCTTAATTGGCCTAATTATGGTAAAAAGGGCCAAAATACCCTAAATATTGGTCAATTGTGCTAATTTCGGTAAAATTACGCTTAATTAGCCTAATTATGGTAAAAAAAACCAAAATACCCTAAATATTAGTCAACCGTGCTAATTACACTAAATTAAGCTTAATTAGTCTAATTATGGTAAAAATGTCAAAATACCATAAACATTGGTCAACTGTGCTAATTTCGGTAAAATTAAGCTTAATTAGCATAATTATGGTAAAAAGGACCAAAATACACTAAATATTGGTCAACCGTGCTAATTTTGGTAAAATTACGCTAAATTAGCCTAATTCTGGTAAAAAGGACCAAAATACACTAAATATTGGTCAATTTAGCAAATTACACTAAATTACAACAATATACTCTAAATTCTAACACCTAAACCCTAAATCCTAAACCCTAAAATAAATAAATTAAAAATTAAATTAGATAAAAAAAAATTTACCTCAAAGAAGAGAGAATTCGGTTGAGAGATGAGAGAATTGTGAGAGGAGAGAGAGAAAAAGGGGTATATATAGGGGTTTTTGAGGGTAAAAAAAAAAGAGTAAACCGGCCAGAAAATGGCCGGTTTAGGGGGGCGGTAAACCGGCCATTTTCTGGCCGGTTTGGGTATTTTTAGCGAAAGTTTTTGAACTCCGGGCATAATTAATAATTTGTATTAAACTTTGGATATTAATAAAAATGTCGGCTATAAAACTATTGCATAAAACCTGTAAAAGAACTGACATATCCTATAAAACTGTTAAGTAGAGATCATGTAATAGTTTAATGCATTTCAAATTCTAATCCTGTAAATCATTGGCAAAATTCTATAAAATAATGTATAGAAGACTTTAAATGAGCAAAATTTACATGTCGAATAATGTAAATAAAAACAGACATTCAGATAATACGAGATATGCGAAAATAATTGCATATATCATGTAAACTATTGCATATATCCTGTAAAACTGTTAAACAGATACTGTAAATAAATAAAAGAAAAACAATGCATAGATCATGTAAACTATTGAATATATTCTGTAAAAATGTTAAATAGATCTTGTAAAATACTCTACAGAACCTTTAAACCTGATTGGTAGATCATGTAAAATACTGTATAGATCATGTAAACCTATTATATAAATCCTGAAAATTTAAATCAGAAAAATAAAAAATTTACAAAACCAGACCAGATCGACAGTTGATCTGTTAGATCAGATCAGATCAGACTCTAAATATTACCAGATCGGATCAGGATTTGCCAGAAGCAGCAGATCGGTAGCGATATAGAACTACTACAAACATTGCATCTGCGGAGAGAAGCTTGCATCGGTGGATTAGTCAATCTAACCGTGCTCTTAAGAATTGAATCGAACAAGAAGCAGATAAGATAGCAAGCGGGATTAGGTCGCCGATGATGTGAATTCGCCTCACTCGTTGAATCGTCCAAAAATTCAAAAGAGTCAAAGGTCAAAGCGTGCTCTCCGTTGCCATTGGTCTAGAAACATTTAATTCAATGAATAACGCAGAGAGATGCAAGAAGCTTGCATCGGCGGGCAAGCGATGCCTCGCTGCCATGTAGCAGGGCCTTGAGCTGTAGATCGAGATGACTAAGGCGGCAGATCGGGATCAAAGTCGTCGGAAGGGAAGCTGTCGGAGAGGATGTCGGAGAGGAGGCCGTCGGGTAAATCGTTTTCAGATATTTGGAGAGATTTGGAGAGGAGGCCGTCGGAGAGATTTGGAGAAAGAGATGAATAACAATGACAAAATCGATTTCAGAGATAGATCGGTAAATTTGAGGAGAGAGAAAGAGAAGAGAAATTTTATATAACGGATGAAAGGAAGAACGGGAAAGTTTATATAAGATAGTTATAGAAAAACGGTTAAAAATAGTTTGGAAAGTGGTCCGGGACGTTAGGGGGATTATTCGGGGATTGACTCTGGGGGAATATTACCTTTTCTCAATTATTTAATATACCCAGATTTGCTGGGATTTAATAAAAATGACCCTACCGGTCAGAAAATGGCCGGTACTCTATTTAATCAACTACTGGCCATTTTTTGGCCGGTACTATATTAAAAACACTACCGGCCATTTTCTGGCTGGTACCTCTGCTATATATGTGTGGAGGGTTGGCCAAATTTCTCACAATTCATTCGATCAAATTTCACCCCATCTCCCCTCGATTGAGCTTTTTCTCCCTGATTTCTCCACCTCTTTCCAGATTTGCAAGTAAGTCCCTATAATTTTTGAAAAAATAATTTTTAGTGCAAAATGGTTGTAAAATGTTAAGATTTGTTAGTAATGTACCAAAATTAGAATAATTTAGTTGTAATTGTGTTAAATCCGTTGTAGTTAGTTGTAATTATTAAATTTAGTATAATTTAGAGTAATTAGTCAAATTTAGGGTTTAGGCTTTAGGATTTAGGGTAATTTATTGTAATTTAGTATAATTAGCATAGTTCATCATATTTTAGCGTATTTTAGCCTTTTTTTACCGTAATTAGAATAATTAAGCGTAATTTAGCAAATTAGCATATTTAATAATTAGGCTTTAGGGTTTAGAGTAATTAGTCGAATAGGGTTTAGGGTATTTTAACCTATTATAGCATATTTTAGGGTTATTTTACCGCAATTGGCCTATTTTAGCATATTTTAGCATAATTAAGTCTATTTTGGCTCATTTTAGCATATTTTACCAAAATTAGGGTATTTTAGCCTATTATAGCATATTTTAGGTTATTTTCACCGCATTTGGCCTACTTTAGCATGTTTTACTGAAATTAAGGTATTTTAGCCTACTATAGCATATTTTAGGTTATTTTCACCGCAATTCGCCTATTTTAGCATGTTTTACCGAAATTAGGGTATTTAGCCTATTATAGCATGTTTTAGGTTATTTCTACCGCATTTGGCCTATTTTAGCATGTTTTAGCATAATTAAGTCTATTTTGGCCCATTTTAGCATATTTTACCGAAATTAGGGTATTATAGCCTATTATAGCATATTTTAGGTTTTTTTCACCGCATTTGGCCTATTTTAGCATGTTTTAGCATAATTAAGCCTATTTTAGCCTATTTACCAAAATTAGGGTATTTTAGCCTATTATAGCATATTTTAGGTTATTTTCACTGCATTTGGCATATTTTAGGATGTTTTACCGAAATTATGGTATTTTAGCCTATTATAGCATATTTTAAGTTATTTTTCCAGTAATTGGTCTATTTTAGCAAGTTTAAGCACAATTAAGCCTATTTTGGCCCATTTTTTCATATTTTTAAAATTAGGGTTTAGGGTTTACTTAGCATAATTAACCTTATTGTAGCATAATTTAGGGTTTACTTAGCATAAGTTAATAGAATTTTATTTTTGACATTAGGATGGCTAAAGAACGTCCTAGGACTCGTTCAGCACCACCTCTAGTTGACGAGCCGATCGACACTAACAGCACAGAGCATTTTAGTGCTCTCATGTGGATGCCCCACCGCGAGCACCGAGTCTCACTGGGTTCTCGTGAGGTACGTATTTTTTGTTGAGTTTAAATTTTATTGAGTTTAAATTTTGTTGTGCTAATACCACGTGGATTACTTTTTTTAACGCAGGACACGTTTCTTTTGGATGTCAAGTTACGGTGCGTTCACATGCAGTACTACGAGGTGATGGACCAATACCTCATTAATATGGGCCTCTACCAGCTTGTGGACATCTTGCGGACTGGGAGTGGCACTATCAATTCATCTCTTATCCCAGGATTGGTGGAGCGATGACGTCCCGAGATGCACACGTTTCACATGTCATTTGGAGAGATGACAGTGACACTTCAGGATGTGAATGCACTTTTGGGGTTTGCCTATCACTGGCACCTCCATTGGTGGCGTATCTGACAGCGCTGGGGTTGCTGCTCAGATCGAGGAGTTGTTGGGTGTTGATTCTCACTCTCTCATTGAGGATCAGGGGAAGTCCAAATTCCATATGAGAATGACGAAGTTGCGGGAGCACTTCAGCCCGGGTCTGACAATAGATTCCACCGATGAGCAGATTCAGAGGTAAAAACTATAAATTGTTTATATTACATTTGCGAACATCGCTTCATTATCTGTTATGTATTGCAGATATACACGGGGCTACGTGATAGACCTATTTGATTCTGTCATGTTTTCTGATTCTAGCGGTGATATGATCCCAATGATATATCTCCCGCTGGCAAACCTTGATCACCTGTAGCCGTACAAATGGGGTGGGGCTGTCGAAGCCCATCTGTACTCCCACATGTGTCGTAGTTGTATGGTAAGTCTCTAACTCTTTTCTCAATTAAAATTTCAATCAACCAATCCAATACCCTGATGGTTAATTTTTTTGAAAATACAGAAGGATAATAAGCAGATATACGGGCCGACACTCTTGCTTCAGCACTGGTCGTGGTCACGACTACCGGTGGCTTGGCCTATCCCGAATGAGCCTCCGGCATGGGGAGCGCCCGATCCGCTCAGATGCCTGACATATGCGAAGAAGTGGCACGGTGATCACAACTACGTGGATCGGACCCACAGTAGTACCATTGGTATCAGGCCAGTCTGTTCATAGCTACAGAGTTTGGCTGCAGACCTTTTTGAGTGGACACCGTACGACCAGTTGTACGGGGATGAGAGGTTGCCGGGGATTTGTCTGCACCTGCACAAGTAAGTCGTATCCTATTATCTATTATCCCAAATTACTTGATAGCTTTGTATTGCAACTAACGTGTTCCTTACAGGATAAATCACTTAGTGTGACCGGAGCGCGACTGGCGCGATCATTTACGTGAGTACTACACTACGGAGGAGGCTTCGGGGTACCACTATTTTTATCATGTGCCGAATGAGCTCATCCAGACCCCGGGACCATCCTCTATTGAGGTTTGAGGTTTGGTACGTGCGGGTCTGCATGGCCACCTTATATCTGTAGGGCGATTACGGTGCCTATTTACGTGACATGATCAAAGACGATGATGGTTACACACCCAACGACAAAAAATGGGCTCGCTAAGTAATGCACATAAATCCACATAGTTTTTTCCTAACTTATTTAGTTCATCAAGGTTTGTTCTAACAAACTAACTTTTTTCCAGCTTTTGACCTCGCTTAAAGCTACCGCACATGGGGTCACAATGCTGGGAAAGAAGAACTGGAGACGTCCTGGGTACCACTTCCTCAAGCATAATGTCAATTTTGTTGAGAATGCTGGGTACGGTGGGTAGCTCTTCACCATGCTGCGAGACGTCCGGTTCAGCCTTTGATATGTCTTTTTTCATTAACTGTCAGGTTAGTACTAATTTCTTCATTCAGATCAAATTTACTTAATTATGTATATGATTGCAGGGTCCGACCGAGATGCCGCCACTGCCTCCGGAGTCCTTTTCGGTAGATGTCGAGTTTGGCGCGTTCAGTCTCGATGAGATTGGGGTATTCCAGGAGAATTTGACCGACATGCCACCACCGCTAGTACCACGATATGAGACGGAGATGCCACATGATAGAAGAGGCCAGTGGTAACGGGTTCCAAAGACTGAGTTCGCCACATCCATCTTCTGTACACCCCCGCCAATCTCTAGGCCGACGTATGAGGCAGTCTGGGATACCACCGGGAGGATGTGCACCGAGGCAGAGGCTCATGTCATTACACTGAGAGAGAGAGTATGGCCGGTTCGAGCGAACACCGGAGTACCAGCTGAGCAATGGTTCCCCGATCCGTGGCGGTGATTTTTTGTACTATTTATATTTGATATACTATATTTGGTGTTTTATATTTGGTACTATTTATGTTTGGTATACTATATTTGGTATACTATTTTTATATTTTTCTAGATTTTTTTTTCGTCACTAACTTACGCAAAATTACGCTAAAATAAATTAACATAAGTACACTAAATTAATATAATGACAATTATAGTAAAATAAAATAAATAATTATGAATATGTTAAATTAAACTAAGTTACGCTAAATAGTAAATAGTACAACAATAACAAAAATAGTACAACAATAAATCTAAACAGAAAATACTACAATAACAACATAAATACTACATCATAAAATCTAAACGGAAAATATACAAATAAACCCCAAAACAGCAAAAAAAAATATAAAAAAAATAATAATACGGGTACCGGCCAGAAAATGACCGGTAGTGTTTTTAACAGAGTACCGCCCAGAAAATGGCAGATAGTTGATTAGAGTACCGACTTTTTTCTAGCTGGTATGGTCATTTTTATTAAATCTCAGCAAAGCTAGATATATTAAATAATTTGTAATAAACTTTGATATTAATAAAAATGTCGGTCTATTCGCTCATTTCGGCCGCAATTCATCGAGCTTTTATCCGAAACGAAATTGCAAAATGAAACGGGAATTGCAACACGCGTCAAACATTGGTCCTTGAGCAACACGCGTCACCTTTGCAGGTCCTATTTAGATACGGGCCCCGATTACACGTAGGCTTCAAAACCAGGAATCCGGAGAATGGTACCTATTTAGATAAAGATGTTCGTTTTGATATTCGTGCCATACTAAAATTTACGGCTCAGATAAACCTGACTTTCTAACTCCTTCGTGGACCAAAACCATCCACGTGTCCCATAACACCAAAAGCAGCTTACAGTAACACAAACCCTAATATTTGAGCAAAAGAAAAAACACTAACTCTAAAATATCTTCCTGACAAAAAAAAAAACTCTAAAATATCTACCTAAAGGGATGGGTGTAGGTCCGATGCCCATCGGACCTAGTTTGGTTCCGATGGGCAGATCTACCGTAGGATAACGTAATGATTTGTGCGCACGAAAATTGAAACATAAACGCACGGGTTTTAAAGCATTTCACACGAATCTAAAAAAAAATCTATGGTGATTAAACCCGTCGAACTGAGGTAGGTCCGATGCCCATCGGACCTACTCCCGTTCCCTACCTAAAATATCTCTTCCGGATAGGGAACCACCTCCGACATTTTTATTAATATCCAAAGTTTAATACAAATTATTAATTATACCCAGATTTCTAAACTTTCGCTAAAAATACCCAAGCCGGCTAGAAAATGGCCGGCTTAGGGATGGCCGGCTTAGGTCCCTTCTTAAGCCGGCCATTTTCTGGCCGGCTTGATACTTTTTTTTTTTACCCGCATTTCACCCTATATATACCTGATCAGAGTCAAAATAATGATGATTTACGTAGGGTTTTGGCTTAGGTTTTGCATATTTTCTCACACTTATGTTTAATTAATTAGAGAAAAAGGCTACTGTCACCCTTCTTTATGTTTTATTGCAGAAAACACGTTTTGGGACTATTTTACACCAAATGGAGCTAGAATCGGGTCAATCGGATCAGCAACTCTCATCGACTAAGTCCCTGTTACGGCCCGTATTGCCTAATACGGACCAGGCCTAGCATTGACCAGAAGATAGCGCTGGAAGCATTAAACCCTAACCGTCAAGGTCCTAATACGGACCGTATCACCCAATACGGTCCGTATCCGAAGGCGTCTCTTGGGGAATAACTGCCGACAGCTGTTTCCAGATCAGTTTCCTAGCCCCTACTCAACCTCTACACGTCCCTACACTCCTATATAAGGCCCCTGGGCAGAATGATTAGTTATCTTTGTAATTAGGGTTAGATTTGATTAAAGTGAGAAGAGAGGAGTGCTTGTAACCATGTCGTTCCGCGGCTATGTTTCTTTTCTTAGGGCTAGGCAGTAAACCTTGTTACTCTTGATGTTTTGATATATATATTTCTGTTGATTATGATTTCTTGTTGTTGAAACAAAATGCTTTTGTGATTTACTATCTCTTCATCTAATTTCAATGATCTAGTTTGTGTCCGTTAGGGTAGTGACAGTGTTTTAATGGCAAGAGAAACTATTTGTATGAATTAGCCTCGTTGAGATCTATTAGGTTTATGTGAAGGAAACCTTAGCGGGGAAACCATAAACCAGGCCAACAAAACGCGTACCAAATTCCATCACTTGCGTAAAGTAAATCGCAGTGATCTGTGTAGCAATTTGGGGTATTTGAGAGATCAGACATTTGCGTAAGGTAAATCGCAGTGTCCTATGTAGAATCTCGGTGAAAGATCTGTCATTCTCGCGTAACATAAATCGCAGTGACCTATGTGGTGTCTTTCATTAAACAACAACAGAAAATCATACGCAACATGAATATATTGTCAAGGCGGATTGAGTGGCAATGGTGTGCCGAAACCCTAGGAATTCTCATCTCTATCTTTATTTTAATTACTTTTAATTGCTTCCTAATTTACATTGATCAAAACAACATCTCTCAATTTTCAGATTTCGTCTAGCCTTTCGAAAGATTGTGATTCGATCGCTCAAAGCATTGAACCAATATTCTCTGTGGATCGACCTCGAATATACTACTCGATAGGATTGTGCGCTTGCAGTCCGAACCGATAGCATTTCCGAGTTTATAAATATTAAAAGAAACATTACTCTCTTTTGAGTGATCAATACCCCCATTTTCTCTCTCCTTCTCACAACTCTCTCATCTCACAACCGGATTTGAGCTCTTCTTTGAGGTAATTTTTTTTTATCTAATTTAATTTGTAATTTATTTATTTTAGGGTTTAGGATTTAGGGTTTAGGTGTTAGAATTTAGATTATATTGTTGTAATTTAGTGTAATTAGCTAAGTTGACCAATATTTAGTGTATTTTGGTCATTTTGACATAATTAGGCTGATTAAACGTAATTTTACCGAAATTAGCACATATGACCAATATTTAGGGTATTTTAGCCTTTTTTATCATAATTAGACTCATTAAGCGTAATTTCACCAAAATTAGCACAGATAACCAATATTTAGAGTATTTTGACTTTTTTTTACCATAATTAGGCTAATTAAGCGTAATTTAGATTAATTAGCACAGTTGACCAATATTTAGGGTATTTTGGCTTTTTTTACCATAATTAGGCTAATTAAGCGTAATTTAGTGTAATTAGCACAGTTGACCAATATTTAGGGAATTTTGGTCTTTTTTACCATAATTAGGCTAATTAAGCGTAATTTAGTGTAATTAGCACATATGACCAATATTTAGTGTGTTTTGGTTATTTCTAACCAAAACTAGGCTAATTAAGCGTAATTTAGTGTAATTAGCATAGTTGACCAATATTTAGGGTATTTTGGCCTTTTTTTACCATAATTAGGCTAATTAAGCGTAATTTAGTATAATTAGCACATATGAGTGTTTTGGTTATTTTGACCATAATTAGGTTGATTAAGTGTAATTTTACCGAAATTAGCACAGATGACCAATATTTAGGGTATTTTGGCATTTTTTATCATAATTAGGCTCATTAAGCGTAATTTCACCGAAATGATGTTATTTTAGACATCAGGATGCCTAGAGCACGGTCTACCCCGCTTCCAGTAGTGGACGAGCCGATCAGTACCAGCAGCACGGAGCACATCAGTCCTCTTCTGTGGATTCCCCACCGCGAGCACCGAGTCTCACTGGCTTCTCGTGAGGTACGTTCTTTTTCTTAGATTTTCTTTAAATTTTGTTGGGTTTAAATTTTATTATGTTATCACCATGCAGATTACCTTTTTCAACGCAGGACACGGATCTTCTAGATGTGAAGTTGCGGTGCGTGCACATAAAGTACTACGATGTGATGGAGCCATAGCTCGTCAACCTAGGTCTCTATCAGATTGTGGACATCGTGCGGACCGAGAAAAGCATCATCAATGTATCTCTCATTGCTGGACTGGTGGAGCGATGGCGTCCCGAGACGCACACGTTTCACATGCCGTTCGGAGAGATGACGGTGACTCTCCAGGATGTGAGTGCTCTCTGGGGTTTGCCTATCCGTGGCACACCCGTCGGCGGCGTCTCTGGCAGCACCAGGTTCGCAGGTTTTGTCGAGGAGTTGTTGGGAGCTGAGCCTTCCTATGTCATTGGGGACCATGGGAGGTCAAAGTTCCATTTGCGGATGACGAGGTTACGACAGCACTTCATCGCGGGTCTCTCGGCAGATTCCACCGAGCTGGAGATTCAGAGGTAAAATTTATAACTTGTTCGTACTAATCAATTTATAATACGATGATTATATTAGAATTTTTATATGTTTTGTATTGCAGATATACACGGGGCTACGTGATGAACCTTTTTGGTTCTATCATGTTTCCTAATTCCAGCGGTGACCAGATGCCGATGATGTATCTCCCGTTGCTGATGAACCTTGAGCAGCCGTCGACGTACAACTGGGGTGGGCCTGTCCTGGCATACCTATACTCCCACTTGTGCCGTAGGAGTGAGGTAAGTCACCAACTCTTATTTTAGTGTAAATTATTTAATCAATGAGTCCATCAAAATACACTGACGTGTAATGTTCTTGAAAATGCAGCCGACAGCGAAGCAGATGTATGGGCCGGTACTCCTGCTTCAGCACTGGTCGTGGTCACGGCTACCGGTGGGCCGTCCTGTCCCCAATGAGGCGCCGGATTGGGGCTCGCCAGATTTGTTTAGATACCCGGCATACACCAAGAAGTGGCACGGTTTCCACCACTACTTGGATCGGACCCACGGTGCTACCGTTGGGATCAGGCCTGTCCGGTCAGAGCTTCAGAGTTTGCCTGAGGCTCTTGTTGAGTGGACAACGTACGATCAGTTGTACGAGGAGTACTTCATGCCGGGCAGTGTGAGTGACGAGCAGGAGCGGGCGATGTGGCTCTATCGAGGTCCACTCATACACTTATGGACAGTAGAGCACCACTATCCAGATCGGGTGCTCCGCCAGTTTGGTCGTACGACGTTGATTCCTGCAGACCCATCTTTGCCGCGTTCCACGCACAGAGCCCTGCACAGGTAAGTCGTAGTCTATTGTATTTATTGTCAAATACATCAAATTACTTGATAGCTTTGTATTGCAACTAACGTCTTCCTTACAGCGTAACCCACCGATCCCGACTGGATAAGGACTGGAGCACCCATTTTGATGCATACTACGGGACGGCCCAGGATCCTCAGCAGATAGACTTCTATCATGAGCCAGATGGGATCATTCAGACCCAGGGAGATCCCCATTTGAGGTACGATGTATGGTACACACTTGTCTGCATGGCGAGTGTCTATCTGCAGGGTGATTACGGTGCCCATCTCCGCGACAGGATCAAAACCGACGATGGTTACCAACCCAACGGTCGTTCATGGGCTCGCTAAGTAAAGCACCTAAAACCACATAGTTTTGGTCTAACTTAGTAGTTTATCAAGGTTTGATCTGACATGCCAAATTTTTTTCAGCTTCTGGCCGCGATCAAGGAGTGCGGACATGGGATTGCCATGCTGGGAAAGAAGAACTGGAGACGGCTTGGGTACCGTGTCCTCAAGAAGAATGCGAATGTGGTTGAGGATGCCGGACACGGTGGAAAGATCATCGGTATGCTGGGAGACGCCGGAGAGAACATCAACTGGCGTGAGATAATTCCGACCGAGCCCGACCCGAGCCCGGTTCTGCTAGATGATATGCCATCTTCCCCCGATTCACATCCAGAGTGGGACTACCATCGTTGGGTATTGTCCAACATTGGGTGGACGGCATGGTACGACGAGCATGGACGTCCGGTGCAGCCTCATATATGTCATACTTCAGTATCTGTTAGGTTTTAATAAATTTCTTTATTCAGATCAAATTTAATAATTTATGTGTATGATTGCAGGGTCCAGCAGAGATGCCACCACAGCCACCACCTGCGGAGACCGATACTTCTGAGTACGAGTCCCTCTCGTGCAGTCTCCAGGACTTCGGGGTATTCGATGAGGATTTCATTACGACACCGGCATGGTCCCGATATGGCACAGAGATGCCGCATGATAGAGAGGCTAGTGGTAGTGGGTCTCATACTCAACCTGCATTTGGGACTGAGTTCGCCGCATCTATCTTCAGTACACCTCCGCTAGTACCACCAGTCTCCACAGGCGATGCCAGATGGGATACCGCCGAGCAGATACTCAGGTCTGCCGATGCCCCAGATGAGCCCGAGAGAGACGGAGCCTGGCCGCGCTGGCGCTGGGCGAACGCCGGAGTACCGCCTCAGCGATATTCCCCCTCTCCGTTTTAGTTGTATTTTTACTAGTTTTGTAGTATTTATATTTGATATACTATTTATGTTTGGTATATTTGGATTATCCTATATTTCGGTTCATGTGTATGTGTGCTTTTATGGTACTATTTTTATATTTTACAGATCAAAATAAATTATCATGATAATGGTAAACAGAAAATATTTTGATCTTCATAGTGTTTCTCTCTAAAAAAAAAAAAAAAAAGTTCCAAGCCGGCCAGAAAATGGCCGGCTTAGGGAGGGACCTAAACCGGCCATTTTCTGGCCGGCTTGGGTATTTTTAGCGAAAGTTTGAAAATCTGAGCATAATTAATAATTTGTATTAAACTTTGGATATTAATAAAAATGTCGGGAACCACCTCGATAATTTTTTTCATATTATTAATATGTAAAATTATTTTTAAAATCTTGTTATAAATTAAAAAAAGCATCAGACCTAGGCTTAGCCGACATTTTTATTAATATCCAAAGTTAATTACAAATTAATAAATATACTCTGGGTATTTTAAAAATGTCCAAATTGGCCAGATTCTGGCCGGTTTCCTCCTCTCCCAGAAACCGGCCAGAATCTGGCTGGTTTTTTTTTTTTTTTTAGAGACACTACGAAGAGTAAGATAAAAAAATCTAACGCTGAAAATTCAATTTTTTTTTTAAATTATTGGTTAGATTACTTCTTTTGATATATAATTAGCATATTTATACTAAAATACACTATATTATTTGAATTATGTTGAATTACACTATATTACATTAAATTACGCTAAATTATGTTAAATTATGTTGAATTACACTAAATTACACTAATTTCGCTAATTATAATGAAATACGGTAAATTACGCTAAACTACGCAAAATTACGCTAAATTAGGCCGATTTGTGCTATTTTTCATAAATCATAAAAAATAGTAAAAAAATTACAAAAATAGTAAAAATCAGTATTCTGCAAGTTCATTATATAACTAATTTACTAAGCTACTTAGATTGAATAATAGAAATGAAAATTTTAATCGGAAACTTCTACCCAAGTTTTGAAGCTCTTCCCTTTGTTTTTTGGCAATTCTGAATTTTGAAATTCAGCATCGCGGGTACAGACGCATGCGTATTTTCGCAAGCTTTCCAAAAAGTGATTATTTGCTAAAATCAAACACTCGAACGCCATTTTATGGCCGTTTGAAGTTTTGTAGTCGTTTTTCACCTTCTCAGTAAAGATATCAGCCATATTCATATATAATTTACCGTAATTTACCGTATTTTAGAGTAATTTAACATAATTTAGCGTAATTTAATCTAATATAGTGTAATTCAACATAATTTCAAATAGTTTACCGTATTTTGGTATAAATATGCTAATTATACATCAAAAGAAGTAATCTAACAAATAATTTAAACAAAAAATTTGAATTTTCAGTATTAAATTTCATTATCTTGCTCTTCATAGTGTCTCAAAAAAAAAAAAAACTGGCTAGACTAAGAGAAAACTGACCAGAACCTGACTGGTTTGGACATTTTTTAAAATACCCACTGGATATATTTATTAATTTGTAATTAACTTTGGATATTATAAAAATGTCGGTAGGCTTAGTACCGTCCTATTCCTGTTGCTTCTTTTGAAACGAGCAAAAAGACAAAAAAAAAAGATTTAGCTACAAAATATCTTAAATAATCTTCTGATTGGAGATCAACCTGACAATCTGACAACAGATCTGAAACAGATGTTCCCAGCTGACTCTTTTTTTTGACATAAATCCGTAGGCACACACTCTCTAAATCCTGCCATCAGCAACCTAGGACACCGGGCATATGCCTCAGCCTCAGCTACTGTGCTACACAGTGCTTGGCATTCCCAGCTGACTAGCTCTAGTGCCAAATTACCTTCTTCTAAATCCTGCCAGCAACCTAGCTAGGACCCCGGGCATATGCCTCAGCTACTGTGCTACACAGTGCTTAGCATTCCCAGCTGACTAGCTCTAGTGCCAATTTACCTTCTTCTTTTGTGGGATAAGGAGAGAGATAAAGATAATCATCCGATGCTGCTTTTTCCCTACAAAATTGTTCGTTATTTTTTTTTTTTTTTGCAAGTTCGATATAGTCATATAGCAAATGTTAAATATATCAAAATTTTGTGTTTGATAAATTATGCGTAAGCGTTAGAAGAGAGCTGTCTGACAATGAGAGAGAAGAGGATGGGAGGAGATGAATGACTAGCCCTATCATATCTTTGTTTGAACATTAAATTTTGAAGAGAGAAGATAGGAGAAAATGCTTGCTTAGTATTATACTCCAAATTTTTTGTAATGATCTTTTCCTTGAGCTTACCCTAAATTATTTATCTTATATTCTTATAGTTTGTACAAAGGTGATAACTGTTATAAAATCCAAAAATTTCGAAATATTTCAACATCACATGCCATCATATAAACTTTTACTGAAAAAAAAAAATTTCTTCCGAAAACCCGGAAATATTCAACAAAGGAACTGAATTTAAGATCATTACCAAAAAACTCTGACGATAGATATGTTTTGGTTAATCCAAATAAACACGCACCAACCGTGATCTGCTTTGGTAATAGCATGTAAATTAAACTTTTATGTGATACTTTTGTAGTAACAGTAATAATAATAGTAATATTATTAATAACGACAAAACTAATAATAACAAGATATTTGATGAATGTTTCAGTATTTTTTTACTAAAAAGTTCGATAGTACAAAATATAGTAAAATAAAAAAAATCGATGTTTGGGTTTAATATCTGTCCTACAAAATCGAGTAATGATATGCTCTGCCTCACAATTGGAAACAATTCCAGAGCAAATTTTTTGTTGAGAACTAAATTTTAAATTTACATTATAATCACATATAAATTGAGAAATACTCCCGAAATATGACAAACAATGTCTAGATAAAAATGTTAACGAGGAGAGTGGTTTCGTGCTTAGGATCGGAAAATGCGAGTGGTTTTTTTTTTAATTTATTGTAAAAATTTAATTTAAAATTTATTTATAAATAAAATAAAAAGATTCGAGTGAACCGTCATTACTCAAAATTAAAAATATATATATTTATATAAGAGTGAAACGTCGTCCGGTTTCAAGCTACCTCTCACTCCACCCTCGTTTCACCCTCGAAAGCCATTTTAGAGAAATAAAAACAGATAGAGAGACAAAAACATCTTTTGGAAAAGCTTTAAACAAGGGAGTAACCATTCAATAAAACCAAATACAAGGAGGAAAAAAGCATGGGGGCCTTGTTGCTTTATCTGTTAAAAAAAGAACACTCTGGGCATCTTAGGAGCCAGGTGCAGCTCCGTTGGCTCCCTCCATGTCAGTGACTCGGATACATGGAGAGGTCATTTTCAATGTCCCTCTCGCTTAATTCCTTCTATTTCAGAAAAAGAAAAGAGAGATGGCGAAAGGGGTACTACAAAAAGAGCAGGATCGTTTCTCACCTCTTGGCGTTTTTGTTGCTCATTTAGGTTTACTAGATCAGGCAGTGATGATGCGGAGTCGGGTTGAACTGAAGCGGATTGAAAACAAGGCGAACCGCCAAGTCAGCTTCTCTAGGCGGCGCTGTGGCCTCATGAAGAAAGCTCACGAGCTGTCCGTGTTGTGCGACGCTGACGTGGGATTGATCATCTTCTCTCCAAAGGGGAAGCTGTATGAGTTCTCCAGCTCCAACTGGTACGCCTCAATACCTCGCTTCAATTTCTAGTGTAATTAATTTTTTTTTTTGAAATATTTCAGTTAAAATCTAGATTGTTAGATCGGGGGAGAGGAGATGAGGTCGTCGTAACTCGTAAGGGTGTTCTTCTCTGCCGAAGATACCCTTAGTAGGTATTAATAGGCTCGCAATTGCGAATTTGGGAGGGTGTTTAATAGTCTTTTGAAAGAGGTGATGGGACCGGAGAGGGTAAAAAGGAAAAGATCGCGTCAGATATTTAACGGTCGCAGATATTTTGTCGATCTTTTAGGTAATTTTTAAATTTTTTATTCTTTCTTTTTGTCTTGAAACTCGGCGTGTCAGCGACCTGATTTCTCTTCTTTTACAATTCATTTCACTTTTCTTTTCTGCCCTCGTGATCCTCCCTCGTTTGACTGCTGTTGAAGCATTTTTAATGTCTTTCACCGTTTGATTTCATCTCAACATTCCTTTGTTTAATTTATTTATAGTATATTTCATGCGGTTGAGAATTTTTCTAAAATTTCCATAATTCAATTCTGATTCGCTGAACCTGCTCCAAAAATAACGCTCTTTCACTTCGAGTCGGTTGTCGACCAAGCACAAGGGGCAAGAGGCTGCTCATTTGTAGCAATTATCATTGTTTGTCAGCGACCTGATTTCTCTTCTTTTACAATTCTTTTCACTGTTGAAGCATTTTTAATGTCTTTCACCGTTTGATTTCATCTCAACATTCCTTTCTTTAATTTTTTATTTATAGTATATTTCATGCGGTTGAGAATTTTTCTAATAATTCCATAATTCAATTCTGATTCGCTGAACCTGCTCCAAAAATAACGCTCTTTCACTTCGAGTCGGTTGTCGAGCAAGCACAAGGGGCAAGGGGCTGCTCATTTGTAGCAATTATCATTGTTTATCAATGATCATTTCGCAAAAAAAATTCATTTCTTCAATTATTAATTGGCAGCGTGGTGTTGATCACGAAGAACTTATGAGTTCCTCAAATTAAATATTATCATCCATGCGTAATGAAACTAAATCACCTAGGTTAGGTGCAACTCTTATGGTTTCTATTAATATCTTATGCGTAAGTTCTGAATGGAAAATGATTTATATTTCGGGGTATTTGTGAAAAAAACATTTTTTTTACATATAATGATGCGGATATTTAACTTGACTGGTGTGTTGTGAAGAAAAATTTTGCTTTGGAGAAAAGACATATCAAAACTCTTCCAACACAGATGAAAATGACTGCTTATAGTTTGCTCTTACTTGTTAGGGTTTTCATCATGTAAGGTTTTAGGGTTTTCTCACTAATGACTGCTTATACTGTTTGATTAACACACTAATTTGAGTACCTTTCAATTGTCTAAAAACATACTGGAACCCCTTGGCATCATCTTCCTTGCTTTTCATATAAGCCTTGCTAAAACCTGAGAAAAATAAAACATAGATTGGGTCAATTGCTGTGCGTGCTTGGTTTAATGTGGCGCAGTATCCCTGTTAATCATGGTCGAACAACTCAGGGATTATACATGCAAAACTCTACCTTTATCATGCTAACTAACAAATAGCAGGGAATGAACATCCCTGCTATTCATATGCTTGAACAAGTCTGCAATATATTATTACTACAACAACTTTAATTTCAACTGCATGTGAATTTTAGAGCGATACATTCCTCCGTGCTTTGACTTTGTTTTCTCAGAAGTCAGAAGCCATGAATGTCATAGACCAGTGCCAAAACTAATGGAGACCGATAGGGTGGAATATTTAAGAAGGGAGGTAAGTTAAATAGGTTGTTTTACTGTCATGTGATAATTCAATGAAAACTAATCCTTACATTCCTAAAAGAAAAGCTGAGCAGTCTGGATTTCTAATTATCCTATTTAACTTAAATATAATTTGTTTCTTGCCAGGGAATAGTGCATGTGTCATTCAACCTTTCAGTTTAGATAGTGGCCAAAAAATATAAAATAATTAAATTTTTACAAAATATTTTTACCCTTCAAATTAACAGCAATGACTAATTTCTCTCCTTTATCTTTTCTGAGATTCAAATTAGGAGGGAGAGAGGAGAGAGACCAGAAAAAAAAAGAATTGGGAGAGAGAGGGGGGCGAAGATGGGATAAGAAGAGCGAATGATAATGTACTTTTTTGCCAATGTCTAAAAAGAAACTGCTTTCATTAAGTGAAAGCTTTCAAATTAGAAATTCTCCCGCACCAGTGAGAGTAAATGTGAAATCACCAACGCAGATTTTGAAAGTAAATGTTGAAGCCGATGGAGTTACTCTTATGATATGACTATGCTATGATACTAATTTGTTATGACTTGAGTGACTCTCTGAGAAACAATAAACAATTTGATGGTATTTTGTGGGCTTCAAAGAAAAATTCTTGTAGTTTTCGGGTGAATTAGAGATTTTCAGAATTGGCACGAGATAAGGAATGGATTTGTGATGATTTAAGGGAGGGTTGAAGGGTTTTGATTAGTGAAAACATAGTTGAAGACGGAGGAATGATTGAAAATAATTAACACTAATATACTTTACTCTTACTTTCAAAAGATAACAATGATAACTTGGTTTGATAAAATTTCTATTGTATTGATTGCTTCATTACAATTAATACAAAACACTTGCTTCATTACAATTAATACAAAACACAAATATACAAAAGACTCCTTCAATACTACTAACACACTTTTCTAATTTAACTGCCCACTTCTCATATATATTACATGCCTCAAAATAAATGATTAACTACTTTTAAGTAACTAAAAGATACAATACATAATACAATAACTATATGCCTAAAAATAGCATCAAAATTCAACAAATCAGCATCTAGAAGACTGGATAACTGTCCATTACAATCCAATTATGATCAACATAGACTCTGAATAAAAGAAATGTAAAACATCGAAGTTGTATATTTTGTCGTCTATTTCCAAAGCACTTGAAATCACATCTATTGGACTTGCATAGGAAAGTTATGATTAAAATAGTTACCATAGGTCAATTAGAGAACTATTTGTATCGTGTGTCGCATTCATCATTAATTTGAATCTATTTATGCATATTCTTGGCTCGTTTTTCTTTAAACTTTTTTTTTGATAGTTTTGGATTGATTCATTATCATGCGGGTCATGACAAAGCCTCCCATTTTTTAGATTCTTTTCCTTGAGAATCTTGAAAAAATCATAGACTTATGATGTTTGATTTAGGTAGCGGTCTCTTTCTCGAGTTCAATAACATGGGTTGGTTTTGGCTCTGGTTTGGGGCATTGTGGTAAGCAACGACCTTCGGTTGAAATATCTTTTGTTGGTCTAAAAACATCTCTTGAGAAGAAAGACATATCATATACCTCTTGAAGATTTCGGAGATGCATACTCAACACCATCATTTTTTCACTTTTGTAAGTCTAATGGTGAGGTTTGACCATCAAACAATGGAATGTTAAGTCTTGGTGTCGGTCCATGTATCCTCGAGTTTTGCGGCCCCTTGTTGGCTAGTTGAACTTGGGGTTGTGTAGCCTTAGTAGTGCTCGTGTTCATTTGAAATATAAGGGTTGTTGCGGGTCTCAACTTGTTGGGTTGAAGATTACGCATGTGCTTGTCCGAAATTTGCTACAAGTGGGTTGTTGATCATTGTGGATGTTGTTTAGAAGTTGTTGGGGTTGACATTCACTTGAATTTTATGGGGTGTAAGTCTTGTCTCGAGGTTTCTTCTTCCTTCCCAATCTATTCTTGATTGTCGTAAGCATTTCCTTCACCTCCTTCCATTCTCAATTGGTTTTCTCTTTGAATTCATTGAACTCTTTGGCATGATTATCAGAGTGCTTTTGCATCCCATCCGGCCTTGTTTTTTGTGCCTAAAAGTTAATGTTCCTCTCATGCTTGGTATTGTACATGTTGCCCTCTCGTTCGTTACTTGAACCTTGGTGTTGTGTAATCTTGGTAATGCTCGTGTTCCTTCGAAATATAAGAGTTATTGCGGGTCTCAACTTGTTGTGTCGAAGATTGCGCATGTACTTGTCCAAATTCGCTCCAAGTGGGTTGTTGATCATTGTGGATGTCGTTTTGAAGTTGTTGGAGTTGACATTCATGTGAATTTGAGAGGTGTAAGCCTTGTCACAAAGGTTCTCCTCCCCTCATAATCTATTCCTGATTGTTGTAATATTTCATCTCTCTTACCAATTTCTATTGGTCTTATCTTTAAATTCATGGAACTCCTTGGTGGCATGATTAGCAGAGCGTATTTGCATCCCATCCAGTCGTGTTTTTGTGCTTTAATTTTCTCATCAATTTGTTGAGTGCGTGTCGTCATCCTCTTAATGCCTTAATCGCAGCCATTATACCAATTTGTTATAATCTAACTATGCTTTGATACCAATTTGTTATGACCCGAGTGACTATGTGAGGAACAACAAACCTTCTGATGGTATTTTGGAGTTTTGAAGGAGTTTTCTGGAGTTTTTGGGTGATTGAGAGCTTTTCTTGAAAAGACACGAGATAAGGGATGGATTTGTGATGATTTCAAATAGGGTTGAATGGATTTTGTTGGAAAAATATGGTTGAAGACAGAAGAACGTAGATAGAGATAATGAATACTAATCTACATTACTCTTATTCCTAAAAGATAACACAGATAACAAAATTTGATAAATTTGTGTTGCAATGATTGCTTAATTACAATTGATACAAAACACATACATATATAGGAAAGATTTCATTAACACCACTAACACAGAGATTCCATTAACACTACTAACACACCTACCGCTAGTACAACGCAAACACTTTCCTAATTGAATTGCCAACTACTAGATATTACATGATCTTAAAATAAGTAAATACTTCTAGATACTTTAAATTAAGTAACTAACAGATACAATACAATAATTATACGCCTAAAACTATAACAAGGACTCGATATATTAGCTTTTTGAAGACTCTTGACATACTTACTAGACAACATACTATAACAATCCAATTCTGATCTTCGTAGACTCTGAAACATAAAAAATGCAAAAGCATCTAAGTTGTGAATTTCGCTGTACACACTTGAAATCGTGTCTAATAGACTTGTAAAGAGAAAATTGTGATCAAAGTAGTTACCAAAGGTCAATTTGAGAACCATTATTGTGTGTTGCATTTTTCTCTTGAGTTTGTTTTTTGCATATTCTTAATCTGTTTACTGTCAAACTTGTCCCAAAATTTTTATGGTATTGTTGGATTCATTCATTGTTATACATGTCATGACACTCTTCTAATATGGCATCAGCATGAATGACTACGCAATTATATAGCATCTTAAATCTTCACAATTTTTACGAGTAGTCTCTCTCTCTCTATCTGACTCTTCATTCTGTCTTCGAGAACCTTAGCAATGGTTTCTAAGTGAATTAATTAGTCAAAATAAGTTCAATATTACATCAATAGTTCATATATATATAGTTATTTTGCATATTTTTATACATGAACCTAAAACTTTAAATAAAGCACCACAAAAACCATTGGTTGCTATCCTACTAACACTTATATGTTGGAATTGAGATATTAGGCATTCACTCTAATAGTACGCGAAGTACAATTAAGCATATACAATTATTGTTAATGTCAACATTGACACCTTTTTTTTCTAGGAGGTTCGAGCATTTTGCTTGTTCCATAACACTCATGTGATGGTTATGAAGTATGCATTCCATCCAACAAACTCGCCATCCACAACTTTCCTTGCAATGTCTCTATAAATATTGTATATTAAATCAACTAGCTTCATCATTTTCATGCCAACATATGTCGAGAGTGGAGACTGTAATTGTATTATCGTTGCACATAAAAAGAAGAAATGCATGTCCTAGTCTCTCCAATACCGATACTTTATTAAGGATAATAAAAGGCTACACCAATTTGGATCGCCTAAAGCATTTTGTCATAGGAACCCTCTTCAGGAGTCGTGCTAGAATAATATAGACCATTTAAAAGGGACGAGAAATTTTGTCTTAGTTGCTAAAGGGTGTTCCAAAATGAGGATCCTTTGTTGATCCACATGCATAACTCGTAAGATACCATCTCTTAAAGAGAATAGTGCTCACCACACAAGTCCATTAATAGAGGTTCCCTCTATATAGTCGTCGGTTCCACCTCATGTTTGGGTTACGTTATATAGGTGCATATTCCTGGCTTTTAAGCCCTCATTCCACTTTTTCATGCAAACGACATCCTAATTGAACAACGGTATGCCTTATATTGTTGCCATTGCTTTTGACGACAAAAAGAGCACCTATTCTACAAATGCATTGGATGACCCGCTTAGGAAACTTGAAGAAGGACAAATAATAAATAATAATAAAGGAGAGGACCACATTAACTAATTGTAGTCGTTCTTGGGAGATGTTTTCCTTTACATAATGTTAATTACTTTTCTAGTGCCCATATAGTACTTGTCAGTGCCTTAGCACACTCACATACGGAATTGTGAACATGTCGGACATTTACCTTAATATGACTGGAAGCACAACTAACATCTTCAATTGTTTTATGAGAGAATGTCTACACTAGTATTCATTTGTTGTAAGTTTCTAGCATTCTGCTCATTTTGACTACACTCATGTTGTGGTTGAAGTGTGCATATCATCATATTTATGAACTGTTGGTTTAGTGTTATTCCGCCAATCTAACATCTTATACGAATTGAAAATTACTATTCTTATTAATATTAATCCGAATAGTATAAAATTGGCACCTTGCTTGCATTATTTCACGTACTAACCATAATAACATTATTTTGCACAATTCCTTGAGATCCAAATGCACCCTAAAATATTTTACATGTATATAATTATAAATATGATAAAAAGTAATATTAGAAAATGGGTTGAATTGAAGGAAAACGCGGAGCAAAAAAAAATGGTAGTCAAAACTCTAGCAGTCGCCTCCTTCCACCCCTTCCAAGTCTGTCCCTCATATCCTTTCTAGGACTAACCCCAACACAACACCCCCCTACCCCTTCTCTCTCGGCTTTACCTTCTCTTACGGAGAGAAAAATAAGGGAGAGGGGGAGGGACTGAAGCCGCGAGTGCGATATCGGCAAAGCTCTGAACATAGAGTATCTACCCCATCTTGATTGGAGTACGGTAATGAGCAAATATGATAGCGCGGTGACGATCAAAGAAGAGTGGATCCGATCGTGGAGACAGATGTAGATTAAGGTAATAGCGTAATTAACAATATACATAAGTAGAATTAAAGGATCAGAGGATTAGAGTAGTATAGAGGATTTCGTGAGAATAAGAGAGTAGATCTAGGAATTTGGGTCATTTGACTTGCTGTAAATACGTTTTTTTATCAATAGAATCACTAGTAGGCATTTAAAGCCACTAATCTTAAAAAAAAATATAAATATGCATGCACATATGTATATGGATACGTGACAGGAAAATATTAGCAAACATAATGGAAGTTGTGAAAACTTAAAAAAAGAAAAATATATTAATAAAGTAGTAAACAATACAAGATATTTGTTGAAGCCAATCAATCAAAAGAGGAGTCACGCAATCCTTAAAGGACTCGCTCACCCAACAGGGACCTAAAAAGAACTCACTCACCCTAAGCTTAGGATCACACTAAGAAAAAGAAAAAAACTCTCATTCATCTTCTCTTAGCTAGCGGCTTATTATAATAAAAAAAAAATAGCTATTGTAGAAGTTTGCAAATATAACAATATATCCAGCATGATTTTAATTGGATTTCACTAATTGTATGCATGATATCCTTCCTTTATTTGACTTTATTTTATTGTTATATTCTTGCTAAAACTGACCATGTGTTACTTTTCTAATTTTGTATTTATTAGATGCACCAATATGCACATATAATATATATGTATGTAGGGTGAGGATTCGGTGCTATGCATATTTCACATCAGTCCGCATTGTGGATTCCTCTTCATTTTCAAAGTTCAAATAGTCTATCCGAATCGCTCAATTTTCAAAGTTCAAATAGTCTATCCGAATCGCTCAATTTGATTTTCGTATGAAAATTTACTTAGATGTCCAATTTTACATTTTTTTAAAAGAAAAATTTACTATTTTTTATCTAGGCCGACTGGCTCAATATGATCTGGTACCATGCATAGCACGGCCCATATTATGGCTAAAAGTTTCTAGTTGTTAGTCCTGCAAAGAACCAACTTTATATTTTTTAAGATTTGTTTTTACTATGTTTGTTTAATTAAGATAGTAAAAGCAGTGCTGTAAAAAACGGCCGTTTAGGCTGATTAGTCGTTGGCGGCAACCAAACCGTCACATATTTTTCCGACGAATCGGCTGATTATTTTCAATTATGACCGATTATTCTCAATTATTCCCCATTAATCGCTTAGCGGTACCCTGTCCGTCTGACGAGCGCATACCATTATTTACAACACCGAGTAAAAGTATATAAATATACACATTTCAAATTAGGTAACTTCCGAAAATAATAATACACTTGATATCTTACAAGATTATGATACATAAATTCAATAAAGCAACTTAGATAAACTCGATATAGCTCTAGTCTTATATTTTTTAAATTCAAATGGTTAATTTGAGTTAATTGATGTCAATTACATATCATGATTTTGGAAAACAAATAAAAGTTTTGTATTTTTTAGATGCTTTCATATCTAAAAAATCCATCGTTAGATTTCTTTCATATAATTTTGAGAGTAAATCCATTGTTGCTTAGTGTGAATGATCTTGGAAAACAAATTACATTTTATATTTGTTAGATCCTTTGGTATTCTTTGAAGAGAAAAAATCCATTGTTACATTTTTTTTATACCTTTTTGAAAGGAAAAATCACCGTTTGCAACTATTTTGGACCATTTAATTCCTTATTCGGAAAATAATGAAAATTCTACAAATGAAAAATTTGGTACCCTGCAGTAAATAATCGATGTTTGTGTGTTGAATTATCTTTTGGTTCCTATTAGTTTTGGTTGTCTTTTAACCAACTAGGTGGTTTCAAAACACCAAAGGGTGAATTCAGTAATAGCCTTCTAACCAGGAACAACCCTTAAGTCAGGTGCCAAAGTAGCCATCTCCAACTCATACCCAGTATTGTGCTTGCAGTCTTGAACCATGAAACCATTTTTTCAGTGCAACCGACACCCCACATAAACTGGTAATATCAGTGGTGTTCACTACCATTGTCATACCAACTCATACTTCTCTTTTCATACAAAATTTTGCAGCATGGAAAAGATAATAGAGAAGTACACAAGATTTTCAGATGCCGAGAAAGGTGTAAACAAGGTACAACAAGATGTACTTGTAAGTAAATTTCATATTTGTGGTTTCATCACTGTAAACTCTCAAGTACAGATTCTGTGTGTTTAACAGATTTCAATCTGTCATTACTTGCCTTAGATGACATATTAATAATAGTATATTATGCAAATGAGGGTTAATGAATGCCAAAAGCAGCCCCATTTTGATGTTAATCTAATTTTAAATTAGCTTTAAGTCATGTATGCCACATACCTTCTGAAACTTGAATCCTTGGAGATTAGGTATGTAAAGCTGAATAATACCCCGCCAAATAACCAATGCAAGTAATTCAACCTGAAATTTACCCAGAAGTTACATTGTGTCTTTTGCAAAACAAGTACCAGAGCTAATATATACTGGAAAACTAAAATGAACGAACTTAGAAGCAAACATAGGGTTGGTACCTTCAAATTACCAATTCAGTAGGTTGGCAGTTTTACTATACTGGTAAAGGCCCATGATCGGTACGGCGGCTTGGATGGTGATGTCTTCCTGAGATCAACCTACAATATGACATAAAAAAATCAATAAAAATGTTGGTTTATTTTTTTCTTATAAAAAAGAAAACTACGTGGGCCATTCCATATTCTAGCCACCTGTAACTGCTAAATAACCGGCTTTTTATTTCAGAGGTCTGTGAGATTATCAGCAGATTCAGGGACCAAAGTTGAGGTACCAAAGTTTCTGCAAAGGTACTACTTATCTAAAGCTTGTACATAATTTTCAGAAATTTATCTATTTGAAAAAAATCTAGAAAATAGCTGTGTCAAAGCACTTTGGAATTCTTTAGGTTGATCGATGGCTCAGACTTTCCAAAACTAAATTTGGATGAGTTTAATCAACTGGAGAATAAACTGGAGTCTGCCCTGGCAACGATCATGTCTCACAAGGTAATTAGCCCCACTGTAAAGTACATGTTTATAAAAGAAGTAATCACTGTTGTCTGCTGTTATAGTTACATAGATTGAGTAAATCGTGAGTCCTATTTGGGTCACTTTGATGCGTACTCTAGCTGAAAGCATAACTAATGATTCCTACAGGTTTGGTTGCAAAATTGTACTTTTGATCAAGCTGTATTGGCAATTTGAAGTCAATTTTAGACTTCACTGTGTTAATTTTGGGGATTAGTTTGCATAATTAGGGTTAACATAAAATTGTGTATCTGGTTGTATTGCTGCAGTTTGAATATTTACACTAAAAACGGGTGCGATGCAAGGCTTGCCATAATCAAAGCACCAAATTTGGTTTGAATACAGTTTAACATAATACAGGTCCACAGCAAAGGGTAAAATCAACGGTTCTGCCAGCTGGCATGAATAGAACCTGCGCGGTCAAATTCACCTAAAGAAATTAAGTTTATGTAAAGCAGTGTGAAAAAGATACCAAAAATGTGTCCTGATTATTTCTGGCAAACTACTTCAACCAAAATTAGAGTTTAATTGAACTGTTCGTTTTCTCACAAGAAAAGTTTTGTGCAGACTGAATTGATGAAGCGTATGATGAACGAACTCCAAGAAAAGGTATGTCTTATGGTTCTAATTAGAGCATTAAATAAATCTGCCTAGAACTCAGAGATCTTGTTCTGAGAAAGGGGATTCTTGTTTCTTCTTACGGAAATATCTAGAATTTAAACCATTTACACAGACGTGCAAGGAGTAAATGGTTTAAATTGATACAAATTAGAGACGGAGATACCTAGCGCTAAAAAAACGATCCTTTTTGATAGGGCCTCGAATCTTCGTTCTCTCTAGCTAAAAAAGCTCCGGCTTTCGATTATTTTGTCAAAAGTCTCGATCGACCTAATTAATCTCAAAATGCCTCGTGAATCCACACGACTCTCTGCGCACAATAGAGGATAAGCAGCCCACAATGTGACAAAATTAAATTCAAAAAATAGTAGAGAGACTTACAGATATCAGCCCGCAATGAAATCATTACCAATAGTACCAATCCGCGTTATCGAAACGCTTTTGACATTGAATTTCATTCTTCTTCAGGGAAAGGCACTTCTCCATGAGAACAACCTAAGCTGTATCTGGAATGAAGAACAGGCGGAGGCAAGCGATAATACTATCTTTTTAGTGTTTTTTATAATTCATAATGTCTTATACCAAATTTTTGCTCAATTTGTTTTTTCATATTGTTCTTGAAGGAAGGAATCAACAAGGTGGCGAATAGGGAAGGAGCCCAAAACGGGAGCAGTTTCGAAGTTACCATAGAGAAGAATTCTTAGAAAATACTTGCAATTTACACAGCTGTTATTAAAATACAATAAATATTGGAAATAACGATCCAGGTGTGCCCGTTGTAACCCGACATTTTTATTAATATCCAAAGTTTAATACAAATTATTAATTATGTCCAGAATTCGACCCAATATCGAAAAATGTCCAAACCGGCCAGAAAATGACCGGTTTACTCCTCCCAAAACCGGTCATTTTCTGGCTGTTTTACTATTTTCTTTTTCTTTTTTTAAAACCACAAAATAAAAAGACTAAGAATTAGTATTTTATTGTAGTTGGATGGATTAAGTTGTAATTTCTTTGAGTAATAATTAATTTCATTACTTCTTGTTTAGTAGTTTCGTACAAAATAATAAAGTACACATAAATTGTAAATAGAGTCCACACAATTTTTACAACGTGCATATAAATCACCTATTACTACCACGTCTAAAATTTAATCCCCGAAGTAAACCACTTGTGAAAGATACCCTACGAAATGGCCTAACAGATGGCTCTGGTTGCTCAGTAGATGGCCCGGCTTGGGTTCCAGATGGCACTGCTTGGCTTGTAGATGGCCCTGCTTGGCTTGTAGATGCCCTTGTTGTGCGTCTAGTAGTCGACCTCCTCGGTTGGATCACAGATGGCTCCCCTTGCACCCCAACCGCCTCTCCCATTGCTTCGGCATACATAGCAGTTGCATCTAAATGGCTCATAGCTGTGCTACGCAGTGACCCTCCGGACCCACTTCCCGACGCCATTACTCGCTCATTTTCTGTCGCATTTGCTGCGTTTCTTGTCTTTGCATTTGCATGTGTTACTTAGTAAGTTGGTATAAATTGAAAAGAAAAATAATTTTTTGGATGAATGTTACATACCTCTTCGTTGCCTATCGGAAGTGGAACGGCGAGGCTGATGCCCCCTTCGTCTACCTTCCATTTCATCCATTGTCATTACATGACAGGTGTGTTTTCGCCTCCCCTTCCTAATCCAACAACTACTCTGAAGGATTCTGTCTCCAGCATTAGGAGGCCAGTCTCCCATATTGCCAATTGGAATGAACACATGGTTCCAAGTACTCACAAGATAGTTCGTTTTATACCGGTCTGCAACAAAGTCGTCCTCTTGCCAGTTTTGGTCACGGCAAACAGCTAAGACATGAGCTCACGGAATAGAAGTTAATTGGATACCTCTGCAAGTGCATTTTATTTGTCTGTCGGGACCGTGTGTCACAATATACATGAACTCCATGTGAGTGGGTTCCATATTGCCTATGTCGCTACGGGTGCAAGGAACGTACTCATTTGGAGATGAAACTTGGTACTGACCTTGGCCCTACGTGTAACGCACCAACCGCATTTGTGCAGCTTTCATCCAACGTGCTTTGATCTTTTGCAAAATCCGGTCAGAAAGAACCTGCCCCTTGTCTTGTAATTACATTGCTCGCTGACGCCGCTCAACAAACCATCTGTTGCACGTGTAGAACGTATCATCCATTATGACACAAACAGGCAATCTACGACTCGTTCGGAAGACATTGTTGAGCGACTCGGAGTCGTTTGTTGTCATGATACCGAACCGGTATCCTCCGTCACAGATTTGAAAAATCTTCTCATAATTGGACAGCTTCATCACATTATTAGGACATACTTTGCCCACCCTCTTCAAATATGCATTACACTGCGGATTTAGCTGCACAAAAACAAAGGGGTGTTATTTTATTTTCATACAATTCTTATAAAATAATTAAACGAAATGTTATAAGTTAGACATACATGAGCAAACTCTTCGAACATCTCTTTCAACCTTCTCGGCTTCTTCCTCCTTGCTCCTTCCCTAAACCTCCATCCGTACCACTTGTTTCCTCCACAGTTCTGGACCAGGTTGTCAGCAACATGCTGCATAAAATACCTGTGCACAAAAAGCTCGGGAGACCATCCGTATTCAGCGGTCAGTGCAGCTTTGATCCCTTTGTGCTGGTCCGATATGACACATACAAATTTACTACATCCGAGCACTTCATTCCTCAACCACTGCAAGAAAAAATCTCAATTCTCAGTATCCTCCTGCCGCACAATTGCAAATACAATAGGCAACAATTGATTCTCGGCATCGTAGCCGCAAGCTATCAAAAGCCTCCCATCATATCGCCCAGACAAGATGCAAGCATCGATGCTGATCACTAGTATCTCAAGTACTGGAACGCTGCAATGCATGGACCAAACGCCCATGCTACAGCTCTGAACTGGGCAACACCTGGCATGATTAGTCCTGTTTCCTTATTCCGTACCGGGCTGGTAAGAAATTGGTGGGTCGAGCCGGGATTATTGTGGCAAATTGCCATCAACAGTGGTCTCAGCAAGCTGTATGAAATCTCCGAACTCCCAAATTGTCGGGCTATTGCAAGCTCACGGCCCCTCCACAGTCGGTTGTATTTAGGTGTCACATTGCTGTACACAGCCAAAACAATGTGTGTCACCGTCTAGATGCTCATACACGGGTCCTTTTTAATGTTGTTCTCAATGGCATCGGCAATGAGTGATGCCGTCAGACATTCGTAGTCGTCCCTCATGTGCTCAGTCCTACATGTGTGAGGCCTGTCTTGCTTTGTTATAACCCATGCGTCTGCACATCCCGTCGGCTTTGCCAGAAGCTCATAACGGCGATTCAGGTCCTTGCACACCAGATGAACCCAATCCATGATACTGTTCTTCGATCTGAACTCCTGATTCTTAGTTATATGGTGCTCTCTGATTTCTTCATTAGATCTTCTTTGCTTTTGAAATATTGGTTTGCAGTCTGCTCACCTTTGTACTCAATCCGTTGCCCATAATAACCAATATCTGCTTCTCTAAACTCAAAAACATCATTGAGGTCTGGGAACGGGTGCATATCAGTTCGTCCACTAAGCTGCCCTTCAGCTGTTTCAACCGGCCTGTCTTCACCGCAACCGTCCACGTGATCTGAATCCCCCCACATCTCTCCCTCAAATTCATCCCCGCTCCTCAGATCGTCCTCCGGTATTTCATTAATATCTTCAAAGTCCGGGCAGGTTGCATCGTCTACTGGTGCAGGTCTGGGGTAAGGTGATACTGGAGGTAACGGTAAAGGAGCCACATTTACAGATCTAGGTGGGGTTGAAACTGAGTGTCTTGGTCTGCCTCGATGGTGTCTAGGTGGGGATGAAACTGAGTGTCTTCGTTGAGGTGCTGGTGGAGTGACGTAGTTGTAGGTTTCTGGGTCAGGTTCGTTGAGGGGTAAGGTGGAGTCACGTCTGTATGTTTCTGGTTGTGGGGTATAATGTGGTGCTGCTGATCCAGAGCCCGAACTTCCAACCCCGGGCTCTACCGGAACTCTTCTAGCAAATATTTCTATTAGAAAATTCCATTCGGACCTCAAATAACCGAACTTGCCTCTCCACGTACTCTCATCTACCAGTTTCGTAACCATCCATTTCCCGCTGGAGGGATGGCAATATCGGGTTGTCAATTCTAGGTCTCACATTTCTGGGTTGTAACCGGTGTGTGTGTAAACTATGGATTTGAGGTCTAAAAGTGAGATGTCATCTGGAATCATTAATAAATGAGCTGCATCTTTGTTGTAATAAGCCCCTTGTGCATTAGTAAGCATCTTCCCACCATAGTGTAATGAAATGAAGGCCATGGTAAACAAACTATATTTTAGAAAATGGTAAACAATTGTCAGGTTGCTACATAGTAAATATTTGTCAGGTAACTAAATGGTAAACAATTGACATATTACTACTACATTTTTGGGTATAGGGTATAGGGTATAGGGTTTAGGGTATAGGGTATAAGGTATAGGGTTTAGGGTTTAGGGTATAGGGTATAGGGTTTTGGGTTTTGGGTTTTGGGTTTTGGGTATAGGGTATAGGGTATATGGTTTAGGGATAGGGTATTGGGTATTGGGTTTTGGGTTTTGGGTTTTGGGTTTAGGGTTTAGGGTTTAGGGTATTGGGTTTAGGGTTTAGGGTTTAGGGTATTGGGTTTAGGGTTTAGGGTTTAGGGTATTGGGTATTGGGTATTGGGTATTGGGTTTTGGGTTTTGGGTATTGGGTTTTGGGCTTTGGGGTTTGGGTTTTGCGTTTTGCGTTTTGCGTTTTGGGTTTTTTTAATTAAATTTAATTTTTTTAATAATATAATTAATTATTCTATAAAATAAAAAATAATAATAAAAAAATTTTAATTTACCTTAATTTCGCTGCTGCCTCGAGCTGTGTGCCTGGGGATAAAGAGGGGTGTCATTTTATAGAGTTTTTGCGGTTTAAAAAAAAAAATAGTAAACCGGCTAGAAAATGACCGGTTTAGGGGACGAGTAAACCGGCCATTTTCTGGCCGGTTTGGACATTTTTCAATATTGGATCGAATTCTAAGCATAATTAATAATTTGTATTAAACTTTGGATATTAATAAAAATGTCGGCGTTGGAACTAGACAGGAATGCGAAGCGGCGCCAGTTCACCTCATGTGAGCATAATTACGTTTAGTACTTGGTAGAAAGAAATAGACAGAGAAGTCTTTCCTTGTATTGTATTTGTATCCCCGGTCATAGTAATATGTACGAGGATTTTATGATATTATAATAAGGCTTGTTTCGGTCCTATTAATCGGTTTAACTTTTTTATTATGTATTTTTTATTAAGAAATTAATCAATACTAAAATTAGAGCACCTTTTTGTAGTATTGTTGTATAATTAATTAATTATGGATTATATTGCAAATCGATTCGTACCCGATTATATTTTTTTTCTTTTCTACGTCAATCAATTTGGATAGAGTGCTAGTAATAGCCTAATAGGTAACATGCCACCTTCTGTACATGTTTTAATTGATACAAATTAGAGACGGAGATACATATAATATAATGGAGTTAATTGACTCTTACATTTTTTATGAGAAGTTTATATGATTTAAGTTTATTTTTTTTCAAAAGAATGATTTGTGTATAATTTTAAAAACTTATGGTATTTTATAACTTATTTTAATAAAATGATCAACAGCTCATTTGTAAGATGATGACTGATGAATCAAAATGGTACTACTACTTTTAAATATTTATAAACCATAATTTCTACTTGCGTTCATATCACAAGCATATGATCCTACTATGTAGTATGATTGGGGTGTCGATCCACAGAAATAGTGTATTAGATTTTAAACAATTTTCACTAGTTTAGTTTATCGGGTTTTATAAAAGTTTGATGCGGTGGCTCTAATTGCAATCAAAATTAAGGTTAAACAGTAAATAGAGAGCCTCTATGGTTCAGGTTTTATCCTTCTTAATTATGCAAAATATAAGTTTCGACGTCTTTTTACGTCGCATGTGGCACTGTCACTGTCGCATGCAGCCTAGATTGTCCCACAGCTACCCCGCATGTGGCACTGTCACTACCCGCATGACGTGCTGGGTGTTTGCTTATGCAATTTGAAAGGTTTTTCGATCTTGCGATCGGCTTTTGGGCTACCAAGACTAGAATATTTTAAGTACGCAATTGTATTCTTTTCATATATTTGTTGAATTTTACAGTTTCGTGTCTTGAGATATTGTGCAGGTTCATGACGATATGAATTGCTAGAATACACTATTAGGATTTCATGTGTATGCCTAAATGGTGAGAACTTAAAATTTTTCTTTCACCACTTGGCTCAATACACAAAGAACCTTATTTATATGACATTAGCAAACAAGATTTTCTATTAAGCACTAAAACAAACACCTAATGTGTACTAAATAAAATAAACGAAATTCATCTATTTTATTGCAAGAGAAAATAGACCTTTACCTAAAGAGATTGTCAAACCTCTTGATGAAGATAAGCCGATTTCTCTTCTTCTCGGAAGAACCTCTTGGTTCACCTTGAACCTAAACAACGAACTAACACACCTCTTAGATAGATGGATGTGAAGTTCAAGGCTTAGATCATACCACCTCTTGATCTTCAAATTAACAACCTATTTGATTTCTTGGTGGCTAAACCTATCAAGAAGAGATTAGAGATTTCGGCCTAGGCCTTGGGTTAAACGACCTAGGGTTTCGGCCTAGATCTAAAAATGGTGGTTGCTGTCCAATTTTCGGCCAAGTGAAGGAGGACAGAAAATTCATCCTAATTTCCTTAATTACGCCCTTTAAATAAGCAAGGAGTTAGGACAACTATTTGTGTAATGTTTAAACTATTTACACAAATGCCACTAGCCATTTTATGATCTCTTTAATCTCATCTTGTGATTGGTTTAATAAATTAATTTATGAATAAATAATATTAATCATATTATTCTATTATGCAAAATTATTATTATTCTTATAATGCATTTAAATATTATACGAAATAATATTTGCATAACTTTACAAATTTATTATGGTCTAAGCATGTCATATCATGACATTTTATTTTAACATTTCATGTTATATATTTTATCTTATACATCATTATGAAATATAAAATACTTGTTATTTCTCTTCAGTTGATATGACCATATAGAGAGTTTATGTAATCTTGGCAACAATATAAAACTTTATATTATTGACTATAAGAGGTTCTATCATTACATTATAGTTATCCAAACGATATAGTAATCATTTACTCAATCCACTAATTTAGTGTCTATCCTTATCACATAATATTATGAATAATATACAAAATAGGATCGTGTCATTCTTGCATTATATTCATTTTCTTGGTCTCTCAAGTGAATTATAATTATAACTACATCAGTTATATTGCATGCGATATAATTTCACTTTACTTAGGGGCCCAGTAATATCATAACTCAAATTGAGGGACAATGATAATATTAACATATAGATTTCTCCCGCACAAGTTGTACATAATGAACTACTATTTCATTCCTATCATAAGATAGTATTTAAATAGCAATCACATTATATACTTCTCATGTGAAAAACCTACACATCTCATATCTAAGATTCTAAATACACAACGGAAACATTAATAACACAAAACACAATCCATATAATGTTTCATTAGGTCATGTTCAATATATTAAATACACATTTATATATTTATGTTATTAAACGATAATGCTTTATCAACATTTATAGAACTTCAATGTACTTTAATCGACATGACAATCTTCCTCAGTAATTAATGTTTCTTCATACACATCAAGGATGAATGATGAATTGCAATACTAATCAAGGATGAGTCATGAAAACCAAGCATTGGAGCTAAAAGCATCATCTCAATATTAGTTTAGAAATCTGTAAATTTGGTAAAGCATGCTTGAGATTGAACTAATTTACCTTAACCGTTGCAACGGTTAATTAGCCGTTACAACAGAATAAATCAATCACAACCAAATTGATTTATTCCGTTGTGACAGCCCGTCCAACGGTTCCTCGAAATTTCCAGAGCCTTAACCGTTGAGCTAACTATTGTAATGGCTAATGAGCGTTACGATTTTCTAGCGCAGCCAAACCCGCTATCTGGAGTTAACCGTTGTAATGGTTAATCTACCGTTACAACGGTTAAGGTCAGATATCTTATTTTGCTCATCTCTCTATAAATAGAAGCAAAATCTAGGTTTGAATTATTACTCTAGCCGCCCCCAATTGCAATATTCTGAATTCATTCAAATCTAGAAAAAGCCATAGTTGCTTGTGCACACAACTTCAATATTCATACTACAATCTCAAGCATACTCAACCAAAATCAATCTTATGTAAGAAGTAGAGTGATCCTTTAGTGATCATCTTGTTTGTTTCATACATTTGAGCCTTTAGTGTTCTTAAGCCATTTCCGTGCTCGGGCCGTGTGACTTCCCAAGCTTTGTAAGGGCTCACTGGTTTCACCGTGTACTCATTTCTCATTGGGTAAAGAAAGACGCGCCATCTCGAAGGTCACGAGCCCCGGAGACATAGGCGTTAGTGTCGAACTCTGTAAACAACTCTCGTGTCAAGTGTCTCTCAACTCTTCTATTTATTTTACGTACACTTGTTTAGTTTAGAGTTATTCTTGTTTCCACCAAGAATAACACATACGCACGTTAGTTAAAAGTACTTAGCTTTAAATTTTAAAAGGCCCCATATTCACCCCCCCCCCTCTAGGTGCCTCAGGGGCCAATAATATTATGTTGAACAGTTCGGATTGACTGTTTGAACTTTTAAAACGGATATATAATATATGAACCTACGTTGGCATAGAACACTTCTTTATACCAAATAGGTTTTTGTGATTTTGAAGTTCAAATAGTCTATCTGAAGTACTCAACGTGTTCTCCATATTAAAATGTGCTTGGAGATCAATTACATTTTTTTTAATTATTTTACTATTTTTTGCATATTTTAAATCATTGTTTTCAGATTTTTTTTATTATTATGGAGATCATGTTGAACGGTTTGGACCGAGTGTTTAACTTTAAAATTGCAAAATATGAATATGAAGTAAAACAAAGTCTTTACTTTAGTGTTGTAAATAGCAGTATGCGCTTGTCGAACAAGCAGGGTACCGTTAAGTGATTAATCGGTATGCGAATGTTTAATCAGAATTACCAGACGATTAATCGTTTTCATTAAAATTATGTGTATATATTCATAATTTATGAAAAATGATTGATTTAACTCATCAAACTTATCAAATAAACTTGATTTAACTTAATATTATTATAACATGACACTACGCTTATTTATTCTTAACAACACATGCGCACTTTACTTTACATGTGTAAGTAACATATTTATTTAATGAAAATATAAATTCGAGAATTAAGTTTTTTCAAATACCAATAACATACTATTTGAAAGAAATGAAACATTCCAATACAAAATCACTAAATTAAGTTTATGATAACAACTTAATTTCATATATGCATAGTTGAAAAAATAACATCAGTAAGTAAGAAAAATATATGGTTTATAAATAATAGAAGAATTAATTACTTTTAAAGTAAGTAAGAAGAAAAAATATATATATAAAATATTGAATGTATATCCAAACACAAATAAAGCTAAAATACAAGATTTATAAAACTTATTATCACACACAGTCACAGAAAAAAAATGTGAAAATAAATATTTATTGGAATAAACAGAAATAAACGGGAATAAACGGATGATTAAACGGGAGTAAATGAAATAACCGGTAATAATTGGCCAATTAATCGAAAAATTCCGCTAACATACCTTCAATTAGTGTATTCGTAACGGTTTGGCTGCTGTTAATGATTAAACAAACTTTTAATCGGCTATTAAAACCGTTTCTTATAACACTATACTTCATGAAACGTGATGGTCCAATTATATAAATAGGGATGAGTTACGGTGCTTCGCGAAGTAAATGGTCTTTTTTACTTCACGCTATATTTTTATTTTGAAAATCCAAACAATCGATCCGAACCGTTCAACATGTTCTAAATATTGAAATGTGCTTGGAGACTAAATTTTATATTTTTTGGAACTTTTTTACTATTTATTAAGCCACTTTGAAAATTACTGATCCAGTGGTCCAGAAATTTTTATTGTTCACAGTGGATCAAGTCATTTTCTACCTATCTAAAAAAATAGTAAAAAAATTCTAAAAAATGTAAAATTTGGTTTGCAAGTACATATTCATATGGAGATCACGTCGAACTATTCGGATCGACCATTAGGATTTTAAAAACTCAAATATTGAGCCATAGCACGGAGGCCCTCTATGCTATGCATAGCACCGTAGCCAACTCCTATATATATATATATATATATATATATATATATATATATATATATATATATAGAGAGGAGGGATCAAGTTACAACAAATTTGAGTTACAACAAAGTTACAACAACTATTTTTTTTCATTTTGAAAGTCTAAATCGTCGATCCAAACCGTTCAACATGATTATCTAAATAAAATGTGCTTGTACATCAAATTTTACATTTTTTTCAATTTTTTTACTATTTATTAAGATGGATACAAAATTCAATGGTCTGAATATGACTATTTTTTTGTAAAATACTTAATAAATAGTAAAAAAATTCAAAAAAATATAAAATTTGATCTGCAAGCACATTTTATTGTCGAGATCATGTTGAATGGTTTGGATAGACGATTTGGACTTCGAAAATGAAAAAAATGAGAAGGGATCAAGTTACAACAAATTTGATTTACAACAAAGTTACAACAATCATTTTTTTGTGATTAAAGATTCTAATCTTGACTAGTTGACCTGCCGACATTTTTATTAATATCCAAAGTTTAATACAAATTAATTAATATACTCATATCAATATCCATACTGGTCATTTTCTGGCCGGTACCTTTTTTTTACTGTTTTACACCCTATAAAATACCCATGTTTCTCTCTCTCCTCCTCACAACTCACTCAACTCAACCCCGAATTATCCTCTTCCTTCAGGTATATTTTTGCTTTATTTAATTTAAATTTATTATTTTATTTTATTTAAAGTATTATTTTTTAATAATTAATTTAATTATTAAAAAATTAAATATTAAAAAAATTAAATATTAAAAATAATTAGTTTAAATTATTAAATATTATTAATGTAATTATTAAAAATAATTAATTTGCACTCATTTAATTTTTTAGGATTTAGTGGACTGACCATTACATGTATACAGACATAATCAATTTAATTTACACTCATTTAATTTGTAAATTAATAAAATAATTAATGTATTTAATTTTTTAATTATTTTTAATTATTTTTAATTATTTTTCAGTTACCTATACATGTAGATTAGTAATCTGACAATTGTTTACCATTTTTCAAAATGTAGTTTGTTTGTTATGGCTTTGATTTCATTACACTGTGGTAGGAAAGTTCTTAATAATGCATACGGGGTTTATTACAACAAAGACCTAATTAATTCATTTATGATTCCCGATGATATCTCACTTTGTGACTTGAAATTCATGATTTACGCATGCACTGGTTATAACCCAGAAAAGTGGAACCAGAAATTGGCAACCTGAGTTTACAATGGAAACTTTGGGAAATATACCCTTGCGAAACTACTAGATTAAAGTACTTGAAGAGGAGTGTACGGCTATTTAAAGGCCACTGAAAATTTATAATAGAAATCTACGCCCGAAGAGTTCCGATAGAGCCAAGGGTTGGAAGTTCTGGCCAAAATTCAGTTGCGCCAACTTATATAACACAACGAGAACCATACACTCCCGTCGTTCCTCCAAAACAACGATAACCATACACTGACCCAGAAACAGACAATCCCTACACTCCACCAGCACCCCAATCACGACCTCAACCAATACTCCAAGTTTCATCCCCACCAAGACCCGTGCATGTGGCGCCTTTACTATTACCGCCACCATAACCTTACCCCAGACCGGCACCAGTAGACGATGAAATTGGGTCAGATTTTGAAAATATTAATGAAATTTCGGAGGAAGATCTGCAAAGTGGGGATGAATTTGATGGAGAAAACTGGGACTCTGATCACCTGAAGGGTTGTGTGGTCCTTTTTATTTGCAATTTGTGTGTACTTTACTGTTTTGTATGAGACTCTGAATTGGCTGCGAATTTAATTGTGACTCTGAATTGGTTATGAGACTCTTTTTTATTTGCAATTTGTGATGCAAGTCTGACTTGGCTGCGAATTTAATTGTGACTCTAAATTCTTTCTCACGCCTTCATCTTTAAAGGAAACAACACGTGACTACTAAATAAAAAGTAATTCTAATTTAATTAATAAAGCACAAACACATTAAGTTTAAACAAACTCTGAATTGATGAAATAAAGTCTACAAAATAGACACTAAAAAAAATTATAACCTAATTCATCCAGCTACAATAATACTACTTCTTAGAACCCAGCTCAAATGCATCCAAATTTTAAACCCTACTAATACTACTTAGAACGAGCCGATTTTGCCGGATCTGGATCAGTCACAGCAGACAAAGTGGTAGCCTTACTAGTATAAGTACACGGAACAAACTCATCGTCCGATGTTGGAGGCTCTCGATCAACCTTCTTTTTTTTCAAACCATAGCCGTAGAGGTTTTCCACAAAATTATCTTCTGAAATTTCATAACTAATAAATTCTGGCTGTTTGAATGATTGGCATATCTTTTTATCAGGGTATACTGGACACTTGTACTTTTTTCCTAATTTTTACCTCGATCACTAATTGACCCTCCTCTCGCTATACCAGGCGACTTACCTCGGTTGCCATGTTCATCCTTTTAGCCCCTTCAAATATCGACATTTTCGCCTGAAAAATCGCCTTCTTTTTCTCTCTGTCCCTTCCTCCCTTTTTCTTTTGTGAGTTGAGTGAGTTGTGAGAGGAAGAGAGAGAAAGATGGATATTTTATAGGGTGTAAAACAACAACAACAACAAAAAAGGGTACCGGCCAGAAAATAGCCGGTAATTAGATAAATATAATATCGGCCAGAAAATAACCCGTATTTAAATAAATAGAATACCGGCCAGAAAATGACCGGTATGGATATTTTTATAAATACCCAGAAAATCTGGATATATTAATTAATTTCTATTAAACTTTGGATATTAATAAAATTGTCGGGTTGACCTGCAATTATATCAGATCAGATTATCTTTTTAGTTATACAATTTTCATGGATTTGAGACGGATCGGGTTGAGCTAATCGTATTTTGGCATTTTTTGTCCTTCAACAAACTACGATTCATAATCCATGTAAGCATGTGGGCTGGGACCAGTCACAACTGTCTCAATTTTTCTCATTTGGAGGTTGGATGGTCCGATTAAGAATTTTACAAGTCAGATTTTTTAGAAAAATCGATCTCGAATCAGATTTGCAAAAACACTAAATTTTATTGGTTCTATTTCATCTTTGTTGTTTATTTATGAGTGTGTGTAGACATGCTTATCACGGAAAAGTAATGCACTTTTTATGTGACTTTACATATTAGTGTCCAAATTTATTTTAATTGTGACCCAATTTTTTGAAAGTTATTTATATCCTTTAAACACATATATTCATGATAGTGTACTTTAAAAATAAGATAATTTTTTTTTTCAAAAAGTTCATTCGTTAATGCAATATGTTTGTAGGTTCTGATAAGAACTATATTTGTCGTGTATTATGTTACATATAAATGAGGTATGCATATAGCTCCAAATTAACTAATCTAACATTCAACATTTTAGAAAAAAATTGATTTACCAGTATATTGTTCTTCAATTTTTGGAATTAAAAGAAGTCAAATATAGATGGCATTTTTATACCTATCCAATTATCAACGTTTCTGATCAAATGATGTTATTATATTATGTAGTTATGTTTTCATAATTTTTCTATTTAGGACATTAAAAAAATAGATTTGCATAATATATAAATGCATGTGCGGATCCACTCCAAGTGAATGGGGGCAGGGCCGGAGGCAGCCAGTTATTCAATGAGGGTCAAACAAGAAGTGGTGAGTCAAACACAGTGCTAAACTTATTTTCAATAAGAATTAGAGAGATAGAAAGAGATAATCACATATATAATATAAAATAAGAAGTGTTCACATGTGAGAATTTTTTTTTTTATTAAAAAAGTTCTAAAATACTAGAAGTCAAATTATACACAAGACATTTGTTTTTAAAAAAGAATAAGGATCAATAGTATAAAATTTCAAAAATATGGGGGTCAATTTTCTTGTACCTATAGCATTTTACTATCAAATTATAGAACAAAATCATACTTCATTGCCTGTTTTTGAAAAAAAAAAAAAAATGGGTTCAATTGATCCCCCATTATGTGCTCATGTCTCCGCCTCTGAATGGGGATCAATTCATTTTCAAAATTTCTATAATTATACATGATTTTCTATATAGTTTAGAATATAATGTTATGGGTATTGTAAAATTGATCTTCATACTTAGCATGACAATGGTATATGATTCGACTCTCGTTGTGTGTTTGACCTTCATAACTCTAAAATTTGGCTCCGCCCTTGTATAGATGAGTAGTATATGCATTTTTTAGTTTCATATAGATTTTTTTTTTAGAGAAAAGGTTGTGGTACCCAACCTTCTATCCCCGGTTTGTACCCAAACTGATCCGATCAACTTTAAAACCACTTTTAAACCACATTTTAACGGTATCTAACCGTAACTTTCTAAATCAATATGCTCTCTCTCTCTCCCATTTAAATCTTTAATAAAAAAGGAATTTCTATATCTGCTCTCTCCCTTCCAGTCCGCCATGGCGGATCTGAGAATCGACTCTCACCATCTCCGGTCGGAGGTCCTATCGCCACTCTCACCTCTTCTCGCTCCTCTCCCTTCGTCAAGCCTCCACCTCTCTCTAGCTTGTCCCTTCGTCTCGCCACTACACCACACCCTCCTCCTTACTGTTGACTCCATGGTCTCAAACTTGGGCGGAGTAGCTGGTCGCCTCGTTCGTCGACCACGCTCCATAGTCGATCTCCTCCAACAACACCGTGCATCGACCATATTACTAGAGTACTGGACCAGATCGGGAGTTGCAAGCAATACCTTGGTGAACTGGATACCGTAAAGGTATACTCCTTGAGCAAGCAAGAGTCGATCAATCAGATCTAAAGAAACAGCCGATCTAAAGAAAAGTCGATCTAAAGATTTCGGCTCACAACCTTGATTCTATCATATTCGAAACAGATCTAAATAAAAGTCGATCAATCACAAACGAACTATAAGGAAGAATCGGTGTTCTTTTCTCGCTTCACCAAGTCTCTTCCGATCAACTAGATGTAGCCTTACTTGTGATTTAAACCGATTGTGAGCGACAAACCTTCTCAAGCACCCAGCCGCGTACAATCAGGTAATAAGTTTATAATTTCTGATTATTTGATCAAATTATTTCCACCTTAGTGACACTCGTATATGCCTCTACGGAATCTAAAAAGGCACCAGCTATTGAATGGGCTCTATGTACTTAACCATTTATGTGATTTAACTTGATATAGGCCTATCTTTCTTTGGAATTTCGGTTGTTAAATCGACCATGAAATCAAACCCCTTGTCTTGTGTAATTTTTGTTAAAGAAATGCTTGCAAAATCCATCTGCTTTTGGATTTTTTTTTTATCTCGTTGTGCATACAAGGTGTTTGTTGAAATGCCCCGCACAAATTAGATTATGAACTTAACTATCTTTCTTTGGAATTTTGGTTGTTAAATCGACCATGAAATCAACCCCTTGTCTTGTGTAATTTTTGTTAAAGGAATGCTTGCAAAATCCATCTGCTTTTGGATTTTTTTTCTTATCTCTTTGTGCATACAAGGTGTTTGTTGAAATGCCCCGCACAAATTAGATTACGAACTTAACTATTTTTTCAATGTACAACTGATGGCGGCAACTTTACAAAGCGGCATTAGGATATTTGAGATAGAGTAATAGGGGCCGACAGAGTTTCGTCACTGCCAAGCATTTTGAATTTAGTACTTCTTAAGTCATTCAATCTCTAATCATTTCAAAAATCATGTTATTTAGTTCTCAATTTATTTGAGAAATTGAGGCTAAAAATCTGATACTTTCGGATATAAACTCATTTACAACTTCAGCTAGCACATGGAAACTTTCGGATATAAATCTGGTACTTTCGGATATAAAATATGGTACCATGTTACTGACTTTGACTTTTTCTTAGGCCACAATTTGGTGCTTAAGTATATGTAAAGCAACTCAATTATTAAGCAGATTAAGAGGAAATAACAAGGGATCAACTTGGAGTAAACAAAATTCTGTTTTGTAGTAGGGTTTAGACTTTAGATACACATTAGAGTTTGTACAATGTTATACATTTTTGTATGAGCAATGGTGGGGCAATTGAGTCTTTAGACCTTTCACTCAGATGATCAGTGAGTTTGTCCTTAAAGTATTGACTGTGTTGAATGTTTTAATTTTTTTACGCACATAAACTAAATTTGTTGTTGGTAGTTGACAATTGCATGTTGTTGTATATATGCTTTATGAGAATGGTAAATATTTGTGCATGGAATTGAAGGGAATTAAAAAAATAATGGGTTTATGCATATAATTGTATGTTTTGATTTATTTGAGAAATCTTTGTATGTTTTGACAATTGCATGTTGGTAGGAAGAGTTTGAGGACAATCCAATTAAGGAAAGTGAATTTGCAGCTTTTATGCAATAGTTTTTATTCTATTTATTTTACATATCATGGATTGAATTTGTAGCTTGTTGAGATGTTCTTAAATGTACAATATTTTACATGAAATGTTTAACAGTTTTATAGGATATATCAGTTATTTGACATATTTCATAATAGTTTTATAGGATTGACTTTGCAGTGTTATAGGATTGATTTTGCAGGCTTGGAGTACCACTGGCACACCATCAGCTGGATTGAAGAATTTCTTTCTTGGAGGACTTATGAGTGTTTGTTTTAAAAATTTTCTATTCAATCTTTTACGGGATTGTTCAACCAGTTTTTCAGGATTTTGCCAATGATTTACAGGATTAGGACTTGAAATGCATTAAACTATACATGATCTATATAACAGTTTTATAGGATATATCAGTTATTTTACAGATTTTATGCAATAGTTTTATAGGATGTATGAGTTATTTTACAGGTTTCATTCAATATTTTTTCAGGTTTCATGCAATAGTTTTATATGATATATCAGTTATTTTACAGGTTTTATGTAATAGTTTTGTAGGATGTATCAGTTATTTTATAGCTTTCATGCAATAGTTTTTCAGGTTTCATGCAAAAAATTTATAGGATGTTTCAGTTATTTTACATGTTTTATGCAATAATTTTGTAAGATGTATCAGTTATTTTACATGTTTTATACAATTTACAGTATGGTTATATAAGTTTATAACATAATGCAATTTATAGGATACATATATCAATTTTACAGGATATGTGCAGTAGTTTACAGTATTCACTTTGGTTAATCATAGTTATAGGATTTGTTTAACAATTATACTCATAAACTGCATTAGACAGTGTATAACAGTTAATAAAATTTAGGTATTTATCTAGTAAGTTTACCTTATTTATGCAGTTTATTACAGGATATATTAGTTAGATGTAAAGGTTATGTATTAGACAGTTTTTACTATGATTCACTTGGGTTACAGTATTCACTTTAGTTCACATGATATGTGCAATTTTACGAAATATATACAACAATTTTGCAGGATACATATAACAATTTTACAGGATACATATAACAATTTTACAGGATACATATAACAATTATTAATATTTATATATGGATCTATATCATGTAAAATAAGCCTTAAATACTGTAAAATTAGCAAATACAAATTATGTATTTGACAGTTTTTACTATGACTTTGGTTACAGTATTCACTTTAGTTTAGAGCTTATGTGCAATTTTACATGATACATATAACAATTTTACAGGATACATCAACAATTTTACATGATACATATAACAATTTTAGTTTAAAGGATATATGCAGTGTTGTACTGATTTAAAATTTTATAGGTTGCAACTGCTAATTTTACAGTATTGAAGTCTTGTAGTTCACATATGTTGCTTTGATAGTTTGCATCTACTAATGGTTCATAACTCTAATTTTTAACCTTGTTTATTTTTTTTTTTACAGAATGATATCTCTAAAGAACGTGTGGTTCTAGCAATGAAACTTCTCACTCATCCGAATAACGTGCACCAGAGGGTTATGAAGTGACAAACGCCATTTTGTATTAATAGTTGTGAACAATTAATCTTGTTTATTGAAGTCTTGTTTGTGGTTGTGAATAGTTATAGTTGTGAACAATTATTGTTTGTGGTTGTGAACAGTTGTTGGTTGTGGTTGTGACCAGTTGTTGGTTGCTACTGTTAGTTTATGGTTGTGAACAGTTAATTTTTGTAATTAGTGAAATTTTATAGTTTGTATAAGTTATTTTGATAGTTTCAGGTGTCTATTTTACAGTATTGAAGTTTTGCAGTTCACATCTGTTAGTTTTATAAGTTGCATCTGCTAATTTTACAGTATTGAAGATTTTGTAGTTTGCGTCTACTAATTTTACAGTATTTTTAAGTCTTATTTTACATGATATAGATCCATCTATAAATATTAATAATTGAAGAAAAAAAATTACGAAAAAAATAATTTTTTTTTAAATTTTAATATCAAAAAAAAAAAATTTAATTTTGATGCAAAAAAATTAATTTTGCACAATTTTAGATGTTATTTGTAAATAACTACAAGTTTGAGAAGTGGTTTGTTTTTGAAACCTTCTAGAAGCCATCAGTTTTTCAAGTACAGCCGGAAGTACAGTGTTTTTGCAAGTTGCTAACTGTTTGCAACTAACTTGGGGACCACTTCCAACTAACTTGGATTGTTAGATTTTTAAACTACTTATTATACATGATTTGTTGTTGAAGTTACAGTATTGGTTATAGAGTTTTACAGTATTCGCGTAGGTCCGATGCCCAAACTGGGTGTAGGTCCGATGCCTATCGGACCTTGTTTGGTTCCGATAGGCAGATCTACCGTAGGATAATGTAATGATTTGTGCGCACGAAAATTGAAACATAAACGCACGGGTTTTAAAGCATTTCGCACGGATCTAAAAGAAAATCGATGGTGATTAAACCCGTCGAACCGAGGTAGGTCCGATGCCCATCGGACCTACTCCCAGTTCGTCCCAGAGACATTCTCAAATCAGCTCAAATCAGCTCCCGGAATCTTATAGATTTGCTCGACTGTTCAAGTACTTATTCTTTCTATTTCACAATACGTAACGATTTTCATACCGATATGACGATCTATTCGCTCATTTCGGCCGCAATTCATCGAGCTTTTATCCGAAACGAAATTGCAAAAAGAAACAGGAATTTTAGTCAAACATTGGTCCTTGAGCAACACGCGTCACCTTTGCAGGTCCTATTTAGATACGGACCGATTACACGTGGGCTTCGAAACCAGGAATCCGAAGATTGGTACCTATTTAGATAAAGATGTTTGTTTTGTATTCGTGCCATACTAAAATTTACGGCTCAGATAAACCTGACTCTGTAACTCCTTCGTGGACCAAAACCATCCACGTGTCCCACAACACCGAAAGCAGCTTACAGTAACACAAACCCTAATATTTGAGCAAAAGAAAAAACACTAACTCTAAAATATCTTCCTAACAAAAAAACAACTCTAAAATATCTACCTAAAATATCTCTTCCGGATAGGGAACCACCTCGATAATTTTTTCATATTATTAATATGTAAAATTATTTTTTGAAATCTTGTTATAAATTAAAAAAAGCATCAGACCTAGGCTTAGCCGACATTTTTATTAATATCCAAAGTTAATTACAAATTAATAAATATACTCAGAATCAGTGGACATTTCGAAAAATTTCCAAATCGGCCAGATTTTGGCCGGTTTCCTCCTCTCCCAGAACCGGCCAAAATCTGACCGGTTTCTTCCCCTTTTTTTGTTTTTTTTTTAGAGACACTATGAAAAGTAAGATAATGAAATCTAATTCTGAAAATTCGAATTTTTTTGTAAATTATTTGTTAAATTACTGTTTTTGATGTATATTTAACATATTTATACTAAAATACACTATATTGCTTGAAATTATGTTGAATTACATTATATTATATTAAATTACGCTAAATTAGGTTAAATTATGTTGAATTACGCTAAATTATGTTAAATTATGTTGAATTACGCTAAATTATTCGCAAGCTTTTCGTCGTCCTTTTTCGCCTTCTTAGTAAAGATATCATTCATATTCATATGTAATTTACACTAATTTACCGTATTTAGCGTAATTTAACATAATTTAGCGTAATTTGATGTAATATAGTGTAATTCAACATAATTTCAAGTAATTTAGCGTATTTTAGTATAAATATGCTAATTATACATCAAAAGAAGTAATCTAACAAATAATTTAAATAAAAAATTCGAATTTTCAGTGTTAGATTTCATTATCTTGCTCTTCATAGTGTCTCTAAGAAAAATAAAAAAAAAAGAAATCGACCAGATTTTGGCCAGTTTCTGGAGAGGAGGAAACGACCAGAATCTGGCCAGTTTGAACATTTTTCAAAATACCCACTGATTCTGGGAAATTTTGTATCTATAGAAATTATTAAATACAGATGTTCGGAAACATAAAGAGTGTCTCGTTTCCAACAAATATAGAAAGATCTAACTCAATGAGTCAGATCCAAATTTATGAATCGGTCTCAATGGTCCAGATCCATCAATATATAAAGAGGTTGGCTAATATCTAAACGTTTGTTCCTAGGCCGCGGAACAAACGTTTCGATTTTTACATTTTCAAAATCCAAATAGTCAATCCAAACCGTTCAACATTCAATCTATATTAAAATGTGTTTGGAGACCAAATTTTACTTTTTTTAGAATTTTTTTACTATTTATTAAGTTAATTTTAAAATCGCTGATTTCAATGATCCAGAAATTTTTTACTGTTTATTAAAATCAGTAATTTTAAAAAGGACTTAATAAATAGTAAAAAAAATTCAAAAAATGTAAAATTTTGTCTCCAAGTACATTATAATATAGAGATCACATCTAACGGTTTGGATCGACCGTTTGGACTTTGAAAATCGAAAACCAATTGGTTTAACCACTGTTCCGGAACAAACGTTTTGATATTAGCTAACCTCTCTATATATATATTGATGGATCTGGACCATTGAGACCGATCCATAAATTTGGATCTGACTCATTGAGTCAAATCTTTCTATATTTGTTGAAAACGAGACACTCTTTCTGTTTCCGTACATCTGTATTTAATAATTTATGTTGATAATTTTTTTTCTGATTCTGGAGATATTTATTAATTTGTAATTAATTTTGGATATTAATAAAAATGTCGGTAGGTCCCATTCCTGCTGCTTCTTTTGAAACGAGCAAAAAGACAAAAAAAAAAAGATTTAGCTACAAAAAATCTTATATAATCTTGAGATCGACTTGACAATCTGACAATAGATCTGAAGCAGATATTCCCAGCTGACTAGCTCTAGTGCCAAATTACTTTCTTCTCCTGTGGGATAAGAAGAGAGATAAAGATAAGGGAGAGCCTAGCTATTCCCGTCAACCATCTCCCGTTTCATTCTGTCAGTTACATTAATTAAGTGGGGGACCGCATAACTGTCAGCGCATTTTACAAATTTGCAAAAAAGTATTCATATGTAACACAACTAGTATTCATCCATCTATATGAAGATATTCACATTTGCAATAGAACCATATTTGGATATATTACAACATTCAGTGTATAAGAAAGTAGGGGACCACAAACAACATGTGTGGGGAACCGCATAACTGTCAGAGCATTAATTAAGTGGGGGACCGCATAACCGTCATCGCATTAATTAAGTGGGGGGACTGCATAACCTTCAGCTCATTTTAGAAATTTGCAAAAATGTATTTATCTGTAACACAACTAGCATTCATCCATCTATATGAATGTATTCATCTTTGCAATAGAAACATATTTGGACACATCAATCACTCATCTTTTACATGTTTTTAGATATGGGTTTTTTTTTCTCCTTTCAATCTAACCAATATTTCTGACGATCTGTAAGGAATTTTGCAAATCTAAAACCACAAACGTCTTCTACATAATTTTCTATTTCAAATGAGATCCATGATGACATACTTTCGAGTTGTCCGTTGCACAAGTATTCATACCTTATCACAAGTATTCATCTCTCATCGAGCAAGTATTCATCATCGTCGTGTAAGTGTAAATAGTTAATGTACCAAGAGTATTACAAACATATACGCATACCTCGATTAATTTTACAAGAGCAGCCGAATAATATTCATCCATAAGATATCAAGTATTCATACATATAAGTTAAAGTATTTATACCTACGATATTAAGTATTCATCCATAAACGTTGAAGTATTCATCTCTAAAATATCAAGTATTCATTCATACACCTCTAATTTTTTCAAATTTTGTTTTTCTGTCATTTCTTAGTACTTAGTACGCACTGGCCTAATTCACCATTAATGAAGCTTTGTTCTTTGTAAATAACTCGCTACTGCATGAGGAAGAGGAACATAGACTTGACGGATCTGACCCGGCGGTCGACAGTGATGGATCTAACCCGGCGGAGGTGGGGGTGGAGGTGGGAGAGAGAGGCGGCGGAGGTGGGAGGTAGGAGGCGGAGGTGGGAGAGGGAGGCCGAGGCCGAGAGGGAGAGGTAGGAGAGGCGGGCGGAGGCGCAGAGAGAGAGGTGGGAGAGGCGAGCGGAGGTGGAGAGAGAGGGAGAAAGAGGAAAGAAATAAAGGGCGAAAATTAGGTAATTAATTTGTAGGGCTAGTTAGAATTTGTAATTATAGTTAGAAGAGGTAGTTAGTTAGTTAGGGGATGAAATGGGGGATGGATAGATGGGGGAAGATATAATTACCCTAAAGGTAATCATCTGATGCTGCTTTTCCCTACAAAATTGTTCGTTATTTTATTTTTTTGCAAGTTCGATATAGCAAATGTTAAATATATCAAAATTTTGTGTTTGATAAATTCTGCCGACATTTTTATTAATTTCCAAAGTTTAATACAAATTCTTAATTATGCCCAGAATTCGATCCAATATCGAAAAATGCCCAAACCGGCCAGAAATTGGCCGGTTTACTCCCCCCCTAAACCGGCCATTTTCTGGCCGGTTTACTCTTTTTTTTTAACCCGCAAAAAACCCTATATTCTCTCGCTCTCCTCTCACAATTCTCTCATCTCTCAACCGAATTCTCTCTTCTTTGAGGTAATTTTTTTTTATCTAATTTAATTTTTAATTTATTTATTTTAGGGTTTAGGATTTAGGATTTAGGGTTTAGGTGTTAGAATGTAGAGTATTATTGTAATTTAGTGTAATTAGCTAAGTTGACCAATATTTAGTGTATTTTGGTCATTTTTACCATAATTAGGCTGATTAAGCGTAATTTAGCGTAATTAGCTAAGTTGACCAATATTTAGGGTATTTTGGTCCTTTTTACCATAATTAGGCTGATTAAGCGTAATTTAGCGTAATTAGCTAAGTTGACCAATATTTAGGGTATTTTGGCATTTTTTACCATAATTAGGCTAATTAAGCGTAATTTGACCGAAATTAGCATAGATGACCAATATTTAGGGTATTTTGGCCTTTTTTACCATAATTAGGCTAATTAAGCGTAATTTAGTGTAATTAGCACAGTTGACCAATATTTAGGGTATTTTGGCATTTTTTACCATAATTAGGCTAATTAAGCGTAATTTTACCGAAATTAGCACAGTTGTCCAATATTTAAGGTATTTTGGCCTTTTTTACCATAATTAGGCTAATTAAGCGTAATTTTACCGAAATTAGGTTATTTTAGATATCAGGATGCCTAGAGCACGGTCTACCCCGCTTCTAGTAGTGGACGAGCCGATCAGTACCAGCAGCACGGAGCACATCAGTCTTCTCCTGTGGATTCCCCACAGCGAGCACCGAGTCTCACTGGCTTCTCGTGAGGTACGTTCCTTTTCTTAGATTTTCTTAAATTTGTTGGGTTTAAATTTTATTATGTTATCACCATGCAAATTACCTTTTTCAACGTAGGACACAGATCTTCTAGATGTGAAGTTGCGGTGCGTTTACATGAAGTACTACGATGTGATGGAGCCGTACCTCGTCAGCCTGGGTCTCTATCAGGTTGTGGACATCGTGCGGACTGAGAGAAGCATCATCAATGCATCTCTCATCGCTGGACTGGTGGAGCGATGGCGTCCCGAGACGCACACGTTTCACATGCCATTCGGAGAGATGACGGTGACTCTCCAAGATGTGAGTGCTCTTTGGGGTTTGCCTATCCGTGGCACACCCGTCTGCGGAGTCTCTGACAGCACCAGATTCGTAGGTGATGTCGAGGAGTTGTTGGGAGCTGATCCGCACTATATCATTGGGGACAATGGGAGGTCCAAATTTCATTTACGAATGACGAGGTTACGACAGCACTTCAGCACGGGTCTCTCGGCAGATTCCACCGCGTTGGAGATTCAGAGGTAAATTTTATAACTTGTTTATTTTAATAAATTTATAATACGAGGATTATATTAGAATTTTTATATGTTTTGTATTGCAGATATACACGGGGCTACGTGATTGACCTTTTTGGTTCTGTCATGTTTCCTGATTCCAGCGGTGACCATATGCCGATGATGTATCTCCCGTTGCTGCGAGACCTTGAGCAGCCGGAGCGGTACAACTAGGGTGGGGCTGTCCTGGCGTATCTGTATTCCTACCTGTGCCGTAGTAGTGAGGTAAGTCACCAACTCTTAATTTAGTGTAAATTATTTAATCAATCAATCCATCAAAATACACTGACGTCTAATGTTCTTGAAAATACAGCCGAATGTGAAGCAGCTGTACGGGCCGGTGCTCCTGCTTCAGCACTGGTCATGGTCACGGCTACCGGTGGGCCGTCCTATCCCCAATGAGGTGCCGAATTGGGGAGAGCTGGATATGTGGAGATGCCCGGTATACAGCAAGAAGTGGCACGGTGGCCACAACTACTTGGATCGGACCCACGGTGCTACCGTTGGGATCAGGCCAGTCCAGTCAGAGATCCAGAGTTTGTCATCTGTTCTTGTTGAGTGGACGCCCTACGAGCAGTTCTACTTGGAGAACCTCTTGCCGGCCACGGTGGGTGACCAGCAGGAGCAGGAGATGTGGTTCTACCGAGGTCCACTCATACACTTCTGGATAGTGGAGCACCACTACCCAGATCGGGTGCTCCGCCAGTTTGGTCTACCGACGTTCATTCCCGCAGACCCATCTTTGCCGAGGTACAGCACAGAGACCTGCACAGGTAAGTCGTAGTCTATTGTCAAATTTCTCATATTACTTGATAGTTTTGTATTGCAACTAACGTCTTCCTTATAGGATGAACCACCGAGGGCGGCTGGATAAGGACTGGAGCACCCATTTTGATGCATACTACAGGACAGCCCAGGATCCTCAGTATCTGGACTTCTATCGCGAGCCAGATCCAATTCTGCAGACCCCGGGAGATCCCCAGTTGAGGTACGATACTTGGTACATGCAGATCTACATGGCCAGTGTCTATATGCGGGGCGATTCGGTGCCAATCTCCGCGACATGATCCAGACTGGTGATGGTTACCATCCCAGCGGCCGTTCATTCGCTCGCAACGTAAGTCATCTAAAACTACATAGTTTTTCTCTAACTTAATAGTTCATCAAGGTTTGATCTGACATGCCAATTTTGTTTCAGCTTTTGTCGGGATCAAGGAGTGCGCTCATGGGATCTCCACGATGGGCAAGAAGAACTGGTGATATATTAGGTACCGCATCCTCAAGAAAAATGCAAATGTTGTTGAGGATGTCGGGCACGGTGGGAAGATAATCACGATGCTGTGAGACGCCGGAGAGAACATCAACTGACGTGAGATAAATCCGACCGAGACTGACCCGGGCCCGATTATTGGACAGGAGATGCCACCTTCTCCCGATTCGCATCCAGAGTGGGACTACCATGATTGGGTATTGTCCAACGTTGCGTGGCAGGCATGGTACGACGAGCATGGACGTCCGGTGCAGCCTCATGTATGTCATACTTCAGTATCTGTCATGTTTTAATAAATTTCTTCATTCAGATCAAATTTAATAATTTATGTGTATGATTGCAGAGTCCGGTAGAGATGCCGCCACAGCCACCACCTGCGGGGTTCGATACTTCTGATGTGGAATCGCTCTCGTACAGTCTCCAGGACTACGGGATATTGGATGATGAGTTCAGCTCGACACCGAGGGTACCCCGATATGGCACAGAGATGTCGCATGATGGAGAGGCTAGTGGCAGCGGGTCTCATACTCAGCCTGCTTTTGGGACTGAGTTCGGTGCATCTATCTTCGGTACACCTCAGCCAGTACGACAGTCTCTACGGGTGATGCATTATGGGATACTGCCGAGCAGATACTCAGGTCTGTCGATGCCCCAGATGAGGTCGAGAGACGGAGCCTGGCCGCACTAGCGTCGGGCGAATGCCGGAGTACAGCCTCAGCGATGGTCCCCATTTCCGTTTTAGTTGTATTTTTACTAGTTTTGTACTATTTATATTTGATATACTATTTATGTTTGGTATATTTAGATTATCCTATATTTTGGTTCTTGTGTATGTGTGCTTTTATGGTAATATTTTTATATTTTACAGATAAAATAAATTATCATGATAATGCTAAACAGAAAATATTACAACATTAAAATAGTAGCACAACATAAAAAATAAACAGAAAAATATGTTAAACAGCAAAAATAAACTCATCAAGATTAAACCGACATTTTTATTAATATCTAAAGTTGAATAAAAAATAATGCGGGTTAAAAAAAATAGTAAACCGGCCAGAAAATGGCCGGTTTAGGGGGGAGTAAACCGGCCATTTTCTGGCTGGTTTGGGCATTTTTCAATATTGGATCGAATTCTGGGCATAATTAAGAATTTGTATTAAACTTTGGATATTAATAAAAAGAGGGATGCTTCTATGGGCATAAGGACCAATTTGTAAAATGAGCATATTTTTATTTTCAAAGTTCAAACAGTCGATCCGACCGTTCAACATTATCTCCATATTAGAATGTACTTGGAGGTCAAATTTTACATTTTTCTGAATTTGTTTACTATTTATTAAGTATTTTACAAAACTAGTCAAATTCAGACCATTGCATTTTGTACCCATCTTAATAAATAGTAAAAAAATTCAAAAAAATGTAAAATTTGACCTCCATGTACATTGTAATATGGAGAAAATGTTGAACTGTCGGATCGACTGTTTGAACTTTGAAAATAAAAATATGCTCAATTTACAAATTGGGCATAATTTGAACATTAAAATTTGAAGAGACGAGATAGGAGATAATGCTAGCTTAGTATTATACTCCAAATTAGACTGTAAATGTTTACATCCCCTCTCTTTTTCTTGAGCTTATCCTAAATTATTTATCGTATATTCTTGTAGTTTGTACAAAGGTGATAATTGTTATAAAATCCAAAAATTTCGAAATATTTCAACATCACATGCCATCATATAAACTTTTACTGAAAAAAATTCTTCCGAAAACCCGGAAATATTCAACTAAGGAACTGAATATAAGATCGTTACAAAAAAATCTGACGATAGATATGTTTTGGTTAATCCAAATAAACACGCACCAACCGTGATCTACTTTGATAATAGCATGTAAATTAAACTTTTATGCATAGAAGGCAAAATCAGCCGTTCCGGAGCGGAATCGACCGTTCTGGATCGGGATTGGACGGTACCGATCCGATTTTAGACCGATTAACGCGGTTATTGAAAATTTCGTTAAATTTCGACCGTTCCGGTCTCATTTCAACCAAATTTCGTCCGTTTCAGACCAAAATAGACCCATTCCACCGAAACGGCCGAAACGCTAATTAACCAAACTCAAAAATTTTTTTTTGCCGTTTCTGTGATTCGAACTCGCGACCTTCAGCATGGCAACCAAACACAACTCCACCACACCACACAATCTTTCTTATTTAAAACTACAACCCATTTCTATATATCCATTCTATATATCCATTTCAACTCATTTCTATATATCCATTTAGTTGTAATACTTGTATTATATTGTATTAGTAGATTATTTGATTGTAATAATTTTTCTAAATTTTTTTATTAATTTTTTTCTATTTTTTTAGTGTAAAACAAGTTTTTGCCAAAAAAGTTCGATTTTCCGATCCAATTTGGCCGATCCCGACCAATTTTTCCGATCCGGATCGGGATCGCTCGGTGCCGATTCCGATCCCAATCCCGATACCGATTTTTCCTTCTATGCTTTTATGTGATACTTCTGTAGTAACAGTAATAATAATAGTAATATTATTAATAACGACAAAAACTAATAATAACAAGATATTTGATGAATGTTTCAGTATTTTTTTACTAGAAGTCCGTAGGCACTAACTCTCTAAATCCTGCCAGCAACCTAGGACCCCGGGCATATGCCTCAGCCTCAGCTACTGTGCTACACAGTGCTTGGCATTCCCAGCAGACTAGCTCTAGTGCCAAATTACCTTCTTCTAAATCCTGCCAGCAACCTAGCTAGGACCCCGGGCATATGCCTCAGCTACTGTGCTACACAGTGCTTAGCATTCCCAGCTGACTAGCTCTAGTGCCAATTTACCTTCTTCTTTTGTGGGATAAGGAGAGAGATAAAGATAATCATCCGATGCTGCTTTTTCCCTACAAAATTGTTCGTTATTTTTTTTTTTTTTTGCAAGTTCGATATAGTCATATAGCAAATGTTAAATATATCAAAATTTTGTGTTTGATAAATTATGCGTAAGCGTTAGAAGAGAGCTGTCTGACAATGAGAGAGAAGAGGATGGGAGGAGATGAATGACTAGCCCTATCATATCTTTGTTTGAACATTAAATTTTGAAGAGAGAAGATAGGAGAAAATGCTTGCTTAGTATTATACTCCAAATTTTTTGTAATGATCTTTTCCTTGAGCTTACCCTAAATTATTTATCTTATATTCTTATAGTTTGTACAAAGGTGATAACTGTTATAAAATCCAAAAATTTCGAAATATTTCAACATCACATGCCATCATATAAACTTTTACTGAAAAAAAAAAATTTCTTCCGAAAACCCGGAAATATTCAACAAAGGAACTGAATTTAAGATCATTACCAAAAAACTCTGACGATAGATATGTTTTGGTTAATCCAAATAAACACGCACCAACCGTGATCTGCTTTGGTAATAGCATGTAAATTAAACTTTTATGTGATACTTTTGTAGTAACAGTAATAATAATAGTAATATTATTAATAACGACAAAACTAATAATAACAAGATATTTGATGAATGTTTCAGTATTTTTTTACTAAAAAGTTCGATAGTACAAAATATAGTAAAATAAAAAAAATCGATGTTTGGGTTTAATATCTGTCCTACAAAATCGAGTAATGATATGCTCTGCCTCACAATTGGAAACAATTCCAGAGCAAATTTTTTGTTGAGAACTAAATTTTAAATTTACATTATAATCACATATAAATTGAGAAATACTCCCGAAATATGACAAACAATGTCTAGATAAAAATGTTAACGAGGAGAGTGGTTTCGTGCTTAGGATCGGAAAATGCGAGTGGTTTTTTTTTTAATTTATTGTAAAAATTTAATTTAAAATTTATTTATAAATAAAATAAAAAGATTCGAGTGAACCGTCATTACTCAAAATTAAAAAAAAAATATATATATATATATATATATAAAAGAGTGAAACGTCGTCCGGTTTCAAGCTACCTCTCACTCCACCCTCGTTTCACCCTCGAAAGCCATTTTAGAGAAATAAAAACAGATAGAGAGAAACAAAAACATCTTTTGGAAAAGCTTTAAACAAGGGAATAATTATTCAATAAAACCAAATACAGGGAGGAAAAAAGCAAGGGGGCCTTGTTGCTTTATCTGTTAAAAAAAGAACACTCTGGGCATCTTAGGAGCCAGGTGCAGCTCCGTTGGCTCCCTCCTTGTCAGTGACTCGGACACATGGAGAGGTCATTTTCAATTTCCCTCTCGCTTAATTCCTTCTATTTCAGAAAAAGAAAAGAGAGATGGCGAAAGAGGTACTACAAAAAGAGCAGGATCGGTTCTCACCTCTTGGCGTTTTTGTTGCTCATTTAGGTTTACTAGATCAGGCAGTGATGATGCGGGGTCGGGTTGAACTGAAGCGGATTGAAAACAAGGCGAGCCGCCAAGTCAGCTTCTCTAGGCGGCGCTGTGGCCTCATGAAGAAAGCGCACGAGCTGTCCGTGTTGTGCGACGCTGACGTGGGATTGATCATCTTCTCTCCGAAGGGGAAGCTGTATGAGTTCTCCAGCTCCAACTGGTACGCCTCAATACCTCGCTTCAATTTCTAGTGGAACTAATTTTTTTTTGAAACAATTTAGTTAAAACCTAGATTGTTAGATCGGGGGAGACGAGATGAGGTCGTCGTAAGGGTGTTCTTCTCTGCCGAAGATACCCTTAGTAGGTATTAATAGGCTCGCAATTGCGAATTTGGGAAGGTGTTTACTAGTCTTTTGAGAGAGGTGATGGGACCGGAGAAGGTAAAAAGGAAAAGATCGCGTCAGATATTTAATGGTCGCAGATATTTTGTCGATTTTAGGTCATTTTTAAATTTTTTATTCTTTCTTTTTTTGTCTTGAAACTCGGCGAGTCAGCGACCTGATTTCTCTTCTTTTACAATTCTTTTCACTGTTGAAGCATTTTTAATGTCTTTCACCGTTTGATTTCATCTCAACATTCCTTTCTTTAATTTTTTATTTATAGTATATTTCATGCGGTTGAGAATTTTTCTAATAATTCCATAATTCAATTCTGATTCGCTGAACCTGCTCCAAAAATAACGCTCTTTCACTTCGAGTCGGTTGTCGAGCAAGCACAAGGGGCAAGGGGCTGCTCATTTGTAGCAATTATCATTGTTTATCAATGATCATTTCGCAAAAAAAATTCATTTCTTCAATTATTAATTGGCAGCGTGGTGTTGATCACGAAGAACTTATGAGTTCCTCAAATTAAATATTATCATCCATGCGTAATGAAACTAAATCACCTAGGTTAGGTGCAACTCTTATGGTTTCTATTAATATCTTATGCGTAAGTTCTGAATGGAAAATGATTTATATTTCGGGGTATTTGTGAAAAAAACATTTTTTTTACATATAATGATGCGGATATTTAACTTGACTGGTGTGTTGTGAAGAAAAATTTTGCTTTGGAGAAAAGACATATCAAAACTCTTCCAACACAGATGAAAATGACTGCTTATAGTTTGCTCTTACTTGTTAGGGTTTTCATCATGTAAGGTTTTAGGGTTTTCTCACTAATGACTGCTTATACTGTTTGATTAACACACTAATTTGAGTACCTTTCAATTGTCTAAAAACATACTGGAACCCCTTGGCATCATCTTCCTTGCTTTTCATATAAGCATTGCTAAAACCTGAGAAAAATAAAACATAGATTGGGTCAATTGCTGTGCGTGCTTGGTTTAATGTGGCTCAGTATCCCTGTTAATCATGGTCGAACAACTCAGGGATTATACATGCAAAACTCTACCTTTATCATGCTAACTAACAAATAGCAGGGAATGAACATCCCTGCTATTCATATGCTTGAACAAGTCTGCAATATATTATTACTACAACAACTTTAATTTCAACTGCATGTGAATTTTAGAGCGATACATTCCTCCGTGCTTTGACTTTGTTTTCTCAGAAGTCAGAAGCCATGAATGTCATAGACCAGTACCAAAACTAATGGAGACCGATAGGGTGGAATATTTAAGAAGGGAGGTAAGTTAAATAGGTTGTTTTACTGTCATGTGATAATTCAATGAAAACCAATCCTTACATTCCTAAAAGAAAAGCTGAGCAGTCTGGATTTCTAATTATCCTATTTAACTTAAATATAATTTGTTTCTTGCCAGGGAATAGTGCATGTGTCATTCAACCTTTCAGTTTAGATAGTGGCCAAAAAATATAAAATAATTAAATTTTTACAAAATATTTTTACCCTTCAAATTAACAGCAATGACTAATTTCTCTCCTTTATCTTTTCTGAGATTCAAATTAGGAGGGAGAGAGGAGAGAGACCAGAAAAAAAAAGAATTGGGAGAGAGAGGGGGGCGAAGATGGGATAAGAAGAGCGAATGATAATGTACTTTTTTGCCAATGTCTAAAAAGAAACTGCTTTCATTAAGTGAAAGCTTTCAAATTAGAAATTCTCCCGCACCAGTGAGAGTAAATGTGAAATCACCAACGCAGATTTTGAAAGTAAATGTTGAAGCCGATGGAGTTACTCTTATGATATGACTATGCTATGATACTAATTTGTTATGACTTGAGTGACTCTCTGAGAAACAATAAACAATTTGATGGTATTTTGTGGGCTTCAAAGAAAAATTCTTGTAGTTTTCGGGTGAATTAGAGATTTTCAGAATTGGCACGAGATAAGGAATGGATTTGTGATGATTTAAGGGAGGGTTGAAGGGTTTTGATTAGTGAAAACATAGTTGAAGACGGAGGAATGATTGAAAATAATTAACACTAATATACTTTACTCTTACTTTCAAAAGATAACAATGATAACTTGGTTTGATAAAATTTCTATTGTATTGATTGCTTCATTACAATTAATACAAAACACTTGCTTCATTACAATTAATACAAAACACAAATATACAAAAGACTCCTTCAATACTACTAACACACTTTTCTAATTTAACTGCCCACTTCTCATATATATTACATGCCTCAAAATAAATGATTAACTACTTTTAAGTAACTAAAAGATACAATACATAATACAATAATTATATGCCTAAAAATAGCATCAAAATTCAACAAATCAGCATCTAGAAGACTGGATAACTGTCCATTACAATCCAATTATGATCAATATAGACTCTGAATAAAAGAAATGTAAAACATCGAAGTTGTATATTTTGTCGTCTATTTCCAAAGCACTTGAAATCACATCTATTGGACTTGCATAGGAAAGTTATGATTAAAATAGTTACCATAGGTCAATTAGAGAACTATTTGTATCGTGTGTCGCATTCATCATTAATTTGAATCTATTTATGCATATTCTTGGCTCGTTTTTCTTTAAACTTTTTTTTTGATAGTTTTGGATTGATTCATTATCATGCGGGTCATGACAAAGCCTCCCATTTTTTAGATTCTTTTCCTTGAGAATCTTGAAAAAATCATAGACTTATGATGTTTGATTTAGGTAGCGGTCTCTTTCTCGAGTTCAATAACATGGGTTGGTTTTGGCTCTGGTTTGGGGCATTGTGGTAAGCAACGACCTTCGGTTGAAATATCTTTTGTTGGTCTAAAAACATCTCTTGAGAAGAAAGACATATCATATACCTCTTGAAGATTTCGGAGATGCATACTCAACACCATCATTTTTTCACTTTTGTAAGTCTAATGGTGAGGTTTGACCATCAAACAATGGAATGTTAAGTCTTGGTGTCGGTCCATGTATCCTCGAGTTTTGCGGCCCCTTGTTGGCTAGTTGAACTTGGGGTTGTGTAGCCTTAGTAGTGCTCGTGTTCATTTGAAATATAAGGGTTGTTGCGGGTCTCAACTTGTTGGGTTGAAGATTACGCATGTGCTTGTCCGAAATTTGCTACAAGTGGGTTGTTGATCATTGTGGATGTTGTTTAGAAGTTGTTGGGGTTGACATTCACTTGAATTTTATGGGGTGTAAGTCTTGTCTCGAGGTTTCTTCTTCCTTCCCAATCTATTCTTGATTGTCGTAAGCATTTCCTTCACCTCCTTCCATTCTCAATTGGTTTTCTCTTTGAATTCATTGAACTCTTTGGCATGATTATCAGAGTGCTTTTGCATCCCATCCGGCCTTGTTTTTTGTGCCTAAAAGTTAATGTTCCTCTCATGCTTGGTATTGTACATGTTGCCCTCTCGTTCGTTACTTGAACCTTGGTGTTGTGTAATCTTGGTAATGCTCGTGTTCCTTCGAAATATAAGAGTTATTGCGGGTCTCAACTTGTTGTGTCGAAGATTGCGCATGTACTTGTCCAAATTCGCTCCAAGTGGGTTGTTGATCATTGTGGATGTCGTTTTGAAGTTGTTGGAGTTGACATTCATGTGAATTTGAGAGGTGTAAGCCTTGTCACAAAGGTTCTCCTCCCCTCATAATCTATTCCTGATTGTTGTAATATTTCATCTCTCTTACCAATCTCTATTGGTCTTATCTTTAAATTCATGGAACTCCTTGGTGGCATGATTAGCAGAGCGTATTTGCATCCCATCCAGTCGTGCTTTTGTGCTTTAATTTTCTCATCAATTTGTTGAGTGCGTGTCGTCATCCTCTTAATGCCTTAATCGCAGCCATTATACCAATTTGTTATAATCTAACTATGCTTTGATACCAATTTGTTATGACCCGAGTGACTATGTGAGGAACAACAAACCTTCTGATGGTATTTTGGAGTTTTGAAGGAGTTTTCTGGAGTTTTTGGGTGATTGAGAGCTTTTCTTGAAAAGACACGAGATAAGGGATGGATTTGTGATGATTTCAAATAGGGTTGAATGGATTTTGTGGGAAAAATATGGTTGAAGACAGAAGAACGTAGATAGAAATAATGAATACTAATCTACATTACTCTTATTCCTAAAAGATAACACAGATAACAAAATTTGATAAATTTGTGTTGCAATGATTGCTTAATTACAATTGATACAAAACACATACATATATAGGAAAGATTTCATTAACACCACTAACACAGAGATTCCATTAACACTACTAACACACCTACCGCTAGTACAACGCAAACACTTTCCTAATTGAATTGCCAACTACTAGATATTACATGATCTTAAAATAAGTAAATACTTCTAGATACTTTAAATTAAGTAACTAACAGATACAATACAATAATTATACGCCTAAAACTATAACAAGGACTCGATATATTAGCTTTTTGAAGACTCTTGACATACTTACTAGACAACAGACTATAACAATCCAATTCTGATCTTCGTAGACTCTGAAACATAAAAAATGCAAAAGCATCTAAGTTGTGAATTTCGCTGTACACACTTGAAATCGTGTCTAATAGACTTGTAAAGAGAAAATTGTGATCAAAGTAGTTACCAAAGGTCAATTTGAGAACCATTATTGTGTGTTGCATTTTTCTCTTGAGTTTGTTTTTTGCATATTCTTAATCTGTTTACTGTCAAACTTGTCCCAAAATTTTTATGGTATTGTTGGATTCATTCATTGTTATACATGTCATGACACTCTTCTAATATGGCATCAGCATGAATGACTACGCAATTATATAGCATCTTAAATCTTCACAATTTTTACGAGTAGTCTCTCTCTCTCTATCTGACTCTTCATTCTGTCTTCGAGAACCTTAGCAATGGTTTCTAAGTGAATTAATTAGTCAAAATAAGTTCAATATTACATCAATAGTTCATATATATATAGTTATTTTGCATATTTTTATACATGAACCTAAAACTTTAAATAAAGCACCACAAAAACCATTGGTTGCTATCCTACTAACACTTATATGTTGGAATTGAGATATTAGGCATTCACTCTAATAGTACGCGAAGTACAATTAAGCATATACAATTATTGTTAATGTCAACATTGACACCTTTTTTTTCTAGGAGGTTCGAGCATTTTGCTTGTTCCATAACACTCATGTGATGGTTATGAAGTATGCATTCCATCCAACAAACTCGCCATCCACAACTTTCCTTGCAATGTCTCTATAAATATTGTATATTAAATCAACTAGCTTCATCATTTTCATGCCAACATATGTCGAGAGTGGAGACTGTAATTGTATTATCGTTGCACATAAAAAGAAGAAATGCATGTCCTAGTCTCTCCAATACCGATACTTTATTAAGGATAATAAAAGGCTACACCAATTTGGATCGCCTAAAGCATTTTGTCATAGGAACCCTCTTCAGGAGTCGTGCTAGAATAATATAGACCATTTAAAAGGGACGAGAAATTTTGTCTTAGTTGCTAAAGGGTGTTCCAAAATGAGGATCCTTTGTTGATCCACATGCATAACTCGTAAGATACCATCTCTTAAAGAGAATAGTGCTCACCACACAAGTCCATTAATAGAGGTTCCCTCTATATAGTCGTCGGTTCCACCTCATGTTTGGGTTACGTTATATAGGTGCATATTCCTGGCTTTTAAGCCCTCATTCCACTTTTTCATGCAAACGGCATCCTAATTGAACAACGGTATGCCTTATATTGTTGCCATTGCTTTTGACGACAAAAAGAGCACCTATTCTACAAATGCATTGGATGACCCGCTTAGGAAACTTGAAGAAGGACAAATAATAAATAATAATAAAGGAGAGGACCACATTAACTAATTGTAGTCGTTCTTGGGAGATGTTTTCCTTTACATAACGTTAATTACTTTTCTAGTGCCCATATAGTACTTGTCAGTGCCTTAGCACACTCACATACGGAATTGTGAACATGTCGGACATTTACCTTAATATGACTGGAAGCACAACTAACATCTTCAATTGTTTTATGAGAGAATGTCTACACTAGTATTCATTTGTTGTAAGTTTCTAGCATTCTGCTCATTTTGACTACACTCATGTTGTGGTTGAAGTGTGCATATCATCATATTTATGAACTGTTGGTTTAGTGTTATTCCGCCAATCTAACATCTTATACGAATTGAAAATTACTATTCTTATTAATATTAATCCGAATAGTATAAAATTGGCACCTTGCTTGCATTATTTCACGTACTAACCATAATAACATTATTTTGCACAATTCCTTGAGATCCAAATGCACCCTAAAATATTTTACATGTATATAATTATAAATATGATAAAAAGTAATATTAGAAAATGGGTTGAATTGAAGGAAAACGCGGAGCAAAAAAAAATGGTAGTCAAAACTCTAGCAGTCGCCTCCTTCCACCCCTTCCAAGTCTGTCCCTCATATCCTTTCTAGGACTAACCCCAACACAACACCCCCCTACCCCCTCTCTCTCGGCTTTACCTTCTCTTACGGAGAGAAAAATAAGGGAGAGGGGGAGGGACTGAAGCCGCGAGTGCGATATCGGCAAAGCTCAGAACATAGAGTATCTACCCCATCTTGATTGGAGTACGGTAATGAGCAAATATGATAGCGCGGTGACGATCAAAGAAGAGTGGATCCGATCGTGGAGACAGATGTAGATTAAGGTAATAGCGTAATTAACAATATACATAAGTAGAATTAAAGGATCAGAGGATTAGAGTAGTATAGAGGATTTCGTGAGAATAAGAGAGTAGATCTAGGAATTTGGGTCATTTGACTTGTTGTAAATACGTTTTTTTATCAATAGAATCACTAGTAGGCATTTAAAGCCACTAATCTTAAAAAAAAATATAAATATGCATGCACATATGTATATGGATACGTGACAGGAAAATATTAGCAAACATAATGGAAGTTGTGAAAACTTAAAAAAAGAAAAATATATTAATAAAGTAGTAAACAATACAAGATATTTGTTGAAGCCAATCAATCAAAAGAGGAGTCACGCAATCCTTAAAGGACTCGCTCACCCAACAGGGACCTAAAAAGAACTCACTCACCCTAAGCTTAGGATCACACTAAGAAAAAGAAAAAAACTCTCATTCATCTTCTCTTAGCTAGCGGCTTATTATAATAAAAAAAAAATAGCTATTGTAGAAGTTTGCAAATATAACAATATATCCAGCATGATTTTAATTGGATTTCACTAATTGTATGCATGATATCCTTCCTTTATTTGACTTTATTTTATTGTTATATTCTTGCTAAAACTGACCATGTGTTACTTTTCTAATTTTGTATTTATTAGATGCACCAATATGCACATATAATATATATGTATGTAGGGTGAGGATTCGGTGCTATGCATATTTCACATCAGTCCGCATTGTGGATTCCTCTTCATTTTCAAAGTTCAAATAGTCTATCCGAATCGCTCAATTTTCAAAGTTCAAATAGTCTATCCGAATCGCTCAATTTGATTTTCGTATGAAAATTTACTTAGATGTCCAATTTTACATTTTTTTAAAAGAAAAATTTACTATTTTTTATCTAGGCCGACTGGCTCAATATGATCTGGTACCATGCATAGCACGGCCCATATTATGGCTAAAAGTTTCTAGTTGTTAGTCCTGCAAAGAACCAACTTTATATTTTTTAAGATTTGTTTTTACTATGTTTGTTTAATTAAGATAGTAAAAGCAGTGCTGTAAAAAACGGCCGTTTAGGCTGATTAGTCGTTGGCGGCAACCAAACCGTCACATATTTTTCCGACGAATCGGCTGATTATTTTCAATTATGACCGATTATTCTCAATTATTCCCAATTAATCGCTTAGCGGTACCCTGTCCGTCTGACGAGCGCATACCATTATTTACAACACCGAGTAAAAGTATATAAATATACACATTTCAAATTAGGTAACTTCCGAAAATAATAATACACTTGATATCTTACAAGATTATGATACATAAATTCAATAAAGCAACTTAGATAAACTCGATATAGCTCTAGTCTTATATTTTTTAAATTCAAATGGTTAATTTGAGTTAATTGATGTCAATTACATATCATGATTTTGGAAAACAAATAAAAGTTTTGTATTTTTTAGATGCTTTCATATCTAAAAAATCCATCGTTAGATTTCTTTCATATAATTTTGAGAGTAAATCCATTGTTGCTTAGTGTGAATGATCTTGGAAAACAAATTACATTTTATATTTGTTAGATCCTTTGGTATTCTTTGAAGAGAAAAAATCCATTGTTACATTTTTTTTATACCTTTTTGAAAGGAAAAATCACCGTTTGCAACTATTTTGGACCATTTAATTCCTTATTCGGAAAATAATGAAAATTCTACAAATGAAAAATTTGGTACCCTGCAGTAAATAATCGATGTTTGTGTGTTGAATTATCTTTTGGTTCCTATTAGTTTTGGTTGTCTTTTAACCAACTAGGTGGTTTCAAAACACCAAAGGGTGAATTCAGTAATAGCCTTCTAACCAGGAACAACCCTTAAGTCAGGTGCCAAAGTAGCCATCTCCAACTCATACCCAGTATTGTGCTTGCAGTCTTGAACCATGAAACCATTTTTTCAGTGCAACCGACACCCCACATAAACTGGTAATATCAGTGGTGTTCACTACCATTGTCATACCAACTCATACTTCTCTTTTCATACAAAATTTTGCAGCATGGAAAAGATAATAGAGAAGTACACAAGATTTTCAGATGCCGAGAAAGGTGTAAACAAGGTACAACAAGATGTACTTGTAAGTAAATTTCATATTTGTGGTTTCATCACTGTAAACTCTCAAGTACAGATTCTGTGTGTTTAACAGATTTCAATCTGTCATTACTTGCCTTAGATGACATATTAATAATAGTATATTATGCAAATGAGGGTTAATGAATGCCAAAAGCAGCCCCATTTTGATGTTAATCTAATTTTAAATTAGCTTTAAGTCATGTATGCCACATACCTTCTGAAACTTGAATCCTTGGAGATTAGGTATGTAAAGCTGAATAATACCCCGCCAAATAACCAATGCAAGTAATTCAACCTGAAATTTACCCAGAAGTTACATTGTGTCTTTTGCAAAACAAGTACCAGAGCTAATATATACTGGAAAACTAAAATGAACGAACTTAGAAGCAAACATAGGGTTGGTACCTTCAAATTACCAATTCAGTAGGTTGGCAGTTTTACTATACTGGTAAAGGCCCATGATCGGTACGGCGGCTTGGATGGTGATGTCTTCCTGAGATCAACCTACAATATGACATAAAAAAATCAATAAAAATGTTGGTTTATTTTTTTCTTATAAAAAAGAAAACTACGTGGGCCATTCCATATTCTAGCCACCTGTAACTGCTAAATAACCGGCTTTTTATTTCAGAGGTCTGTGAGATTATCAGCAGATTCAGGGACCAAAGTTGAGGTACCAAAGTTTCTGCAAAGGTACTACTTATCTAAAGCTTGTACATAATTTTCAGAAATTTATCTATTTGAAAAAAATCTAGAAAATAGCTGTGTCAAAGCACTTTGGAATTCTTTAGGTTGATCGATGGCTCAGACTTTCCAAAACTAAATTTGGATGAGTTTAATCAACTGGAGAATAAACTGGAGTCTGCCCTGGCAACGATCATGTCTCACAAGGTAATTAGCCCCACTGTAAAGTACATGTTTATAAAAGAAGTAATCACTGTTGTCTGCTGTTATAGTTACATAGATTGAGTAAATCGTGAGTCCTATTTGGGTCACTTTGATGCGTACTCTAGCTGAAAGCATAACTAATGATTCCTACAGGTTTGGTTGCAAAATTGTACTTTTGATCAAGCTGTATTGGCAATTTGAAGTCAATTTTAGACTTCACTGTGTTAATTTTGGGGATTAGTTTGCATAATTAGGGTTAACATAAAATTGTGTATCTGGTTGTATTGCTGCAGTTTGAATATTTACACTAAAAACGGGTGCGATGCAAGGCTTGCCATAATCAAAGCACCAAATTTGGTTTGAATACAGTTTAACATAATACAGGTCCACAGCAAAGGGTAAAATCAACGGTTCTGCCAGCTGGCATGAATAGAACCTGCGCGGTCAAATTCACCTAAAGAAATTAAGTTTATGTAAAGCAGTGTGAAAAAGATACCAAAAATGTGTCCTGATTATTTCTGGCAAACTACTTCAACCAAAATTAGAGTTTAATTGAACTGTTCGTTTTCTCACAAGAAAAGTTTTGTGCAGACTGAATTGATGAAGCGTATGATGAACGAACTCCAAGAAAAGGTATGTCTTATGGTTCTAATTAGAGCATTAAATAAATCTGCCTAGAACTCAGAGATCTTGTTCTGAGAAAGGGGATTCTTGTTTCTTCTTACGGAAATATCTAGAATTTAAACCATTTACACAGACGTGCAAGGAGTAAATGGTTTAAATTGATACAAATTAGAGACGGAGATACCTAGCGCTAAAAAAACGATCCTTTTTGATAGGGCCTCGAATCTTCGTTCTCTCTAGCTAAAAAAGCTCCGGCTTTCGATTATTTTGTCAAAAGTCTCGATCGACCTAATTAATCTCAAAATGCCTCGTGAATCCACACGACTCTCTGCGCACAATAGAGGATAAGCAGCCCACAATGTGACAAAATTAAATTCAAAAAATAGTAGAGAGACTTACAGATATCAGCCCGCAATGAAATCATTACCAATAGTACCAATCCGCGTTATCGAAACGCTTTTGACATTGAATTTCATTCTTCTTCAGGGAAAGGCACTTCTCCATGAGAACAACCTAAGCTGTATCTGGAATGAAGAACAGGCGGAGGCAAGCGATAATACTATCTTTTTAGTGTTTTTTATAATTCATAATGTCTTATACCAAATTTTTGCTCAATTTGTTTTTTCATATTGTTCTTGAAGGAAGGAATCAACAAGGTGGCGAATAGGGAAGGAGCCCAAAACGGGAGCAGTTTCGAAGTTACCATAGAGAAGAATTCTTAGAAAATACTTGCAATTTACACAGCTGTTATTAAAATACAATAAATATTGGAAATAACGATCCAGGTGTGCCCGTTGTAACCCGACATTTTTATTAATATCCAAAGTTTAATACAAATTATTAATTATGTCCAGAATTCGACCCAATATCGAAAAATGTCCAAACCGGCCAGAAAATGACCGGTTTACTCCTCCCAAAACCGGTCATTTTCTGGCTGTTTTACTATTTTCTTTTTCTTTTTTTAAAACCACAAAATAAAAAGACTAAGAATTAGTATTTTATTGTAGTTGGATGGATTAAGTTGTAATTTCTTTGAGTAATAATTAATTTCATTACTTCTTGTTTAGTAGTTTCGTACAAAATAATAAAGTACACATAAATTGTAAATAGAGTCCACACAATTTTTACAACGTGCATATAAATCACCTATTACTACCACGTCTAAAATTTAATCCCCGAAGTAAACCACTTGTGAAAGATACCCTACGAAATGGCCTAACAGATGGCTCTGGTTGCTCAGTAGATGGCCCGGCTTGGGTTCCAGATGGCACTGCTTGGCTTGTAGATGGCCCTGCTTGGCTTGTAGATGCCCTTGTTGTGCGTCTAGTAGTCGACCTCCTCGGTTGGATCACAGATGGCTCCCCTTGCACCCCAACCGCCTCTCCCATTGCTTCGGCATACATAGCAGTTGCATCTAAATGGCTCATAGCTGTGCTACGCAGTGACCCTCCGGACCCACTTCCCGACGCCATTACTCGCTCATTTTCTGTCGCATTTGCTGCGTTTCTTGTCTTTGCATTTGCATGTGTTACTTAGTAAGTTGGTATAAATTGAAAAGAAAAATAATTTTTTGGATGAATGTTACATACCTCTTCGTTGCCTATCGGAAGTGGAACGGCGAGGCTGATGCCCCCTTCGTCTACCTTCCATTTCATCCATTGTCATTACATGACAGGTGTGTTTTCGCCTCCCCTTCCTAATCCAACAACTACTCTGAAGGATTCTGTCTCCAGCATTAGGAGGCCAGTCTCCCATATTGCCAATTGGAATGAACACATGGTTCCAAGTACTCACAAGATAGTTCGTTTTATACCGGTCTGCAACAAAGTCGTCCTCTTGCCAGTTTTGGTCACGGCAAACAGCTAAGACATGAGCTCACGGAATAGAAGTTAATTGGATACCTCTGCAAGTGCATTTTATTTGTCTGTCGGGACCGTGTGTCACAATATACATGAACTCCATGTGAGTGGGTTCCATATTGCCTATGTCGCTACGGGTGCAAGGAACGTACTCATTTGGAGATGAAACTTGGTACTGACCTTGGCCCTACGTGTAACGCACCAACCGCATTTGTGCAGCTTTCATCCAACGTGCTTTGATCTTTTGCAAAATCCGGTCAGAAAGAACCTGCCCCTTGTCTTGTAATTACATTGCTCGCTGACGCCGCTCAACAAACCATCTGTTGCACGTGTAGAACGTATCATCCATTATGACACAAACAGGCAATCTACGACTCGTTCGGAAGACATTGTTGAGCGACTCGGAGTCGTTTGTTGTCATGATACCGAACCGGTATCCTCCGTCACAGATTTGAAAAATCTTCTCATAATTGGACAGCTTCATCACATTATTAGGACATACTTTGCCCACCCTCTTCAAATATGCATTACACTGCGGATTTAGCTGCACAAAAACAAAGGGGTGTTATTTTATTTTCATACAATTCTTATAAAATAATTAAACGAAATGTTATAAGTTAGACATACATGAGCAAACTCTTCGAACATCTCTTTCAACCTTCTCGGCTTCTTCCTCCTTGCTCCTTCCCTAAACCTCCATCCGTACCACTTGTTTCCTCCACAGTTCTGGACCAGGTTGTCAGCAACATGCTGCATAAAATACCTGTGCACAAAAAGCTCGGGAGACCATCCGTATTCAGCGGTCAGTGCAGCTTTGATCCCTTTGTGCTGGTCCGATATGACACATACAAATTTACTACATCCGAGCACTTCATTCCTCAACCACTGCAAGAAAAAATCTCAATTCTCAGTATCCTCCTGCCGCACAATTGCAAATACAATAGGCAACAATTGATTCTCGGCATCGTAGCCGCAAGCTATCAAAAGCCTCCCATCATATCGCCCAGACAAGATGCAAGCATCGATGCTGATCACTAGTATCTCAAGTACTGGAACGCTGCAATGCATGGACCAAACGCCCATGCTACAGCTCTGAACTGGGCAACACCTGGCATGATTAGTCCTGTTTCCTTATTCCGTACCGGGCTGGTAAGAAATTGGTGGGTCGAGCCGGGATTATTGTGGCAAATTGCCATCAACAGTGGTCTCAGCAAGCTGTATGAAATCTCCGAACTCCCAAATTGTCGGGCTATTGCAAGCTCACGGCCCCTCCACAGTCGGTTGTATTTAGGTGTCACATTGCTGTACACAGCCAAAACAATGTGTGTCACCGTCTAGATGCTCATACACGGGTCCTTTTTAATGTTGTTCTCAATGGCATCGGCAATGAGTGATGCCGTCAGACATTCGTAGTCGTCCCTCATGTGCTCAGTCCTACATGTGTGAGGCCTGTCTTGCTTTGTTATAACCCATGCGTCTGCACATCCCGTCGGCTTTGCCAGAAGCTCATAACGGCGATTCAGGTCCTTGCACACCAGATGAACCCAATCCATGATACTGTTCTTCGATCTGAACTCCTGATTCTTAGTTATATGGTGCTCTCTGATTTCTTCATTAGATCTTCTTTGCTTTTGAAATATTGGTTTGCAGTCTGCTCACCTTTGTACTCAATCCGTTGCCCATAATAACCAATATCTGCTTCTCTAAACTCAAAAACATCATTGAGGTCTGGGAACGGGTGCATATCAGTTCGTCCACTAAGCTGCCCTTCAGCTGTTTCAACCGGCCTGTCTTCACCGCAACCGTCCACGTGATCTGAATCCCCCCACATCTCTCCCTCAAATTCATCCCCGCTCCTCAGATCGTCCTCCGGTATTTCATTAATATCTTCAAAGTCCGGGCAGGTTGCATCGTCTACTGGTGCAGGTCTGGGGTAAGGTGATACTGGAGGTAACGGTAAAGGAGCCACATTTACAGATCTAGGTGGGGTTGAAACTGAGTGTCTTGGTCTGCCTCGATGGTGTCTAGGTGGGGATGAAACTGAGTGTCTTCGTTGAGGTGCTGGTGGAGTGACGTAGTTGTAGGTTTCTGGGTCAGGTTCGTTGAGGGGTAAGGTGGAGTCACGTCTGTATGTTTCTGGTTGTGGGGTATAATGTGGTGCTGCTGATCCAGAGCCCGAACTTCCAACCCCGGGCTCTACCGGAACTCTTCTAGCAAATATTTCTATTAGAAAATTCCATTCGGACCTCAAATAACCGAACTTGCCTCTCCACGTACTCTCATCTACCAGTTTCGTAACCATCCATTTCCCGCTGGAGGGATGGCAATATCGGGTTGTCAATTCTAGGTCTCACATTTCTGGGTTGTAACCGGTGTGTGTGTAAACTATGGATTTGAGGTCTAAAAGTGAGATGTCATCTGGAATCATTAATGAATGAGCTGCATCTTTGTTGTAATAAGCCCCTTGTGCATTAGTAAGCATCTTCCCACCATAGTGTAATGAAATGAAGGCCATGGTAAACAAACTATATTTTAGAAAATGGTAAACAATTGTCAGGTTGCTACATAGTAAATATTTGTCAGGTAACTAAATGGTAAACAATTGACATATTACTACTACATTTTTGGGTATAGGGTATAGGGTATAGGGTTTAGGGTATAGGGTATAGGGTATAGGGTTTAGGGTTTAGGGTATAGGGTATAGGGTTTTGGGTTTTGGGTTTTGGGTTTTGGGTATAGGGTATAGGGTATATGGTTTAGGGATAGGGTATTGGGTATTGGGTTTTGGGTTTTGGGTTTTGGGTTTAGGGTTTAGGGTTTAGGGTATTGGGTTTAGGGTTTAGGGTTTAGGGTATTGGGTTTAGGGTTTAGGGTTTAGGGTATTGGGTATTGGGTATTGGGTTTTGGGTTTTGGGTATTGGGTTTTGGGCTTTGGGGTTTGGGTTTTGCGTTTTGCGTTTTGCGTTTTGGGTTTTTTTAATTAAATTTAATTTTTTTAATAATATAATTAATTATTCTATAAAATAAAAAATAATAATAAAAAAATTTTAATTTACCTTAATTTCGCTGCTGCCTCGAGCTGTGTGCCTGGGGATAAAGAGGGGTGTCATTTTATAGAGTTTTTGCGGTTTAAAAAAAAAAATAGTAAACCGGCTAGAAAATGACCGGTTTAGGGGACGAGTAAACCGGCCATTTTCTGGCCGGTTTGGACATTTTTCAATATTGGATCGAATTCTAAGCATAATTAATAATTTGTATTAAACTTTGGATATTAATAAAAATGTCGGCGTTGGAACTAGACAGGAATGCGAAGCGGCGCCAGTTCACCTCATGTGAGCATAATTACGTTTAGTACTTGGTAGAAAGAAATAGACAGAGAAGTCTTTCCTTGTATTGTATTTGTATCCCCGGTCATAGTAATATGTACGAGGATTTTATGATATTATAATAAGGCTTGTTTCGGTCCTATTAATCGGTTTAACTTTTTTATTATGTATTTTTTATTAAGAAATTAATCAATACTAAAATTAGAGCACCTTTTTGTAGTATTGTTGTATAATTAATTAATTATGGATTATATTGCAAATCGATTCGTACCCGATTATATTTTTTTTCTTTTCTACGTCAATCAATTTGGATAGAGTGCTAGTAATAGCCTAATAGGTAACATGCCACCTTCTGTACATGTTTTAATTGATACAAATTAGAGACGGAGATACATATAATATAATGGAGTTAATTGACTCTTACATTTTTTATGAGAAGTTTATATGATTTAAGTTTATTTTTTTTCAAAAGAATGATTTGTGTATAATTTTAAAAACTTATGGTATTTTATAACTTATTTTAATAAAATGATCAACAGCTCATTTGTAAGATGATGACTGATGAATCAAAATGGTACTACTACTTTTAAATATTTATAAACCATAATTTCTACTTGCGTTCATATCACAAGCATATGATCCTACTATGTAGTATGATTGGAGTGTCGATCCACAGAAATAGTGTATTAGATTTTAAACAATTTTCACTAGTTTAGTTTATCGGGTTTTATAAAAGTTTGATGCGGTGGCTCTAATTGCAATCAAAATTAAGGTTAAACAGTAAATAGAGAGCCTCTATGGTTCAGGTTTTATCCTTCTTAATTATGCAAAATATAAGTTTCGACGTCTTTTTACGTCGCATGTGGCACTGTCACTGTCGCATGCAGCCTAGATTGTCCCACAGCTACCCCGCATGTGGCACTGTCACTACCCGCATGACGTGCTGGGTGTTTGCTTATGCAATTTGAAAGGTTTTTCGATCTTGCGATCGGCTTTTGGGCTACCAAGACTAGAATATTTTAAGTACGCAATTGTATTCTTTTCATATATTTGTTGAATTTTACAGTTTCGTGTCTTGAGATATTGTGCAGGTTCATGACGATATGAATTGCTAGAATACACTATTAGGATTTCATGTGTATGCCTAAATGGTGAGAACTTAAAATTTTTCTTTCACCACTTGGCTCAATACACAAAGAACCTTATTTATATGACATTAGCAAACAAGATTTTCTATTAAGCACTAAAACAAACACCTAATGTGTACTAAATAAAATAAACGAAATTCATCTATTTTATTGCAAGAGAAAATAGACCTTTACCTAAAGAGATTGTCAAACCTCTTGATGAAGATAAGCCGATTTCTCTTCTTCTCGGAAGAACCTCTTGGTTCACCTTGAACCTAAACAACGAACTAACACACCTCTTAGATAGATGGATGTGAAGTTCAAGGCTTAGATCATACCACCTCTTGATCTTCAAATTAACAACCTATTTGATTTCTTGGTGGCTAAACCTATCAAGAAGAGATTAGAGATTTCGGCCTAGGCCTTGGGTTAAACGACCTAGGGTTTCGGCCTAGATCTAAAAATGGTGGTTGCTGTCCAATTTTCGGCCAAGTGAAGGAGGACAGAAAATTCATCCTAATTTCCTTAATTACGCCCTTTAAATAAGCAAGGAGTTAGGACAACTATTTGTGTAATGTTTAAACTATTTACACAAATGCCACTAGCCATTTTATGATCTCTTTAATCTCATCTTGTGATTGGTTTAATAAATTAATTTATGAATAAATAATATTAATCATATTATTCTATTATGCAAAATTATTATTATTCTTATAATGCATTTAAATATTATACGAAATAATATTTGCATAACTTCACAAATTTATTATGGTCTAAGCATGTCATATCATGACATTTTATTTTAACATTTCATGTTATATATTTTATCTTATACATCATTATGAAATATAAAATACTTGTTATTTCTCTTCAGTTGATATGACCATATAGAGAGTTTATGTAATCTTGGCAACAATATAAAACTTTATATTATTGACTATAAGAGGTTCTATCATTACATTATAGTTATCCAAACGATATAGTAATCATTTACTCAATCCACTAATTTAGTGTCTATCCTTATCACATAATATTATGAATAATATACAAAATAGGATCGTGTCATTCTTGCATTATATTCATTTTCTTGGTCTCTCAAGTGAATTATAATTATAACTACATCAGTTATATTGCATGCGATATAATTTCACTTTACTTAGGGGCCCAGTAATATCATAACTCAAATTGAGGGACAATGATAATATTAACATATAGATTTCTCCCGCACAAGTTGTACATAATGAACTACTATTTCATTCCTATCATAAGATAGTATTTAAATAGCAATCACATTATATACTTCTCATGTGAAAAACCTACACATCTCATATCTAAGATTCTAAATACACAACGGAAACATTAATAACACAAAACACAATCCATATAATGTTTCATTAGGTCATGTTCAATATATTAAATACACATTTATATATTTATGTTATTAAACGATAATGCTTTATCAACATTTATAGAACTTCAATGTACTTTAATCGACATGACAATCTTCCTCAGTAATTAATGTTTCTTCATACACATCAAGGATGAATGATGAATTGCAATACTAATCAAGGATGAGTCATGAAAACCAAGCATTGGAGCTAAAAGCATCATCTCAATATTAGTTTAGAAATCTGTAAATTTGGTAAAGCATGCTTGAGATTGAACTAATTTACCTTAACCGTTGCAACGGTTAATTAGCCGTTACAACAGAATAAATCAATCACAACCAAATTGATTTATTCCGTTGTGACAGCCCGTCCAACGGTTCCTCGAAATTTCCAGAGCCTTAACCGTTGAGCTAACTATTGTAATGGCTAATGAGCGTTACGATTTTCTAGCGCAGCCAAACCCGCTATCTGGAGTTAACCGTTGTAATGGTTAATCTACCGTTACAACGGTTAAGGTCAGATATCTTATTTTGCTCATCTCTCTATAAATAGAAGCAAAATCTAGGTTTGAATTATTACTCTAGCCGCCCCCAATTGCAATATTCTGAATTCATTCAAATCTAGAAAAAGCCATAGTTGCTTGTGCACACAACTTCAATATTCATACTACAATCTCAAGCATACTCAACCAAAATCAATCTTATGTAAGAAGTAGAGTGATCCTTTAGTGATCATCTTGTTTGTTTCATACATTTGAGCCTTTAGTGTTCTTAAGCCATTTCCGTGCTCGGGCCGTGTGACTTCCCAAGCTTTGTAAGGGCTCACTAGTTTCACCGTGTACTCATTTCTCATTGGGTAAAGAAAGACGCGCCATCTCGAAGGTCACGAGCCCCGGAGACATAGGCGTTAGTGTCGAACTCTGTAAACAACTCTCGTGTCAAGTGTCTCTCAACTCTTCTATTTATTTTACGTACACTTGTTTAGTTTAGAGTTATTCTTGTTTCCACCAAGAATAACACATACGCACGTTAGTTAAAAGTACTTAGCTTTAAATTTTAAAAGGCCCCATATTCACCCCCCCCCCTCTAGGTGCCTCAGGGGCCAATAATATTATGTTGAACAGTTCGGATTGACTGTTTGAACTTTTAAAACGGATATATAATATATGAACCTACGTTGGCATAGAACACTTCTTTATACCAAATAGGTTTTTGTGATTTTGAAGTTCAAATAGTCTATCTGAAGTACTCAACGTGTTCTCCATATTAAAATGTGCTTGGAGATCAATTACATTTTTTTTAATTATTTTACTATTTTTTGCATATTTTAAATCATTGTTTTCAGATTTTTTTTATTATTATGGAGATCATGTTGAACGGTTTGGACCGAGTGTTTAACTTTAAAATTGCAAAATATGAATATGAAGTAAAACAAAGTCTTTACTTTAGTGTTGTAAATAGCAGTATGCGCTTGTCGAACAAGCAGGGTACCGTTAAGTGATTAATCGGTATGCGAATGTTTAATCAGAATTACCAGACGATTAATCGTTTTCATTAAAATTATGTGTATATATTCATAATTTATTAAAAATGATTGATTTAACTCATCAAACTTATCAAATAAACTTGATTTAACTTAATATTATTATAACATGACACTACGCTTATTTATTCTTAACAACACATGCGCACTTTACTTTACATGTGTAAGTAACATATTTATTTAATGAAAATATAAATTCGAGAATTAAGTTTTTTCAAATACCAATAACATACTATTTGAAAGAAATGAAACATTCCAATACAAAATCACTAAATTAAGTTTATGATAACAACTTAATTTCATATATGCATAGTTGAAAAAATAACATCAGTAAGTAAGAAAAATATATGGTTTATAAATAATAGAAGAATTAATTACTTTTAAAGTAAGTAAGAAGAAAAAATATATATATAAAATATTGAATGTATATCCAAACACAAATAAAGCTAAAATACAAGATTTATAAAACTTATTATCACACACAGTCACAGAAAAAAAATGTGAAAATAAATATTTATTGGAATAAACAGAAATAAACGGGAATAAACGGATGATTAAACGGGAGTAAATGAAATAACCGGTAATAATTGGCCAATTAATCGAAAAATTCCGCTAACATACCTTCAATTAGTGTATTCGTAACGGTTTGGCTGCTGTTAATGATTAAACAAACTTTTAATCGGCTATTAAAACCGTTTCTTATAACACTATACTTCATGAAACGTGATGGTCCAATTATATAAATAGGGATGAGTTACGGTGCTTCGCGAAGTAAATGGTCTTTTTTACTTCACGCTATATTTTTATTTTGAAAATCCAAACAATCGATCCGAACCGTTCAACATGTTCTAAATATTGAAATGTGCTTGGAGACTAAATTTTATATTTTTTGGAACTTTTTTACTATTTATTAAGCCACTTTGAAAATTACTGATCCAGTGGTCCAGAAATTTTTATTGTTCACAGTGGATCAAGTCATTTTCTACCTATCTAAAAAAATAGTAAAAAAATTCTAAAAAATGTAAAATTTGGTTTGCAAGTACATATTCATATGGAGATCACGTCGAACTATTCGGATCGACCATTAGGATTTTAAAAACTCAAATATTGAGCCATAGCACGGAGGCCCTCTATGCTATGCATAGCACCGTAGCCAACTCCTATATATATATATATATATATATATATATATATATATATATATATATATAGAGAGAGGAGGGATCAAGTTACAACAAATTTGAGTTACAACAAAGTTACAACAACTATTTTTTTTCATTTTGAAAGTCTAAATCGTCGATCCAAACCGTTCAACATGATTATCTAAATAAAATGTGCTTGTACATCAAATTTTACATTTTTTTCAATTTTTTTACTATTTATTAAGATGGATACAAAATTCAATGGTCTGAATATGACTATTTTTTTGTAAAATACTTAATAAATAGTAAAAAAATTCAAAAAAATATAAAATTTGATCTGCAAGCACATTTTATTGTCGAGATCATGTTGAATGGTTTGGATAGACGATTTGGACTTCGAAAATGAAAAAAATGAGAAGGGATCAAGTTACAACAAATTTGATTTACAACAAAGTTACAACAATCATTTTTTTGTGATTAAAGATTCTAATCTTGACTAGTTGACCTGCCGACATTTTTATTAATATCCAAAGTTTAATACAAATTAATTAATATACTCATATCAATATCCATACTGGTCATTTTCTGGCCGGTACCTTTTTTTTACTGTTTTACACCCTATAAAATACCCATGTTTCTCTCTCTCCTCCTCACAACTCACTCAACTCAACCCCGAATTATCCTCTTCCTTCAGGTATATTTTTGCTTTATTTAATTTAAATTTATTATTTTATTTTATTTAAAGTATTATTTTTTAATAATTAATTTAATTATTAAAAAATTAAATATTAAAAAAATTAAATATTAAAAATAATTAGTTTAAATTATTAAATATTATTAATGTAATTATTAAAAATAATTAATTTGCACTCATTTAATTTTTTAGGATTTAGTGGACTGACCATTACATGTATACAGACATAATCAATTTAATTTACACTCATTTAATTTGTAAATTAATAAAATAATTAATGTATTTAATTTTTTAATTATTTTTAATTATTTTTAATTATTTTTCAGTTACCTATACATGTAGATTAGTAATCTGACAATTGTTTACCATTTTTCAAAATGTAGTTTGTTTGTTATGGCTTTGATTTCATTACACTGTGGTAGGAAAGTTCTTAATAATGCATACGGGGTTTATTACAACAAAGACCTAATTAATTCATTTATGATTCCCGATGATATCTCACTTTGTGACTTGAAATTCATGATTTACGCATGCACTGGTTATAACCCAGAAAAGTGGAACCAGAAATTGGCAACCTGAGTTTACAATGGAAACTTTGGGAAATATACCCTTGCGAAACTACTAGATTAAAGTACTTGAAGAGGAGTGTACGGCTATTTAAAGGCCACTGAAAATTTATAATAGAAATCTACGCCCGAAGAGTTCCGATAGAGCCAAGGGTTGGAAGTTCTGGCCAAAATTCAGTTGCGCCAACTTATATAACACAACGAGAACCATACACTCCCGTCGTTCCTCCAAAACAACGATAACCATACACTGACCCAGAAACAGACAATCCCTACACTCCACCAGCACCCCAATCACGACCTCAACCAATACTCCAAGTTTCATCCCCACCAAGACCCGTGCATGTGGCGCCTTTACTATTACCGCCACCATAACCTTACCCCAGACCGGCACCAGTAGACGATGAAATTGGGTCAGATTTTGAAAATATTAATGAAATTTCGGAGGAAGATCTGCAAAGTGGGGATGAATTTGATGGAGAAAACTGGGACTCTGATCACCTGAAGGGTTGTGTGGTCCTTTTTATTTGCAATTTGTGTGTACTTTACTGTTTTGTATGAGACTCTGAATTGGCTGCGAATTTAATTGTGACTCTGAATTGGTTATGAGACTCTTTTTTATTTGCAATTTGTGATGCAAGTCTGACTTGGCTGCGAATTTAATTGTGACTCTAAATTCTTTCTCACGCCTTCATCTTTAAAGGAAACAACACGTGACTACTAAATAAAAAGTAATTCTAATTTAATTAATAAAGCACAAACACATTAAGTTTAAACAAACTCTGAATTGATGAAATAAAGTCTACAAAATAGACACTAAAAAAAATTATAACCTAATTCATCCAGCTACAATAATACTACTTCTTAGAACCCAGCTCAAATGCATCCAAATTTTAAACCCTACTAATACTACTTAGAACGAGCCGATTTTGCCGGATCTGGATCAGTCACAGCAGACAAAGTGGTAGCCTTACTAGTATAAGTACACGGAACAAACTCATCGTCCGATGTTGGAGGCTCTCGATCAACCTTCTTTTTTTTCAAACCATAGCCGTAGAGGTTTTCCACAAAATTATCTTCTGAAATTTCATAACTAATAAATTCTGGCTGTTTGAATGATTGGCATATCTTTTTATCAGGGTATACTGGACACTTGTACTTTTTTCCTAATTTTTACCTCGATCACTAATTGACCCTCCTCTCGCTATACCAGGCGACTTACCTCGGTTGCCATGTTCATCCTTTTAGCCCCTTCAAATATCGACATTTTCGCCTGAAAAATCGCCTTCTTTTTCTCTCTGTCCCTTCCTCCCTTTTTCTTTTGTGAGTTGAGTGAGTTGTGAGAGGAAGAGAGAGAAAGATGGATATTTTATAGGGTGTAAAACAACAACAACAACAAAAAAGGGTACCGGCCAGAAAATAGCCGGTAATTAGATAAATATAATATCGGCCAGAAAATAACCCGTATTTAAATAAATAGAATACCGGCCAGAAAATGACCGGTATGGATATTTTTATAAATACCCAGAAAATCTGGATATATTAATTAATTTCTATTAAACTTTGGATATTAATAAAATTGTCGGGTTGACCTGCAATTATATCAGATCAGATTATCTTTTTAGTTATACAATTTTCATGGATTTGAGACGGATCGGGTTGAGCTAATCGTATTTTGGCATTTTTTGTCCTTCAACAAACTACGATTCATAATCCATGTAAGCATGTGGGCTGGGACCAGTCACAACTGTCTCAATTTTTCTCATTTGGAGGTTGGATGGTCCGATTAAGAATTTTACAAGTCAGATTTTTTAGAAAAATCGATCTCGAATCAGATTTGCAAAAACACTAAATTTTATTGGTTCTATTTCATCTTTGTTGTTTATTTATGAGTGTGTGTAGACATGCTTATCACGGAAAAGTAATGCACTTTTTATGTGACTTTACATATTAGTGTCCAAATTTATTTTAATTGTGACCCAATTTTTTGAAAGTTATTTATATCCTTTAAACACATATATTCATGATAGTGTACTTTAAAAATAAGATAATTTTTTTTTTCAAAAAGTTCATTCGTTAATGCAATATGTTTGTAGGTTCTGATAAGAACTATATTTGTCGTGTATTATGTTACATATAAATGAGGTATGCATATAGCTCCAAATTAACTAATCTAACATTCAACATTTTAGAAAAAAATTGATTTACCAGTATATTGTTCTTCAATTTTTGGAATTAAAAGAAGTCAAATATAGATGGCATTTTTATACCTATCCAATTATCAACGTTTCTGATCAAATGATGTTATTATATTATGTAGTTATGTTTTCATAATTTTTCTATTTAGGACATTAAAAAAATAGATTTGCATAATATATAAATGCATGTGCGGATCCACTCCAAGTGAATGGGGGCAGGGCCGGAGGCAGCCAGTTATTCAATGAGGGTCAAACAAGAAGTGGTGAGTCAAACACAGTGCTAAACTTATTTTCAATAAGAATTAGAGAGATAGAAAGAGATAATCACATATATAATATAAAATAAGAAGTGTTCACATGTGAGAATTTTTTTTTTTTATTAAAAAAGTTCTAAAATACTAGAAGTCAAATTATACACAAGACATTTGTTTTTAAAAAAGAATAAGGATCAATAGTATAAAATTTCAAAAATATGGGGGTCAATTTTCTTGTACCTATAGCATTTTACTATCAAATTATAGAACAAAATCATACTTCATTGCCTGTTTTTGAAAAAAAAAAAAAAATGGGTTCAATTGATCCCCCATTATGTGCTCATGTCTCCGCCTCTGAATGGGGATCAATTCATTTTCAAAATTTCTATAATTATACATGATTTTCTATATAGTTTAGAATATAATGTTATGGGTATTGTAAAATTGATCTTCATACTTAGCATGACAATGGTATATGATTCGACTCTCGTTGTGTGTTTGACCTTCATAACTCTAAAATTTGGCTCCGCCCTTGTATAGATGAGTAGTATATGCATTTTTTAGTTTCATATAGATTTTTTTTTTAGAGAAAAGGTTGTGGTACCCAACCTTCTATCCCCGGTTTGTACCCAAACTGATCCGATCAACTTTAAAACCACTTTTAAACCACATTTTAACGGTATCTAACCGTAACTTTCTAAATCAATATGCTCTCTCTCTCTCCCATTTAAATCTTTAATAAAAAAGGAATTTCTATATCTGCTCTCTCCCTTCCAGTCCGCCATGGCGGATCTGAGAATCGACTCTCACCATCTCCGGTCGGAGGTCCTATCGCCACTCTCACCTCTTCTCGCTCCTCTCCCTTCGTCAAGCCTCCACCTCTCTCTAGCTTGTCCCTTCGTCTCGCCACTACACCACACCCTCCTCCTTACTGTTGACTCCATGGTCTCAAACTTGGGCGGAGTAGCTGGTCGCCTCGTTCGTCGACCACGCTCCATAGTCGATCTCCTCCAACAACACCGTGCATCGACCATATTACTAGAGTACTGGACCAGATCGGGAGTTGCAAGCAATACCTTGGTGAACTGGATACCGTAAAGGTATACTCCTTGAGCAAGCAAGAGTCGATCAATCAGATCTAAAGAAACAGCCGATCTAAAGAAAAGTCGATCTAAAGATTTCGGCTCACAACCTTGATTCTATCATATTCGAAACAGATCTAAATAAAAGTCGATCAATCACAAACGAACTATAAGGAAGAATCGGTGTTCTTTTCTCGCTTCACCAAGTCTCTTCCGATCAACTAGATGTAGCCTTACTTGTGATTTAAACCGATTGTGAGCGACATAACCTTCTCAAGCACCCAGCCGCGTACAATCAGGTAATAAGTTTATAATTTCTGATTATTTGATCAAATTATTTCCACCTTAGTGACACTCGTATATGCCTCTACGGAATCTAAAAAGGCACCAGCTATTGAATGGGCTCTATGTACTTAACCATTTATGTGATTTAACTTGATATAGGCCTATCTTTCTTTGGAATTTCGGTTGTTAAATCGACCATGAAATCAAACCCCTTGTCTTGTGTAATTTTTGTTAAAGAAATGCTTGCAAAATCCATCTGCTTTTGGATTTTTTTTTTATCTCGTTGTGCATACAAGGTGCTTGTTGAAATGCCCCGCACAAATTAGATTATGAACTTAACTATCTTTCTTTGGAATTTTGGTTGTTAAATCGACCATGAAATCAACCCCTTGTCTTGTGTAATTTTTGTTAAAGGAATGCTTGCAAAATCCATCTGCTTTTGGATTTTTTTTCTTATCTCTTTGTGCATACAAGGTGTTTGTTGAAATGCCCCGCACAAATTAGATTACGAACTTAACTATTTTTTCAATGTACAACTGATGGCGGCAACTTTACAAAGCGGCATTAGGATATTTGAGATAGAGTAATAGGGGCCGACAGAGTTTCGTCACTGCCAAGCATTTTGAATTTAGTACTTCTTAAGTCATTCAATCTCTAATCATTTCAAAAATCATGTTATTTAGTTCTCAATTTATTTGAGAAATTGAGGCTAAAAATCTGATACTTTCGGATATAAACTCATTTACAACTTCAGCTAGCACATGGAAACTTTCGGATATAAATCTGGTACTTTCGGATATAAAATATGGTACCATGTTACTGACTTTGACTTTTTCTTAGGCCACAATTTGGTGCTTAAGTATATGTAAAGCAACTCAATTATTAAGCAGATTAAGAGGAAATAACAAGGGATCAACTTGGAGTAAACAAAATTCTGTTTTGTAGTAGGGTTTAGACTTTAGATACACATTAGAGTTTGTACAATGTTATACATTTTTGTATGAGCAATGGTGGGGCAATTGAGTCTTTAGACCTTTCACTCAGATGATCAGTGAGTTTGTCCTTAAAGTATTGACTGTGTTGAATGTTTTAATTTTTTTACGCACATAAACTAAATTTGTTGTTGGTAGTTGACAATTGCATGTTGTTGTATATATGCTTTATGAGAATGGTAAATATTTGTGCATGGAATTGAAGGGAATTAAAAAAATAATGGGTTTATGCATATAATTGTATGTTTTGATTTATTTGAGAAATCTTTGTATGTTTTGACAATTGCATGTTGGTAGGAAGAGTTTGAGGACAATCCAATTAAGGAAAGTGAATTTGCAGCTTTTATGCAATAGTTTTTATTCTATTTATTTTACATATCATGGATTGAATTTGTAGCTTGTTGAGATGTTCTTAAATGTACAATATTTTACATGAAATGTTTAACAGTTTTATAGGATATATCAGTTATTTGACATATTTCATAATAGTTTTATAGGATTGACTTTGCAGTGTTATAGGATTGATTTTGCAGGCTTGGAGTACCACTGGCACACCATCAGCTGGATTGAAGAATTTCTTTCTTGGAGGACTTATGAGTGTTTGTTTTAAAAATTTTCTATTCAATCTTTTACGGGATTGTTCAACCAGTTTTTCAGGATTTTGCCAATGATTTACAGGATTAGGACTTGAAATGCATTAAACTATACATGATCTATATAACAGTTTTATAGGATATATCAGTTATTTTACAGATTTTATGCAATAGTTTTATAGGATGTATGAGTTATTTTACAGGTTTCATTCAATATTTTTTCAGGTTTCATGCAATAGTTTTATATGATATATCAGTTATTTTACAGGTTTTATGTAATAGTTTTGTAGGATGTATCAGTTATTTTATAGCTTTCATGCAATAGTTTTTCAGGTTTCATGCAAAAAATTTATAGGATGTTTCAGTTATTTTACATGTTTTATGCAATAATTTTGTAAGATGTATCAGTTATTTTACATGTTTTATACAATTTACAGTATGGTTATATAAGTTTATAACATAATGCAATTTATAGGATACATATATCAATTTTACAGGATATGTGCAGTAGTTTACAGTATTCACTTTGGTTAATCATAGTTATAGGATTTGTTTAACAATTATACTCATAAACTGCATTAGACAGTGTATAACAGTTAATAAAATTTAGGTATTTATCTAGTAAGTTTACCTTATTTATGCAGTTTATTACAGGATATATTAGTTAGATGTAAAGGTTATGTATTAGACAGTTTTTACTATGATTCACTTGGGTTACAGTATTCACTTTAGTTCACATGATATGTGCAATTTTACGAAATATATACAACAATTTTGCAGGATACATATAACAATTTTACAGGATACATATAACAATTTTACAGGATACATATAACAATTATTAATATTTATATATGGATCTATATCATGTAAAATAAGCCTTAAATACTGTAAAATTAGCAAATACAAATTATGTATTTGACAGTTTTTACTATGACTTTGGTTACAGTATTCACTTTAGTTTAGAGCTTATGTGCAATTTTACATGATACATATAAAAATTTTACAGGATACATCAACAATTTTACATGATACATATAACAATTTTAGTTTAAAGGATATATGCAGTGTTGTACTGATTTAAAATTTTATAGGTTGCAACTGCTAATTTTACAGTATTGAAGTCTTGTAGTTCACATATGTTGCTTTGATAGTTTGCATCTACTAATGGTTCATAACTCTAATTTTTAACCTTGTTTATTTTTTTTTTTACATAATGATATCTCTAAAGAACGTGTGGTTCTAGCAATGAAACTTCTCACTCATCCGAATAACGTGCACCAGAGGGTTATGAAGTGACAAACGCCATTTTGTATTAATAGTTGTGAACAATTAATCTTGTTTATTGAAGTCTTGTTTGTGGTTGTGAATAGTTATAGTTGTGAACAATTATTGTTTGTGGTTGTGAACAGTTGTTGGTTGTGGTTGTGACCAGTTGTTGGTTGCTACTGTTAGTTTATGGTTGTGAACAGTTAATTTTTGTAATTAGTGAAATTTTATAGTTTGTATAAGTTATTTTGATAGTTTCAGGTGTCTATTTTACAGTATTGAAGTTTTGCAGTTCACATCTGTTAGTTTTATAAGTTGCATCTGCTAATTTTACAGTATTGAAGATTTTGTAGTTTGCGTCTACTAATTTTACAGTATTTTTAAGTCTTATTTTACATGATATAGATCCATCTATAAATATTAATAATTGAAGAAAAAAAATTACGAAAAAAATAATTTTTTTTTAAATTTTAATATCAAAAAAAAAAAATTTAATTTTGATGCAAAAAAATTAATTTTGCACAATTTTAGATGTTATTTGTAAATAACTACAAGTTTGAGAAGTGGTTTGTTTTTGAAACCTTCTAGAAGCCATCAGTTTTTCAAGTACAGCCGGAAGTACAGTGTTTTTGCAAGTTGCTAACTGTTTGCAACTAACTTGGGGACCACTTCCAACTAACTTGGATTGTTAGATTTTTAAACTACTTATTATACATGATTTGTTGTTGAAGTTACAGTATTGGTTATAGAGTTTTACAGTATTCGCGTAGGTCCGATGCCCAAACTGGGTGTAGGTCCGATGCCTATCGGACCTTGTTTGGTTCCGATAGGCAGATCTACCGTAGGATAATGTAATGATTTGTGCGCACGAAAATTGAAACATAAACGCACGGGTTTTAAAGCATTTCGCACGGATCTAAAAGAAAATCGATGGTAATTAAACCCGTCGAACCGAGGTAGGTCCGATGCCCATCGGACCTACTCCCAGTTCGTCCCAGAGACATTCTCAAATCAGCTCAAATCAGCTCCCGGAATCTTATAGATTTGCTCGACTGTTCAAGTACTTATTCTTTCTATTTCACAATACGTAACGATTTTCATACCGATATGACGATCTATTCGCTCATTTCGGCCGCAATTCATCGAGCTTTTATCCGAAACGAAATTGCAAAAAGAAACAGGAATTTTAGTCAAACATTGGTCCTTGAGCAACACGCGTCACCTTTGCAGGTCCTATTTAGATACGGACCGATTACACGTGGGCTTCGAAACCAGGAATCCGAAGATTGGTACCTATTTAGATAAAGATGTTTGTTTTGATATTCGTGCCATACTAAAATTTACGGCTCAGATAAACCTGACTCTGTAACTCCTTCGTGGACCAAAACCATCCACGTGTCCCACAACACCGAAAGCAGCTTACAGTAACACAAACCCTAATATTTGAGCAAAAGAAAAAACACTAACTCTAAAATATCTTCCTAACAAAAAAACAACTCTAAAATATCTACCTAAAATATCTCTTCCGGATAGGGAACCACCTCGATAATTTTTTCATATTATTAATATGTAAAATTATTTTTTGAAATCTTGTTATAAATTAAAAAAAGCATCAGACCTAGGCTTAGCCGACATTTTTATTAATATCCAAAGTTAATTACAAATTAATAAATATACTCAGAATCAGTGGACATTTCGAAAAATTTCCAAATCGGCCAGATTTTGGCCGGTTTCCTCCTCTCCCAGAACCGGCCAAAATCTGACCGGTTTCTTCCCCTTTTTTTGTTTTTTTTTTAGAGACACTATGAAAAGTAAGATAATGAAATCTAATTCTGAAAATTCGAATTTTTTTGTAAATTATTTGTTAAATTACTGTTTTTGATGTATATTTAACATATTTATACTAAAATACACTATATTGCTTGAAATTATGTTGAATTACATTATATTATATTAAATTACGCTAAATTAGGTTAAATTATGTTGAATTACGCTAAATTATGTTAAATTATGTTGAATTACGCTAAATTATTCGCAAGCTTTTCGTCGTCCTTTTTCGCCTTCTTAGTAAAGATATCATTCATATTCATATGTAATTTACACTAATTTACCGTATTTAGCGTAATTTAACATAATTTAGCGTAATTTGATGTAATATAGTGTAATTCAACATAATTTCAAGTAATTTAGCGTATTTTAGTATAAATATGCTAATTATACATCAAAAGAAGTAATCTAACAAATAATTTAAATAAAAAATTCGAATTTTCAGTGTTAGATTTCATTATCTTGCTCTTCATAGTGTCTCTAAGAAAAATAAAAAAAAAGAAATCGACCAGATTTTGGCCAGTTTCTGGAGAGGAGGAAACGACCAGAATCTGGCCAGTTTGAACATTTTTCAAAATACCCACTGATTCTGGGAAATTTTGTATCTATAGAAATTATTAAATACAGATGTTCGGAAACATAAAGAGTGTCTCGTTTCCAACAAATATAGAAAGATCTAACTCAATGAGTCAGATCCAAATTTATGAATCGGTCTCAATGGTCCAGATCCATCAATATATAAAGAGGTTGGCTAATATCTAAACGTTTGTTCCTAGGCCGCGGAACAAACGTTTCGATTTTTACATTTTCAAAATCCAAATAGTCAATCCAAACCGTTCAACATTCAATCTATATTAAAATGTGTTTGGAGACCAAATTTTACTTTTTTTAGAATTTTTTTACTATTTATTAAGTTAATTTTAAAATCGCTGATTTCAATGATCCAGAAATTTTTTACTGTTTATTAAAATCAGTAATTTTAAAAAGGACTTAATAAATAGTAAAAAAAATTCAAAAAATGTAAAATTTTGTCTCCAAGTACATTATAATATAGAGATCACATCTAACGGTTTGGATCGACCGTTTGGACTTTGAAAATCGAAAACCAATTGGTTTAACCACTGTTCCGGAACAAACGTTTTGATATTAGCTAACCTCTCTATATATATATTGATGGATCTGGACCATTGAGACCGATCCATAAATTTGGATCTGACTCATTGAGTCAAATCTTTCTATATTTGTTGAAAACGAGACACTCTTTCTGTTTCCGTACATCTGTATTTAATAATTTATGTTGATAATTTTTTTTCTGATTCTGGAGATATTTATTAATTTGTAATTAATTTTGGATATTAATAAAAATGTCGGTAGGTCCCATTCCTGCTGCTTCTTTTGAAACGAGCAAAAAGACAAAAAAAAAAAGATTTAGCTACAAAAAATCTTATATAATCTTGAGATCGACTTGACAATCTGACAATAGATCTGAAGCAGATATTCCCAGCTGACTAGCTCTAGTGCCAAATTACTTTCTTCTCCTGTGGGATAAGAAGAGAGATAAAGATAAGGGAGAGCCTAGCTATTCCCGTCAACCATCTCCCGTTTCATTCTGTCAGTTACATTAATTAAGTGGGGGACCGCATAACTGTCAGCGCATTTTACAAATTTGCAAAAAAGTATTCATATGTAACACAACTAGTATTCATCCATCTATATGAAGATATTCACATTTGCAATAGAACCATATTTGGATATATTACAACATTCAGTGTATAAGAAAGTAGGGGACCACAAACAACATGTGTGGGGAACCGCATAACTGTCAGAGCATTAATTAAGTGGGGGACCGCATAACCGTCATCGCATTAATTAAGTGGGGGGACTGCATAACCTTCAGCTCATTTTAGAAATTTGCAAAAATGTATTTATCTGTAACACAACTAGCATTCATCCATCTATATGAATGTATTCATCTTTGCAATAGAAACATATTTGGACACATCAATCACTCATCTTTTACATGTTTTTAGATATGGGTTTTTTTTTCTCCTTTCAATCTAACCAATATTTCTGACGATCTGTAAGGAATTTTGCAAATCTAAAACCACAAACGTCTTCTACATAATTTTCTATTTCAAATGAGATCCATGATGACATACTTTCGAGTTGTCCGTTGCACAAGTATTCATACCTTATCACAAGTATTCATCTCTCATCGAGCAAGTATTCATCATCGTCGTGTAAGTGTAAATAGTTAATGTACCAAGAGTATTACAAACATATACGCATACCTCGATTAATTTTACAAGAGCAGCCGAATAATATTCATCCATAAGATATCAAGTATTCATACATATAAGTTAAAGTATTTATACCTACGATATTAAGTATTCATCCATAAACGTTGAAGTATTCATCTCTAAAATATCAAGTATTCATTCATACACCTCTAATTTTTTCAAATTTTGTTTTTCTGTCATTTCTTAGTACTTAGTACGCACTGGCCTAATTCACCATTAATGAAGCTTTGTTCTTTGTAAATAACTCGCTACTGCATGAGGAAGAGGAACATAGACTTGACGGATCTGACCCGGCGGTCGACAGTGATGGATCTAACCCGGCGGAGGTGGGGGTGGAGGTGGGAGAGAGAGGCGGCGGAGGTGGGAGGTAGGAGGCGGAGGTGGGAGAGGGAGGCCGAGGCCGAGAGGGAGAGGTAGGAGAGGCGGGCGGAGGCGCAGAGAGAGAGGTGGGAGAGGCGAGCGGAGGTGGAGAGGGAGGGAGAAAGAGGAAAGAAATAAAGGGCGAAAATTAGGTAATTAATTTGTAGGGCTAGTTAGAATTTGTAATTATAGTTAGAAGAGGTAGTTAGTTAGTTAGGGGATGAAATGGGGGATGGATAGATGGGGGAAGATATAATTACCCTAAAGGTAATCATCTGATGCTGCTTTTCCCTACAAAATTGTTCGTTATTTTATTTTTTTGCAAGTTCGATATAGCAAATGTTAAATATATCAAAATTTTGTGTTTGATAAATTCTGCCGACATTTTTATTAATTTCCAAAGTTTAATACAAATTCTTAATTATGCCCAGAATTCGATCCAATATCGAAAAATGCCCAAACCGGCCAGAAATTGGCCGGTTTACTCCCCCCCTAAACCGGCCATTTTCTGGCCGGTTTACTCTTTTTTTTTAACCCGCAAAAAACCCTATATTCTCTCGCTCTCCTCTCACAATTCTCTCATCTCTCAACCGAATTCTCTCTTCTTTGAGGTAATTTTTTTTTATCTAATTTAATTTTTAATTTATTTATTTTAGGGTTTAGGATTTAGGATTTAGGGTTTAGGTGTTAGAATGTAGAGTATTATTGTAATTTAGTGTAATTAGCTAAGTTGACCAATATTTAGTGTATTTTGGTCATTTTTACCATAATTAGGCTGATTAAGCGTAATTTAGCGTAATTAGCTAAGTTGACCAATATTTAGGGTATTTTGGTCCTTTTTACCATAATTAGGCTGATTAAGCGTAATTTAGCGTAATTAGCTAAGTTGACCAATATTTAGGGTATTTTGGCATTTTTTACCATAATTAGGCTAATTAAGCGTAATTTGACCGAAATTAGCATAGATGACCAATATTTAGGGTATTTTGGCCTTTTTTACCATAATTAGGCTAATTAAGCGTAATTTAGTGTAATTAGCACAGTTGACCAATATTTAGGGTATTTTGGCATTTTTTACCATAATTAGGCTAATTAAGCGTAATTTTACCGAAATTAGCACAGTTGTCCAATATTTAAGGTATTTTGGCCTTTTTTACCATAATTAGGCTAATTAAGCGTAATTTTACCGAAATTAGGTTATTTTAGATATCAGGATGCCTAGAGCACGGTCTACCCCGCTTCTAGTAGTGGACGAGCCGATCAGTACCAGCAGCACGGAGCACATCAGTCTTCTCCTGTGGATTCCCCACAGCGAGCACCGAGTCTCACTGGCTTCTCGTGAGGTACGTTCCTTTTCTTAGATTTTCTTAAATTTGTTGGGTTTAAATTTTATTATGTTATCACCATGCAAATTACCTTTTTCAACGTAGGACACAGATCTTCTAGATGTGAAGTTGCGGTGCGTTTACATGAAGTACTACGATGTGATGGAGCCGTACCTCGTCAGCCTGGGTCTCTATCAGGTTGTGGACATCGTGCGGACTGAGAGAAGCATCATCAATGCATCTCTCATCGCTGGACTGGTGGAGCGATGGCGTCCCGAGACGCACACGTTTCACATGCCATTCGGAGAGATGACGGTGACTCTCCAAGATGTGAGTGCTCTTTGGGGTTTGCCTATCCGTGGCACACCCGTCTGCGGAGTCTCTGACAGCACCAGATTCGTAGGTGATGTCGAGGAGTTGTTGGGAGCTGATCCGCACTATATCATTGGGGACAATGGGAGGTCCAAATTTCATTTACGAATGACGAGGTTACGACAGCACTTCAGCACGGGTCTCTCGGCAGATTCCACCGCGTTGGAGATTCAGAGGTAAATTTTATAACTTGTTTATTTTAATAAATTTATAATACGAGGATTATATTAGAATTTTTATATGTTTTGTATTGCAGATATACACGGGGCTACGTGATTGACCTTTTTGGTTCTGTCATGTTTCCTGATTCCAGCGGTGACCATATGCCGATGATGTATCTCCCGTTGCTGCGAGACCTTGAGCAGCCGGAGCGGTACAACTAGGGTGGGGCTGTCCTGGCGTATCTGTATTCCTACCTGTGCCGTAGTAGTGAGGTAAGTCACCAACTCTTAATTTAGTGTAAATTATTTAATCAATCAATCCATCAAAATACACTGACGTCTAATGTTCTTGAAAATACAGCCGAATGTGAAGCAGCTGTACGGGCCGGTGCTCCTGCTTCAGCACTGGTCATGGTCACGGCTACCGGTGGGCCGTCCTATCCCCAATGAGGTGCCGAATTGGGGAGAGCTGGATATGTGGAGATGCCCGGTATACAGCAAGAAGTGGCACGGTGGCCACAACTACTTGGATCGGACCCACGGTGCTACCGTTGGGATCAGGCCAGTCCAGTCAGAGATCCAGAGTTTGTCATCTGTTCTTGTTGAGTGGACGCCCTACGAGCAGTTCTACTTGGAGAACCTCTTGCCGGCCACGGTGGGTGACCAGCAGGAGCAGGAGATGTGGTTCTACCGAGGTCCACTCATACACTTCTGGATAGTGGAGCACCACTACCCAGATCGGGTGCTCCGCCAGTTTGGTCTACCGACGTTCATTCCCGCAGACCCATCTTTGCCGAGGTACAGCACAGAGACCTGCACAGGTAAGTCGTAGTCTATTGTCAAATTTCTCATATTACTTGATAGTTTTGTATTGCAACTAACGTCTTCCTTATAGGATGAACCACCGAGGGCGGCTGGATAAGGACTGGAGCACCCATTTTGATGCATACTACAGGACAGCCCAGGATCCTCAGTATCTGGACTTCTATCGCGAGCCAGATCCAATTCTGCAGACCCCGGGAGATCCCCAGTTGAGGTACGATACTTGGTACATGCAGATCTACATGGCCAGTGTCTATATGCGGGGCGATTCGGTGCCAATCTCCGCGACATGATCCAGACTGGTGATGGTTACCATCCCAGCGGCCGTTCATTCGCTCGCAACGTAAGTCATCTAAAACTACATAGTTTTTCTCTAACTTAATAGTTCATCAAGGTTTGATCTGACATGCCAATTTTGTTTCAGCTTTTGTCGGGATCAAGGAGTGCGCTCATGGGATCTCCACGATGGGCAAGAAGAACTGGTGATATATTAGGTACCGCATCCTCAAGAAAAATGCAAATGTTGTTGAGGATGTCGGGCACGGTGGGAAGATAATCACGATGCTGTGAGACGCCGGAGAGAACATCAACTGACGTGAGATAAATCCGACCGAGACTGACCCGGGCCCGATTATTGGACAGGAGATGCCACCTTCTCCCGATTCGCATCCAGAGTGGGACTACCATGATTGGGTATTGTCCAACGTTGCGTGGCAGGCATGGTACGACGAGCATGGACGTCCGGTGCAGCCTCATGTATGTCATACTTCAGTATCTGTCATGTTTTAATAAATTTCTTCATTCAGATCAAATTTAATAATTTATGTGTATGATTGCAGAGTCCGGTAGAGATGCCGCCACAGCCACCACCTGCGGGGTTCGATACTTCTGATGTGGAATCGCTCTCGTACAGTCTCCAGGACTACGGGATATTGGATGATGAGTTCAGCTCGACACCGAGGGTACCCCGATATGGCACAGAGATGTCGCATGATGGAGAGGCTAGTGGCAGCGGGTCTCATACTCAGCCTGCTTTTGGGACTGAGTTCGGTGCATCTATCTTCGGTACACCTCAGCCAGTACGACAGTCTCTACGGGTGATGCATTATGGGATACTGCCGAGCAGATACTCAGGTCTGTCGATGCCCCAGATGAGGTCGAGAGACGGAGCCTGGCCGCACTAGCGTCGGGCGAATGCCGGAGTACAGCCTCAGCGATGGTCCCCATTTCCGTTTTAGTTGTATTTTTACTAGTTTTGTACTATTTATATTTGATATACTATTTATGTTTGGTATATTTAGATTATCCTATATTTTGGTTCTTGTGTATGTGTGCTTTTATGGTAATATTTTTATATTTTACAGATAAAATAAATTATCATGATAATGCTAAACAGAAAATATTACAACATTAAAATAGTAGCACAACATAAAAAATAAACAGAAAAATATGTTAAACAGCAAAAATAAACTCATCAAGATTAAACCGACATTTTTATTAATATCTAAAGTTGAATAAAAAATAATGCGGGTTAAAAAAAATAGTAAACCGGCCAGAAAATGGCCGGTTTAGGGGGGAGTAAACCGGCCATTTTCTGGCTGGTTTGGGCATTTTTCAATATTGGATCGAATTCTGGGCATAATTAAGAATTTGTATTAAACTTTGGATATTAATAAAAAGAGGGATGCTTCTATGGGCATAAGGACCAATTTGTAAAATGAGCATATTTTTATTTTCAAAGTTCAAACAGTCGATCCGACCGTTCAACATTATCTCCATATTAGAATGTACTTGGAGGTCAAATTTTACATTTTTCTGAATTTGTTTACTATTTATTAAGTATTTTACAAAACTAGTCAAATTCAGACCATTGCATTTTGTACCCATCTTAATAAATAGTAAAAAAATTCAAAAAAATGTAAAATTTGACCTCCATGTACATTGTAATATGGAGAAAATGTTGAACTGTCGGATCGACTGTTTGAACTTTGAAAATAAAAATATGCTCAATTTACAAATTGGGCATAATTTGAACATTAAAATTTGAAGAGACGAGATAGGAGATAATGCTAGCTTAGTATTATACTCCAAATTAGACTGTAAATGTTTACATCCCCTCTCTTTTTCTTGAGCTTATCCTAAATTATTTATCGTATATTCTTGTAGTTTGTACAAAGGTGATAATTGTTATAAAATCCAAAAATTTCGAAATATTTCAACATCACATGCCATCATATAAACTTTTACTGAAAAAAATTCTTCCGAAAACCCGGAAATATTCAACTAAGGAACTGAATATAAGATCGTTACAAAAAAATCTGACGATAGATATGTTTTGGTTAATCCAAATAAACACGCACCAACCGTGATCTACTTTGATAATAGCATGTAAATTAAACTTTTATGCATAGAAGGCAAAATCAGCCGTTCCGGAGCGGAATCGACCGTTCTGGATCGGGATTGGACGGTACCGATCCGATTTTAGACCGATTAACGCGGTTATTGAAAATTTCGTTAAATTTCGACCGTTCCGGTCTCATTTCAACCAAATTTCGTCCGTTTCAGACCAAAATAGACCCATTCCACCGAAACGGCCGAAACGCTAATTAACCAAACTCAAAATTTTTTTTTTGCCGTTTCTGTGATTCGAACTCGCGACCTTCAGCATGGCAACCAAACACAACTCCACCACACCACACAATCTTTCTTATTTAAAACTACAACCCATTTCTATATATCCATTCTATATATCCATTTCAACTCATTTCTATATATCCATTTAGTTGTAATACTTGTATTATATTGTATTAGTAGATTATTTGATTGTAATAATTTTTCTAAATTTTTTTATTAATTTTTTTCTATTTTTTTAGTGTAAAACAAGTTTTTGCCAAAAAAGTTCGATTTTCCGATCCAATTTGGCCGATCCCGACCAATTTTTCCGATCCGGATCGGGATCGCTCGGTGCCGATTCCGATCCCAATCCCGATACCGATTTTTCCTTCTATGCTTTTATGTGATACTTCTGTAGTAACAGTAATAATAATAGTAATATTATTAATAACGACAAAAACTAATAATAACAAGATATTTGATGAATGTTTCAGTATTTTTTTACTAGAAGTCCGTAGGCACTAACTCTCTAAATCCTGCCAGCAACCTAGGACCCCGGGCATATGCCTCAGCCTCAGCTACTGTGCTACACAGTGCTTGGCATTCCCAGCAGACTAGCTCTAGTGCCAAATTACCTTCTTCTAAATCCTGCCAGCAACCTAGCTAGGACCCCGGGCATATGCCTCAGCTACTGTGCTACACAGTGCTTAGCATTCCCAGCTGACTAGCTCTAGTGCCAATTTACCTTCTTCTTTTGTGGGATAAGGAGAGAGATAAAGATAATCATCCGATGCTGCTTTTTCCCTACAAAATTGTTCGTTATTTTTTTTTTTTTTTGCAAGTTCGATATAGTCATATAGCAAATGTTAAATATATCAAAATTTTGTGTTTGATAAATTATGCGTAAGCGTTAGAAGAGAGCTGTCTGACAATGAGAGAGAAGAGGATGGGAGGAGATGAATGACTAGCCCTATCATATCTTTGTTTGAACATTAAATTTTGAAGAGAGAAGATAGGAGAAAATGCTTGCTTAGTATTATACTCCAAATTTTTTGTAATGATCTTTTCCTTGAGCTTACCCTAAATTATTTATCTTATATTCTTATAGTTTGTACAAAGGTGATAACTGTTATAAAATCCAAAAATTTCGAAATATTTCAACATCACATGCCATCATATAAACTTTTACTGAAAAAAAAAAATTTCTTCCGAAAACCCGGAAATATTCAACAAAGGAACTGAATTTAAGATCATTACCAAAAAACTCTGACGATAGATATGTTTTGGTTAATCCAAATAAACACGCACCAACCGTGATCTGCTTTGGTAATAGCATGTAAATTAAACTTTTATGTGATACTTTTGTAGTAACAGTAATAATAATAGTAATATTATTAATAACGACAAAACTAATAATAACAAGATATTTGATGAATGTTTCAGTATTTTTTTACTAAAAAGTTCGATAGTACAAAATATAGTAAAATAAAAAAAATCGATGTTTGGGTTTAATATCTGTCCTACAAAATCGAGTAATGATATGCTCTGCCTCACAATTGGAAACAATTCCAGAGCAAATTTTTTGTTGAGAACTAAATTTTAAATTTACATTATAATCACATATAAATTGAGAAATACTCCCGAAATATGACAAACAATGTCTAGATAAAAATGTTAACGAGGAGAGTGGTTTCGTGCTTAGGATCGGAAAATGCGAGTGGTTTTTTTTTTAATTTATTGTAAAAATTTAATTTAAAATTTATTTATAAATAAAATAAAAAGATTCGAGTGAACCGTCATTACTCAAAATTAAAAAAAAAAAATATATATATATATATATATAAAAGAGTGAAACGTCGTCCGGTTTCAAGCTACCTCTCACTCCACCCTCGTTTCACCCTCGAAAGCCATTTTAGAGAAATAAAAACAGATAGAGAGAAACAAAAACATCTTTTGGAAAAGCTTTAAACAAGGGAATAATTATTCAATAAAACCAAATACAGGGAGGAAAAAAGCAAGGGGGCCTTGTTGCTTTATCTGTTAAAAAAAGAACACTCTGGGCATCTTAGGAGCCAGGTGCAGCTCCGTTGGCTCCCTCCTTGTCAGTGACTCGGACACATGGAGAGGTCATTTTCAATTTCCCTCTCGCTTAATTCCTTCTATTTCAGAAAAAGAAAAGAGAGATGGCGAAAGAGGTACTACAAAAAGAGCAGGATCGGTTCTCACCTCTTGGCGTTTTTGTTGCTCATTTAGGTTTACTAGATCAGGCAGTGATGATGCGGGGTCGGGTTGAACTGAAGCGGATTGAAAACAAGGCGAGCCGCCAAGTCAGCTTCTCTAGGCGGCGCTGTGGCCTCATGAAGAAAGCGCACGAGCTGTCCGTGTTGTGCGACGCTGACGTGGGATTGATCATCTTCTCTCCGAAGGGGAAGCTGTATGAGTTCTCCAGCTCCAACTGGTACGCCTCAATACCTCGCTTCAATTTCTAGTGGAACTAATTTTTTTTTGAAACAATTTAGTTAAAACCTAGATTGTTAGATCGGGGGAGACGAGATGAGGTCGTCGTAAGGGTGTTCTTCTCTGCCGAAGATACCCTTAGTAGGTATTAATAGGCTCGCAATTGCGAATTTGGGAAGGTGTTTACTAGTCTTTTGAGAGAGGTGATGGGACCGGAGAAGGTAAAAAGGAAAAGATCGCGTCAGATATTTAATGGTCGCAGATATTTTGTCGATTTTAGGTCATTTTTAAATTTTTTATTCTTTCTTTTTTTGTCTTGAAACTCGGCGAGTCAGCGACCTGATTTCTCTTCTTTTACAATTCTTTTCACTGTTGAAGCATTTTTAATGTCTTTCACCGTTTGATTTCATCTCAACATTCCTTTCTTTAATTTTTTATTTATAGTATATTTCATGCGGTTGAGAATTTTTCTAATAATTCCATAATTCAATTCTGATTCGCTGAACCTGCTCCAAAAATAACGCTCTTTCACTTCGAGTCGGTTGTCGAGCAAGCACAAGGGGCAAGGGGCTGCTCATTTGTAGCAATTATCATTGTTTATCAATGATCATTTCGCAAAAAAAATTCATTTCTTCAATTATTAATTGGCAGCGTGGTGTTGATCACGAAGAACTTATGAGTTCCTCAAATTAAATATTATCATCCATGCGTAATGAAACTAAATCACCTAGGTTAGGTGCAACTCTTATGGTTTCTATTAATATCTTATGCGTAAGTTCTGAATGGAAAATGATTTATATTTCGGGGTATTTGTGAAAAAAACATTTTTTTTACATATAATGATGCGGATATTTAACTTGACTGGTGTGTTGTGAAGAAAAATTTTGCTTTGGAGAAAAGACATATCAAAACTCTTCCAACACAGATGAAAATGACTGCTTATAGTTTGCTCTTACTTGTTAGGGTTTTCATCATGTAAGGTTTTAGGGTTTTCTCACTAATGACTGCTTATACTGTTTGATTAACACACTAATTTGAGTACCTTTCAATTGTCTAAAAACATACTGGAACCCCTTGGCATCATCTTCCTTGCTTTTCATATAAGCATTGCTAAAACCTGAGAAAAATAAAACATAGATTGGGTCAATTGCTGTGCGTGCTTGGTTTAATGTGGCTCAGTATCCCTGTTAATCATGGTCGAACAACTCAGGGATTATACATGCAAAACTCTACCTTTATCATGCTAACTAACAAATAGCAGGGAATGAACATCCCTGCTATTCATATGCTTGAACAAGTCTGCAATATATTATTACTACAACAACTTTAATTTCAACTGCATGTGAATTTTAGAGCGATACATTCCTCCGTGCTTTGACTTTGTTTTCTCAGAAGTCAGAAGCCATGAATGTCATAGACCAGTACCAAAACTAATGGAGACCGATAGGGTGGAATATTTAAGAAGGGAGGTAAGTTAAATAGGTTGTTTTACTGTCATGTGATAATTCAATGAAAACCAATCCTTACATTCCTAAAAGAAAAGCTGAGCAGTCTGGATTTCTAATTATCCTATTTAACTTAAATATAATTTGTTTCTTGCCAGGGAATAGTGCATGTGTCATTCAACCTTTCAGTTTAGATAGTGGCCAAAAAATATAAAATAATTAAATTTTTACAAAATATTTTTACCCTTCAAATTAACAGCAATGACTAATTTCTCTCCTTTATCTTTTCTGAGATTCAAATTAGGAGGGAGAGAGGAGAGAGACCAGAAAAAAAAAGAATTGGGAGAGAGAGGGGGGCGAAGATGGGATAAGAAGAGCGAATGATAATGTACTTTTTTGCCAATGTCTAAAAAGAAACTGCTTTCATTAAGTGAAAGCTTTCAAATTAGAAATTCTCCCGCACCAGTGAGAGTAAATGTGAAATCACCAACGCAGATTTTGAAAGTAAATGTTGAAGCCGATGGAGTTACTCTTATGATATGACTATGCTATGATACTAATTTGTTATGACTTGAGTGACTCTCTGAGAAACAATAAACAATTTGATGGTATTTTGTGGGCTTCAAAGAAAAATTCTTGTAGTTTTCGGGTGAATTAGAGATTTTCAGAATTGGCACGAGATAAGGAATGGATTTGTGATGATTTAAGGGAGGGTTGAAGGGTTTTGATTAGTGAAAACATAGTTGAAGACGGAGGAATGATTGAAAATAATTAACACTAATATACTTTACTCTTACTTTCAAAAGATAACAATGATAACTTGGTTTGATAAAATTTCTATTGTATTGATTGCTTCATTACAATTAATACAAAACACTTGCTTCATTACAATTAATACAAAACACAAATATACAAAAGACTCCTTCAATACTACTAACACACTTTTCTAATTTAACTGCCCACTTCTCATATATATTACATGCCTCAAAATAAATGATTAACTACTTTTAAGTAACTAAAAGATACAATACATAATACAATAATTATATGCCTAAAAATAGCATCAAAATTCAACAAATCAGCATCTAGAAGACTGGATAACTGTCCATTACAATCCAATTATGATCAATATAGACTCTGAATAAAAGAAATGTAAAACATCGAAGTTGTATATTTTGTCGTCTATTTCCAAAGCACTTGAAATCACATCTATTGGACTTGCATAGGAAAGTTATGATTAAAATAGTTACCATAGGTCAATTAGAGAACTATTTGTATCGTGTGTCGCATTCATCATTAATTTGAATCTATTTATGCATATTCTTGGCTCGTTTTTCTTTAAACTTTTTTTTTGATAGTTTTGGATTGATTCATTATCATGCGGGTCATGACAAAGCCTCCCATTTTTTAGATTCTTTTCCTTGAGAATCTTGAAAAAATCATAGACTTATGATGTTTGATTTAGGTAGCGGTCTCTTTCTCGAGTTCAATAACATGGGTTGGTTTTGGCTCTGGTTTGGGGCATTGTGGTAAGCAACGACCTTCGGTTGAAATATCTTTTGTTGGTCTAAAAACATCTCTTGAGAAGAAAGACATATCATATACCTCTTGAAGATTTCGGAGATGCATACTCAACACCATCATTTTTTCACTTTTGTAAGTCTAATGGTGAGGTTTGACCATCAAACAATGGAATGTTAAGTCTTGGTGTCGGTCCATGTATCCTCGAGTTTTGCGGCCCCTTGTTGGCTAGTTGAACTTGGGGTTGTGTAGCCTTAGTAGTGCTCGTGTTCATTTGAAATATAAGGGTTGTTGCGGGTCTCAACTTGTTGGGTTGAAGATTACGCATGTGCTTGTCCGAAATTTGCTACAAGTGGGTTGTTGATCATTGTGGATGTTGTTTAGAAGTTGTTGGGGTTGACATTCACTTGAATTTTATGGGGTGTAAGTCTTGTCTCGAGGTTTCTTCTTCCTTCCCAATCTATTCTTGATTGTCGTAAGCATTTCCTTCACCTCCTTCCATTCTCAATTGGTTTTCTCTTTGAATTCATTGAACTCTTTGGCATGATTATCAGAGTGCTTTTGCATCCCATCCGGCCTTGTTTTTTGTGCCTAAAAGTTAATGTTCCTCTCATGCTTGGTATTGTACATGTTGCCCTCTCGTTCGTTACTTGAACCTTGGTGTTGTGTAATCTTGGTAATGCTCGTGTTCCTTCGAAATATAAGAGTTATTGCGGGTCTCAACTTGTTGTGTCGAAGATTGCGCATGTACTTGTCCAAATTCGCTCCAAGTGGGTTGTTGATCATTGTGGATGTCGTTTTGAAGTTGTTGGAGTTGACATTCATGTGAATTTGAGAGGTGTAAGCCTTGTCACAAAGGTTCTCCTCCCCTCATAATCTATTCCTGATTGTTGTAATATTTCATCTCTCTTACCAATCTCTATTGGTCTTATCTTTAAATTCATGGAACTCCTTGGTGGCATGATTAGCAGAGCGTATTTGCATCCCATCCAGTCGTGCTTTTGTGCTTTAATTTTCTCATCAATTTGTTGAGTGCGTGTCGTCATCCTCTTAATGCCTTAATCGCAGCCATTATACCAATTTGTTATAATCTAACTATGCTTTGATACCAATTTGTTATGACCCGAGTGACTATGTGAGGAACAACAAACCTTCTGATGGTATTTTGGAGTTTTGAAGGAGTTTTCTGGAGTTTTTGGGTGATTGAGAGCTTTTCTTGAAAAGACACGAGATAAGGGATGGATTTGTGATGATTTCAAATAGGGTTGAATGGATTTTGTGGGAAAAATATGGTTGAAGACAGAAGAACGTAGATAGAAATAATGAATACTAATCTACATTACTCTTATTCCTAAAAGATAACACAGATAACAAAATTTGATAAATTTGTGTTGCAATGATTGCTTAATTACAATTGATACAAAACACATACATATATAGGAAAGATTTCATTAACACCACTAACACAGAGATTCCATTAACACTACTAACACACCTACCGCTAGTACAACGCAAACACTTTCCTAATTGAATTGCCAACTACTAGATATTACATGATCTTAAAATAAGTAAATACTTCTAGATACTTTAAATTAAGTAACTAACAGATACAATACAATAATTATACGCCTAAAACTATAACAAGGACTCGATATATTAGCTTTTTGAAGACTCTTGACATACTTACTAGACAACAGACTATAACAATCCAATTCTGATCTTCGTAGACTCTGAAACATAAAAAATGCAAAAGCATCTAAGTTGTGAATTTCGCTGTACACACTTGAAATCGTGTCTAATAGACTTGTAAAGAGAAAATTGTGATCAAAGTAGTTACCAAAGGTCAATTTGAGAACCATTATTGTGTGTTGCATTTTTCTCTTGAGTTTGTTTTTTGCATATTCTTAATCTGTTTACTGTCAAACTTGTCCCAAAATTTTTATGGTATTGTTGGATTCATTCATTGTTATACATGTCATGACACTCTTCTAATATGGCATCAGCATGAATGACTACGCAATTATATAGCATCTTAAATCTTCACAATTTTTACGAGTAGTCTCTCTCTCTCTATCTGACTCTTCATTCTGTCTTCGAGAACCTTAGCAATGGTTTCTAAGTGAATTAATTAGTCAAAATAAGTTCAATATTACATCAATAGTTCATATATATATAGTTATTTTGCATATTTTTATACATGAACCTAAAACTTTAAATAAAGCACCACAAAAACCATTGGTTGCTATCCTACTAACACTTATATGTTGGAATTGAGATATTAGGCATTCACTCTAATAGTACGCGAAGTACAATTAAGCATATACAATTATTGTTAATGTCAACATTGACACCTTTTTTTTCTAGGAGGTTCGAGCATTTTGCTTGTTCCATAACACTCATGTGATGGTTATGAAGTATGCATTCCATCCAACAAACTCGCCATCCACAACTTTCCTTGCAATGTCTCTATAAATATTGTATATTAAATCAACTAGCTTCATCATTTTCATGCCAACATATGTCGAGAGTGGAGACTGTAATTGTATTATCGTTGCACATAAAAAGAAGAAATGCATGTCCTAGTCTCTCCAATACCGATACTTTATTAAGGATAATAAAAGGCTACACCAATTTGGATCGCCTAAAGCATTTTGTCATAGGAACCCTCTTCAGGAGTCGTGCTAGAATAATATAGACCATTTAAAAGGGACGAGAAATTTTGTCTTAGTTGCTAAAGGGTGTTCCAAAATGAGGATCCTTTGTTGATCCACATGCATAACTCGTAAGATACCATCTCTTAAAGAGAATAGTGCTCACCACACAAGTCCATTAATAGAGGTTCCCTCTATATAGTCGTCGGTTCCACCTCATGTTTGGGTTACGTTATATAGGTGCATATTCCTGGCTTTTAAGCCCTCATTCCACTTTTTCATGCAAACGGCATCCTAATTGAACAACGGTATGCCTTATATTGTTGCCATTGCTTTTGACGACAAAAAGAGCACCTATTCTACAAATGCATTGGATGACCCGCTTAGGAAACTTGAAGAAGGACAAATAATAAATAATAATAAAGGAGAGGACCACATTAACTAATTGTAGTCGTTCTTGGGAGATGTTTTCCTTTACATAACGTTAATTACTTTTCTAGTGCCCATATAGTACTTGTCAGTGCCTTAGCACACTCACATACGGAATTGTGAACATGTCGGACATTTACCTTAATATGACTGGAAGCACAACTAACATCTTCAATTGTTTTATGAGAGAATGTCTACACTAGTATTCATTTGTTGTAAGTTTCTAGCATTCTGCTCATTTTGACTACACTCATGTTGTGGTTGAAGTGTGCATATCATCATATTTATGAACTGTTGGTTTAGTGTTATTCCGCCAATCTAACATCTTATACGAATTGAAAATTACTATTCTTATTAATATTAATCCGAATAGTATAAAATTGGCACCTTGCTTGCATTATTTCACGTACTAACCATAATAACATTATTTTGCACAATTCCTTGAGATCCAAATGCACCCTAAAATATTTTACATGTATATAATTATAAATATGATAAAAAGTAATATTAGAAAATGGGTTGAATTGAAGGAAAACGCGGAGCAAAAAAAAATGGTAGTCAAAACTCTAGCAGTCGCCTCCTTCCACCCCTTCCAAGTCTGTCCCTCATATCCTTTCTAGGACTAACCCCAACACAACACCCCCCTACCCCCTCTCTCTCGGCTTTACCTTCTCTTACGGAGAGAAAAATAAGGGAGAGGGGGAGGGACTGAAGCCGCGAGTGCGATATCGGCAAAGCTCAGAACATAGAGTATCTACCCCATCTTGATTGGAGTACGGTAATGAGCAAATATGATAGCGCGGTGACGATCAAAGAAGAGTGGATCCGATCGTGGAGACAGATGTAGATTAAGGTAATAGCGTAATTAACAATATACATAAGTAGAATTAAAGGATCAGAGGATTAGAGTAGTATAGAGGATTTCGTGAGAATAAGAGAGTAGATCTAGGAATTTGGGTCATTTGACTTGTTGTAAATACGTTTTTTTATCAATAGAATCACTAGTAGGCATTTAAAGCCACTAATCTTAAAAAAAAATATAAATATGCATGCACATATGTATATGGATACGTGACAGGAAAATATTAGCAAACATAATGGAAGTTGTGAAAACTTAAAAAAAGAAAAATATATTAATAAAGTAGTAAACAATACAAGATATTTGTTGAAGCCAATCAATCAAAAGAGGAGTCACGCAATCCTTAAAGGACTCGCTCACCCAACAGGGACCTAAAAAGAACTCACTCACCCTAAGCTTAGGATCACACTAAGAAAAAGAAAAAAACTCTCATTCATCTTCTCTTAGCTAGCGGCTTATTATAATAAAAAAAAAATAGCTATTGTAGAAGTTTGCAAATATAACAATATATCCAGCATGATTTTAATTGGATTTCACTAATTGTATGCATGATATCCTTCCTTTATTTGACTTTATTTTATTGTTATATTCTTGCTAAAACTGACCATGTGTTACTTTTCTAATTTTGTATTTATTAGATGCACCAATATGCACATATAATATATATGTATGTAGGGTGAGGATTCGGTGCTATGCATATTTCACATCAGTCCGCATTGTGGATTCCTCTTCATTTTCAAAGTTCAAATAGTCTATCCGAATCGCTCAATTTTCAAAGTTCAAATAGTCTATCCGAATCGCTCAATTTGATTTTCGTATGAAAATTTACTTAGATGTCCAATTTTACATTTTTTTAAAAGAAAAATTTACTATTTTTTATCTAGGCCGACTGGCTCAATATGATCTGGTACCATGCATAGCACGGCCCATATTATGGCTAAAAGTTTCTAGTTGTTAGTCCTGCAAAGAACCAACTTTATATTTTTTAAGATTTGTTTTTACTATGTTTGTTTAATTAAGATAGTAAAAGCAGTGCTGTAAAAAACGGCCGTTTAGGCTGATTAGTCGTTGGCGGCAACCAAACCGTCACATATTTTTCCGACGAATCGGCTGATTATTTTCAATTATGACCGATTATTCTCAATTATTCCCAATTAATCGCTTAGCGGTACCCTGTCCGTCTGACGAGCGCATACCATTATTTACAACACCGAGTAAAAGTATATAAATATACACATTTCAAATTAGGTAACTTCCGAAAATAATAATACACTTGATATCTTACAAGATTATGATACATAAATTCAATAAAGCAACTTAGATAAACTCGATATAGCTCTAGTCTTATATTTTTTAAATTCAAATGGTTAATTTGAGTTAATTGATGTCAATTACATATCATGATTTTGGAAAACAAATAAAAGTTTTGTATTTTTTAGATGCTTTCATATCTAAAAAATCCATCGTTAGATTTCTTTCATATAATTTTGAGAGTAAATCCATTGTTGCTTAGTGTGAATGATCTTGGAAAACAAATTACATTTTATATTTGTTAGATCCTTTGGTATTCTTTGAAGAGAAAAAATCCATTGTTACATTTTTTTTATACCTTTTTGAAAGGAAAAATCACCGTTTGCAACTATTTTGGACCATTTAATTCCTTATTCGGAAAATAATGAAAATTCTACAAATGAAAAATTTGGTACCCTGCAGTAAATAATCGATGTTTGTGTGTTGAATTATCTTTTGGTTCCTATTAGTTTTGGTTGTCTTTTAACCAACTAGGTGGTTTCAAAACACCAAAGGGTGAATTCAGTAATAGCCTTCTAACCAGGAACAACCCTTAAGTCAGGTGCCAAAGTAGCCATCTCCAACTCATACCCAGTATTGTGCTTGCAGTCTTGAACCATGAAACCATTTTTTCAGTGCAACCGACACCCCACATAAACTGGTAATATCAGTGGTGTTCACTACCATTGTCATACCAACTCATACTTCTCTTTTCATACAAAATTTTGCAGCATGGAAAAGATAATAGAGAAGTACACAAGATTTTCAGATGCCGAGAAAGGTGTAAACAAGGTACAACAAGATGTACTTGTAAGTAAATTTCATATTTGTGGTTTCATCACTGTAAACTCTCAAGTACAGATTCTGTGTGTTTAACAGATTTCAATCTGTCATTACTTGCCTTAGATGACATATTAATAATAGTATATTATGCAAATGAGGGTTAATGAATGCCAAAAGCAGCCCCATTTTGATGTTAATCTAATTTTAAATTAGCTTTAAGTCATGTATGCCACATACCTTCTGAAACTTGAATCCTTGGAGATTAGGTATGTAAAGCTGAATAATACCCCGCCAAATAACCAATGCAAGTAATTCAACCTGAAATTTACCCAGAAGTTACATTGTGTCTTTTGCAAAACAAGTACCAGAGCTAATATATACTGGAAAACTAAAATGAACGAACTTAGAAGCAAACATAGGGTTGGTACCTTCAAATTACCAATTCAGTAGGTTGGCAGTTTTACTATACTGGTAAAGGCCCATGATCGGTACGGCGGCTTGGATGGTGATGTCTTCCTGAGATCAACCTACAATATGACATAAAAAAATCAATAAAAATGTTGGTTTATTTTTTTCTTATAAAAAAGAAAACTACGTGGGCCATTCCATATTCTAGCCACCTGTAACTGCTAAATAACCGGCTTTTTATTTCAGAGGTCTGTGAGATTATCAGCAGATTCAGGGACCAAAGTTGAGGTACCAAAGTTTCTGCAAAGGTACTACTTATCTAAAGCTTGTACATAATTTTCAGAAATTTATCTATTTGAAAAAAATCTAGAAAATAGCTGTGTCAAAGCACTTTGGAATTCTTTAGGTTGATCGATGGCTCAGACTTTCCAAAACTAAATTTGGATGAGTTTAATCAACTGGAGAATAAACTGGAGTCTGCCCTGGCAACGATCATGTCTCACAAGGTAATTAGCCCCACTGTAAAGTACATGTTTATAAAAGAAGTAATCACTGTTGTCTGCTGTTATAGTTACATAGATTGAGTAAATCGTGAGTCCTATTTGGGTCACTTTGATGCGTACTCTAGCTGAAAGCATAACTAATGATTCCTACAGGTTTGGTTGCAAAATTGTACTTTTGATCAAGCTGTATTGGCAATTTGAAGTCAATTTTAGACTTCACTGTGTTAATTTTGGGGATTAGTTTGCATAATTAGGGTTAACATAAAATTGTGTATCTGGTTGTATTGCTGCAGTTTGAATATTTACACTAAAAACGGGTGCGATGCAAGGCTTGCCATAATCAAAGCACCAAATTTGGTTTGAATACAGTTTAACATAATACAGGTCCACAGCAAAGGGTAAAATCAACGGTTCTGCCAGCTGGCATGAATAGAACCTGCGCGGTCAAATTCACCTAAAGAAATTAAGTTTATGTAAAGCAGTGTGAAAAAGATACCAAAAATGTGTCCTGATTATTTCTGGCAAACTACTTCAACCAAAATTAGAGTTTAATTGAACTGTTCGTTTTCTCACAAGAAAAGTTTTGTGCAGACTGAATTGATGAAGCGTATGATGAACGAACTCCAAGAAAAGGTATGTCTTATGGTTCTAATTAGAGCATTAAATAAATCTGCCTAGAACTCAGAGATCTTGTTCTGAGAAAGGGGATTCTTGTTTCTTCTTACGGAAATATCTAGAATTTAAACCATTTACACAGACGTGCAAGGAGTAAATGGTTTAAATTGATACAAATTAGAGACGGAGATACCTAGCGCTAAAAAAACGATCCTTTTTGATAGGGCCTCGAATCTTCGTTCTCTCTAGCTAAAAAAGCTCCGGCTTTCGATTATTTTGTCAAAAGTCTCGATCGACCTAATTAATCTCAAAATGCCTCGTGAATCCACACGACTCTCTGCGCACAATAGAGGATAAGCAGCCCACAATGTGACAAAATTAAATTCAAAAAATAGTAGAGAGACTTACAGATATCAGCCCGCAATGAAATCATTACCAATAGTACCAATCCGCGTTATCGAAACGCTTTTGACATTGAATTTCATTCTTCTTCAGGGAAAGGCACTTCTCCATGAGAACAACCTAAGCTGTATCTGGAATGAAGAACAGGCGGAGGCAAGCGATAATACTATCTTTTTAGTGTTTTTTATAATTCATAATGTCTTATACCAAATTTTTGCTCAATTTGTTTTTTCATATTGTTCTTGAAGGAAGGAATCAACAAGGTGGCGAATAGGGAAGGAGCCCAAAACGGGAGCAGTTTCGAAGTTACCATAGAGAAGAATTCTTAGAAAATACTTGCAATTTACACAGCTGTTATTAAAATACAATAAATATTGGAAATAACGATCCAGGTGTGCCCGTTGTAACCCGACATTTTTATTAATATCCAAAGTTTAATACAAATTATTAATTATGTCCAGAATTCGACCCAATATCGAAAAATGTCCAAACCGGCCAGAAAATGACCGGTTTACTCCTCCCAAAACCGGTCATTTTCTGGCTGTTTTACTATTTTCTTTTTCTTTTTTTAAAACCACAAAATAAAAAGACTAAGAATTAGTATTTTATTGTAGTTGGATGGATTAAGTTGTAATTTCTTTGAGTAATAATTAATTTCATTACTTCTTGTTTAGTAGTTTCGTACAAAATAATAAAGTACACATAAATTGTAAATAGAGTCCACACAATTTTTACAACGTGCATATAAATCACCTATTACTACCACGTCTAAAATTTAATCCCCGAAGTAAACCACTTGTGAAAGATACCCTACGAAATGGCCTAACAGATGGCTCTGGTTGCTCAGTAGATGGCCCGGCTTGGGTTCCAGATGGCACTGCTTGGCTTGTAGATGGCCCTGCTTGGCTTGTAGATGCCCTTGTTGTGCGTCTAGTAGTCGACCTCCTCGGTTGGATCACAGATGGCTCCCCTTGCACCCCAACCGCCTCTCCCATTGCTTCGGCATACATAGCAGTTGCATCTAAATGGCTCATAGCTGTGCTACGCAGTGACCCTCCGGACCCACTTCCCGACGCCATTACTCGCTCATTTTCTGTCGCATTTGCTGCGTTTCTTGTCTTTGCATTTGCATGTGTTACTTAGTAAGTTGGTATAAATTGAAAAGAAAAATAATTTTTTGGATGAATGTTACATACCTCTTCGTTGCCTATCGGAAGTGGAACGGCGAGGCTGATGCCCCCTTCGTCTACCTTCCATTTCATCCATTGTCATTACATGACAGGTGTGTTTTCGCCTCCCCTTCCTAATCCAACAACTACTCTGAAGGATTCTGTCTCCAGCATTAGGAGGCCAGTCTCCCATATTGCCAATTGGAATGAACACATGGTTCCAAGTACTCACAAGATAGTTCGTTTTATACCGGTCTGCAACAAAGTCGTCCTCTTGCCAGTTTTGGTCACGGCAAACAGCTAAGACATGAGCTCACGGAATAGAAGTTAATTGGATACCTCTGCAAGTGCATTTTATTTGTCTGTCGGGACCGTGTGTCACAATATACATGAACTCCATGTGAGTGGGTTCCATATTGCCTATGTCGCTACGGGTGCAAGGAACGTACTCATTTGGAGATGAAACTTGGTACTGACCTTGGCCCTACGTGTAACGCACCAACCGCATTTGTGCAGCTTTCATCCAACGTGCTTTGATCTTTTGCAAAATCCGGTCAGAAAGAACCTGCCCCTTGTCTTGTAATTACATTGCTCGCTGACGCCGCTCAACAAACCATCTGTTGCACGTGTAGAACGTATCATCCATTATGACACAAACAGGCAATCTACGACTCGTTCGGAAGACATTGTTGAGCGACTCGGAGTCGTTTGTTGTCATGATACCGAACCGGTATCCTCCGTCACAGATTTGAAAAATCTTCTCATAATTGGACAGCTTCATCACATTATTAGGACATACTTTGCCCACCCTCTTCAAATATGCATTACACTGCGGATTTAGCTGCACAAAAACAAAGGGGTGTTATTTTATTTTCATACAATTCTTATAAAATAATTAAACGAAATGTTATAAGTTAGACATACATGAGCAAACTCTTCGAACATCTCTTTCAACCTTCTCGGCTTCTTCCTCCTTGCTCCTTCCCTAAACCTCCATCCGTACCACTTGTTTCCTCCACAGTTCTGGACCAGGTTGTCAGCAACATGCTGCATAAAATACCTGTGCACAAAAAGCTCGGGAGACCATCCGTATTCAGCGGTCAGTGCAGCTTTGATCCCTTTGTGCTGGTCCGATATGACACATACAAATTTACTACATCCGAGCACTTCATTCCTCAACCACTGCAAGAAAAAATCTCAATTCTCAGTATCCTCCTGCCGCACAATTGCAAATACAATAGGCAACAATTGATTCTCGGCATCGTAGCCGCAAGCTATCAAAAGCCTCCCATCATATCGCCCAGACAAGATGCAAGCATCGATGCTGATCACTAGTATCTCAAGTACTGGAACGCTGCAATGCATGGACCAAACGCCCATGCTACAGCTCTGAACTGGGCAACACCTGGCATGATTAGTCCTGTTTCCTTATTCCGTACCGGGCTGGTAAGAAATTGGTGGGTCGAGCCGGGATTATTGTGGCAAATTGCCATCAACAGTGGTCTCAGCAAGCTGTATGAAATCTCCGAACTCCCAAATTGTCGGGCTATTGCAAGCTCACGGCCCCTCCACAGTCGGTTGTATTTAGGTGTCACATTGCTGTACACAGCCAAAACAATGTGTGTCACCGTCTAGATGCTCATACACGGGTCCTTTTTAATGTTGTTCTCAATGGCATCGGCAATGAGTGATGCCGTCAGACATTCGTAGTCGTCCCTCATGTGCTCAGTCCTACATGTGTGAGGCCTGTCTTGCTTTGTTATAACCCATGCGTCTGCACATCCCGTCGGCTTTGCCAGAAGCTCATAACGGCGATTCAGGTCCTTGCACACCAGATGAACCCAATCCATGATACTGTTCTTCGATCTGAACTCCTGATTCTTAGTTATATGGTGCTCTCTGATTTCTTCATTAGATCTTCTTTGCTTTTGAAATATTGGTTTGCAGTCTGCTCACCTTTGTACTCAATCCGTTGCCCATAATAACCAATATCTGCTTCTCTAAACTCAAAAACATCATTGAGGTCTGGGAACGGGTGCATATCAGTTCGTCCACTAAGCTGCCCTTCAGCTGTTTCAACCGGCCTGTCTTCACCGCAACCGTCCACGTGATCTGAATCCCCCCACATCTCTCCCTCAAATTCATCCCCGCTCCTCAGATCGTCCTCCGGTATTTCATTAATATCTTCAAAGTCCGGGCAGGTTGCATCGTCTACTGGTGCAGGTCTGGGGTAAGGTGATACTGGAGGTAACGGTAAAGGAGCCACATTTACAGATCTAGGTGGGGTTGAAACTGAGTGTCTTGGTCTGCCTCGATGGTGTCTAGGTGGGGATGAAACTGAGTGTCTTCGTTGAGGTGCTGGTGGAGTGACGTAGTTGTAGGTTTCTGGGTCAGGTTCGTTGAGGGGTAAGGTGGAGTCACGTCTGTATGTTTCTGGTTGTGGGGTATAATGTGGTGCTGCTGATCCAGAGCCCGAACTTCCAACCCCGGGCTCTACCGGAACTCTTCTAGCAAATATTTCTATTAGAAAATTCCATTCGGACCTCAAATAACCGAACTTGCCTCTCCACGTACTCTCATCTACCAGTTTCGTAACCATCCATTTCCCGCTGGAGGGATGGCAATATCGGGTTGTCAATTCTAGGTCTCACATTTCTGGGTTGTAACCGGTGTGTGTGTAAACTATGGATTTGAGGTCTAAAAGTGAGATGTCATCTGGAATCATTAATGAATGAGCTGCATCTTTGTTGTAATAAGCCCCTTGTGCATTAGTAAGCATCTTCCCACCATAGTGTAATGAAATGAAGGCCATGGTAAACAAACTATATTTTAGAAAATGGTAAACAATTGTCAGGTTGCTACATAGTAAATATTTGTCAGGTAACTAAATGGTAAACAATTGACATATTACTACTACATTTTTGGGTATAGGGTATAGGGTATAGGGTTTAGGGTATAGGGTATAGGGTATAGGGTTTAGGGTTTAGGGTATAGGGTATAGGGTTTTGGGTTTTGGGTTTTGGGTTTTGGGTATAGGGTATAGGGTATATGGTTTAGGGATAGGGTATTGGGTATTGGGTTTTGGGTTTTGGGTTTTGGGTTTAGGGTTTAGGGTTTAGGGTATTGGGTTTAGGGTTTAGGGTTTAGGGTATTGGGTTTAGGGTTTAGGGTTTAGGGTATTGGGTATTGGGTATTGGGTTTTGGGTTTTGGGTATTGGGTTTTGGGCTTTGGGGTTTGGGTTTTGCGTTTTGCGTTTTGCGTTTTGGGTTTTTTTAATTAAATTTAATTTTTTTAATAATATAATTAATTATTCTATAAAATAAAAAATAATAATAAAAAAATTTTAATTTACCTTAATTTCGCTGCTGCCTCGAGCTGTGTGCCTGGGGATAAAGAGGGGTGTCATTTTATAGAGTTTTTGCGGTTTAAAAAAAAAAATAGTAAACCGGCTAGAAAATGACCGGTTTAGGGGACGAGTAAACCGGCCATTTTCTGGCCGGTTTGGACATTTTTCAATATTGGATCGAATTCTAAGCATAATTAATAATTTGTATTAAACTTTGGATATTAATAAAAATGTCGGCGTTGGAACTAGACAGGAATGCGAAGCGGCGCCAGTTCACCTCATGTGAGCATAATTACGTTTAGTACTTGGTAGAAAGAAATAGACAGAGAAGTCTTTCCTTGTATTGTATTTGTATCCCCGGTCATAGTAATATGTACGAGGATTTTATGATATTATAATAAGGCTTGTTTCGGTCCTATTAATCGGTTTAACTTTTTTATTATGTATTTTTTATTAAGAAATTAATCAATACTAAAATTAGAGCACCTTTTTGTAGTATTGTTGTATAATTAATTAATTATGGATTATATTGCAAATCGATTCGTACCCGATTATATTTTTTTTCTTTTCTACGTCAATCAATTTGGATAGAGTGCTAGTAATAGCCTAATAGGTAACATGCCACCTTCTGTACATGTTTTAATTGATACAAATTAGAGACGGAGATACATATAATATAATGGAGTTAATTGACTCTTACATTTTTTATGAGAAGTTTATATGATTTAAGTTTATTTTTTTTCAAAAGAATGATTTGTGTATAATTTTAAAAACTTATGGTATTTTATAACTTATTTTAATAAAATGATCAACAGCTCATTTGTAAGATGATGACTGATGAATCAAAATGGTACTACTACTTTTAAATATTTATAAACCATAATTTCTACTTGCGTTCATATCACAAGCATATGATCCTACTATGTAGTATGATTGGAGTGTCGATCCACAGAAATAGTGTATTAGATTTTAAACAATTTTCACTAGTTTAGTTTATCGGGTTTTATAAAAGTTTGATGCGGTGGCTCTAATTGCAATCAAAATTAAGGTTAAACAGTAAATAGAGAGCCTCTATGGTTCAGGTTTTATCCTTCTTAATTATGCAAAATATAAGTTTCGACGTCTTTTTACGTCGCATGTGGCACTGTCACTGTCGCATGCAGCCTAGATTGTCCCACAGCTACCCCGCATGTGGCACTGTCACTACCCGCATGACGTGCTGGGTGTTTGCTTATGCAATTTGAAAGGTTTTTCGATCTTGCGATCGGCTTTTGGGCTACCAAGACTAGAATATTTTAAGTACGCAATTGTATTCTTTTCATATATTTGTTGAATTTTACAGTTTCGTGTCTTGAGATATTGTGCAGGTTCATGACGATATGAATTGCTAGAATACACTATTAGGATTTCATGTGTATGCCTAAATGGTGAGAACTTAAAATTTTTCTTTCACCACTTGGCTCAATACACAAAGAACCTTATTTATATGACATTAGCAAACAAGATTTTCTATTAAGCACTAAAACAAACACCTAATGTGTACTAAATAAAATAAACGAAATTCATCTATTTTATTGCAAGAGAAAATAGACCTTTACCTAAAGAGATTGTCAAACCTCTTGATGAAGATAAGCCGATTTCTCTTCTTCTCGGAAGAACCTCTTGGTTCACCTTGAACCTAAACAACGAACTAACACACCTCTTAGATAGATGGATGTGAAGTTCAAGGCTTAGATCATACCACCTCTTGATCTTCAAATTAACAACCTATTTGATTTCTTGGTGGCTAAACCTATCAAGAAGAGATTAGAGATTTCGGCCTAGGCCTTGGGTTAAACGACCTAGGGTTTCGGCCTAGATCTAAAAATGGTGGTTGCTGTCCAATTTTCGGCCAAGTGAAGGAGGACAGAAAATTCATCCTAATTTCCTTAATTACGCCCTTTAAATAAGCAAGGAGTTAGGACAACTATTTGTGTAATGTTTAAACTATTTACACAAATGCCACTAGCCATTTTATGATCTCTTTAATCTCATCTTGTGATTGGTTTAATAAATTAATTTATGAATAAATAATATTAATCATATTATTCTATTATGCAAAATTATTATTATTCTTATAATGCATTTAAATATTATACGAAATAATATTTGCATAACTTCACAAATTTATTATGGTCTAAGCATGTCATATCATGACATTTTATTTTAACATTTCATGTTATATATTTTATCTTATACATCATTATGAAATATAAAATACTTGTTATTTCTCTTCAGTTGATATGACCATATAGAGAGTTTATGTAATCTTGGCAACAATATAAAACTTTATATTATTGACTATAAGAGGTTCTATCATTACATTATAGTTATCCAAACGATATAGTAATCATTTACTCAATCCACTAATTTAGTGTCTATCCTTATCACATAATATTATGAATAATATACAAAATAGGATCGTGTCATTCTTGCATTATATTCATTTTCTTGGTCTCTCAAGTGAATTATAATTATAACTACATCAGTTATATTGCATGCGATATAATTTCACTTTACTTAGGGGCCCAGTAATATCATAACTCAAATTGAGGGACAATGATAATATTAACATATAGATTTCTCCCGCACAAGTTGTACATAATGAACTACTATTTCATTCCTATCATAAGATAGTATTTAAATAGCAATCACATTATATACTTCTCATGTGAAAAACCTACACATCTCATATCTAAGATTCTAAATACACAACGGAAACATTAATAACACAAAACACAATCCATATAATGTTTCATTAGGTCATGTTCAATATATTAAATACACATTTATATATTTATGTTATTAAACGATAATGCTTTATCAACATTTATAGAACTTCAATGTACTTTAATCGACATGACAATCTTCCTCAGTAATTAATGTTTCTTCATACACATCAAGGATGAATGATGAATTGCAATACTAATCAAGGATGAGTCATGAAAACCAAGCATTGGAGCTAAAAGCATCATCTCAATATTAGTTTAGAAATCTGTAAATTTGGTAAAGCATGCTTGAGATTGAACTAATTTACCTTAACCGTTGCAACGGTTAATTAGCCGTTACAACAGAATAAATCAATCACAACCAAATTGATTTATTCCGTTGTGACAGCCCGTCCAACGGTTCCTCGAAATTTCCAGAGCCTTAACCGTTGAGCTAACTATTGTAATGGCTAATGAGCGTTACGATTTTCTAGCGCAGCCAAACCCGCTATCTGGAGTTAACCGTTGTAATGGTTAATCTACCGTTACAACGGTTAAGGTCAGATATCTTATTTTGCTCATCTCTCTATAAATAGAAGCAAAATCTAGGTTTGAATTATTACTCTAGCCGCCCCCAATTGCAATATTCTGAATTCATTCAAATCTAGAAAAAGCCATAGTTGCTTGTGCACACAACTTCAATATTCATACTACAATCTCAAGCATACTCAACCAAAATCAATCTTATGTAAGAAGTAGAGTGATCCTTTAGTGATCATCTTGTTTGTTTCATACATTTGAGCCTTTAGTGTTCTTAAGCCATTTCCGTGCTCGGGCCGTGTGACTTCCCAAGCTTTGTAAGGGCTCACTAGTTTCACCGTGTACTCATTTCTCATTGGGTAAAGAAAGACGCGCCATCTCGAAGGTCACGAGCCCCGGAGACATAGGCGTTAGTGTCGAACTCTGTAAACAACTCTCGTGTCAAGTGTCTCTCAACTCTTCTATTTATTTTACGTACACTTGTTTAGTTTAGAGTTATTCTTGTTTCCACCAAGAATAACACATACGCACGTTAGTTAAAAGTACTTAGCTTTAAATTTTAAAAGGCCCCATATTCACCCCCCCCCCTCTAGGTGCCTCAGGGGCCAATAATATTATGTTGAACAGTTCGGATTGACTGTTTGAACTTTTAAAACGGATATATAATATATGAACCTACGTTGGCATAGAACACTTCTTTATACCAAATAGGTTTTTGTGATTTTGAAGTTCAAATAGTCTATCTGAAGTACTCAACGTGTTCTCCATATTAAAATGTGCTTGGAGATCAATTACATTTTTTTTAATTATTTTACTATTTTTTGCATATTTTAAATCATTGTTTTCAGATTTTTTTTATTATTATGGAGATCATGTTGAACGGTTTGGACCGAGTGTTTAACTTTAAAATTGCAAAATATGAATATGAAGTAAAACAAAGTCTTTACTTTAGTGTTGTAAATAGCAGTATGCGCTTGTCGAACAAGCAGGGTACCGTTAAGTGATTAATCGGTATGCGAATGTTTAATCAGAATTACCAGACGATTAATCGTTTTCATTAAAATTATGTGTATATATTCATAATTTATTAAAAATGATTGATTTAACTCATCAAACTTATCAAATAAACTTGATTTAACTTAATATTATTATAACATGACACTACGCTTATTTATTCTTAACAACACATGCGCACTTTACTTTACATGTGTAAGTAACATATTTATTTAATGAAAATATAAATTCGAGAATTAAGTTTTTTCAAATACCAATAACATACTATTTGAAAGAAATGAAACATTCCAATACAAAATCACTAAATTAAGTTTATGATAACAACTTAATTTCATATATGCATAGTTGAAAAAATAACATCAGTAAGTAAGAAAAATATATGGTTTATAAATAATAGAAGAATTAATTACTTTTAAAGTAAGTAAGAAGAAAAAATATATATATAAAATATTGAATGTATATCCAAACACAAATAAAGCTAAAATACAAGATTTATAAAACTTATTATCACACACAGTCACAGAAAAAAAATGTGAAAATAAATATTTATTGGAATAAACAGAAATAAACGGGAATAAACGGATGATTAAACGGGAGTAAATGAAATAACCGGTAATAATTGGCCAATTAATCGAAAAATTCCGCTAACATACCTTCAATTAGTGTATTCGTAACGGTTTGGCTGCTGTTAATGATTAAACAAACTTTTAATCGGCTATTAAAACCGTTTCTTATAACACTATACTTCATGAAACGTGATGGTCCAATTATATAAATAGGGATGAGTTACGGTGCTTCGCGAAGTAAATGGTCTTTTTTACTTCACGCTATATTTTTATTTTGAAAATCCAAACAATCGATCCGAACCGTTCAACATGTTCTAAATATTGAAATGTGCTTGGAGACTAAATTTTATATTTTTTGGAACTTTTTTACTATTTATTAAGCCACTTTGAAAATTACTGATCCAGTGGTCCAGAAATTTTTATTGTTCACAGTGGATCAAGTCATTTTCTACCTATCTAAAAAAATAGTAAAAAAATTCTAAAAAATGTAAAATTTGGTTTGCAAGTACATATTCATATGGAGATCACGTCGAACTATTCGGATCGACCATTAGGATTTTAAAAACTCAAATATTGAGCCATAGCACGGAGGCCCTCTATGCTATGCATAGCACCGTAGCCAACTCCTATATATATATATATATATATATATATATATATATATATATATATATATAGAGAGAGGAGGGATCAAGTTACAACAAATTTGAGTTACAACAAAGTTACAACAACTATTTTTTTTCATTTTGAAAGTCTAAATCGTCGATCCAAACCGTTCAACATGATTATCTAAATAAAATGTGCTTGTACATCAAATTTTACATTTTTTTCAATTTTTTTACTATTTATTAAGATGGATACAAAATTCAATGGTCTGAATATGACTATTTTTTTGTAAAATACTTAATAAATAGTAAAAAAATTCAAAAAAATATAAAATTTGATCTGCAAGCACATTTTATTGTCGAGATCATGTTGAATGGTTTGGATAGACGATTTGGACTTCGAAAATGAAAAAAATGAGAAGGGATCAAGTTACAACAAATTTGATTTACAACAAAGTTACAACAATCATTTTTTTGTGATTAAAGATTCTAATCTTGACTAGTTGACCTGCCGACATTTTTATTAATATCCAAAGTTTAATACAAATTAATTAATATACTCATATCAATATCCATACTGGTCATTTTCTGGCCGGTACCTTTTTTTTACTGTTTTACACCCTATAAAATACCCATGTTTCTCTCTCTCCTCCTCACAACTCACTCAACTCAACCCCGAATTATCCTCTTCCTTCAGGTATATTTTTGCTTTATTTAATTTAAATTTATTATTTTATTTTATTTAAAGTATTATTTTTTAATAATTAATTTAATTATTAAAAAATTAAATATTAAAAAAATTAAATATTAAAAATAATTAGTTTAAATTATTAAATATTATTAATGTAATTATTAAAAATAATTAATTTGCACTCATTTAATTTTTTAGGATTTAGTGGACTGACCATTACATGTATACAGACATAATCAATTTAATTTACACTCATTTAATTTGTAAATTAATAAAATAATTAATGTATTTAATTTTTTAATTATTTTTAATTATTTTTAATTATTTTTCAGTTACCTATACATGTAGATTAGTAATCTGACAATTGTTTACCATTTTTCAAAATGTAGTTTGTTTGTTATGGCTTTGATTTCATTACACTGTGGTAGGAAAGTTCTTAATAATGCATACGGGGTTTATTACAACAAAGACCTAATTAATTCATTTATGATTCCCGATGATATCTCACTTTGTGACTTGAAATTCATGATTTACGCATGCACTGGTTATAACCCAGAAAAGTGGAACCAGAAATTGGCAACCTGAGTTTACAATGGAAACTTTGGGAAATATACCCTTGCGAAACTACTAGATTAAAGTACTTGAAGAGGAGTGTACGGCTATTTAAAGGCCACTGAAAATTTATAATAGAAATCTACGCCCGAAGAGTTCCGATAGAGCCAAGGGTTGGAAGTTCTGGCCAAAATTCAGTTGCGCCAACTTATATAACACAACGAGAACCATACACTCCCGTCGTTCCTCCAAAACAACGATAACCATACACTGACCCAGAAACAGACAATCCCTACACTCCACCAGCACCCCAATCACGACCTCAACCAATACTCCAAGTTTCATCCCCACCAAGACCCGTGCATGTGGCGCCTTTACTATTACCGCCACCATAACCTTACCCCAGACCGGCACCAGTAGACGATGAAATTGGGTCAGATTTTGAAAATATTAATGAAATTTCGGAGGAAGATCTGCAAAGTGGGGATGAATTTGATGGAGAAAACTGGGACTCTGATCACCTGAAGGGTTGTGTGGTCCTTTTTATTTGCAATTTGTGTGTACTTTACTGTTTTGTATGAGACTCTGAATTGGCTGCGAATTTAATTGTGACTCTGAATTGGTTATGAGACTCTTTTTTATTTGCAATTTGTGATGCAAGTCTGACTTGGCTGCGAATTTAATTGTGACTCTAAATTCTTTCTCACGCCTTCATCTTTAAAGGAAACAACACGTGACTACTAAATAAAAAGTAATTCTAATTTAATTAATAAAGCACAAACACATTAAGTTTAAACAAACTCTGAATTGATGAAATAAAGTCTACAAAATAGACACTAAAAAAAATTATAACCTAATTCATCCAGCTACAATAATACTACTTCTTAGAACCCAGCTCAAATGCATCCAAATTTTAAACCCTACTAATACTACTTAGAACGAGCCGATTTTGCCGGATCTGGATCAGTCACAGCAGACAAAGTGGTAGCCTTACTAGTATAAGTACACGGAACAAACTCATCGTCCGATGTTGGAGGCTCTCGATCAACCTTCTTTTTTTTCAAACCATAGCCGTAGAGGTTTTCCACAAAATTATCTTCTGAAATTTCATAACTAATAAATTCTGGCTGTTTGAATGATTGGCATATCTTTTTATCAGGGTATACTGGACACTTGTACTTTTTTCCTAATTTTTACCTCGATCACTAATTGACCCTCCTCTCGCTATACCAGGCGACTTACCTCGGTTGCCATGTTCATCCTTTTAGCCCCTTCAAATATCGACATTTTCGCCTGAAAAATCGCCTTCTTTTTCTCTCTGTCCCTTCCTCCCTTTTTCTTTTGTGAGTTGAGTGAGTTGTGAGAGGAAGAGAGAGAAAGATGGATATTTTATAGGGTGTAAAACAACAACAACAACAAAAAAGGGTACCGGCCAGAAAATAGCCGGTAATTAGATAAATATAATATCGGCCAGAAAATAACCCGTATTTAAATAAATAGAATACCGGCCAGAAAATGACCGGTATGGATATTTTTATAAATACCCAGAAAATCTGGATATATTAATTAATTTCTATTAAACTTTGGATATTAATAAAATTGTCGGGTTGACCTGCAATTATATCAGATCAGATTATCTTTTTAGTTATACAATTTTCATGGATTTGAGACGGATCGGGTTGAGCTAATCGTATTTTGGCATTTTTTGTCCTTCAACAAACTACGATTCATAATCCATGTAAGCATGTGGGCTGGGACCAGTCACAACTGTCTCAATTTTTCTCATTTGGAGGTTGGATGGTCCGATTAAGAATTTTACAAGTCAGATTTTTTAGAAAAATCGATCTCGAATCAGATTTGCAAAAACACTAAATTTTATTGGTTCTATTTCATCTTTGTTGTTTATTTATGAGTGTGTGTAGACATGCTTATCACGGAAAAGTAATGCACTTTTTATGTGACTTTACATATTAGTGTCCAAATTTATTTTAATTGTGACCCAATTTTTTGAAAGTTATTTATATCCTTTAAACACATATATTCATGATAGTGTACTTTAAAAATAAGATAATTTTTTTTTTCAAAAAGTTCATTCGTTAATGCAATATGTTTGTAGGTTCTGATAAGAACTATATTTGTCGTGTATTATGTTACATATAAATGAGGTATGCATATAGCTCCAAATTAACTAATCTAACATTCAACATTTTAGAAAAAAATTGATTTACCAGTATATTGTTCTTCAATTTTTGGAATTAAAAGAAGTCAAATATAGATGGCATTTTTATACCTATCCAATTATCAACGTTTCTGATCAAATGATGTTATTATATTATGTAGTTATGTTTTCATAATTTTTCTATTTAGGACATTAAAAAAATAGATTTGCATAATATATAAATGCATGTGCGGATCCACTCCAAGTGAATGGGGGCAGGGCCGGAGGCAGCCAGTTATTCAATGAGGGTCAAACAAGAAGTGGTGAGTCAAACACAGTGCTAAACTTATTTTCAATAAGAATTAGAGAGATAGAAAGAGATAATCACATATATAATATAAAATAAGAAGTGTTCACATGTGAGAATTTTTTTTTTTTATTAAAAAAGTTCTAAAATACTAGAAGTCAAATTATACACAAGACATTTGTTTTTAAAAAAGAATAAGGATCAATAGTATAAAATTTCAAAAATATGGGGGTCAATTTTCTTGTACCTATAGCATTTTACTATCAAATTATAGAACAAAATCATACTTCATTGCCTGTTTTTGAAAAAAAAAAAAAAATGGGTTCAATTGATCCCCCATTATGTGCTCATGTCTCCGCCTCTGAATGGGGATCAATTCATTTTCAAAATTTCTATAATTATACATGATTTTCTATATAGTTTAGAATATAATGTTATGGGTATTGTAAAATTGATCTTCATACTTAGCATGACAATGGTATATGATTCGACTCTCGTTGTGTGTTTGACCTTCATAACTCTAAAATTTGGCTCCGCCCTTGTATAGATGAGTAGTATATGCATTTTTTAGTTTCATATAGATTTTTTTTTTAGAGAAAAGGTTGTGGTACCCAACCTTCTATCCCCGGTTTGTACCCAAACTGATCCGATCAACTTTAAAACCACTTTTAAACCACATTTTAACGGTATCTAACCGTAACTTTCTAAATCAATATGCTCTCTCTCTCTCCCATTTAAATCTTTAATAAAAAAGGAATTTCTATATCTGCTCTCTCCCTTCCAGTCCGCCATGGCGGATCTGAGAATCGACTCTCACCATCTCCGGTCGGAGGTCCTATCGCCACTCTCACCTCTTCTCGCTCCTCTCCCTTCGTCAAGCCTCCACCTCTCTCTAGCTTGTCCCTTCGTCTCGCCACTACACCACACCCTCCTCCTTACTGTTGACTCCATGGTCTCAAACTTGGGCGGAGTAGCTGGTCGCCTCGTTCGTCGACCACGCTCCATAGTCGATCTCCTCCAACAACACCGTGCATCGACCATATTACTAGAGTACTGGACCAGATCGGGAGTTGCAAGCAATACCTTGGTGAACTGGATACCGTAAAGGTATACTCCTTGAGCAAGCAAGAGTCGATCAATCAGATCTAAAGAAACAGCCGATCTAAAGAAAAGTCGATCTAAAGATTTCGGCTCACAACCTTGATTCTATCATATTCGAAACAGATCTAAATAAAAGTCGATCAATCACAAACGAACTATAAGGAAGAATCGGTGTTCTTTTCTCGCTTCACCAAGTCTCTTCCGATCAACTAGATGTAGCCTTACTTGTGATTTAAACCGATTGTGAGCGACATAACCTTCTCAAGCACCCAGCCGCGTACAATCAGGTAATAAGTTTATAATTTCTGATTATTTGATCAAATTATTTCCACCTTAGTGACACTCGTATATGCCTCTACGGAATCTAAAAAGGCACCAGCTATTGAATGGGCTCTATGTACTTAACCATTTATGTGATTTAACTTGATATAGGCCTATCTTTCTTTGGAATTTCGGTTGTTAAATCGACCATGAAATCAAACCCCTTGTCTTGTGTAATTTTTGTTAAAGAAATGCTTGCAAAATCCATCTGCTTTTGGATTTTTTTTTTATCTCGTTGTGCATACAAGGTGCTTGTTGAAATGCCCCGCACAAATTAGATTATGAACTTAACTATCTTTCTTTGGAATTTTGGTTGTTAAATCGACCATGAAATCAACCCCTTGTCTTGTGTAATTTTTGTTAAAGGAATGCTTGCAAAATCCATCTGCTTTTGGATTTTTTTTCTTATCTCTTTGTGCATACAAGGTGTTTGTTGAAATGCCCCGCACAAATTAGATTACGAACTTAACTATTTTTTCAATGTACAACTGATGGCGGCAACTTTACAAAGCGGCATTAGGATATTTGAGATAGAGTAATAGGGGCCGACAGAGTTTCGTCACTGCCAAGCATTTTGAATTTAGTACTTCTTAAGTCATTCAATCTCTAATCATTTCAAAAATCATGTTATTTAGTTCTCAATTTATTTGAGAAATTGAGGCTAAAAATCTGATACTTTCGGATATAAACTCATTTACAACTTCAGCTAGCACATGGAAACTTTCGGATATAAATCTGGTACTTTCGGATATAAAATATGGTACCATGTTACTGACTTTGACTTTTTCTTAGGCCACAATTTGGTGCTTAAGTATATGTAAAGCAACTCAATTATTAAGCAGATTAAGAGGAAATAACAAGGGATCAACTTGGAGTAAACAAAATTCTGTTTTGTAGTAGGGTTTAGACTTTAGATACACATTAGAGTTTGTACAATGTTATACATTTTTGTATGAGCAATGGTGGGGCAATTGAGTCTTTAGACCTTTCACTCAGATGATCAGTGAGTTTGTCCTTAAAGTATTGACTGTGTTGAATGTTTTAATTTTTTTACGCACATAAACTAAATTTGTTGTTGGTAGTTGACAATTGCATGTTGTTGTATATATGCTTTATGAGAATGGTAAATATTTGTGCATGGAATTGAAGGGAATTAAAAAAATAATGGGTTTATGCATATAATTGTATGTTTTGATTTATTTGAGAAATCTTTGTATGTTTTGACAATTGCATGTTGGTAGGAAGAGTTTGAGGACAATCCAATTAAGGAAAGTGAATTTGCAGCTTTTATGCAATAGTTTTTATTCTATTTATTTTACATATCATGGATTGAATTTGTAGCTTGTTGAGATGTTCTTAAATGTACAATATTTTACATGAAATGTTTAACAGTTTTATAGGATATATCAGTTATTTGACATATTTCATAATAGTTTTATAGGATTGACTTTGCAGTGTTATAGGATTGATTTTGCAGGCTTGGAGTACCACTGGCACACCATCAGCTGGATTGAAGAATTTCTTTCTTGGAGGACTTATGAGTGTTTGTTTTAAAAATTTTCTATTCAATCTTTTACGGGATTGTTCAACCAGTTTTTCAGGATTTTGCCAATGATTTACAGGATTAGGACTTGAAATGCATTAAACTATACATGATCTATATAACAGTTTTATAGGATATATCAGTTATTTTACAGATTTTATGCAATAGTTTTATAGGATGTATGAGTTATTTTACAGGTTTCATTCAATATTTTTTCAGGTTTCATGCAATAGTTTTATATGATATATCAGTTATTTTACAGGTTTTATGTAATAGTTTTGTAGGATGTATCAGTTATTTTATAGCTTTCATGCAATAGTTTTTCAGGTTTCATGCAAAAAATTTATAGGATGTTTCAGTTATTTTACATGTTTTATGCAATAATTTTGTAAGATGTATCAGTTATTTTACATGTTTTATACAATTTACAGTATGGTTATATAAGTTTATAACATAATGCAATTTATAGGATACATATATCAATTTTACAGGATATGTGCAGTAGTTTACAGTATTCACTTTGGTTAATCATAGTTATAGGATTTGTTTAACAATTATACTCATAAACTGCATTAGACAGTGTATAACAGTTAATAAAATTTAGGTATTTATCTAGTAAGTTTACCTTATTTATGCAGTTTATTACAGGATATATTAGTTAGATGTAAAGGTTATGTATTAGACAGTTTTTACTATGATTCACTTGGGTTACAGTATTCACTTTAGTTCACATGATATGTGCAATTTTACGAAATATATACAACAATTTTGCAGGATACATATAACAATTTTACAGGATACATATAACAATTTTACAGGATACATATAACAATTATTAATATTTATATATGGATCTATATCATGTAAAATAAGCCTTAAATACTGTAAAATTAGCAAATACAAATTATGTATTTGACAGTTTTTACTATGACTTTGGTTACAGTATTCACTTTAGTTTAGAGCTTATGTGCAATTTTACATGATACATATAAAAATTTTACAGGATACATCAACAATTTTACATGATACATATAACAATTTTAGTTTAAAGGATATATGCAGTGTTGTACTGATTTAAAATTTTATAGGTTGCAACTGCTAATTTTACAGTATTGAAGTCTTGTAGTTCACATATGTTGCTTTGATAGTTTGCATCTACTAATGGTTCATAACTCTAATTTTTAACCTTGTTTATTTTTTTTTTTACATAATGATATCTCTAAAGAACGTGTGGTTCTAGCAATGAAACTTCTCACTCATCCGAATAACGTGCACCAGAGGGTTATGAAGTGACAAACGCCATTTTGTATTAATAGTTGTGAACAATTAATCTTGTTTATTGAAGTCTTGTTTGTGGTTGTGAATAGTTATAGTTGTGAACAATTATTGTTTGTGGTTGTGAACAGTTGTTGGTTGTGGTTGTGACCAGTTGTTGGTTGCTACTGTTAGTTTATGGTTGTGAACAGTTAATTTTTGTAATTAGTGAAATTTTATAGTTTGTATAAGTTATTTTGATAGTTTCAGGTGTCTATTTTACAGTATTGAAGTTTTGCAGTTCACATCTGTTAGTTTTATAAGTTGCATCTGCTAATTTTACAGTATTGAAGATTTTGTAGTTTGCGTCTACTAATTTTACAGTATTTTTAAGTCTTATTTTACATGATATAGATCCATCTATAAATATTAATAATTGAAGAAAAAAAATTACGAAAAAAATAATTTTTTTTTAAATTTTAATATCAAAAAAAAAAAATTTAATTTTGATGCAAAAAAATTAATTTTGCACAATTTTAGATGTTATTTGTAAATAACTACAAGTTTGAGAAGTGGTTTGTTTTTGAAACCTTCTAGAAGCCATCAGTTTTTCAAGTACAGCCGGAAGTACAGTGTTTTTGCAAGTTGCTAACTGTTTGCAACTAACTTGGGGACCACTTCCAACTAACTTGGATTGTTAGATTTTTAAACTACTTATTATACATGATTTGTTGTTGAAGTTACAGTATTGGTTATAGAGTTTTACAGTATTCGCGTAGGTCCGATGCCCAAACTGGGTGTAGGTCCGATGCCTATCGGACCTTGTTTGGTTCCGATAGGCAGATCTACCGTAGGATAATGTAATGATTTGTGCGCACGAAAATTGAAACATAAACGCACGGGTTTTAAAGCATTTCGCACGGATCTAAAAGAAAATCGATGGTAATTAAACCCGTCGAACCGAGGTAGGTCCGATGCCCATCGGACCTACTCCCAGTTCGTCCCAGAGACATTCTCAAATCAGCTCAAATCAGCTCCCGGAATCTTATAGATTTGCTCGACTGTTCAAGTACTTATTCTTTCTATTTCACAATACGTAACGATTTTCATACCGATATGACGATCTATTCGCTCATTTCGGCCGCAATTCATCGAGCTTTTATCCGAAACGAAATTGCAAAAAGAAACAGGAATTTTAGTCAAACATTGGTCCTTGAGCAACACGCGTCACCTTTGCAGGTCCTATTTAGATACGGACCGATTACACGTGGGCTTCGAAACCAGGAATCCGAAGATTGGTACCTATTTAGATAAAGATGTTTGTTTTGATATTCGTGCCATACTAAAATTTACGGCTCAGATAAACCTGACTCTGTAACTCCTTCGTGGACCAAAACCATCCACGTGTCCCACAACACCGAAAGCAGCTTACAGTAACACGAACCCTAATATTTGAGCAAAAGAAAAAACACTAACTCTAAAATATCTTCCTAACAAAAAAACAACTCTAAAATATCTACCTAAAATATCTCTTCCGGATAGGGAACCACCTCGATAATTTTTTCATATTATTAATATGTAAAATTATTTTTTGAAATCTTGTTATAAATTAAAAAAAGCATCAGACCTAGGCTTAGCCGACATTTTTATTAATATCCAAAGTTAATTACAAATTAATAAATATACTCAGAATCAGTGGACATTTCGAAAAATTTCCAAATCGGCCAGATTTTGGCCGGTTTCCTCCTCTCCCAGAACCGGCCAAAATCTGACCGGTTTCTTCCCCTTTTTTTGTTTTTTTTAGAGACACTATGAAAAGTAAGATAATGAAATCTAATTCTGAAAATTCGAATTTTTTTGTAAATTATTTGTTAAATTACTGTTTTTGATGTATATTTAACATATTTATACTAAAATACACTATATTGCTTGAAATTATGTTGAATTACATTATATTATATTAAATTACGCTAAATTAGGTTAAATTATGTTGAATTACGCTAAATTATGTTAAATTATGTTGAATTACGCTAAATTATTCGCAAGCTTTTCGTCGTCCTTTTTCGCCTTCTTAGTAAAGATATCATTCATATTCATATGTAATTTACACTAATTTACCGTATTTAGCGTAATTTAACATAATTTAGCGTAATTTGATGTAATATAGTGTAATTCAACATAATTTCAAGTAATTTAGCGTATTTTAGTATAAATATGCTAATTATACATCAAAAGAAGTAATCTAACAAATAATTTAAATAAAAAATTCGAATTTTCAGTGTTAGATTTCATTATCTTGCTCTTCATAGTGTCTCTAAGAAAAATAAAAAAAAAGAAATCGACCAGATTTTGGCCAGTTTCTGGAGAGGAGGAAACGACCAGAATCTGGCCAGTTTGAACATTTTTCAAAATACCCACTGATTCTGGGAAATTTTGTATCTATAGAAATTATTAAATACAGATGTTCGGAAACATAAAGAGTGTCTCGTTTCCAACAAATATAGAAAGATCTAACTCAATGAGTCAGATCCAAATTTATGAATCGGTCTCAATGGTCCAGATCCATCAATATATAAAGAGGTTGGCTAATATCTAAACGTTTGTTCCTAGGCCGCGGAACAAACGTTTCGATTTTTACATTTTCAAAATCCAAATAGTCAATCCAAACCGTTCAACATTCAATCTATATTAAAATGTGTTTGGAGACCAAATTTTACTTTTTTTAGAATTTTTTTACTATTTATTAAGTTAATTTTAAAATCGCTGATTTCAATGATCCAGAAATTTTTTACTGTTTATTAAAATCAGTAATTTTAAAAAGGACTTAATAAATAGTAAAAAAAATTCAAAAAATGTAAAATTTTGTCTCCAAGTACATTATAATATAGAGATCACATCTAACGGTTTGGATCGACCGTTTGGACTTTGAAAATCGAAAACCAATTGGTTTAACCACTGTTCCGGAACAAACGTTTTGATATTAGCTAACCTCTCTATATATATATTGATGGATCTGGACCATTGAGACCGATCCATAAATTTGGATCTGACTCATTGAGTCAAATCTTTCTATATTTGTTGAAAACGAGACACTCTTTCTGTTTCCGTACATCTGTATTTAATAATTTATGTTGATAATTTTTTTTCTGATTCTGGAGATATTTATTAATTTGTAATTAATTTTGGATATTAATAAAAATGTCGGTAGGTCCCATTCCTGCTGCTTCTTTTGAAACGAGCAAAAAGACAAAAAAAAAAAGATTTAGCTACAAAAAATCTTATATAATCTTGAGATCGACTTGACAATCTGACAATAGATCTGAAGCAGATATTCCCAGCTGACTAGCTCTAGTGCCAAATTACTTTCTTCTCCTGTGGGATAAGAAGAGAGATAAAGATAAGGGAGAGCCTAGCTATTCCCGTCAACCATCTCCTGTTTCATTCTGTCAGTTACATTAATTAAGTGGGGGACCGCATAACTGTCAGCGCATTTTACAAATTTGCAAAAAAGTATTCATATGTAACACAACTAGTATTCATCCATCTATATGAAGATATTCACATTTGCAATAGAACCATATTTGGATATATTACAACATTCAGTGTATAAGAAAGTAGGGGACCACAAACAACATGTGTGGGGAACCGCATAACTGTCAGAGCATTAATTAAGTGGGGGACCGCATAACCGTCATCGCATTAATTAAGTGGGGGGACTGCATAACCTTCAGCTCATTTTAGAAATTTGCAAAAATGTATTTATCTGTAACACAACTAGCATTCATCCATCTATATGAATGTATTCATCTTTGCAATAGAAACATATTTGGACACATCAATCACTCATCTTTTACATGTTTTTAGATATGGGTTTTTTTTTCTCCTTTCAATCTAACCAATATTTCTGACGATCTGTAAGGAATTTTGCAAATCTAAAACCACAAACGTCTTCTACATAATTTTCTATTTCAAATGAGATCCATGATGACATACTTTCGAGTTGTCCGTTGCACAAGTATTCATACCTTATCACAAGTATTCATCTCTCATCGAGCAAGTATTCATCATCGTCGTGTAAGTGTAAATAGTTAATGTACCAAGAGTATTACAAACATATACGCATACCTCGATTAATTTTACAAGAGCAGCCGAATAATATTCATCCATAAGATATCAAGTATTCATACATATAAGTTAAAGTATTTATACCTACGATATTAAGTATTCATCCATAAACGTTGAAGTATTCATCTCTAAAATATCAAGTATTCATTCATACACCTCTAATTTTTTCAAATTTTGTTTTTCTGTCATTTCTTAGTACTTAGTACGCACTGGCCTAATTCACCATTAATGAAGCTTTGTTCTTTGTAAATAACTCGCTACTGCATGAGGAAGAGGAACATAGACTTGACGGATCTGACCCGGCGGTCGACAGTGATGGATCTAACCCGGCGGAGGTGGGGGTGGAGGTGGGAGAGAGAGGCGGCGGAGGTGGGAGGTAGGAGGCGGAGGTGGGAGAGGGAGGCCGAGGCCGAGAGGGAGAGGTAGGAGAGGCGGGCGGAGGCGCAGAGAGAGAGGTGGGAGAGGCGAGCGGAGGTGGAGAGGGAGGGAGAAAGAGGAAAGAAATAAAGGGCGAAAATTAGGTAATTAATTTGTAGGGCTAGTTAGAATTTGTAATTATAGTTAGAAGAGGTAGTTAGTTAGTTAGGGGATGAAATGGGGGATGGATAGATGGGGGAAGATATAATTACCCTAAAGGTAATCATCTGATGCTGCTTTTCCCTACAAAATTGTTCGTTATTTTATTTTTTTGCAAGTTCGATATAGCAAATGTTAAATATATCAAAATTTTGTGTTTGATAAATTCTGCCGACATTTTTATTAATTTCCAAAGTTTAATACAAATTCTTAATTATGCCCAGAATTCGATCCAATATCGAAAAATGCCCAAACCGGCCAGAAATTGGCCGGTTTACTCCCCCCCTAAACCGGCCATTTTCTGGCCGGTTTACTCTTTTTTTTTAACCCGCAAAAAACCCTATATTCTCTCGCTCTCCTCTCACAATTCTCTCATCTCTCAACCGAATTCTCTCTTCTTTGAGGTAATTTTTTTTTATCTAATTTAATTTTTAATTTATTTATTTTAGGGTTTAGGATTTAGGATTTAGGGTTTAGGTGTTAGAATGTAGAGTATTATTGTAATTTAGTGTAATTAGCTAAGTTGACCAATATTTAGTGTATTTTGGTCATTTTTACCATAATTAGGCTGATTAAGCGTAATTTAGCGTAATTAGCTAAGTTGACCAATATTTAGGGTATTTTGGTCCTTTTTACCATAATTAGGCTGATTAAGCGTAATTTAGCGTAATTAGCTAAGTTGACCAATATTTAGGGTATTTTGGCATTTTTTACCATAATTAGGCTAATTAAGCGTAATTTGACCGAAATTAGCATAGATGACCAATATTTAGGGTATTTTGGCCTTTTTTACCATAATTAGGCTAATTAAGCGTAATTTAGTGTAATTAGCACAGTTGACCAATATTTAGGGTATTTTGGCATTTTTTACCATAATTAGGCTAATTAAGCGTAATTTTACCGAAATTAGCACAGTTGTCCAATATTTAAGGTATTTTGGCCTTTTTTACCATAATTAGGCTAATTAAGCGTAATTTTACCGAAATTAGGTTATTTTAGATATCAGGATGCCTAGAGCACGGTCTACCCCGCTTCTAGTAGTGGACGAGCCGATCAGTACCAGCAGCACGGAGCACATCAGTCTTCTCCTGTGGATTCCCCACAGCGAGCACCGAGTCTCACTGGCTTCTCGTGAGGTACGTTCCTTTTCTTAGATTTTCTTAAATTTGTTGGGTTTAAATTTTATTATGTTATCACCATGCAAATTACCTTTTTCAACGTAGGACACAGATCTTCTAGATGTGAAGTTGCGGTGCGTTTACATGAAGTACTACGATGTGATGGAGCCGTACCTCGTCAGCCTGGGTCTCTATCAGGTTGTGGACATCGTGCGGACTGAGAGAAGCATCATCAATGCATCTCTCATCGCTGGACTGGTGGAGCGATGGCGTCCCGAGACGCACACGTTTCACATGCCATTCGGAGAGATGACGGTGACTCTCCAAGATGTGAGTGCTCTTTGGGGTTTGCCTATCCGTGGCACACCCGTCTGCGGAGTCTCTGACAGCACCAGATTCGTAGGTGATGTCGAGGAGTTGTTGGGAGCTGATCCGCACTATATCATTGGGGACAATGGGAGGTCCAAATTTCATTTACGAATGACGAGGTTACGACAGCACTTCAGCACGGGTCTCTCGGCAGATTCCACCGCGTTGGAGATTCAGAGGTAAATTTTATAACTTGTTTATTTTAATAAATTTATAATACGAGGATTATATTAGAATTTTTATATGTTTTGTATTGCAGATATACACGGGGCTACGTGATTGACCTTTTTGGTTCTGTCATGTTTCCTGATTCCAGCGGTGACCATATGCCGATGATGTATCTCCCGTTGCTGCGAGACCTTGAGCAGCCGGAGCGGTACAACTAGGGTGGGACTGTCCTGGCGTATCTGTATTCCTACCTATGCCGTAGTAGTGAGGTAAGTCACCAACTCTTAATTTAGTGTAAATTATTTAATCAATCAATCCATCAAAATACACTGACGTCTAATGTTCTTGAAAATACAGCCGAATGTGAAGCAGCTGTACGGGCCGGTGCTCCTGCTTCAGCACTGGTCATGGTCACGGCTACCGGTGGGCCGTCCTATCCCCAATGAGGTGCCGAATTGGGGAGAGCTGGATATGTGGAGATGCCCGGTATACAGCAAGAAGTGGCACGGTGGCCACAACTACTTGGATCGGACCCACGGTGCTACCGTTGGGATCAGGCCAGTCCAGTCAGAGATCCAGAGTTTGTCATCTGTTCTTGTTGAGTGGACGCCCTACGAGCAGTTCTACTTGGAGAACCTCTTGCCGGCCACGGTGGGTGACCAGCAGGAGCAGGAGATGTGGTTCTACCGAGGTCCACTCATACACTTCTGGATAGTGGAGCACCACTACCCAGATCGGGTGCTCCGCCAGTTTGGTCTACCGACGTTCATTCCCGCAGACCCATCTTTGCCGAGGTACAGCACAGAGACCTGCACAGGTAAGTCGTAGTCTATTGTCAAATTTCTCATATTACTTGATAGTTTTGTATTGCAACTAACGTCTTCCTTATAGGATGAACCACCGAGGGCGGCTGGATAAGGACTGGAGCACCCATTTTGATGCATACTACAGGACAGCCCAGGATCCTCAGTATCTGGACTTCTATCGCGAGCCAGATCCAATTCTGCAGACCCCGGGAGATCCCCAGTTGAGGTACGATACTTGGTACATGCAGATCTACATGGCCAGTGTCTATATGCGGGGCGATTCGGTGCCAATCTCCGCGACATGATCCAGACTGGTGATGGTTACCATCCCAGCGGCCGTTCATTCGCTCGCAACGTAAGTCATCTAAAACTACATAGTTTTTCTCTAACTTAATAGTTCATCAAGGTTTGATCTGACATGCCAATTTTGTTTCAGCTTTTGTCGGGATCAAGGAGTGCGCTCATGGGATCTCCACGATGGGCAAGAAGAACTGGTGATATATTAGGTACCGCATCCTCAAGAAAAATGCAAATGTTGTTGAGGATGTCGGGCACGGTGGGAAGATAATCACGATGCTGTGAGACGCCGGAGAGAACATCAACTGACGTGAGATAAATCCGACCGAGACTGACCCGGGCCCGATTATTGGACAGGAGATGCCACCTTCTCCCGATTCGCATCCAGAGTGGGACTACCATGATTGGGTATTGTCCAACGTTGCGTGGCAGGCATGGTACGACGAGCATGGACGTCCGGTGCAGCCTCATGTATGTCATACTTCAGTATCTGTCATGTTTTAATAAATTTCTTCATTCAGATCAAATTTAATAATTTATGTGTATGATTGCAGAGTCCGGTAGAGATGCCGCCACAGCCACCACCTGCGGGGTTCGATACTTCTGATGTGGAATCGCTCTCGTACAGTCTCCAGGACTACGGGATATTGGATGATGAGTTCAGCTCGACACCGAGGGTACCCCGATATGGCACAGAGATGTCGCATGATGGAGAGGCTAGTGGCAGCGGGTCTCATACTCAGCCTGCTTTTGGGACTGAGTTCGGTGCATCTATCTTCGGTACACCTCAGCCAGTACGACAGTCTCTACGGGTGATGCATTATGGGATACTGCCGAGCAGATACTCAGGTCTGTCGATGCCCCAGATGAGGTCGAGAGACGGAGCCTGGCCGCACTAGCGTCGGGCGAATGCCGGAGTACAGCCTCAGCGATGGTCCCCATTTCCGTTTTAGTTGTATTTTTACTAGTTTTGTACTATTTATATTTGATATACTATTTATGTTTGGTATATTTAGATTATCCTATATTTTGGTTCTTGTGTATGTGTGCTTTTATGGTAATATTTTTATATTTTACAGATAAAATAAATTATCATGATAATGCTAAACAGAAAATATTACAACATTAAAATAGTAGCACAACATAAAAAATAAACAGAAAAATATGTTAAACAGCAAAAATAAACTCATCAAGATTAAACCGACATTTTTATTAATATCTAAAGTTGAATAAAAAATAATGCGGGTTAAAAAAAATAGTAAACCGGCCAGAAAATGGCCGGTTTAGGGGGGAGTAAACCGGCCATTTTCTGGCTGGTTTGGGCATTTTTCAATATTGGATCGAATTCTGGGCATAATTAAGAATTTGTATTAAACTTTGGATATTAATAAAAAGAGGGATGCTTCTATGGGCATAAGGACCAATTTGTAAAATGAGCATATTTTTATTTTCAAAGTTCAAACAGTCGATCCGACCGTTCAACATTATCTCCATATTAGAATGTACTTGGAGGTCAAATTTTACATTTTTCTGAATTTGTTTACTATTTATTAAGTATTTTACAAAACTAGTCAAATTCAGACCATTGCATTTTGTACCCATCTTAATAAATAGTAAAAAAATTCAAAAAAATGTAAAATTTGACCTCCATGTACATTGTAATATGGAGAAAATGTTGAACTGTCGGATCGACTGTTTAAACTTTGAAAATAAAAATATGCTCAATTTACAAATTGGGCATAATTTGAACATTAAAATTTGAAGAGACGAGATAGGAGATAATGCTAGCTTAGTATTATACTCCAAATTAGACTGTAAATGTTTACATCCCCTCTCTTTTTCTTGAGCTTATCCTAAATTATTTATCGTATATTCTTGTAGTTTGTACAAAGGTGATAATTGTTATAAAATCCAAAAATTTCGAAATATTTCAACATCACATGCCATCATATAAACTTTTACTGAAAAAAATTCTTCCGAAAACCCGGAAATATTCAACTAAGGAACTGAATATAAGATCGTTACAAAAAAATCTGACGATAGATATGTTTTGGTTAATCCAAATAAACACGCACCAACCGTGATCTACTTTGATAATAGCATGTAAATTAAACTTTTATGCATAGAAGGCAAAATCAGCCGTTCCGGAGCGGAATCGACCGTTCTGGATCGGGATTGGACGGTACCGATCCGATTTTAGACCGATTAACGCGGTTATTGAAAATTTCGTTAAATTTCGACCGTTCCGGTCTCATTTCAACCAAATTTCGTCCGTTTCAGACCAAAATAGACCCATTCCACCGAAACGGCCGAAACGCTAATTAACCAAACTCAAAAAAAAATTTTTGCCGTTTCTGTGATTCGAACTCGCGACCTTCAGCATGGCAACCAAACACAACTCCACCACACCACACAATCTTTCTTATTTAAAACTACAACCCATTTCTATATATCCATTCTATATATCCATTTCAACTCATTTCTATATATCCATTTAGTTGTAATACTTGTATTATATTGTATTAGTAGATTATTTGATTGTAATAATTTTTCTAAATTTTTTTATTAATTTTTTTCTATTTTTTTAGTGTAAAACAAGTTTTTGCCAAAAAAGTTCGATTTTCCGATCCAATTTGGCCGATCCCGACCAATTTTTCCGATCCGGATCGGGATCGCTCGGTGCCGATTCCGATCCCAATCCCGATACCGATTTTTCCTTCTATGCTTTTATGTGATACTTCTGTAGTAACAGTAATAATAATAGTAATATTATTAATAACGACAAAAACTAATAATAACAAGATATTTGATGAATGTTTCAGTATTTTTTTACTAGAAGTCCGTAGGCACTAACTCTCTAAATCCTGCCAGCAACCTAGGACCCCGGGCATATGCCTCAGCCTCAGCTACTGTGCTACACAGTGCTTGGCATTCCCAGCAGACTAGCTCTAGTGCCAAATTACCTTCTTCTAAATCCTGCCAGCAACCTAGCTAGGACCCCGGGCATATGCCTCAGCTACTGTGCTACACAGTGCTTAGCATTCCCAGCTGACTAGCTCTAGTGCCAATTTACCTTCTTCTTTTGTGGGATAAGGAGAGAGATAAAGATAATCATCCGATGCTGCTTTTTCCCTACAAAATTGTTCGTTATTTTTTTTTTTTTTTGCAAGTTCGATATAGTCATATAGCAAATGTTAAATATATCAAAATTTTGTGTTTGATAAATTATGCGTAAGCGTTAGAAGAGAGCTGTCTGACAATGAGAGAGAAGAGGATGGGAGGAGATGAATGACTAGCCCTATCATATCTTTGTTTGAACATTAAATTTTGAAGAGAGAAGATAGGAGAAAATGCTTGCTTAGTATTATACTCCAAATTTTTTGTAATGATCTTTTCCTTGAGCTTACCCTAAATTATTTATCTTATATTCTTATAGTTTGTACAAAGGTGATAACTGTTATAAAATCCAAAAATTTCGAAATATTTCAACATCACATGCCATCATATAAACTTTTACTGAAAAAAAAAAATTTCTTCCGAAAACCCGGAAATATTCAACAAAGGAACTGAATTTAAGATCATTACCAAAAAACTCTGACGATAGATATGTTTTGGTTAATCCAAATAAACACGCACCAACCGTGATCTGCTTTGGTAATAGCATGTAAATTAAACTTTTATGTGATACTTTTGTAGTAACAGTAATAATAATAGTAATATTATTAATAACGACAAAACTAATAATAACAAGATATTTGATGAATGTTTCAGTATTTTTTTACTAAAAAGTTCGATAGTACAAAATATAGTAAAATAAAAAAAATCGATGTTTGGGTTTAATATCTGTCCTACAAAATCGAGTAATGATATGCTCTGCCTCACAATTGGAAACAATTCCAGAGCAAATTTTTTGTTGAGAACTAAATTTTAAATTTACATTATAATCACATATAAATTGAGAAATACTCCCGAAATATGACAAACAATGTCTAGATAAAAATGTTAACGAGGAGAGTGGTTTCGTGCTTAGGATCGGAAAATGCGAGTGGTTTTTTTTTTAATTTATTGTAAAAATTTAATTTAAAATTTATTTATAAATAAAATAAAAAGATTCGAGTGAACCGTCATTACTCAAAATTAAAAAAAAAATATATATATATATATATATATAAAAGAGTGAAACGTCGTCCGGTTTCAAGCTACCTCTCACTCCACCCTCGTTTCACCCTCGAAAGCCATTTTAGAGAAATAAAAACAGATAGAGAGAAACAAAAACATCTTTTGGAAAAGCTTTAAACAAGGGAATAATTATTCAATAAAACCAAATACAGGGAGGAAAAAAGCAAGGGGGCCTTGTTGCTTTATCTGTTAAAAAAAGAACACTCTGGGCATCTTAGGAGCCAGGTGCAGCTCCGTTGGCTCCCTCCTTGTCAGTGACTCGGACACATGGAGAGGTCATTTTCAATTTCCCTCTCGCTTAATTCCTTCTATTTCAGAAAAAGAAAAGAGAGATGGCGAAAGAGGTACTACAAAAAGAGCAGGATCGGTTCTCACCTCTTGGCGTTTTTGTTGCTCATTTAGGTTTACTAGATCAGGCAGTGATGATGCGGGGTCGGGTTGAACTGAAGCGGATTGAAAACAAGGCGAGCCGCCAAGTCAGCTTCTCTAGGCGGCGCTGTGGCCTCATGAAGAAAGCGCACGAGCTGTCCGTGTTGTGCGACGCTGACGTGGGATTGATCATCTTCTCTCCGAAGGGGAAGCTGTATGAGTTCTCCAGCTCCAACTGGTACGCCTCAATACCTCGCTTCAATTTCTAGTGGAACTAATTTTTTTTTGAAACAATTTAGTTAAAACCTAGATTGTTAGATCGGGGGAGACGAGATGAGGTCGTCGTAAGGGTGTTCTTCTCTGCCGAAGATACCCTTAGTAGGTATTAATAGGCTCGCAATTGCGAATTTGGGAAGGTGTTTACTAGTCTTTTGAGAGAGGTGATGGGACCGGAGAAGGTAAAAAGGAAAAGATCGCGTCAGATATTTAATGGTCGCAGATATTTTGTCGATTTTAGGTCATTTTTAAATTTTTTATTCTTTCTTTTTTTGTCTTGAAACTCGGCGAGTCAGCGACCTGATTTCTCTTCTTTTACAATTCTTTTCACTGTTGAAGCATTTTTAATGTCTTTCACCGTTTGATTTCATCTCAACATTCCTTTCTTTAATTTTTTATTTATAGTATATTTCATGCGGTTGAGAATTTTTCTAATAATTCCATAATTCAATTCTGATTCGCTGAACCTGCTCCAAAAATAACGCTCTTTCACTTCGAGTCGGTTGTCGAGCAAGCACAAGGGGCAAGGGGCTGCTCATTTGTAGCAATTATCATTGTTTATCAATGATCATTTCGCAAAAAAAATTCATTTCTTCAATTATTAATTGGCAGCGTGGTGTTGATCACGAAGAACTTATGAGTTCCTCAAATTAAATATTATCATCCATGCGTAATGAAACTAAATCACCTAGGTTAGGTGCAACTCTTATGGTTTCTATTAATATCTTATGCGTAAGTTCTGAATGGAAAATGATTTATATTTCGGGGTATTTGTGAAAAAAACATTTTTTTTACATATAATGATGCGGATATTTAACTTGACTGGTGTGTTGTGAAGAAAAATTTTGCTTTGGAGAAAAGACATATCAAAACTCTTCCAACACAGATGAAAATGACTGCTTATAGTTTGCTCTTACTTGTTAGGGTTTTCATCATGTAAGGTTTTAGGGTTTTCTCACTAATGACTGCTTATACTGTTTGATTAACACACTAATTTGAGTACCTTTCAATTGTCTAAAAACATACTGGAACCCCTTGGCATCATCTTCCTTGCTTTTCATATAAGCATTGCTAAAACCTGAGAAAAATAAAACATAGATTGGGTCAATTGCTGTGCGTGCTTGGTTTAATGTGGCTCAGTATCCCTGTTAATCATGGTCGAACAACTCAGGGATTATACATGCAAAACTCTACCTTTATCATGCTAACTAACAAATAGCAGGGAATGAACATCCCTGCTATTCATATGCTTGAACAAGTCTGCAATATATTATTACTACAACAACTTTAATTTCAACTGCATGTGAATTTTAGAGCGATACATTCCTCCGTGCTTTGACTTTGTTTTCTCAGAAGTCAGAAGCCATGAATGTCATAGACCAGTACCAAAACTAATGGAGACCGATAGGGTGGAATATTTAAGAAGGGAGGTAAGTTAAATAGGTTGTTTTACTGTCATGTGATAATTCAATGAAAACCAATCCTTACATTCCTAAAAGAAAAGCTGAGCAGTCTGGATTTCTAATTATCCTATTTAACTTAAATATAATTTGTTTCTTGCCAGGGAATAGTGCATGTGTCATTCAACCTTTCAGTTTAGATAGTGGCCAAAAAATATAAAATAATTAAATTTTTACAAAATATTTTTACCCTTCAAATTAACAGCAATGACTAATTTCTCTCCTTTATCTTTTCTGAGATTCAAATTAGGAGGGAGAGAGGAGAGAGACCAGAAAAAAAAAGAATTGGGAGAGAGAGGGGGGCGAAGATGGGATAAGAAGAGCGAATGATAATGTACTTTTTTGCCAATGTCTAAAAAGAAACTGCTTTCATTAAGTGAAAGCTTTCAAATTAGAAATTCTCCCGCACCAGTGAGAGTAAATGTGAAATCACCAACGCAGATTTTGAAAGTAAATGTTGAAGCCGATGGAGTTACTCTTATGATATGACTATGCTATGATACTAATTTGTTATGACTTGAGTGACTCTCTGAGAAACAATAAACAATTTGATGGTATTTTGTGGGCTTCAAAGAAAAATTCTTGTAGTTTTCGGGTGAATTAGAGATTTTCAGAATTGGCACGAGATAAGGAATGGATTTGTGATGATTTAAGGGAGGGTTGAAGGGTTTTGATTAGTGAAAACATAGTTGAAGACGGAGGAATGATTGAAAATAATTAACACTAATATACTTTACTCTTACTTTCAAAAGATAACAATGATAACTTGGTTTGATAAAATTTCTATTGTATTGATTGCTTCATTACAATTAATACAAAACACTTGCTTCATTACAATTAATACAAAACACAAATATACAAAAGACTCCTTCAATACTACTAACACACTTTTCTAATTTAACTGCCCACTTCTCATATATATTACATGCCTCAAAATAAATGATTAACTACTTTTAAGTAACTAAAAGATACAATACATAATACAATAATTATATGCCTAAAAATAGCATCAAAATTCAACAAATCAGCATCTAGAAGACTGGATAACTGTCCATTACAATCCAATTATGATCAATATAGACTCTGAATAAAAGAAATGTAAAACATCGAAGTTGTATATTTTGTCGTCTATTTCCAAAGCACTTGAAATCACATCTATTGGACTTGCATAGGAAAGTTATGATTAAAATAGTTACCATAGGTCAATTAGAGAACTATTTGTATCGTGTGTCGCATTCATCATTAATTTGAATCTATTTATGCATATTCTTGGCTCGTTTTTCTTTAAACTTTTTTTTTGATAGTTTTGGATTGATTCATTATCATGCGGGTCATGACAAAGCCTCCCATTTTTTAGATTCTTTTCCTTGAGAATCTTGAAAAAATCATAGACTTATGATGTTTGATTTAGGTAGCGGTCTCTTTCTCGAGTTCAATAACATGGGTTGGTTTTGGCTCTGGTTTGGGGCATTGTGGTAAGCAACGACCTTCGGTTGAAATATCTTTTGTTGGTCTAAAAACATCTCTTGAGAAGAAAGACATATCATATACCTCTTGAAGATTTCGGAGATGCATACTCAACACCATCATTTTTTCACTTTTGTAAGTCTAATGGTGAGGTTTGACCATCAAACAATGGAATGTTAAGTCTTGGTGTCGGTCCATGTATCCTCGAGTTTTGCGGCCCCTTGTTGGCTAGTTGAACTTGGGGTTGTGTAGCCTTAGTAGTGCTCGTGTTCATTTGAAATATAAGGGTTGTTGCGGGTCTCAACTTGTTGGGTTGAAGATTACGCATGTGCTTGTCCGAAATTTGCTACAAGTGGGTTGTTGATCATTGTGGATGTTGTTTAGAAGTTGTTGGGGTTGACATTCACTTGAATTTTATGGGGTGTAAGTCTTGTCTCGAGGTTTCTTCTTCCTTCCCAATCTATTCTTGATTGTCGTAAGCATTTCCTTCACCTCCTTCCATTCTCAATTGGTTTTCTCTTTGAATTCATTGAACTCTTTGGCATGATTATCAGAGTGCTTTTGCATCCCATCCGGCCTTGTTTTTTGTGCCTAAAAGTTAATGTTCCTCTCATGCTTGGTATTGTACATGTTGCCCTCTCGTTCGTTACTTGAACCTTGGTGTTGTGTAATCTTGGTAATGCTCGTGTTCCTTCGAAATATAAGAGTTATTGCGGGTCTCAACTTGTTGTGTCGAAGATTGCGCATGTACTTGTCCAAATTCGCTCCAAGTGGGTTGTTGATCATTGTGGATGTCGTTTTGAAGTTGTTGGAGTTGACATTCATGTGAATTTGAGAGGTGTAAGCCTTGTCACAAAGGTTCTCCTCCCCTCATAATCTATTCCTGATTGTTGTAATATTTCATCTCTCTTACCAATCTCTATTGGTCTTATCTTTAAATTCATGGAACTCCTTGGTGGCATGATTAGCAGAGCGTATTTGCATCCCATCCAGTCGTGCTTTTGTGCTTTAATTTTCTCATCAATTTGTTGAGTGCGTGTCGTCATCCTCTTAATGCCTTAATCGCAGCCATTATACCAATTTGTTATAATCTAACTATGCTTTGATACCAATTTGTTATGACCCGAGTGACTATGTGAGGAACAACAAACCTTCTGATGGTATTTTGGAGTTTTGAAGGAGTTTTCTGGAGTTTTTGGGTGATTGAGAGCTTTTCTTGAAAAGACACGAGATAAGGGATGGATTTGTGATGATTTCAAATAGGGTTGAATGGATTTTGTGGGAAAAATATGGTTGAAGACAGAAGAACGTAGATAGAAATAATGAATACTAATCTACATTACTCTTATTCCTAAAAGATAACACAGATAACAAAATTTGATAAATTTGTGTTGCAATGATTGCTTAATTACAATTGATACAAAACACATACATATATAGGAAAGATTTCATTAACACCACTAACACAGAGATTCCATTAACACTACTAACACACCTACCGCTAGTACAACGCAAACACTTTCCTAATTGAATTGCCAACTACTAGATATTACATGATCTTAAAATAAGTAAATACTTCTAGATACTTTAAATTAAGTAACTAACAGATACAATACAATAATTATACGCCTAAAACTATAACAAGGACTCGATATATTAGCTTTTTGAAGACTCTTGACATACTTACTAGACAACAGACTATAACAATCCAATTCTGATCTTCGTAGACTCTGAAACATAAAAAATGCAAAAGCATCTAAGTTGTGAATTTCGCTGTACACACTTGAAATCGTGTCTAATAGACTTGTAAAGAGAAAATTGTGATCAAAGTAGTTACCAAAGGTCAATTTGAGAACCATTATTGTGTGTTGCATTTTTCTCTTGAGTTTGTTTTTTGCATATTCTTAATCTGTTTACTGTCAAACTTGTCCCAAAATTTTTATGGTATTGTTGGATTCATTCATTGTTATACATGTCATGACACTCTTCTAATATGGCATCAGCATGAATGACTACGCAATTATATAGCATCTTAAATCTTCACAATTTTTACGAGTAGTCTCTCTCTCTCTATCTGACTCTTCATTCTGTCTTCGAGAACCTTAGCAATGGTTTCTAAGTGAATTAATTAGTCAAAATAAGTTCAATATTACATCAATAGTTCATATATATATAGTTATTTTGCATATTTTTATACATGAACCTAAAACTTTAAATAAAGCACCACAAAAACCATTGGTTGCTATCCTACTAACACTTATATGTTGGAATTGAGATATTAGGCATTCACTCTAATAGTACGCGAAGTACAATTAAGCATATACAATTATTGTTAATGTCAACATTGACACCTTTTTTTTCTAGGAGGTTCGAGCATTTTGCTTGTTCCATAACACTCATGTGATGGTTATGAAGTATGCATTCCATCCAACAAACTCGCCATCCACAACTTTCCTTGCAATGTCTCTATAAATATTGTATATTAAATCAACTAGCTTCATCATTTTCATGCCAACATATGTCGAGAGTGGAGACTGTAATTGTATTATCGTTGCACATAAAAAGAAGAAATGCATGTCCTAGTCTCTCCAATACCGATACTTTATTAAGGATAATAAAAGGCTACACCAATTTGGATCGCCTAAAGCATTTTGTCATAGGAACCCTCTTCAGGAGTCGTGCTAGAATAATATAGACCATTTAAAAGGGACGAGAAATTTTGTCTTAGTTGCTAAAGGGTGTTCCAAAATGAGGATCCTTTGTTGATCCACATGCATAACTCGTAAGATACCATCTCTTAAAGAGAATAGTGCTCACCACACAAGTCCATTAATAGAGGTTCCCTCTATATAGTCGTCGGTTCCACCTCATGTTTGGGTTACGTTATATAGGTGCATATTCCTGGCTTTTAAGCCCTCATTCCACTTTTTCATGCAAACGGCATCCTAATTGAACAACGGTATGCCTTATATTGTTGCCATTGCTTTTGACGACAAAAAGAGCACCTATTCTACAAATGCATTGGATGACCCGCTTAGGAAACTTGAAGAAGGACAAATAATAAATAATAATAAAGGAGAGGACCACATTAACTAATTGTAGTCGTTCTTGGGAGATGTTTTCCTTTACATAATGTTAATTACTTTTCTAGTGCCCATATAGTACTTGTCAGTGCCTTAGCACACTCACATACGGAATTGTGAACATGTCGGACATTTACCTTAATATGACTGGAAGCACAACTAACATCTTCAATTGTTTTATGAGAGAATGTCTACACTAGTATTCATTTGTTGTAAGTTTCTAGCATTCTGCTCATTTTGACTACACTCATGTTGTGGTTGAAGTGTGCATATCATCATATTTATGAACTGTTGGTTTAGTGTTATTCCGCCAATCTAACATCTTATACGAATTGAAAATTACTATTCTTATTAATATTAATCCGAATAGTATAAAATTGGCACCTTGCTTGCATTATTTCACGTACTAACCATAATAACATTATTTTGCACAATTCCTTGAGATCCAAATGCACCCTAAAATATTTTACATGTATATAATTATAAATATGATAAAAAGTAATATTAGAAAATGGGTTGAATTGAAGGAAAACGCGGAGCAAAAAAAAATGGTAGTCAAAACTCTAGCAGTCGCCTCCTTCCACCCCTTCCAAGTCTGTCCCTCATATCCTTTCTAGGACTAACCCCAACACAACACCCCCCTACCCCCTCTCTCTCGGCTTTACCTTCTCTTACGGAGAGAAAAATAAGGGAGAGGGGGAGGGACTGAAGCCGCGAGTGCGATATCGGCAAAGCTCAGAACATAGAGTATCTACCCCATCTTGATTGGAGTACGGTAATGAGCAAATATGATAGCGCGGTGACGATCAAAGAAGAGTGGATCCGATCGTGGAGACAGATGTAGATTAAGGTAATAGCGTAATTAACAATATACATAAGTAGAATTAAAGGATCAGAGGATTAGAGTAGTATAGAGGATTTCGTGAGAATAAGAGAGTAGATCTAGGAATTTGGGTCATTTGACTTGTTGTAAATACGTTTTTTTATCAATAGAATCACTAGTAGGCATTTAAAGCCAATAATCTTAAAAAAAAATATAAATATGCATGCACATATGTATATGGATACGTGACAGGAAAATATTAGCAAACATAATGGAAGTTGTGAAAACTTAAAAAAAGAAAAATATATTAATAAAGTAGTAAACAATACAAGATATTTGTTGAAGCCAATCAATCAAAAGAGGAGTCACGCAATCCTTAAAGGACTCGCTCACCCAACAGGGACCTAAAAAGAACTCACTCACCCTAAGCTTAGGATCACACTAAGAAAAAGATAAAAACTCTCATTCATCTTCTCTTAGCTAGCGGCTTATTATAATAAAAAAAAAATAGCTATTGTAGAAGTTTGCAAATATAACAATATATCCAGCATGATTTTAATTGGATTTCACTAATTGTATGCATGATATCCTTCCTTTATTTGACTTTATTTTATTGTTATATTCTTGCTAAAACTGACCATGTGTTACTTTTCTAATTTTGTATTTATTAGATGCACCAATATGCACATATAATATATATGTATGTAGGGTGAGGATTCGGTGCTATGCATATTTCACATCAGTCCGCATTGTGGATTCCTCTTCATTTTCAAAGTTCAAATAGTCTATCCGAATCGCTCAATTTTCAAAGTTCAAATAGTCTATCCGAATCGCTCAATTTGATTTTCGTATGAAAATTTACTTAGATGTCCAATTTTACATTTTTTTAAAAGAAAAATTTACTATTTTTTATCTAGGCCGACTGGCTCAATATGATCTGGTACCATGCATAGCACGGCCCATATTATGGCTAAAAGTTTCTAGTTGTTAGTCCTGCAAAGAACCAACTTTATATTTTTTAAGATTTGTTTTTACTATGTTTGTTTAATTAAGATAGTAAAAGCAGTGCTGTAAAAAACGGCCGTTTAGGCTGATTAGTCGTTGGCGGCAACCAAACCGTCACATATTTTTCCGACGAATCGGCTGATTATTTTCAATTATGACCGATTATTCTCAATTATTCCCAATTAATCGCTTAGCGGTACCCTGTCCGTCTGACGAGCGCATACCATTATTTACAACACCGAGTAAAAGTATATAAATATACACATTTCAAATTAGGTAACTTCCGAAAATAATAATACACTTGATATCTTACAAGATTATGATACATAAATTCAATAAAGCAACTTAGATAAACTCGATATAGCTCTAGTCTTATATTTTTTAAATTCAAATGGTTAATTTGAGTTAATTGATGTCAATTACATATCATGATTTTGGAAAACAAATAAAAGTTTTGTATTTTTTAGATGCTTTCATATCTAAAAAATCCATCGTTAGATTTCTTTCATATAATTTTGAGAGTAAATCCATTGTTGCTTAGTGTGAATGATCTTGGAAAACAAATTACATTTTATATTTGTTAGATCCTTTGGTATTCTTTGAAGAGAAAAAATCCATTGTTACATTTTTTTTATACCTTTTTGAAAGGAAAAATCACCGTTTGCAACTATTTTGGACCATTTAATTCCTTATTCGGAAAATAATGAAAATTCTACAAATGAAAAATTTGGTACCCTGCAGTAAATAATCGATGTTTGTGTGTTGAATTATCTTTTGGTTCCTATTAGTTTTGGTTGTCTTTTAACCAACTAGGTGGTTTCAAAACACCAAAGGGTGAATTCAGTAATAGCCTTCTAACCAGGAACAACCCTTAAGTCAGGTGCCAAAGTAGCCATCTCCAACTCATACCCAGTATTGTGCTTGCAGTCTTGAACCATGAAACCATTTTTTCAGTGCAACCGACACCCCACATAAACTGGTAATATCAGTGGTGTTCACTACCATTGTCATACCAACTCATACTTCTCTTTTCATACAAAATTTTGCAGCATGGAAAAGATAATAGAGAAGTACACAAGATTTTCAGATGCCGAGAAAGGTGTAAACAAGGTACAACAAGATGTACTTGTAAGTAAATTTCATATTTGTGGTTTCATCACTGTAAACTCTCAAGTACAGATTCTGTGTGTTTAACAGATTTCAATCTGTCATTACTTGCCTTAGATGACATATTAATAATAGTATATTATGCAAATGAGGGTTAATGAATGCCAAAAGCAGCCCCATTTTGATGTTAATCTAATTTTAAATTAGCTTTAAGTCATGTATGCCACATACCTTCTGAAACTTGAATCCTTGGAGATTAGGTATGTAAAGCTGAATAATACCCCGCCAAATAACCAATGCAAGTAATTCAACCTGAAATTTACCCAGAAGTTACATTGTGTCTTTTGCAAAACAAGTACCAGAGCTAATATATACTGGAAAACTAAAATGAACGAACTTAGAAGCAAACATAGGGTTGGTACCTTCAAATTACCAATTCAGTAGGTTGGCAGTTTTACTATACTGGTAAAGGCCCATGATCGGTACGGCGGCTTGGATGGTGATGTCTTCCTGAGATCAACCTACAATATGACATAAAAAAATCAATAAAAATGTTGGTTTATTTTTTTCTTATAAAAAAGAAAACTACGTGGGCCATTCCATATTCTAGCCACCTGTAACTGCTAAATAACCGGCTTTTTATTTCAGAGGTCTGTGAGATTATCAGCAGATTCAGGGACCAAAGTTGAGGTACCAAAGTTTCTGCAAAGGTACTACTTATCTAAAGCTTGTACATAATTTTCAGAAATTTATCTATTTGAAAAAAATCTAGAAAATAGCTGTGTCAAAGCACTTTGGAATTCTTTAGGTTGATCGATGGCTCAGACTTTCCAAAACTAAATTTGGATGAGTTTAATCAACTGGAGAATAAACTGGAGTCTGCCCTGGCAACGATCATGTCTCACAAGGTAATTAGCCCCACTGTAAAGTACATGTTTATAAAAGAAGTAATCACTGTTGTCTGCTGTTATAGTTACATAGATTGAGTAAATCGTGAGTCCTATTTGGGTCACTTTGATGCGTACTCTAGCTGAAAGCATAACTAATGATTCCTACAGGTTTGGTTGCAAAATTGTACTTTTGATCAAGCTGTATTGGCAATTTGAAGTCAATTTTAGACTTCACTGTGTTAATTTTGGGGATTAGTTTGCATAATTAGGGTTAACATAAAATTGTGTATCTGGTTGTATTGCTGCAGTTTGAATATTTACACTAAAAACGGGTGCGATGCAAGGCTTGCCATAATCAAAGCACCAAATTTGGTTTGAATACAGTTTAACATAATACAGGTCCACAGCAAAGGGTAAAATCAACGGTTCTGCCAGCTGGCATGAATAGAACCTGCGCGGTCAAATTCACCTAAAGAAATTAAGTTTATGTAAAGCAGTGTGAAAAAGATACCAAAAATGTGTCCTGATTATTTCTGGCAAACTACTTCAACCAAAATTTTAGAGTTTAATTGAACTGTTCGTTTTCTCACAAGAAAAGTTTTGTGCAGACTGAATTGATGAAGCGTATGATGAACGAACTCCAAGAAAAGGTATGTCTTATGGTTCTAATTAGAGCATTAAATAAATCTGCCTAGAACTCAGAGATCTTGTTCTGAGAAAGGGGATTCTTGTTTCTTCTTACGGAAATATCTAGAATTTAAACCATTTACACAGACGTGCAAGGAGTAAATGGTTTAAATTGATACAAATTAGAGACGGAGATACCTAGCGCTAAAAAAACGATCATTTTTGATAGGGCCTCGAATCTTCGTTCTCTCTAGCTAAAAAAGCTCCGGCTTTCGATTATTTTGTCAAAAGTCTCGATCGACCTAATTAATCTCAAAATGCCTCGTGAATCCACACGACTCTCTGCGCACAATAGAGGATAAGCAGCCCACAATGTGACAAAATTAAATTCAAAAAATAGTAGAGAGACTTACAGATATCAGCCCGCAATGAAATCATTACCAATAGTACCAATCCGGGTTATCGAAACGCTTTTGACATTGAATTTCATTCTTCTTCAGGGAAAGGCACTTCTTCATGAGAACAACCTAAGCTGTATCTGGAATGAAGAACAGGCGGAGGCAAGCGATAATACTATCTTTTTAGTGTTTTTTTATAATTTATAATGTCTTATACCAAATTTTTGCTCAATTTGTTTTTTCATATTGTTCTTGAAGGAAGGAATCACCAAGGTGGCGAATAGGGAAGGAGCCCAAAACGGGAGCAGTTTCGAAGTTACCATAGAGAAGAATTCTTAGAATAATACTTGCAATTACACCGCTGTTATTAAAATACAATAAATACTGGATAACGATCCAGGTGTCTGTTGGAACTTTTTTGTTGGAACACCGCTGTTGGAACCTTTTAGAACCCACGATTTTAATAATGAATCACAAACCTTTAGTTCAACAGATATTCTTCTAAGCTCTTTTGGAACTACACAAGCATGCGAAGCGGCGCCAGTTTCGAAGTCTTTCCTTGTATTGTATTGTATTTGTATCCCCGGTCATAATATATGCCGACATTTTTATTTAATATCAACGTTTAATAGAAATTTATTAATATATCCAATTCCGTTCAAATTATAAAAATATCCGTACCGGTTATTTTTTTTACCGGTACTCAATTTAATTCAGTACCGGTCAGAAAATGGCTGGTACTCAAATTTTTTTTTTTGCAACAGTACCAGCTAGAAAATGATTGATACTTAAATTTAATTTTCTTTTTTTTAAGAATGGACATAGCATAGTTAGCCAGAAGATGCATCCACTTCTCAAATATAGATGGTAAATGGAGCAATTTCTAAAACGAGGGTCTCAAGATGCATCCACTTCTCAACTATTAAAGCGAATTGAAGTTTGGCCAAAAAAGTATCATGATGACTATGCACTTTGACCAAAGATATTGAATACCCACCTAACGAGAGGGTTGAAGTTAGAAGATACTATATACAAAAAGGTCATTCTCAACTATAATATATAGATTTTAAACAAGTACTTGAAATGAGTGGTTTGAAGCGCAAGTTAATTTCGAGTTGGTGTAAAAGTTTGGAAGTTGGTTAAAATGCTGTGAACATAATGTAGGAGCATCTTATTTGTATTGTTATTTATTAATGAAAATAAAGAAAGTGGTGATATTTTCATAACGAAGTAGGTTAAAAGTTGGAATAAAAATGACATATTACTTAGACATATGGGTGGGTCCAATAGTTTCCATTACCATGCAATGAAGAAGTGTGATACTTTGGAAAACTAGAAACTATCAATCGGGTCCTTGCTTACTAATTAAATCGAGCAATCGAACGTGACTATCGTTGCAAATGGTGTCAATCACTGCGGCTAGGTTATTGCTCCATAATTTTAAGTGATGGAAAGCGTTTTGGTCCCTTTTGTTATTTATTTATAGAAATATTTTCTTTGTGATGGGACACTTTTATTGAAGTTTTTCTTGTTCAATTGTGCAAATATTAAAATTATGTTTTTCTTGAAAAAAAAAAAATAGTATGTGTTTGACCATTCAATGAATGTCTACCTCCGCCTCTAGGTACAGACACGTCCGAAATTTGTTTAGTTGACATCCTAAAAAAATGAAATTAAATGATTACCACCTGTTTGGGCCTAATTTCAATCCTACCATCCACGCCAACTGAATTCGCGCACCAAATTAGCGGGTGCGAGCACTGGATTGGCGCACCAGATGCGTAGACTGAATTGGCGGACTTGGTATTTGATCAAAGTTAATTAATTGATACAAACAAAACATAAGGCAAGCATATAGTTATTATTTTATAATAAGATGATGGCTCCTTTCCCAAAAGGTGATATAAATATCGCAACGAATTAAATTGGATTTAGTTGTATGAGTTCCAAGTTTCAAGACACAAGTCCAATGTGCTGTGATAGTGTGATGTCACTCCACTAAGATATTACGGACAAATATCCTCCCGGTACTTCGTTTTGGGTGCGTCCACCCAGTCCGTGCACCTGGGTGCGCTAACTTAGTGCGCGAACACAGTTGGCGTGGGTGGTATGATTGAAAATAGACCCCTGGGGGTGATATTCATTTAATTTGATTTTTTTTTATGTCAACAATAAAAATTTCGGCAGATACGTATACGGATCGGATATCAAACATATATGGATATAAAGCAGGTATTAAACGAATACAGATATGAATCAAATATCAGATTCATAATATCAAACCTCTACGAATAAGGATATTGATATAATTTGAATCTATAATTTTAATATTATAACAAATTTAACATATTATTCAAAGCTAGCGCGTGCTATGCTCACTAAGAAAATATAGTGAGCATAAACTCTAACGTTGAAACCGATATACATCACGAGTGATGCACGTAGATGCAAAATTTTGAAAATTCCGAACTTATTTAGTACAAAGTCAATGGTAAAAAAAATAATTAAATATGGAGTTTTATAAGTTATTTCAATGCATTCATTTTTCATATTTTTTCAACCACTTGACTTTTTACTAAATGAATTGGAAAACTTCAACATTTTGTATGTACATACATTACTCGTGAAGTAGATCGGTTTCAACAGTTCAGATTCATCTTTTGAAACCAATCTGATAGATTTTGAAGCTTATGCTCTTATGCTTACCAAGTACTCTTGGTGAGCATAGCACCCGTTAACTTTACTTGATATAATTCAGATACTCGATCATTATTTTAAACAACAAAAATAATTATGTTCAACTTGTTATGTTATTTTAAATTAGATATCTCGTTAACAAAAATCAATCACTAACATAATCATTTTTTCAATCAAAATACACTAACAAAAATAATATTTTTCTCTCTAAACATATATGAATCTATAATAAACAAATATAAAAAATATATGATATAGATACGGATAATTATCTCTATTAGTAATTGTATATGGTTTCAAAACTGAAATTATATTTGTGTCCGTAATATTGTAAATTATATTCGTATCTATATATAAATATATATTTGAATACGGACAGATAATATGATTTACCGGTCGGGCTTGAAACTTTCTATGGAACGGTATTTGCCTGTGATTCGGCACTATAATGGTCTGGATTAGATCGGGACTACACTATAATGGTACGAGTTCGATATGTGGTGTCTCAAATTTTTTGGTCTGTTATGTTCCGCCTTAATTAAAAGAAGCTCAAGGATTTATCTCTACATACAGTAACCATCTGACGTGGCCTGAAAAAGCAAGAAAGCAAAAGAACTTGCAATGCCAAAAAGACAACTAGTTGATCTCGCCAGAGATGAGGAAATTTTTTCCTTTTTAAGCAAAGAATCGTTTATCCCCTTTTACTCTTTTCTCTATATTCGCATTAAGATATTTTGTGGCTCTCCGCTTTCTAGATCCCACCGGGTCCACCCTCCACCGATCAGTCCCCCACCGCCTCTGGAAATCAGATCCTCTCCGGTACCGTAATAGAGAATCTTTTATAATTATTGAATCTGGACTGTTCTTTTTAACTTGGCACGAATCTCAAAGCCCAATAATGCTGCCCCTGCTCTAGCCCGAATCTTAAAGTGGCTGAGTTCAAACCGTAAAGTGAAAGGAATCTTTTACAATATTGGAGAGAATACTTGTCCCCACCTCTGATGCTCATCCTCGCCTGATCCGCACAAACCTCTCGTGCAATATCGTCTCTTTCCAAATGCATTTGCAAATCACGAAACAAGTGCCCGATGATATAGATTTGAAAACTTGATAAAGGGAGTAGATTACTCTTACCTGATATGCATTTATCGGCTTTAGTTTCCTAAATTTTTGTGTGGAAAATTGCGGTCTGGTTGGGATCACGCATCGGTGATCAACCTTTGTTTCACTGGAGTTTCATGAGGATTAATGAGTGAGTCTATGGTACTATGCATAGTATGGATTAGTGTATTGACAAAATCCGCACGGTCCAACCCGACTCGCGCAAACCCGTGACCCGGATCCGAACCGACCCGGATCCGACTCAGAACTCGACCCGACCCGTCCTAGAGTGATGGGTCGGGTCTAAAACGGGTCGGATCCGGTTTTCTGGGCGAAACCCGACCTTCCCCCCGCCGAGTCAACCCGTCCACCCGGACCCGACCCGGACCGACCTAAAACCGACCCGAACCGGCCTAACCCGACCCAAAACCCGGCTGAACCCCCCAAACCCGGCCTAACCCGGGTGAACCCGATCTACCCCGACCCTAACCCGACCTAACCCGCGTGAAACCGGGTCAGACCCGACCTAACCCCCCCGAAACCCGGGTCTAACCCGGCGGGACCCGAGTCAACCCGAGCCAACCCGCCCAAAATCCGAAATTCAATTTTTTTTATTGTTTCCAACGGCAAATTCCCCCCCCCCCCCAAACACACCCTTAAATATACCCCCATTCTTCATAAATTTTCACATCTCAATCTCATACTCATTATTCTCAATCTCTCATTCTCTCAATCTCATATTCTCATACTCTCAATATTTTTATTATTCTCAAATTTTATTTTTATTGTTTAAAAAAAAAGAGTTGCAATTTATTTCATTCTACAAAATACAAATACGCAAAGGAATACGAAAGTCGAAAATAGAGGAATTACGAAGGATTTTTTTTCATTCTACCTCCCGCAAGATTTTTCCGCGAGATTAAAAGGTTAGATTTATTTTTAGTAATTGTTAAATAATTAGAATTAGTTTAAATAGGTTAATTTAGTAATTGTTATGAATTGTTAGATAATTTTTAGTAATTGTTAGTAATGTTTAGAAATTTGTAGTAATTTTGAGTAATTGTTATTTGTTAGTAATTGTTAGTATTTTTTAGTAGTTGTTAGTAATTTTTAGTAATTGTTAGTAATTTTTAGTAATTGTTAGATATTGTTAGTAATTTTTAATATTGTTAGTTTTTATTTGTTAAATTCGGATTTATTTTTAAATTTGTTAGATAAATAAGCTACATTTATTTGTTTGTTCAAATAAATGTTATATTTGTTAGATTTTTGAATATGTTAGATTATTGGATTTTATTTTTGAATATGTTAGATTATTGGATATGTTAGATTATTGGATTTGTTAGATTATTGGATTTTATTATGAAATTCGGATTTATTTTGAAATAGGTTAGATTTTATTTTTTAAATTTCAAATTTATCTTAAATAGGTTAGATTTTTTAGTTATTTCTTATTTTAGAATTTGTTGGATAGTTAGATTTATTTCTAAATATGTTATCTTTATTTTTAATAGGTTACATTTGAATATTTTCAAATATGTTAGATTTTAGATTATTGTATTTGTTAGATTATTGTATTTAATTTTGAAATAGGTTATATTCTACTTTTTTCAAATAAGTTATTTTATTTATAAATAGGTTAGATAAATAGATTTGTTTGATAAATATGTTATATTTTATTTTTTAAATTTTGAATTTTGAATATGTTAGATTATTATATTTTATTATTATTTTCGGATTTATTTTGAAATAGGTTAGATTTTATTTTTTAAAATTCGAATTTATCTTAAATAGGTTAGATTTTTTAGTTATTTCTTATTTTAGAATTTGTTGGATAGTTAGATTTATTTCTAAATATGTTATCTTTATTTTTAATAGGTTACATTTGAATATTTTCAAATATGTTAGATTATTGTATTTGTTAGATTATTGTATTTAATTTTGAAATAGGTTATATTTTACTTTTTTCAAATAAGTTATTTTATTTATAAATAGGTTAGATAAATAGATTTGTTTGATAAATATGTTATATTTTATTTTTAAAATTTTGAATTTTGAATATGTTAGATTATTATATTTTATTATTATTTTCGGATTTATTTTGAAATAGGTTAGATTTTATTTTTTTAAATTCGAATTTATCTTAAATAGGTTAGATTTTTTAGTTATTTCTTATTTTAGAATTTGTTGGATAGTTAGATTTATTTCTAAATATGTTATCTTTATTTTTAATAGGTTACATTTGAATATTTTCAAATATGTTAGATTATTGGATTTGTTAGATTATTGTATTTTATTTTGAAATAGGTTAGATTTTACTTTTTTAAAATAAGTTATTTTATTTATAAATAGGTTAGATAAATAGATTTGTTTGATAAATATGTTATATTTTATTTTTAAAATTTTGAATTTTGAATATGTTAGATTATTATATTTTATTATTATTTTCGGATTTATTTTGAAATAGGTTAGATTTTATTTTTTAAAATTCGAATTTATCTAGATTTTTTAGTTATTTCTTATTTTAGAATTTGTTGGATAGTTAGATTTATTTCTAAATATGTTATCTTCATTTTTAATACGTTACATTTGAATATTTTCAAATGTGTTAGATTATTGGATTTGTTAGATTATTGTATTTTATTTTGAAATAGGTTAGATTTTAGTCATTTTACTTTGTAAAATAAGTTATTTTATTTATAAATAGGTTAGATAAATATGTTATATTTTATTTTTTTAAAATTTTTAAATTTGAATTAGACATTTTTTTAAATTCGAATTAGATTTTATTTTTTAAATTTGAATTAGATTTTATTTTTTAAATTTGAATAATTTATATTTTATTTTGTTAGAGTTATAATTTGAATTAGACTTATTTTTTAAATTTCAATTATACTTTATTTTTTAAATTTCAATTGGACTTTATGTTTTAAATTTCAATTAGACTTTATTTTTTAAATTTGAATTAAACTATTTCTTTTAAATTTGAATTATTGTTATTTTTTTAAATTTTAAAATTTGAATTAGACCTTTTTTTTTAAATTTGAATTAGAGTTATTTCCTTTTTTTTCTTTTTTTTGAATTTCGGCCAATGGCCCGCCCAGAGAGCAGATCAGCAGAGGGCTAGAGGAAGCCTTAGATTTTTTTTTTTTTCTTTTTGTTGTGAACTTCGGCCAGAGGCCAAATGCCAATGAAATATGAATGGATACTTGCATAGTTGCATAGAGGCCAATGAACTTCTTCCATTTTTCTTTTTTTGTTTTTTTTTTAATTACTTTAATTTATATTTAATTTATATTTAATTTAGATTTATGTTAGATTTAATTTAGATTTATTTGAATTAGATAAATAAATTTGTTAGATAAATAAATATGTTAGATAAATTTATAAATTTGTTAGATAAATTTGAATTTAAATAATTATATTGAATTTATTTTGATATGAATTTGGTTTTAATATGTAGAACAAATGGACCCCGAAATGCCCGAATGGATGCGTATTGCTAATAGAGCTTCCGCCGATTTTTTCAACCCTACGCCCGATGGCCAACAACAAAATATGGAGGCAATAGAAAGTAGGATTCAACCACAAGAACCACCTATTTATCCACAAAATCTCTCCCAAATTCAACCGCCGTATCAACAAAATCCCTCCCAAATACCACCACATATTTATCATCAACAATATCCTAACTATTATCCACAAAATCCCTCCCAAATACCACCACCTAATTACTATTATTCTAACCCTTCATATGGAGCAGGTACGGCTTCTACGGGATCGACTCAATACACCGCCCCTATAGGAAGCGGTCCCTCGACAAGTGTCCCCGAAATACAAGAAGAAGTTGTCCCCGCAACCACCGCCGAAGTTGTTGCACCCATTCCCATGGAACCGCCGAAGAAGAGGAAAACCAAGTTGCCCGAATACAAGGCCGATTGGTGGCGGTATTATGAAAGGAAATGTCATGCGAATGGAATTGTCAAAACTCTAAAATGTAAGGTACGCGGTTGCAAAGTTAGTTATGAGTATAAACTTGCAAATGGTATGTCCACATTTAAGAAACATGCCGATGGTCACTTAAAAAAGGGTGAGCACCCGCAAGAACATGCGGATCCGCGGTTAGTCCAAAGCCTTATGAACCCCGATGGTAGTAGAACCCACCAAAGATATGATGAAAAAATAATGCTTGAAGAATTTGCCCGATATATTGCCCACAAGGAACAACCAATTAGTATGGGTAATTGTACTAGTTTTGCCCGGCTATGCATTAAGGGGTTAGTTCAACCATTGTATAAGAAAATCCATCATAGAAAAATGGTTACTGAAATGAAAAACCAGTTTATCCAAAAGAAAAATGAGCTACGGGCTTTATTTGGGTATGCAAATTATAGTGTCTCAATTACCTCCAATATATGGACTGCCGGTAAACACGGCCTAGGGTACTCTTGTATTACCGGTCATTGGATCGATGAGAGATGGGTTTTACAAAAACGGGTTTTAAGTTTTCGGGTGTTAGATTCCCCGCACACTGCAGCAATTATTTACCATTCAATTATTGAGGTTTTACAAGAATATAATCTCAAAAGGGATTTACGGAACAAGGTTTTTGCTATCTCATTCGATAATGCTAGCAACAATGTAGCGTCCATCGATCATTTCATCCGGTCCCTAAACCCAATCATGAATGGTGCACTGTTTCACCAAAAGTGTGCTTGCCATATACTAAACCTTACCGTAAAAGATGGTCTTAAGGTAGAAGCCGTAAAGAACTTGATAATTAAATTCAAGGGAGGTCTTGCCCATATTTATTCGAACCAAGAAAGAAAACAAAATTTCGCAGCTTTGTGCGAAAGAATAGGTTTGAGCAAAATGAGGATACCTTGGGATATAGACACCCGTTGGAATTCCACCTACAGGATGCTCAACCGATGCATTCCTTACAAGGAGGCTATAGGGGAGATGTTGAGATCGACGGACGGAGTTAGATTGGAACTCACCGACCCCGAATGGCAGCGAATAATACAACTTACACAATTCCTTAAAACCTTTTTCACCGCAACCGTGAAATTGTCTTGCTCGTACACACCGACGGCACATGAGTTGCTGCACCATCTTTACTACATTTCGAAGGTGTACCGTGATATGGAAGATAGGGATAGTGAGGAATCCCCTCTCCATCCGATCGTAGCAGCCATGAAGGTAAAATTTCTTAAATATTGGGAAGAGGTACCCCTCTTGACCGTTCTCGCAAACTGCCTCCATCCGGCATACAAGAAGAAGTTCACGGTAAAAATACTCGTAGCGTACAAGAAAAATCTAAAATTAAGTTGGAGGGACGAGGAGCCCCGCGTACAACGGGCATTGGAGGACATGTTTGCCATATATCACGAAAGAAGAAATGCCGACCAACCGCCTTCGACCGCTGGCGTGAGGTATGAATATAAATATACATCTTTAATATTCATTATTTATAATATCTACATTATTTGTGCACTAATTTTTTCTATTGTCTTAATAGTCTATCCACACACAGCAGTGCTGGATTGTTAGGCGATTTCCAGGATGATGACGACCCGACGGGATCCCAAGGGTTAACGAACGAGTTAATGAGCTATTGTTTGGGGACCAACGAAAATGAAGGAGTTGACTTCATGGATTGGTGGAGGAGGAATGCAACTGCCTATCCAATATTGGCGATGATGGCCCGCGACATATTTGCCGTGCCCGTGTCAACCGTCCCTTCCGAATCCTGTTTTAGCTCGGCGAACAGGATCCTCACCGATAAACGAAGTAAGCTGGGTGCACATGTTTTCGAGAGGCTTGTGTGCTTGAAAGACTGGATTGATGCTGAAAATCGCACGCAACATGGCATGAGATTAGGAGCGTCATCATCCGGTGTCGACACTCAAGAAAGCGGTACCGAGGGACCTGAGCCTAACGAAGATTCGGACGGTGAGCAAGAGAGCGACCTATGGTATATGCACAACAACTACTAGATAGGTAGTGTCGGTATAAAATTCTATCCTCTTTTAATTTTTATTTACATTTTTTTAAATTATAATTTCTAAATATTTCAATTGTTTTATTTTAAAGAATAATTACTAACAAAAAAAAAGTTAGAACTCCGCCTATGTTATTTTACATAGCCGGTCCCAAGCCCGGAATAAAGGAGGAGGGTAACTTTTGTTTTTAAATCTATTATTTTAAAATAATTCGATTTTAAAGATAAAAAATAATTCGGTTTTAAACTAATTCGGCATATCTCGGTTTTAGAATAATTTGGTTTTAACAAAATTCGGTTTTAACTTAATTTGATTTTGTTATAAGTTATCACAAAAATATATTGAGTTAAAATAAAATGCAAAAAAAAAAAAAATTTGGTCTCTGGCTCTCTGCGCTGCCCTCTGCCCCTCTCTGCCTCTGGAAACAGAAAACCAAAAAAAACTGAAAACGAAAAAAAAAAAAAACCAAACCGGACCGGCCCTACCCGGACCGGACCGACCCCTGACCCGACCTAACCCGCCCCGGCCTAACCCGTCGGGTTTAGACCGGGTTAGGTTCGGCCGAATCAGACCCCAACCCGCCCCCGCTACCCGACTCAACCCGTTGACCCGAGCTAACCCGTGCCCGAGTCAACCCGAGGACCGGGCGGGTTTGGACCGGACCGAACCGAACCGGCCCCTTTTCAAACCCCTAGTATGGATTGGTCTAATACAAATTAATATTTTTGTTTTCAAAATTTTAACGGTCGATCCGAACCGTTTAACATGATTTGCATATGAATATGTACTTGTAAACTGAATTTTATATTTTTTTTAAATATTTTACTATTTTTTAAGATAGATAGAAAATCATTGTTTTTGAATGGTCCAGAATTTTCAGATCAAGTAGTGATTTTCTACCTTTCTTAAAAAAATAGTAAAATCATTCTAAAAATTATAAAATACAGTCTGCAATTACATATTTGTATGGCTATCATGTTGAACGGTTCGAATTGACCGCTAAAATTTTGAAAACAAAAATATTAATCCGTATTACGGACTAATTTGTGCTATGTACTCAGGATTAATTCTCGGAGTGGCAACTTTTTTCCTTTCTGTTTTCCCTTTTCTGTGAGTGAAGGCTCAAACACGGATGAGATTAATTCGCGTCTGGATCAAATATTGTTGAGTATTTTAGATATAGAGATTTTGTACTCTTTTTGCCTTTAAATTTATAAACCTTCGTACTCAATAAATATGTTAGTTGCAAGCGCACAACCTATCGATCGTAGTATTAAGGTGTCGATCCGCAAGGAGATAGGGAAATATTAATTTTTAATAAAGAAAACTACTTCTAAACTGAACAATAAAAGTAAAAAGGGGGGTTTTGTGTAATTTCGTTTTTAAAGAAAAATTAAAGTAAACTAAAAGTTCGTAACAAAAACAATAAAATCGGGTGAAAATCAAGTTTGAGAAGTCTAGGGGTATTCGGTCCACAATCCCTTGCTAATTCTATCTACTCGGTTTGTTTAAATTCATGTTTGATTATGACGAGGTTTCTAACCTAAGTTAGCCTTTGGAACGAATATTAATACGAATACTTTGGGTGGACGGATTAATGTGCCTCGAATTCTAGGGCTGTCACTAACCTAGAGGGATATTTAATCACGTGCTTCAAATGTATATATCGATATTTGTTCTAAGGTGTCCTAATCAAGTTTTGACTTCACCGCTAAGTCCTTCACCAAACCTTAACCTTAATTTCTGTTTTTCCAGATTTGAATACAAAAGTACGGTCGCTTATAATTCAAATCCTAAGGTATTTGCAATCACAATTTATACTATCCTATATGATCCTAATCTACTTTTAATCAAGAAGACTTAAGCGGGACGCTACAAGTCAAACACAACAAGTTGCACTATCCTATATGATCCTAATCTACTTTGGGTCTAAATGATCAAAGCGGGACGCTACAATTCAAGTACAAATCATGGAACATCACAAATAATAAATCACAGAAATTAACATCAAATCAAACAATCATAATAAAAACTAAAATCCGAGTAAAATAGAATTAAACAAGTTCATGCTACATGACCTAAACCCCTAGAAAGAGAACTACTCTCTCTTAGAGATATCCATAACAAAGATTGGCAAAAACAATAAGAAATAAGATAAAGAAATGATTACACCATTTCTTAGATCTAAAACCTCGATCTTGCCGACTCCTTGCTTGAATCTTCTCCTTCCTCTTCCTTGAAAAGCTTCGAGAATTTCTGCAGGATCTCTCTCTCTCAATATGTGAAAAATGGATATAATAATGGATGATGAGAGAGATGAAATTCTTCTCTTTTTATAGCCAAAGGCTTTGCCCAATTTAGAGGATAGAAGTGGAGTTAGTGGGTGCACTCCTCAGACTGCCATGGCTATTTTTGGCCTTCTAAAACCTGTTCCTTGAAAGCCAAGAATAGAAAACCTCTGGAAAATGCGAATTTCTGGCGTCCGCACTGGAGATGAGTGCGTGTGGTCTGGGTCGCACTGGCTCCAAATCTCCTTTGGTTCCAAGTTTCCTTTTCTGGATTTTCTGTAAATTTTCCTGAGTGCGTCCGCACTGGATGTGAGTGCGTCCGCACTGACATTTAATTTTCTGCTTTCCAAGGAATATGAAGATTTCAAAAATCGGTCAAGTACTGAGTGCGTCCGCACTGGATGTGAGTGCGTCCGCACTGGCCTTGAACTTCTGTTTTTCTGGAAATTCTGGAAGTTGCAAAAAATCGGCTAAGTAGTGAATGCGTCCGCACTGAAGGTGAGTGCGTCCGCATTACTCTCGGACTTTTCTTCTGTGAGGTCTGCGACGCTGGAAAATTGGCTAAGTACCCAGTGCGTCCGCACTGGCTGGGAGTGCGTCCGCACTAGATGGTTTTTCTTCATTTTGCACTGTTTCCTGCATTGAAACATCGAGCGAACGCAGTAACTTGATTCTTGGTGTATTATATTCGCTTTATATCCCAAAATACAAGATATTTGGTGTTTTTATGATAAAAACTAGATCGATGGTGTATATTAAATACACCTATCAAATACCCCCAAGCTTGAACTTTGCTTGTCCCCAAGCAACATTTAAACTTGAACTATAATCGATCTACAATTCAACCCTATATCAAGTATACATTTCTCAAAATGAAAAACTTGTATGATCTTGCCAAAATTTTAAAAATCTCCATGCATATTTCCCAAATCCCAAGTTCAACCCTTGAATAATTATGAATCAACCCATAATTCGATTACTCTAACTTTTATTTCCTTAAAGACTTTGAATTTGTGAACTTCGTATACCCAAATTTAAAAGATATGCCATTTAAAATGTAGAATTTTCAAAATACCCCCAAGCTTGAATCAAACTTGGGTAAGAACAATTACGGACTTCGTGTGTTGATACATGCATATCTTTTTGTTTTTGTTGCTTTTGATTTTCTCACTTTGAACACTTTTTCATGATGTTAGCACTATTTTCCCCATCCTCATTTAAGCACCGGTTATTTACAAGTAGTTAACCGTACCCAACCGTTCTAATTCAAGGGTGCTTTGCATGCTCTTAGTCTAACCCTTCCACTAACACGAATGTCAATTTTATCGGGAGACTAGCGGAGCAAGAGTGCTACGGACTCATAACCATAAGTACGTCATGAAGCCGTAACATAGGTCATTGGAGTCACTTTTTATTTTCAAAATTTTCAAATTTTACCCAATTTCTCAACATATATGCATATATCATGAATACACACATCCTAAGTATTCGTTCATACTCACGGATATCCTAATTTTTCTAAAAGATTTCCAAATCTAAATGGCTTCTCTAATAAATTTAAATTCCTAATGTCTCAATTTCAAACACCTTTATTTCCACAAAGTTTTTCGCCGAATTATGTCGTCATTTCAAAATTATTTTAAGGGTTTTACTAAAAATTTGAAAAATCGTGCAAGAATACTTTTAATTTTTGTCAATCACTCAAGTTTATCAAAAAAATTTATTTTTGCCAATTTTTAACACAAAAATTTTTAAACATGATTTTATACTTTATGCATTTTTAGACAATTAAGTCCAATTATGCAAGACTCTATTTTTCACAACCTCGTAAAACGTCTTGACAAATTCGTAATCGCAAGAAATTAAGTTCAAAATCACAAATCCTATTCATGGTCAAGTAAAAAACAAGGTTATAAATCCTAAAAAGTTTCGAAAAACTGAATAATAAATATGCATGCAGATACAATTTCTTCCCATCCCCCAAGCTTAAATAAAGCAGTGTCCTCAGTGCTAAAAATAAACTAAAAAGAGAGAAGAAACATGAACTACTTTACTGGCGTAATATGGTGGTGGTGCTGCGCTAGATCAATCCTCGTCACGATCCATGTCTTCGGCCTCATTATCCTCTACTTCATTGTTGCCGGCCTCTTGTGCTAGTCTCGCCGCCTCACGCTCCTGCGCCATCTCGTACTCTCTCCTTTGAGCGGCCCGTCTTTGGTACGGCGGTGTCGGTGGATCATCCTCAAAATGCGGGTTTGCGTGCATGCATCCTCGGCGGGAATAGTAGGTCGCTCGGGCGGCCTCGGCCTCTACCTCATCAAATCGGTGGTCAAAGACATCCATACGCCCATCCATGCGATCCATGCGATTACCAACATTGATGCTCAAATTGTTGATGGAGGTGTTCATGGTCTGCATAAAATCCCAGATTTGTTGGTTGGTTGGCATGCCTTGTGCTTGAGCGGCATCGGGTGCGGCTTGCTGTGGTGGTTGTTGTGGTTGCGGCGGCGGTGGTAGCGGTGGCTCGAGTGGCTCATCAACAATTTTCCAAGTGTCGGTATCCAAGGGATCGATTTGAGTTTGTAGAGGCAACCGGTGTCGGATGTTGTCCTTTGGGCCCAAATTGATCCAAGCCTCTTCAATGTCGTCCCAACGGATGAGCCTTGCCCGAAATAGACCATCTAGGTCGACAAGCGTGTACCCGAGTACCACATCTTCACCGGTCGGTATTTGCAAGTGCCGGGCAATCTTTGTGACGATACCGCCAATTCGAATCATTCCGCCCGATCGCATGTTGTGCGACACATTTTGCATGTGTTTGGCCAAGTTGTACCCAATGTGCGGCATGTACGCCATCTCGCCATTGTTGGGCCGAAGCATGCTGCAAACATATACCATATCTCCGAGGTTGAAGACCGATGCGCTCTCCCCTCGGGCAAAGAGAGTGTGAGAAAGTACCCGCTGGAGATATCGGAGGGCCGGGTGGAGAACATTTTTGACCCTCTGCTGGTCGAGGATCCCGTCTTGGCATGTTAAGACGCGGAACTGGGCCTCGCTCATGTCATGGTAGAAGTCGAGAATGGTGCGCATCTCGCTGACATTGTCGGTGGATAGATCGAGTGCGGCCATGAGTTCGGTGGTGTGCAACATATGTGAGAAGCCTCCAAGGTTGAATGTCAGCGTTCGTGAACCCCGGTCGAACTCGTAGGAGGAGAGAAATTCGATGGTGATGGCTTCATAAGTGTTGACCTCGTCACATAGAAACTCCCACAAGCCAAGCCGCTCGGTGAGCATTTGCACCGACTCGAGGAGTCCGAGTGTTTCGAGTGTTTCTCGGCATATCCATCGAGATGGCTCAAGGGTCCGGCGGGACTGTAGAAGGTTACGCCTCAATTCTTGACCTTCGTTGAGTGGCAAGGCGGGTGGGTAAGGAGGTGGTTGGCGACTGCCCTGTCCTTTCTCAAACCTTTGTTTCTTGGCACTTGATTTCTTCAGCATTCTAAAAAAACTTGAAAGAATTAAAATTTTGAAATTTTTGATATAATTTGGGCTGAGTGCGGACGCACTGGTGGTCAGTGCGGACGCACTGTGTACAAACAGTTCAATTTTGGTTCAATTCAGGGCCATTTCTGATTTTTCCCGAGCCTAGTGCGGACGCACTGACTCTCAGTGCGGGTGGTCATGGCCGCACTGAGTACTTAACCAAATTTTTGAACATTTCGGGGCTGCTTCGGAAAAGTGCGGACGCACTGGCTCTCAGTGCGACTGGTCTGGTCGCACTGGGGACTTGAACAAAAAAACCGAAAAATAGGTCTGGTTAGGTTTTCCCCCAAGCTTAGTGCAGACGCACTAAATGGCAGTGCGGGTGGGGGCACTCGCACTGGGGTACGAATTTGAACCGTTTTCACCCATTTTGGTCGATTTCTCCAATTTTGGTACCAATTTCACAGATCTAAGTAGTAATTGACAAAATTAGAGTAAGGAGAGATCAAACCTTGTTGTAGATCGCGAAAATTTCGAGAAAATACGAAGAAATCCGAGTTTTAGCGAAGTGGCGCTTAAAAAGGTTGAGAAAAGTTGGGTTTTCGGTTTTGAAGAGGAAAAGAGAGAGAAAAGAAGAGAGAAGTGGTAGAGAAGAGAGAGGAGAGGGAGATTTTGAAAGAAAAACGAGGTTTTCGGGTTTTGGGAGAGAAAAATCAAGTTTTTCGGTTCTAAAATCGAAAAGGCGCGAAGAAAAATGAAGAGAAGGGGTCGGTTTAAGAAGGAGAAGGAGCCCGAGTGTGGACGCAGTGGGCCTTAGTGCGGGTGGTCATCCGCACTCACCCAAAAAATTCGAATTTTTCCGATTTTCCAAAAAAATTGAAAATTAAATGTAGCGTACCTCGGGTGCGGACGCACTGATCCTCAGTGCGGACGCACTGCTCTTGGGTAGATAGTTCAGGATGTGCAGACCTGCAGTAGCTGTCGGTGCGGACGCACTGGATTTGTGTGCGGACGCATTACGCTCGGTCTGGCCAGTTTTTATGGTAAAACCTGTCTGAAAAATTTTCTAAGTAGGTAGTGCGGACGCACTGAAGTTTAGTGCGGACGCACTCAGGTTATTTTCATGAATTTTTTACCTGAAAAATTGGCTGAGTCATTAAAAAATGTAAATTTTTGAGAAAGTAAAAATAAAAGTGTAAAGAAAGAAAAAGTAAAAACTTGGGTTGCCTCCCAAGAAGCGCTCAATTTTACGTCGTGAGCTCGACATGGCTTTTGCTTATTGACGAATAGGGTTGGCTAGGTAGGAACCGTCCACCTTTTCTATTGGATCTTCATGGTTGAAGTGCTTAAGGCGTTGTCCATTTACCTTAAAGGAACCCGTATTGTTGCTCCAAATCTCGATTGCTCCATTGTTAAAAACCTTCCGGATTTGGTATGGGCCATTCCATCTTGACTTCAACTTTCCGGGAAAGAGGCGGAGTCACGAATTGTATAGCAAGACCATATCTCCTTCGTGAAACTCTCGCCTTATGATGTGTTTGTCATGCCACCTCTTTGTCTTTTCCTTGTATAGCTTGGCATTTTCGTATGCATTGAGGCGCAATTCATCCAACTCATGTAAGTCGAGAATTCGTTTCGCACCGGCGGGTTTTAGATCGAAATTTAGCGCTCTTATCGCCCAATATGCCTTGTGCTCGAGTTCGACCTGCAAATGACATGGTTTGCCATAGACCAATTTAAAGGGAGTCATACCTATTGGTGTCTTGTAGGCGGTGCGGTATGCCCAAAGTGATTCATCAAGTTTCAACGACCAATCTTTTCTCGATGTGTTGACAACTTTTTGTAAGATGCTTTTTATCTCACGATTGGAAACTTCTACTTGCCCGTTTGTTTGAGGGTGGTAAGGTGTGGCTACCTTGTGCTTGACTCCGTACTTGAGTAGAAGATTGTCGAATTGGCGGTTGATGAAATGAGAGCCGCCATCGCTAATCACCACTTGAGGTACTCCAAACCTAGGAAAAATAATTCTTTGAAAAAGCTTTCTTACCACGGCGGAGTCGGCGGTTGGGCTTGCCACGGCTTCTACCCATTTTGACACATAATCGACCGCTACAAGGATGTACTTGTTGTTGCATGAACTTAGAAAAGGGCCCATGAAGTCAACTCCCCATACATCGAAAACCTCCACTTCTAGGATCCCTTGGAGAGGCATCTCATGTCTCTTTGATATGTTGCCGGTTCGTTGACATTTGTCACACTTAAGCACATACTCTCGCGCATCTTTAAAAACCGTCGGCCAATAGAATTCGGCTTGGAGAACTTTTGTTGCAGTTTTGTCGGTTGAGGCGTGTCCTCCATAGGCGGATGAATGGCAACATTGGAGAATTTGGTTTACCTCTTCTTGTGGTACACAACGCCTATGTATACCGTCTACCCCCAATTGAAATAACAAAGGTTCATCCCAATAATAGTTTTTAACATCTGAAAAGAATTTCTTCCTTTGTGTGTAAGAGAGCTCCGGGGGTACCAACCCACATGCTAAGTAATTAACATAATCCGCATACCAAGGGGCTTCTAAGCTTTGTACCGCGTATAGTTGCTCATCAATGAATGAATCGTCGATTGGCAAGTCCCCTTCTTTTGGTATGTTATTGATGCGTGAAAGGTGGTCCGCCACAGAGTTTTCGGTCACTTTCTTATCTTTAATCTCTAGGTCGAACTCTTGGAGGAGAAGGATCCACCGAATTAGGCGTGGTTTGGCATCTTTCTTGTTGAGAAGGTACCGGATTGCCGCATGATCGGTGTATACCACCACCTTAGATCCCACCAAGTATTGTCGAAATTTGTTGATGGCGAAAATTACCGCTAAAAATTCCTTCTCGGTTGTGGTGTAATTCATTTGTGCTTCATCTAATACCTTACTGGCGTAATAGATCACATGTGGCTTGTTATCGGCTCGCTGTCCTAGGACGGCTCCCACGGAGAAATCGCTCGCATCACACATGATTTCAAAGGGCACATCCCAATTAGGAGGTCGGAGAATTGGGGCTGAGATTAGTGCTTCTTTAATCCTGCAAAAAGCTTCAATGCAAGGTTCATCAAATTTAAATTCAACATTTTGCATTGTCAAATTAGTAAGAGGTTTGCAAATTTTCGAAAAATCTTTGATGAACCGCCTATAGAATCCCGCATGGCCTAGAAAGCTTCGCACATCTTTTACGCATGTTGGATAGGGCAATTTCTCTATCACCTCCACCTTGGCTTTGTCGACTTCCAACCCCTTGGATGACACCACATGGCCTAGGACAACTCCTTGTTGCACTATGAAATGACATTTCTCCCAATTGAGTACTAAATTGACCTGCTCACAACGTTCTAAAACTTTGATTAAATTAGTCAAGAAATTGTCAAATGAAGTACCAAATACCGAAAAATCATCCATGAAAACTTCCATAGAATTTTCTAATAAATCGGAAAATATAGCCATCATGGCTCTTTGGAACGTGGCCGGTGCATTACATAAACCAAACGGCATCCTACGGTACGCGAACGTACCATAGGGACAAGTAAATGTTGTTTTCTCTTGGTCATCGGAGTGAATTGGAATTTGAAAGAAACCACTATACCCATCTAAGTAGCAAAAATGTGAATGGTAAGCGAGTCTTTCGAGCATTTGGTCGACAAAAGGTAGAGGGAAGTGATCCTTCCTTGTTGCATTATTTAGCTTGCGGTAGTCGATGCACATTCGCCAACCGGTCACCACCCTTGTTGATATCATCTTGTCGCCTTCGCCTTTCACCACTGTGGTACCACCTTTCTTTGGCACAACATGAACCGGACTTACCCATTTAGAATCGGAGATTGGATAGATGATGCCGGCATCAAGTAACTTGAGGATTTCCTTCTTCACCACTTCTTTTAGATTCGGATTGAGCCGCCTTTGAGATTCGATAGAAGGCTTGTGATCATCCTCCATTAAAATTCTGTGCATGCAAAATGAGGGGCTAATTCCGGTTAGATCATCGATTGTATATCCGATAACCTTCCTATGCAATCTTAGTTTATGAAGGAGCTTCTCGGTTTGATCTTTGTTGAGCTCGGAATTGACTATCACCGGATATGTCTCATCTGTCCCCAGGTACTCGTAGCGAAGAGTAGGTGGCAATGGCTTGAGTTCGACCTTCGGTGGTGCGGAATTGGTCGAATTGGCTTCGATTTGAGCTATTTAGGCCTGAGTGCGGACGCATTCATATTCAGTGCGGACGCACTGCGCCTGGGTAAGCAAAATTTTGGAATTTGCGGCATCATTGCGGGTTGAGTGCGGACGCACTGTGGATTGGTGCGGACGCACTGAGGTTAAATCGGGCAAGGTGCGGACGCATTGTGGGCTGGTGCGGAGGCATTGCGCTCGGTCAAGTGCCCCTGACTCCTCTTCTGTGAAAGTGCGGACGCACTGGTGGTCAGTGCGGACGCACTGGTGGTCAGTGCGGACGCACTGAGGGTTGTTTTCGCAGTTTTTGCCGTTTTCGAGGTCGGTTTCTTCCAGGATTTCGTCCAGTTGCTTTCCTTTCATCATCCTATCTAGATGATCATCAATTATAGAGTCTAAAACATCAACCCTACATATTGAGTCATTATCATTAGAAGGAAATTTAATAGATTTAAACATGTGAAAGTCAACCTTTTCTCCACCAATGTCAAAGGAAATGTTTCCTTCTTTAACATCGATATTGGCACCTGCAGTTATAAGGAAATCACGACCTAACAAGATAGGGGTATGAGTGTCCTCTTCCATTTCCACAACCACGAAATCAATAGGCACAAAATATTCACTTATTTTGACAATTACATCCTCCACAATTCCCTCGGGAAACCTTACCGTTTTATCGGCCAATTGCAAGGACATTCTCGTTGGTTTTAATTCCCCTAAGTCTAATCTTAGATATACCGATTTTGGCATGAGACTAACACTTGCCCCTAAATCACATAAACACCTATCAAATTTAGTATCACCTATCTTACATGGGATTGCAAAGCTTCCCGGGTCCTTAAGTTTTGGAGGTAGCTTGTTTAAGAAGAGGGCGCTACACTCCTCATTTAGGGACACCGTACCCACTTCCTCAAGTGTTTTTTTGTTGGATAAAATTTCTTTTAAAAACTTTGCGTAAGTGGGCATTTGGGTAATCGCTTCGGTAAAAGGGATGGTGATATTCAATCTCTTTAAGTGGTCTACAAATTTGGCAAATTGTTGGTCTAATTTATGCTTTACTAACCTTTGAGAAAAAGGTACAAACCTATGTGGGGGAATGTACTTAGGAGTTTCAGCATTTTTTACCTTTGGAGAACTTGAATTACCCGTTGTTTGATGCTTTTCCGATGGCGGTGCATCCGCACTTGTAGGTGCTGCATTCGCATCAAGGGGAGTTGCAACGTCGTGTGTTTCCTTGGGAGGTTGCTGCTCCTCTTCATTGGGCATGGTAGGTCCTTCGTACTCCTTGCCGCTCCTCAAGGTCACGGCATTCGCATGCTCTTTCGGGTTGATGTCGGGTTTGCCCGGAAGCGTCCCTTGTTGACGGGAGGATGAAGATGCTTGTTGTGCAATTTGTGTTTCTAGCATCTTTGTTTTGGTCTCTAAAAACTCAAATCTATTGTTCATATTTCTCAAGGAATCCGAAATATCGGTATTGGTGCTTCTTTGTTGGTTCATGAACTCGTTTTGAGAGATGACAAGGCCCTCTATCAATTTTTCTAATTTGTTGTTTTGAGAAGGTCCTTGGTACGAGTTTTGGTTTGACCGATTTTGGTATTGATTGGAGTTACCTTGGTATTGGTTTGAGTTTGAGTTTTCATTTTCAGTCCTCCACTTGAAATTCGAATTGAAATTATCGTTAGGCCTAACCTTATTGTAGATCGGATCGTTTCTCTTATCACCTTGATTGTAAAACATTGCATTGACTTGCTCGACATCCTCTCCTTCTAAAAGGACTTTGCAATCAGCGGTGATATGAGTCGACTCTCCACAAATGCCGCATGAAGCCTTGTTCGTCACGGATTTGGCGTTTTGCATTTGCGCCATTTGATGTTGCAAGGCTTCCATTTGGGCTCTTAAGGCGGTAACTTCATCGGTTTTCAAGATTCCCGGTGTGGTTTGGGCTCGCCCACCTCTTTCGGCCGTCCATTCCCTTTGGTTGATCGCCATGTCCTCAATCATTAGCATGGCTTGCTCAGGATCCATCTTTGACATATTACCTCCGGCGTCTGAATTCAAGTGAGTCTTGGTGGCTATTGTGCAACCTGCAAAGAAGAATTGAAAAAGCAACCACATGTCAAGGCCGTGGTTAGGGCACAAGCGCTGGAGCTCGGCCCATCTATCCCATGCTTCGGTCAAAGATTCTCCCTCGGCTTGCTTGAATGTCGTGATCTTCGTTCGGAAGTGCTGGGTTTTGGATGGAGGGAAGTATTTTCCTAAGAATAACTTCTCCATGTCGTCCCATCTTCTTATGTGGTCCCGATTCACGGTTCTCAGCCATGTTCTCGCATTATCTCGGAGGGATAGGTGGAAGCATTTGAGCTTGAGGTTGTCTAGCTCTTCTCCTTCTCTAGCGAAAGTGCCGCAAGATTCTTCGAAGACCGCCAAGTGGGCATGTGGATCTTCGTTTAGGGCTCCCCCAAACTGACTTTGACCAAGCAAGTGGATGAGAGAGGGCTTGATTTCGCGTGGATCTTGACCTTGAGGAATGAAACCGAAGCGGTGGCCTTGTTGGCGAATACAGCCATTTCCGTTGTTGTTTGGATTGACACCGAAGAGAGGATTATTATTGAGAATAGGTGGATCGTTGTTGTGGATGTGGTGGTGGTTGGTTGTTATTTGGAGGAGGAGGAGGCGGAATGTTATCGTGAAGGTTTTGGTTGAGAAGGCCTTCCGGATAGTCTTCCACTTCTACCTCAAAGCTGCGAGGCATGCCTAGATTAGGATCTAGACCTGCCATTGGTTGAGAGAGAGAGAGTTTGCCGGCTTTTATCTTCGCGGTTTGACTTCTTATGACTGGTACCAGCGCTCAAACCTATGAGAGAAGAAAAGATGTGAAAGAGAGAGAATAGAAATAGAGAATAGTAAAGTGCAGAAAATTAAATAAGGAAAGTAAAATATTTTTGGATTTTTCTAAATAAAGAAAGTAAATTTCAGAATTTGTAAAAAAGGAAATAAACTATTTTTGGATTTTTGAATTTTCTGAAAAGTAAATAAGAAAACTAATGAATTAAAAGTACTTTCCTAAAATAAAAACTAGTATCTATCCTATTCTCCCCGGCAACGGCGCCAAAAAGCTTGTTGAGTATTTTAGATATAGAGATTTTGTACTATTTTTGCCTTTAAATTTATAAACCTTCGTACTCAATAAATAGGTTAGTTGCAAGCGCACAACCTATCGATCGTAGTATTAAGGTGTCGATCCGCGAGATAGGGAAATACTAATTTTTAATAAAGAAAACTACTTCTAAACTGAACAATAAAAGTAAAAAGGGGGGTTTTTGTGTAATTTCGTTTTTAAAGAAAAATTAAAGTAAACTAAAAGTTCGTAACAAAAACAATAAAATCGGGTGAAAATCAAGTTTGAGAAGTCTAGGGGTATTCGGTCCACAATCCCTTGCTAATTCTATCTACTCGGTTTGTTTAAATTCATGTTTGATTATGACGAGGTTTCTAACCTAAGTTAGCCTTTGGAACGAATATTAATACGAATACCTTGGGTGGACGGATTAATGTGCCTCGAATTCTAGGGCTGTCACTAACCTAGAGGGATATTTAATCACGTGCTTCAAATGTATATATCGATATTTGTTCTAAGGTGTCCTAATCAAGTTTTGACTTCACCGCTAAGTCCTTCACCAAACCTTAACCTTAATTTCTGTTTTTCCAGATTTGAATACAAAAGTACGGTCGCTTATAATTCAAATCCTAAGATATTTGCAATCACAATTTATACTATCCTATATGATCCTAATCTACTTTTAATCAAGAAGACTTAAGCGGGACGCTACAAGTCAAACACAACAAGTTGCACTATCCTATATGATCCTAATCTACTTTGGGTCTAAATGATCAAAGCGGGACGCTACAATTCAAGTACAAATCATGGAACATCACAAATAATAAATCACAGAAATTAACATCAAATCAAACAATCATAATAAAAACTAAAATCCGAGTAAAATAGAATTAAACAAGTTCATGCTACATGACCTAAACCCCTAGAAAGAGAACTACTCTCTCTTAGAGATATCCATAACAAAGATTGGCAAAAACAATAAGAAATAAGATAAAGAAATGATTACACCCTTTCTTAGATCTAAAACCTCGATCTTGCCGACTCCTTGCTTGAATCTTCTCCTTCCTCTTCCTTGAAAAGCTTCGAGAATTTCTACAGGATCTCTCTCTCTCAATATGTGGAAAATGGATATAATAATGGATGATGAGAGAGATGAAATTCTTCTCTTTTTATAGCCAAAGGCCTTGCCCAATTTAGAGGATAGAAGTGGAGTTAGTGGGTGCACTCCTCAGACTGCCATGGCTATTTTTGGCCTTCTAAAACGTGTTCCTTGGAAGCCAAGAATAGAAAACCTCTGGAAAATGCGAATTTCTGGCGTCCGCACTGGAGATGAGTGCGTGTGGTCTGGGTCGCACTGGCTCCAAATCTCCTTTGGTTCCAAGTTTCCTTTTCTGGATTTTCTGTAAATTTTCCTGAGTGCGTCCGCACTGGATGTGAGTGCGTCCGCACTGACATTTAATTTTCTGTTTTCCAAGGAATATGAAGATTTCAAAAATCGGTCAAGAACTGAGTGCGTCCGCACTGGATGTGAGTGCGTCCGCACTGGCCTTGAACTTCTGTTTTTCTGGAAATTCTAGAAGTTGCAAAAAATCGGCTAAGTAGTGAATGCGTCCGCACTGAAGGTGAGTGCGTCCGCATTACTCTCGGACTTTTCTTCTGTGAGGTCTGCGACGCTGGAAAATTGGCTAAGTACCCAGTGCGTCCGCACTGGCTGGGAGTGCGTCCGCACTGGATGGTTTTTCTTCATTTTGCACTGTTTCCTGCATTGAAACATCGAGCGAACGCAGTAACTTGATTCTTGGTGTATTATATTCGCTTTATATCCCAAAATACAAGATATTTGGTGTTATTTTATGATAAAAACTAGATCGATGGTGTATATAAAATACACCTATCAAATATCTCTGGTTTTTCTGTTGAAATAGCATCATCTGATCAGTATTTTGCTTGTCGGGACCGAGGTGCTAAGGGCTTTTGTTTTTGGAACAGACGGCAGTGTTTTGCGGACGCCTTGAATCGACGCTTTTGAATTCAGTATTTTGTTTTAGGGTTGCCATACTTTTTTATAAAGGCCATTAATAATAAATACTTTGATTTTTGGCAATCATAACAATAATATTTTTAAATTTTATAAAAAATAATTTGAAAGCTAAAAAACTTGATATACATGTCATTGAGTTTATAAGTTGATTGTGTGTCGAATTTTATATAATTTTAGTTTTATTTAATATTTTATCAAGTCATGAAATATTGATAGTTGTAAATTTTAAGTCGTTAACAAATTGTATACATCAAATTCCACCAATGCATCCCATAAATAGTACAATCATATTTAAATTGTTGGATTTTAAATTAGTTTTTATCATGATCAAAATTGTTCAGTTAACATATTATCGATGGTTCCCACTTTTTATGTACTGTATTTGCGTACACTTTGTAGAAAAAATTTAGAAAAAAAAATCACTACAGAATAAATTTAACTATACTAAATGCAATACCAAAATATTAACTACCATAAATTGTTGACTATATACACTTTTATATTTTGTTAAAATTTGGATTATAATTCTAAATATATCAATCAAAGAATCACAAAGTAAACATAATTTATGTAAAAATATAGGAAATAAATCTGCTGTGATTCCAAATCCACCCTTTTATTTTTTGGAATGTACGAATCTCAAAATTACTTATTTTTTATGCACAAATCTCCAAATAAATAAATAAATAGATTTGAAATAGCAGGTCCTGTGATTCTTTGAAATTACAGCAGATTTGTATCCAAAAATATAAGGCATGGATTTGTTCCTGAAACACTAACAAAAATAAGTCGCTCAGTTCAGCTCCCAGAATATTATAGATTTGCATCAAATGTCCAAAATATTTATTCTAAGTTTCCATTGAAAAATTTGTAATGATATCATACCGATATACTTCCTAATTTTTGTCTGCTTCGTGCATTTCGGCCGCAATTTACCGAGCTTTCATCCGAAACGAATTGATGAGTTCCGCAATTTTCTTCCAAAACGAAACGGAATAGTTAATTCGGCCGGAACGAACGGCTTTTGTAACTTTAGTCAAATATTAGTCCTTTGACCACCACGCGTCACCTACTTTAGTCGAACATTAGTCGAACGGCTTTGGTACCTCTTTACATGAATTTAAAAGGGCCCCACTACACGTGGGCTTCAAAACAATGGTCTCCCACCTGACTCTCAACTTTACGAGACTTTACCATGGCGTGGACCAAATTAATCAACGAGTCGCACTTTAACACTCACCCTAATATTTGAATAAAAAAAACTAACACTAAAATATCTCTTCCTGGGAACCAATTTGGGTCCGATGTCCATCGGACTCAAAGTGAGTTCGATGGGTTCGATGACCGTCCGATCTGCTTTAAAATTCTCATCCGAAACTTTCGCAATGCTTTAAAATTTATGCACACGAATCTTAAAGTGAATCGGACGGTCCCGAAACTCATTAGACTTAAACTTGTGTCCGATGGGCATTAGACCCAAGCTGTTCTCCTCTTTCTGATATTGAACGGCCCGGATATTTTTTTCTTATTTAATTACAGAATACAAAGTTCAAGATACAGTACTTATCAACACACAAAAAATATAGATACGTTTTGTTTGATTAAATATACACGTAGCAAATTTAATACCATTTTGTAATATTATGTGCATAAATTTTTATGTGATATTAATATTGAATCTTTTTCTTTCTCCATTCCTATTCTTATTGGCTGCTGATACTCTTAGCAAGCTATTTACAGTGGGGCGAGAAACTGGAAAATTGATTGGTCTTGGTCCATCTTGTGTTAATGACAAACCACTTACTAATGCACACTATGCGGATGACACTATTTTATTTCTCCAAGCAACTCCTCAAAATGTGTCATCCGCATGGTGGACTATGATTATTTTTGAGGGATTGTCCGGAGTGAAAATGAATTTGTCAAAAACTGATTTATATCCTATACATCTCGATCACGCCTTGGCTCAGATGCTAGCTAGGACTTTTCGATGTTCTCTTGCTTCTTTTCCTTTCAAGTATCTCGGGATTCCTTTACATATCCACAAACTGACTTGGCAAGACTGGGGGTTCATCGTAGATAAAATTACAAATAAATTGCAAAATTGGAAAGGTCAGCTTTTATCCTTGGGAGGGCGCATTACTTTGGTTAATTCGGTGTTATCAGCAGTTCCTCTGTATACTATGTCCTTATATTCTATGCCTAAAAGGCTAATTGCCCAAATTGATAAAATAAGGAGAAGTTTCTTATGGCAGGGTACTAGTACTAAGAAGAAGTATGCACTGTGTAATTGGGCAACTTTATGTATGGTCAAACAATTTGGGGGAATGGGTATCTTAGATTTACATCAAATGAATATTTCTTTATTACTAAAATGGTGGTGGAAATTTAGGGATCCTGAATATCATAGTCTTTGGAAAACAGTGGTGCAGCACAAATATTATTCTCCAAATTCTGTTGTGTCTTTCTCTCCTTTTTGGCAATCGGTTATTCAAAAAGAACAACTTGGTAAAATCTGCACCACTGTATCCCCTGGCCTACAAGGACATGTGCTATTTTGGCAAGAACTTTGGTTTGAGAATTGCCCTCTTATGCACACTTAACCCCACTTGTATGAAATTTGTGATACACCACTCATTACTGTTCAAGAAGTGATAGAATCTCAAGGATCTGCTATGCAGTTTCGTAGGAATTTACAAGGGGTTTTATGGCAGGAATGGGGCTTTTTATTAAATGTGATTAGTTCCTTTTCATTCACTCACACATATGACCAACTAGCATGGCGATGGGACTCCAGTGGCATATTTACCGTTAAATCTTTGTATAAGTTTCTTAATTTCAGGGGTATGGAGGTACATCAGCCTTTACTATGGTGGCAATTACCAGTCCCGCCTAAAATTCGAGCTTTCATGTGGCTTGCGCATAAACACCGAATTCTGACCAAAAAATTATTGCAGAAAAAGGGCTGGACGGGAGATCTCCACTGTCAATTCTGCCACCAGATTGAAGATTCTAACCATTTATTTTTTCAATGTCATTATGCTCAACAGATTTGGTGTTGGCTGGGGGCTTGTCAACCTCTATACCAACAATGGCACTCTATCGAGCATGTCGTGCATTATGCTATAACATTGCCTAAAATTTTCAAAACTGCTTTCTTAATTGTAGTGTGTGCGGTCGTTTGGAGCATATGGAAACACCGCAATGACTTATGTTTTAATTCTGCACTTATTTACTCTTCGCGCAATATAGTCTTACAAATTGTGTCACTTGTGTCCTATTGGTCAGGTACAATGCCTCAAGAAGTGAAAGCTGCTACGCAAATTTGGTTGCCTGCGGACTTAGATGTGATTCCGCTTCAAGTCGTTGACCCTGAAGACACTCTGATGCTGGATTGGGTGATTGGTGCTCCAGATGACGCTGAAGTTGACGTTTAAGCCCCTCTGGTGGGCTAATGTGATAGTGCCTTCGTGCACTGTGTTTTGCTTATCTTATTTTTCTTGTCAAGTTCTTACTGGTTGGTTCATTACTGGTGGTTTTCTTTCTAGTTGCAAGTTGCTTTATTTTAATGGTACGTTGAAGACTCTGTGTAGCTGTTTTGGGTTACCTTTCGGTATACTGGGTTGAACTTTTTAGTCTGTAAGTTTATCAGTTTCAATATATGAAACGGGCAGTCTCTTGCCTTTTTTCAAAAAAAAAATATTGAATCTTTTGACGAACAGTAATAAGAACAATTACAGAAGTAGTACTGTACTAATAATAACAATAACAACGTGATACTAAATTGCCTACGGCCTTCGGCCAAAAAAAAAAATAGATGAATAATTTAGTATTTTTGACGGAAAATTCGATAATAAAAATATAATAAATAAAACAGGAAAAAGAATGACCGTCAATCCCTAATCCTTAATTATGTATTTATGTCTGTGTGTTCTACGCAGCTACTACCATCTTTGATTCCAAATCTGTGATCACATTTTCCACCGACATTTTTACTAATATCCAAAGTTTAATAGAAATTAATTAATATACCCAGATTCGCTCAAAAGTTATAAAAATATTCATACCGGCTATTTTCTGACCGGTATTCAATTTAATTCAGTACCGGTCAGAAAATAGCCGGTACTCAAATTTTTTTTTTTTGCAACAGTACCGGCTATTTTCTGGCCGGTACTTAATTTTTTTTTATGGACATAGCATAGTTGGCTAGAAGAAAAAGTCGTAGGAAACTCGGATTGAAGTACTGATTTTTTTTTTACAGTGTCGTATGACACTAAAGTTTATTATTCGCATGCAGCTAGTGAATTTAATTTGACAATAACCAGCATTTTAAAATTGAGTACCAATGCTTTATGCACGGCCTAACGAGGCAGATGTGCATCGATGTTTCGATGCATCACTGATGTTTTTGCAATGAAACATCGATACACTTCTGCCGTTATTAAACCGTGCATATAGATGATAGGAGAGTGGCTTAGTACCTGTACGGGTGAATATAGATCAAATCTAGTGGTGTGGGCAGCAGTGACCCTGAAAAGGGCGGTACTGACATCATCTGCGTCCGTGTTACTTCTATAAATTTATAGTTTTTTCATGTAATTAGTTCATTTATTTATTAATATTATAAAATAAAAATGGGTCCCTTTTTAGTCATGTTATAATAATATTCTTCTTTGCTAGTACTTAATATCTATTTTAATCTTTTATACACTTACTCTGTTACATCGGCCAATCAGCATTGGACACTCGAATAAAATTGTACAATGTCATATTATTTTCCTAACAACAACCGAAATTTTTATTTCTAACATTTAAAAAAAAAAAATCAACCAAATAACCATCGTTTGGTGAGATTTCAAAATCTAGCACGGCCGCACCGGCATTCTGCGGACCCATTTCAGCAGGGCCGCAAAACCATTCTGCAGACCCATTTTTTTTCAAAACTTTGAGATATCTCATGTGCCTCGATATCTGTGCAAAGTTAATAAATATAGTATTAAAAAATTCAATAAATTCATAAAATGGGTCAAAGTTCATAGTCAAAGTTTTATTCATAGTATTAAAAATTCAGAAACTTTGAGATATCTCAGGTGCCAGATGCAAAGTTAATAAAGATAGTATTAAAAAATTCAATGGATCATAAAAAGGGTCAAATTTCATGGTCAAAGTTCAATTCATAGTATTAAAAAATTAAAAACTTTGTATGATGCGTGGTGCCTTTTATAACACCAAAAAAAAAGAAATGCGGCCCTGGGTCCGCACAATGCCGGTGCGGCCGTGCTAGAATTCGAAATCCCATCAAATGATGGTTATTTTGTTTATTTTTTTTTTAAATGTTAGAAATAAAAATTTCGGTAACAACAATATAGTTTAAAAATGATGAGCACACAAAATGAATTAAACTTATTTAGCAAAAGAACATATTTAACACTGATAATGATGAAAATCTAACTTTTTTCGGAAATTGAAGATTTCATTTTTCTTGCCAATCAATTAATATTATTTTTTTATTTAGTGCACATATACGGAACAAACCAGCTACATATGGAGCTGCCTTTTATTGGTTAATAAATACGGAGCAGCAAAAATAATTATTTATATGTTACAGTCGATACAAACTTTTGCTAAAAAGTATATAGTAAAACAGTGATTTGTGTCTATTTAAAAAAATTGTAAAAATATTAAAAATATATATATTTTGATCTTCAAGCATATTTTAATATGGAGATCATGTTGAACAGTTCGGATCAACTATTTAAATTTTAAAAATAAAGATAAATGTATGAGGCACGAATGAAGCATGAAAATATAAGACATTTGAACCGTCATTAAAAAAAAAATTCAGAAATCGTATATATTAGTAAAGAAATTTCCAAAGACCGGGTGACTTTGTATAGTGTCCAGTTCTCTCGTTTCGTTTCAGCTATTTTTTAATTTTTCAAAATCACCATCATATTGCCGCTTTTTTTATTAATACCCCAAAAAAACAAAATATCAAATATGCCCTCAATCCCAAATTTTTATTAAAAATACCCTGACTGCTCTTTCACTGGGTGGTCCACTGTTCATACCAAACTGCCCCACTGTGAGGCGTTTGGTATTTTTTTTTTTAGAGACAATATGAATAGCAAGATGCTGAAATCTAACGCTAAAAATTCGAATTTTTTTTGAAATATTTGTTAGCTTACTTCTTTTAAGCATATTTATACTAAAATACGCTAAATTACTTGAAGTTATGTTAAATTACGTTGAATTACACTAAATTACTTTAAATTACGCTAAACTCTAAACCCTAAACTCTTATTTTGGATAATTTCTAAACCCTAAACCCTAAAAATTACCGTACATTAAATGATTTACAATTTTCACATAACATATTTAAAAAAATTAGTGATATTTAAAAGAAACCCTAAACCCTAATTTCTAAATTCTAGTTTCCGACATTTTTATTAATAAATATACCCACGTTAGCTGGATTTTTTGTTAGATTACTTCTTTTGATGTATAATTAGCATATTTATACTAAAATACGATAAATTACTTGAAATTATGTTAAATTACGCTGAATAACACTAAATTACGCTAAATTACATTAAATTACACTAAAATACAGTAAATTACGCTAAATTACATATGAATAGGGACGATATCTTCACTGAAAAGGCAAAAAACGGTGCTCGAGTGTTCGATTTCAGCAAATGATCACTTTTCGGAAAGCTTGTAAAAATACGCATGCGTCAGTGTCGGCAATGTAGATTTCAAAATTCAGAATTGCCAAAAAAACTAAGGGAAGAGCCTCAAAACTTGAGTTGAAGTTTCCGATTAAGATTTTCATTTCTATTATTCAATTTAAGTAGCTCAGTAAATTAGTTACATAATGAACTTGTAGAATACCAATTTTTACTATTTTTGGAATTTTTTTACTATTTTTTATGATTCATGAAAGATGGTACAAAATCGGTCTACTTTAGCGTAATTTTGGGTAGTTTAGCGTAATTTACCATATTTCAGTATAATTAGCGAAGTTATTGTAATTTAGCGTAATTTAACGTAATTTAGTGTAATTCAATGTAATTTAACATAATTTCAAGTAATTTAGCGTATTTTAGTATAAATATGCTAATTATACATCAAAAAAAGTAATCTAACAAATTTTAAAAAAAAATTGAATTTTTAGCGTTAAAATTCAGCATCTTGATATTCATATTGTCTCTAAAAAATATTAATAAATACCAAATCTCGCACAGTGGGGCGGTTGGGTATGAACAGTGAACCATCCAGTGAAGAGGCGGTTAGGATATTTTTAATAAAAATTTGGAATTGAGGACAGATTTGATATTTTGTTTTTTTTTGAGATATTAATAAAAAAAAGCGGATCATATTGTCAGCCCAATTTTAAGAAAATTGTATCCAGCCTTAAAATCTTTCTTTATTTATATCTGAGAACGGACTGAAACTTGAAATATGGATCTTCCAGCCCAATATTAATGCGTGAACAGCTGCACAACGGATCCGTATACCGTGGATCTATGCTCCTCTTACAGCAATTATGCTTTGTGCACTTCTAATTTTTCTGGGTTAAATTTATTGATAATGGATGATAATCCTGATAATATTTTTTGTAACTAACTCAAGAAAAATTTACAAATATGGTATTAGTTTATAGATTTATATTAAATTACGAAGATTTTAAACATAATCTAATATCTCATCAAATGTCCTAGCATATGACCTCAAAATAAGAACAATTTGGTGGACTGATCGTTTAGAACACAGCACTAGGATAATTTTCTTTCTTAACCAATTGTCTAACAAAAGGAACCAATTTGGATCTGATGGACATCGAACTCAAATTTGAATCCAATGAGTTCTCCATCCGTCTAATTCATTTTAAGATCCGGGTGTATAAATATTAAAACTAGCATGCATACTTATTGAAGCAGTGCGCATAAATCTTAAAGCTGATCAGACGAACGTAAAACCCATCAGACTCAATTGCTCATCGGACCCAAATTGATCCTCTAACAAAAGGGTTACACATTTTGACAAGGCTTGTTTTTTATTCACACAGGACAAATATGTATGTACAAGACTGTTTTGAGCTCTATTGCAGTAAATAAAAAACAGCCCCGTCAAAATGAATACCCCAACAAAAGCCCTGTTGGTTTATTTAAGGAATGCTGTTATCCGCCAGAGACTTGAATCGTCCTAGTTCAACCTTGTACAATGTACACTAATATTGATAGACAAACCAGGAGCGACAAAAGGCTCCTCCTGCCCTCCTGGCGATGCAATTTTTCCTTTTTTGAACCTAAACGTTTGTAGCATGGCTCCTCCTGGCGATACAACTTTTCTTTTCTTTTTTAACCTAAACGTTTGTTATGGCATGCTACGAGTACCACAAAAATAGCAAAAAAACAGAAGTAGGGCATGAGAAAAACAAGTTATCATTACATAATTTTAACAAACGATCTTCACAAACCAAAGGAAGAACAAAAATTAATCCAGTAAATTCGTTCATGCAATTCAACATCCCATTCTCTCTATTTTCCAATTCTCGATAAAACAAAACAGACACACAACTCAAAACCAGAATATAGGGAGAAATTGGAAGGCAACAATTTGATCAGCCGGCGTAAATGTGCACGCCGATCGCTATGAGAAAGATGGTGATCAAAGCAAAATAGAGGACAGCATGAACCAAGATCGATATCCCGCTAGTCTGCATGTTCCCTGTTACAAAAATTAGGTTGGTCAGAAATTTACTGAAGCATGTTCAAAAACCATACTTCAAACAAGTCCTTCAAATAGTAGAATTTAATTTTACTGGTTAAATAAGTCCTCATCGCTTCAGCATACCAGTGTGCATTTTACCATTAATGCAGATTAGCAAGAAACGTTAACCAAAACACCATGGATACTTCAATTTTCTTTCTTCCCGGCTTTATTTTTGGTTTAAGGTACATTTAAAAGTATAGGGCGCGGCGCTTTTGAAGGGAAGAACTGTTTTCATAAGGACAAATATTATCATTCACCAGCATAAACCGACAATCGGAATTTGGAGAGCAGAGGTATACATCTTGAAAAGATGATAAACAATATCAAATAGCCGAGATTTTTTAAAAACAAAATACAGGAAACTTTACCAAATTCGATGATGCGACCGCGGCCTGGCAACTGAAAGAGCAATCCTGGAGTGAGGAGCACAAACAGCACCACCGCTATCACGACCGGTCCCCAATCCGCCATCTCTCTCTCTCTCTCTCTCTAGGGTTTGGTTTAACTTTTCAAAAATAAAATAATTAACAGCAGAGCCGAAAGAGAGGGTTCGATTTGGTTTGGTTGTTTTCGTTTGTTCTTTAGTTTTGAGTGAGAGGAGTGAGAGGAGTCAGAGAGGGATTTGGTTTGGGGATAGTGAATGACTCATGACAGAAGGGGTTAAATAAATGCTACCTGGGTGGCCGAGTCTTGTGTCGAATTCATATCACCGACGGTACCGTAAAAGAGAATCTTTTACAATTACTTGATCTGGACCGTTCTTTTTTAACTTGGCACGAATCTCAAAGCCAAATAATACTGCCCCCTCAGTCAGCCCGAATCCCAAACCGGCTGAGAGTTAATCTCAAACCGTAAATAGCCACAAAAATTCATCTATCTCAATAACAAAAAAACCTCACTTAAATGATCCTGTGTTAAGAGCAAAATTAGCTAAAGGGATGGGGCATAATTATTATGGGGAACCCGCGTGGCCCAACGATCTTTTATATATTTTTCCAGTAATAATTCTAGACGGGAATTGAACCCGCGCATGGTGGATCCACAATCCACTGCCTTACTAAAAAAAATAAAAAAAATAAATTGTATCATCATATGGATTTTTTGTAATTGTAAAAGGAAATCTTTTACGGTACCGTCGAGGATATGGATCTGTCTTGTGTCGATATGTGTCATATGACCGTCGGATTTTCTGCAACTATACTTTTCGATCCGATTTAAAGCGTGGGTTGCTTTCATGATACATTGGTAGGCTGACTAGGCTCTTTTACAAAATCCTCAAGTTTTTGGCACTCGGCAGCAATTCCGGAGACGCAAGTTTTTTTTTTTTTTATTGAATCCAGAGACGTAAGTTGGCTGGGCGATTCGAGTGAATTCTTCCAAGGTTTTTATTGCCTGAACCGAAAACGGCATAACTAATATTTTCCGTATTATTTTCAAGTGTGACATATTATATATAATTATTAAGTTGTTATAAGTCATTATCGTTTAAATTATTATTATTATTATTATTATTATTATTATTAAGATGAGTAGGATTCAAGAACTAACATTTGGTTTAGTGGTGGGCATATAGTCTTCATGTGAGAGGTCATGGATTTAAAATCCGGATGAGATAAATCATTTGTTATAATAACAAGAGTATGAGATTTTGAAAACTTTCAAAAAAAAAAAAAGATGAGTAGGATTCAGATGCATCTATTTTTCTGAAATTTTTATTAATAATATTTTTTTCAAAAAAAATAAACCAAAACACCTTGAAATCCGGATTTTTCCAATTCTACCCAGACCCAGACCGCACCAGTGACTTGCGGCTCAAAATACTGGAGTCCGCATAATGCCCCTGCAGCCCCAGTTTTATTTTATGCATCAACCCATAGAACAGAGAGGAGAGATTAGATTTAGTGCATATTTAATTATCTCACATTAATTGTTTATTGTCTTTATTCAGAACATGTCATAGAAATGATAATATAAAATTGAGAGAATATGGCTTTTGGGAGTACAGAAATTAGCCACTTGTACTACCAAAATTTTTGCACAGAAAACGACATCCAAATAATATGATTGTGCAATATAAAATTTTGGTAGTACACCTTTCTGATAAAAAAAAAACACTGGAGCTGCACCGGTGATCTGCAGCCTCCTGACTGGGGCCGTATCAGCATTGTGCGGACCTCAGTATTTGAGGCCGCAGATTACCGGTGCGGCCTGGATACATTTCTAAAAGCTCAGATTTCGGAGTGTTTTGGTTTTTTTTTTTTGAAAAAATGTTATTAATAAAAATTCCGGTCTATTTTTTACCTCTCCACCATATCTTTATTTTTGAAACAGTAATACTTTAAAATTTAAATATCAAAATAAAATTGTTAAATATGATCAATATCAGTTTCTCTATGAACACATAAAATATCACAACATTTCGATTTTGTTTGATTAGTATCAAAGGTTTCAAAAATACATCGATGTGGATAAATTCGAAATGTTGATTGGATAAATTCGGGATGTTAATTTTTCAACGTATTGATTTATATAAAATTAAAATTGAAAAGTGATAATTTCTTATGTGTATGTAGAGAAAATAATATAGATTACATCTAAAGATTTATTTGAACATATTAATTTTAAAAAAATTATTATTAGAAAATTAAAAATTAGAGGTATGATGGAGACACAAAAAATAAAAATATTTGAACCCTCCACTATTAATATATATATGTAACATCAAAAGAATTAAATTAACATAAAATTGAAAAAACTCTGTATAATATTGATACATTTTTGGATACTAATAAGGTATATGTTGTAATACATATACTGATATACCTCAGTGTTGCAACTATGTTTTATAGCAAAACTATTTTCCTTTATTTAAACTTTTGAATATGAAATAATAGTTTTATCACATTCAAAATTATACACTCAAAATAAGAATTTCCATCTTGAATACAAGAATTGATCTGATGCTATAGTATTTTGATGCTACAGGTTATCATATTTTCTTATGAACATTTAAAATTGAAAATCACTGCAAATTTAAACTATTGATCTTGCTCATTTAGAAATTATTCATCAAAGTGAATTCTATAAATTATCTACTACATATAACTTATTGATTGTATGCATTTTATAAATTATTGATTGTACGGATGAACTAAAAATCTGATAAAAGTTTATGCAGACATGGCTCTCACGTAGAATAACAATATCAACAATTTGTAGATATAGAGACACCTGTATATCTCTAATTCATTGTTTATTTTTAATGAAATAAGATAATTAGATGACCTTAAAGTATTTAAACTACGAAGTATGAGAATTATACTTTTTAGAAACAAGGTAAAGATACTAATTTATACCAATATTTTACATATGGGTGTCAATGATATCCTTTTAACCGTTTATTCTACCCGTACCGTACTCGTTAAGACATGCATTGGTAATTTTTTTTCGTTAGCTTATCGGGTATGGGTATGGGTAAGGATTTTTTTCATTAGCTAAACGGGTATGGGTATGGGTAAAGACTATTTCGTACCCATTACCCTATAAGGTAATTATATAAAATAATATTATATGATAATGTTTGAACAATAATTAGTGATGGTAAAATTCATTTTTGTGATATTTCATATAATAATATTTTTTAATAATTAGTGATACATTTGTTATTTAATGTATGTTTTTTGCTATAAGAAAAATGTTAAATATATTACTTTTATTTGTATGTTTGCTATTTAGTTAAATAATTGAATTTGTTCAAATAAATATTTGTGTTTTCAAATTCTCTTGCTTTATAAAAAAACAATTTAGTTGAAAAAATAATTTAGTTGAAATTGATTGTATATATATTTTTTTTATTAGTAATGTGATTGCATATGTGTGAAATGATGAGTTTTGATATTCTACATTAAAACATAATAAAATAAATTATTATATTATTATTATTATTCGTTATCCACCCGCTACTGTTTCGTTACATGATAATCTTAACGGATATGAACAGAATAGGATAAGATTAATTCTTAATTCTTAATGGGTAAAAATAGATTATGAATAAAATCAATTTTTAGCAAGTATGGCTATAAAAATGCTTCCCCTCTACCCGTATCGGATCCAATCGGATCCATTGACACTCCTAATTTTACATCCAACAAAAGTGTTCTTGCGTGTAAGCATTAAAAGGTAGGACCTAATCCTTGGTAGCAACTTCTTCAGTTCTTGAGTGCTCTGGGCCAGATAAGAACATCCACGAGGCGCGGGTCGGTGGCACGTGGCGGGTTCATTGTTAAAGTGTGAATCGTCTCGCGTAATTCAAAAAATAAACAAAACTATGGGACGTCTCGGTCAGAACCATCCGATGGCTGCGTGTGGCACCGAGATTGTATCAATATATGATGGACAGTTTTTTAAATCCATATGTAGAGTATGGCTAAATTGCTGCCGGCAGCATTCTGGCCAGCTGCTGCCGGGGCAATTCGGTCATTTCCGGTGTTCAAACAACAAATGTTTTTATACAGATATGTTCTAAATATTAAAATCTACTTGGAGACCAAATTTTACATTTTTTGGAATTTTTTAGCTATTTATTAGGCCACTTTGAAATTGGCTGATCCGGGTGAACAGTGCACCAAAATTCTGGACCATGTGATCTGGAATTTTCAAAGTGGCTTAATAAATAGTAAAAAAATTCCAAAAAATGTAAAATTTGGTCTCCAAATAGATTTTAATATTTAGAACACGTTGAATTGTTCAGATTTGTTGTTTGAACACCGGAAATGACCGAATTACCCCCGGCAGCAGCTGGCCAGAATGCTGCCGGCAGCAATTTAGCCATACTCTCCATATATATATTAATATATTAGCTGTTTTCTGAAAAAAAGAAAAAAAACCAATTCTTTATGAAGGTGCTTATCCTGCGACGAACGGAAAGAGACGAGAGAAGCCCACATGCGATTCCTTCGCCTGTTGGCATCTGACCTCACATAACTAATTCCAATTTTAAATTGTTCTTGTAATATTCGAATCGCCGACATTTTTATTAATATCCAAAGTTTAATACAAATTATTAATTATGTCCAGATTTTCAAACTTTCGCTAAAAATATCCAAACCGGCTAGAAAATAGCCGGTTTACTCCCCCCTAAAACGGCCATTTTCTGGCCGGTTTACTCCTTCTGGCCGGCTTAGTCGTTTTTTTTTTTAGAGACATTATGAAGAGAAAAATAATAAAATCTAACACTGAAAATTTGAATTTTTTTGTTTAAATTATTTGTTAAATTACTTCTTTTGATATATAATTAGTATATTTATACTAAAATATGCTAAATTATGAAATTATGTTGAATTAGACTATATTAAGTTAAATTACATTACATTACGTTAAAATACGGTAAAATTACGATAATTACATATGAATAGAGACGATCTCTTCACTGAAAAGGTGAAAAACGACGACGAAATATCAAACGGTCATAAAACAGCGCTCGAGTGTCTGATTTCAGCAAATGACCACTTTTCGGAAAGCTTGCGAAAATGCGCATGCGTCCATGCCCGCGATGCTGGATTCCAAAATTCAGAATTGTCAAAAAACAAAGGGTAGAGCCTCAAAACTTGAGTTGAAGTTTCCGATTAAGATTTTCATTTCTATTATTCAATCCAAGTAGCTCAGTAAATTAGTTACATAATGAACTTGTAGAATACCAGTTTTTACTATTTTCGGAATTTTTTTACTATTTTTTATGATTCATGAAAGATGGCACAGAATCGGTTTATTTTAGCGTAATTTACCGTATTCCAGCATAATTAGCGAAGTTATTGTAATTTAGAGTAATTTAACGTAATTTAGTGTAATTCAACATAATTTATTGTAATATAGTATAATTCAACATAATTTCAAGTAATCTAGTGTATTTTAGTATAAATATGCTAATTATAAATCAAAAGAAGTAACCTAACAAATAATTTAAACACAAAATTCAAATTTTCTGTGTTAGATTTCATTATTTTTTCTCTTCATAATGTCTCTAAAAAAAACGACTAAGCCGGCCAGAAAATGGCCAGCTTAGGGGGGAGTAAACCGGCCAGAAAATGGCCGGTTTAGGGGGGAGTAAACCGGCCATTTTCTGGCCGGTTTGGGTATTTTTAGCGAAAGTTTGGAAATCTGGGCATAATTAATAATTTGTATTAAACTTTGGATATTAATAAAAATGTCAGTTCGAATCGCTCGAATTCTTAAAACGCAGATTTAAATATCTGTTTGTTCTATATTAAACTCTCTTAAATTTTAAATTAATTCAGGTTGAGGTAAATTTTGTTTTTAGACAATTAAATTTACATTATTTCACAGCATATCATTAAGTAAAGCATGAATAAAAATCCTTTTGATAACTTAACGAATAAGAATACGAATAAAAAAATATTAACTTGTGATGGATAAGTGCATTGATACGAGTTATTTTATATTATTTATCCTATAAACTAATGCTTAGATAAAAACATATATAATTATCTAATTTCTATATATGATGATGAAATTAATTTATATAACATTCTATATAGTTTTTTATTTAGTAATTTATGAGAAAAAAATGATTTATGCCATTATTCAATTAATATTATACTTTTATATTTTATGATACTATGTAAATGATATTTAGTATATTTAGTTGTTAGTTTTTGTGTTAGATAATATAAAGTTATAAACTATTAATTATTTTTTCCAATAAATTTAAAGGATATGAGCGAATAAAGATAAGAGTAGTACTCGATAGATAAGTATAAAGTAAATTTGAAAATATCATGGTCTCATGTAGAGTGGGAAAAACGTGCCGTGCCGTGCCGTGACTAACACGCCGTGACTTTGGTCTCGTACCGTGCCGTGCCGTGACCAAGTTAATTTTTCACGTGCCGTGCCGTGACTAAAATGTCAAGGGGTGGTCACGGCACGCGAATGGTCACGCCACGTGAGTCACGCCGTGCCTAAACGTGCCGTGACCCGCGTGACCCGCGTGACTCGCGTGACCATTTAATTATAATTTAAGTTAATTTATTCAAGATTCACCATTAAATTAATATCTAATGGTCCTAATTACACGTGACTCGCGTGACTACGTGCCGTGCCGTGACTAAATTTTCCACGTGCCGTGCCAAAGTTTCAAAAGATAGGCACGGCACGCGAATGGTCACGGCACGGGACACGCGAGTCACGGCACGCGAATGACACGCGTGCCGTGCCGTTCCGTGACGGAGCCGGCTCCGGCGTGCCATTTTTCCCACTCTAGTCTCATGGATATCTTAGACATTGTTCAAATTTGAACTATTTTTTCAATTTCAAAGTCGTTTCCCCGCCAAACTGAATATTGATCCGTGTTTGTACTTTGTTGCTACTCACTCCATAGCAGGGTGATAATGTTATTTGACTATCATCGATTCATCATAAAAAGTTATCCTGCAATCCTTCAGCGTAGAAGTAAAGACGTTGACGGGTCTTTTTTTTTTCGTAAATATTCAAATATAAAAAGTTATTTTTGAAAAAAAAAAAGTAACGAGGAGATTTTAGGGTTGACGCAAAATTTCTGTCAAAGAGAAACAAAAATTTAATAAAAATACTTTATCGGATTCAAACTTATTAAAAACAATCAACATAATAAGAAACTGTAAAAATAGTATACTCTTACATAATAAAAAAACAAAATAATATCATTTTACATATTAAAAAACTGTTATCCCTAACGGCACCTAGAGAGGAGTGAATATGAATTTTTTAAAAATTTTAACCCTAGATGGTTTGATATTCACTTTAAATATATATCTAACGTGTACGTAATTAAGTTGTTCTTGGCGGAAACAATAACACTTAAACTAAGCAAGTGTATGTAAAGTAAATAGAAGAGTAAAAAGACATTTGACACGAGATATATTTACGAAGTTCGGCACTAACGCCTACGTCTCCGGGCTTCATGACCTTTTTGATGGCGCGCATTTCTTTACCCAATGATAAAGGAGTACAAGGTGGAACCAGTGAGCCCTTACAAACCTTGATAAGTCACACATCCCGAGCACAGAATTAGTTATTGAGCACTAAAGGCTCTAGTGTGTGAATAAATAAGAGATCTCACACAAATCACTCTAATTCTTATACAAGATTGAGTATGATGGAGTATGCTTGAGATTGTTGTAAAGACATTGAAGTTTGATGCACAAGCAACAATACAGAATTCTAAATCTATTTAGAAAACGTAGTATTGAAATTTGAGGCAACTAGGTTAGATCGTCAAACCTAGATTTTACTTCTGTTTATAGAAAGAGAAACAAAATAAGGTAACTGGCATCAACCGTTGTAATGGTTGATTAACCGTTGTAACGGTTGGTCCCAGTTAGTAGGTTTTGCTGCACTGGAAATCCTAACGCTCATTAAGCGTTGCAATGGTTGTCACAACGGAACTCTCTGGAGATTTTTGGGGTCCGAAATGAATTGTTTCATTACAACGCCTGATTAGCCATTGTAACGGAATAAATTGGTTACTCTTATGGATTTCGGAATATTAATTGTTCCGTTGTAACGCTTGATTAACCGTTGTAACGGTTTAGTTCAATTACCTCAATCTCAAGCATATTTTACCAATTTCACATATTTCTAATTAACACACGAATCTTGAGTTTAGTTTTCTCAGTCTATTCCTTGGTTCATTATAGCACATCCTTGATATGTGTAGCATTAGATGATGCATCATTAATGTTTATTGGAACTTTATATCATCATGAACCTGCATAATATCTCAAGACAATAAACTGTAAAATTTAACAAATATATGTTTTGCAAATCTAGTCAAACATACTAAGTAGATTATTGCATAGTCCAATAATAATAACAAAGTTGGTCCGGATCCATAAATAGAACCTGCATAATAACTCAAGACAAGTAACTGTAAAATTCAACAAATATATGTTTTGCAAATCTAGTCAAACAAACAAAGTAGATTATTGTATAGTCCAACAAAAACAACAATGTTAGTCCGGACCCATAAATTTCTATAAAATTTCTACAAAAACAACAAAATTTCTCATTAACAGTGTTTTTGGACTGGTCTGGTAGATTTTTCAGTTCCAGGGAAGGGCAAAGCAATTTCCAATGAGAAAAAAAGTGATACCAAATTCGTATTTTCCACTAAATTACAAAATTCAGGAAAAACAGCTGCTCCATATCTGTGTGTGGGTTCGCCCCTTAGGCTTTTAGCATAGAAACATGAATACATGATACACGCGCTGATCAAGAATGCATGAAAATTTCCAAAACCACCGATCATAATAATGCACTGTAGAGCTATTTTATTTGAAAAAGAATGAATTACTTACAATAATTATTTTGAATAGCTTTGATAATAAGTTTTTTAAAAAAAGTATTCAAATAAAATTGAGAAGTAAAATAAATTTATATGTATGCTGTTGGACATTTAGATAGCTTAATAATTAATTTCTTGCATTTATATATTATTTTATAATTAATTTGGGATCGATTAAATTTTAAATCACTGGAATTATGGTGAAACCGTGAAACGTCAAGTCTCATTATATAAAATTTGATAATACATATCATACTCATAATATTTAATTGTAAATTATTTTTGTAATTATCATGATTATTAAAATGCCAAGTTAATAAAGATGCACGACCTGTCATATCCACTACACCTAAATTAAGAATAGTGGAGTTAACCTCAAGGTTAACTCTACTATTCTTGAGTGATCCAAACACACCCAAGATAATTTAAAAAAAAACTCAGTTCTCGTAATTAACCTTCATGGCAGCCCATTTAAGAGAGAAAACGAATATAAACAGTTTGAAATTCATTGCTTTTTATCGTATGGTATGTATTCGTCACCTTTCTCTAGTTCCTTAAATCAATGGCTCAACGCACAAATTTCCATTCACTTCTCTTTCGTTGTGCTCAAGCTCAATGTGCCACTCTTTTCTGATTTTTTCTGATTTAACAGGCCTCATTGTGTGTGAATTCGTGCAAGTTACATCTTAGTGTTTACAACATGTATTACCTGAACACTAAACTGAGACATAATGTTAAACAACAAGTGTTTTTGAAAACATTCAACTATAAACAAACTAAAAACGCACAGAAGTGGACACAAATTTAACACTCTTATATGTTTAATGAAATATATGCCTACGGACGGTTTGACCAAAAAAAAAAAAAAGAGATTGAGTCGTCAGTTTAGTCTGACACAAATCTCAAAACATACTTTTATATTTTAAATAGATACCAAATTAATTTTGGTCTGGTTGGAAAATATTCTACTCTCTGAGATACAGATACAGTGGACTTGTCGTGTGCAGGTACGCAGGTTCTTTGAGGTTTCATGTAGTGTCTTTGATGTATTTTTTGTAACACATTTACTTTTTCATCATATACTCTCATATTATTACTCGCCATATGGAAAGAAATTTGTGTGTATTTGAATTTTGACTCACATTTTTAAAAGCATATCTGCGCCGTTGGATCAGTAATCTTGCACGAATTTTAACAAAATAAATAGTTGAGATGTATTATTTGGATCGGAGAGCATAGATTCCTTTAGTCTTTGTAAAGCAAAGGGTTTTTTACGCTACCAGTTCTGGACACGCCGAATTCCTTCTTCGAGGGAAAAGGTATCTCCCCGATCTGTTACAACGACTTCTCTTGCGGTCGTTTCAGGTTCCACCGAAAAAATCGACGTGAATCATCAAAAAGGAAAAAAAGAACAAACCTACGGGTTTTGAATCAAAATAAAGGGGAAAGAACAATCTGCAGAAAGTAATAAATATGAAATTGACAAAATGCATCACAAAGTAGTCCAATAAAGTAATAAACTTAGGGGTGTCAACGGCTACAATACGGGTCGGGTGGAGGCATTTTCATACCCGTACCCGTTATGATAACGAAATTTTTTTTTCACCCTTATCCGTTTTTTTTTATTACGGTACGGGTCGGGTAAACGGATAAAAAAGTGTCATTAACATCTCGATTTATGATTTCTATAAAATATTTTTTAAAACAATAAAAAAAAGAAAATAATACTAATGAGTACAACTAATTTGTATTATGAAAATTTAGTAAAATACAAAACTTTATTGTATCTTATATTATCTTCATAAAAATATATATCTATATCTATAATTTTATTTTTAAAATATCTTGTAAAATAACGAGTAAGATAACGAAAATAATCATTACCCTTATCCTTATCCGTACCCGATAAGCTAATGAAAAAAAAATTATCCTTACTCGTCTTTTCAGATACGATACGAATCAAATAAATGAGTAAAAGAGTGTCATTGACACCCCTAAATAAAATGCATCACAATTCAATAAATCATAATGCAGGCCCACTAATTGTTCAGCTGTGAAGTTTACAAAAAGTAGATACATGATCGTGTACTATGAAGAATTGGAATTTTAATTAATATGAAATGAGTTGGGTTACCTTGTTTCGAATACTTGTTTTATTTTGCTGCTCAAATATCTGTGCTTATAGTCAAAAGACTCAAAACAGTCAATTTAAACCATTTAAGTATTCAACATGATCTTTGTATTAAAATGTATTTGAAGACAAAATTTAACATTTTTTGAAAACATTTATTATTTTTTAGATTTTCTAAAAATTAATGTTTTTCAAAAAATTATGGACCATAAAAAATAGTGATTTTCTACTATTCAAAAATAGTAAAAAAAATGTAAAATTTGATCACCATGAACATTTTAATATGGAGATCATTTTGTACGGTTCAGATTAATTTTTTGAACCTTCAAATCGTAAAATAAGAACAAAAGATAAAATAAGAACTTTACTTCCCAGAGTACCGTAGCCTTACTTATCTAACTCATATGAAATCTCTACTTTTACACTAGTTACGTATAGCTGGGTGGTAAAGCTTTTTAAATATGTGTCGCGGGTGCTGTCATAGACTTATATTGGTTAACTTAGGGTTGGCAACGAGCCAGCTCAGTCCGAGTTTGATCAAGTTCATACCATACTCATTCTTTTTTCCAAATCAGAAAGAAATGTTTAATTTATCAAACATACATAATATTTTGTATTGAAAATTCTTGAGCTTTTTTTTTTAAGAAAGAAAATTTGTATTTTTTTATATTTATAAAAAAATATGTTACTATATTTTTATAGTATATATTTTAGGATATATTTTATTTGATTTTCTATCAGCAATAAGCAATAATCTTTTTAATAACTAAAAAGGAACTTTCGATTACGATTAAGTGAAAACAATCATTATTTTCTTAATGAAATAAGAATTAAAAAAAATTAGAGGAATTAAATGTCTATAGAAAAAAGAAAAAAGAGCCACCCTCAACTTTCAATCAAAAAAATATATATACAAAAATCCATATGATGATACAATTTTTTTTTTTTTAGTATCTTACTTAACTTTAAGTCGATCTTATTTTTTTTATCCTTTAATTCAGTTTTAATTTCTATTTATAAAATGAAATTTTCATAAAAAATAAAAATCAAAGATATTGCCCCTTAACTAAAATTCTTCTTTTAAAAAAAAATTAGAATCCTTCTTTTGAATTTTTTTGTTTTTTTTACTTACCATTTATTTTTCCTCCTATTTTATTTGGTAGTTATAAAATTTATATTATAGTTTAATAAATCAAACCGACTTTGTCAATAGTTGCGAAAGTAAAAAATTGTTTTTTTATCTTTCTTTTTTTTATTTTCCCTCCTTTTTTTGCATGGTAAAGATAATGATTGTTATTTAGATCTATCAAAAACATGTCTAAATACATTATAACATGGAACCAAGGCCCTTGTTGAGCCTTGGTATTTCTCAAATTGAATAAAATAAAGAAACTTCCTTTTTTATTTCCTTTTTTGCATCTCCTGTATGCAATGATCTCTCATTTTGACAACGAGCGAGCCAACATTAGAGTTTGGGTTGAAAAAGTGGATGGTGATTCACTTATTTTGGTAACGAGCAAGTTGAGCAAACTCGTGGGTCAAAAATCTAAATATATTAGATAATGTATTATAAAGTCAATTACCACAAATAAAATTTTCAACTAAATTTATACATACCAAAATATCAAATTCCCACATTCGTACAAACATAATTCACAAAATAAATTCATGCATATCAAATTCACACAAATTCATACCTAAACAGAGCTAGCTCGCCAGCTCGCGAGCGAGCTAAGCCCCAACTCAAACTTATTAATTTTGAACTGAACTATTAGCGAGCTGGTTCGTTAACAGCTCAGTCCACTAACGAATGAGCTGTTAGTAAACGAGTCAGATATGAATCACGATCGATCCCACAGCTACAAACTTTTTTGTCATCTCTAATTTTGGGTTATACTTTTGATTGCTTTAATTAAGCTTTCCAGGGGTGCACTTGAGATAAGGTGAGTCCGGATAATTGAGGTTAGTGTTATGAGATAAAAGGGGGTAAAATCTGACTCGATCGCCACTACCAACCTTTCAAAAAAAAATCTGACTCGATCCGACTCATTTTTTTTTAAAAGCCGAATTAATTCCAACCTGACTCGACCGGAGATGACTCCAAAACCCAAACATAATGTAAAGTTGGTCGACTCGAAATGTAAACATAATGTCATGTCGGAGGACTTGAAACTCGATTCGATCCAACTCGTGATTCGACAATTTTATAACGAAGAGATCCGATCTGATCCGACCGAACATGATTTGACCTGTATGGTGTCCCTTCATATTTAATAAATCTCACTCAATCTGAATAATCCACGTCCTGATCTAATCCGACCCGATTTAAAGTCAAACTGACGCAAACCCGACTCGTTCAAAACACGACTCCATTGCATTCGATCTGGCTCGATTTATCTTTATACGTGTGCATTACTTCAATATTCGTATGTGTCCTCTTTTAATATTTATGTAGATCAAGTACGTACGTATCAAAAAAAAAAAAAAAAATTTTAAATTTAATTGAAGGCATGCATGATGAAAGTACGAAGAATGAAGACAATTAACCCTCAAATATAATTATTATCCAACAAGCTAATTAAAAATTCTTTATCTACAAAACACTCTATAGATTATAATACGAATCAAATTATCGTATAAACGAATATTATCGTCGCTAAGATGTTGAACATGTTCATCACCGAGACCAAAGTACATGCAAACTTATCATTCAAAAGAAAAGAAAAGAAAAATAAAACAATTAAAATAGAACAAAGTGCTCAAGTGGCTCGTGACAAAGTGCTTTTGTGTAAAGCATGTTTTCCATTAACAAAAGCCATCATCTCCTTATCATGTTTATGTGCATCCATGCATTAGTGATTGACATTCTATTCCCCTCAATACGCACAGACCCATAATATTCCAATTTCCAATTACCTGATCTAATTAGGAAGAAGCTGATTATGTCTACTGATTGGGGACCGGTGATTGTTGCCGTGATTTTGTTCATCCTTCTGTCGCCAGGTCTGCTCTTTCAGTTTCCAGCAAGAACCAGAGTTATCGAGTTCGGCAACATGTATACCAGCGGCATCTCGATTCTTATACATAGCATCATATTTTTCGTAATACTAACTATTCTCGTGCTTGCGATCGGTGTGCACGTGCGCACTTGATGATCAAGCTTCAGCTAAAGGTTTATCTGGAACTTTCTGGTGTTTAGCTTCTCACTTTTATCAGTGCCTCAGTGGAGTTTGTAAAGTGTAACTTCATTAAAAAGAAAGCTGAAAAAGTTGTTTTTCTGTTTTATGTAGTTAATATTGCGCTTAAAATTTGTGTGAAGTGTACTGTCTTGCCAGACTGTATACCTGATTTGTGTGACCGGTGAATGGTGTTATATGTAACTGAGTACACTGAATGGCAAATTCATTTGGTTGTTTAGAAGGTGAAGGCTTATTATTATAGAAAATATATAGCTCTGGTTCAGACCATAAAAGAAAAGCATATACATATCGAGGAGATGAGAAAAAGAATCACTGTTTTGCTGATCAAAGTTTGTAAGCGTTCAACTCCAAATGAACCAAGATCACTTGTCCTCTCTGAATTAATTCTGCCATTATATTTATGCAACAGAAATTGTACTATTATTTCAAATCGAACTGTTCTAATTTCTTGAAGAAAACATATATTGCAAATAACCAGGTTCTAATTTCCAGTATGCATAAACAACTGATACAACTGATATTATTAAGACTGATAAAAAAAATTGTTCTGCCACACCATAAAAGCAACTCGCTGAAGAAGCAATTCATCGTATGGTTACATAAATCAGTAGCACAAAAATCCACCTACAGGCTACAGTTGCTCCTCCACACAAAACCCAGACTGTGAGAGTTTATAACAAAACAGAAGCGAAATCAGCTTTCATTAATTATCACACACTTGCGGCACAGAATACATACATATAACATCACAAAAAAAAAAAAAAAAAAAAAAAATCAGCCCAACAGGAAACAAAACCCTAGCGACCTAACTAGATCTAGCACCGCATGAGGAATGAAAGGAAGGAAGAACTCAGCCGGTGTAGATGTGGAGGTGGAGAGCGAGGATGATGATGGTGAAGGCAGCGAAGAAGATGAGTGTGTGGATGAAGATGGCTTTCCCGTTGGTGCGGAAGCTTCCAAAGTCCATCGGCCGATGCGTCCCCGGCAGCTCAAACAGCAACCCCGGTGACAGCAGCACGAACAAAACCACCCCCACCACCACCGGCGCCCAATCTGCCATCTCTCACTCTTTTTTTCCTTCTTGGAGGAGGGGTTTTAACGAATGGGGAGGAGAGGGGTTGTTGAATGGGGAGAATAATTTTAGGGAAGGAGAAAAGAGAGTGCGAGTTGGGGAAAGGAGAATTTGAGTGTCTTTGGACTGGAGTCACTGGACGGTTCGAATCTTCATCTTGCTTTTCGACGGGGAAAATGATAGACGGACGCCATTTTTTCAGGAGAAATTTCATGTATGTCTCTAAATTTTTTAATATTACGTATTTATCTCTCTAAAATCAATAATTATATATTTATTCTTGAAAATAGTACAAATTCATATATTTATCCAATCTAACTCTATAACATATCAAATATCTCCAAAAATAATTAAATAATATTTTTTAAAACTTTAAAATTTATTTTACAATATTAATTAAGAATATGTTGATCACTATGCCCTTTGTTTTTGTCTCCTTAGTTTGCCTGAGTTCTCTTCTCTTTAAGGCGCCAAACCTCCCGCCTCTCTCTCCAAACGTGCCAAATCACAGATTTCTCTTCGTCTTCCCTCGAAATTTTTATTGCCCCTCGCTGCTTTAATTTTTCCATCTTCGTTTGGAGAGAGGCGAGAAGTTTGACGTCTTAGAGAGAAGAGAACTCAGGTGGACTAAAAAGACGGAAACAAAGGGGCATAATGGTCAATATATTATTAATTAATATTATAAAATTAATTTTAAAGTTTAAAAAATATTATTTAATTATTTTGGAGGTATTTGATATGTTACAGAGTTAGATTGGACAAATATCTGAGTTTTTACAATTTTCAAAAATAAATATGTAATATTGAAACTTTTAAGAGATATACATGAAATTTCCCCTTCTTTTATTTACATTTTACACTCCGAATATTTTGACTTACTTTGACTTATATGTTGTGACCACTGCGGCGTCCCTCTCTCTCCGGACTCTGGTTCACAGACGTAGTTGGAGAGGGACATTGTCCCATGTGAATTCTTACTAAACGATTAGATTGGTTTAATTCAAAGAATGATAAAAGATTTTATAAAGGGAAAGTGGAGTTAATATACTTGATTAGAAAAAAAGTTCTACGATTATTAGTTATTAATTTAAAGGTTGAAAATTTGATTTTCACAATTCCAGACGACTTCCAAATCTCGGCGAAAATTTTCGAAAAATAAAAAAAGATAAAAGATTTTATAAAGGACGATGTTTGCTAGTTTGCATGATTTTAGAAGAAAAAATTAGTATTGAGAATTGAAATACAAAAAAAAATGTTGCACTTTATGAATAATAAATTAAAGTTTCATTGTCAAATTTATTGCAAAATAATAATTCCGTGGCCTCCAAAAATAATTTGCTCTAATCAAATGAATAAAAGAGCCCAGTGATTAGGAATTACATGTCTTTGTATCATTTTTTGTTGGAGCATAAATAATAAATATAATATTTATTTTTATATGGAGTTAAACAAGAATAACGGTAAGTATGCATAAATAAGGAATAAAAAGAATAAAATTATAAAGAGGCCGAGTGATTGGAGCTTAAATATGAAATATGATCTTTATTTTCCGTACGAAGTTCCACAAATTAATTTTAAGTCTGCACGAGTGATCTTTCAGAAGAGAAACTCTGATTCATAATTTATATTATCTATACATGCATGGAACAACTTATTTCTCAGCTTAGCAAACAAAACAAAAAAATATTTTTCAAGACATACTAGATCATCACGTTGTTATATATTCTCTTCTTTTTCATTATCAATCACCGTTCAACGTCATTATCGTTATTATCATTGTCACCATTATTATCATTATTAATAATATTATCATTATTTTAATTTTATTAGCACTTAATTGGTCAAATTTCGGAACTTAACATAAACACATACCTAGTGTGTGGACTTTTAGGGTGGCACACGGACTTGATCTGCTTGGAACATAGAATCGTTCGTTCAATTTGGTATAATTTTGGTAAAATTTGGGTACAATTGTTTGATATATTGGCCGAACTTTAGATATTATTTTGGTCTACCATTGATTTGTATATAATTTCTCCAACAGTTTTATTTTGACTTTTAAGTTTTAAATAATTTGAGAATTCTATTAGAAGTTTGGTCAACCATTGTCCTACCCAAAACCTTAAAACTCCGTCCTAATCCAAAATATCATACTCCTTAATTTAAATTTGATTAGAAGTAAAACAAAAAACAAAACAAAAACTAACTTGTTTCGTGAAAAGGAATCTACAATTAAATTCAATCAAGAAAGATAATGGTAAAAAGTGTGAGGCCGGCTTACTATCTCTGTCTTTTCTATATAACAAAGTTCACGGTTCTAATCCAGTCTAGTGGATCTTAATGTGACATGCATACTGGGTTCGCACAAACTTGTGAGTCCATGCAAACCTGCCCGTATAGAAAATCCTAGATTGATCTGTGTTTATGCTGGTTTCGGAAATTTAGACATCTCTATTTCAAGGCGGCAGCGGGGATTTGATTTCCTCTTGGGTTAAGATACAAAGTTGATATTAATTTTGTTGTTGTAAGTAATTTTTTTGTGTTGTTTGACTAATTTGTAAAATATATAAATATTGAATTTTACGGTTTCTCTGATTGAAATATGTGCAAGTTTAGTTGTTACGACCGAAGGACAAAGTAAGTTAATGTTACATATCATGATAAGTTGGTGTAACAAGTTGCGTCCGAAGGTCAAAGCAAGTCAACGTACATATCGTGACAAACTGCACAAAATAATCTGTTACTTGATCTCCTCGAGCTACAAAGAATAATTTGATAAATATGGTATGATGGAAGATTCACACGAGCCATTTGGAATATCGGATATTGATGAAAATGATGCATCATGATGATTATGAAAGATCATAGAAGATCAAGATAATGAAGATTATGAAGATCACACTTTACCATTTTGTTTTTATTATTTTTAATTTATGTCCAAAAATATGATAAAGTAGATCTAAGGTTTTGACTGCATGAGTCTAGCCGTTGCATAGTTAGAAATTCGAATTCAAAATATAAATCAATCAGGCAGGTTAATAGTTGTATCTAAGTACAAGCAAACCTGACAAATTCCGATTATGCAAATCTTGAGATTTGCCTCAGTCGTAGTGAAAATTATATCACTATGAGTGTGATCTAAAACTCTATATTTGTTTCTCTATTTGAGAGATACAAAATCACCACTATAAATAAAGGGTCGATTGTTCCTCTGAAAATTACACAAAAGAATAACCTTTGAGCCTCCACTTTTGAAATCCTTTGAGGTTTAGCCAGTCCATTGTTACTTGTGCTTAAACCATCTATATCTTTTCTAGCAACCTCGTATATACTCCACCTAAATTAATCCAGAGTGAGATTAGAGTGAGAGTAGTGATTGTCTGGACTTAGAGCATGTGAGCTCGCCTATATCTTTGAGCCTATGTGCTCACTTTTTCTCTTTGAGTTGTTGTGCTCATCTGTCGTTTGTGTGGGAGTGTTGTCTCGTACTTATCACAACTTATATTACTTTCTTCATTAGGTAATAGAAATGTGCGCCTATTAAGGTTGCGTTGTCCCGGAGACGTAGGTCCTTCTGAGACCGAACTTCGTTACCAACTTGTATGTCAATTTATCTAACCCTATCTATTTATTTTACTACACTTTATTATTTGTTTAATTTATAAGTTCTTGATTCCGCTAAGAGCTTACAATAGATATATTACTCAAACACAGGAACGACATTCAAACTTGTCTATTCGACAAATAGTTACAAGTTGTAAGGTTTAAATTTTTAAATAGTCCTATTCACCCCCTCTAAGTGTCGTTATAAACAATAATTTTTTCAATAAATCTAATATTCATTCTCCCAGGTTTCTTAGGCTCATTAGGTGCCAATTCTGAATTTTTTTTTTTTTTTGGAAGGTGCTAACTAAATTTTTTTGGGTGATATGTATCGAACGGTATTCTTACGTAAACCAACATAAAGTTTAGGTCCTTTTTTGAGGAAACAGGTACAGTGCTGTTTATTAAAAGTACTTAACAATTAAAGATATCATCACAGAAAATCCTAAATATTGACGGCATTAATAATTGATTCACAGCGCCCTCTTTGCAGTTAACACTGCCCCGATCTATTTTTTTTTTAAGGAGAAAACGCCCGTAGGCAGGGGCGGAGCCAGACTTTCAGACTATGGGGGTCAAACGTGAATGGGGGTCAAGCATATAAAATTTTCCTACTACGAATGGGGGTCAATTTCACACTATCCATAATATTTTACTTTAAATTATATTAAAATAAGGTATAAATAAAAAAAAATTCAAAATGAATGGAGGTCAATTGACCCCCATTCAATATACGTAGATTCGCCTCTGCCCGTAGGCCTATCATTGAACACAAGTTTCATTACATTTAGAATTACAGGATAGATGAGACGACATGTTCCCACAGATTCTGTATTAAAGCACCATCAAAATGTTGCTAACATCCTAGAAAACATATAACTTCCTACAGAACCCCAAATATATGATATGTGTAGCCTGTATATATGGTGCCATTCTCTCGTTCTTCCAAAATTTTCGGCACATAATTATAAGAATACCCCTGATTCACTTTCAAAATTTTCGAGCATTGGTAGATTTCCTCGTATGCTGTCCAGTAGGGGCGGATCCAATGTAGTGCAGGGTTGCCCTACTCTGAAAATCCAAAACCAGTTTACAAGTAGTGGATTTTGGGCTCTTGCCATACCTTAAAAAAATTTATTTTCCCTACCCTGCTGGGTCTAATTTCTAGCGCACAGTCCACAATTTTTTGTGGAGCCTGATTTTGGAAAAAAAATGTTACAGCCCGATTTCTTTGATCCCTTCTATCAGAGCGACACAATAGGCGATTTCTCATCCTCCGCCTCTAATCCATTCTCCCCACCGCACGGCTCCTCCCGTTTTATTTGGTTATTTAGGGTTTACTGTTAAATGTTAATGGTCTAGGAATTAGGATTCAGGAGGGTGAAATTGATTAGGCATAATTATTTTAGTCTTATGATCATTCAAGCTGCTACGTTTCAATATGGTAAATTGTCTTCATAAGTAATTATACAGGATGTTATTGACTATTAAAGTATATAAACTGGAAAGAATCATTTGTACATTAAGGATAAACCCAATCCCTCCCTTCCATCCTTCCAGCCAAGACCCGTCTAAAGAGCACTGGTATTCGTTGCATTCCTCCATGTCACTTGTTTCCGTGGAAATGGACCACCGCTTTTCACCCTGAGCCGCCAACCATGTTTCACTTTTGACAGCACTGTAGAACTGACAGAACATAGCGTACGTCGGCCGTTTGCCTATTGGTAATGGTAAATGGTAATTGGCTTATTGCGGACCCATACCCAGAGTGAGATTCAATTACGAAATAGAATAGGTGTACGCGACAGTTCTTTGAAAATTAAGGCGGTGCATGGGGACACGTATTGCGCTGTTGGGCACGTGTTGATGCTTCCAATAACGCTGTTACCCTGGTGTTACTCATCGCTTGTATAAAAAAATAAAAAAAAACAGAAAAAGAGACGTTGATCGGTTGATGTAATCGCTTATCAGGCGGAGGTTGGTTAAACATCAAAAAGGAAAGAAAGAAAGAAAGAAAGAAAAAGAAAAAACATTACGCGGGCTCGTAAATGGGCTCAGAAAAAGAGAAGCCCACATCAATTCAGTCCTTTTAATATCAGATGAGACTTAACTACTCTACGGATGAGATTTGGAGGGTCCAAATCCAATGGCCCAGCACACTACCACTGGCATTCTGGGACCAGATTAAGACAGTCCTGATCGGCACTTTCATTTAGGGCTGTACAAAAATCGCTCAAACTCGTAACTCGCTCATAACTTGCTCGCTTATTTACAACTCGAGTTAGTTCTAACTCAAGTTGACTGACTTGTTTAATAAATAAGCTGAATTTGAGCATATCCCAACTCACTCATTAACAACTCGAGTTACACAAAAATCGTTACAATAAATTCTATGCCCTTCTAAATGAGTCCTAAGCTGCTATTTGAATTGTTTGTTTTGTTAGTTATTTTTTTAATTATGTTTGAATTGTTTGTGTTTAGATAAACTCTTACTAAGTCATTGGAATTGTTTGTATTTAGATAAACTCTTACTAGTATATAACCATAACTAAGGAAATTGACTGGTCAAACGAGTTATAAACGAGTTGTGAGCTAACTCGAGTTGGCTTTACAGCTCGTTATTGTCATCCCAACTCGAGTTGACTCGCTCATTAACTAAATGAGCTGAGCACGAGTTGGAAGTAACTCGCTCAAACTCTGCTCATTTACAGCCTTACTTCCATTATACTGATAAAGTACAGAAAATCTAATCCTATGAGGCTATCAGTATAATTTGATACGGATTGGACAAGCTTTTACCGTGATGGCGCTGTGAAGTAATAATGGCAATTAAGGAAAAAGAAAGAACAATAAAACAGTGAGGTTCTGTATACACTTAACCATTGACGAATCAAGCAATCCTATCATTATACTTGACAGGGGCAATTGTGAATAGTTGACAATTATTATATGTAGGTAACACTGACTAATCAATCCTGACTGTCATTTTGATGTTCAAGTTTTTGCAATTCTCTCCCTCGTACAGTTATGTTGACACTTAAACCAACAGTAATTTCTTATCGCAGCAGCTGTCATGCATGTGTGCTCTACTTGCACAGTCAGTGTTGAATTGGCAAACCGTTGCTACTGCACGCATTACAGAATTCAAACCAAGACTCAACTTGGCATATTATTAGGTACATTTCGTAAATTGTGGATAGGCAACAAAATAGCATCGGTAACTAAACATCTGGTAGCTTCGTTAAGGAAGAAGAACTAAAATTCAACAGGAACAGAACGGTTCCTCTAAACAAATCTCGGTGATGTTTTCTTAGTAGTAATGGTTTGAAATAAAATGAAGACAAAATGAAGAAGCTGATTTAAATTGATTCATTATCAGCTGGAAATTGCTAAATTGGGACTGGGATGCTGCATTGTCTGAATTCAGATTCAGCGAAGTAACTCAAAAATTGGGTTTTGGATCGGGACTGTCCGATTCGAATCCGTGACCATCCATCTAAAGTGGAGCGCACGCATTCCGAGCGACATATTTGAATCCCGAGGCGATCTCGAGCGACGGATTCAATTCGGACGGTCCCGATCCAAAACCCAAAAATTGGGTTACTTTAAGGATCCGGACCCGCATTGTCTACACCTTATTCTTACAAATCTATTGGTTCAATTCGGAAAAGTACATGTACAGTATTTGTTGATACTACAAAATTAAAACAAATTTGATTTATATTTCTAAAATTGCAGAGTCAATTATGTGCAGCTTTAAAATTAATCTACTCAAAATGCCAAATTCCAAGATCAAATTTTTATGCCAAACTCCAAACTAATTTGTGTATTGATAAAATAACTGCATCACATATAAGCAGTACCAGTCATCTCACTGCTACTTTCTCCAGCAATTATGTTACTCAGCGTCGAAATTTGAAGTACGTAAACATTAATTTAGCAATTTAAAATCAAAGACCTAACATAGGTTCAGAACAACAGGAAATTAAATCTCAGTAAGCTATAATCAAACATTTTCATAAACAAGTAACATAAAAGAGAAAAATGCAACTAACAAAGCATCAAGAGCTTAGTTAATCTCCGATATACATATGAACACCTACGGCAACTAGCAAGATGGCGGTGATAGCGAAGAAGATGACGGCATGTATGAGAATCGAGATGCCGCTAGTCTGGAAATTGCCGAATTCAATAAGGCGACACTTCCCAGGGATCTGAAACAAAAGTCCCGGCGAGAGAAGGATAAAGAGCACAAATGCTATGAACACCGGCCCCCAGTCCGACATCTTCAATATCAAATTTTAGTTTGTTGATGTTGCCTTTTTTTTTCCTCTCTGCCTCTTTAGCTTATCTGTTGAATGAATTATGTGAATGATAAGTGAACCTATGGCCTTATGTATGCGTACATATATAGAGGGATAGAGTCGTTTGAGGTGAGGGATATGAGGTTGCACTTGAGACTTCTCTTTAAACAATTTATTTTTTATTTATTTTATGGACTAGACGTTAATAGTAAGATAAAGACCTGCATAGATAATAGCCTTTTCAATACTCTATTATGTTCAAATTAAAGGTTGGAATTAATATTAATAAAGCTTCGATTTAAGTTAAAATGTTTTTCTCCTGCATATTTATTTATTTAAAATGAAAAACAGTGATGCATTATTAAACCATGATTAAATTGTATAAGATGATTAAAATCTGATAGAAAGGCGATCTATACAACAACACGTCGATTAACATTTTTTTCAATTTTTTTATATTTGAGAAATATTATTAAAATTGCCAATTAATTTTATTACTAAAGAATCTTTATTGTGAAGAGGATAAATACTGAAGTAGAATTAGGATGTTCTTTAACCCACCAAGTTCCGAAATTTTTATTTATACCACACCTTCAAAAAAAAATAAACAAAAAAAACCACCATTTTTGGAAATTTCGAAATTCACCATGACCGCACAATATCAGTGCGGACCCTCTTCTTTTCTATTTTTTTTATCAGAAATGTATAGTTTGATTAGGATTTTGTTTTTAAAGTTGTTTAATTGTTTTTGTTTCAAATGTCGTTTAATCTGAAATTTTTGTTCGTTTGTTTGATCAAATATAATGAAACATTACTAATAAATATAAATGAGCCATATAAAGAAGCATACAATAGAACAATATAATGCTAATGTTCTCACAAGTACATTACAAATGTGTCTAATAACAAAAAATAAACAATATTTTTACGAATACAATTAAAACTAAATAAATATCCAATCCATTGATAGACTCTCAACCTGCAAATTTTGAAATAGTGACTGTTAAATCTGATTATTTCAATATTTTATTAAAAGTTGAAATTGATTAGTAAAAAAAATCAACTACCTCGTGCACCTCGAGCAGCGCTGTTATGTCTTTCCTGTGTATCTCGACCGGCTTGGTGTCCTCTCCTCCTATTATTTAGTACGTCCATCCACATCGGAATTCTGTTGTGTCGTCTTCTACCCAAAGAAACATTTTTATCCTCTGGAACTAGGACAGGGCCCTCGTTTTCAAGCCATTCCGACTGATTTTCATACACATGCCATTCAGCCCTCCATGTGTTGATCAGTGTCTGGATGTGGTAGTAGTGACTTACAAAGATGCTAGGGTCGATGTCTCGGAGGCGACATACGGACAGAACATGAGAACATGGTATTCTGTCCAATTGAGGCTTCTGGCATGTGCATTCCACCGTGTGATCCTGATGATCACCGTGTATTTGAAATTGGCATTGGTAAACCGGCCATAATCGTCACGTATGAAAATATGAACTCTCTCTTGTGTGGAGGTTACCTCGAACTCGTTGTAGTTGCCAAATGATCAGAGTCAAAATAATGATGATTTACGTAGGGTTTTGGCTTAAGTTTTGCATGTTTTCTCACACTTATGTTTAATTTATTAGAGAAAAAGGCTATTGTCACAATTCTTTATGTTTTATTACAGAAAACAGGTTTTGGGACTATTTTACACCAAATGGAGCTAGAATCGGGTCAATCGGATCAACGACGCTTATCGACGAAGTCTCTGTTACGGTCCGTATTGCCTAATACGGACCAAGCCTAGCACAGACCAAGAGATAGCATGAGAAGCACTAAAACCCTCAGCGACAAGGTCTTAATACAGACCGTATCACCTGATACGGACCGTAACCGAAGGCGCCCCTTGGGAAATAACTGCCGACAGCTGTATCCAGATCAATACCTTAGCCCCTACTCAATCTCCAGACGTCCCTCCACTCCTATATAAGGCCCCTAGGCAGAAGAATAACTTATCTTTGTAATTAGGGTTAGATTTGATTAAAGAGAGAAGAGAGGAGTGCTTGTAACAATGTCGTTCCGCGGCTAAGTTCCATTTCTTAGGGCTAGGCAGTAAACCTTGTTACTTTTGATGTTTTGATATATATATTTCTGTTGATTATGATTTATTATTGTTAAATCGAAATGTTTTTGTGATTTACTATCTCTTCATCTAACTTCAATGATCTAGTTTAGTCCGTTAGGGTAGTGACAGTACTTTAATGGTAAGAGAAACTATTTGTATGAATTAGCCTCGTTGAGATCTATTAGGTTTATGTGAAGAAAACCTTAGCGGGGAAACCATAAACCAGAATAACAAAACGCGAACCAAGTTTCATCACTTGCGTAAGGAAACTCGCAGTGATCTGTGTAGTAACTTGTGTATTTAAGAGATCAGTCATTTGCGTAAGAAAACTCGTAGTGTCCTATGTAGAATCTCGATGAAAGATCTGTCATTCTTGCGTAACATAACTCACAGTGACCTATGTGGTGTCTTTCATAAAACAACAACAGAAAATCAGATGCAACAGGAATATATTATCAAAGAGAATTGAGTAGCAATGGTGTGCCGAAACCCTAGGAATTCTCATCTCTATCTTTATTTTAATTACTTTTAATTGTTTCCTAATTTACATTGATCACAACAACATCTCTCAATTTTCAGATTTTGTCTAGCCTTTCGAAAGATTGTGATTCGATCGCTCAAAACTCTAAATCAATATTCCTTGTGGATCGACCTCGAACATACTACTCGATAGGATTGTGCGCTTGCAGTCCGAACCGATAGCATTTCTGACTTTATAAATATTAAAAGAAATATCGCTCTCTTTTGAGTGATCACCAAACCCCCCAAGCGTCTTTATAGTATCGGACCTCTCGAACCGTTTGTTAATAAGCTGATGCACATGACAAGAGAACTGTTGACCTTGACTGGCTTCAAATTCTGCTTTGACCCTCCTTTGCGCAAACCATGTGAGACATTTGTAAAATGTGTCTTCAATTATTGCTGCCACCGGTAACTTGCAAGATGACTTGAAAACATTATTTAGCGACTCGGAACCGTTTGTAGTCATAATTCCCCAACGGTAACCACCGTCCAGTGCTTGAAATATCTTCTATGTTTTCAGACACTCATTCTCATCTTGATCTAAATATTTACCCACACCGTCCAGCCAATTGAGAGCACGGTTACATACATCCCCCATTGCTTGCATTCCTTGCTCATATCTTCTCATCTTCCTCTTAGCCACACATATCCTAAAAAACTTGATTGCCGCCTCACTGCAACCGTTCTTCTTCATGTTCTCAGCTATGTGAGTAGCACAAAGATGGTGAACACATTGATCCTCATCCTCATCGTTCCACCCCAGATCATCTTGTCTTAACACCTTCTTGATATCCTTTCCCCTATCAGTGATGACACACATGAATCTGGAACAAATTACATTGCGGTGCAACCATTGCATGAACCACGCACAATCTTTGAAACTCTCTTATTCTACCAGTGAAAAAGCCAACGGGAGGAGCTGGTTTTCTGCATCGTACACGGTTACAATCAACAATTTGCCTATGTTAAAACAATCAAATTAATTTCATAAGAGCCGAAATCAACTAAATTAAATAAAGTTAATTAAATAAATTAGTTACCTTTGTACCAACCTGACAGGAAACATGCATCAACAGTGATGACTGATCTGATGTGTTGAAAAGCAGCTATGCACAGTCCAAATGCCCAAGCCATCATATGGAAATACTTGTATGGTCCAGGTTTACCGGTGGAAAATGAGGTCACCTCAAACAATATTTTTGTCAATAAATTAAAAAAATAAGTTCAATTGTTGATTTTGTTACAATGACGTAAAAAAGAAGGAACAATATAGTACATGAGTTATTTCCCTTGATTGCCTCCAACAACGAAACTATGAGAGTGTATGACCCCTCCCAACTACCAAATTGGCGGGCAATTGCCAACTCACGGCCAAGCCCCAGTTTGTTGTACGTCGGTATCTGACCATTGTATCTTTCGATAATAGCTATCCTGACAGCTTGGATACTCAAATCAACATCGTTCCTCATATGAGCCGATATACAGGCAACCATACTAGCCGACAACTATGCATGATCTATTCTTGTCGCATCCGCGTGACAAGAATGTTTTGTTGGGCACTTGGAGACACGCCATTGTGTACCATAACCGGTGGCCTTTGTGAGTATGTACCAGCCACATCTATTGTCCTTGCACTTAAACCTAATTCTGGTGGTGTCATTGTGCGTATTTTTTATCTTTTTGTTGCAAAGTATGTGAAACCTGGCAATTGCGCTCTTCATTTGCTCTTTTGAGTCATATGTTTGTCCCTCAGACAATTCATTCTCATACTCTGCCCTCATTCCAAACAAACCCGAATTTGCTTCTTGAAACCCTGATGTGTCATTGAAAGCTGAAATCGGGTGTTAAAACCCACGATCCATTATTCGAAACCCGTGATCGACCTTGAAAGTCTGCTCTTGTCCAAGCACAGTCCGGTATCTTTCTCGTCACTATGATCGCTCATACCCTCAGGATCAACATCACCCAAATTTTTCTCAGCCTCTAGTAATTTCGGATCCACTGTTTCATCGGTTTCATCCGAATCACAAGATTGACCCCAATGAGCGGTTCGACTAGATGAATTCTGATCAGTCTGGGGTGGGGCTCAACGGGAGGGCCGACTACTGGAGGGTCGGTCCCTCTGAACTGGGGGCCCGACTACTAGACGGTTGGTTAATTTGGACAGAGAACGGACTAGAGCCGGATGAGTTACCCCGACTACGACTCTGGATTAACCTCATAACTGGGTTGGAACGCCGGGCTCTGGTAAACTCCACATATAGGTCAATTATCATGTATGCACCCCCAGAAAAACTCATGGTTTGGTTGTACAATACCTGCCGACTCATTCATTCTGAATTGGAAAGAGTTGAAACCAGGTTTGTGCTGAACTAGTCGGCATGCTAATTTTGGCCTCAATTTTAAAGTCATACTGACCCTGATCCAACCCCAAACTCTGACATATACTCGATTTAAGCCCCCACATAATCAGTACCGGGCAATACCAGAATCACAGTAACAGGTCCGATACTATAATAAACCCCACCTGTTAAAACATCCCCACTAGTATAAATGGATACCATAAGAGCCATTTTCAATCCAATACACAAGAAACCTAAAATTAACTAAATTAATTAATAACCTACTGAAAATTTTAAAAAAATGAAAAGAAGAGAAAAAAACCTACAGATCAAAGACTGTTGTCCAGGAGAGAGAATGTGTGAGAGTGTGAAATGAAATTTCTCTGAAATGGACCCTATAAAAGAATAGGGTCCGCTCTGGCATTATGCGGCCCTGGGTCCACACCGGCATTGTGCGGTCTCCCTGAAATGGGTCCGCACAACACCGATGCGGCTATGGTGAATTTCGAAATTTCCAAAAATGGTGGTTTTTTTTTTAAGGTATGGTATAAATAAAAATTTCGGCACCAAGTTCTTATGAGCTTAACTTCAAAATCTATGGAATTGACTTTAAACGGCAAATTAAAAATATTAAAACTGGTCTACTTTCACAAGTGATATGTTTACATGTCAAATTTATAAATTTTATAAATTAATTTAGTATAAAGTCAGAAAGTGAAATAATGATGAAAAATAAAAACATAAAAATGAATTTATAAATCTTCTTTTTTAAGGAAATATTAGTTTCATGCAATAGCAAATTTTAAAAATTTAACTCAACGAAACCTACATAGATCTACTTATTTGACTAACGATGAACCTTATTTAGCAATTTAACTTGTTTAAACTTTATACCTCAAATCTTGATCTCTAAATCAAGAAGTAGGGACTTGAGATGTAGGGTTGTTGCCTCAAAACAAAAAATCCTCCACTAGTATCCACCAAGGATTCGAGAAGAGAATCCAAGTTTCCCTTGCTAGAGGTACTACTTAAATTCGAACTCTTAAATCGATGGCTCTACTTCTTCTTCAAGCTAACTATTAGATGAGATTGGTAGAGCTTTTTTTCAACACATGAGAGAATGGAAGAGAGAGATGGTGGCTGCCCCGATTGTCATAGATGGGGTGGTTTTATACTCAAAAGTTAGAGTTACCTTTATGAGTGGTATTTGTGGACCAATGTGCCAATAGACAAATTTATGGACTTAACCCATATATCAAATGATCCCAACATTGGCCTATTTACTCTCTTTCATTTATTTATCAATTGTCCACAAATAAAACATCCAATGATTGGGCCAATCAATTTAATTTTCTCACGTTATGCTGAGATACAATTTATATGTCATGTTTCACATGCACATAAATTTATTTAGATTTAAGGTTGTCATCTTCATGACATTTATTTTATAATCATCCAATGATACTAAAATAAATTTCTCTAATTAAATCCCTTTAGGTGTGACCCAGTAGGATCTATATCACGTTGGCAATAGAATTAAAACTGCTTTTAATTCCATAAATCATAAGTGGTATCTAGCAATATACATTATGATTAACCAAATGACACAGATGATATGTCCACTACAATACCATGATCCTAAAACAATATTTGTTTGCCTGTGTCAATTCACGTGTCACATGATATCATGAATAAATTCAAGGTATGAGAGTGTCATCCTTGCAAATTTATTCTTTTCTTGATTCCAAGTAATCAGTAAATAATGATCAATTTCTTTATCATAATTGTATGCATACTTTATTTCTTCATCAAGGGGCCCACAGGTATCATCACTCATATATATAATATGAGGGACACTGGTATTCTTAATAAGTATTTTTTCCTCCCCACACGAAACATATATTGAGATATTATCTGTATAGCTGCCAGTTACGGTCAGCGTTGGACAACACCTACAGATACATAAATCTCATGTAGGAAAAATAATCATCTCATACCAAAGAATTCGAGACACAAATGAAACATTAATGACACTAACACAATCCATATTATGTTTCATTTTTGGGTCATGTCCAATCCCCTGATCTCCATCAGGTATTTATGTGATTAAATTTGATAACTTCTTACCACATGATCCGCATAACATGATAATCATTTAACCCACATACTAATCTTGTACTGGTAAAAAGTGTTCCTTTCTAATTATCAAGATTAGGGACATTTAAAGTATTTATTACTTAATTATTATAGAGTTCCACAGTTCAGGTCCTCAACCTGAACAATCCATAATGTAATCAAACACTCAAGGAACAAAATGATTCTTTAATTTCATCAACAAAATACAGAATACAACTATAAATGGTTGGCTTCTAGATCATAACACTAACACTTTTTTTTACCGTTTGATCACTTTATACTATATTAAGTCGAAAATTTAAGAATTTGACATGTAAAGACATCACTCGTGAAGTAAATCAGTTTCAGTGATTTGAAATTTGTTATTTGAAATTATTCCAATAAATTATAAAGTTAAACTAAAAAAAAATAGTAGACTTAAAACAATCTAATTAAATACTGAACTAAACAAGATAATTATTGTTCCGCTAAAATGATTATTGTTTAAAAAGTTATATTCACCAAAAGACTAATGATGCTCAGGCACCACTATTTTTAGTTTTTGTACCCAGTGATCCGCTGCTTTCCCAAAAATGAGAATTGAGAAGTGGTCCGCTGCTTTCCCAAATAAGAGAATTGAGAGGAAAAGAGAGAGAACAAAGAGCATTGAATTGTTGCCTTTGTCTTATGCCGAAGGGCTAGAGATGGAAAATGATGGGTAGGTTAAAGGTTGGATCCAGACACAGTGTGAGTGACTGATAGGACACTTGTGGGTGCACCAATTTCATTTGCAGTCCAGATTTCTTGTGGCATTTCTTAGCTGTCACATAGTATCTTGTTTCCTGACATCATAAAATCAGGAAAAATATTTTAACAGAAGTTTTGGCTTCATGCAGCACAATGTGTATAGAATAAAAAGTAATACATACATAGGATTCGTGGGCTGCATGAAGCAAAAAATGCACTGTTAAAATCTGTACTTAAAAATCAGATGTAACAATTGAGCCCACCTCCCAGTGATCCTCAACAGTATATGTGCTGCTTTGCAAGCCACATACAATTCAATTCCCCCGTGTTATTCTTTCCATGTGTCCCATCCTCTATCCACCGGACCCTCACTCCATCTCATCCATTATTGCCCTTTGCTAAGGCCAAAACTGTACGGCCAATTAGTATATACCGTAAAAGTATTAAATGTTTTTAATAAATGTTGAAGTCATTTAATTCTTTAATATTCATAAGAAATTTTGAATACATTTTTTCTATTCAGATTTCAAACTTGCGACCTCCCACACGGAAGACATTACATTTGTTACTAGATTAAAAGTTAATTTTCATCAAGGGGCTGTTCGGCAACAAGGAATTAAGCCTCCTTAAAATTTAATCCGCTTCTTTTTGCTTCCTTAACCACTTAATCCTGCCGAACACTGTTTTCTTAACGCGGATTAAGATCACCTCATTTTGCCCGGACCTTAAGGTACCTCTACCCCTTTCTTTAGCTTCCTTAGCTTTCATCCACGGATTAAGACAACCGAACATCGATTCCTTAATTACTGCTCATTAAGCTCTTAATCATTTATTCTTAATCCATTGTTGCCGAACAGCTCCCAAAGTATCAATTTGTGTTTTGAATTTATCACAAGGAGCTCAGCCTAATAACTAAAAGAGCTCCATACAAAAATACAATTTTAAAGCAATAGAAAATGATGACAATGACATTGACCTAATGAAATTGATTAGTATTTAGAATAGTAACGTTTCACCAGTATATCATGGTAACTTCAAACTAAATCATAAATTTGTAATCCATAATGTCCGTCCAATTCATATTTAATAATTAAGGCATATTAATTATCATCATGGTGTTTTTACTTTGGGCCAATAGTCAATAGTGCGTTGTTATATAGACTTCATTCGTCGGCATCAACTGCTCATCTTGTCAGTGGTTGGTTTGCACTATAAATATTACCTTTTAGATTATTTTACTTTTTTATATGATAATCATGCATGATACAAAGTAGATTTTATCTATACAAAAAAAAAATAACCAATCACTATCATTACCGGTGGTTGATGTTGACAAAACCCAGACAGAAATATTCTTATGAGCAAAACCTTTTTTTACAAATTTTAAATTGATTGGGTGAATCTGCGAATTAATGATCTTTAAAAATATCATCAATTCAGTGTAATCTTAAATTTTAATTTTAAACAATACAGTAAGGTTAGGATTTTAATTTTAAACAGATACCGTATAAACGAATCAATGCACCCAACTCGTAGTGTATTTTAGTACAACTAATGCCTACTTCTTGTTATTTCCACAATTCTATTGATGAATCTAAATAGTTTTCTCTTTTCTTTTTTCTAAGGAAAACATATGCATCCGAAATTTTATTAATAACATATAAATTAATTAATTAAACAAAATAACATGGTTTTCAACCAATTTTCAGAAATAACATTTTTACTAGATAATCTAGCAGAAATTCAGAGTAAAATTGTTGGATTATCCAGCGGAAATGAAAGAGCTCTTTGCTGGATAATCCAGCAAAAATAGAGTTTTTTTTTTTTGTTTACAACAATTCCTTTTATTTTGTTTTTATTGTTAGGTGTTTAAATTGTTTAAATATGTTGTGTGAAGTTTTATTTGTTAATTGTTTGAATATTTAAATATGTTGGTAGTTTTAATTCAATTGTTTAAATTGTTGACGATTTAACTGAAATAATACGTACAAGATTGAAGACTGAATTGCTGATGATTGAATAGAAATAAGACAAATTAAAACATACCAAACAAAATTAAATTGTTCCAGCAAACAAAACATTAATTAAACCACTAATAATATATATCCAAAATTAAAGTCCTAAGTATAAATTTTAATTGTCACTACAAATTAAAACTGAAACAACATAAAAATTAAAACACATTAACGTTGGCATCTTTGAAAAAATATCATCTTGCTGAAGAAGATTCTCTTGCCGCTCCTATTGAGGAAGATTCTCTTGTTTTTGCTTGTTTTGTTCCTTCCTCTACATTATAAGTAAAGATATAAATAATTAATTAATCACAAAAATATAAAATTAATACATGTAAATAATTAAGTCATGCATTATACCCATTGCATTCCTATCAATAGTCTCACAATAGCCTTATGTCCGAGTCTCTGACTTTGCATTCGGTCCATTTCTATCGATATGCAGCTGTGTCATCTCCTTCCTTTTTGAATCAGTCTCCATTCTGAAACTATTCTTGGACCATCGTATCGAGGCTAGTCACATTGGTTGTCTTTTGGCTCGAAGCAAGCACCCCATGTTTGTGTTAGAATTTGCATACTGTAGAGGGGTACTGTAAAAAACACAATCATAGTCATATTGGATTTTCCTGCTAACAAACAATTTCACAAAAATCATTTTTTATTTTGGTTTCTTTGAATAACAAACTATAATTTTTGGTCATACTTTAAAAAAACCGTTGGTGCTGAAATCTTAGTTTCGCTGGATAACAGTGGAAATAGGGATACCACTGGATTATTCAGCAGAAAGGAGCTCTTTCATTTCCGCTGAATAATCCAACGGTTTTACATTGAAATCGAGCGGAAATGTTACTTGAAAATGGATTGAAAACCGTATTATTTTGTTTAATTTATTTATTTTATATGTTATTAATAAATATTTCGGCATATGCATGTTATCCGGAGGAAATGTTGATTTTATCCAAATCTTTGTTTCAGGGGGGTTTGTGCAACCAGTCATACTGTTGACTACACAAGTACACGTGATTTCTGTACAATAGTCTTATATGCTTAATTTCACAGTTGTCAACTTGTCATCCGTTAAACTATGTCCTTCAGAAATTTGGCCCTTCCGTTTTCTTTATGTTTCTTAGAATGATATTTTTTTTTATTCTACTTAATTATGTCATCAATTTGGTCTTTCTTCCGCTTATAAAAGAGCACGCAGGATGGTATATACCAATCAGGGTCATTATTTTTTCTTCTGTTCAGTGTACATCCATCTCCTTTCTTTTTCAGCCGTGATTTTTATTTTTACCCAAAAAAAAATATATTTTAATATAAATAACCAGGTGTTTAAAAGATTTTTATTTCTACCCAAACCGCTAGAAATATTTGCGGTTCGAATTTTTAATTCAAACCGCTAGATTTTGAATTCTTAATTCGGACCGCTAGAATTCCTAGCGGTCCGAATCAAATATATAGCGGAAATGTTTAATCCGGGTAGATGTGGAGGAAATGTGTCAGGGAGCTTTGGCATGTGCGCCACGCAAAAAAGTGATGTATCATGTATCATTGATGATCTGTTTTGAGTTGAATTTTCAATTGAGTTTAATTCTCAGTTGAGTTGAATTTTCATTTTTCCTACATGTGATGTATCATGTATCATTGAAGATCTGTTTTGACTCGTTTTTTTTTTTTTTTTGTCATTCCGTAATTTAGATAACAATCTTGAAAATTTATTCTTGGACCTACTTACAATATTAAAACCTTATAAACTAAAATTGTATATTATTAAACTTACTTTTCAATAAAGGAAAATTTAAAGATTGATAAAAAAAAAATCAACTAAAAAAACCACAAAAAAGTGGCCACGTGGCTCCCATGCCTTACCCCCATTTGGAATTCAGATCCTCTCCAGTTTCGTAATAGGGAATCTTTTAAAATTAGTGGATCTAGACTGCTCTTTTGAATTTGGTACGAATTTCAAATCCCAATAATACTTGGTGCGAATTTCAAAGTGGTTGAGAGTTAATCTCAAACCGTAAAGTGAGAGGAATCTAACTTGAGAGGATACTTTTCTCATCCTTTGAATTATTTTTGCGTGGCGCACATGCCAAAGATCCCTGAGATTTTTTTTTTTAAATAGAATTACTGTAAAATCATTTAACGGAACCAGCCTTTCCTGTTTCAATTTTAGAAATCTAGTCTCCACCGATCCTAGGGACCGGTGGAGCAGAAAAAAACCAAGCTACACCGGTCCTAGGGACCGGTGGAGCATATTTTGCACTGCCACAGCTATTGCACCAACGACCACACGGAAAACTCCCTGCACCGATCCTCAGGATCGGTGGAGCTTCAAAAATGCCTCCACCGGTCCTGTGGATCGGTGTAGGCAGGTTTAGGGTTAAAACGAGCAGCCGCACCCTTCTTCCCCTCTCTTCTTCTCTTCCCAGCCTCCATTTTTCTCTCTTCTTTCTTCTTTTTTTCATTTTTTCGTTTTTTTCAAATTCAATAGAGGAGTTGCCATATGAACAGATCGCCACCACCATTGTACTCAGCATCATCTTCTGATTATTATTGTGAGTTTTTTTTTACTCATCTGTTTATATTTAGTGTTGTAAAATTGAAAAATATTTGGAGTTAATTTGGTGTTTGAATTTTGTTCAGCAAAATGTCACTGCTATTGATCAATGTGTATTATGGTGGTAACCTCCAAAGCACTTCAACAGGTGTTGGTTATGACATAGGGGCTGCATTTACCTTTACCGTATCTGATTCTACCAGTTTTGCTGTTATAAAACGGCAAATATACGTTGGACTTGAATTGCTTCCAAGTCGAGTCAAATTGACAATCAGGGTACGTATGAACACAGCACAACCCGGATCGTACCATTTCTCACTATTTCGGATAGAAAATGAGGAAACTTGGGATGTCATTAAACAAACTGCAGCTCAAGTAGCTGGATTTAAGGTTATAGAATTGGTAGCTGAGGCACACCAGGGTAGAAACCAAATCAGTTATGATCCGTGTCCAGATAGTTTGCCTGGAGGTAGTAACACACCGTCGGTTCAGACCGGCTTTCATCCTGACTCGGGCAGTGTACCTGTACCCACCTACACACCTCCGGTTCAGGCTGGTGATGACCCTTGTGAGCAATCAGATCGAGACAATGAATCTGATACAAGTTCTTTTGATGATGACGATTCTGATGAAGCATGGGACGCAGATATGGACGAATTTGAGGCTGAAATGAACGCCCGAGAAGTATTGAAGGATTGGCACGAGTCGATCCCATTCATCAATCGAGGACTTAAGCATCCATGTTCATCATTCAACGATGAATTGCCAATGCCATATGATAGGTCTAAATTATATACACATTCGATCTAGTTTTTATCACATAATAACACCAAATATCTTGTATTTTAATAGAGAATATAATGAAATATATCCAAGAATCAAGTTACTGCCGAAGTCTATTTAAATTACAGGAAATGGAGCAAATTGTAGATCTTCTCGCAAGCTTTCCGAAAAGTGGTAGAACACCGAAAACGGAGTTACGGATCATAAGTTATGCCCGTTTGAATTTCAGAGCAAAACAGGAGAAACCGAGCGCAGTGCGGACGCACTGACCCAGAGTGCGGACGCACTCAGCCATCAGACAGAAAACAGAAAAGTCCGAGCGCAGTGCGGACGCACTGACCCGAGTGCGGACGCATTCAGCCGACACACAGTTCGTATTTTGGCCATATCTTTGTCATACGAACTCCGATTTGGGTGATTCAAAGCTTGACGGAACCAGGACAAAGAGATCTACAACTTTCATGAAGGAACCAGATCCAAATTCGGAATGTATAATTTTGTACAGCTGCATCAATGGCCGCATCAGCCTGAAAAGTCTCCCAGTGCGGACGCACTAAGATCCAGTGCGGACGCACTCAGGAAAATTTGCAGAAAATCCAGAAAATGAAACTTGGAACAAAAAGGAAAGTTGGAGCCAGTGCGACCCAGTGCGGACGCACTCACCACCAGTGCGGACGCACTGGACTCGCAGACAGCTAGAAATTCGCATTTTCAAGAGGTTTTCTATTCTTGGCTTCCAAGGAACCCGTTTTAGAAGGCCAATAATAGGCATGGCAGTCTGAGAAGTGCCCCCACTAACTCCACTTCTATCCTCTAAATTGGGCAAGGCCTTTGGCTATAAAAGGAGAAGAATTTCGTCTCTCTCAAGATCCATAATCGTACATATCCATTATTATATCCATTTTCCACAAATTGAGAGAGAGAGATCCTGCAGAAATTCTAGAAGGCTTTTCAAGGAAGGAGAAGAAGAAGATTCAAGCAAGGAGTCGGCAAGATCGAGGTTTTAGATCTAAGAAAGGGTGTAATCATTTCTTTATCTTATTTCTTATTGTTTTTGCCAATCTTTGTAATGGATCTCTCCAAGAGAGAGTAGTTCTCTTTCTAGGGGTTTAGGTCAATGCATGAACTTGTTTAATTCTAGATTATTCGGATATTTGTTTTTATTATGATTGTGTTATCGGATTTGATTGTTAATTTCTGTGATTTATTCTTTATGAATTTCATTAGTACTCGTTCCTTTGAGTTCACCTGGTTAGGATTTATTGAATTGAAGTAGTTTTGAAATCCCGTTGATCGGGTCTTTCCGCTTTAAATTTATTAAATTCCGGCATTGGTCATGAGGAGACTACTAATTGAAACCATAAAGACACACCTTAGGGTTGGGTTAGAAGCGACCGTACTTTGATATCCAATCCGGAACTATAGAAATTAAAGTTAGGATTTTGGTGAAGGACCGAAAGGAGAAGGCAAATCCTAAATTAGGACACCTTAGAACAAATATCGATATATGCTTTGTAGCATGAGATTAAATATCCCTCTAGGTTAGTGACAGCCCTAGAATTCGAGGCACATTAATCCATAAAGCGCAAAGTATTTGTATTAATATTTGTTCCAAAGGCTAACATAGGTTAGAAACCTCATCAAATCAAACATGAATTTAAACAAACCGAATAAATAGAATTAGCAAGGGATTGTAGACCGAATACCCCTAGATCTCCTTAAACTTGAAAACAAACCAATCTTTCTTTCCTTTATTTTATTTACATTTATTGTTTGAAACTCCTCTTTTTCGGGTATTGAACCCAACTTTAGGATTTTAAGAACAAAAACCCCCCCCATTTACTTTTATTCTTTTGTTTTAGAAGTAATTTTCTTTATTAAAAATTAGTGTTTCCCTTTCTCCCTGCGGATCGACACCTTAATACTACAATCGATAGGTTGTGCGCTTGCAACTAACCTATTCTTTGAGTACGAAGGTTTATAAATTTTAAAGGCAAAAAGAGTACCAAATCATTATATCTAAAATACTCAACAAGCTTTTTGGCGCCGTTGCCGGGGAGAATAGGATAGATACTAGTTTTTATTTTAGGAAAGTACTTTTAATTCTTAGTTTCCTTATTTACTTTTCAGAAAATTAAAAATCCAAAAATATTTTACTTTCCTTATTTAATTTTCTGCACTTTACTATTCTCTATTTCTATTCTCTCTCTTTCACATCTTTTCTTCTCTCATAGATTTGAGCGCTGGCACCGGTCACAAGGAGCCAAACCGCGAAGATCAAAGCCGGCGAATCCTCGCTTTCTCAACCAATGGCAGGTCTAGATCCCGAACTAGGCATGCCACGCAACTTTAGAGAGGATGAATTTCCGGAAGGTCTCATCAACCCAAACTTTCACGATCTCAATAACAATCCACCACCTCTTCCTCCACACAACAACCTACCGCCACCACATCCAAACAACAACAATGATCCACCTATTCTCAATAACAATCCTTTGTTCGGTGTCAATCCAAACAACGGAAATGGTCGTAACCGCCAACAAGGCCACCGCTTCGGTTTCATTCCTCAAGGCCAAGATCCACGCGAAATCAAGCCCTCTCTCATCCACTTGCTTGGCCAAAGTCAGTTTGGAGGAGCCCTAAACGAAGATCCACATGCCCACTTGGCGGTCTTCGAAGAATCCTGCGGCACCTTCGCTCGAGAAGGAGAAGAGCTAGACAACCTCAAACTCAAATGCTTCCACCTATCCCTCCGTGACAATGCAAGGACATGGCTAAGGACCGTGAATCGTGACAACATAAGAAGATGGGACGACATGGAGAAGTTATTCTTAGGAAAATACTTTCCTCCATCCAAAACCCAGCACTTTCGAACAAAGATCACGACCTTCAAGCAAGCCGAGGGAGAATCTTTGACCGAGGCATGGGATAGATGGGCGGAGCTTCAACGCTTGTGCCCTAACCATGGTCTCGACATGTGGTTGCTCTTCCAATTCTTCTTTGCAGGTTGCACAATCGCCACAAAGACTCACTTGAATTCCGCCGCAGGAGGTAATATGTCCAAGATGGATCCCCAACAAGCCATGCTAATGATCGAGGACATGGCAATCAACCAAAGGGAATGGACGGCCGAGAGAAGTGGACGAACCCAAACCACACCGGGAGTCCTAAAAACCGACGAAGTTACCGCCTTGAAAGCCCAAATGGAAGCCTTGCAACATCAAATGGCACAAATGCAAAACGCCAAATCCGTGACAAAGAAGGCTTCATGCGGCATTTGTGGAGAGACGACTCATATCACCGCCGATTGCCAAGTCCTCATAGAAGGAGAGGAAGTCGAGCATGTCAACTCCATGTTTTACAATCAAGGTGATAAGAGGAACGACCCGATCTACAATAAGGTTAGGCCAAATGATAATTTCAATTCGAATACATATAACCCTAACACAAGGTGGAACCATCCGAATTTCAAGTGGAGGACTGAAAATGACAACTCAAATCAATACCAAGGTAATTCCAATCAATACCAAAATTGGTCAAACCAAAACTCGTACGAAGGACCTTCTCAAAACAACAAATTAGAAAAATTGATAGAGGGCCTTGTGATATCTCAAAACGAGTTCATGAACCAACAAAGAAGCACCAATACCGATATTTTGGATTCCTTGAGGAATTTGAACAATAGGTTTGAGTTTTTAGAAACTAAAACGAAGATGCTAGAGACACAAATAGCACAACAAGCATCTTCGTCCTCTCGCCAACAAGGCACACTTCCGGGCAAACCCGACATCAATCCACGAGAGTATGCAAATGCTGTGACTTTGAGGAGTGATAAGGAATATGATGAACCAATCCAACCACAAGGACTCCCTCAATCCACACAATCTGAACCGATTTCAGCCGCACCAATCGATCCACCAATTGCAACAACTCCGAAAAAGCATCACAAAACGGGTAATTCTAACTCAACAAAGGTACAAAAATCTGAAACTCCAAAGTATGTTCCTCCTCTTAGGTTCCTACCTTTTCCACAACGGTTGGTAAAGAACAAACTAGACCAACAATATGCCAAATTCATTGAACAATTAAAAAAACTGAACATTACTATACCTTTCACCGAGGCAATTGCACAAATGCCAACCTATGTCAAGTTTCTCAAAGAAATGTTGTCAAACAAAAAGAAACTTGAAGAGGTTGGAACCATTTCTCTAAATACGCAATGTAGTGCACTTTTTTTGACCAAACTACCTCCCAAACTTAAGGACCCCGGTAGTTTTACTATTCCATGCAAAATTGGGGAGACCGAATTCAATAGTTGTTTGTGTGATTTAGGTGCTAGCGTATGTTTAATGCCAAAAGCGGTTTATGAAAGGTTAGGTCTAGGAGAATTGAAACCAACAAAGATATCGCTCCAATTAGCGGATAGATCCGTTAGATACCCGGTAGGAATTTTGGAGGATGCAATTGTCAAAATTGGTAAATTTTTCTTACCGGTAGATTTTGTTGTGGTGGAGATGGAAGAGGATACACAAACTCCCCTTCTATTGGGACGTGATTTTCTAACCACAGCAGGTGCAATCATAGATGTGCGTGATGGAAAGATTTCTTTCCGAGTAGGTGATGAAAAGGTTGAATTTAATGTTTTTAAATCTCTCCAATTTCCATCTAATGATAATGATTCGATATGCAGGGTAGATGTTTTAGACTCTACAATTAATGATCATTTAGATAGGATGATGGAAGGAGAACAACAGAATGAAATTCTGAAAGAAATCGATAAAGAAACAACTCAAAACGACGAAAACAACCAATCGTGCAGCCTAGGCAGCCCACACGAAACTTTGCAAAACCAAGTTTTTGCCGTTTCAACATGCACAATGCCACCGAAGGTCGAACTCAAACCATTGCCAACAACCCTCAAATACAAATCTCTTGGCTCATATGAGACACATCCCGTCATAATCAATGCCGCCTTGAACCAAGAAGAGAAGACAAGGCATTGGCACGACAAACACATCGGAAGAAGTTTTCAAGAAGGACCATATCGAGTATCACGAGTTTTCGACCATGGTGCCTTCAAAATCTGGAGCGAAAAAATGGGTTCATTCAAAGTCAATGGACAGCGGCTCAAACATTTCATTCAAGATGAACCGGTCATCGAAAAGGAGGCAATTGCCCTCGATGATCCACCACCTTTAAACTGAGCCTCAACAAGTCGAGCTCCCGACGTTAAACCGAGCAACATCTTGTGAGTTTCTATTTCTCTTTTTAATTTCCTCTTCTAGTATGAATTGACACATTGAGGACAATGTTTTGTTTAAGCTGGGGGGAGGTTAAATGAAAAACTGAAATTCACAATTGTATCTTGCATTTAGTTTAAGCATGTTTAAATTTTTTGTTTAAAACTAGGGTTTTACCTAACCATGAATAGGGTCCAGTCCGACTTGTTAGGATGTTTACCTAGTTTTGTGTCATGCATTTTGTGGATAAATTTGAGTGATTGGCAAAATTAGACGTATTCATGCATAATTTTTTCGAATTTTTGGTAAACCCCTTGGAATAATTTGAAATGACCACATAATTTGGCGAAAAACTTTGTGGAAATAAAGGTGTATGACATTAGGACATTTGGAATTTAAATTGATTAGAGAAGCTATTTAGATTTGGAAATTTTAAGTTTGGAAATATTGGGATATCCCCAAGTATGAAAGAATACTTAGGGATGTGTGTATTCATGATATGTGCATAAATGTTGAGAAATTAGGTAAAATTGAAAAATATGGGAAAATAAAATGTGACTCCAATGACCTATGTTATGGCTTCATGACGTACTTATGGTTATGAGTCCTTAGCACTCTTGCTCCGCTAGTCTCCCGATAAAATTGACATCCGTGTTAATGGAAGGGTTAGACTAAGAGCATGCAAAGCACCCTTGAATTAGAACGGTTGGGTATAGTTAACTACTTGTAACTAACCGGTGCTTAAATGAGGATTGGGAAAATAGTGCTAAATCATGAAAGAAAATCAAAACAAGAAAAATCAAAAGCAACAACAACAAAAATGAGAATATGCATGTATCAACACACGTAGTCCGCAACATTTCTAAACCTAAGTTTGATTCAAGCTTGGGGGAATTTGAAAATTCCACGTTTAAGATGGCATTTCTTTTAATAAATTTGGGTAGACGAAGTTTGTAATTTCTAGACCTTTAAGGAAATAAGAGTTAGAGTAATCAAATTGTGGGTTGAGTAATAATTATCCGAGGGTTAAACTTAAAATTTGGGAAGTTTGCATGAAGGTTTTAATTTTTGGCAAGATCATACAAATTTTTCACTTGAGAAAACAAACTTGATATAAGGTGTATTAAAGAGATTGAATGTAGGGCTAAGTTTAGATGTTGCTTGGGGACAAGCAAGGTTCAAGCTTGGGGGTATTTGATAGGTCTAAATTATATACACATTCGATCTAGTTTTTATCACATAATAACACCAAATATCTTGTATTTTAATAGAGAATATAATGAAATATATCCAAGAATCAAGTTACTGCCGAAGTCTATTTAAATTACAGGAAATGGAGCAAATTGTAGATCTTCTCGCAAGCTTTCCGAAAAGTGGTAGAACACCGAAAACGGAGTTACGGATCATAAGTTATGCCCGTTTGAATTTCAGAGCAAAACAGGAGAAACCGAGCGCAGTGCGGACGCACTGACCCAGAGTGCGGACGCACTCAGCCATCAGACAGAAAACAGAAAAGTCCGAGCGCAGTGCGGACGCACTGACCCGAGTGCGGACGCATTCAGCCGACACACAGTTCGTATTTTGGCCATATCTTTGTCATACGAACTCCGATTTGGGTGATTCAAAGCTTGACGGAACCAGGACAAAGAGATCTACAACTTTCATGAAGGAACCAGATCCAAATTCGGAATGTATAATTTTGTACAGCTGCATCAATGGCCGCATCAGCCTGAAAAGTCTCCCAGTGCGGACGCACTAAGATCCAGTGCGGACGCACTCAGGAAAATTTGCAGAAAATCCAGAAAATGAAACTTGGAACAAAAAGGAAAGTTGGAGCCAGTGCGACCCAGTGCGGACGCACTCACCACCAGTGCGGACGCACTGGACTCGCAGACAGCTAGAAATTCGCATTTTCAAGAGGTTTTCTATTCTTGGCTTCCAAGGAACCCGTTTTAGAAGGCCAATAATAGGCATGGCAGTCTGAGAAGTGCCCCCACTAACTCCACTTCTATCCTCTAAATTGGGCAAGGCCTTTGGCTATAAAAGGAGAAGAATTTCGTCTCTCTCAAGATCCATAATCGTACATATCCATTATTATATCCATTTTCCACAAATTGAGAGAGAGAGATCCTGCAGAAATTCTAGAAGGCTTTTCAAGGAAGGAGAAGAAGAAGATTCAAGCAAGGAGTCGGCAAGATCGAGGTTTTAGATCTAAGAAAGGGTGTAATCATTTCTTTATCTTATTTCTTATTGTTTTTGCCAATCTTTGTAATGGATCTCTCCAAGAGAGAGTAGTTCTCTTTCTAGGGGTTTAGGTCAATGCATGAACTTGTTTAATTCTAGATTATTCGGATATTTGTTTTTATTATGATTGTGTTATCGGATTTGATTGTTAATTTCTGTGATTTATTCTTTATGAATTTCATTAGTACTCGTTCCTTTGAGTTCACCTGGTTAGGATTTATTGAATTGAAGTAGTTTTGAAATCCCGTTGATCGGGTCTTTCCGCTTTAAATTTATTAAATTCCGGCATTGGTCATGAGGAGACTACTAATTGAAACCATAAAGACACACCTTAGGGTTGGGTTAGAAGCGACCGTACTTTGATATCCAATCCGGAACTATAGAAATTAAAGTTAGGATTTTGGTGAAGGACCGAAAGGAGAAGGCAAATCCTAAATTAGGACACCTTAGAACAAATATCGATATATGCTTTGTAGCATGAGATTAAATATCCCTCTAGGTTAGTGACAGCCCTAGAATTCGAGGCACATTAATCCATAAAGCGCAAAGTATTTGTATTAATATTTGTTCCAAAGGCTAACATAGGTTAGAAACCTCATCAAATCAAACATGAATTTAAACAAACCGAATAAATAGAATTAGCAAGGGATTGTAGACCGAATACCCCTAGATCTCCTTAAACTTGAAAACAAACCAATCTTTCTTTCCTTTATTTTATTTACATTTATTGTTTGAAACTCCTCTTTTTCGGGTATTGAACCCAACTTTAGGATTTTAAGAACAAAAACCCCCCCCATTTACTTTTATTCTTTTGTTTTAGAAGTAATTTTCTTTATTAAAAATTAGTGTTTCCCTTTCTCCCTGCGGATCGACACCTTAATACTACAATCGATAGGTTGTGCGCTTGCAACTAACCTATTCTTTGAGTACGAAGGTTTATAAATTTTAAAGGCAAAAAGAGTACCAAATCATTATATCTAAAATACTCAACACCATACAAGGATCGTGCATTTTTTGCGAACCCCCCCAGGTTAGATGAAAAATTTGCTGAAGGTCAAATGTTTGAATCCAAAGCCAAACTAAAATCAGAACTTGCTGATTTTCACCTACCCCGAAACACAGAGTTGGAAGTGCTAAACAGCAGCAAAACTAAGTATAGAGTTAAATGTAAATCTTCTAAATGCCAATGGAAATTGTATGCAATTGTATGTCCAACTGGTGCATGGACAATTTCCACCAACCCGTTTATCCACACATGTTTTGGAAGTGCTGAAAGGTTGGATAGTCATCAAATGACTGCCAGAGTAATTGCTGATATTATTAAACCGGCTTTGAAAGATGATCTGGAGATGAGCATTAAAGGGGTCAAGCATATGGTTAAAGTTAAATTTGGGTCAGTAACGCCCTCGTATAACAAGTTGTGGAGAGGTAGGGAACTTGCAATTGCCGACTTGTTTGGGAGCTGGGAGAAGTCTTACGAGATGCTGCCATCGTTGTTGGGTGTCATCAAAGCATCTAATCCAGGTACACAGTACCTAATAGAACATGGACCATCAGAAGATTATAATATCAATATTTTCAACCGGGTTGCATGGGCATATGGGCCATGCATTGAAGCATGGCCTCATCTTCGACCCGTTATCAGTGTTGATGCCGGGTTCTTATCCGGAAGATACAAGGGTAAACTTTTTATGGCTTGTGCTTACGATGCAGAGCAACAACTCTTGCCACTTGCATTTGCAATTTGTGAAAAAGAGTCTATAGAAAATTGGGGTTGGTTTATGAATTGGCTGCGTATCAATGTTGTCGGGCCAGGAAGAATCTGCGTTATCTCGGACCAGCACCTTGGTATACGAGGGGTGTTTGAGGCTCCTAATCTGGGATGGTGTGAGGAAAACGGTGAAGCTGTCCACCGACTGTGTTCACAGCATATTTGTGAAAATATTTGGAAAAAATACCCTCAAAAGTGGATCAAAACTGTATTCAAAAAATATGTTGAGAAGAAAAAAATCTGGAGATCTGAAGAGGGGATGGAAAGAATTAGGCAAAGAGATGCAGACGTATATGACTACATTATGAAATTTGGTAAACGGCTCCGCAACTCTGATGCAGAGCCTTTGGCTTTGCATAAGTGGGCACAAGTGCATGATGGATTCCTCAATCGATGGGGTATAATGACAAGTAATGGCTCTGAGGTACTAAACAGTGTATTTAGGATTGCCAGGCAACTACCTGTGTGTACAATTGTTGAAAAGACCTTTTATAAGTGCGTCAACTGGTTTGTAAATAGGCGGGAGGCCGCGATTGGATGGGAGGCATCGGGATTGGATTTTTCAATGAACATTACACTGCTTTTACATCGTCGTAATGAGAAAGCAAGGAAACATGATGTAAGACCGATGTATTATGGCCATAACAGCTATGAGGTTATTGATAAAAATGGAATTCTCGAGACAGTAAGTCAATAATTCGATAAATCTAATTATTTACTTTCACGTAATACATTTGATGTAAATATGATTTTTTAATTGAAGGGTGTTCGGGGCGAGGTGAAGTACGATGTTACCTTCCCTGCAGAAGGAATGCCTATATGTGTGTGTCGGAGACCTCAATTAACAGGAATCCCATGTAACCATGTTCTGGCAGTTTGTTTCGTTAGGAGGCTAAATCCTAACGACTATGTTAACCCATATTACAGCTTACAAAATTATATAAATACTTGGTCTGGTCGTTTCTATGGATTTGGAAATAAAAGGAATTGGCCATTAGTTGATGGCCCCATTATAAGGCCAGATCCGGATAAGGAAAAAATAAATAAGGGTAGGAGAAAACACAAGCGAAGAATTATGACTATGGACAAAATGGAGGCCCCTGCCAGGAGGCGTAATGCTCAACAACACAATCAAGAGTCAACTACAGCAAGACGTTCGGGTATAACAATTTAAATATTCAAAATACAATTCCGTTTATTTCCAATCAAATTTGAACTAAGTTGTACTCATTTTGTAACAGGTGCATCGACTCGCTAAATCGTAGGATTTAGGGATTTCTAAGTTTATGCATTATGTTGAACTAAGTTGTACTCATTTTATTTGAACTAAGTTCTATTTATGTTGTATTCTAAGATTTTATGTTGTATTCTAAGAATTTATGTTGTATTCGAAGAATTTATGTTGTATTCTAAGAATTTTTATTGTATTCTAAGAATTTATGTTGTAATTTTTATTGTATTCTAAGATTTATCTTTGACATTTTTAATCAAGAAATTATGCTTCGGTGGTACATACATGAATTTCAAATATGATTCAAATAAGCATAATTTAAACATAATTTAAAGGATAATTAAAGGTAGTCCAATTAAAGCTACAATAGTCCATTTAACATTACAGATAACATACATATAATAATGGATACAATCTAACATTAATCTTCAGGTACCTCTGCAAAAAAAAAATTAAAAGGTATCATGCATTAATCAATAAATAATGAATCCAATCAAAAATTTAAAAGGTATCATGCTTAACAGAGGCACTTACTCAGTCGAAACACTGATCTCCTGTCCGCGGGGGAGCCTGACGCCGTAGAGCTTCCGGATTGTTATCTGATAGATACACTGATCTCATACCACGTGCGTTGAACCAATGCATGTACATATGATGCCTACTCATGTCATATGGTCTCCGCTCTCCAATTAATACTGGAGGCTTCTCGATGTACTCACTAAGAGTCATCCCCCAACAACCATCCCTTGTTGAATTTCCATCGTGATACCACGTCTTTCGTAAATAACTGATCTCATCCCATGGTAGAGGAGGAGGAGGCGGGACCTCTTGGTGCTTACCAAACTGGCGCATGACTCTATCCGCATGCTGAAACTCCACCATCCAAAAATGGATCACGTAACCGCATCTCATCCAATACCTCTTTTGTCGTCGGACATGTCGAGGTAACTGATCATAGTAATCAACGTATGGTTGCCAGTTAACTGTCTCATCAGCTAGTCTATCGAAGTTATCTCTATACGTGGCTGTACCACCTGCCAAAAAAAAATATAAATTTAAAAAACCAATTATAAATCTATCGAAGTTATCTCGAATTATAAATCTTTTTACCTAAGTGAGGGTTCTCTGGCCACAAATGTCGAGTGGTCCACTTCACACCGAAAGCATTCCTCGTATCCTCATCGGCACCACCGAAGGGAGGTGGGTCTGATCGGGGTATAGGCCGACCAATAGCAAATCGAGTCCATGACCAAATCTGTAACAACAACATCGGACCCGCTATCGTGTCTGCCCCCGCGTGGCAAGCACGTGACAACTCTCGATAGAGATGTGCAAGTACAGCACCTCCCCAATTGTATTCTCGTGGAGTCTCTAGATCAGTGATGAATTGCAAGTACATCGCAGGGACTCCATCCGCACTTGAATCTGGAAACATAACCGACCCGAATAAATCCATACAAAATCCTCGAGTGTACCGTGCAACTATCTCATCGTTGTGCCAATCTTCTAACTCAAAACTAAATTGCGCCCGCAACCATTTTAGTCTAAGCGCATAAGCAGAGACGGACAATCGTTCTTTCGATGTGTTAGGATTATAAATCCTATATTTATATGGCATTGTCTGATGGAGGTGATTGTAAAAATCTGCCGGATCAGCCCCTAGATCAAACTCTAAGTATGGGTCCCAATCAGTATCGCTGGTGCCAGTAATCGCGTCACCTGCAAATTAAAAGAATTATACAATTAACAATTTATTTTTTATAAATAGGTAATTAAATTAACCGATAAACAACTCATGATTATTAATTACCCTTAGTCGATAAGCCCCATAGACATGCAACATCTTCCAACGTCACTGTCACCTCACCGACAGGTAGATGAAATGTATTGGTCTCCGGCCTCCACCTCTCAACCAGAGCAGTAATCAAATGTGGATCAATCTTGCAATCATTAAGGCGAGCAATTTGATACAACCCTAACCTCCTCAGAGCACCGTCCATCCGACTGTTGTAAGCAATACTAGTCTGATGTGAATTTACCTGCAATGAAGAGGTAGGCTGCCAAAAAGAATTAAAACATTATAAACCCTTCAAATACTTCATATAATATTTATTTGCAACAAATAATTAATAAATATAATCAAAATTACCATATCACGAACTTGCCATGCCCTGTGGTTCTGTGGTGCTAATTTCAACAACTCTGGATAATCCGGATTATCCATTGACTCTGTTAGAAAATTTGATAAACAAATATTTTTTCAACTGATGAGAGTCGTCACACATAAATATATAAACAAATATTTTTTCAAGCATATGGCTACAATAATGAAAATTGAACTATATGTAAACAACATATCATCTAATTTTGATTTTAAAAATAAACTTCATGAACAATTAATTACACAAATTTATACTACATATTACTAATTTTACACATTTATTATTTTATCTAATTTTAAACTTCATGAGAGTCATCACACATTTATCTAATTTTACAAAAATTATAATACATATTACTAAAAAGTTACATTAAACTACATGAACACTTAATTACACAAAATTATACTACATATATACTAAATTACACTAAATTAACATCAAATAAATTCTAAATTAACACTACATCACTACATTACACTAAATTAACATCAAATGAACTCTAAATTACACTACATTACCACTAAATTACTAAATATACTCCAAATCAACACTAAATTACACCAAATACTAATTTAACACTACATTTCCCAAAAACAATCTAAATATACTAAACAAACTAAATTAAATTAGTTATTCATTTTAATTCGGCTAAAATAAAAAATTATAAAAAAAAGAGATATTTACCTCGTCAAAATCGTAGATCCGAAGAGTTTCTAACTCTCTTAGACGATCCAGAAATTTTAAAACAATTGGATTCTAAAATGGTTGAGTAAATTGAGAGGATAAAAGAAAAAAAAAACAAGAAGAGTTCGGAGAGGAAACGAAGGAGAAGAAAGGGAGAGACAGAGATGGAGTTCTGGACCTCTCGGGTTAGAAATTTGGAGATCAAGCCTCCACCGGTCCTAGGGATCGGTGGAGGGCAAGATGGGATTTTCTGTGGCAAGGGGTGCAGGCTGCACCCGTATGGTGCATAACAGGCTCCACCGATCCCCAGGATCGGTGTAGATTGGGTTTTTTTGGCTACACCGGTCCCTAGGATCGGTGGAGGCTAAATTTCGAAAATCCCAAATCCAGAGGCTTGTTCCGTTGATTTAGTTTACAGTAATTCTATTTAAAAAAAAAAACCCATTTCCCCTATATATTTGATTCGGACCGCTAGGAATCCTAGCGGTTCGAATTTTTAATTCGAACCGCAAATATTCCTAGCGGTTTGGGTAGAAATAAATTTTTTTTAAAAACCTGGTTATTTATATTAAAATATATTTTTTTTTGGGTAAAAATAAAAATCACGGCTTTTTCAGTGTCGATTGTTATTCTCCGGAGTGTTCATTGCGTTTTCGTTTTTGCTTTCTTTCAGATTTTTATTCTTCCCCATTCCCCCTTGTGTTTTTTCTTATCATTTTCTTCCTAATAATTTGAAGAATAATTATTTCAACCCCCCACTTCAGTACCCGCATTGTACCCGCAGCAACAATAGAGGAAGGTTGTACTATGGTCCCCTTTCTCAGTCTCCATACTTGTCTCCACGTCAACCTTCATAGGTGTAAATACTTGGAGCATAAAATATTAATACTTGCAAAATAAGATATAAATACTTGCATGTGTAACTTGATATGATCATCTTCTTTTCCAGTTCCCCAATTGTTCCCCCATCAACAATCTCTAATAGTCTCCGCGTCAATCTTTCTCTAACAAAAATAATTGACCTTATAGATATAAATACTTACAATATTTGATATTAATACTTTCAGATGTAATCCAGTGTCATATGTAAAAAAATACTTGCAAGTATAAGTATAAATACTTGCGTGATGACGAGCCCGAAAGTACGTCATAATGGATCTCATTTGAAAGAGAAAATTACGTAGAAAATGTTCGTGGTTTTAGATTTACAAAATTCCTCACAGATCGTCAGAAATATGACAGTTAAGATGCAGGTACAATGCGGGTACTGGAGTGTGGGTACTCATATCATCTTCCTAATTTGAAATATTGAAAGTAGTTAGGGTTTCAAAATCGCAATGGAAAGAAGTGAAAGCGATGGTCTATATAGATATTAAACAATTTAAATGAACAGTTACAAATTAGGACAATAAAATAATCCCTATATTCCCTTTGCGTTCATTTGAAATAAATGAAATTTCAATTACTGTACCTCTCATTATTGTTTCTTTTGTCTGTTTTCTTTTCCCTATATTTGAAAGCAAATTAGGACAACAAAATAATCTCGTTGTAAAACTGTAGCATTGTGAGCTCACCTTGTCTCGCATGCAATTATTAATTTTTATTATGCATGAGCAAAATAATTTTGTTATGCACGAGCAAAATACTGTGTCATTTATTTTAGCAAGTTGGCATTAGTGTCCAATAGATGAAATCAATTGGATTGAATTAATTTGCGGTGTTTGTCTGCTTGATCAGAAGTTGAAGTTATATAATTTAAGTCCTTTCAGATTCAGCTTGCTTCAAATTAAAATCAGATATAATTCGAATCAATTTGACTTCTCAATTCATCAGATCAAATCCAGTTCCCAATCTGAATTTGCCACCTATATTATTGAGCGACTACGCCGATTATGGTATTTAGTCACTAGCATGTTGGGTAAACTAAAAATCATATTGTGGCATAATATTGGTAAATGGTAAATTGGTAATACAACATATTGTGTTCTTGGATTTGAGTTCAAATGTCAGAGAAATCATTTCCTTTCATAACCTGATAAAATATACCTTAGACTCGGCCCAATTATTTTAGCCATTAGTGGCCTCAATTCTCAAATTGGGCCTAACGCTTGCGAAAATTTTAATTTGTTGCAAAATCTTCTATTTTTCTATCACAAATTTATACATGGCAAAGGGAGAGCACTCTTCAGGGGAGGAAAGAAGAAGAAGAAGAAACTAAAGTTCTTTGCCAATATAAATATCATAGTTCAATACTCAAGATGGTTATCTGGCATGTATGTGATTTGGCTGTTATTATTCTAATATTATATTGAGAAGGGTTCCAACTAACAACAAGAGATGGAAGAGATCTTTAGTGGCAAGCCTAAGGGCAGTTGGACCCAAAAAAAAAAATCTTTGGTTGCACTAATTTATTTTTGTACAAACTGTTGGAAGTCAATTTGAATCCAAACAGTTGCTTTAATATTATATCCTCATCTCAATATAGCATACTGTTTTTACATAAAGTGGGTCTCTTCCTTATATTAAGCAAGAACAAAATTGGGAACCTCCACAGTTAGTTGTAATATTACTGTCATTATCGTTAATATGATTATCATCGTTGATAAAATAATTATTTTCATTATCATTAATATGATCGTTATTATTATTTAATAATTTTAAAAGAGCGAGGCTATGATACTTTGCAAAGCGCGGGTTCGATCCACGCTATGGATTTATCTTCGTTTTCAAAGTCAAAGCAGATTTGAACCGCTCAATATAATCTCCGTATGAAAATGTATCTAGGGCAAAATTTTATATTTAAAAAAAAAAACTTTTTTTATAGATAAGTAGAAAATCATCTGATTTAAAAATTCTAGACCATTCGGAAGTAGTAGTTTTTTACCTACAAAAGAAATAGTAAAAAAAATCTAAATAAATATAAAATTTGATTTCCTAGTACATTTTCATATGAAGATTTGTTAAATCGATTCAGATGTCATCAAGAATTGAAGCAGACAGTGTACGGATCTTAAGACGAATCAGCTTCATCGAACCTACTCGGATTTTTTTTAAAAACAGTAATTAAAATAATGAATGTTAAAGAACCAGCATGATTACCGAGTTTGTTACAAAAACAGCAAAAACCGAATAGGCTATTCGGTTAAGGGGGTTTTTTTTTGCTTCACCGAATAGCCTATTCGGTTTACCCTATTTTCACAAAATTTTCACAAAACAAATCCCCGAATTATGTAATCTTTCGTGTAACACCCCCTAAACCGAGATGGCTATTCGGTTTAGGGCTCTTTTTTTTTTGATTTGACACCAAGAAGAGCAGGATAAAGAAATCTAACACTGAAAATTTGAATTTTTTGTTTAAATTATTTGTTAGATTACTTCTTTTGATTTATAATTAGCAAAAATATAAAAAAAAAACACTAAATATTTGAAATTATGTTGAATTACACTACATTACAATAAATTATGTTGAATTACACTAAATTACGCTAAATTACAATAACTCCGCTAATTATGCTGAAACCGAAAATTACGATAAAATAGACCGATTCTGTGCCATCTTTTATGAATCATAAAAAATAGTAAAAAAATTCTGAAAATAGTAAAAACTGGTATTCTACAAGTTCATTATGTAACTAATTTACTGAGCTACTTGGATTGAATAATAGAAACGAAAATCTTAATCGGAAACTTCAACTCAAGTTTTGAGGCTCTTCTCTTTGTTTTTTGGCGATTCTGAATTTTGGAATTTGGCATCGCGGGCACGGACGCATGCGTATTTTTGCAAGCTTTCCGAAAAGTGGTCATTTGCTGAAATCAGACACTCGAGCGTCGTTTTATGACCGTTTGAAGTTTCGCCGTCGTTTTTCGCCTTTTCAGTGAAGATATCGTCCCTATTCATATGTAATTTAGCGTAATTAACCGTATTTTAGCGTAATGTAATGTAATTTAGTGTAATTTAACTTAATATAGTGTAATTCAACATAATTTCAAATAATTTAGCGTATTTTAGTATAAATATGCTAATTATATATCAAAAGAAGTCAAATAATTTAAATAAAAAATTCAAATTTTCAGTATTAAATTCTTTATTTTGCTCTTCTTAGTCTCTTAAAAAAACAAAAAAACAAAAACAAAAAAAAAACTAAACCTAATAGGCTATTCGGTTAAGTCCAAAAAAACACCAAACCAATAGTTTGGTTAAGCCTATAAAATGGATTTAATGGATTTTCTGTGGCATCGTATCCTACGACCCCAATTAAAATCCTGTAAACCGAATAGGCTATTCGGTGAAGCAAAAAAAAACCCTTAACGAATAGCCTATTCGGTTTTTGCTGTTTTTGTAACAAACTCGGTAATCATGCTGGTTTTTTAACATTCATTATTTTAATTACTGTTTTAAAAAAAAATCCAACCTACTCCGCTCCACACTGAAATAACTTAATTTTGTTATTTTAGTTATTTTTTTAATATTTGAGATGTCATAATTGGAGGTATTATTCTAAGATAAATACTTATGAGTGAGCCTATGGTGCTATGCATAGCACGGATGGGGTCCGTGCTACGGCCAAAAATTTGACTTTTTAAAATTCTAATGGTCGATCCAACCGTTCAATGTGATAACCATATAAATATGTACTTGTAAACTAAATTTTATATTTTTTCGAATTTTTTTACTATTTTTTTAGATAGGTAGAAAAATCAGTGTTTTCTGAAAATTCTGGACCATCAAAATTCTACCTATCTAAAAAAATATTAAAAAAATTCGAAAAAATATAAAATTTAGTTTGCAAGTACATATTCATATGATTATCACATTGAACGGTTGGATCGACCATTAGAATTTTAAAAAATCAAATTTTTGGCCTAGCACGGACCCCATCCGTGCTATGCATAGTACCATAGCCTCACTCAATACTTATTCACTTTTATGCATCAAACTATATTCAAATTAATTTGACGTCTTACTTCCGTAGTTTACCATTTTAACCCAAACCTATTGTCAAATTTGAACTCAGATTAATTCCAAGTCCAATCAAGCTCATTTTGCACCAGGTTAATTATTGTAACCTCTTATATTTATTTTCATTTTAAATATTTAAAATGTGAAATCAATAATTTATGTTCACTTTTTTTAATATTACGTTTTTTCCTATTAATGTTTTGTTGATTTTATAATAAAATTTGGAAAAGATTACATCTATATTTAATAAAATTTAGCATATTCTATTATGGTTATTCTCTAAATTGAATAGCATAATTATGTATCGAGTTTAAGCGGGTCCCAAAAAATCATTTCAAATTTGACCCCGAGCAAGTCAAAAGTCTAATAAAACAACGTGACATATCCGTGTTCGACATGACATTGACATTTGTTTTCCAATAAGATTGAATAAAAATAATGTAATATGTATGTTCTTTTGCTTTTAAGACTTTTGTAATTTTTGCTTTTCTTAGGGATAGGATTGAAAATGTACAAATGGGGTTGGATGTGTAGTTGTTTGTTATTGATTCGGGTAAGGCTTGTAATCATGAGAATATTTCACCTTTGTCAAAAAGGAAAAAAGTGCCGTTCAAGGCATTGTGTCTGTCCATATCTATACTGCCGACATTTTTATTAATATCCAAAGTTAATTACAAATTAATTAATATACCCATGATTCCAAAGTTAATATACCCATGATATCCAAAGTTAATTACAAATTTTTGTTTTTTCCAAAAATATTCAAATCGGCCATTCATAAAATGATCAATTTTCTCTCTGCCCCGGAAACCGGCTATTTTATGGCCGGTTTTCTCCTTTTTTTTTTTCAGAGACACTATGAAGAGCAAAATAATGAAATCTAACACTGAAAATTTGAATTTTTTTGTTTAAATTATTTGTTAGATTACTTCTTTTGATTTATAATTAGCATATTTATACTAAAATATACTAGATTACTTGAAATTATGTTGAATTACACTATATTACATTAAATTACGCTAAATTATGTTAAATTACGCTAAAATACGGTAAATTCTGGTAAATTACTGTGTGTCTTCATAGTGATGTATAATTAGAAACTATTTTTTGTTTCTCTTTTATCTTCATAGTGATTTATAATTAGAAACTATTTTTTTTTAAGAGACACTATGAAAATCAAGATAATGAAATCTAACACTGCACAATTGAATTTTTTTTTTTAATTATTTGTTAGATTACTTCTTTTGATGTATAATTAGCATATATATACTAAAATACGTTAAATTACTTGAAATTATGTTGAATTACACTATATTACGTTAAATTATGCTAAATTACATTACATTACGCTAAAATACGATAAATTACGCTAAATTACATATGAATAGGGACGATATCTTCACTGAAAAGGCGAAAAACAACGACGAAACTTCAAACGGCCATAAAACGGCGCTCGAGTGTCCGATTTTAGCAAATGACCACTTTTTGGAAAGCTTGCGAAAATACACATGCATCAATGACCACTATGTTGTTTTTTAAAATTTAGAATTACCAAAAAACAAAGGGAAGAGCCTCAAAACTTGAGTTGAAGTTTCCGATTAAGATTTTCATTTATATTATTCAATCTAAGTAGCTCAGTAAATTAGTTACATAATGAACTTGTAGAATACTAATTTTTACTATTTTTGGAATTTTTTTACTATTTTTTATGATTCATGAAAGATGGTACAAAATCGGTCTACTTTAGCGTAATTTTGCGTAGTTTAGCGTAATTTACCGCATTTTTATTAATTAGCGAAGTTATTGTAATTTAGCGTAATTTAACATAATTTAGTACAATTCAACATAATTTATTGTAATTTAGTGTAATTCAACATAATTTCAAGTAATCTAGTGTATTTTAGTATAAATATGCTAATTATAAATCAAAAGAAGTAATATAACAAATAATTTAAATAAAAAATTCAAATTTTCAGTATTAGATTTCATTATCTTGCTCTTCATAGTGTCTCTAAAAAAAAAAAAAAAGGAAACCGGCCATAAAATGGCCGGTTTGGACATTTTTGGAAAAACTCATGATTCATGGGTATATTGATTAATTTGTAATTAACTTTGGATATTAATAAAAATGTCGGTCTATACTACATAGCTTGTCGGTAATTAAAAAATACTAAAGTTCTACCTTAAAAAATATTTCTTTTTGGTGTGTAAATAGTCCAAATCAAATTGTTTCTACTTATTTTGTGATATTGTAAATGAAGAACATATCAGTTTATTTATTAATTGACTTTATACTAAATTACTCAAATATTATAATAGTAAACACGTCATTTATAAAATAAGATTGATTTAATGATTTACATTTGTTATTTAAAGCTGATTAGTTATATTCTAAAATTAATCTATGCAAATTTTTTTCTTCAAATATTTAGATTAATGAGAAATATTTGCTTACTTGTTCTGATTAAAACTATTTGTAAGCCTTCTTTTTAAAAAGAAATTCTATAGTTTCCTCATCTCCGGTCCCTCAAAAATTTTCCATCCCAGTTTCTTTTTTTTTTTTGAATTTTTGTAACTTTTTTATCAAATTCAACTTTCATTATTTTTTTTCGGTGCACACTTAGTATGTTAGATATAAATACTTGATATATTATGTGTCAACACTTACCCGTATAGGTATCCACACATCACAAATAATAGAAAAAATATATTTTCTCTCTCACCACACATCCATTTTTTACACGTTTTCAAAGGAGGATTTTTTTCCTCCGTTCAATCTTGCTCATATTTTGGACAATACGTGAAGAATTTTGTGAATTTAAAACTACAAACGTCTTGTGCTAGTTTTTCTCTTTCAAGCGAGATCCATATTGAAGTATTTTTGAGTTTCGTTCGCTTTGATATTTTTCTTCTTTTTGATATGTAATGTATAAAGACTTAATATGCTGGGTATACTTATTTGAAAGCTTAAGTATTTAGACTTAAAAGCTTAAGTATAAGATTAAAAGTTTATATGTATAGATACTTTATATGTTAGATATAAATACTTGATATATTATGTATACATACTTTGTGTGTTATGTATAAGTACTTGATGTTTCTTTGGACACAATAAAAAGTTTAAAATCAATAAATTTGTTAATATTTTACACTAGCTAGTCCTACTTTTGATACAAAGCATTTACAAAATATTTCAATTCAAATTAGAGCCCAACTAGCGTCTGCTATCCAATCTACACAAAGAGTTGATATATCCAATCTTTATAAAAACTTGATATGTTAGGTATAAACACTTGATATGTTATATATCAACACTTACACGCGCACGTATGTATCAACACTTGCAAGCACCAGTTGTAATTTGCTGGTTAAAAGGTAGTCCCAAACAGTGTTGTAAATAACGGTATGTGGTTGTTGGATGGACAGAGTACCGTCAAGCAATTAATCGGGAATAATCGAGAATAATCGGTCATAATCAGAAATAATCGGTCGATTAGTCGGGAAAATTTGTGACAGTTTGGTCACCGCCAACGACTAATCGGCCGATTAATCGGTCTAAACATACGTTTTTTACAACACTAGTCCCGGTTAAAGATAGTTAGAGTTAAAAAAATTTGGAATTTTTTTTCTCAAAGACTATTATCAGATTTTATTTCTTTTTAATCAAAGAAATATATGCTCATATAAACTGTTAGACAGTTATTAAACGAGAGGACATGTTATCCTCTTTTTCGGCCGCATCTATTGGCGTTTTAATAGCTCTCTTTTTCTCCTATTAATGGAGGAGTCAAGTGGAAAGTTTAGTACGTGTATCATATTGTTCCTGTACCATATATGTTCTACAGTACTGTTATAGTTTGTTGTTATCGTTGTGATCTTTATGGTTATTTTTCTTAATTATCTCAACTCTCCTATGCTCTTCTCAACTTCCCTCTGCTCCTCTCACTTAGTGATGGTGATTGATGGTTTTGTCTATCTCGTTATCTGATCCTCATCTCCTCTCATCTGGTGATGGTCTCTCTCATCTCTCTTCCTCCTCCCTCTCATATGTCTTTCTCTTCTATTTGTATGGCTGTCTTTTTTATTTCGTGTGTTTTTTCGGTTTGTTTTGTGTGTTTCCTTCTCATGTTTGTTTAGTATGTTTTTCAGCTTGTATTATGTGCTTTCAAGTGTTTTTTTACTGTGTTTCTTTAGTGCATTTTCATGTGTGTTTTTTTTACTCTCTGCTTTAATTTTCGTCTTGTTTTTTCTACATTTCTTGGTTTACCGCGGCTTAAAAGGATCTTTTCATGCATTTGGCGTACGCGTGGTTCACAGGAGGGCTACGGGCCACCTCCTGCTCTCACTTTTCATGTGTCACTCATGCATCATTCACGCTGGAGCTGGACTAAGGAGGTTGAGCCACGAAGGGAGAGAGAACATGATATTAAAACTTCTGCATGTGTATGGAGTGAGAAATGGGGAGTTAAGGCTTTTTTTTATGTTACTTTTGTTTTTGAATGGGCTGCAATTAATACGTAAAAAACCTAAAGCCCAAGATAATGGCCTTGAGACATTTTGGCAGAGATGCAGAAAGAAGGAATCAAGCCCAACTCTCATCTCATCATGGCAGAGCAGTTAGTCGTCTTACAATTGTCAACATTCTTTCTTTGCAGGTTCCTGTTCCCAAGCTTTTTTCTGGCTCTCACACTGGTGGCTCTCCATCTTCTCTCCTAATGATATCATCTTGGATTTGTTTGTCCCAATCCGGTTGATTCAGTTTCTTTATTGGGACCTTTGAGTGATGACTGTCCCGGTCTAGTTTGATTCAGTGTCCTCTCTGCTGCACATCCCTTTGAATGGTGTCAACTTTAGAAAGTAGAAGATGCTTCGTGCACAAAGAAGGGTTTGATTCTGTTAGATAATTATGGCCGCAAAATTATGTTTCTCGAGAAAAACTGCGAAATTTTGGACGAAAATTTTCCGTGAAATTCTGTTTGAGAATTTATCTTGCCAAAATTACTTTTAAGAAAATTTCCCGATAAATTCTGCTCAGCAATTTACCGCGAAATTCTGACCAGGCTTATGGTGAGGAAAGAACGTAAAATCAAAATTTCACATTCTACCATAAGCCGAGGATCTACTCCCTGATTGATTTCTAAAATAATATTTATTTAACATTTAAATAAATTAAATAACATTTATACCTTTTTCCAAATTCAAATTGGAATGTTGTATAACTCGATTACGTAGCACCAGACGTCTGATGCCTCTATCAGTCGTCCACCAGGAAAAACTACAGAGTCAGTATTTTTTTTGCCAGAAATACTATACTGACTTTACGCTAAAACACTATTCACGAATATCGTAAAAACTGATTCACGACTGTTGCAAAAACAGATTCACAAATATTCGCGGAAACACTATTCACCGCAAATACGATATTTACGGTAAATACACTATTCACAACTCGCAAGAATATACGTGGATTACGTATTTCTTTCTTTTCTATGTAAAACACTATTTATGAGAGAAAACGAGAAAGAGAAAATATAACCGAACCGAATCGAATCGAGTCGAATCGAATTGTTTTTTTTCTCTCACCCCTACCCACCTATTTATAGGGTATAGGGTCGGTTGCCAAAAGACCGAAATACCCCTCTAGGGTCAGTTCCAAGGTGAAAAGACCGAAATGCCCTTGTCCCAAAAATCAAATGAATTAATTTGGGCTTTCAATTTGGACTTTTAATTTAAATTCTAAATTTAAATTTGGCCCAAATTCAAATGGGCTTTTGGCCCAAAATATTAATTCATAATTAATATTTATAATCCATTTAATATTAATATAATTATTCTGAATAATTATATTTTCTTGCGACTGTTGTTGTGATAAATTTATATAACGTGTCGTTAAGAGTCTGTCAAATACCATGTTCTCTAACATGTATCTATGTGATTAAAATGACAACTCTTTGTCTATGGTTTGTAAAACTTAACTATCATTTAATCCACATACTAACATTTGATTGGTCAATTAGTGTTATTTGCTAATTACCTCGGTTAGTGACTATTAAGAGTATTTATCATCTATATTATGGAGTTCTACAATTTCAAGTCATTAACTCGAAATGATTCATAATTCAATAAATCTCAAAGAACAAAATTATATCTTTATTAATCATCCCTTACATGAACAAATATATAGAATAAAATTATCCTATAATTGACTTCTAGATTATTACACTAACAGATTCGGTGTATTCTACTAGAAGCAACATGACAAAATATGCGCACAGAGGAAACAATTATTAGGCTCATATCATTACAATCAAGCAAGGATAATCAAATTTGTGTCCACATGATACACATACCACATGTGCGTTTTTAGTTTGTTTAGATGCAGCTGAATGCTTACACAGGCACTTGCTGTCTAATATTATGTCTCAGCTTAGTGCTATAGTAGTACATGTTGTAACAATTAGGAGGAAACTCTTTGATGTACTACTCTTATATGCTTAATAAAATATGTGCATACGGGCTTTCTACCAAAAAAATCTATTGGCGCTTTATAGTTTCGGGTGTGTGTGGAATTCGCATTCTCGGAGAAATCTCATATGTTGCGTGACTTTTTGAAAAATCTTAACTGTTCAAATACGTTCTGCACGAATCTCAAAGCTCAACTAATACTTATCCGCTCGTGCAAGTGTTGATATATAACATATCAAGTGTCTATACCTAACATATCAAGTTTTTCTAAAAATTGGATATATCAAATCTTTAGAAAAACTTGATATGTTAGGTATAGACATTTGATATGTTATATATCAACACTTGCATGCGTGCATAAGTATCAACACTTGCAAGCACCAGCTGTAATTTTGTTGGTTAAAATGTAGTTCCGTTAAAGATAGTTAGATTAAAAAAATTGCGGAATTTTTTTTCTCAAAGACTATTATCAGATTAATTTTCTTTTTAATCAAAGAAATATATGCTCATATAAATTGTTAAACGGTTATTAAACGAGAGGACATGTTGTCCTCTTCTTCGGCCACATCTATTGGCGCTTTATAGTTTCGGGTGTGTGGAATTCGCATTATCTGAGATATCTCGTATGTTGCGTGACCTTTTGGAAATCTCAACCGTTCAAATACGTTATGCACAAATCTCAAAGCTCAACTAATACTGGCCCCTGCGCCATCCCTGAATAGTTATTGGACACGTTGGTCACGCAAAATATAAAATATCTTAGAGGATACGCACTCGTGTGTGTGGGGGTGGAGATGTAGTTGGTGGAATTCAAATTTCTAAAGACTTAAATTTGTATTTGACCCGTTCGATCAGAATTTATATGAATATTAAAAAAAATCAGTAAATTTTATTTCAAATCAGATTGACTCGAATTTTAATCTGACACTTTTGAATCCAAACTCAAAATTTTGAGTTAGTTTAAGGGATCGGGATCCGTGGTTGGTGGAGGTGGTTATGGTGGTTGGATCTAGACATTTTATACCGGTTAGCGTGCAAAATATCCGGATAAACGTGAATTGCGTTTGCCAGATGCTAATTGATGTCTATCGTCATTCACCTAATTTGTTCGCTAATTGAATCATGCGGTGCTAAAGACACGTAAGTCAAGAACAATTCAAGAGTATTTTGTTCAAGAGTAGTTAACGGAAGAGTATGCCATTTTACAATTCAAGAGTAGTTGTTGGTATTATATATTATTATTACTATTTTTATTCATTACTTTATATATAAATGTTATAAACTTCGATGGTTTGTTTTATAAAGTAATATTATTACAATTTTATCGGGAATCTAAATAACTATTTATAGCCGCACTATAGATTTTTTGGACCTTAAAAGCTATAGCGCTATCCAAGGCGGATGCAGTATTTTCATCATGATAGGACAAAAAAATATAATCATATTCAAATAGTAAATCGGAGTTCAAACCTATTAGCTAACCGCGTACTAAATAAAAAATGGTAAAAAAACAAAAAAATAGTATCTTTTACATAATAAAAAATAACAAAATTAGTATCATTTTACATATTAAAAAAACAAAAAAATAAGATTACATATTAGATAGTTAAGTCGATGTAGCGAGCTTTTTTCTATATGTCTTTGTATTTTTGTCAAAAACTGATTGCGCCCGAAAAAAATAAAGGACGATGTCAATGTGGTTTGTATTGAGCAACAATGTGGACTCAAAAAAAAAAAAAAAAAAAACTGGATTGTGCACTGGAAATTGGGTTCAGTAGGTATTAGACCCTAAAATAAGAAGAAAGAAGTAGGAAAATGAAGCGTACAATGCCTCGTGAAATGGAAAGAAGATAAAAACTGAGATAAGAAATGGAGGTGGCCATTTGACTTAAAAATGGAAAAGAGAGTGGAAAGAGAATTTCTAGAGGGGTTTAAAAAAACCAAATTTAAATGGACGACATTCCTCTCCCTAGAGAGGGAAAAACGTGCCGTGCCGTGCCTTGACTAACACGCCGTGACTTTGGTCTCGTGCCGTGACCAAGTTAATTTTTCACGTGCCGTGCCGTGCCGTGACTAAAATGTCAAGGGGTGGTCACGGCACGCGAATGGTCACGCCACGTGAGTCACGCCGTGCCTAAACGTGCCGTGACCCGCGTGACTCGCGTGACTCGCGTGACCATTTATTCATACTTTAAATTAATTTATTCAAGATTCACCATTAAATCAATATCTAATGGTCCTAATTACACGTGACTCGCGTGATTACGTGTCGTGCCGTGCCGTGACTAAATTTTTCACGTGTCGTGCCGTGCTGTGCCAAAGTTTCAAAAGATGGTCACGGCACGCGAATGGTCACGACACGGGACACGCGAGTCACGGCACGCGAATGACACGCGTGCCGTGCCGTTCCGTGCCGTTACCGTGCCGTTCTGTGACGGAGCCGGCTCCGGCGTGCCATTTTCCCACTCTGGCTCTCCCTATCTCGCTTTAGACATGGTCCATGTGAAACGTGCTATGTCAGACTTTTTAATATCTTGCTCTGATTTATTCATGCTCATTGAAGAGACCTCTCTCAAGAGATGAAAACAAATCAAACGAATGGTTGAAAACTGGATACCTTGCGCGTTTTGGATAGGGCAAAAATGAATTGTGTATGGACTCTTCAATTGAAGAAACAAATCTCTTAGGGTATGGCAATTTTATTTTCTAAGGTAGGGCAAAGACCCAAAATTTCTTATAAACTAGTTTTGGATTTCTAGAATAGAGCAGTTGCCCTACCATGTACTTAACCGGATCCGCTCCTGACGCTATCAGCCGCTTTTCTTTTGATAAAGTTCTAAATAGTAAATCATCCGTTGCGTGTTTGAAATTCATCTCAATTTTTTTTAAGTATTTCAAGTTAAAGACTAGACTTTATAAGCTAAATTATTTATTACTATAAAGTCTATAATAGAATTAATATTGGAGTGAGGCTATGGTGCTATGCATAGTACGGATGGCTAGTGTACTACGGCTCAATATGGTACTTTTTAAAATTCTAACGGTTGATCCGAACCGTTTAATGTGATAACCATATGAATATGTACTTGCAAACTAAATTTTATATTTTTTTGAATTTTTTTACTATTTATTTAGATAGGTAGAATTTTGATGGTCCAGAATTTTCAGAAAACACTGATTTTTCTACCTATCTAAAAAAATAGTAAAAAAATTTTAAAAAATATAAAGTTTAGTTTGCAAGTACATATTCATATGGATATCACATTGAACGGTTTGGATCGACCGTTAAAATTTTAAAAAGTACCATATTGAACCGTAGTACACTAGCCATCCGTGCTATGCATAGCACCATAGCCTCACTCATTAATATTGCATATATACTAAACATCAACAGTCACAGTGTTTTGAAACATAACCAGGCAAGAACAACTGGCACTCTCACCCTATATATTAGCTTGTAAAATACCAGGTAAGAAGTCTAAATACTGAATATATGCTGAACGCGTTTGATGTTTTTCTTTATTATCTTTTGTGATGTTTTATTGTTTGGACCTCTAAAATATGAAGAAACTGCTCCACAAATGGAAACATTAAAATGTGTTATAACTTATAAGTTGATTTAAATAATTATACGTGCTTATAACCCTTCGTAAACTTCAACATTTAAGCCGCACAATGGATTTCACAAAGAATCCCGACACGCACTAAACGCAACAGCCCCGCCAGCAGTGCTTCTGCGATTGGCTGGCAGAGACGGTACGGGCCCCACCTGGGCATAGGGCTGGCAAAAAAAATCCGTGGCTCGTGGCCCGCTTGGTATTAGCCCGTGACTCGATTGGTAATAACTCGTTCGTTAGTGGATCGAGTTGAAACTAGCTCGCTCGTCATAAACTCGAGTCAAAATTAATGAGTTTGAGTTTAGCATGGCTCGGTACGAGCCAGCTCGGTCATTAACGAGCTATTTAACATATGTAGTTTAATAGCTTAATCGGATCCACAAATTCAAACTAGCTTGCTCGCTTGCACTTTGAATTGTGCTTAATTTGATTGGTAATTTTGTATGGAATATGCATGAACTAATTATAAGCAACCAAATTAATTTTGTATTAATTTGTTTAATTTAGTATGCATGAATTTATTCTGTAAATTATGTTTGTATAAATTTAGGAATTTGATATTTTTATTGTTAGTGTAAGAATCTAGAAATCAATCATAGGATAATTTTATTCTATTTGTTCATGTAATGGATGATTAATAAAATATTATTTTGTTCTTTGAGATTTATCGAATTATGAATCATTTCGAGTTAAAAACTTGAGATTGTAAAACTACATAATAGATGATAAATACTCTTAATAGTCACTGACCGAGGCAATTAGCAAAGAACACTAATTGACCAATTAAAGGTTAGTATGTGGATTAAATGATGGTTAAGTTTTACAGACCATAGACAAAGAGTTGTCATTTTAATCACATAGATACATGTTAGAGAACATGGTATTTGATAGACCCTCAATGAAACATTTTACGGAATTGTGTTCGTGTCATTAATGTTTTCATTTAGTGTTAAGTTCTAAAGTATGAGGTGGTCCGTCATTTCCTACATAAGAAATGTATATTCGTGAGTGTTGTTTAACACTATCCGTAAAAAGTAGATATAAGTAAAAAGTAGATATAATGATGACATTTCAGTATACATGACTTTTGCAGAGGAGAGATCTTCACCAAGACTACTATTGTCCCTCGTATTTAATACGAGTAATAATATCACTAGGCCTTTTGATAAAGTAGGGTTATCAGCGCGCGGTATGATTAAAGAGTTAATCATATTTGATAATCTACTTAAGATCGAGAAAAGATTAAGTTTGAAAGGATGACACATACCTACCTTGAAACTGATCTGATACTATGAGACATAAGAATTAACACGAGTAAATTGATTACTGGATCGTGATATTGTATTGTACAAAATTATCTGTGTCAATTGGGTAGTCTAATGCATTCTGCTAAATGCCGCTTATGATTTATAGAATTAAAAGGAGTTTTAATTTTATTGCCAACATAACACAGATCCTATCGGGTCACACCAATAGAAAAGTAATCAGAGAATTAATTTATTTGATTAATTATAAATGTTATAATTAATAAATAAATGTCATAAAGATGACAAGCTTAAACACATTAAATTTATAAGCGTGTACGACACGTTGTATAAATTTATCGCAACAACGAATCGCAAGAAAATATAATTGTTCAGAATTGTTCAGAATAATTATATTAATAATAAATGATAAATATTAATTATGAATTAATATTTTGGGCTAAAAGCTCATTTGAAATTTGAGCCGAAATTTAATTTTGGAATTAAATTTAAAAGCCCAAAATCAATTCTTTAATTTTGGGCCAAAGGGCAAAATGGTCTTTTCACTCCTATGCCGACCTCCCAAGGGTATTTTGGTCTTTTAAACCATTTCAAAAGGCTATAAATAGAGGGGTAGGGGTAGAGAAATTCATATAAAAAAATCTAAGTTCGATTCGAATCGATTCGATTATCGTTCTCTTTCTCGTTTTCTCTCCCAAATAGTGTTTGCGTGAGAAAAGAAAAGAGTACGTAATCCACGTATATCTTGCGAGTTGTGAATAATGTATTTGTCATGAATAGTGTTTACGATGAATAGTGTTCCCGTGAATTTTCGTGAATCTGTTTTTGCAAAAGTTGTGAAAATCAGTTTTTACGATTTTCATGAATAGTGTTTTAGCGTAAAAAGTCGGTACAGTATTTCTGGCAAAAGAAATACCGACTCTCTGGTTGTTCCTGGTGGACGACTGATAGAGGCATCAGATTTCTGGTGCTAAGCAACTGAGCCATACAGCATTCCAATTCGAATTTGAAAAAAAGTATAAATGTTATTTATATTTATTTAAATGTTAAATAAATATTATTTTAGAAATCAATCGGGGAGTAGATCCTCGTAGGATTAAAAGATTATGTCAAGGAAAAGACTGGAAAAGAAACTTTCGGTGGTCTTTCCGACGTACCTCTTTTAATCCTCGGCTTAAGTTAGAAGTAAAATTTTTGTTTTATGGTATTTCCGCAGCTTAAGCCTAATCAAAGGGTACAACAAAATCCCTTTATATGTATAAATTTAGTTGCAAACTTAATTTATGGTGTTGATTTGTTTAGTTGCAGTTGAATTAAGAGTATTCCTCAATAATTAATTATATAAATGTTATTTTGTTTTAGCCATAATTGATAAGATGTGCTATGAAAATTTAAGATATAGCAGAAAAAAAATATACAATTTTTTTATAAATCTGTCAAGCTGGTAACGAACCATCTTGGCTCACTCGGACAAGCCACGAGTCAGTTTTGAGCAGCAGTTTCAGCTCGGGACCTAAAATTCAAACTCACTCGCTCAGCTTGATCCATAAAGCAAAAACTCACTATTTCCTTAGATTACAAGTAAAGCCCAACTCACTCTTTAGCAGCTTGTTGCCACCTCTTCCTGAGCACATATTCCCTAGTTATCTAGTTGACACACTCCCCGTTTTCTTTTCGCATCAGATTCCATCTTTCCTTAGATTAACTCGTTACATCTTTGGATACTTAACCGAGCCGCATAAAATCGTTAAGAATATCCTAAGCTGAAAATAGAAAGTTCAATCGATGCGATCTCTTGCTCCGTTGCTCACCGAGATAAATACAGTATACACTATACAGATCAGAAATAAATAAATAAAAAACAGTACAAATGCGCACGATATTTATTATTTATTCGCCACAGTGAATCTGGATCCATCATTCTCCGTTTTGTCATAATTTTCTTTAGCAAGAAAATACTCCCAAGAGAACAGCAAGTGGATCCACACCATCGACGTTTCATCCCTGAGATATCTTTATTTCTGCGAGGAGGTACAGATCACTTCTCTTCACCCCCCAGACTCCCTGAGAACCTGCCTCCAGTCCCAACCATAGACTATCGCTCCAAGTATTTCCTCTTGCTACTCCCCATCTTACAAAACCAGATGCAACAGAGTAAGTTACCTCTCTCTCTCTGTTTTTTTTTTAGAAAAACCTGGCAGAGGCTGCCCTCTCTCTCTCTCGCACACACACATTCAGCTGTGGCATGTGGGAAAAAGTCGTTTTTAGTTAATTTTTTTTTTGAAAAATAGGCATAAATGCCCTTCCATTATATAAAAAGTCTTACAAAGTAGAGATCAAACAAGAAGGAAAAATAAAAAAATGCAAATCTACCCCTAAAAAACCCAAAATGCTTGTCATAGGTCTCAGAAGCACACCCAGCATCATAAACCAGATACTGAACTCTTTGACTGACCCATCAAAGAGCAGTATCAAGGTTTCAGCATTATTTAATCTCATCATAGACCAGGCATAAACTCAATTACCCCTAAACCTGCAATAGAACAGCAAAAAGGCACTAACAATGTGCTAGTTCAACAGAAAAACAGTAAGGCACCACACATGTGCCAGTATAGCAAAACAAGTACACAAGGGCACTAACGTTAATTTGTTTTTATTGATTATTTGAACTTGTTAAGAGGTCCTTCCATTCCCTATTTTCATCAGAACCCTTTAATTAGTGAAAAATAATTTTGAAGTAGTCGGCTAGTCAATACATTAATGATTAGAATTGCACAGCGAAAATGATACGAACTAGGCTATATTAACTGAAATGATAATGGTACAATTTCAATGGAAAATATCATATTTGTGCTCTTTTATGGAACGGAGCTAAATTTAATAGAAATTTGGTTTAAATTGAGGACGATTGAGGCTTAATTAAAGCATTAACTTCAAATATTAGAATAATACTCTTGATTATGGGTCAATTGTATTACTTAACTCCGTGGACTTTGTTGTTCTTAGTATTTACATATTTGGAAGTAACATTTGCCCACCATATTTAACTCTTGAGTCTTGATTATGGGATCTTTTTAGTTTTCTCGCTGTTTATATATTTGATTTTTATTTCTCATGTATTCATTGAGTTATTGTGTGCGCTTCAAGATTATGATATAAATGAGCTAAGAAAGGAAGCATTGACACGATGGCTGAAGCCGGCTGAAGTTCTCTTCATCTTGCAAAATTATGAGAGATATCAAGTCACTTCTGAGCCTCCTCAAAAACCACCAAGTATCTTTTTCAAACCTTTTCTTTATGTATTTTTCCTTCGTGTAAAGCTCAATTACTGTATGCTGCTTCATGAAAACTGTTTTCGATACTCATGCAAGAATTGGAAATTCTATCCACAGTAGTCTCCATTATCTATTGCAAAAGATGCCCAACCAGACATCCTTTTTCATGTTTTTTTATCTACATAATGAGAACATAGTGGTAATTCATGTGTATTTAGGCGTACCTGTGGTGTTTACCATGTGCTGCTAGGGTGTATCTGATTTTATTATGGCAGTCTTACTAATGATAAGTCTAGATATTTGGCAATAGATGCATTTAGGAATGATAACTTCATATTAATTATGTTGGTAAAAAAAGGTGGATCATTGTTCCTGTTCAACCGGAGGGTGCTTAGGTTTTTCCGCAAGGATGGCCATTCCTGGCGCAAAAAGAAAGACGGAAGAACTGTCGGTGAAGCTCATGAGCGGCTCAAGGTACTCTCTTATCTGGGAAAAAGTGCCATCTGGTATAGTATTAGAAATGGATTTGATAGACACATAACTTCGGGGCACATTAACACAATGTGTTCAACTGATTTGTGGTAGTGCTACGGGCACCAGTCACATTTTTTTGAGCAAAAAGCTGATCCTCTTTTGCCTTTTCTTAGCTATGGTGTCTATAACATTGTGAGTAAAGCTAAAGAGCTAAAGAGCAAATCGAGGTCAATTTGAGTTACCTTGAGGGCAAAGCTAAAGTGCATTAGTGAGGATTAGTTAGGTCTACATTTATTTGCCTCTTGAGTCTTGACTGATTATTTTATGGATTTGTTGAAGGTCGGTAATGTAGAGGCTTTAAATTGCTATTATGCGCATGGAGACCGCAATCCTTATTTCCAGAGAAGAAGCTTTTGGATGCTGAATCCGTAAGTATACCCTGCAAAAGATATTGCAATGATTATCACTAATAATACCTTGAGAAATGTATCATCGTTGTTTTTGTGCTTCAAGCAATATGTCCTTTTTTTTCAGGGCCTATGAGCATATTGTACTTGTTCACTACTTAGAAGTTTCCGAGGTTTCTTTCTCTATATACTCCTATATTGTTTTTAGCCTTTTCCTTCTGTTAATATCTTATGATTCTTATCTGACTCTTCGAAGGAAATATCAGCGAATAGTCTCTATTCCTTGCTTCTGTTAATATGCTTCTTTTTTTTCTTTTGGCACTAGCATCCATCATTGACCTTGTTTTTATTATTGCGGAGTTTTATTAATTGTGGGTGATTTTGGCAAATGCACTAGAACCCTAGATTTAGTTTCTTCAAGAAACTTAAAATGAAATTCTTCAATTGTACTTTAGGGGAGGTACATCTCATTACAAGCATCAAACTTCTCAGCTGAGACTTCAGCAGTCAACTCAAGCAAGAGCCAGTCGACCAGCAACTCAAATGCCAGCAATCCGAGTTATAACAGTACTTATGCTGAAGAAGTCAGCTCAGTGCAAAACCCTAACAAAAAGGATGATACACAGCCTGAGTTTGACAAAGCACTAAGACAGCTGGAAGTGCAGCTGAGCCTAGAAGATGTTGATGATTACATATACCTGGAAGAGAACTTGCCAGCAAGTGCCCCAATGAATGCCAACTTTCATAATTTTGCTGACGATTCAGTTGAAATACTAGGTACTTATATTCTTCTATTAGATATTGCAAAATGGATGTCTTTTCACTATCATCCCCCTGAATTTCAATGTTCTCACAGTTTGGTCCATCAGAAAAGGGGCCAAAAGGTATATATATCTTCTTCTTTTTTAAAATAGAAAAGGCTTATATCTTATCTACTAAATAAAAATTCACTTAAGATTGTTTTCTTTTGAAATAGAGAATTACATTTACAATAATAAGATGGCATATGAATTAAGGACTTATTTGCAAACAGTATGATTGAAATCTGAAGAGTCAATTTTGAAACTTGCTTCTAATACAATAAGGACAATAATTCCAAGAAACCAATCAGGAGAAACAGGACCAGCCAGACCACTGTGACACCATACCATGAAGGCATGAACTGAAAGTTTTCTTTCAATAAATATCTTGAGAAATAAAGAAAAATCCAAATTTTAATTTGCACAAGTTATACATAGGTGAAAATGCTGTGGACCAAAGCCTGGTACAAGGACTGCAGCTCGGACTTGAAACAAGAGGATCTCCTTCATGGAAAGACATGTTTGAGCGAACCTCTGTCCCTGCTGATATTCATATGGCCGCAACCTCGAATTCACTTGACGAGTCTATGGTTTCCAACTCATCCCAATTTACCGAAGTAATGTCACAATATTTATTATGATTATTTCCATCATTCCTTGTGTAAGAAAGGGACATCCCTTGTTCTGTTTTTAATATGCGTGGACTTTGTATGGTACCAACAGCTGGATCGACCAATTATCACTTCTTTGTCATTGATTTTCTGGGCTTGTTTGTGTTCAATTGCACATTTGAGCATAATGTGAGGGTTAATTTTGGTATTTTAAATTATCTTGAGTGCCAGTTGGATTGATATAGTAATAATGATATATATATATATAGAGATGGGCTATTGTGCTTTGCAAAGTAAAACCCCCGTTTACTTCGGGCCATATTTTGCATTTTGAAAATTCAAACAACCGATCCGAACCGTTCAACATGTTCTAAATATTGAAATGTGCTTGGAGACTAAATTTTACATTTTTTGGAATTTTTTTACTATTTATTAAGCCACTTTGAAAATCGCTGATCCACTGTGAACAGTAAAAAACAGTAAAATTTTCTGGACCACCGGATCAGCTATTTTCAAAGTGGCTTAATAAATAGTAAAAAAATTCCAAAAAATGTAAAATTTAGTCTCCAAGCACATTTCAATATTTAGAACATGTTGAACGGTTCGGATCGGTTGTTTGGATTTTCAAAATCCAAAATATGGCCCGAAGTAAACGGGGGGGTTTACTTTGCAAAGCACAATAGCCCATCTCTCTCTCTATATATATATATATGTTGAATATTTTTTATGTAATTGTAAGGATTAATTCTATTTTAAATTGGCTAAACTGGTCCAATTGAGGATGCAAGTCCAGTGAGGCTGACTTGATGATTCCAACTTACATTTCAGTAGAGGTGGCAAATGGCAGGTCAGGTCAAACCGTGTTGTGAACATCAGGCCAGTCCTTTTTCAGATTTTGAGTTTACCTGATTTGCATTATTTTGAATTTTCAAAATTAATCAAATCATTGTCTGTTCAAGGTTTTTGGTGATGGTCGTGACATGTATGTGTTTGGCATTCCTTTGTGCCAGTTCAGAACTTTCCAGCTCTAGGTACAGGCACATAGGTTTACTTTGAGGACCTGGATGATTCTGGTTTCAGTCAGGTCAAGTTTTCATTAAGTTTGCTTTTCAAGGTCCTCAGTCATATTCAGGTTGTTTGACCTTTTCTCAAGTCTGAGTCTGGTTCCGATTTGCAAGATTCCTTTGAATCAGGTCAGATTTTGCAAGTTTGACCTTTTAAAATAAATTAAGTGTCGTAATGCACCTTTAATTGAACAGGCAAGTGTGCAGGGATGGCAAAGCACAAATACCGTGCCTCTTTCTTCTGACAGCCACCAAACAGATGAGGCCGAGCTTCGTCGCCGTTTGTCAGCCACCCGTCGGTTCCTTCTGGGGTCCGACTCGATTGATTCGCCATCCTATAACAGTGACAAAACCCTAACTGAAAACCAAGTCCTGCTCAGGAAATTCTCTAGCAACGAATGGATGCAGGACCTGACACTGAACATTGACGAGGGCAAAAGGGAAAATATCTCATATCCTTCTTGGTTTGACCACAGTCAGTTTATTGAACCCCACCACGGGGTGGAGATGGGCCTGACGCTGGCCCAGAGGCAACTATTTAGCATTCGCGAGATTTCTCCTGAATGGGCATATTCATCAAGTACAAAGGTATGTTAATGTAAATGGTCTACACTAGGAATGATACAATATTGATATGGTAGTGAACCAGCTTATTTGTCCCTGAACTACAAAAATTATTGATATAGGTGGTAATGGTTTGGTCAATTGGTCGCTGTTATCACTTCATTATTGCTCTTCTTGGCTTTTCCTTGTGTAATTACAAAGTTCTGCGATCAAGCAATTTTTGGTTGAACTGCAGAGACTGACATTTGATAAAAGGCTTTTTGTGCACAATTGTGAGTTAAGTGAGGCTGAACTGGGTTAAATCTGCACATGATTGCACAGTTAAGAGCTTTTCAGACTCAAGTGTACAAGTGCATAACTGACACTGTGCTGAAATAGTCTGATATATGATACTATATACTGGACCAGTAAGTGGTGCTCCACTGGCTGTAATAACAACAATTGCTGAAACTATAAACATACAGCTAGGACCACCGCACCAGCTGCACTTGCTAATATCTGAAAACAAGCACATTCCAACATAGGTTCCCACAATTAGTAACTTTGGATATTCAAATAGAAAAATACAAATAAGGCAAAGAAAAAAGGAAAATTTAGAAGAAAACTCAAACCGTAGCATCTCTGCCGAAGTCTTTGGTCCCCCAAAGAAATGGCGGTCCTTTTTCTATGTTCCTGTTGTAGCAACTAGATTAATAGGTTGCATGCCATGCAGGTTGTAATAATTGGATCCTTCTTGTGCAATCCATCTGACCAGCCTCTAGCTGTAATGTTTGGTGACATAGAAGTACCAGTAGACATAATTCAGGAAGGAGTTCTGTGCTGCTATACTCCTCCCAAACTTGGCCCTGGGAAGGTAAACCTCTGCATTACTTCCTGGAATCGAGAATCCTGCTCTGAAGTGAGGGATTTTGAAATACGGGAAAACCAAATGCCGTCTGCTAACCCTCAAATAGCACCACCAGTTGCAAACAATACTAAAACAAACGAAGAACTGTCACTTGTCTCTAGATTTGCACAACTGCTCTTTGGGAAAACAAATGCTGATGATAGTTTGTTTGGCGGGGTCGACTGGATTATAGAGGAATTGCTGAAGGAGAAATTACAGGGTTGGTTGGAAACGAGAATGAGACGTGGATATGATGAGACAGGCTGTGCACTTACAAAGCAAGAGCAAGGTGTGATACATTGTGTGTCAGGATTAGGTTATGAGTGGGCCCTTTCTCCGATTCTTGGGGCGGGTGTTGGTATAAATTTTCGTGACTCGAAGGGCTGGACAGCTCTCCATTGGGCTGCTTATTTTGGGAGGTGACCTAAATTTTTCCTTTTATTTGTAGATACTTCTCACTCTATCCGTTTAACTTTGTTGTCAATAGCAAATTTAAATGTAGGTATTGGGGGTCAATGGAACTCCATATTTTTAAATTATTTTTATTTTGATAATTTGCATTGATTTTTCTATTATAACAAAGAAGATTTTGCTATATATGTCTATTTGAACACCCCCCCCCCCCCCCCCCCCCAATATTTATGTTAAAGTTTTCCTTTTTGACTCCCAGACTTATAAAATAATTAGTATTAAATTAGTTACTATACAATTCTCAATTAGTAAATGGTTGATCCCCATTTAAATTTTTTCTACTAAAGTCCCTGTTTGTTGTATTAGATATTTGCAAAGAATAGACACATTGTGTAACTGATAATGACATTATATCTTATGAAGATCTAGAGTTTCATAATGATAGCAACAACAGTAATACTTCTACCTTCTGTATATGCATTCCATATATTATTCGGTATTGTTGTGAGATAAGCATAGCAAATTCCATGTAGACTCAGTTATTATAAACAATAGGAGGATGCTAGTGCCATAAGTTGTCATCTTCTCTCTTTTGCGTTAATACTTCAGAATTTAAAAACCCAAACAACAAACCAAAACCATTGATCTCATTCTTCTTTATGGGATATAAATTTATAACTATTTGAATCCATTTTACAGAAGATGAATGGTTGATAACATGAACTGAACAAGTTGACTGTAGTAGACAATTTTTAGTGCATTCAACTTGATCCTTTTGATCTTATAGCTAAGGAGCTCAAAATTTTAGAAAATTTTACGTAGATGCATAGCTTGTAAAGAAGAACAAGACCAACTATTCACATTTGTCAGCAGAATTTTGAATTTTGAATTATTAATGCTTAAAAGTGATTATGGTAATTTGGGGCATTAAAAGTTGTGATCGCAGAATCATCCTCTACAAGTAAATGCTACCTTGTAGAAAACTTATGGATTGCAAAAAAATTATATTGGGGGTAGTGGTAGCAAGGACAATTCATTTTCAGTTAGTTTGAGTTGACCAGTGAAAGTTGCAGTGTCCGGTTTTGAATATACAGTCTACTGATGTCACAAGCGTGGCATAAAACCAGTCTTAATTTCAATGCTAACTGTAATTAAATCTCAAATAACACCATAGAAATCTAAGACAACAACATTGAAAAACAAAAACTAAAGTTTTTTTTTTTCATTTTTATAATTCAGGGAAAAAATGGTCGCAGCACTGCTCGCAAAAGGTGCCTCTGCAACCGTGGTAACAGATCCGACCCCACAAGACCCATTAGGAAAAACACCTGGTTTCCTTGCCTCATTGAAGAGACACACAGGTCTCGCGGCCTATCTGTCAGAGGTTGCTCTGACAACACACCTCTCATCTCTCACAGTCGAGGAGACTGAGATTTCAAAGGGGTCTGCTGAGCTGGAGGCGGAGCAGGCTGTGGAAAACATAGCACAAAAAACCATTGAATCACGTGGTGCCACCGAGGATGAATTATCACTGAAGGATTCTCTAGCAGCTGTCAGAAATGCCTCACAGGCAGCTGCACGGATCCAGGGTGCATTCCGTGGGTTCTCTTTTAGGTATGCTGCTTGAATTAATTGTACAAATTAAACCAGATCTATAAAAACTTATAAAGTCAATATATTGTTTTTTTTTTTGGAAGGTTGGTTGGCGATTGCCAACAGACAATTTCATTGAAAAGAAAGAAAGCTTTACACAAATATTTCAAGCAATTAGAATGAAAACCAATGATAAAAACTGAAAAGAAGCAAATTGTACATCATACAGATTATTTGGAAGTAAGAAAAGATTCAACAATTATCCATCCATTTGTGTGCTTCTAGCTCAGCATTCTTTTGAAAAAATTCTCCGATTTCTCTTCTTCCACAAGACCCAACAGCCAGCAACCCATATGGAGTCCCATTGTCAAATCAATTTATTCTTGATGTGCAGTTAGTCCAAAATGGAACGATTGAAGTATAAATCAAGCGCAACTGAGTTTCAATGACACCCAGTTTAATCCAATTTGGCCATTATGAACCCGCGTTGTGCTATTGTCCCTTGAATAGTTGAACTAATTATCAAGCGCAACTGAGTTACAATGACACCCAGTTTAATCCAATTTGGCCATTATGAACCCGCGTTGTGCAATTGTCCCTTGAAACAGTTAAACTAATTCTCAATTTCTTAGTTATTTGGCCTTTAGACAAATAAATCAAGAAAGGAAAAATTATAAATAAATAAAATACAATAAAATGAAGAAAATGGAAAACAGGGCTGAATTAGATCAAACCAGTCTGTGGCCTAATGTTGTATCTTAAATTCAACAAGGTAAAATGAGATTTTAATTCACACTCTTTTTTACTCCAGAAAGAGACGTCAAAAGTCAATTTTAAGAGAAGTTGAAGAATATGGAATGACACAAGAAGACTTAAATGAGATCTCAAATGCATCAAAGATACACGGGCCCTATGGTCCGAAGCATGACCGAGATAAAGCTGCTCTCTCTATCCAAAAGAAATATCGGGGATGGAAAGGTCGTAAGAACTTTTTAACTGTTCGCCAACACATCGTCAAACTTCAGGTATTGATTCGTTTTAATTTAAGTTTTTGAAATACTGGATGCTGTTAAAATCTTCCAATCTGATGTGATATCTCTATACTGTGTCAACTTTATTGTGCCTTTTGCTGTACTATTATTGAGTATTTTATAGGATCCAAACCTTACTCTGTGGCTCAAAATTAGCATTTAAGTGTGTGCTGATATTGCTGCAGTTAACAATACTATCAAACAGTCCCAACACACTAGTTATGTACCTGCCTTATGCATTAGTTTTAGCTCATCTCTGTCACTTTTTTTCGGAAAAATTCTATGTGCCTTCGGATTAGTAAGCATATAGTCTAGCCTATCCGTTACATTCTGTACTACGTAGTGCCCCCTAGTACCAAAAGGTAAAAGTTAGTGTCAAATTATCATAGGCTCTTGTAAGAGGTCATCAAGCAAGAAGGAAGTACCAGGAGTTAATCTGGACAGTTAGCATGGTGGAGAAGGCAGTGCTTAGGTGGCGCCGAAAGGGAGTGGGTCTACGCGGATTTCGGCCCGACCCAATCAATTCACCCCAGGTGCCCGAAGCAGCAGTAGTGCTAGAAGAGGAAGAGGAGGATATAGCCGAAGTTTTTAGGAAGCAAAAGGTCGAAGCCCTTGAGGAAGCTGTGTCAAGGGTTTTTTCCATGGTCGACTCTCCAGATGCCAGACAGCAGTACCGGCGCATGATTGAAAGATACCGTGAAGCTAAGGTATATCATATATTTGTGATTTGAGCCCCTGAAAATTTTGGAATTGCATGCTGTTCATAGTTTTACTTTCCATCTTCAATTTTGGTGCCAATTAATGAGGTCTAGAATCACCCAAAAACATGTAAGAAGGTAGATCTGCTATAAAACTTCCTCTTAAAATAAATAGATAAACTGACTAGTAGTGATACTAAATGAGTGATGGATAACTGCTAGAATTTAATTTTTTTTTTTTCCATTGTTTTTTTTTCTTTCTTCTTAATTTTTTTTTTCTTCGTTTGGATATATCACCCAACATTCAATGTATTTGCATCTACCGTCCAACCTGCTAATATTTCATGCATAGTAACTAATTATGGAATTGAAAACTGGTAGGCGGAGATGAGTAACGCAGAGGAAGCGACCTCGAGGGAAAGATGTGATTTTGAAATCACTGATCTTGATGCTTTTATGTATTAAGCTTCAAAATGTAAAATAATGGTTGCGTTAAGGTTGTACAGTCATAGATGTATCATGGTTAATATTTGCTCTACTAGTGCATTGCAATATGTAGTTGTTGCCTTGAACTCTTAATGCTTCAGCTTGTTAAAAGAGAAGTTACTGTACAATATATATATGATGGAATCCTAGTTTTCATATTTCGATAACTTAATTATAAGGATAGATATAAGTAATTATGTATGTTGTTTTAACTAAATTAAGGTTTTAAGTATATAGAAACGGAGTTGTGATGTATTCTCTGGGTTTAGTGATCTGGTACTTGTTATTTGAAAATTCCAATTATGCTTCTATGCCCTAATCTTCTCTGGAATATTAATGGTAGGCGAGTAGGCGAGCATGAATAATAACGAATATCTTTTATTTTTTTCATCTCTCTGAATCATTTTATAATTGGGTGCAACTGCGAAAATTCTCAAATTTCTAATGCGACGATATCATCGGCCATAATTAATTTCAAAAAATATATATAAAATATATGATAAGTAATAGAAATATATTGAAATGATAAGCATCCCTGGCAGAGAGATTTGCACGTATGCGTGAGAAATGCAGCTTATACCAACATTTTTCTTGATACGAAGCGGGTATTATATAATAATTGAGGTACAACTTTGGACGATGTTATTCTAGTTAAGCCTAGATTTAAGTATGGTTAATACTGGTATTATATCATAATCATAAATTATTTTGATCACGTGAATTGCAGAATTTCAAAAATATAAAATAAAAACAGCGTGTAAGAACAAGGACCATGTGCAATAAATGGAATCGAGTCGCCGGACTTAGATACGATTTTTTTCATTAATAGAAAAATAAATAAAAAAGAAATATCGAGAAAGGAGAACGATTCTATGAAATCTTTTTTTAGAAAAATTGGGAAAGAATTTTTCGTCCACTAGACGGGATAAACATTCCTGTGTATTCAATCCATAATCATAACTTACAATCACTAATTAACTAAAAAGAAAAAAAAATTGAACGGTACAAACTATAGACGCATGCCAAAAAAAAATCCGCGACGGAATAGATCATCCCGTCCAGAGCGCAGCAAGAAAAAAAAATGAAAAAAATGATGTAGAGCGAGACAAAAGAGAAATAAAAAGCACGGATTATAAAGAAGAATTTTCTTTCGTTGCACTCTGGATTCTATCCCGGCCAGAATTTTTATTTTATTTTCACGTGCATCTGAACAGAAAAATTTGTACCGTCAGAATTTCTCTCTGTTTACTTAATTAGCAATGTTTACTTAATTAGCAATATGAGGGATTATGATTAAATGGACAGAGATGTCTATTCTATTCGGTGGATGGAAATTTATATCTAGTTTTTCTATGAAATGAGATTTCATAAAAAAGTTCCCTTTCTCGATATATATTTTTTAATTTTCCTATTAATATAAAAATGCTTCAAATGGTCTATCAGTAACAACAAGACCATGTCCATCCAAACGAAGCAGTCAAACGGTACGTGGGGGCGGTGGGGCCAACACAGACGGGACAAGTATCCTCTCCATTACTGTAAAATATTCCCTTCACTTTACGGTTTGAGATTAACTCTCAGCCGCTTTGAGATTCGGGCTGACGGAGGGGGCAGTATTATTGGGTTTTGAGATTAGTGCCAAGTTAAAAAGAACGGTCCAGATCAAGTAATTGTTAAAGATTCCCTAATACGGTACTGGGGAGGATCTGAATTCAACACAGACGCCCCCATGAGCTGCCCCGGCACCGAACCGCAATTCGAGCGGTTCCAGCGTTGCGATTACTGGAGATTCTTCCAGCATGGGATCAATTATAATTGAGTCCAATAATAGGTTTTTTTTCCAAAATTAAAAGCGGCGAATTTTTCTCGTTGTGCTTGCGGTCAAAATGGAGAAGGAAGATGGATCTACAGAGAGGAGAAAGAAGGAGATGGTGCGAGACACTTTGCAACAATTCATGGAGGAAAGAAAGCTTAACAGCGCAAATGGAAATAAAGAGTCTGAAATGGAGGAAGACCGTCTCCTTTCTAGATTGCTCTCTAAGGTATCATATTTCAATTTTTTTGTATTTATACCCTATTTTTAATATAGTTTAAACTAAAATATTATGGATAGTGTGAAATTGATCCCATTCACAGTAGAAAAAATTTATATACTTGACCCCCATAGCTGGCTCCGCCTCTGTCCTTACAGATTGATTGGTATTGATCTTCCAAAAAAGTCAGGTTACTCGAGAGGAAAACTTTTTACCACCTTCTTTCATAGCTCCGTTAGTGTTTAATTGCACAATTGAGGGTATATCGAAGCAAAATTAGTTTAAGTTGACACTAAATCATGCAAGAGTTGACAGTAAGTTTATACTTTGTTAAGTTCCTTTTGGTATTCGTTGTGTGGGGATGGGTATTTAGGAAGAAATTATGCTTCAATTACCCCCCAACCTGACTATTATTTAGCATGATTGTTATTTGTTTATATATATATATATATATATATTTTTTACCATGCAGTTGGATTCAGTGGAAACCACTTCTGAATTAAATGACTCAGCACTAGCAATTCCAGTCAATAAACATGAAAAGTGCTCAGATCCTACCAGCAGTGAGAACAAAAAGGAAGAGGTAACAGATTTGAAGGAGATAGCAAAAGATCTAAAGATAATAAAGAGGCAAAATCGCATTACGCACAACCTCCTCTCAGCGCTGTTAGTAGTTACCATGATTTGGCAGTTCGGCGAGGTCTCTGTCATCCTTGCGGTGAGAGAAAAAATCACCAACCCAGTAAGATCTATAGGAGACATGATTAAAAATGCTTTGACAGGGAAAGGGAAGAGATCCTTGATTGAAAGCCCAGCATATCCTCCTCCGACTGGAGTACCCGAACCTAATGGAAGTTTTCCTTTGTTGATAACTAAATGACACAGAGACTGAAACTTGTTTTATGAATTTTGTCTTTCAAGCTGGCAATCATCTATTCTTCTTCTTGCTGTTTTTCAGAGGTTTCAGTGACAATTCCTTGACTGAAACAGTGAAATGAAGTCATGAAGAAAAGCCATCTGTCTTATTTGTAAATTTGGAAGTTTTTTTTCCTGTTACATGTTACATGTTTTCATATCTTTTGTCTCCAGTCTACCCTGACAAAGTTCTGGTATAAATGAGAATTCTTTGTAGGAGAAAATGCAACAGGATGACAACAGAACACTTTTATTTTAGCCAATTTTGGTTGTTTCTTGTATCAAGTAACCAGTTGTGTGCGCTTAAAATAGATTCATATGATAGTGACCTTGGTACGTCTAGAGCTTTCTTTTTTTTTCCTTGATTATGTCAATATCTCTTTGTTTCGGTTCCTCAAATACATTGTGCGGTTGTTTTTAGTTTTTGTCTTGTTTGCCTTTCTTTAGCCTTGATTTTTGTTCTTCCCAATTTCTCAGTTCACTTAAACTTGACCGCAGGTTCAAAGACTGATAGTGTCAGGCAAGATCAGAGGTGTTTTTGTTAACAATTCAGTCTAAATGTAGCATTCACGCATCAATAATATCCGAGTGCAACTTGTACATGTAAAGCATTTTATCCCATCCAAAGATACTTGGTCGCAATGTTTAGGTTTGAACTTTGTTTTTTTTTGTTTTTTTTTTTTTTAACTCATGGATTAGGAGTCAAAACTATCTAACACACTTTCAAACTTTATGAATTTCTCCACTTTATGAATTTCGAACCTATAACCTCTCACACGAGAGTCATATTCTTTTGCCACTAGATCTTTAGATTTGAACTTTGTTGTTACTGTTTATTACATTGTGCGCTTGTTAAATAGTACCTTCTTTATGGTATTGGTACCATGGATTATCACATTAAAGATAAAAAACAAGTAAGAATTCAAACAGAGACTCCCGCATTTTCATGTGGCAGAAATGATACTTTGATTCATTTTCCGGTACGGATTGTTTTATGTTCCGATACCATACACAAAAAGGGGCAATACCTTTTAAATTATACATCGAGTAATCCACTAGTGGGTACTCCGGTACTGGGTACAATATGTAATATAATATTTTTACTAATTTAATGGAAATGAACTATACAAAATCATTTTTGAAAAAAACTGCAAAACAGCTTGCGTGACTTATCCACTTAATCATTTTTGCCGACAGGACTAATAATTTGAAAACTACCAAATTTGCAATTATTTTGTTCCCTTTCTCTCAATAGTTTGTGGGACTTGCCCACTTGTTCTGCATCACAACCGATAATCTGAAAACTATCAAATTTGCATTTTATTTAGGAACCCAATCAAATGGTTGAGATACCTACAATAAATCAACTCAATAATCTTAACTATATTTTGAAATCAAATCAAGGAAAATTTCAAAAATTAAAAAAGGCTTGTTGATAGCCTGCATTGATTGCTAATCAAATTGATATTTGTTTGATACTTTCAATATGAATGATAAAACACTCTGCATTTCTTATTTATACGTTATTGTGACCATTGTCAAGATTCTAAAGTTAATCATTGTCAATGAAGTCCAGCTCAAAGAAAATTTGGACAAGAAAAAAATGAATTGCTTTAGGAGTCCAACCAAAGTACTTGACCTAATTAAGAAAACACATATCAAGTAGAATTAACCTGGAACAATTGTAAATTGGGTCTAATCAATAGACTGAAAATTTCAAAATCCATAGACACAATGAATGACCACAGGCAACAAGAACCAAGTTTTAACCAAACGCCTCTCATCAGTTCCAAGAGTTCTCACAACCATTTTTCCGAAGTAATACCCAAATTGCCCTTAATAAAAAGCATAAACAAGCACCTTCACCAAGGAGAAAAACGACCAAAGCATGAAGCAGATCTGTGTAAGGCTCTAATAAAAGCCAAACAGCAAACAGAAAAAAGAAACAGACCCCCAAATATCACACTGCCAGTGCCTTACATATAATATCATGATCAAGCATAATTGAGACGGAATATGTCATTCTGCACATAAAAGCTCCCCTGAGGTGTGGGCATCAGGTGAAACATCTGTTGACAGCACAGAAAAAAAGCGGTAGAAAACAAGGTATTAATATAACTGAATTTATATTTTGCACAATTACATAAATAAAAGTTAAGAGGCAGTGTCAGGTTAATTTCTGATGTCCTGAAAAATATTTGGAATGCAGTACCAAATACCAAACAGAACTGTACATACTACCAGGTTAGAACACAGAGAAATATGATACCCATCAACAGAATAGAGAAAAGCTCAAAATTTAATTATTTATGCAACAAATACTAATGGATATGAGAACCTTTACATTGATTAGCATTGCTTAAGAAACCACTCTCCTTATAACAGATGAAAAAAAATTAATGGAGACTGGAGAAGAGATTATTATTTATCCAGCATTTCTAAGTCAACATATAGAACACAAATTACTGAGTCACAAAAGAGAACCCCCGCATGCTCTTTTATCTAGTATAAGAACCGCTGCATGATCTTATATCTGGTATAAAAGGAACTACTGATCTAAGCAGATATCTCTGTCTAACATTACCTCAATAATAGATTGCAAAAAATGAAGAAACATACGAAACCTTAGACCTCAAGAAAAAAATTAAAATTAATCTACTTGAGAAAAAAAAAAAGCAAGAAAATCTAAACATATCCTGCAGAGAAACATGACAAAGGACAGATCTCTAAACACAAGCTAAAACTAGCTATCCTCATCTACACAAAAGATGGCAAATGCACAAAACTCGAGAGATCTTTCTCAATAGAAGTCTAGGTCTCTTCTATCACGCATAAAAGATCAATTGATCACCTGTTACACCACACTGCGCGGGTAGGCATGATATTTCGTATATAACATATAAAATAACACCACAATTTAAATCTACCAAATATCTATAAACAAATTTGAAAGGAAACCTCCAGTACCTGACTGAACTTGAGGGCGTGCTCCTCGCCAGCGAGTCGAAGCTGGCCGCTAACAAAGACGAGCATCCCTCCCTGTGGGCCCGAGGGTTGGCAATCAACGGTGGAGACCGCGTGCAAGCACTGTTCGAATGGCAGCGATGTGAGCTTGGCAGCGATCGCCTGAGCCCCCTGGATCTTGCCGCCCTCGAACGTCAGCATCGATCCGTCCTGGTATAGAGAGACTAGAGCGGCCCGGTTCGAATCGAAGGTGCGGTAGTAGTGATCGACGAAAGCCTTAGCAACGGCGTCGGGATCCATTAAGCCCGGTTCGGTGGGGTTTTTTTTTTCGAGATTTTCTTTAGGGGGGTTTCTGCTTCAGCGTTGGTATCACGCGCTCTGGATTTGGGTTGGTTTAAAAGGGAGAGGCGGCGAGGGGAGGCGGATGGAGAAAAGGAGAAATAGGGATGCGTTATTGTATTGAAATATTGCGTTTATGTAAATTTCCGTCGGGCCCCTTGCAAATCAAATATTTTATCTCCCTTGTTTAAGAATATGGAAATATATCCTATAAATTAAGAAAATACCCTAGGTAGCCTCTACCGAGGTTTAAAAAAAAAATTAGTAAGAAAATAATTCAAACTCCAAATTTGAGAGAGAAAGTGAGAAACCGAAACTTCATTTCTCCTTGAATAGTCCAATTAGTGCAATTACCCAACAAACACAAAATGAGAAGAGTACATTTTAATGATTTGATATTGTGTTTTCACACGGTGTTCATTAAACAATAGATGATAAACCTAGCTTAATTACTATTGATGAAAGAAAAGATTGTTACAATGCTAAAATAAAATATTGGTGTATAGGGCAATTTATTTTTTGAAGTGTCGATCTGTGTTTCAGTTGAATATAACTTGTGCTTAATTTCTTTCTTTCAATAATTATATTTAATCTGTATATAATTAATTAATTAATTAATTTTAATACTGTTGTTTTTGACTTAGCAAAAAATCAATCATGTGACCTATTTTTAACATGGGATAATTTTCTATATACTCTTCACAAGTTACATTAAACCAGTTAATTTTTAAAAAATATCATTGTCCTAATTTTGTTGATAATTGTGAGGAAGTGCAATTATTATCATTTGTGTTGACTTTTTTGCATTCATCAAACACATCTTAATAATTATAAGTATATAAGTAAAGAGAATTACTAAGTGTTAGATGAAACAAGTTAAGTATTTAAAAGAATGATATCTTGCTAAAATAAATAGTTTAGTTTTACATACCAATATAACATGAGTAGGGTTAAAATGCACCATTGGTTTTGTGCTCCTATCATGTTTCACATTTTTATCTTTATTTTCAAAGTCCGAACAGTCGATCCGAACCGTTCACCATGATCTTTGTATTAAAATGTGCTTGGAGACCACATTTTATGTTTTTTGAAACTTTTACTATTTTTTTAAATAGGTACAAAATCACTGTTTTCAGAAGATTCTGGACCATCCAAAACAGTGATTTTGTACCTATCTAAAAAAATAGTAAATTTTTTTTAAAAATATAAAATTTGGTCTCCAAACACATTTTAATATGAAGATCATGTTGAGCGGTTCGGATCGATTGTTCGAACTTTGAAAACGGAGAAAAAGACGTGGAGCATGATTGGAGCACAAAACCAATGGTGCATTTTAACCCTACTCATATAACATATATGTTACAAAAATAATTGTTAGATATATTTAAAAATGACCACAATAAGAATTGAGGAATAATCGTTTGAAGTTGGCAACAATAAGAATTGAGGAATAATTCAATACGCTAGCTGTTGTACAAACAAAATTCATTAATTAATTTTGAATGTTCCATCAAAATAATATAGGTAGGCATTGTTTGTTTTGTCTTCAAGAGCAGTACTAATTTTAGTTAGAAACTATTTACTAATTAACATGAATCATAGACACGTTATTTTATCTTATTATTTTATTTTATTTTAGCATAACCATCGGATCAAATGAATATGAATCGTTCAACAAGAATTTAAGTGTATTGGAACAATTTCCATAAGAATTACACCAAGTGGCTAATTTACGTAGCTATAGATGAGGAGGGATCAATTGAGAATTTTTTATTTTACTAATTATGACAACCATAAAAAATAAAGTTCGAATTTGAAATCTGACATTATAGGCATGATTTATATTATGATGAGATTTGGTTTATATTATTTGCCTATAAATTATCCACGGTCTAAAATTAACGGTCCATGAAATTTGATTGTTAGATCTTGATAGGGCCATGTTCCACATGCCCTTTTACTTGTTCCAAACTGGGCCATGAAAGATTGGGATTCGGACCTTTATAAGGCCAACCCGATGTCATATGAAAAAGCCCAAAGATTCACTAAACCGAGGCCTCAAAAGTATATGGCCCCAATATAGGTTAAAGCCAACCGACATACGGGATAGCCGTGGAAACGGCTAGCTTAATGCCCACGTCCCAGAAACGGCTGGTTTAATGCCCACGTCCCAATAACGGACGACATAACTGCCCACGTTCTCCCATAAACGCCCGAGATGGCGGTTATGGCTGGATTATATAAGGCAGTAAGCCCCAGGAAACAGGGGACGCAACTTTTAACCAAGAGAGAGATCATACAGGTCAGAGTCCGAATCTCTCACGATCCATCCCGAGTTCCTAACTCGATCTTTACTTCGGTCTGCCATCCTTTGGCAGGGCGAACCCAACTTAGCCCAATTTTCCATACGACCTCATCTCCCGAGATAGGACGTATCAACCACCGTGGGGCCACGCCTCGTTCACTCCGAGAATTAGATGGCGCTTCCAAACACTCCAATCCCGCTCCCGCCCGGGGTGACAACCCCGCCAGGAGTACCGATCACACCACCTCCTTTGGTAACCCCGCCTACGGGAAACATCTCCCACAGTCAGCCTCCTGGGGCGAGGCCAAGCAGCTCAATGATACGACCCCCTGGTCCCCAACCTGCACCGTCCCACCACACGGGACCCGACATCGCTACTCGACCTCCATTCAATGAAGGAAACACGACTAGACCCCTCTACACCGAGCACAACCCGGTCACTGGTACATACCAGATACCCTACATACCATACTACCCTCAGCAAACGCCGTTGTATCACTACGGCGCGGCCGCTTACACCCCTTACACACCAACGGGTCCCCAGTATCCCTACATAACACCCTCTGGGCAATGGGGCCCAGGAGGCACTCACGGGGTGTACCCCATGACAGGTCCAATACCGTGTTCTCAGCAACCACCACCGCGACCTGCACATCAGACCCTACCAACCACTGCACCTATACCCCGACCTCTGTCCGCAAATCGTATCCACAGCCGACCAGCAAAAGTTTCACCACGAAATTTGGACAGAGAATTCGTGCAGGTCCGAACTGGTGAGGAGACGGACACACCTATCCCACCAGAACAACAGGTCCAATCTGAACGTAGGGACCATAATGCTCTGCCAACAAGAGTCCATCCCGACGAAGGACGACGGCCGGAAGGGCAAGGCGAGAATAGGGGACCTGATCCCGAGAGGGAGCCCAATGCTGGAGGTCCTATAGTCCACCACTATAACGAACAAGAATCAGCCAATCATGACAGATGACCCAAACCATCTCGCCGAGAGCAATCTCGCTCCCACAGGGAACGCGAACGAAGTCCACCCCGAGGTCGGGATAGGACTCGCCGGGATGATCGAAGAAGGAATCGACGATCACCTACCCCTTCTCGAGGCATTAACATGGCTCAAGTCGAAGAACTGATCCAAACCAGACTTGCGGCCAAACTAGCCGAACTCGAATCCCAAAAAACAGGCACCTACTCTCGGCCTATGGGAATCGAGGATGGACCCCTGTCCAGAGACATTTACCGCCAGTCAATGATGGATTTCAAGTATCCGACAACCCTCCCAAGCTTTCGGGGTAGCGGCGATACACAGGATCCGCACAACTTTGTGTACGGATTCCTTGAACGCCTCCGTCTCCTTGGAGCCACCGATGCCATCATGTGCCGTGTATTCACCACTTGCTTAACTGGGGAAGCATGGGATTGGTATATGACATTACCCCGGAGGTCCATTAACAAATTTGAGGACTTCGCGAAACTATTCCTAGAGAGGTATACGATTATCAAGCCGCTGCCAGCCACGTGCGAGATGCTCCTAGACATTGTCCAGGGACCGCGCGAAAGAACAGGTGCGTTTGTTAACCGTTTCATACAGGCATCTCGGAGAATTCAGAACCTCAATGACGAATTCGCCTTAGCTGCCATCAAGAAAGGGCTCCGTAAAGGGGGTCCGGGCACTTTGCGTTATGAAGCCCACATGAAAAAAATGACCACTCTGAGGGAGTTTGTCACCTTCGCGGAGGGTTACATCCGTGCCGAGGATGATAACGGGAGTCCCACGAGACCTCGGTCTCGGTCTCCCCGACATTTAACGAACAAACAATCAGCTCAGGACAGGTTTCGCAACCAAAGAGAACCTCGGAGAAACCAACCCAACCGTCCGACCGAGCAAGACCACAAAACTGGCACCGAGGGATATCGCCAACACTTTGTGAGATATGCACCTCTCACCAAGAAGCGACATGAGATGTACAACATTATAGAGGGCATGTTCAACCTCCCTCCACCATTGCCTGAAGGCATTTTCACGGTACAAGATAACTCCCAGAAGTGTGAGTACCATGGATTTAATGGGCACTCCACCGCGGATTGCCTTCAACTCAAAGACATCCTGGAGAGACTGGCCCGCGAGGGTAAGCTGATCGAGTTCATCAATCCCGACTTCTTCAGGAAATTCTCCAGAAAGTACAACGGTAAAGGTAAGGTTTTTAAGAAACCTATTCCTTACAAGAATGATTATATGGGACCCCGAGTTGGTGAGGCCGGTTCTAACGCCCGGGATGGTCCCGAGCCTAGACGCCAAGAACGACAGAGCAGCCCTGTCATTAACGTGATCAGTGGTGGCCATCACGGGACCATCAGAAGAATATTACCTCGTGATAATCGAAAACCGTACCCCACTGTCTTACAGATTGAAACCGACAAAAAACGACATCGGGTCGAGGAAGCAATATCGTTCTCCGAGAAGGACCTAGGTGAGATTTCCAGCCCACACGATGACCCCGTGGTATTGAATCTCAAAATCAATACTCACAGGGTTAAGAGGGTGTTAGTTGATACGGGAAGTTCAGCAGACTTCCTATACCTATCGGCCTTCACGCAAATGGGCCTCAACATTCGCGCTCTCCAACAACATATTTCACCCTTGATAGGTTTCACGGGCGATGCCCTTCAACCTCGGGGAATGATGCCGCTCAAAGTGACATTCGGCACATTTCCTCGAACAGTAGAAGTCATGGTGGACTTCCTCATCGTCAATGCTCCTTCTGCGTACAATGCAATCCTGGGAAGAGCAACCTTGAACAAAATAGGCGCCGTCATTTCTCCTTCACACCTGAAAATCAAATTCCACACTGATAACGGCATAGGGGAAGAAAGCGGCCAACAACAGGTGGCCCGAGAATGCTACATGACGTCTGTTCGAGGTCAAGGAGACTCTGTCCACCAGGTCGATCAATCCGACGCTAAAACCAACCAACAGCGGTTGCGTTCGAGCACTGACTTTCTACCTCCAAACACCGACCTGGCACTAGATCCGGTAGATAAAGCTGAGGCAAAAACTTTCCTTGAACCCGCGGATGAAGTCGAACAACTCGTTTTAGGTGAGGGCAAGACGCTCAATATTGGAAGAGCAGTGCGGGGGGAAGCAAAGGAGGAATTGATCAGGTTTCTCCGAGAAAACCAGTCCGTTTTTGCTTGGACCGCAGCCGACATGCCGGGCATTCCGAGATCAATAGCGGAACACCGCTTACATATTAAGTCAGGTTCAAAACCAGTTAGACAACGGAAACGTAACATGGGAGAAGAACGGCAGCAGGCCGTAAAACGCGAGGTCCAGAAGCTTCTCGATGCTGGTTTTATCCAGAATGTCGAATGTCCTGAATGGACAGCCAATCCCGTGCTTGTCAAGAAGTCCAATGGCGACTGGCGTATGTGTATCGATTATACTGACCTCAACAAAGCATGCCCCATGGATCCGTTCCCTTTGCCCAAAATCGACCAATTGGTCGACTCCACCTCGGGTCACGCCTACCTCAGCTTCATGGATGCATTCTCCGGGTATAATCAAATCCGGATGAGCCAAGACGATGAGGAGAAAACTGCTTTCACAACTAACTCAGGGCTATACTGCTATCGGGTCATGCCTTTCGGGTTGCGCAATGCCGGAGCCACTTTCCAACGCATTGTCAACACTGTGTTTCATGGGCAGATTGGACGAAACGTAGAGGCATACGTAGATGACCTACTTGTTAAGAGTATGTCCGACCTCGACCATATCCGAGATCTTCGAGAAACCTTTGCAACACTAAACTCGGCCAACATGAAACTCAATCCAAAGAAGAGTTTCTTCGGCTTGACTGGTGGCAAGTTCCTTGGCTTTATGGTTTCCATGCGAGGCATTGAGATCCATCCCTCAAAATCACAAGCCATCCTCGATATGAAGCCACCACGAAACCTCAAAGAGTTGCAATCTCTCACAGGCAAGTTGGCCGCCCTCAATAGATTTATTGCGAGATCTGGGGACGTATGTTTCCCTTTCTTCAAAGCCATGCGCAAATCCGCAAAGTTTGAATGGACGGAGGAGTGTGCAACAGCCTTCGAGAAAATTAAAACATATCTCGCTAATCCACCATGTCTCAGCAGACCAACCACGGGCGATGTTCTTGTAATGTACCTGGCAACCTCGGGTCACGCGGTCAGTGCCGCCCTTGTCCGGGAAGAAGGACGAGACCAAAAGCTGATATATTTTGTATCCCATGTACTTCGGGATGCTGAGACCAGATATTCCCAGATTGAGAAGGCAGCATATGCTCTCGTCATTGCCGCTAGAAAACTGAGGCCCTATTTTCAGTCTCACTCCATCAAAGTATACACCGGCATCCCGCTCAAAAAGGCATTCTCAAATTTCGATTCATCCGGGCGATTGCTAGCCTGGGCGCTTGAGTTGTCTGAATTTGACGTTTCCTTCCACCCGCAAAATGCTCTGAAATCGCAAATCTTCGCTGATTTTATCGCCGAGTATTCCGGCGTTCCTCCCGAGTCCGAAGGACGATGGACTATCCATGTCGATGGCGCCTCTTCATTACAGGGGGCTGGAGCAGGGGTATCCCTGACAGGTCCCCACGGGGAAACCTTGAATTATGCTCTCCATTTTCAATTCCCAGTAAGGAACAACACCGCGGAATATGAAGCCATGATAGCAGGCCTTAAACTAGCTAAAGAATTGGGCGCCCGCGAGGTCCATCTTCGTAGCGACTCTGAGCTAGCGGTCAAACAGATAAACGATGAATGCCGAGTTGTGGACGAGAAGTTGCGCAAGTACCGACAGCAGTTTCACTTACTCAAAAGCCATTTCGACGAGGTTGATATCCAGCATGCCTCGCGCAACAAGAACTGCCAAGCTGATGCTTTATCCAAACTCGGCGCCGCGGGCAACCTTGACAAAGATCGGCCCGTGATTGTTATGGATGTTCCCGAATCCAGCATCAACCTCGATACTGTAACCATCCTCGCCATCGGTGAACCCAGTGAATCCTGGTTCACCCCGATGTGGAATTTCCTTAACATCGGGGTTCTCCCCACAGATCAGCTGGAAGCCCGACGTTTGAAAAGGATCGCACCGATGTACTCTGTATTCAACAATCAACTCTACAAACGGGGGTACGTGCGTCCTTGGCTTAAATGCATCAATGAGGAGATGGCCTCGAAAATGCTATCTGAGGTACATGAAGGCATCTGCGGAAGCCATCAGGGTGCGAAAACTCTTGCCAAACGAATCCTCAGAGCCGGCTTTTACTGGCCAACCATGCAACATGATGCGGCAAACCTAGTCCGCAAATGCGAGCGATGCCAATACCACAGCAAGTTGAGCAATATCCCGGCTTACGATCAGATATCCATCTCGGGAGCTTGGCCTTTTGACTTGTGGGGAATAGACATAGTCGGGCCATTTCCCAAAGCTGTTGGACAGCGCCGTTGGATTATTGTAGCCGTTGAGTATTTTACTAAGTGGGTCGAAGCCGAGGCATTATCCACTATCACCGCCGCAACAGCAGAGAAGTTTATCTGGCGGAACATCATTTGTCGTTTTGGCATACCACATGCTCTCATCTCAGACAATGGTACGCAGTTCAACGCAGCTCGCACCATGACGTTTCTCTCCAACCTAGGCATTCAGAACAACTTTACCTCGGTCAGTCACCCTGTGTTCGCAGCAAAGCGCAACGCAAGTTTCGGCACGCTTGAAAGCGTACCTTTTAAACCTCGTTAACACTCCACGAGTAAAGGATGCAAGTGCACAACCTCTGCCGTGTAGTATAATCGGGTATCGATCCTCAGAGACGGCTAATCACTCGGTTAAGTTCTATCTAAACTTGATTGAAAACTAGAAGTTGAAAAGGTTTTGTTTGGTATTTAATTTCCTAAGGTATCAAATCAAACTGTTCAGACAATTGAAGAAGATGTAACAAAATGTTTAGAACAAATGTAAATTGTGTTTTGATTATGGATAAAAGGTGTTTCCAGGGTTTAAGACTTCATCTCTGATCTGCCTCTAGTGGTACGGCCCGTACTAAGTAGGTACGGCTAGGCCGTACCTCACTTGGTAAGGCTAGGCCGTACCACTCTGGTAAGACCCGTACCGGCTTCCCAGAACAGAACCTACCAGTTCGAGTAAATGCATTTCCTTGCTGGTACCTTGTGCTAAACTCTTTAGAAAGGTTCAATTGACCATACCTAAGGTTCCTAACCCTCAACCGTCGTTTGTTGGATCAAGATCTAGGTTGGAATGCGATTGAGAGCCTTTTAGGGTTTCTACACCTCAACCATCGTATGTTGGTACAGACCTACCCTAGCTGATTGATTAGATGTCTAAGGCACCCTCTAATCTGTCGATTAGAGGAGAATTCAACCTTTCGGCTTCAATTCGAACTATTCTACCCTATGTACTTGAATTGGATGAGAGATTGAGATGATCACATGACCTTGATAGGTTCGATCTAAACCTAAAGGGACATCATACAACAATCACAGCAAGCAAAGCAAGATATAACAATGAAAATCACAATCAATCAAACTAAAGAGTTCATACAAAGTAAAAGTCAAAGAAAGTCAAAACAAATCAAGATTCGATCTCTAACCCTAGAAACTAAAATGATCTACTCACAGCACATAGCAATGTCTAAAAATACAATAAGAGGAAGAGAGATAGCCATGGATTGAAGGGAGATGGAGGAGGAAGCAAGATCCGTCGAGTTTCGCCTCTTCCTCTTCTTTCCTTCTTGCTTTCAGCTCCTTAGCCTTCTTTCTCTTTCCTACTGAGCTCTCAGATCTATCTGGAATGAATTGGATCCGAAATCTGGAGAGTTCCCCGCCTTAAATAGCCTCTGCCCAAATTTGAATCTGTCAGGACGCCTTCATGTACGGCCCGTACCAATTTGGTACGGCCTGGCCGTACCAGGCGTGAAGAGCTGAAAACGGCTAAGTATGGTCCGACCCGTACCAAGCCTGGTAAGGGTCGTACCTCATCATGTGAATCGCCATTTCTTCGTGTGTTTTGCTCCAAACCTGCAGAAAACAAACAAACACTCAGCAGTACCAAATTCTAAAGATATATCGATGAAATGCACATGATTCTGGTGAATTATGGCACGAATCTGGTACTAAAACAGGCCTAAAATAGACTAAATATGCGAGGTATCAAATTCCCCCAAGCTGAACCTTTGCTTGTCCTCAAGCAAAAAGTTTCAAACTCGGGTAAAAGTGCTGGACAACTAAATCTAAATGCAGATACAAGTCTAAATGTGAAAACCTACGTGAATTTGCTATAGTCAAGAATTTCTAGAATCGATTCGGTTGTAATTCAAATATCCCTTTATAAACCTTGATTCACTCCACCAATTGATCAATTGAACTTCTTATTTTGAGATGCTTCTAACAATGGAAAGACTAATTACCTAGGTTTGATCGAAACAATTTCATTCTTTTTCCGAATCAGTGCTTTTATTCAAGGTGATTTTTCTTTGCATTTGCCCTCCCCCAAGCTTGAATCAAGCTTAAGGGTAAGAAAGTTGCGAACGAAGTGTGTTGGTATGAGCAAAATTTTCTTTCTTTATTTCTAATTGGGAGACGAGCTCAAAGGCGCCCATTCGAGGCTTATTGCCAGTACTCTTATTTTCTCCATCTTTTCTCTTTTGTTTTCTCTTTTTCTTTTTCTCATTTTTTTATTTTTTTCTTTTTCTTTTCTTTTTTTTTTTGGTTTGCTCACACCATGAATACACACATCCATTGGTATTCATTCATACCAATGGATATTCCAAACTTTCTTAATTTGAAAATCTCAATTCCTAAAGGCACAATTCAGTTTTTTTCGAATAATCTCGTTCGATTCAATTCTAAGTTTGTTTCATCTTTTCCATTATTAAAAACATCTCAACCTAAGTAGTTCAATAACCAATCATGGGTTAGTTCCAATTCACTCAGGTCTATCCTAATCACAACCAAATTGTTTCAAAGTTATTCTCAATTCTAGCAATTCACGCAAATTTTTCACCTAACAATGCAAGAGAAAAGTAAAAATGACCTAAGTGCAATCAAAATAAATCCTAAAACACAAAAGTAAATCCTAAGATACAAAAGTCGTCTTCTAATTCCCCCAAGCTTAGCCTGAGCATTGTCCTCAATGCTTCAAGACTGAAAGATAAAGAGATATAGAAGCAAAAGGGAAAGAGAAAACATACCCGCTCAGTCATCGGTGGGAGGTGGATCAGGTGGCACTGGTGGGAGCACCCACTTCTGAGGTACACGGACCATGCGATCAAACTCTTGCATCAGATGAATCCGCAAGATTCCCATCAAGTTCTTGATCGAGCGCCCGATCGCGCTTTTGTGCGCTTCCAATTTCTCCAAGAGTGTAGCAGTCCGATCGGGTTCAAGATCTGCACTTATGATCACAGGACGACATCTATTTGGGTTTAGAAATTCATACCTGAGGTGAAGAGGCTTGAGCTCAGGAGTCAGCCGCTCTGTCTGGGTCTTGACGCGGGTCGCATCAGGTGGAATGGCATCGCATGTTGACCAATCCGACTCGCTTCCTTTGGTCTCCAGGTCATCAGAACACGGCATGCGGGTCGCATCGGGTGGTGTGCGGGTCGCGTCCATATGCTCTTCAGGTGGAGATGCGGGTCGTGTCTCAATGATGCGGGTCGCGTCAAGTGCGGTCTGGTCTGTTGGCTGGGCTGGTCCTTCGCATTCTGGCTGAGATGGCAGCTTTTCAGGTTGAGATTGGCGTGAGGTGATGATGTGACTCAACTGCTCCAACAGCTTGTTTTGAGCGGCCATTTGATTTTGTTGAGCAGCCATCTGAGTAGACATGCTCTGCATATGTTCCCACATCATCTGATTCATCTTGCCTTGCTCGTGTATGAATTCGATCTCAGCGGGATCAACGTACGGCTCGGGTGGGTCGGGTTGGAATACGCAATTGTTCGAGTCATCGAATGGTGCAGGGTCGTAGAAATTGCAATTGTTGTTGCTGATATAGCCATCCTGCTCCGGTTCCTCACTCCAATCAGCCAGTGGGCAATACTCATAAGAGTGTCTCCTGTCCCCACACATGGCACATGGCTGTGGTTTCTGGTTTCTGGCTGCCCTCATGCTCATTCTGATTGAATAACTCTCCATGGCCTCCTCTAGCTCGGCAGCTCTAGCATATAGAGCTGCGATCATGGCCTCCTCTAGCTCGGCAGCTCTAGCATATAGAGCTGTGATCTGATCAGCTTTGGATCGGCCACCTCCTCCAGCTTGAAAATTGTCGCGGCCATACCAATGTCGGTCTGTCACCATGTATATCTTGAGCTCCTCAGATGGTACGGGTCGGACCAGATTGGTGCGGCCTGGTCGTGCCTGAATTGGTACGGGTCGGACCAGATTGGTGCGGCCTGGCCGTGCCTGAGTTGGTACGGGTCGGACCTGGTTGGTGCGGCCTGGTCGTACCTGAGTCTGTGCGGGCCGTACCAGAGAGTGGCTGAGCAGTGTCAGCTGAGTCTGGAGGAGTTTGGTCGAACAGGGGCCCCTTGCTTCTCAGATTGTATGTCAGCCTGTATTTGCCTGCAGGGGGGGGGTTCAAAAGCCAGTTTTTAGTATATTTTTTTTTTTTTTTTTTTTTTTTTTTTTTTTTTTTTTTGAATAAGAAAAGCAATAAAGATACAAGATAAAATCTAGATCAACTAAGTAAGATAAAACCTAACTAAGCAATTGGTTACCGTCCCCGGCAACGGCGCCAAAAACTTGTTCGCAGCAAAGCGCAACGCAAGTTTCGGCACGCTTGAAAGCGTACCTTTTAAACCTCGTTAACACTCCACGAGTAAAGGATGCAAGTGCACAACCTCTGCCGTGTAGTATAATCGGGTATCGATCCTCAGAGACGGCTAATCACTCGGTTAAGTTCTATCTAAACTTGATTGAAAACTAGAAGTTGAAAAGGTTTTGTTTGGTATTTAATTTCCTAAGGTATCAAATCAAACTGTTCAGACAATTGAAGAAGATGTAACAAAATGTTTAGAACAAATGTAAATTGTGTTTTGATTATGGATAAAAGGTGTTTCCAGGGTTTAAGACTTCATCTCTGATCTGCCTCTAGTGGTACGGCCCGTACTAAGTAGGTACGGCTAGGCCGTACCTCACTTGGTAAGGCTAGGCCGTACCACTCTGGTAAGACCCGTACCGGCTTCCCAGAACAGAACCTACCAGTTCGAGTAAATGCATTTCCTTGCTGGTACCTTGTGCTAAACTCTTTAGAAAGGTTCAATTGACCATACCTAAGGTTCCTAACCCTCAACCGTCGTTTGTTGGATCAAGATCTAGGTTGGAATGCGATTGAGAGCCTTTTAGGGTTTCTACACCTCAACCATCGTATGTTGGTACAGACCTACCCTAGCTGATTGATTAGATGTCTAAGGCACCCTCTAATCTGTCGATTAGAGGAGAATTCAACCTTTCGGCTTCAATTCGAACTATTCTACCCTATGTACTTGAATTGGATGAGAGATTGAGATGATCACATGACCTTGATAGGTTCGATCTAAACCTAAAGGGACATCATACAACAATCACAGCAAGCAAAGCAAGATATAACAATGAAAATCACAATCAATCAAACTAAAGAGTTCATACAAAGTAAAAGTCAAAGAAAGTCAAAACAAATCAAGATTCGATCTCTAACCCTAGAAACTAAAATGATCTACTCACAGCACATAGCAATGTCTAAAAATACAATAAGAGGAAGAGAGATAGCCATGGATTGAAGGGAGATGGAGGAGGAAGCAAGATCCGTCGAGTTTCGCCTCTTCCTCTTCTTTCCTTCTTGCTTTCAGCTCCTTAGCCTTCTTTCTCTTTCCTACTGAGCTCTCAGATCTATCTGGAATGAATTGGATCCGAAATCTGGAGAGTTCCCCGCCTTAAATAGCCTCTGCCCAAATTTGAATCTGTCAGGACGCCTTCATGTACGGCCCGTACCAATTTGGTACGGCCTGGCCGTACCAGGCGTGAAGAGCTGAAAACGGCTAAGTATGGTCCGACCCGTACCAAGCCTGGTAAGGGTCGTACCTCATCATGTGAATCGCCATTTCTTCGTGTGTTTTGCTCCAAACCTGCAGAAAACAAACAAACACTCAGCAGTACCAAATTCTAAAGATATATCGATGAAATGCACATGATTCTGGTGAATTATGGCACGAATCTGGTACTAAAACAGGCCTAAAATAGACTAAATATGCGAGGTATCAAATTCCCCGGCAACGGCGCCAAAAACTTGTTCGCAGCAAAGCGCAACGCAAGTTTCGGCACGCTTGAAAGCGTACCTTTTAAACCTCGTTAACACTCCACGAGTAAAGGATGCAAGTGCACAACCTCTGCCGTGTAGTATAATCGGGTATCGATCCTCAGAGACGGCTAATCACTCGGTTAAGTTCTATCTAAACTTGATTGAAAACTAGAAGTTGAAAAGGTTTTGTTTGGTATTTAATTTCCTAAGGTATCAAATCAAACTGTTCAGACAATTGAAGAAGATGTAACAAAATGTTTAGAACAAATGTAAATTGTGTTTTGATTATGGATAAAAGGTGTTTCCAGGGTTTAAGACTTCATCTCTGATCTGCCTCTAGTGGTACGGCCCGTACTAAGTAGGTACGGCTAGGCCGTACCTCACTTGGTAAGGCTAGGCCGTACCACTCTGGTAAGACCCGTACCGGCTTCCCAGAACAGAACCTACCAGTTCGAGTAAATGCATTTCCTTGCTGGTACCTTGTGCTAAACTCTTTAGAAAGGTTCAATTGACCATACCTAAGGTTCCTAACCCTCAACCGTCGTTTGTTGGATCAAGATCTAGGTTGGAATGCGATTGAGAGCCTTTTAGGGTTTCTACACCTCAACCATCGTATGTTGGTACAGACCTACCCTAGCTGATTGATTAGATGTCTAAGGCACCCTCTAATCTGTCGATTAGAGGAGAATTCAACCTTTCGGCTTCAATTCGAACTATTCTACCCTATGTACTTGAATTGGATGAGAGATTGAGATGATCACATGACCTTGATAGGTTCGATCTAAACCTAAAGGGACATCATACAACAATCACAGCAAGCAAAGCAAGATATAACAATGAAAATCACAATCAATCAAACTAAAGAGTTCATACAAAGTAAAAGTCAAAGAAAGTCAAAACAAATCAAGATTCGATCTCTAACCCTAGAAACTAAAATGATCTACTCACAGCACATAGCAATGTCTAAAAATACAATAAGAGGAAGAGAGATAGCCATGGATTGAAGGGAGATGGAGGAGGAAGCAAGATCCGTCGAGTTTCGCCTCTTCCTCTTCTTTCCTTCTTGCTTTCAGCTCCTTAGCCTTCTTTCTCTTTCCTACTGAGCTCTCAGATCTATCTGGAATGAATTGGATCCGAAATCTGGAGAGTTCCCCGCCTTAAATAGCCTCTGCCCAAATTTGAATCTGTCAGGACGCCTTCATGTACGGCCCGTACCAATTTGGTACGGCCTGGCCGTACCAGGCGTGAAGAGCTGAAAACGGCTAAGTATGGTCCGACCCGTACCAAGCCTGGTAAGGGTCGTACCTCATCATGTGAATCGCCATTTCTTCGTGTGTTTTGCTCCAAACCTGCAGAAAACAAACAAACACTCAGCAGTACCAAATTCTAAAGATATATCGATGAAATGCACATGATTCTGGTGAATTATGGCACGAATCTGGTACTAAAACAGGCCTAAAATAGACTAAATATGCGAGGTATCAAATTCCCCGGCAACGGCGCCAAAAACTTGTTCGCAGCAAAGCGCAACGCAAGTTTCGGCACGCTTGAAAGCGTACCTTTTAAACCTCGTTAACACTCCACGAGTAAAGGATGCAAGTGCACAACCTCTGCCGTGTAGTATAATCGGGTATCGATCCTCAGAGACGGCTAATCACTCGGTTAAGTTCTATCTAAACTTGATTGAAAACTAGAAGTTGAAAAGGTTTTGTTTGGTATTTAATTTCCTAAGGTATCAAATCAAACTGTTCAGACAATTGAAGAAGATGTAACAAAATGTTTAGAACAAATGTAAATTGTGTTTTGATTATGGATAAAAGGTGTTTCCAGGGTTTAAGACTTCATCTCTGATCTGCCTCTAGTGGTACGGCCCGTACTAAGTAGGTACGGCTAGGCCGTACCTCACTTGGTAAGGCTAGGCCGTACCACTCTGGTAAGACCCGTACCGGCTTCCCAGAACAGAACCTACCAGTTCGAGTAAATGCATTTCCTTGCTGGTACCTTGTGCTAAACTCTTTAGAAAGGTTCAATTGACCATACCTAAGGTTCCTAACCCTCAACCGTCGTTTGTTGGATCAAGATCTAGGTTGGAATGCGATTGAGAGCCTTTTAGGGTTTCTACACCTCAACCATCGTATGTTGGTACAGACCTACCCTAGCTGATTGATTAGATGTCTAAGGCACCCTCTAATCTGTCGATTAGAGGAGAATTCAACCTTTCGGCTTCAATTCGAACTATTCTACCCTATGTACTTGAATTGGATGAGAGATTGAGATGATCACATGACCTTGATAGGTTCGATCTAAACCTAAAGGGACATCATACAACAATCACAGCAAGCAAAGCAAGATATAACAATGAAAATCACAATCAATCAAACTAAAGAGTTCATACAAAGTAAAAGTCAAAGAAAGTCAAAACAAATCAAGATTCGATCTCTAACCCTAGAAACTAAAATGATCTACTCACAGCACATAGCAATGTCTAAAAATACAATAAGAGGAAGAGAGATAGCCATGGATTGAAGGGAGATGGAGGAGGAAGCAAGATCCGTCGAGTTTCGCCTCTTCCTCTTCTTTCCTTCTTGCTTTCAGCTCCTTAGCCTTCTTTCTCTTTCCTACTGAGCTCTCAGATCTATCTGGATTGAATTGGATCCGAAATCTGGAGAGTTCCCCGCCTTAAATAGCCTCTGCCCAAATTTGAATCTGTCAGGACGCCTTCATGTACGGCCCGTACCAATTTGGTACGGCCTGGCCGTACCAGGCGTGAAGAGCTGAAAACGGCTAAGTATGGTCCGACCCGTACCAAGCCTGGTAAGGGTCGTACCTCATCATGTGAATCGCCATTTCTTCGTGTGTTTTGCTCCAAACCTGCAGAAAACAAACAAACACTCAGCAGTACCAAATTCTAAAGATATATCGATGAAATGCACATGATTCTGGTGAATTATGGCACGAATCTGGTACTAAAACAGGCCTAAAATAGACTAAATATGCGAGGTATCAAATTCCCCGGCAACGGCGCCAAAAACTTGTTCGCAGCAAAGCGCAACGCAAGTTTCGGCACGCTTGAAAGCGTACCTTTTAAACCTCGTTAACACTCCACGAGTAAAGGATGCAAGTGCACAACCTCTGCCGTGTAGTATAATCGGGTATCGATCCTCAGAGACGGCTAATCACTCGGTTAAGTTCTATCTAAACTTGATTGAAAACTAGAAGTTGAAAAGGTTTTGTTTGGTATTTAATTTCCTAAGGTATCAAATCAAACTGTTCAGACAATTGAAGAAGATGTAACAAAATGTTTAGAACAAATGTAAATTGTGTTTTGATTATGGATAAAAGGTGTTTCCAGGGTTTAAGACTTCATCTCTGATCTGCCTCTAGTGGTACGGCCCGTACTAAGTAGGTACGGCTAGGCCGTACCTCACTTGGTAAGGCTAGGCCGTACCACTCTGGTAAGACCCGTACCGGCTTCCCAGAACAGAACCTACCAGTTCGAGTAAATGCATTTCCTTGCTGGTACCTTGTGCTAAACTCTTTAGAAAGGTTCAATTGACCATACCTAAGGTTCCTAACCCTCAACCGTCGTTTGTTGGATCAAGATCTAGGTTGGAATGCGATTGAGAGCCTTTTAGGGTTTCTACACCTCAACCATCGTATGTTGGTACAGACCTACCCTAGCTGATTGATTAGATGTCTAAGGCACCCTCTAATCTGTCGATTAGAGGAGAATTCAACCTTTCGGCTTCAATTCGAACTATTCTACCCTATGTACTTGAATTGGATGAGAGATTGAGATGATCACATGACCTTGATAGGTTCGATCTAAACCTAAAGGGACATCATACAACAATCACAGCAAGCAAAGCAAGATATAACAATGAAAATCACAATCAATCAAACTAAAGAGTTCATACAAAGTAAAAGTCAAAGAAAGTCAAAACAAATCAAGATTCGATCTCTAACCCTAGAAACTAAAATGATCTACTCACAGCACATAGCAATGTCTAAAAATACAATAAGAGGAAGAGAGATAGCCATGGATTGAAGGGAGATGGAGGAGGAAGCAAGATCCGTCGAGTTTCGCCTCTTCCTCTTCTTTCCTTCTTGCTTTCAGCTCCTTAGCCTTCTTTCTCTTTCCTACTGAGCTCTCAGATCTATCTGGAATGAATTGGATCCGAAATCTGGAGAGTTCCCCGCCTTAAATAGCCTCTGCCCAAATTTGAATCTGTCAGGACGCCTTCATGTACGGCCCGTACCAATTTGGTACGGCCTGGCCGTACCAGGCGTGAAGAGCTGAAAACGGCTAAGTATGGTCCGACCCGTACCAAGCCTGGTAAGGGTCGTACCTCATCATGTGAATCGCCATTTCTTCGTGTGTTTTGCTCCAAACCTGCAGAAAACAAACAAACACTCAGCAGTACCAAATTCTAAAGATATATCGATGAAATGCACATGATTCTGGTGAATTATGGCACGAATCTGGTACTAAAACAGGCCTAAAATAGACTAAATATGCGAGGTATCAAATTCCCCGGCAACGGCGCCAAAAACTTGTTCGCAGCAAAGCGCAACGCAAGTTTCGGCACGCTTGAAAGCGTACCTTTTAAACCTCGTTAACACTCCACGAGTAAAGGATGCAAGTGCACAACCTCTGCCGTGTAGTATAATCGGGTATCGATCCTCAGAGACGGCTAATCACTCGGTTAAGTTCTATCTAAACTTGATTGAAAACTAGAAGTTGAAAAGGTTTTGTTTGGTATTTAATTTCCTAAGGTATCAAATCAAACTGTTCAGACAATTGAAGAAGATGTAACAAAATGTTTAGAACAAATGTAAATTGTGTTTTGATTATGGATAAAAGGTGTTTCCAGGGTTTAAGACTTCATCTCTGATCTGCCTCTAGTGGTACGGCCCGTACTAAGTAGGTACGGCTAGGCCGTACCTCACTTGGTAAGGCTAGGCCGTACCACTCTGGTAAGACCCGTACCGGCTTCCCAGAACAGAACCTACCAGTTCGAGTAAATGCATTTCCTTGCTGGTACCTTGTGCTAAACTCTTTAGAAAGGTTCAATTGACCATACCTAAGGTTCCTAACCCTCAACCGTCGTTTGTTGGATCAAGATCTAGGTTGGAATGCGATTGAGAGCCTTTTAGGGTTTCTACACCTCAACCATCGTATGTTGGTACAGACCTACCCTAGCTGATTGATTAGATGTCTAAGGCACCCTCTAATCTGTCGATTAGAGGAGAATTCAACCTTTCGGCTTCAATTCGAACTATTCTACCCTATGTACTTGAATTGGATGAGAGATTGAGATGATCACATGACCTTGATAGGTTCGATCTAAACCTAAAGGGACATCATACAACAATCACAGCAAGCAAAGCAAGATATAACAATGAAAATCACAATCAATCAAACTAAAGAGTTCATACAAAGTAAAAGTCAAAGAAAGTCAAAACAAATCAAGATTCGATCTCTAACCCTAGAAACTAAAATGATCTACTCACAGCACATAGCAATGTCTAAAAATACAATAAGAGGAAGAGAGATAGCCATGGATTGAAGGGAGATGGAGGAGGAAGCAAGATCCGTCGAGTTTCGCCTCTTCCTCTTCTTTCCTTCTTGCTTTCAGCTCCTTAGCCTTCTTTCTCTTTCCTACTGAGCTCTCAGATCTATCTGGAATGAATTGGATCCGAAATCTGGAGAGTTCCCCGCCTTAAATAGCCTCTGCCCAAATTTGAATCTGTCAGGACGCCTTCATGTACGGCCCGTACCAATTTGGTACGGCCTGGCCGTACCAGGCGTGAAGAGCTGAAAACGGCTAAGTATGGTCCGACCCGTACCAAGCCTGGTAAGGGTCGTACCTCATCATGTGAATCGCCATTTCTTCGTGTGTTTTGCTCCAAACCTGCAGAAAACAAACAAACACTCAGCAGTACCAAATTCTAAAGATATATCGATGAAATGCACATGATTCTGGTGAATTATGGCACGAATCTGGTACTAAAACAGGCCTAAAATAGACTAAATATGCGAGGTATCAAATTCCCCCAAGCTGAACCTTTGCTTGTCCTCAAGCAAAAAGTTTCAAACTCGGGTAAAAGTGCTGGACAACTAAATCTAAATGCAGATACAAGTCTAAATGTGAAAACCTACGTGAATTTGCTATAGTCAAGAATTTCTAGAATCGATTCGGTTGTAATTCAAATATCCCTTTATAAACCTTGATTCACTCCACCAATTGATCAATTGAACTTCTTATTTTGAGATGCTTCTAACAATGGAAAGACTAATTACCTAGGTTTGATCGAAACAATTTCATTCTTTTTCCGAATCAGTGCTTTTATTCAAGGTGATTTTTCTTTGCATTTGCCCTCCCCCAAGCTTGAATCAAGCTTAAGGGTAAGAAAGTTGCGAACGAAGTGTGTTGGTATGAGCAAAATTTTCTTTCTTTATTTCTAATTGGGAGACGAGCTCAAAGGCGCCCATTCGAGGCTTATTGCCAGTACTCTTATTTTCTCCATCTTTTCTCTTTTGTTTTCTCTTTTTCTTTTTCTCATTTTTTTATTTTTTTCTTTTTCTTTTCTTTTTTTTTTTGGTTTGCTCACACCATGAATACACACATCCATTGGTATTCATTCATACCAATGGATATTCCAAACTTTCTTAATTTGAAAATCTCAATTCCTAAAGGCACAATTCAGTTTTTTTCGAATAATCTCGTTCGATTCAATTCTAAGTTTGTTTCATCTTTTCCATTATTAAAAACATCTCAACCTAAGTAGTTCAATAACCAATCATGGGTTAGTTCCAATTCACTCAGGTCTATCCTAATCACAACCAAATTGTTTCAAAGTTATTCTCAATTCTAGCAATTCACGCAAATTTTTCACCTAACAATGCAAGAGAAAAGTAAAAATGACCTAAGTGCAATCAAAATAAATCCTAAAACACAAAAGTAAATCCTAAGATACAAAAGTCGTCTTCTAATTCCCCCAAGCTTAGCCTGAGCATTGTCCTCAATGCTTCAAGACTGAAAGATAAAGAGATATAGAAGCAAAAGGGAAAGAGAAAACATACCCGCTCAGTCATCGGTGGGAGGTGGATCAGGTGGCACTGGTGGGAGCACCCACTTCTGAGGTACACGGACCATGCGATCAAACTCTTGCATCAGATGAATCCGCAAGATTCCCATCAAGTTCTTGATCGAGCGCCCGATCGCGCTTTTGTGCGCTTCCAATTTCTCCAAGAGTGTAGCAGTCCGATCGGGTTCAAGATCTGCACTTATGATCACAGGACGACATCTATTTGGGTTTAGAAATTCATACCTGAGGTGAAGAGGCTTGAGCTCAGGAGTCAGCCGCTCTGTCTGGGTCTTGACGCGGGTCGCATCAGGTGGAATGGCATCGCATGTTGACCAATCCGACTCGCTTCCTTTGGTCTCCAGGTCATCAGAACACGGCATGCGGGTCGCATCGGGTGGTGTGCGGGTCGCGTCCATATGCTCTTCAGGTGGAGATGCGGGTCGTGTCTCAATGATGCGGGTCGCGTCAAGTGCGGTCTGGTCTGTTGGCTGGGCTGGTCCTTCGCATTCTGGCTGAGATGGCAGCTTTTCAGGTTGAGATTGGCGTGAGGTGATGATGTGACTCAACTGCTCCAACAGCTTGTTTTGAGCGGCCATTTGATTTTGTTGAGCAGCCATCTGAGTAGACATGCTCTGCATATGTTCCCACATCATCTGATTCATCTTGCCTTGCTCGTGTATGAATTCGATCTCAGCGGGATCAACGTACGGCTCGGGTGGGTCGGGTTGGAATACGCAATTGTTCGAGTCATCGAATGGTGCAGGGTCGTAGAAATTGCAATTGTTGTTGCTGATATAGCCATCCTGCTCCGGTTCCTCACTCCAATCAGCCAGTGGGCAATACTCATAAGAGTGTCTCCTGTCCCCACACATGGCACATGGCTGTGGTTTCTGGTTTCTGGCTGCCCTCATGCTCATTCTGATTGAATAACTCTCCATGGCCTCCTCTAGCTCGGCAGCTCTAGCATATAGAGCTGCGATCATGGCCTCCTCTAGCTCGGCAGCTCTAGCATATAGAGCTGTGATCTGATCAGCTTTGGATCGGCCACCTCCTCCAGCTTGAAAATTGTCGCGGCCATACCAATGTCGGTCTGTCACCATGTATATCTTGAGCTCCTCAGATGGTACGGGTCGGACCAGATTGGTGCGGCCTGGTCGTGCCTGAATTGGTACGGGTCGGACCAGATTGGTGCGGCCTGGCCGTGCCTGAGTTGGTACGGGTCGGACCTGGTTGGTGCGGCCTGGTCGTACCTGAGTCTGTGCGGGCCGTACCAGAGAGTGGCTGAGCAGTGTCAGCTGAGTCTGGAGGAGTTTGGTCGAACAGGGGCCCCTTGCTTCTCAGATTGTATGTCAGCCTGTATTTGCCTGCAGGGGGGGGGTTCAAAAGCCAGTTTTTAGTATATTTTTTTTTTTTTTTTTTTTTTTTTTTTTTTTTTTTTTTGAATAAGAAAAGCAATAAAGATACAAGATAAAATCTAGATCAACTAAGTAAGATAAAACCTAACTAAGCAATTGGTTACCGTCCCCGGCAACGGCGCCAAAAACTTGTTCGCAGCAAAGCGCAACGCAAGTTTCGGCACGCTTGAAAGCGTACCTTTTAAACCTCGTTAACACTCCACGAGTAAAGGATGCAAGTGCACAACCTCTGCCGTGTAGTATAATCGGGTATCGATCCTCAGAGACGGCTAATCACTCGGTTAAGTTCTATCTAAACTTGATTGAAAACTAGAAGTTGAAAAGGTTTTGTTTGGTATTTAATTTCCTAAGGTATCAAATCAAACTGTTCAGACAATTGAAGAAGATGTAACAAAATGTTTAGAACAAATGTAAATTGTGTTTTGATTATGGATAAAAGGTGTTTCCAGGGTTTAAGACTTCATCTCTGATCTGCCTCTAGTGGTACGGCCCGTACTAAGTAGGTACGGCTAGGCCGTACCTCACTTGGTAAGGCTAGGCCGTACCACTCTGGTAAGACCCGTACCGGCTTCCCAGAACAGAACCTACCAGTTCGAGTAAATGCATTTCCTTGCTGGTACCCTTGTGCTAAACTCTTTAGAAAGGTTCAATTGACCATACCTAAGGTTCCTAACCCTCAACCGTCGTTTGTTGGATCAAGATCTAGGTTGGAATGCGATTGAGAGCCTTTTAGGGTTTCTACACCTCAACCATCGTATGTTGGTACAGACCTACCCTAGCTGATTGATTAGATGTCTAAGGCACCCTCTAATCTGTCGATTAGAGGAGAATTCAACCTTTCGGCTTCAATTCGAACTATTCTACCCTATGTACTTGAATTGGATGAGAGATTGAGATGATCACATGACCTTGATAGGTTCGATCTAAACCTAAAGGGACATCATACAACAATCACAGCAAGCAAAGCAAGATATAACAATGAAAATCACAATCAATCAAACTAAAGAGTTCATACAAAGTAAAAGTCAAAGAAAGTCAAAACAAATCAAGATTCGATCTCTAACCCTAGAAACTAAAATGATCTACTCACAGCACATAGCAATGTCTAAAAATACAATAAGAGGAAGAGAGATAGCCATGGATTGAAGGGAGATGGAGGAGGAAGCAAGATCCGTCGAGTTTCGCCTCTTCCTCTTCTTTCCTTCTTGCTTTCAGCTCCTTAGCCTTCTTTCTCTTTCCTACTGAGCTCTCAGATCTATCTGGAATGAATTGGATCCGAAATCTGGAGAGTTCCCCGCCTTAAATAGCCTCTGCCCAAATTTGAATCTGTCAGGACGCCTTCATGTACGGCCCGTACCAATTTGGTACGGCCTGGCCGTACCAGGCGTGAAGAGCTGAAAACGGCTAAGTATGGTCCGACCCGTACCAAGCCTGGTAAGGGTCGTACCTCATCATGTGAATCGCCATTTCTTCGTGTGTTTTGCTCCAAACCTGCAGAAAACAAACAAACACTCAGCAGTACCAAATTCTAAAGATATATCGATGAAATGCACATGATTCTGGTGAATTATGGCACGAATCTGGTACTAAAACAGGCCTAAAATAGACTAAATATGCGAGGTATCAAATTCCCCGGCAACGGCGCCAAAAACTTGTTCGCAGCAAAGCGCAACGCAAGTTTCGGCACGCTTGAAAGCGTACCTTTTAAACCTCGTTAACACTCCACGAGTAAAGGATGCAAGTGCACAACCTCTGCCGTGTAGTATAATCGGGTATCGATCCTCAGAGACGGCTAATCACTCGGTTAAGTTCTATCTAAACTTGATTGAAAACTAGAAGTTGAAAAGGTTTTGTTTGGTATTTAATTTCCTAAGGTATCAAATCAAACTGTTCAGACAATTGAAGAAGATGTAACAAAATGTTTAGAACAAATGTAAATTGTGTTTTGATTATGGATAAAAGGTGTTTCCAGGGTTTAAGACTTCATCTCTGATCTGCCTCTAGTGGTACGGCCCGTACTAAGTAGGTACGGCTAGGCCGTACCTCACTTGGTAAGGCTAGGCCGTACCACTCTGGTAAGACCCGTACCGGCTTCCCAGAACAGAACCTACCAGTTCGAGTAAATGCATTTCCTTGCTGGTACCTTGTGCTAAACTCTTTAGAAAGGTTCAATTGACCATACCTAAGGTTCCTAACCCTCAACCGTCGTTTGTTGGATCAAGATCTAGGTTGGAATGCGATTGAGAGCCTTTTAGGGTTTCTACACCTCAACCATCGTATGTTGGTACAGACCTACCCTAGCTGATTGATTAGATGTCTAAGGCACCCTCTAATCTGTCGATTAGAGGAGAATTCAACCTTTCGGCTTCAATTCGAACTATTCTACCCTATGTACTTGAATTGGATGAGAGATTGAGATGATCACATGACCTTGATAGGTTCGATCTAAACCTAAAGGGACATCATACAACAATCACAGCAAGCAAAGCAAGATATAACAATGAAAATCACAATCAATCAAACTAAAGAGTTCATACAAAGTAAAAGTCAAAGAAAGTCAAAACAAATCAAGATTCGATCTCTAACCCTAGAAACTAAAATGATCTACTCACAGCACATAGCAATGTCTAAAAATACAATAAGAGGAAGAGAGATAGCCATGGATTGAAGGGAGATGGAGGAGGAAGCAAGATCCGTCGAGTTTCGCCTCTTCCTCTTCTTTCCTTCTTGCTTTCAGCTCCTTAGCCTTCTTTCTCTTTCCTACTGAGCTCTCAGATCTATCTGGAATGAATTGGATCCGAAATCTGGAGAGTTCCCCGCCTTAAATAGCCTCTGCCCAAATTTGAATCTGTCAGGACGCCTTCATGTACGGCCCGTACCAATTTGGTACGGCCTGGCCGTACCAGGCGTGAAGAGCTGAAAACGGCTAAGTATGGTCCGACCCGTACCAAGCCTGGTAAGGGTCGTACCTCATCATGTGAATCGCCATTTCTTCGTGTGTTTTGCTCCAAACCTGCAGAAAACAAACAAACACTCAGCAGTACCAAATTCTAAAGATATATCGATGAAATGCACATGATTCTGGTGAATTATGGCACGAATCTGGTACTAAAACAGGCCTAAAATAGACTAAATATGCGAGGTATCAAATTCCCCCAAGCTGAACCTTTGCTTGTCCTCAAGCAAAAAGTTTCAAACTCGGGTAAAAGTGCTGGACAACTAAATCTAAATGCAGATACAAGTCTAAATGTGAAAACCTACGTGAATTTGCTATAGTCAAGAATTTCTAGAATCGATTCGGTTGTAATTCAAATATCCCTTTATAAACCTTGATTCACTCCACCAATTGATCAATTGAACTTCTTATTTTGAGATGCTTCTAACAATGGAAAGACTAATTACCTAGGTTTGATCGAAACAATTTCATTCTTTTTCCGAATCAGTGCTTTTATTCAAGGTGATTTTTCTTTGCATTTGCCCTCCCCCAAGCTTGAATCAAGCTTAAGGGTAAGAAAGTTGCGAACGAAGTGTGTTGGTATGAGCAAAATTTTCTTTCTTTATTTCTAATTGGGAGACGAGCTCAAAGGCGCCCATTCGAGGCTTATTGCCAGTACTCTTATTTTCTCCATCTTTTCTCTTTTGTTTTCTCTTTTTCTTTTTCTCATTTTTTTATTTTTTTCTTTTTCTTTTCTTTTTTTTTTTGGTTTGCTCACACCATGAATACACACATCCATTGGTATTCATTCATACCAATGGATATTCCAAACTTTCTTAATTTGAAAATCTCAATTCCTAAAGGCACAATTCAGTTTTTTTCGAATAATCTCGTTCGATTCAATTCTAAGTTTGTTTCATCTTTTCCATTATTAAAAACATCTCAACCTAAGTAGTTCAATAACCAATCATGGGTTAGTTCCAATTCACTCAGGTCTATCCTAATCACAACCAAATTGTTTCAAAGTTATTCTCAATTCTAGCAATTCACGCAAATTTTTCACCTAACAATGCAAGAGAAAAGTAAAAATGACCTAAGTGCAATCAAAATAAATCCTAAAACACAAAAGTAAATCCTAAGATACAAAAGTCGTCTTCTAATTCCCCCAAGCTTAGCCTGAGCATTGTCCTCAATGCTTCAAGACTGAAAGATAAAGAGATATAGAAGCAAAAGGGAAAGAGAAAACATACCCGCTCAGTCATCGGTGGGAGGTGGATCAGGTGGCACTGGTGGGAGCACCCACTTCTGAGGTACACGGACCATGCGATCAAACTCTTGCATCAGATGAATCCGCAAGATTCCCATCAAGTTCTTGATCGAGCGCCCGATCGCGCTTTTGTGCGCTTCCAATTTCTCCAAGAGTGTAGCAGTCCGATCGGGTTCAAGATCTGCACTTATGATCACAGGACGACATCTATTTGGGTTTAGAAATTCATACCTGAGGTGAAGAGGCTTGAGCTCAGGAGTCAGCCGCTCTGTCTGGGTCTTGACGCGGGTCGCATCAGGTGGAATGGCATCGCATGTTGACCAATCCGACTCGCTTCCTTTGGTCTCCAGGTCATCAGAACACGGCATGCGGGTCGCATCGGGTGGTGTGCGGGTCGCGTCCATATGCTCTTCAGGTGGAGATGCGGGTCGTGTCTCAATGATGCGGGTCGCGTCAAGTGCGGTCTGGTCTGTTGGCTGGGCTGGTCCTTCGCATTCTGGCTGAGATGGCAGCTTTTCAGGTTGAGATTGGCGTGAGGTGATGATGTGACTCAACTGCTCCAACAGCTTGTTTTGAGCGGCCATTTGATTTTGTTGAGCAGCCATCTGAGTAGACATGCTCTGCATATGTTCCCACATCATCTGATTCATCTTGCCTTGCTCGTGTATGAATTCGATCTCAGCGGGATCAACGTACGGCTCGGGTGGGTCGGGTTGGAATACGCAATTGTTCGAGTCATCGAATGGTGCAGGGTCGTAGAAATTGCAATTGTTGTTGCTGATATAGCCATCCTGCTCCGGTTCCTCACTCCAATCAGCCAGTGGGCAATACTCATAAGAGTGTCTCCTGTCCCCACACATGGCACATGGCTGTGGTTTCTGGTTTCTGGCTGCCCTCATGCTCATTCTGATTGAATAACTCTCCATGGCCTCCTCTAGCTCGGCAGCTCTAGCATATAGAGCTGCGATCATGGCCTCCTCTAGCTCGGCAGCTCTAGCATATAGAGCTGTGATCTGATCAGCTTTGGATCGGCCACCTCCTCCAGCTTGAAAATTGTCGCGGCCATACCAATGTCGGTCTGTCACCATGTATATCTTGAGCTCCTCAGATGGTACGGGTCGGACCAGATTGGTGCGGCCTGGTCGTGCCTGAATTGGTACGGGTCGGACCAGATTGGTGCGGCCTGGCCGTGCCTGAGTTGGTACGGGTCGGACCTGGTTGGTGCGGCCTGGTCGTACCTGAGTCTGTGCGGGCCGTACCAGAGAGTGGCTGAGCAGTGTCAGCTGAGTCTGGAGGAGTTTGGTCGAACAGGGGCCCCTTGCTTCTCAGATTGTATGTCAGCCTGTATTTGCCTGCAGGGGGGGGGTTCAAAAGCCAGTTTTTAGTATATTTTTTTTTTTTTTTTTTTTTTTTTTTTTTTTTTTTTTTGAATAAGAAAAGCAATAAAGATACAAGATAAAATCTAGATCAACTAAGTAAGATAAAACCTAACTAAGCAATTGGTTACCGTCCCCGGCAACGGCGCCAAAAACTTGTTCGCAGCAAAGCGCAACGCAAGTTTCGGCACGCTTGAAAGCGTACCTTTTAAACCTCGTTAACACTCCACGAGTAAAGGATGCAAGTGCACAACCTCTGCCGTGTAGTATAATCGGGTATCGATCCTCAGAGACGGCTAATCACTCGGTTAAGTTCTATCTAAACTTGATTGAAAACTAGAAGTTGAAAAGGTTTTGTTTGGTATTTAATTTCCTAAGGTATCAAATCAAACTGTTCAGACAATTGAAGAAGATGTAACAAAATGTTTAGAACAAATGTAAATTGTGTTTTGATTATGGATAAAAGGTGTTTCCAGGGTTTAAGACTTCATCTCTGATCTGCCTCTAGTGGTACGGCCCGTACTAAGTAGGTACGGCTAGGCCGTACCTCACTTGGTAAGGCTAGGCCGTACCACTCTGGTAAGACCCGTACCGGCTTCCCAGAACAGAACCTACCAGTTCGAGTAAATGCATTTCCTTGCTGGTACCTTGTGCTAAACTCTTTAGAAAGGTTCAATTGACCATACCTAAGGTTCCTAACCCTCAACCGTCGTTTGTTGGATCAAGATCTAGGTTGGAATGCGATTGAGAGCCTTTTAGGGTTTCTACACCTCAACCATCGTATGTTGGTACAGACCTACCCTAGCTGATTGATTAGATGTCTAAGGCACCCTCTAATCTGTCGATTAGAGGAGAATTCAACCTTTCGGCTTCAATTCGAACTATTCTACCCTATGTACTTGAATTGGATGAGAGATTGAGATGATCACATGACCTTGATAGGTTCGATCTAAACCTAAAGGGACATCATACAACAATCACAGCAAGCAAAGCAAGATATAACAATGAAAATCACAATCAATCAAACTAAAGAGTTCATACAAAGTAAAAGTCAAAGAAAGTCAAAACAAATCAAGATTCGATCTCTAACCCTAGAAACTAAAATGATCTACTCACAGCACATAGCAATGTCTAAAAATACAATAAGAGGAAGAGAGATAGCCATGGATTGAAGGGAGATGGAGGAGGAAGCAAGATCCGTCGAGTTTCGCCTCTTCCTCTTCTTTCCTTCTTGCTTTCAGCTCCTTAGCCTTCTTTCTCTTTCCTACTGAGCTCTCAGATCTATCTGGAATGAATTGGATCCGAAATCTGGAGAGTTCCCCGCCTTAAATAGCCTCTGCCCAAATTTGAATCTGTCAGGACGCCTTCATGTACGGCCCGTACCAATTTGGTACGGCCTGGCCGTACCAGGCGTGAAGAGCTGAAAACGGCTAAGTATGGTCCGACCCGTACCAAGCCTGGTAAGGGTCGTACCTCATCATGTGAATCGCCATTTCTTCGTGTGTTTTGCTCCAAACCTGCAGAAAACAAACAAACACTCAGCAGTACCAAATTCTAAAGATATATCGATGAAATGCACATGATTCTGGTGAATTATGGCACGAATCTGGTACTAAAACAGGCCTAAAATAGACTAAATATGCGAGGTATCAAATTCCCCGGCAACGGCGCCAAAAACTTGTTCGCAGCAAAGCGCAACGCAAGTTTCGGCACGCTTGAAAGCGTACCTTTTAAACCTCGTTAACACTCCACGAGTAAAGGATGCAAGTGCACAACCTCTGCCGTGTAGTATAATCGGGTATCGATCCTCAGAGACGGCTAATCACTCGGTTAAGTTCTATCTAAACTTGATTGAAAACTAGAAGTTGAAAAGGTTTTGTTTGGTATTTAATTTCCTAAGGTATCAAATCAAACTGTTCAGACAATTGAAGAAGATGTAACAAAATGTTTAGAACAAATGTAAATTGTGTTTTGATTATGGATAAAAGGTGTTTCCAGGGTTTAAGACTTCATCTCTGATCTGCCTCTAGTGGTACGGCCCGTACTAAGTAGGTACGGCTAGGCCGTACCTCACTTGGTAAGGCTAGGCCGTACCACTCTGGTAAGACCCGTACCGGCTTCCCAGAACAGAACCTACCAGTTCGAGTAAATGCATTTCCTTGCTGGTACCTTGTGCTAAACTCTTTAGAAAGGTTCAATTGACCATACCTAAGGTTCCTAACCCTCAACCGTCGTTTGTTGGATCAAGATCTAGGTTGGAATGCGATTGAGAGCCTTTTAGGGTTTCTACACCTCAACCATCGTATGTTGGTACAGACCTACCCTAGCTGATTGATTAGATGTCTAAGGCACCCTCTAATCTGTCGATTAGAGGAGAATTCAACCTTTCGGCTTCAATTCGAACTATTCTACCCTATGTACTTGAATTGGATGAGAGATTGAGATGATCACATGACCTTGATAGGTTCGATCTAAACCTAAAGGGACATCATACAACAATCACAGCAAGCAAAGCAAGATATAACAATGAAAATCACAATCAATCAAACTAAAGAGTTCATACAAAGTAAAAGTCAAAGAAAGTCAAAACAAATCAAGATTCGATCTCTAACCCTAGAAACTAAAATGATCTACTCACAGCACATAGCAATGTCTAAAAATACAATAAGAGGAAGAGAGATAGCCATGGATTGAAGGGAGATGGAGGAGGAAGCAAGATCCGTCGAGTTTCGCCTCTTCCTCTTCTTTCCTTCTTGCTTTCAGCTCCTTAGCCTTCTTTCTCTTTCCTACTGAGCTCTCAGATCTATCTGGAATGAATTGGATCCGAAATCTGGAGAGTTCCCCGCCTTAAATAGCCTCTGCCCAAATTTGAATCTGTCAGGACGCCTTCATGTACGGCCCGTACCAATTTGGTACGGCCTGGCCGTACCAGGCGTGAAGAGCTGAAAACGGCTAAGTATGGTCCGACCCGTACCAAGCCTGGTAAGGGTCGTACCTCATCATGTGAATCGCCATTTCTTCGTGTGTTTTGCTCCAAACCTGCAGAAAACAAACAAACACTCAGCAGTACCAAATTCTAAAGATATATCGATGAAATGCACATGATTCTGGTGAATTATGGCACGAATCTGGTACTAAAACAGGCCTAAAATAGACTAAATATGCGAGGTATCAAATTCCCCGGCAACGGCGCCAAAAACTTGTTCGCAGCAAAGCGCAACGCAAGTTTCGGCACGCTTGAAAGCGTACCTTTTAAACCTCGTTAACACTCCACGAGTAAAGGATGCAAGTGCACAACCTCTGCCGTGTAGTATAATCGGGTATCGATCCTCAGAGACGGCTAATCACTCGGTTAAGTTCTATCTAAACTTGATTGAAAACTAGAAGTTGAAAAGGTTTTGTTTGGTATTTAATTTCCTAAGGTATCAAATCAAACTGTTCAGACAATTGAAGAAGATGTAACAAAATGTTTAGAACAAATGTAAATTGTGTTTTGATTATGGATAAAAGGTGTTTCCAGGGTTTAAGACTTCATCTCTGATCTGCCTCTAGTGGTACGGCCCGTACTAAGTAGGTACGGCTAGGCCGTACCTCACTTGGTAAGGCTAGGCCGTACCACTCTGGTAAGACCCGTACCGGCTTCCCAGAACAGAACCTACCAGTTCGAGTAAATGCATTTCCTTGCTGGTACCTTGTGCTAAACTCTTTAGAAAGGTTCAATTGACCATACCTAAGGTTCCTAACCCTCAACCGTCGTTTGTTGGATCAAGATCTAGGTTGGAATGCGATTGAGAGCCTTTTAGGGTTTCTACACCTCAACCATCGTATGTTGGTACAGACCTACCCTAGCTGATTGATTAGATGTCTAAGGCACCCTCTAATCTGTCGATTAGAGGAGAATTCAACCTTTCGGCTTCAATTCGAACTATTCTACCCTATGTACTTGAATTGGATGAGAGATTGAGATGATCACATGACCTTGATAGGTTCGATCTAAACCTAAAGGGACATCATACAACAATCACAGCAAGCAAAGCAAGATATAACAATGAAAATCACAATCAATCAAACTAAAGAGTTCATACAAAGTAAAAGTCAAAGAAAGTCAAAACAAATCAAGATTCGATCTCTAACCCTAGAAACTAAAATGATCTACTCACAGCACATAGCAATGTCTAAAAATACAATAAGAGGAAGAGAGATAGCCATGGATTGAAGGGAGATGGAGGAGGAAGCAAGATCCGTCGAGTTTCGCCTCTTCCTCTTCTTTCCTTCTTGCTTTCAGCTCCTTAGCCTTCTTTCTCTTTCCTACTGAGCTCTCAGATCTATCTGGAATGAATTGGATCCGAAATCTGGAGAGTTCCCCGCCTTAAATAGCCTCTGCCCAAATTTGAATCTGTCAGGACGCCTTCATGTACGGCCCGTACCAATTTGGTACGGCCTGGCCGTACCAGGCGTGAAGAGCTGAAAACGGCTAAGTATGGTCCGACCCGTACCAAGCCTGGTAAGGGTCGTACCTCATCATGTGAATCGCCATTTCTTCGTGTGTTTTGCTCCAAACCTGCAGAAAACAAACAAACACTCAGCAGTACCAAATTCTAAAGATATATCGATGAAATGCACATGATTCTGGTGAATTATGGCACGAATCTGGTACTAAAACAGGCCTAAAATAGACTAAATATGCGAGGTATCACCCTGCTAGCAATGGCTTAGCCGAGGTCACAAACCGCACTATTCTGGATGGCCTCAAGAAGAAAGTTGCCGAAAACAGAAAGAATTGGCCCGACATACTTGATGGAATTCTATGGGCCTACCGCACTACACCTAGAGAGGCCACACAGCAAACTCCGTATTCTCTGGTGTTCGGCATGGAAGCAGTCACTCCAATCGAAATGATGGAACCATCTCTCCGTACTTTGACATATTCCACTGACAACAACCACGACGCACGCACCGCGGAACTCGACCTCATCACAGAAGGTCGGGAGAAGGCCCGCATCCGCACAATGGAGTATCAACGCAGGGTTAAACGTGCATTTGACAAACACGTGGTACCCCGGGAATTCCAGCCGGGCGATTTGGTACTCAAAACTGTGGAAGCGACTGGCAAACATGTCAGCAAACTTGCTCCTCAATGGGAAGGTCCCTTTAAGATCATTCGCCCGCGAGGTAAAGGTGCTTATGAATTGGAAGACCCAAGTGGTTTCATACTAACTCGCCCATGGAACACTTGCCATCTCCGTAAATTCTACACTTAATGTATGTCGTTTTTTATATTTTTTAGCCGCGAGATACTCAGGGCGAGATAAGCCTTTTGTTTTCTCCTCATGTATTCACTTAGCCCACGATACAATTTTTGTATGATGCTAAGCATTTATCAATATATATGATATTTTTTACAATTGTGTTTTGTGTATTGGGTCCGAGATATATGAACGAAAGCTAAGGCAACGAAATGTCTTGGTTAAAATCCCGAGATACGCGACATCAATTAATGCAGTCCTAATGGACGATGACTGTAAACCAGTAACATGACTTTTTATTATGTCGCGAACATTTATCGAAAACCCCTCGGGGTAACGCATACGTTTGCTTGACGTACATGTCCCCCCACATTGACCATTTTTGTCAAAAAAAAGAAAAAAAAAAGGGGGGCATGGCTATATTACCAAGTACACTTTACTTGAAAATCAAAGCATACAACCGAGATATCAAATAAACAAAAAATTCAACCTCGGGCAAAGAAACATACGATTAAAAGAAAGAAGTTACATCTAACTGTTCTGTTAATCCCCCACATCTCGGGGGTACAAATGTATTACATAAGCCGGTGTTGCTTCCAAAGCACGACATGGTCCTTCCTACAAACAAAACAGAATGATTAGTATGGATAGGCATAAATCCAACATCTCGGTGATTGCGATTTTAGACCTTACTTACAAGGAGTAAGGAGCTTCGCCTCTGAGGGAGCGGTATCTCCTTCATTACGGTGAGAAGTATTTCCTTCATCTTCTTGTTCCTCATCGGCAACCTCCACCTCGGCATATTCTTCGACATCCCTTATCTCGGTATCATCCTCTCCCCCCTCGGACGAAGCTTCAGAAGGAAGGTTTTCAAGTTCCGCTTCAGGGGCAACATCAGGAAGATCGAGATGTTCATGCCATTTGTCTTTAGGCCAAGGGTGAACAATGCCCGCTGAAGGATGATTCTCGAGTTGGAGTTCCTCCTTGAATAAAGAGCCATCCGGGTTCAAAAGTACATCATTTTCCTCATCCCAACCATAGCTAGACAAATCCCTGATCACGAGATTTTCCGGCTCCACTGCCGTAAACCCGACATGCTCGGGTTTAAACGGATAAAAACCCCCCCATCATTTTAAGATAACTATATACGGTATGCGTCATCATATCTTTCACCGCACACGGAACGGCTTGTGCGAAGGCATGGCTGCCTAAGAATTTGCTGAGGTGCTTTCTTGACAAGTCCCGTGCTTCATCTCGTATATAGGCATTCTCGGATCTCGCCTCTTCCAACTCCTTGGCTTGGACCTCGAGCTTGGATTTCAGATCCTCGATCTCCTCTTTATACTTTTCAGCTTTGCGTTTATAACGCTTTGCTTTATTCTCGCTATCCTGACGCTCGACATCGGCCTTCCTACTCGTGATGCAGGCAAGTTCATATTTTGCCAAGTTCACGGCGGCTTGGCCGGTGGCCACCCTTTTTCCTTGTCTTTTTGCTGCGCTAATTGTAAAAAATGGTTCCTCTCTAAAATCGCCTTATTAAGCGCCTCCTGATCAGCTGTGACAACAAGAGTATTGCGCTTGTTACTTTCAAGTGAATCCTTGAGGAACCCAAAGTACACCCCGGCGTCATGCAACGACCTCAATACCTGGCCCACGACTTGATCGGGATTCTCCTCAGCCCACTTCTTTTGATGTTGAGTAGTGGTGAGTCTAAACGTTTCTCGAGCATACGCGGCCCGGACCTCGGGATGATCTTCCTCTTCTTGCATCCGCGTATACCCAGGAAGATAGCCTAAAAAGCTGTCCGGGAATCCCCGAGAAAACCCAGTCCCCCACACAAACCCGGTATGTCGCCCTCGCTCAGAAATCTTTGACTCGAGGAATGCCTTATGTTCCTCCGCGGGATCCCACACGTCACCAGCTGCTTCGTCAATAATTCTTCCTAAATTTGCTTCAGCAGCGTCAACCTTGGCTTGCGAAGGCTCCTTTGGAACGACTTGGGATGTCACCAATACAATATCGGACTGAGTTTTTTGTTTCTTAGGCTCAGGTTCAGGTTCCTCTACTGCAGCGTCTTTTCCCTTCTCTTGTCTAGTTACACGCGAGGGGGGGTCAACAGAAGTCTCCTTCCTCTTCCGCGATACCTCGAGTTGAGAAGAACCAGAGGCACTGCCCTTCGCGCCTTTTGGGACAGTTGCGGATCTGGATTTAGGTGTTGATCTCGAAGAAGTTGCCGCAGGATTGACAGGAGCCGACTTCGATGCCTTCTGAACTTTAGAAGGACCTGATTTCGGAATTTTCGCAGCCTCCTTGATGAAACCGCCTTCGGGATTAGCCAAGACAGGAATTGGACGAGCGGCCTTCCACGGTAGTGCCATAAAACCACGGTCTGCGACATAAGTAGGCAATGGTTAACAATTCATTCATGATAATACGAGATAAACAAACATATACGCTGCACGGATATATCGGTGCAAAATAACAAAAGGAGAAAGAGACTAACTTGAGAAATAACGGTCAATAATTTGGACAACTTTTAATTCGGATGAAGTCAATGAGGGGGATGAATTCGGGGTCAAATTTTGCTTATCTAGAGGACGCCACTCCCTCCGTACCTCGCGGAAACATTGCAACTCGGAGGGATTCTCCAGATATACCCACCCATGATTCCAATCATCAACCTTTGACAGCTTGTCAAAGAGCGCAATACCATTAGGATTCTTCCGAATTGCGAGGTGGCTTTCATTATTGTATAAAACAGAGAAATAATGAAAGAACAGCCCTATACTTGGGAAATATAGCTTTAACTCGGGCATATAGTCAAACAGGTACTTAAAACTCATAATATAGCACCATGCAGGTGCGGTTAACTGTGCAGGGGCAACGTCGAGATGTCGTAATATCTCGCGTACAAACTTGGATACCCTGATTTTGAAACCACATTTCGGCATCTTCCAATATATGCACATCCCCAGACTCGCGTCATGCGCTCGATCATTTACATTTGGAGCTTTCAGTTTGAGCGCATGTCGCGGATACTCTTCTCTGTAAGCCTCGTCCACGAGATCCTCATAAAACGCGTCAGCATACGCTTTGCATCGGACGACCGCTTTCGGAGAGATACCGGCAGATACCAGAAATATCAAGTCATCCCCATGACCATCTCGGGGCACGACTTCTTTCTTAGCCTTTTTCTTTCTAGGCTTCGAGGATCCGTGCGATGTCCCCGCCTGGGCCACTATGAGTTCGCCACGAGGTGAACTTTCGACATTTTCCTCATTCCCTTCGCCATACTGCTCCTCACAATCCTCTGGCAAGGCATCAGGGTGAAGGGGAGACATACCAAAAAGATTCTTGCCCCTACCTGGGCGGAAAGATTGACGCGATATTGGGGACAACTCTGCTGAAGCACCAGGAGATTGGTCCCGAGATCCTTCATGCTCTTCGGCCATGTCTAAATTTACGAAGAAACATGGTTGGCTTAGGTAACCGTTACTTGTTATTTCTAAAGGTATCATATTTACCGACTTATCACATACAAATCGATTGCACTAGTTAGATCTTTAGTCATTAGGTTGGCAACATTACCATGCCTATGTGGTCATTACATTACTGTTGACCTCGGCAATAATTATACAAGTTACTATAAAATTAATCAATACAAAGTCGACTACCGAGATGATGAGGTATTACCTTGTAGTAAGATTCCTTCGTAACTCGATCTTTGCCCGATGTATTTTCCGACGTTATCTGACAACTCTGAACTCCCTCTACTATAATCAAGATTATTGATAAATATGGCTCCGAGGTTGAATTGCTCCAAATAAACGATAATGAATGATGACTCGGGCCGGAGTGTATATATATAAGGGTCCTCATTTTTCCCGCTCAATACTTGCACGAATTTCGAAACAAGGCCTCGAAACGTCGCGTGGCCACCTTTCATCATGACGACGCCTCGATTCCCGCGCTTCGAGCTCTCGCCGAGCTGAATAATGACAGGTGTCACTCACGGATTGCACCGTACACTCATACCCCTGACTGATTTGATGCCTGATTTGATGGCTGACGGAGGGTAACGGAAGACGAGGCGTCATATAATTAATGCCGGTATACTATAAATATTTTTTCCGTCTCCCTTTAAACAGGACACCCAATAATCACCGCTATCCCTCCCAACTCGGGTTTTAGCACGATGACAGGTAACAAGTTCATGATGGTCCTAATTAAAAAGGCGAATGTTGCCATTCCATCATTACACCCGTCTCCTCCACGTGAAAATCCCAACGTCAATGCCGAGCAACCCCCAGCTATCCCCGAAGAATCTACGGATGACCCGTTAGCTTGGGATAGATGCGCCATTTGTCAAACCCGAGGAAATTATCGGCACATGTTCCATTGTGATGGATGCGAAGAAGCTTTTCATCCCGGATGTCTAGCCCGCAGATCACCTCGGAACCATGATGATCCCCGTTTCACATCCTTCACTTGCAGGAGATGTCTGGATCAAGAACGCCGGGCTAAACGCTCCCGTCATGAATAGGATTAGCTTTATAAATTATTGCGGGACTAACCCGCCTTTTGCCTTAATTCTATGACAACTTTAAAACTTTACATTTATGTTTATATAGTAAGCTTAGCCGAGGTTTCTATCTCGTGCTGTTTTGATTCTTCCATGTTTTGCATAAGCATTTTATTACTTAATGCTGTCTAATGCGAGTCAATTTGACCACCTCGGGATTGCAGAAAGCCTGTCATCTCATTAACGAGGCACACTGCCCAATGACATTTATGGCTAGTAGCTGGCGGCTACCTATTAAGGCAATATGGCCCACGCTTATTTATGGCAATATTTACCCTAGCGACTATAAATACCAGAGTCACCATACGGTAAAGGGCACATTTCACTCTTTACCTCTTATCATTTTTCACCTACCTACTTCCGAGATGCCTTTCAAAAGAGTTGCTTCCAAAAACAAAACACCCCTTGATCGTGGTCATAGTTGCGATGTCCAACCATCAAGGCAAGGCCACAACTCACCTCCCCCTAATCCTCGATATTCTCGGGACTCAATACGGGCCCTATCTCGACCTGAGCGATGGACCCTCCTCCAACATTTTCCCGAGAAAGATTTGGATTGGATGCTCGTGAATGAGGACCTCCAAATCGGTGACCTTCTCGACCTCACCCTTGCTAACGCACCCTCGTTCACCAAGGAAGACGAGAACAACATTTATAAATTCAATCTCGAGCCCAAGATGCATAGATGCATTATCTGCCGTAACAAAGAAGCCAAGCACGAGATGGTGAAATGTCGAGGGTGCCATGAGTGGAGTTGTTTCACCCACTACGACATCCAAGGTCGGTCAGACCCTCGTCGCCGGTTTTGGAAATGTCCCGGGTGTTTATCACGCCATACCGGAGGTCCAACGTTGTACACCGCCACTGAACCCGAGCTCATGTCGGATAACCTCTTTGAGGATACCGACAATGAGATGGTGTAAGTGTGATTTTCAACTTAAAAAAAGGAAAGCGACATCACACTCGTCTTCTAGCTGAACATGGCCATCACGGTGTATGGAAGGCGTGACATGACAGACATAGTGCCCATGGTGGAAATATTCTTCCAGGCATTATATAATATCACGTCTCATGTTTAGTTTAGTTAGGCGTTGTATGATTTCGATGTTTTACTAGATCGAGGCGTTGTATGATTTCGATGTTTTCTTATATTTAGACTTGTTCTGTTCTTGAAATAGCACTGATTACTTATCATCCCTATGTTTCACTTTTTCATTTTTTGACTAACTCGGATACCATTTTCCTCGTCACACTCTAACTCGGACATCTTCTTGTTAAAAAAAAAAATGTAAGTATATTAATACCGAGATAGGTATATGATAGCACATTGTCGTTTGTAACAAGATATGTACTCGACATATGCCACACCCGAGTTATTATAGCTCGACTAGTATACAACTGTCGGTAATAGAAACCGTGTTTTACGAGTTATTCACCTTCAAGTCGAAAGCATCTCGCCGATGCATTCCGACTTCGGGGGCTAATGATAGGGCCATGTTCCACAGGCCCTTTTACTTGTTCCAAACTGGGCCATGAAAGATTGGGATTCGGACCTTTATAAGGTCAACCCGATGTCATATGAAAAAGCCCAAAGATTCACTAAACCGAGGCCCAACTCGGAGGCCTCAAAAGTATATGGCCTGAATATAGGTTAAAGCCAACCGACATACGGGATAGCCGTGGAAACGGCTAGCTTAATGCCCACGTCCCAGAAACGGCTGGTTTAATGCCCACGTCCCAATAACGGACGACATAACTGCCCACGTTCCCCCATAAACGCCCGAGATGGCGGTTATGGCTGGATTATATAAGGCAGTAAGCCCCAGGAAACAGGGGACGCAACTTTTAACCAAGAGAGAGATCATACAGGTCAGAGTCCGAATCTCTCACGATCCATCCCGAGTTCCTAACTCGATCTTTACTTCGGTCTGCCATCCTTTGGCAGGGCGAACCCAACTTAGCCCAATTTTCCATACGGCCTCATCTCCCGAGATAGGACGTATCAGATCTAATAACAAATCTATAATTTCTTATAAATTTATTTAAACTTTTTTCGTGAATTCATTATTAAAATTGTCAAAATCATCATTGTCAAATAATTCTTTTTCTAGATATATTATATGTAGAGTTTATTGCTGGAGAGTATGTTTGGATGGGAGCTAGAATAAGTTAGAATAGCGAAAAAAATAGTGATTTCCATATTAATATAAAAATAGTGCTATCGTAAAAAATGTGAATATACATCTGCTTCTTTTTTAATTGAAAAACAGGACTCTACTTTTCTTCTATCCCGGCCATTCAAATTTTATCAACGGCTTAGATTTTTCAATCATGTCTTCCTTTTATTAATTGTAAACGTTACTCTTTTCTCCTCTCCTCTCACACGTAGTAGGATGGAGAACTGCACACCATGGCGTTCCCAGTCGATAAGCAGTTGTGGATGAATATACCATGGATGAAGGATGATTATGTTAGTGACATACTGCACCGTTATGCATGCTCCGTTGGCAATGTAAACGTTCGCACCGCGCTCGTCCAGGGTCTTGAAGTTGTTCATGATAAGCTCTTGCTTGTATAACATTAGGAGAAAATGAAATAAGAAAGAAAAAATGTACCACAAAAATGATTAACTGAACAAATTAAAAAAAAAAAATCAAAACATTTTCACTTACCTGCTTGAGGGCGATGATCATGTCACGATCAAAAGTGATCCAAAGTGGCTTGTCATGAATCACGGCATAACAGAGTGTGTCGGGTTTCGAGCTGACCGGATCATCATCACTGAAATATGTGACCACATAGTAATCCCCATTTCAGCCACCAAGGGCATTGCATCCAAACCCGATACCACAATCAGCAAGTCGCTTTCGGTTGCTCTTCCAGTTAGGGTCATATCGCCAGTACTCGTGAATCGGGTTGCCCGTGCCACATGAAGATACAAAATCGAGCTGTCTTCTTGTTATGCTGTCATTAATGGATCTGCATAAAGGCATGGTTTTTTTAGTGAGTTTTGTTGTTTGATTTTGCACATTGTTACATGGATCCCTGCAAATTATTAGGGAATTATGTCAAACACGTTGAGTGCATGGAATTGTCAAGTGAATGAACACAGAGGGACCCAACTTTGTACTTATTAAATTGAAAGTGTCAAATTAAATTTAGTAAAATTAATCTTGCTGCAAATGGAGGAACAAAATATGCTAATAACTGATGGAGCAGTGATAGACCTTCAAGCACTCTGTTTTTTTGGGTCGTGAACTACTAAGGTTGTTTCTCTAAATTCTCTTAGAAACAATTATTTCTTAAAATTTTTATTACTTCAGAAATCTGCTAGAGTTGAGCTAAATCACTAGATTTTTTTTTTCTTCTTTGAGAAGAGTGGCAACAGCCAAAAAATGTTGTCAATTGTCAAATCAGAGGCTTAATCAGGGATCTATAGATAGCCTACGCAGCAGTATGAGGTAAGCGCAGAAAATACATGGCTAGTATTTTTAGTCGGTCTATGATTTTAAGATTATGTTTTCCTGTACTTACCAAACTAGCATAAGGGCACTAGGTACAATCGACAAAAAAAAATGACCTTCGCTCCTCAAACCTCACTTTCCCTGCACCAGAGTAGCATAATGTTTATGGACAGATTTGTTACAATTCGTGCTTTGATTAAATCTAACGGCTTTATTTATTACACATCGTCAGGCGTTGGAGAAAGAAGAGAGAAGAGTAGCATTTGGAGAAGTGAGAAGAGTATCTAATCGGAGGGAAAAGAGATTGATTAATAGCGCTTGTGAGAGAAGAGAGGAGTAGCATTTTGGGAGACCAAATAAGTATTATAATACAATAAATGAAAGGAGAGATGATTGAAATAATCTAAACCATTGATATAATTTAAATGATTGAGATAGGAGAAAAGTAGTCTTGCTTTTCTCTTAGAATAGCAGCAGATAAGGATCATAAAAATATTATTTGAATTGTATATTTGAAATAATGAGTAGATGTAAACGAAAAATAATATTGTTAACAATGTACTAATTAAGTAGAAAAATAGACAAGTGGTATCAATTTTGTTATTTAGGGCTGTATTGTTGGAAATCTAAGAAGGAAACATTGTTTTATCTCTCTTCACACTTCTGAATAGTAATTATTTCATTATTTACGAAATAAAGAATGACATCTATTATAGTTATTCTGAATAGCAAAAAAATTATTTGAATACACATTGTTATTCCAAATAACTTCTAATTTAGAATAACATCTATCCTTGACACATCCAAATGTACCCTATGGTTTGCCTTCATCAATTCTAGACAAAGTTTTAAATAGCAAATATTACGTCATTGCGAAAAGACTAAAAAAACATCTATAGCTAGCTATATAGCGAGCGCTGTAGCTTTTAAGATCCGAAAAAACTATCACACACCTATAGTGCTAGCTATTTAAAACCCTAAATTTCTACGTTCCCAAAATTTTCCTCTGCAGTTGTCAGTTCATCTGATCTACAACAAAGGAATCATACTACAGAAATTTGTGAGGATCAAATCTCATCCCCTGGTGTAGGGACATGCCGTGGGTTTGACGCTAGGTTGCATTTTCATTTCTTTTCTGACCCCACCCCGTTTGTTATCGGCTCCTGGAGGCACTCATAGAAGTAGCAATATGACCTGTGTGATGTCAACCATTCCAGCGAAGTTATTGAGATTCTCTGTGTGATGTCAACCATACAAGCAAAGCTATCAGATACAGAATTCCGTTGAAATTTGTATAAAAAGGAATCTTCTAAAATTTCAACAAAGTTATGAGCCTAGGGCATGTAGGGCGGTGGAGGATATCAAGATGCTCAAGATGTATAAAAATTCTCCTGTTATTTGAAGGGACATTCTAAATTAAACAGTGACCCATCTTTTTACTTCTATAGAAAAAAAAAGAACACAAATCAAACATGATTTTCGCAGCTTGACTAGTTAAAGAATTATAAAATAGCATACATTCATGTGGTACAATCACAAATTCACGATGATGATTTGCATCATCAGACTCTCACACAGAATTTGATCCGAGTTGTTTATTTGCATCATGAAACATCAGAGTCCAAATCGGCTGAAATCCTCAGTCAGATTTCAAGACCCAAAAATCCTCTCCATCTCTATTTCTCTTCTCTTTCTCTCTTCTCAAAGATTTGAAGAGAGAGAGAGACGATTTCTAGATCCTGATCAGATTTCAGCAGATCCCAATTCTGAAACATCACCAATAAGTCTAAAGTAGAACAGAAAATTCAAATAATGCAGCTAATGGTCAAATAATGACAGTAGGGACATGTTCAGCAACCGCTACATGTGATGATAATGAATTATTCGGTTACATTACGAAGCTTTTTGAGTTTTCAATTTTTTTTATTTCATTTCCTATTGTTTTTATTGCGTATACGATATCTCTGTCCGTTACTATGGTTTCTTATTGAAACTGAAATCAAATTTTTGCTTACACATTTACAAATCTATCATTATAAAATTTAAATTTGACAAATGTTTAATGTACAAATATACAACATGCTGCATCAGTTTCTATTGAAGAATGTTTTGGAGAAAGACTTGATAAAATAGGGGGCAGATATAACATAACCTTCTGGACTCAAGGGGATATGTCTGCCCCCGGTCACCTTAATTTTAAAAAAAATATTCATACAAGTCCCAAAGGGGCAGGACGGGTGAAAAGCACATTCAAGTGGTCATCCGTAGCAAATTCATGGCATGATGACATCTTAGCCATAATGATCTTTCATGCCCATAATTGAACTTTAGACAAAATTTGTGAGTTTATGAGTAAGTCCAAGTGCACATAACAAAGACCACATATAATACAAGAAAAATTGTAAAAAGAAAGTAAGATTTGAAGATAAGTTAAATTAGTACTTGGGGTTCATAGAGAGTAAGGGCTCTGCCACATAGAAATATCTGTTATTAGATTTCGAAGCTGATCAATCAATAGCTTGATATGCTTGTTTTTTACTTCTATTTCCTGCACACACAAAATAAACATAAACATTGATTAAAATGTATTCTAGTGTGTTCAATCACAGAAGTGACAAGTTCCTGCAAGCTATCAAGACAATTGAGATGTAAGTCTCGAATACAATTAGGCAATAGTTTCAGTAAGACGATAGGAAAGATTGTGTCTCCATTCAAGCACCAAAAATTGATATCCAGAAATATACAAATGAAATAAAGTTGCTTATTTAGTAGAAATTTAAGGCAACTCTTGAGAATCTTCGAAGAACTACCTTTCTCAGAGAAGCTGCATGTGCTTCCAACCTATCTATGTCACTCAGATCTGACTTTGGTACTGGTATGCGTTCCTGTAACGTCGAACAAATCGAATAAAATTTCAAATCTTGTCATTTTTAAACGTAATGCACACAAACACACATTATTATAATAATGCAAATAATAGTTCAATCAAATAGTTCATGAATAAAGCAAGGTGCAGGAATATGCACCTAGGGGTGTTCAAACGGTCGGTTTGGTTGAAACCGAACTAAAATAACCAAACCAAACTTTTCTTCGGTTTTCAAAAATGGAATCGAACCGAACCGATTAAACTTATAAACCGATTAAGAACCGAACCGAACAAACTGAAGTAAATTTCGGTTTGTTCGGTTCAAACCGAAGTAAACCTATTGGTGCCATTATTAACGAAAATTACACATGTTCATATACAAGTTGTTCAATTCCATACAAAATATGTAGATGTTCTAAAATATTTAAACTAAAATGAAAAAAAGGAAGCAATGATTGAACCAAACAAAATATAAATCATACTTGAACCAATATAATTCGGTTGATTCGGTTTAGTCGGTTTTGAAAAGTCTAAACCGAACCGATCCATTTAAACCAAAATAATTCAAAATTTCAACCGAACCGATCCATTTAAACTGAAAATTTTCAGTTCGGTTGAAAACCGAACAAACTGAACCGTTTGAACACCCCTATATGCACCTCCGTAGTCACTACGCCTTCCTATTGTTTTTTATTGTTATTATTAGCTTGTTCTGTGATTAATTACACAGGTGGAGTGTAGAACAGCTGTGAACATAGGTTATATTAACACAAATTCAGGTCAAATTGAGCATAATAGGCTTTATCTACGCGTTTGAGGGCATGTTTTCTAGCATACAAATCACATATTAACTCAGTCTGTCGATTTGGGTATTTTCTAATAAAAAGGACGAGGATGGTGCTAGAATAACTAATAACCAAAGTGAGGAATAAAGCAAGAGCTGCCTCCCAAAGGATTAAGCATGAAGAAAATGAATGTTGGATTTTCATCCAAACCTTGTTACTAGATTGATATTGTAGACATAGTTCATCAAATAATGACCGATACCTGACAGGAGATGGCGCATAGAGAGTTAATTGAGGCACGAAGAGAGGTAACGGCTGTCTTGTACCTATGCCTGGCCTGGTCTAGAGATCCTCCGGTACTTACCCCTCCGTTGCCGCCGGAGCCGAATTCCGCCGGATGGGCGGAGTCGGACGCGTCGAATGTTTGCGGTGCAGGAGGAGGAGCTACGTGGTGGAGGGGATGGTGGTGATTGGAGATGTTTGATCCAACGGAGGCTGTGGAGGAAGGCCAGAGCGCGGCGTCGCAGAGCTCATCGCTCATGGAGGAGAGGATGTGGTACGCGGCGCTAATGGTTTCTTCGAGGTGGATCTGAGCTTCTCTGGCGAGCTCTTGCTTGGTTTTGGTCGCCATTTTCGTGCTTTGGAGGAAAAACCCTAGTGATCTATTTGCTTAATTCCGAGTTTGAGAGGGAAGGCAATGGAGGTGGAGCGTCCGATTCGAATCCGGGCCAATCCAACTCGAGGTGAAGCGCAGGGGGCCCATTTAATCACGGCCCGATTCGAATCGGACGGTCCGGATTTAAATTCAAAAATTGAGTTATTTAGGGAGATCCGAATTCGGCAATGGAAAGGGAGAGAAAGGAAGATGTGAACTTTCTTTTACACTTAAAATTTTGAAGAAATGAATAAAAGAATCTTCTCATTTAAGAGGCCGGGCCATATTAGATCAGAGAGACTTAGTTTGGGCTGGGCTAAATTGCTCGGTAATGACCATCCGGCCCATTATAATTGGGTACATCCTTGTTATTTGTAAAGCTTTTGAGGCAAGAGTGATGGCCCATAATATTGTTAAGTCGTCAAAACTTTTATTTATTTTATCCTTTTATCAGAGACCTAATCAAATAAAAATTATTTCTACACTTTTCTTTGCCTTTCCTTCCTTCCTCTACCTCCTTCGTAGCAAAGTATAAAATAGAGCCGTACAAACACAATGTGACAACTACACAAAGATGTGGCACCTCAAGACTCGTACAACGAGAAACTATTTATTATCATTTATCAATACAATACAAAGTACGAGTCATTCGTAAAATTCACGACAGATCGTCAAAAAAATGAACGGGAATGATCTGAGAAAAATAAAAATAGAGTGGGTGAAATTTTTTTTTTCTTTTTCGGCTTGAAGACAAGAACAATTAGAATTTAAAACTACACATATTTATAATTTAAATGCTTACAGATAGAGGTTTAAATATTTGAAAGTAGCATTGTAAATGTTATAAATAGAATTTTAAAAGTTTGAATATGAACGCTGTAAATAGAAGTTAGGTAAAATTGAAAGATTTGTCCTGTTAAACTAGTTAGGGGGTGCGCTCGGATACGATGGTTTAAAGAGCCAAAATATTTCCCTTTTCTTTATTGTTTTATTGTTGTGACTTATTTGACAAGAAAATCGGTGAAAGATCATATTGTTATATGTAATTTTCTGCAAATTCATTCTAATAATATACATTTCTACTAAATTGATCTAATCTGCTTCAAGTTATTAAAAAATTTCTTGTTATGCATGATCTTAATAATGTTTTTAACTTGTGTACATTTAGACGTTTTCCGGATTTCAAATGCAATGAATTAATTATGGAATTTGAAATATAATCCGAACCACTAAAGTGTACTGAATTTCTCATTTAGTATTCAATTCAAAATTAAACGGTAAATTTTTTAATGATATTTTCATGTAATGCTGATATTATTATTTTTTTAATAAAAAGGGCTTATATCGATAACACCTTTTCCTAAGCAATGATGGAAAATATGTTTTCATTTCTAGCTAGTAAAGGAAAATTTGTTTGAAGTTCTAAAACCAGAATTTGAAACAAATTTTTTGTCTCTATCTCTGATGAAGAGGGTTCAAATATTTTCATTATTTGTGTCTCTACCATGTCACCATATTTTAATCTTTTGATAACAAAATTTTTAAAATGTGTATGTCAAAATAAAACCATTAAATGTAATTTATATTATTTGATCTACATGCATATGAAAAAGTATCAATTTATAATTTTGGTTTAATATGAATTAATAAGTTGAAAAATTAACGTCTATAATTTATCCACATCAATATATTTTTTGCAAGCTAGATGAAACTAAAATCAAAATGTTATGAACTTTTACGTTTGCATGAAAAAATGTAATATATATTATATCTAATAGTTTTATTTTAATATTTAAATTTAAATTTAAATTTAAATTATTATAGTTTTAAATATAGAGACAAAATGAATTACAAATAAATAAATAAAATTTAACTATCCTCATCTCTAATATATATATTTTTTTTGCTTTGTTATTGTCACTGGAAAGAAAAAATATTGTCATACCCAAAAGGCCAAAACTTCGGAGACATCGAGGAAAGCAACTCAAAGAAATAAAATATCATATGTGACTTTGAAAGCTTTCAAGGCAAAAGCATCTTTCTTCCAAAATTCCTCTCAATAATCAAAATATTACTTAAACAATGTAAGTTGCCTTGGCCATGTCCCTTGCACCAATCACCTCTTGCCTCCTTCCAAAAATCAAATAGCAACGGTCTATTGTCATTCTTAAACTGCTCAATGCTAATTCTTTCCATCACTAATCTCCAGCAGAAACTCCAATTAACTAAAAGCCTTCTCCTAAATCACCTAAAAAGATCGCACCTTTCTCAATAATCGGTGAGACTACACCACTGAAACACCAAATGGGGAAGCTGGGAGAGAGAACGGCTGCATTTCTCAACAACAGGTGGCTGGTTTCGTCGCGGCCATGTGGTTGCAATCCGTGGCGAGCATCGGGTACCTGTTTGGGAGTATTTCTCCAGTGATCAAGGCCTCTTGGCTACAACCAAAGGCAGTTGGCACGAATCGGTGTTGCGAAAGACCTTGGAGACAGTGTTGGGTCCTTGTCTGGATTTCTGTGTGGAATCATACCCCTGTGGGCCGCACTTTTGATCGGTGCCGTGGCCAACTTTGTAGGCTATGGTTGGGTTTGGCTTGTGGTTACCGGTCGGTCGCTGACTCTGTCTTTATGGCCGGTAAGAATTGTGGTCACTTTTTTTAACTTAGACATTACATCAAACAGTTATGTGTTCATTCCTATAAAGTTACTTGAGTTGATGAGTTAGCATACTTTTGGCATTGGTTTAGTAAAGTTGTTGATAATTCTCCTTTTGCTACATAATTAAGGTAGTTATTTTCTTCATTTTATCGAGTTTGGATATCATCAAACATGTGTGTGCACATGGGTGAAGTTGCAAATTTTTTAAATAGGGCATAGGTCCATACTAGATCTTGATATCAGTACAACGATAAAATGAAGAATAAAATTAAAATTATGGGGGTCACAATGGAACAATTCTTACTTATTTTTGGGCTTCAAATGTTGATTTTCTTAAGAAAATATTTGTATAACCCCAATATTATCACCTATACGTGCTTCAATTGAAAAAAAAAAACAAGGGACATTGAAACCATCTAACGCATATGGGTGTGCAGTTTTGATATTAGTACCGACAAATAAGCATTAGTATGGTATTGTGGTGGCAGTATGGATGGTCCAGAACTTAACTGATATTATGACATCAATATTAGTGGCTGAATTCTGATGTTCAATTAAGCCACCCGGCAAATCACCAAAATTAATAACCTACCACTGGAGAACCCTGTAGTGCTCCTTGAATTGTCACGTAGTATAGTGCCACGAGAGATCGTGTTTTTTGGTTCAAGCACATCCACAAGCTTTACTGGATGGATGTGACTTATTGCATTGTTTATTTCATAAAATGAGTATGAATTATGTGAACTTCTGAGGTGATATGTGAAGATTTCACACCAATGAGTAGCTCTAACAACTTGGTAATAATTTCATTTGTTTTATGGCAATGGCTAGATATATCAAAGGCTGTGTATATATAAGAAAGTTGGATTGCTACTGATAGTAGTTGGCTCAGGAATCTTTTAATATAATTTTTAGTATCTATACTATTCATGTGCTCTAGATGATCTTTATTTCTATAAATTTATAACATCAAGAACCTTTTGATAATGATACGGCAGGACGTGCTGTTCAATTATTAGGCATGCAGTCCTCATTTGAGGAAGGTATCATAAGGAGACCTGTTATGGCGTATGATACCACATATAAATTATAATCTAATTATATATTAAAAAGTATATCTTAATTAACTTAGTAGTACATTACAATATTTTTTTATGTAATTTTATCTAATTTATCGCTCACCTAATTAGTTTGCTCTTTTACAGTTTAAGGGGATATAAATAATCTGGTCTCTGGATAATTAATAATTGCTTTTAAGTAATTAATATGTTATACTCAGAGGTGTTTTATTTTCTTTTAGTATTTATATTGTTCATGTGATCTAGATAATCTTTCTATAAATCGATACTTTTAAGAAAGTTTTGATGATGAGAAGGACAGGAGATGCTGTCAATAATTTGATATGCACTGCAACCCTTTTTGGGGAAGGTGTCATATATGAAGGACCTATTCTAGTAGTATGATGCAATATAATAAAGAGTAGCGTTCAAATGCCTTGTGTTTTTTATGCCTCATTTGTGCCTTGTATTCTTTATCTTCGTTTTCAAAGTCCAAATAGTCGATCCAAACCACTCAACATGTTCTCCATATTAAAATATGCTTGGAGACCAAATTTTATATTTTTTGCAAATTTTTTACCACTTTTTAGATAGGTACAAAATCATGAAGATTCTGGACCATCCAAAAACAGTTATTTTTTACCTATCTAAAAAAATAGTAATTTTTTTTTCAAAACGTATAAAACTTGGTCTATAAGCACATTTTAATATGGAGATCATGTTGAGCGCTTCGGATCGGCTGTTTGGACTTTGAGACACGAATGAGGCACAGAATACATGAGGCATTTGGATCCTGCTCTATAATAAATTATTAATTTAATTTGACATTAGAAGGTATAATTTAATTTAACTTAGTTGGATGATCGAACCTGAATGTAATTTAATCTAATTTATGGATCCCCTTATTAGCTGCCTATTTTGCATGTTAAGGGATATACATAATCGATCCCTATATAATTAATAATTGCTATTAAGTAATTAATATGTTAGACTTTAAGGCTTCAACTTAACTGTAATATTTAGTTTGTCCCAAAATCTTAGTAAAAGAACTCTGACTTTGACTAGTCAGAAGCCGGTAGCCTGATATTGATTCATAATGCGCATTACCAAGATGAACTAGATTACTGAAAGTCATAAACCCTTGGGTAGATGCATGATAAGTACAGTATAAAATAAGTACAATACTAGACAGATATACTGCTATGCTCTAATTTCCATTGCTAGCCTTGTCTGGTAAATACAAAATCAACTTGTAACAAACATTGCTGTACCTTTGGATGGCTCCTCTACCAGTCATAATCATGCGATACCAGAATTCATACCAGTCTTGAGGGCAGAGGCGGATGTACTCATGATTACTATGATGTATAATTTTGACACAATTTTGATGTATAATTTAGAGTAAATGCTATGAATACTATAAAATTGACCCCCGTATTTTTATGAAAATTTTATAAGATTGACCCCCATACAAAACTTTTGAGATTTAACCCCCATAACTTGGAAGTCTGCCTCCGCTCCTGCTTGAGGAGATCAGTGCATTTACCTCCAACTAGTCACAGGTACAAGTAATGACTAATGTAGTCCCAAAATAAGCCATTAGCAGTGAACAACCCGTGTAGTGCTAAACCTGCCATTGGTCATGACAAATAGTAGTCAAATATCATTCCAAAATCGACCACCTGCTGTAACTAATTTTCTGATATCCCCTACAATCACAGATTGTGCATAGTAAATACTGGTCACCATAGCCACAAGATCAAAATATTTTCCTTTTGACTAAATAACATTCTCATTGACCTCATTTCATTCCCTGTTCTTATGCAGATGTGCATTCTAATATTTATCGGTACAAATGGTGAGACATTCTACAACACAGCTGCACTAGTCTCATGTGTACAGAACTTCCCCAAGAACCGTGGACCCATTGTTGGCATCCTTAAAGGGTTTGCGGGTCTGAGTGGCGCTATCTTAACCCAGATCTTCGCAATGATACACACGCCCGATAAATCTGCCTTTTCATGGTTGCAACTGGTCCGTCAATGGTAGCGATTGCTCTCATGTTCTTGGTCCGACCCGTCAGAGGTCCCCGACAAGTTCACAAATATGACCAGTCAAATTTTTTATACATCTACTCCATTTGCTTGATCCTCGCGGCATACCTCATGGGTGTAATGATTGTTTAAGATCTGGTCGATTTAGACCACGGTTTAGTAATCTTTATAACAATAATTTTGTTTATTCTCCTCCTAACCCCTCTTGCTATCCCAATCATCACTACATTTCATATAGACATTATATCACCAATGGAAGAGCCACTAATTAGCCCCACTTATACACCCCCTAGTGGGGAGAGCAGCAGCATGCAGAAACAAAAGCAGGTCGAAGAATGGGAAGATGAGGTCGAAAAGGAGATGTTGCAAGAGGAGGCACATTTGCAACTGCTTCAGGCATCTGAAAGAAAGAAGAGTATTGCGCAATTGAAGGCAAAATTCACTTGTGCAGCGGCCAGAGGAGGGGTGAGAGTTAAGAAAAGGTCGGGCCCGCACAGGGGGGAGGATTTCACTCTGTTGCAGGCACTGGTGAAGGCAGATTTTTGGTTGATTTTTGTGACTTTGCTGTTGGGTGCCGGATCAGGGCTGACGGTGATAGACAACCTTGGGCAGATGATTCAGAGCTTAGGGTTTGATGATGTGAAGGATTCCATGTCAATGATCAGCATCTGGAACTTTCTGGGGCGGGTTGCAGGTGGGTACTTCTCGGAGAATATTGTGAGGTATAAATGTTCTTTGAATTTAAATTTTGTTTGTTTTTATTATTGTATTAGCAGGGACACATGCTGTTATTGGACTAGAGTAGCATGGTATGGTTCCACACCATTCCATTAATTGTTTCTCTTAAACCGACCTTCAAAAGTGCTTATATAAATGGAAAATAGAGTATGCCAGTATAAGTATTCAGTCAAGTTAATTACTTTAAGATTGCAACTAATGATTTTACAACTGTTTTTTTTAATAAAGAAAAAAAAAAACATTTGTGGTCTCGAACTGATCAAACCTCCATGTTAGCATTCGAGTATATTCTTCAATTTTGTAAGTGCCAACTTCAAATTCAGCTAGGCAGATTAAGAATAGTTCGATCATCCATGTCAAAACATGTCTGTAATATGTACTGCTGTCTGATTTTCCTATTTTGTAATAGAACTGCCACCAGCATTGTCTGGGTTTCCGGCCGTTTTTCTCATACCAAATTTCATTGTACCACTTAGGGACCATGCATATCCACGCCCAATCGCAACAGCAGTGGCACAACTTCTACATGCAATTGATCATTTCCTCTTTGCCACAGCATGGCCTGGTACTATGTACATCGGCACGCTCCTTGTCGGGTTAGGCTACGGGGCCCACTGGGCTGTGATCCCAGCGACTGTGTCAGAACTCTTTGGCCTGAAATTTTTTGGCGCAATATACAATTTTAACCATAGCCAACCCAGCTGGCTCTATGATCTTCTCTGGTGTTATTACAAGTAGTCTGTATGATTATGAGGCGGAAAAACAAGCACATGGACGTCAGATTAGAAAATTGGAATCATTTTTTGAGGGTGATGGGTTGAAGTGTGAGGGACCTACTTGCTTTTTTGCAAGCTCCATGGTCATGATGTCAGTATGTATCGTTGCAGCCGGTTTAAGCTTGGTGCTTGTGCATAGAACTAGGAGGGTATAATCATCCATTTATGGCCGTGGCCAGAGATGAGGAGGAATGCTTAGTAAAGCTGTGCCGATACAAACATAGACTGTGCATTAGTATGCAATAAATGATGTTCATTCTTTTGTACTTAAAAAGATTATATGTACGTCTCAAGATGATCTCTCTCTCGCTCTCTCTGTTTTTTTAAAAGTGTGGCAAACGCTGCCAAGGTGATTTCTCTCTCTCTCATCCCCATGGACAAGAGAGAGAGAGAGTTTGTTGTGATGGCATTTTTTAGACCATCAGTCTGTATTTGTGATTGTTAAGAGGTGTATGTTTTGTATAGGATGCAATACTTGTATAGTGAAATTTTTCTTGTTGATAAAATGTACAAAACTTTGATTGTTTTGGGATCAATCTGTATATATCAGAATGATCTAAATAAATTTTTTGATTGTTTTGAGATCTATTTGTATAAATCAGGTTGTGTTTATCTTTTTCATAAACTAATATAATATATGTCATCACAATTCTCTCATAATTGATTTGTTTAATTTTTGCATCGGTTCTATGTATATGTGTTACAGATAAGTTACGGTAGGTATGTCACTCTCTCAGGTGAAGATCACAACAAGACTTGCAAGAAAAATATGAAGAATTCACTAGCTCATACAGAGAATTATACTCTTTATCCTTTTCTTTAGCATGAAAGTGCATTCTTGTTTCACCTTTTTGTTTGTTTTTTTTTCAGATGTGCATATAATGTTGAGGAAAGAACAAGCACGCAGGCGCACACAGTCACAGGTATATAGATGGTAATTGATGTTGTTTTTTTGTTTTAATAAATAATAATAATTTTAGTCTTAGAAGTAATAATTTGAACTAATGATAATGGTCGTGTAAAGGACCTTAAAGATCACCGAGGGTGGGACCCACATGTTAAAAGTTTACACATGGGGCATCTTCCGTAGTATTTAGGGTTAGGGCACTTTTTTGTGGGTGGTGGTTGTGATTTCTTATGTTTTTAATAATTTTATATTTTTCTTTTTATTTCCCTGTTGGAAGGATATTCATGTAATTTCAGTTTGACCACGGGGGGGGGGGGGGGGGGGTAATGGCAATGCAGTTAGTCATGTACATCGGTTAATCTAACCCTAGTGGGTAACCCACTCACCTATATTTCACATGCAACTTTAACCCAGGTTTAAAAGTCCCAAAAGGCTACATACTCTTTACCGTAGTTATGTGGGACCCACATTGATGATGTTTATTGGTTCCCACATGTAATTAAATTTTGGTTTTCTTTTTGGAAATTACATTTTATAAATGCAAAATTAGCATTAATTGAAGACCTTAGCTTTTTTGGTGTTGCTACAGCTACACTACAGGTACTTGTTAATTTGTACTCTTTACTGTTTATATGTACCGCTCCAGTCCTTTTGGTACTTTGCTTCTCTAATTTCGTTGCGTCACAAGTACTGTAAAAATGTTATTTTCAATTAACAACTTCTAATTTTTGAACTTCTAGAATTAATATATATGTATATATGCTTCGCTAATCTCTTATATCAAAGATTGTAAAATGCATCCACCTAGCGATTTCACTAATTTCTATATGGTATGGATAAATTTACAAAAACAGGACCACAGACCACTACTGGGTATGAATTTTATTTTACAGAGCTACATGTACTTATAATTCATTCAAAAATGAAAATGTATATATATTTTAATTCAATTTCGATATAAAGATGTTATTAAATCTATGTTATTTTTTGTATTTATATAGGTAGTGCCCGAGATGCATAATATATATATATGGCCAAGAAAATTTACGACAAGGGTAATGTTTTTTTGTTGCCAAGCTAGTACACCTTTTGAGAACTGCTACATGTACTTGTTATCTACCCAACAAATACAAAAGATGTATTTTCATAATTGATGCATAAAATGTGCAATTACAAATTTATCCTTACTTCATAAGAATCTAACATTTTAGGTGCCCCCACTTGTTACCCCAGTGACAGGGATAGGTGGAATTAATTCACGTAAAATTTAATGAATATTCCGTTATTAAGGAGGAATAAACAAATGCTATTGGCTAATATTTAATTGCAATAAAGTTCCAAATATTAATAAGTATTTAATAATGGCCTAATTTAACTTAAATGACAAGCCTACCCCTGGTTATGAAATTAACCCTAGTCAAGAATATAACCAAATAACAAAATATAAGGGCATGCTTAAAGTTAAGAAAAAATATTAATTAAAGAATTTACAATACATTGTTGTGACCTACTCTTTTTCTACCCTTTTCCTCCACAAGCATTTTGGTATTTTGGAATATTAATTTTTTTGAGGGTCTGAGGGACTTTGACTCAGCTGAACAAAAATTTCCCCAATTTCAAAAATATTTGGGGAAAATATTTGGGGATTTGTGCTTCGATCCGAAATTACTTCTTCCAGATCGATTTTCAACTAATGGGTACTCTCTTATTCACTTTAATTAGTTTCTGTTACTACTTTTTTTTTTCAACTGACTTCGGTCTGGTTGCCGAGATCTAGGGTTTCTCGATTGGAAGCCCTAGGAGCTCGGAATTGGGAATTTTGACTCGTCGACCTTGTAGATCGGTTCGAATTGCCCTGATTGGCTTTCGTCTGTTGCTTTCGAGCTGTGAGTTCCACTTTCTAGAGTTGCACTGTCATTTTGGGCAATTTGAGGTTTCGAAATAATTTTAAGCAGTGGATCTCTTTTTCTGGATTCGTTAGTTAAGTAGTTGAGATAGTTAGCTCTTATTATCTCCTCTATGTGATTTGTTTGCATTTTATGTCTCATTAGTACTTGATCTCTGCTTCAGCTCGCTATTATTATCCATTTCCTGTCCAAATTGGCTCCGATCTTTCAAAATTAGGCATTAAAGCTGAATGAGTCTTGTTTACTGTAATTAGTATCGTAGCTTAAGTGACAAATCAAGCTTTATTTCCTGCAGTGGAAAATTAGTCGCGAACGTCTTTGTAATATTCCCCATTCTCCAGCATCAGTACAAATGCTTAGTAATGTAAGCTAATTCCATTTAGCATGTTGTTTGATATTAGATGCGTGTTACTGATGCTCTAGATATGGTAAATTATGTTTCTCGGTTGTATTAATCTACAATTTGCACCACTGCTTAAATGACCGAAATTAGAAATCTTAGTGTTAAATGTACTTCTAAATTAATGCCTCGATGTTACTAGTGAAGTTGTAAGCTTTTTTAAAATTATAGTTGATACATGATATTCTTAAAATAAAAATAAACTATATTTGGCAATTTATACCAATCTCTGGAGGTTTCCAGACATTCTTAGTAGTGTTTTGTCACTCCATGAACACTGCACTTCTAGAACAATCCTGATGTGGAGTGTGTAAGGGGCATTCGGTTAAAAAGTTTACGACAGTATTTTAGCATAAGAAAACTTTAGTGTGTATCTATGCAATTTGATTCATAAGCACTAACATGCATGTCTCTGTCTTTTTCTCTGTTTTTTTTTCAGTTTAATCACGGCTGAAAATTTGCGCCAAACCAAAAGGGAGATTCAGATTTAAATTTGAGAAATGGATGAAAATAATCGAGATGAAGCCCTTCGTGCAAAGGAAATTGCTGAGAGAAAACTCAACTCACGGGATTTAAAAGCTGCGAGAAAATTTGCATTGAAGGCCGAGAAGCTCTACCCTTCTCTTGACGGCATCCCCCAACTACTCTCGACCATAGAGGTTTACCAGGCATCAGAGAACCGATACGGTGGGGAGAGTGATTGGTATGGCGTGCTTGGCCTCACTGCTTTCTCTGATGAAGAGACTGTGAAGAAACAATACCGAAAACTTGCCTTACAACTCCATCCCGATAAAAACAAATCAGTCGGGGCAGAAGGTGCATTTAAACTCATTTCTGAAGCTTTGTCTGTTCTATCAGACACCTCCAGTAAGTCGATTTACGACCAAAAGCGCAAATCCTATGGCAGTAGTACTCCTACCATTAATAACGGGGTTAGTTCTTCTTCCAGCACAAGGACCCGAAAGAGAGCTGCTAGCGGTTCGGGTTCGGGTGGTTCGGCGCACCGTACTGGTGTTGATACTTTCTGGACCTCATGCAACCGGTGTCGCATGCAATATGAATACTTGCGCATTTATTTGAATCATAATCTCCTGTGCCCTAATTGCCACAACGCTTTCATGGCCGTTGAAACTGGGTTCCCGTGTAATGGGTCGGGCTCCAATTCCAATTTCAGTTATTCTGGTACCAATTCCAATTCCAGGAACTATGATTCATATGGAAATAATAACAGCTCCAGTTTCCAGTGGCAAAATAATCAGCAGCCCAAGTCAACTTCCAGTCGCAGTAGGAGGAAGCATGAAGAAACTACATATGGGTTTAATTATGATTATAATTATAATAACAGTAATAATACGAATAATTATAACTATAGTTATAGTTCGGGTGGGAGTGGAAACGTGTACACTCAGGAGAAACCTCCAAAGAAGCTGGGAAGGCCTCCAAAGAGGAGGCGGTATAGTTGTGGGGAAACAAGTAATGGGTCGGAGAGGCAGGTCCCGGATCCTGAAAGACCAAATGGGTTTTTCCCAGCAGGAAATGATAACAGTAGCAACAGCAACAACAATTCTGGGGGTAATTACCCCAATACTTATAACTTCTCATCACGTGTGCCTGCAAGAAGGAATAACTTTCGGGATATATCTCAAATTGACATCCGTGCGATGCTAATGGAGAAAACAAGAAATCTGGTTGTGAAAAAACTTGAGGACTGGCGAATTTCAAACTCAAATTCGAAAGAAAATGATGAAAGTACCCGTATGGAGGATGACACGAGCGATGGAAAAAACAATGGAGCTGTCGAGGTTACCCCTACAGATCAAAGAAAAGTGGTGAAGGTGGTACGGCAACCTCTTTCAATTGACGTGCCTGATCCTGATTTTTATGATTTCGACAAAGATCGTACTGAGAAAGCTTTTGATGGGGACCAGGTGTGGGCCACATATGACAGTGAAGATGGTATGCCCCGCTTGTATGCTATGGTGCAGAAAATTATAACAAAAAAGCCCTTCACCATTCGCATGAGCTTTTTGAACTCCAAATCAAACTTGGAGCTGGGACCCATTAACTGGGTTGGATCAGGTTTCACTAAAACATGTGGTGATTTCCGGGTTGGGCGGTACCAAGTTACCGATACCGTGAATATTTTTTCTCACAGGGTTAGGTTTGAAAAGGGCCCAAGGGGAATCATCAAAATAGTCCCTCGGAAAGGTGAGACTTGGGCTGTGTACAAAAATTGGTCTCCTGAATGGAATGAGCTAACACCAGAAGATGCCATTTATAAATATGAAATCGTGGAGATTGTGACAGATTATGATGGGGGCAAAGGTGTGGAGGTGGTGCCTATGGTTAAGGTCGCAGGTTTCAAGGCGGTTTTTCACCGACACATGGACCCAAATGAGGTCAGGAGGATTCCAAGGGAGGAAATGTTTCGCTTCTCCCATGGTATCCCCTCACGTCTCCTCACCGGAGAGGAAGCAGCTAATTCACCAAAGGGTTGCCATGAGTTGGATCCTGCGGCCACACCAGTAGATCTCCTGCAAATAATCAATGATGATGTAGCAGTGGAGAGTGCAGATTAGTGCAGAAGAGTTGCTCCGTAAAGTGTAACGGTTGACCTCTCATGGTTCTATCTAACCGTGATTTTTATTTTTATTTTTTATTTTTATTTTTTATTTTATATTGGATATGGGAGATGGCTTTAGAGTAGAGAATTAGTGCTAGAGCCTATACTCTATTTATGTATCTTAAAGTTAAGAACCCAATTTACTTTTTTACTTCTGGTTTTCTTATTTTACTTTTAGAGTTCAATCTGTTTGTTGTAACTTTTTATGTGCCAATAGGGAACTAAATTTGTATTGTTGAAAAAATTGGGAGCCGGACTAAGTTGTGTATGGCTTCTCATGAGCTTCGTAATATGCAGTATTTGATTTTAGCTGTTTTAAGAATGTCGCATGTAAATATTTAGTCTACTTATTTTTCTCATCCAGTTTGAAGTACACTGCTTTAAACGTGTAAGAATACAACTTGAATCATATCTTTCCAGGAGAATCAAAGATTTTGCAGAATTTGAAGTCTCGTTTACCTTGTTTTAACAAACACAAGGATCTGATATCATTCACTGTAATACTGGTATTATTTTTTCTTCTTTTTAGTTGTTTCCTTTCATTTTATTCATACAAGAAACATTTACAATAACAGAAGAGTCAAATGATATGATGTGCCTGTACCACTAAATATGTACCACATATAATTGAATGGTTATAAATTTATGATCTATCTATCAATAATAAGAACAGTTAGATATAATTGCGGTTTGGCAAATAAAAAATCTTAGCATCTGACATGCATAGTACCATCCCTTAAATCGAGAAAACCTTAACTAATCATAATCGATCATAGAAGATTGGTCTGTTTTAGAAAACCATTAAGAGGTAAAGAAGCAGAAAAAGAAAATTATCAATTACAAGCTCTCAGCCTCAATAGCAAGCAAATATTTGATTGTCTTAATCCAAAAATGAAAAACACAGACAGTTAATTCGAGATCAGCAACACCAAATCCAACCATGCGAGCGACATAAATTTGGTTTATCATAAAGCTATAAACGTGAGACTGTCTCATGTTCATGCACCATCGGCAAGTGTCCTCTTTGATGTGCTGATGTAAAGAACTGCATCCATTAAGACAACACATAACAAAGCAAGCGTTAGAAACCAAATCTACACTCTTCTAAAACGATAACTATCATCAATTTACCATTTTGAAAAACAAAATATCTACGAAATCCTCCAAAATACAAATTCCATCAAAATGCCCTCAGTCTCAGTCTTCTTGAAAAAAAGGAATACATCAAGGAATAATTAGGTGCATTTTGGTTACTAAAGGGCAAGTTTTTCACAGAATTCATTCTTTAGGGCTAAATTTCATATTTTGATATTTTGCAAGGATAAATTTGAAGATTAAACTTGCACATCATCCAAGCCTGACTAGGTAATTACATTAATAGCAAACTAGACCATTGCCATTGTTCCTAGCAAACCGTAAATAGCATCAATGACATATTTTGCAACTATAACGCAGCCCACATCAAGGATGGATAAAGCAGGAATAACTAAATTGTGCCTAAACTTACCCACATCAAGCCAACCAAACCTAACACTTCAAGTCCATTTTTTTAGAAAACTCCAGATTAACCTGGCTTTATTTAGTTATAATTTGGGGGAGGGGGATTATTCACAAATAATGCTAAAAATTTGTTTGATCTTAATTGCAGAATTCAAAAGGACGTTTGCAGTTATTTGCAACTGTCAACATAATAAGGGAATGTAATTTGTAAAATAAAAAAATGTACCATTGTTTCCTCTGATAAAAGCATCTCCATATTTGTTTTTCAGCTGGCCGTTTACGTACTCCTCTGTCTGCTCCATTGCTATGTTCATGTACCCATCTAAACACGCCAAAATACCTATGTTTGTAAAAGTTAGCTACCAATTTTTTGGTAAAATAATGACTTTTCAGACATACACTTATATAAGGAAGCTACTAGGGTTTCTTGCCAGATGTCCAAAACAACATTCAAATATTCAGTTAAGACTCAAAAGTAACACAGCCATGCACTAAAGCCTTGATTATTTTCAGACATACACTTATACAAGGAAGCTACTAGGGCTTATTGGCAGATGTCCAAAACAACATTCAAATGTTCAGTTAAGACTCTAAAGTAACACAGCCATGCAGTAAAGCCTTGATCCAACCCTAATTGAGTCCAATTAACCTCCAAATAAGTAATATGTATAACTCGTACAATGTATGACCATCCTCAGCAAGGAAACAAGAAGGGTAAATTGACACCTGTTGCTCTATGGTCGAAGGTATTGAAAACCTCGACCTATACAAGGATTAGAGGAAAGTTGAAGTGGTTCTGAGACTAAACAAGAGTCTTAACCAAGCAGAAGAACCAAGAGAGAAATTAAAATTAAAAGCTTTGCAAAGCAACTCAATTTCAATTTATCCTTTAAAGGATGTCTAGGATTTAAGCAACTTGAAGAGAAATTAAAACTGATCCAAGGCCTCTTTGCGGTATAAAGAAAAAAGAATCAAGGCATTAGAAGCATGCTACTCAAGAGACGGATCCTAGCGCAAAGGGTGGTTCAAACTGAGACATGTAAGAGAATCCATAACTTAAATTGACAAACTCTCAGTAGAAAAATGAAAGAATCCTCTTCTAAATACAAATCTCCATTATAACTGGAGCGAAAAGCCAAACACCAGTAGCAGAATAACAAAGCAATAGAAAGGGAAGATGATAAAAAGAAAGGGGGGAGGGGAGGGGGAGAAACCTCGATAGTCGACGCCGGAGTTAAGCTTGACGACTACGGGGCGACCTCTGATCGATTTGAGGAAATCGGCCGGCGTCTTCACCGAGCCGCCGCCGCCGCTTCCTCCCTTTTCTCCGCCGCCAGTGCTCCCCTTCTCTCCTCCAGTGCTCATTTCTCTCTCTGTCTAAAGTTGGAAATAGCGTGGGGTTTTGCACTTTTGCTACTCGAGTCCCGTTCCTTTGTCGATTAGAGATACTTTTTCGGGTTCGGGTTAAATATTGGTTCAATCCGTTTAGAATCTTGCATTAGTGCCTTTAGTGGGGCGAATTGCGGTCGCTCCGGACCTCCGGTAGTAGAGTGGGAAAAACGTGCCGTGCCGTGCCTAACACGCCGTGACTAACACGCCGTGACTTTGGTTTCGTGCTGTGCCGTGCCGTGACCAAGTTAATTTTTCACGTGCCGTGCCGTGACTAAAATGTCAAGGGGTGGTCACGGCACGCGAATGGTCACCCCACGTGAGTCACGCCGTGTCTAAACGTGCCGTGACCCGCGTGACTTGCGTAACTCGCGTGACCAGTTAATCATAATTTAAGTTAATTTATTCAAGATTCACCATTAAATTAATATCTAATGGTCCTAATTACACGTGACTCGCGTGACTACGTGTCGTGCCGTGCCGTGACTAAATTTTTCACGTGCCGTGCCGTGCCAAAGTTTCAAAAGATAGACACGGCACGCGAATGGTCACGGCACGGGACACGCGAGTCACGGCACGCGAATGACACGCGTGCCGTGCCGTTCCGTGCCGTTCCGTGACGGAGCCAGCTCCGGCGTGCCATTTTTCCCACTCTATCCGGTAGGTTTAGATAGAAAACCCGATTGTTCTTCTAATTCTTCTTTTTTATTTTTTCAAAGGTTATTTTTTGCCAAGACAAAGGGTTATTTTTTGTGCTATTTTTTGTGTTAGCTTTATTAGGTGTTAAGGTGTGTGATGTAGGATTGGATATGTATTGATTAGGGAAATGAATCTGCTGAAATTCTCACTGGTGAATAATGTTACTGAAATTCCTGCTTTATGAATTCAGCCGTCAAGCTGTTTTTAGATGCGTGCACAGAAAAATCAATTGTTTCGAGATACGTGCATAAAAAAAGTTGGACGGCTGAATTCAAAATTTCAGAGATTCAAAAACACTATTCACAAATGATACATTTCAGTAGATTTCAATTCATTGATTAGGGATACAAACTCAGTCTTGTACAATTGATGCAGATGAATCCCTTGGATTCTGAAATATTTTTAGTTGTCATTTCATTAATTCAGAATTAACCAACCACCATCTAAATATGAAATTCCAAAGTTACTACCCACGCTCCTTCAGCGTGCGCATCAAACCTAACCGGTGCGCACCCTGGAGAAGGGCAGCATTTTGATGCACGCACTAGGGAAGCGCACCAATTGGTGCCTCAGCTGAGGATGCACACCACTCTCTTAATTAATTTTTAAGTTGCAGTTATTTTTCTGCTTGTTTGTATAAAAAAGAAAGGAAATTTCCTTCTCTAGAATATTATATTTATATTTAAATATAGAAATTCTGTTTTTTTTTTTTCCAAACTTCGTCGTTGTAGAAAATTAATTAAGTTGACTTATTTGACATCGGCTCTCCATTTCGTATTGCAAGAAAGAAAGAAAAATTAAAACTCTCTCAGTATGCTTCTACTATTTTGATCCTAGTTATAATCGAAATCAAAATATAATTTTTTCCTTCGACATTCTAGATTGAGTGAGGCTATGGCGCTATGCATAGCACCAATGGCTAGTGTACTACGGCTCAATATGGTACTTTTTAAAATTCTAACGGTCGATCCGAACCGTTCAATGTGATATCCATATGAATATGTACTTGGAAACTAAATTTTATATTTTTTTAAAATTTTGTACTATTTTTTTAGATAGGTAGAAAAATCAGTGTTTTCTGAAAATTTTGGACCATCAAAATTCTACCTATCTAAAAAAATAGTAAAAAAGTTCGAAAAAATATAAAATTTAGTTTGCAATTACATATTCATATGATTATCACATTGAACGGTTCGGATCGACCGTTAGGATTTTAAAAAGTACCATATTGAGCCGTAGTACACTAGCCATCCGTGCTATACATAGCACCATAGCCTCACTCTTCTAGATTTCTTACTAAATCTAATATTGATTGAGTATAAAAATCAAAATCTCGTTCTATTAGTATTAAATGAAGCAATTAGTTTTTCAGTTTATTTATCTGGAAAAGAAGAAATAAAAAATTATCGGTAAATATTAATAATTGGACTTGTATGTAATAAAAAGAAATTTAGGGTTATCGGAAAATAAATTTGCAGTCTTCGGTGAATAATAACCATGGAATAAAATAATGAAATGAATGAAGAAAAATTAATCTTGACCATTGCATCATGATCATTAACTCTGATATTTTATAACCGAAAAAAACATATATAATTAATATTGTGGCTGAGAAAACTAAAATGAATGCTATTATAAGCATCTATTATCTCTTTAATGATAATTTTTTTACCATCTTAATTATCCCTTTAAATAATCCAGAAAAAAAATTAATAGAGACTGACAGCATTTAATCTAGAATATTATTGCTAAGAGCATCTACATCCCTAAAACTCTTAGAGTTTCTAAGTAACTACTAACTAATTTTCAGAAATTATAGGCTATGGAGTTTCTAAGGGTTCACATCCCTGAAACTAATTTAAGAGTTTCTAAAATGACACATCAGCAATAAAATAAAATAAAGAAAAAAATTAAGCGAACACCGGCCAATCATTTTGCCAACTCACAGTTTATAAACGATTTCTTATTAAGAAATTCTTGAGCACAGTTGCTAAATAAGAAACTGGTCTACATCCCTGAAACTGGTTTAGAAACTGCCACATCAGATTAGAAACTCTGATAGTTTCAGGGATGTAGATGCTCTAAGAATAATATTAAAAACAAGAAAGATGAGACGTAGTAATAATGTCATTTTAACCTGTTAATTATATGTCCCTAAAGTTTAGATAGTGGACAATGATCTGAAATTCAACACAAAATAGATTAAAAAAAAAAGGGTCCGCCTAGCTCTCCCCCGTGAACAATCCCCCGTTTCATCCCCCGTCAAATGCATTAATTAAGGTAGTTAGTTAGTTAGAATTTATAACTGTCAGTGTATTTTAGGAATTTGCAGAAGTATTCATATGTAGCACAACTAGTATTCATCCATTTATATGAAGGTATTCACATTTGCAATAGAAACGTATTTGGATATATTACAACAAGAAAGTAGGAGACAAACAACATGTGTGGGGGACCGCACAACTGTCAGAGCATTAATTAAGTGGGGGACCGCATAACCGTCAGCGCATTAATTAAGTGGGGGACTTCTAACTACCTTCAGCTTATTTTAGAAATTTGCAAAAAAAGTATTCATCTGTAACCATCTTTGCAATAGAAGCATATTTGGACACATCAATCACTCATCTTTTACACGTTTTTAGAGATGGGTTTTTTTTTCTCCGTTCAATCTAACCAATATTTCTGACGATCTGTGAGGAATTTTGCAAATCTAAAGCTACGAATGTCTTCTACACAATTTTCTCTTTCAAATGAGATCCATGATGACATACTTTCGAGTTGTCCGTTGCACAAGTATTCACACCTCGTCATGCAAGTATTCATCCCGCATTAAGCAAGTATTCATCCTCATCGTGTAAGTGTAAATAGTTAATGTACCAAGAGTATTACACGTTTTTAGAGATGGGTTTTTTTTTCTCCGTTCAATCTAACCAATATTTCTGACGATCTGTGAGAAATTTTGCAAATCTAAAATCACGAATGTCTTCTACACAATTTTCTCTTTCAAATGAGATCCATGATGACATACTTTCGAGTTGTCTGTTGCACAAGTATTCACACCTCGTCATGCAAGTATTCATCCCGCATTAAGCAAGTATTCATCATCATCGTGTAAGTGTAAATAGTTAATGTACCAAGAGTATTACAAACGTATGTGCATACCAAACAAATAAAAAATATTCATCCATAAGATATCAAGTATTCATACATATAAGTTAAAGTATTTATGCCTAAGATATTAAGTATTCATCCATAAACGTTGAAGTATTCATCTCTAAAACATTAAGTATTCATCCATATGTACTTAGTACGCACTGTTCTAATTCACCATTAATGAAGCTTTGTTCTTTGCAAATAACTCGGATCTGACCCGGCGGTCGACAGTGATGGATTTACTCCGGCGGAGGCGGAGGTGGGAGAGAGAGGAGGCGAAGGTGGGAGGTGGGAGACGGAGGTGAGAGACGGAGGTGGAGGTGGGAGAGGGAGGCCGAGAGGGAGAGGTGGGAGAGGAGGGCGGAGGCGCAGAGGGAGAGGTGTGAGAGGCGGGCGGAGGTGGAGAGGGAGAGGTGGGAGAGGGAGGGAGAAAGAGGAAAGAAATAAATGGAGAAAATTGGGTAATTAATTTGTAGGGCCATTAGGCAGTTAGAATTTTGAATTATAGTTAGAAAATGTAGTTAGTTAGTTGGGGATGAAATGGGGGATGGATAGATGGGGGAAGATATAATTACCAAAAAAAAAAAACAGAGAGTGGTGCGCACCCTCAATTGAGGCACCAATTAATGCGCCTCTCCAGTCCGCGCATCAAAATAGTGCCCTTCTTCAAGATACGCACCGATCAGGTTTGATGCGCATCTTAAAAGCACATGTGTGGTAATTTTGGAACTCCATGAATTTGAGTGATAGTTGATTAATTATGCACTATTGAGATTGAGGCGGTAACTAAAAAAATTCGGCCTTCTAATCTAAGTATATATCCCACTTTAGTTATCATTTATTAAAGAATGAAATAAAAAAAGGCAAAAATAATAACTTGCAACCTGTCACTAGGGGTGTTCAAATGGATCGGTTTATTCGGTTTTAAACCGAACCGGCAAATTTTGGTTTAATTGGATTGGTTGTTCGGTTTAAATGGTTCGGTTCGGTTTAGCTTTTGAAGAAGTTCGGTTTAAATGGTTCGGTTCGGTTTTGAGATCTCCAAATCGGTTTGAACCGAACCAACCGGTTTAATAAAAAATGGATCGGTTTATCAAAAACCGGCTTGTGTGGTTATAAAAATGCTATCCAAATCGGTTTGAACCGAACCAACCGGTTTTGAAATGTTTATTTGTAACTTGAAATGTTTGTATTCAGTTCAACCGAACAAACCGAAGTTTAAATCGGTTTAATCGGTTCGGTTTTAAATCGGTTTGAAATTTTAATTCGGTCGGTTCAGTTGGGTTTTCAAAATTTAATTCAAACCGCGGTCGGCAAAAGAAGTTCAATTTGACCCCAACCGACCGGTTAAACACAACTAGCTGTCACTGTCACAAACTGCAGAGATTGTCAAATCCCTCGTTTTACAACTTCTCCTTTGTTTTAATTCCTCGTTCTACTTCGTCTCAGGTGCAAATGGATCTGGAAACATATTATCATTTATTCATCACCGAAGCTACTGCAGTTTGATATTTCGAAGATAATAACTTACAGGTGTAGGACTGTTCGTCTTTCTTGTAAAATAGGCTGCATTTACCTCACAACTTCCTAAACCCGAAATTTTAAATATACGCTCCTCAAAAAAAAAAAAAAAGACCACTATTTGTGTAAAATTCAATATTTACCTGAACCGCAACGACAAATAGCAGCCCCCTAAACTGGGGGTTACCATTTGTCGTTGCGGTCCCAAGAAAACCCAAAAAAATTCGGCCAATTCAACAGTTTGTAATATATTTGTTTAATGATTTTCAAAAATAGAAATAACAAATAATAATTTGAATATGTTAGAAAGAATATCAAATAAAATAAATAAAGCATCTTATAATTTAGATGTACTAGAAGGACTCCGAAACATTTTTCGAACATGATTTTTTTTTGCTGTAAAAAAAATTAAACTATTTCTTAGTGTGTTACTAGAAAAAAATTAAAGTACTTTGATCTGAATTATTGATCCCGGTTCAAAAGTTACTTCTAGTAAATAAATAAATTATCGTGGTCATTCTAGTACATTCAAATTGTAAGATACTCCGTCTATTTTGAAAAAAAAAAATCTTGCCATCATTATAAAAGTCAGATCAAATGTTTTTTTTTTTCAAAATAGATGGGAGTATCTTACAATTTGAATGTACTAGAATGACCACGATAATTTATTTATTTACTAGAAGTGACTTTTGAATCGGGATCAATAATTCAGATTCAAAACTGTTGAAAATATGAATTAGAATAGATGGATTGATCTCAGTCATCCATCATTGATCAATAGGCTAGGAATAAAGTAGAAAAAGGCAAATTCTATTTTAGGCAAAAGTTCCAACGGTACACTGTTCATAGGTACCTAGAAGGGAAAATAGGCAACGGTATAATACCAACGGTAAAATAAGGCAGTGTAAAATATATAGCAGCTCAGATGTACCAAAATAATTAGATTGAATGAAATACATTTTTATCTCCTCAGATTTATACAATTCAACATGGTATCAGAGCAAGGCTCGATAATCCAATAATCTCCATAACCTCTCATAATCCAATATCAGTATCACAGAATACTGAAAAAACCACAAGAAGCAATTTAAGACAAAGGCAAGGATACCAGCAAGCATGTCACAGATGGGGCAGCATTCAAACGAGGCTACCAACCATTCGAGACTCACCAACACCCTGCTCAATGATAGAAACTATCTATCTTGGGCAAAATCAGTCACTCTATCTCTGAGTGGAAGAGAAAAATACGAATTCATCACAGGAGAAAAAACCAAACCAAAATTCACAGATCCAGCAAAACCAACAGAAGAAGAAAAACAGGCAATACGACAATGGCAAGCCACAGACCACAAAGTCATGGCTTGGCTATTAGACTCCATGGAACCCCAAATCTCAGACCTCTTTCTTCACAGCAGTACCACATCACACGGGCTATGGGAAGATGTCAAGGCATTCTTCGGCCAACAACAAAATCACGCACACATATTCAAACTCAAACAAGAGATTCATACAGCAAAGCAAGGCACAATGACCAACACCGAATACCTTGGCCATCTCAAGAAAAAATTCGACGAACTCAAAATCTATAGACCTCTCACAACAGACCTCAAAGAACTCCAAAAAAGGCAACAAGAGGATGAGATATTTGTGTACCTCGCGGGTTTAGGCGATAGCTACGAAGCCGTAAAGTCACAAATTCTCCTCTCTGCCGAACTTCCCTCTTACTCAGCCGTGGCTGCCATGATACATAGAGAAGAGACTAGACGGGAGACCATGGGTGGTCCACAAGCCAAGACCGGCGAGGGACACGAGACCCACGGCCTCGCCGCTAGAAACTTCAAAAACCCTAATTTCCAAAATCGGCAAAATTCGAAAGAGAGATGCTCTCACTGTAAAAAGGAAGGGCACAATCATGAAAGGTGTTGGTTCCTCCATCCACACCTTCAACCGAAAAAATGGAAGGCAGCGGCAGCCGAGAGTATTGGGAGAGGCGGCTACGGAACCGAAGAGAGAAGAGGCGAAAGAGAAGAGAAAGGGTCGAGACCGAATCTCACAGCGCAAACCCAAACCCAAACCAAAACCGACCGAGTGTTTTCTGCGCAAACCCAAACCGAGTCACCAAATTTTTTCGGAAACGGGTCATCATCTAGCGGGTCGGGCGGTTACACTGCTGAGGATCCAATGCAACAGATGCTGAAGCAGTTTTCGGTGTGGTATACTCAACAGAACACCTCTGGTTCACAGAACACTTCTGGTTCATGCGGTACTGTTTCTAAAATTCAAAATTTTAGTTTATTTGACCAAATAATTATAGATAGTGGTGCTACCGACCATATGTTTGGTAATAAAAAATTAATTACCAATTTAGACCCGACAAATAAGAACCAATATGTAATAGTAGCAAACGGCATGAAAACTAAAATTGATGGCATAGGCAAAATCAACCTTTTTAACAAAAAAATTGACAATGTACTATATTTAAAATCTTTTCCTATAAATTTAATATCGATTAAAAGATTAACACAAGATTTTAATTGTGAGGCAATTTTCTCTTGTAAAAATGTTATATTTCAGGACCGGAAAACCGGGAAGACGATTGGGGAAGGTTTTCTTAAAAATGGACATTACATTTTGAATCTACAAAAATTTAGCTTAGGCGCTTCCGCAAAATTAGTTAGTTGTGATCTATGGCACAAAAGACTTGGACATCCTTCCGATAAGATTTTAACTAGTATTGTAGCATTTCCAAATTTAAATTGCATCAATTGTGATGTTTGTAAAATGGCCAAACAAACAAGGCTTCCCTTTTATCATTCAAATAGTAGAAGTGAAGCCATGTTTAATTTGGTTCATTCCGATGTATGGGGACCGGCCCCAATTAATTCATATAATGGATTTAGATATTTTGTTATATTTATTGATGATTTTTCTAGAGCTACTTGGTTATATTTATTAAAATCAAAAGATGAAGTATTTAAATGTTTTGAAGAATTTCTAAATTTAATAGAAAATCAATTTGATACTAGACTAAAAATTTTTAGATCCGACAATGGTACGGAATTTATAAACCAAAATTTCACAAATCTTTTTAGAATTAAAGGGATTATACATCAAACAACATGCATAAATACACCCGAACAAAATGGAGTTTCGGAAAGGAAAAATAGACATTTGTTAGAAATGACAAGAGCATTATTATTTCAAAACAACGTTCCAAAAATATATTGGTCGGATGCCATTCTTTGTGCCACTCATCTAATTAACCGATTGCCAAGTAGTGTACTTAATAACAAAAGTCCATTAGAGATCCTTTATCAACAAAAATATAATCTAAAATATTTAAGAGTATTTGGATGTGTATGTTGGGTAAAAATTCAAAGAAAGGATAAATTAGATTATATGTCTACAAAAACTATTTTTTTGGGATATTCTTCTTTTAAGAAAGGATATAAATGTTATGATCCTAAAATTAAAAAATTATATTTTTCTAGAGATGTTATATTTTGTGAAGAGGAACCATATTTTAAAACCAAAGACATAATTGATGAGCCACACACTAATAGTCAAGTTTGTCCCCTAGTACCTCACACAAATGAACAAGAACCCTTAGAAAACATAAATCATATCAATGATCATGAAGAAGAAACAAGTGAAAATAATAATAGTGACAATGACAATGAAATTGAAGAAAATTCGGTAGTACGAAGGTCATCAAGAATACCTCAACCGTCTACAAGACTTAGAGATTTTGTAACATACACCGTACAATACCCCATACAAGACTTTGTCTCATATGAAAACATTTCTTTGTCATACAAAGCATTCCTTACTTCGGTTAGTAAGGAAATAGAACCACAAAATTATCAAGAGGCCATAACAAAACCAATATGGTGTAAAGCCATGAGGGAAGAATTGAGTGCCTTAGAAAAAAATGAAACATGGGTAATTGTACAATTACCAAAAAATAAAAAACCCGTGGGGTGCAAATGGGTATACAAAACAAAATATAGAAGTGATGGTACCATAGAACGGTACAAGGCAAGGTTAGTAGCAAAAGGGTATACCCAAACCTACGGAATAGACTATAATGAAACCTTTGCACCGGTAGCAAAAATGAACACCGTTAGAATTTTATTTTCTATTGCGGTAAATAATGGTTGGAACCTATACCAAATGGATGTGAAAAATGCCTTTCTTCAAGGAACACTTGAAGAAGAGGTTTATATGGACCTACCACCCGGTCATAAATTGGAAAACAAATCTAATCTAGTTTGTAGGTTAAATAAATCAATCTATGGATTGAAGCAATCTCCACAGGCATGGTATGGAAAACTTAGCTCCTATTTAAATTCTTGTAATTTTAAAATTAGTAGTGCCGACCATTCTTTATTCACCAAAATTGATAAAGAAAACACAACCCTTGTATTAGTATATGTAGATGATATAATAATTACCGGAAACAACATAGAAGAAATTAGGAAAATTAAAAGTCAATTAAAAGAAAAATTTGACATTAAAGATCTTGGATACTTAAAATATTTTTTAGGAATAGAGGTAGCACACTCTAAGTCCGGTCTTTTTATTTCACAAAGAAAATACACTTTAGACCTATTAAAAGAAACCGGAAAATTAGGTTGTAAACCAACTTCTACCCCAACCGACAATAAATGTAAATTAAATAGTGAAGATGGTAAACCATTAGAAAACATCAATCATTTTCAAAAATTAGTAGGCAAATTAATCTACCTTACGGTAACCCGTCCGGATATTTCATTTGCGGTAAGTCAAATTAGTAGGTTTATGCATTCACCAAGAACTCCACATTTAGAGGCCATACACAAAATTTTGAGATATTTAAAGAATAACCCCGAAAAAGGAATTTGGATGAAAAACAATAATTCTAATGATATATGTGGCTATTCCGATGCAGATTGGGCCGGAAGTTTCGATCGAAAATCCACTACCGGTTTTTGCACATTTGTAGGCGGAAATTTAGTCACATGGAAAAGCAAGAAGCAAAGTGTTGTGGCACGATCTAGCGCCGAGGCGGAATATCGTGCCATGGCATCAACCGCAAGCGAATTAACATGGCTCAAGCAATTACTCAAAGACATGGGAATTACTAGCGATCAACCCATGAAGATGTATTGCGATAACAACTCCGCTCGGCACATCGCTTCTAACCCGGTGTTCCATGAGCGAACCAAACACATAGAAGTAGATTGCCACTTCATTAGAGAGAATGTTCAATCAAAAGAAATAGAAACCCCGTATGTTAAAAGCGAAGAACAATTGACCGACGTTTTCACTAAAGGATTAGATCCTCGACAATTTGAAGATATTACAAGCAAGCTCGGATTGTACGATATCTACACTCCAAGCTTGAGGGAGGGTGTTGAAAATATGAATTAGAATAGATGGATTGATCTCAGTCATCCATCATTGATCAATAGGCTAGGAATAAAGTAGAAAAAGGCAAATTCTATTTTAGGCAAAAGTTCCAACGGTACACTGTTCATAGGTACCTAGAAGGGAAAATAAGCAACGGTATAATACCAACGGTAAAATAAGGCAGTGTAAAATATATAGCAGCTCAGATGTACCAAAATAATTAGATTGAATGAAATACATTTTTATCTCCTCAGATTTATACAATTCAACAAAAACATTTATATTTTATTTCCAGCAACACACTAAGAAATAGATTAATTTTTTTTACAGCCGGAAAAAATCTTATCTAAAAATATTTCAGAATCCTTATAGTACATCTAAATTAAAGATGTTTTATCTATTTTGTTTGATGTTCTTTCTAACATATTCAAATTATTAATTGTTCTTTCTATTTTTGAAAATCATTATACAAATCAATTAAAAACAACTAAATATTTTGGGTTTATTTGAATTTTTGCGGGGCCGCAACGACAAATGGCGGCCCAGTCTTGGAGAGCATCATTTGTCGTTGAGGCCAGAGTAAATATCAAATTTTACAGATTTAGTGGTCTTTTGAATTATTTATTTTTGGCAGGGATATATTTAAAAATTTCGGTTCCTAAACTCTTTTAAGATAAATAATGTTACAAAATCCTAAATTACATTATGCTTCCAAGAAATTAATTCTAAATCCGTTCTCTGTGAGAGAAGTAGTTCTTGTCTAATTCTTGCGCAATTCCTAACTCCAGCATGGCTGCTGTGTTCAGTGTACCAGACACCAGTAAGGCATTGTCCAGTTCTCGTTGCCAGGTTAGCCAGGCTATACCTGGTAACATGTTTGAGGTCTATTTCATTCCATTTTTGACGGTAACTATCAACACAATAAAATTCAAATTCAGATCAACAATTGAAATGCCAACGTTGACTACCAAGTATCAATTATTACCTCTATCACATAAAACAGCACATAATACATTAGCACATTACATAGCCGCAACAGATAATTATTCTGAAGACAAAGATCAAACAGCGAAAACCCTACCATCAAATGTTCCACGGAATGCTAGCTAATTTACCTTATCTTCTAAGGAGAAAAATAAACAACACCTGAGGAAAAGCCCTAAATTTTAAAATGTCTAATACACAGTCCGGCCATCTCCGTCAAGGATCATGTCCTTGAACGCCCCTCCACTCGGTATCATCGGCAAGACATGCTCTTGGTGTGGCACAACCACATCCAGCAGGTAAGGACCTGGTGTATCCAACATTTTTCTTATGGCTTCCCGCACCTCACTCTTCCTTGTAACCCGTGCCGCGGGCACACCGAAACCCTCAGCTATCTTGACAAAATCAGGATATATCTGCTCCTCATTAGCCGGATTGCCTAAGTAGGTGTGTGCACGGTTGGCCTTGTAAAACCGATCCTCCCATTGTACCACCATGCCCAAGTGTTGGTTGTTTAATACCATGGCCTTAACAGGTAGGTTCTCGATCTTTATCATGGCAAGCTCTTGGATGTTCATGAGAAAGGAACCGTCACCGTCTATGTCCACCACAGTAACACCCGGGTTGCCAACCGCAGCCCCGGCAGCTGCAGGTAACCCGAAACCCATTGCACCCAAACCCGCACTGGTAAGCCACTGACGAGGTCTTTTATAGTTGTAATACTGTGCAGCCCACATTTGGTGCTGACCCACACCTGTGCTTATAATCGCCTCTCCCTTGGTCAATTCATCAAGCACTTGGATGGCGTACTGAGGCGGGATCTCCTCTCCAAAAGTTTTGAAGCTTAAAGGGTATGCTTTCTTTTGCTCATCCAGTTCAGCTCTCCAACTAGAGAAATCCAGTTTGCGGTGTAGCCTAGCTGACTCCAGGATTTCATTCATGCCTTGCAAAGCATATTTGACATCTGCGCAGATCGACACATGTGGTTGTTTATTCTTGCCGATTTCAGCTGGGTCGATATCTATGTGCACAATCTTGGAGCGACTAGCAAATGCCTCAAGCTTTCCAGTAACCCGATCATCAAACCTCACCCCAAAGGCCAACAACAGATCTGCTTTGTCTACTGCATAATTCGCATAAACAGTGCCATGCATACCCAACATGCGTAGAGACAGCTCATCATTGCTCGGGTAATTACCAAGACCCATCAAGGTGGTAGTAACAGGTATACCCGTTAGCTCCACAAATCGTTTCAATTCTGTGCCCGAGTTGGCACATCCACCTCCAACGTACAAGACCGGGCGCTTTGATTCAGAAACAATACGAGTTATTTGATCAAGCAGGTGATGTGCAGGTTCCTTCGGGAGGCGAGAGGTGTACCCCGGGAGGCGCATTGGTGTGTCCCACACCGGGACAGCCAGCTGTTGTTGAATGTCCTTTGGGATATCAACCAAAACAGGCCCCGGCCGGCCTGAAGTGGCCAGGAAAAAGGCCTCTTTGATGATGCGAGGTATGTCATCTACGTCTAGTACAAGATAGTTATGTTTTGTTATGGAACGAGTCACTTCAACAATCGGGGTTTCTTGGAAGGCATCAGTGCCAATCATGCGACGAGGGACCTGTAACAGAAACATAAAAGCTGAACTTATTAATAATAATATAATCAAGTTCCATGAAATACTATCTGGAAGACAATAAAGTCCAAGCTATCAACAAGGTGCTTTATACTTTAGATTTTTCTTTTGATAATAGTATAATTTCTTTCCGTTGATTGATTCATCTTTCGATCTAAATACTTATTAATAATAGTATAACTTCTTTCTATTGACTGATTCATCTTTTGATCTAAATATTTTCTGATAAACTAATATATGCAGCATTTTTCTATCAACAAGGTGCTTTATACCTTAGGTTTATCTGACATAATTTTGGCGACACCTTGGCTATCAATTATGGTCCTTATCACCCTTCTTTTTCTAATCATATATCGTAACAATTATTTCTTAATACCGTATAATACTTTTTGTGTAGTTAATATTCTTTTGCTAATGTGAGTTGGTGTTCTTACATGGAGGAATTCAACTAAATAAAAAAAAACATCTCAGACTAAACTCAGATTTTTTTCTCATAAAAACGGATGCTGGTATGTTCAACAAGGTAATTAGTTTGGGAAACATATGTTATGTATGAATATTAAAGAATTAATGTGTACTTGAATTGTCTCCTAAAAATAGAAAGATTTTGCTACTTCCAAACTTATTATATTGGTAAAATATTTGAATCTAGTATTTAAGTGTGTACAAGTACCAGTCACATAATATAGGGATGTCACCCATTTGAAGATAGTAAATAGTTAGTTGGCAACTAATTTTGGAATACATTTAACTTTACAATGACAGAGACCACAGCCACTTTAAGCAATTCCCACATGTAAAAACAAGGAAGCAAAAAAGCTTAAGTGTATTTATTTATATTTAATTACAAAGGTTAAAAGGAAATTCATAAGAATAAGTTAGAATTTTAATAAAAAATAATTAATGAAAAATGCAGCCTTATTTCATTCATTTAATTATGTTTTTACTTTTACTGCTATTAGGCCCAGTTACATGACCAGATATGTTCTGATTTCATTTCCTTAAACACCAATTAAAAAAAATGCAATTTTTAAATTGTCGCAGTAACACCTCGATTTAATCAGATTTCATCTGTTAATTCCTTGCTTACGCACTAAGAATAGTATAAATAAATATTGAAGTCAGAGAAAGAAATATGGCCAGCAAAGCTTGTAATTTTTAGAGACAAACATATCCCAAAGTGCATTCTGAATTTGACTTTTTTTGTCGAATCATCTATTCAATTGAAATTTGAACTTTTAAAGGATTCCTACTACCAAAATAATCGGTTAAAATTAAAAAATAAAAACAAAGTCTTAATTAATACGACTGATATTATTGGTTCAGAGAAACAAAACAAAGGAGAGAGAGAAAAGAGAAAGCAATAAGACCTGTCCAGTAATTGCCACCATAGGCACTGAATCAAGTAATGCATCTGCAAGAGCCGACACAAGATTTGTTGCCCCCGGCCCCGATGTAGCCACACATACGCCAGCCTTCCCAGTGGAGCGCGCGTATCCCGAGGCAGCGAACGACTCTCCCTGTTCATGCCTCAATAGGTGATTCTCTATAACCGGAGACCTCGTCAGGGCTTGGTGGATTTCCATGGAGGCCCCGCCTGGGTACGCAAAAACATCAGTCACACCTTCTCTCTCGAGGGCCTCGACCAGTATATCAGCGCCTTTCCGGGGATCGGTTGGGGAAAGATTGCGAATCTGGCGCTGAGGTGGAGCAGTTAGAGTGGTTGTGGTGGTGGCAGGGCTGGCGGCGTGGAGTGAGAAAGAGGGTTTGGAGTATTTGGAGAAAAAAATGTGGGTGCGTATGGGAGGAGTGAAGCGGCGGACGCAAGGAGTGGAGATGGAAGAGGTGCCGGCGCTGGTGGAGAGAGAGGAAGCCATAGACAGGGACTGGAGAGGAAGGACAGCGATCGAAGGGAAATATTGAGGGGCTTATAAGGTGCGCAAACGCATAAAAAAATGATAAATCTTGACACGGGCTTTTATATTAAACATAAATATTAAACATTATATACATAGCCTAAATTCATAAATCTTTCTCAGTTTTTGTATAAGACCCGCCTCTGACTCTAATTAGGAGATTCCACCGAAGAGTACCCAAAGCCGTCCAGTTTCCACTGGATCGTCCGAATGCTCCTTGAACAGAGAGGATGTTGACACTTTCTTCCACAATCCCGTTGTTTGTCTGATCGACTGACTGGTCCTCGTTTGGGCTTTCGAACCGGCTCTCCTCCAATTCTATTGGACGATCCAAATAGAAACAAACCCGAATCCGGTCTGCCCGCATGAGTGTAAAGAATTTTACAACTGTTTCCCTTCTTTTCACCATGACCCGCTGACCCAAATGTAGAAAATTTACAGCTGTATACTTACACCGGCTTCGTTGCTAAACGGTGAATTTTTTTCTTAAATTCCGTTGCAACTGCAAATTTAAAATACAGTGGTGGCATGAATACTCATCTCTCTACAAAAAGATAGATATTGAATTTAGAAAATAATATCTAAAATTAAATATACTACAAGTCTACAACCCTCTAATAAAAAGAAGTTACATCACGTCATAATCCAAGTAACAAAAGACAACTTAATGGCTTAACAATTAACTCCAAACGGATCCAGACTATATCTGGTGGTTCCTAACCTCCAGGGCTCTAACTGAATCCGACCCTACAACACTAGTTGCATGTGGTTGTCAATTGTCATGATTATCAGTTATCACAAAGAGACTGTTCGGCAATAAGGAATTAAGCTTTATTAAGACTTAATATGTTTTTTTTAGCTTCTTTAGCCGCTTAATTCTGCCGAACACTAGTTTTTTAGAGCGGATTAGGAACACCTCATTTAGCCTCCTTTTGCCCGAATCTTAATTCTTTGCTTGGACCTTAAGGCACCTCTATATATCCCTTTCTTAGCTTTCACTCACGGATTAAGACAATCGAACATCAGTTTTTTAGCGCTCCTTAAACTCTTAATTTTTCACTCTTAATTATTTGTTGCCGAACTAAATTGGAAAGATATAACAGGAGGTCTTAGGTTGAGAGTATGATTCTTTGTGCAGCATACATGCAGCCATTTGTTATATCGGATCCTACGCATTAAGGATATTTACAAAATCATGATTTCGAAAATAATGCATTTAAAATGAATAACATAAATAGTAAAATAATTTTTTTGTAATATCTATCAATAATACTACGTAAATAATATGTTGTCCGTATAACTCGATACAATACAGATATTATTCTGAAAGCTTGTTACTGATTAGCGCTAAATAAGACGCTTAGGTATTATTTCCAAATTCCAATCACGTGTGATGTGTTGTCAGCGATATACCATACACTGAAGCATCTCTTAAGCCACAGAGAGTCTGAAACTCCTGACAGCACTTCGCCACTTGACTGAGGTCCAACTTAAAATAAGACTCGGAAACAAAACTTCAGTGATGTATTGAAGTCAGAAACCTCTGGCCCAAGTAACCTTTTAAAATATTATTTAATTTACTCTCTTTTTTTCCATTTTCATTGATTGTTAATTTGTTATTCTGTAAGCTCCGAACATAAACATTTCCCTGTATTTTGGAAATAAACAAATATTTCTTACACAGGGAGCTTTATAATTTTTTTTGTGTGTGTTTTGGAAATAAACAAATTAATAAAAATATTAAGAGATTGCAAGCTAGCTCTTCAAATCTTGAATCTATAAAACTACAATCTGTAAAAAAAAAATTGTGTGTTTTGATTATCATATGAATGTTGTAATTTTGAAAAAAAAAAATACTAATCAATAAATACCAAACAATTTGCAAAAAATGTGAATTTATCTGCTTCGCCTACAAAAGTTTATGACTGATAAGAAGGTGATTACTTGAGAAATAAAATTATTCTTAAGTAAAAGTGTATGACTGATCCCCATCAGCTTACCAACCTGGTGCACTATTTGAATTTAAAATGGAGAAGGTGATTTACTTGAAATAGAATATAAAGTTCAATGATAATAATTAAATATATATATACATGGAATATCATCTTTTATTTATTTATTTATTTTTCCTTTAGAGTGAATCAGCATCTCTCGTCCAATGATTTAATTATCAGTATTAATATATTATGAATAGCAGATAAAAGTGATAATACTATGTTCATATACATTTTCTGTCCACCGGAATCAATATTCCTGTAGATTTGTTTGGGATAACGAAAGAGGATCGGGCTGCAAAATGTAGAAATTGGAAATGGACGCGACAAATTAGGTCGCTTTCAGAAAAGATTTTATTCAATACAAAGATAATTTAGAGATTCATGTAGATAAAATAAAGTTGGTTTCATCTTCAATCGTACAGACTTGACTGAATGGTGTCAGATAAATTTATACCGTCCATTCTAATTGTAAGATGAGGATCAAAATAAACCACTTCGTGATTTGTTCAAGTTCAAACTAAGATGTTTTCATAAAAAAAAAATATGTTCTGCATGTACTGTATTATCTAAAATTAACGGTCAAGTATAAGTAACTATTGTTATAATACTTGTCATAATATTAAAAGTAGGGATAGATTGAATAAATAAGGTATGTGGATCAATTGACTTCTATTCATTTTAAAAAAAATTGTGTTTATAAACGATTTTTTATATAATTTAGAATAAAATACTATTAAAATTATAAAATTTTATATAATTGAATCCATACTTTAAATTTTGAAAGTATGGTTCCAACTTCCATTCCCATCTAGCATATCCAAGAAAGTTTGGAGTGAGATTTTGAAACCTAAGATGTGTTTGAAAGATGCGTGCTCCGGGTGTTGCTCACGAGCGTGTCCCGGGTGGCTAGAACAGAATTTTTCAGATTTGATGGAGCGCCAACGGAAGGAGGTAAAGTGGTGTCAGTAACTGATCCAACAAGTTCTAACTTCTAACACCTGCCTCATGGACGACTGAGGTTGGAAGTAGATTCGACCCAGGTAGGCCAAGGAGCTCTGCGAGCGGCATGCTGATGAGACTATTTCTGTAATTTATTCTTTTATTCCATCAACCAAAAAAAATTTTGGTTTAGAAAAATAGAAAAAAAAAAAAATGAGAGTTTGAAGAGTTAGAAGCCATGGTCGGAGCTACTTAGCTATGCTGTGGGACGACGATGAAGTTATTCAGCGATAGTAGACAAGAAAGACAAACGAATGCTTTCGTTTGAGGAAGATTTCGCCTCAGCAAATTTTTTCGATTATAAATTGTGACATCTTCGTCTTTTCTTCTTATTATGAAAAAAAAGAATAATATACATGTTTGGCAATGACCATTTTTTTTAAAACAAGGATGATTGAATATGAGAATAGAAATTTTAATTTGTGAATTCTCAAGATATTTTAATTCATGAGAAAAATTTAGAATATAAGTATTTATGAAAAAAATATTATAAAATTGTTTTTATAATAATTAAATTTTTTGTAGAAGATATAATGTTAAACTCAAACGATATTACGTGTATTGATACAAATGACTGATTTTTGATTAATATAATATAATTGTATTACATCAAATCTTCAAAAAAATTAAATGAATAAATTGACTATAAATTGCAAAAAGTAGTACAATTTAATTATACTTGTTTAATAAATTTTTTATATTATTAAATTATATTTGTTTAATTAATTTTAGTTTTTTATTTTATTTTTGCTTTTAATTAATTGAGTGCTTAATTGTGCAAGTTAAATTTAGTTTAATACGAATTATCAAACGAATCAGACAGTTTTGAATGAGTAATTTGAGTCCAGTATCCATCATAGTGACAAATGAATTATTCGAATTCAGTTTGGCAAGGTCAAAAATTCGTGATTCGGGAATTATCCAGATCAGAAATCTCAGTCCTACAAGGAAGCAAAAAAAACCAAAAAAAAATATTATGGAAAAATTCGGAAAAGTTCGTAAAATTCGTAAATTATTCAGAATAATTCAGTCAAAATTTGATCAACCGAATAATTCAACGTTCGGTTCGTTATCACAAAAAAAAAACGAATTATTCGCAAATCTTATGACTATGGTACCCATGATACAGACCCCGCTTCTGAGCATTACAGTGTTATATAACATGAATAAATTTCCAAAATCCCAAAATGAATCAGTTTTTTGGGCCATTATGGCCTGCTTAATTTACGGGCCGCTCAAAGTGAGAATTTTCAAAAGGTTACAAATTCTCAAGCTTGCTACTTTAGGTGTTACGATTATAGGTGTTTATAGGCGACAACCGCAGCTCTTTGTACATTGTCTTTATCCACTTAATTTACGGATCGGGCCGGCTCATCATTATTTATATCTTACAGCATCTTAGTTTCAATAATTATAAAAACTAAATACAGTTACATAATTATAAAATTAAATTTATTTGTCGCATTAATAATTTTGAAATTCTATTCACATTAATTTATAATATGTACATTCCTATAAAAAAATTTAGTAAAAAATTGAAGGCTAAACCACCCATTCATTAATACCTCTCTCTTCGAATTAATTTTATAATGTATATATTGCCTTGATTTTTTTTTTTAGTAAAGAGTGAAATGTCAAGTCACACATTTATTAATATATCCAAACGGCTTCACATTCTGATTTTTGTCTTCAACCTCGAGACCAGAGGTTGCTTTTCTTCTCCACAATTTTATTTATATTGACATGCCATTTTTTTTTTTTAATAATTTTGCAATCACTAACATGACATCAATGAAATTAATACTAATAGTATCTGATAGAAATTATCAGAATTTCAAAAAAAGAAATTAAAACTAATAGAGTTTGATGTGATAATTTATAAACGCACCGTTAATTTAATAATTTACAATTGTTCTATATCGCCGCAAATATAATTATAATTGCCAAGTCATTATTTGAATTTTCTTACAAATATAGCCTAGAGAATTAGAGATGCTATAGACGAACAAATATATAATAAAAAAATAAGGAGGGATCCAATTATAACATTTGTAAGTTATAACATCTTACAACAATTCGGTTTTGCGATTTTTAAAGTCCAAACAGTCGATCCAAACCGTTCAACATGATACCTATATTAAAATGTATTTGGAGATAAAATTTTATATTTTTTTTTGAATTTTTTACTATTTATTAAGTATTTTACAAAACTGTTATTTTTAGATAATTTTGGACCACTGAAAAACAAAAATTTTGTAAAATACTTAATAAATAGTTAAATTTTATCTCCAAGCACATTTTAATATAGATATTATGTTGAACATTTGAATCAACTGTTTAGACTTTCAAAATTACAAAACCAAATTATTGTAAGATGTTGTAACTTATAAATATTATAAGTGGATTCCTCCTTAAAATAAATTATGTTTTCCTGTTACATCGCTAATCTGATTAGCAGGGTGGATCTACATGTATGTCAGGGGTGCTAAGCCACCCCAATAATTTAATTTATTTTAATTATGTACATTAAATTAAATTAAATTTTTGTTTTTTTAAGCTTTTATATAGTCTAGCCCCTCTCATAAAATGACAAATGTGTGTCTGTAGTCTAGTGGTAAGAGTTCTATTTGGTGTTTGTAAGGTCATGAGTTCAATTTCCACTAACAATAATTTTGTTACATTTTTCACATATTATGTATTTTATAGATTAACCTCCCTATTCAAATTTTCTAGTTCTGCCCTGTTGATCAGTAGAATCGTAACTGTAAACAAATATTACAGACGTTACTTCTTTATCGAATACACTGCATGTCTCTTTGTTACTACATCAATAGTGAATTGAAAAGAATATACGGGTTATTTTCTTTGGAGGTCACGAACGAATTTTTCGACGACTTCGGTCAACAATCATTGATTTACACGATTTTTGGATTCATCTCTACTTGGCTTGGACAATACATTTGTAAGGAATCGATAAGAAACTTGATTAAATTCAGAACTTAATAACTATAAATGGAAAACTAAAGTTTGATAATCAACAGGAAAACCAACACCAGATATACCGGTATTTTTATTAATACAAAAAAAAAAACAAATTATCAAATATGTCCTCGGTGGCAAATTATTTTTAAAAATGCTCTAACCGTCCGCATGTTGGGCGGTCCAGTTTCCATAGCGGACAGCCCTCTCGCTGTGCGGTACACTATGCAGCTGACCGCCCCGCAGCTGGGCGGTCCGATATTTTAATGTTTGAATTTGTTTTAATGTTTTATAATATGGTATATTTATTTGTTTGAATGTTTTATATTTATTTGTTGTAATGATTTATATGATATATATTTATTATTTGTTGACGACTATATTTTTATAGTTGACAATATTTTTATATGTTATGTAATTGCTGATTACTTATTTGTTTTTTATATAATTGGTTAATATTTTATATTTAGTTGTTAATGTTATAAGTTTATTAATGTTTTAATGTTTTTAATTTTTTCAATGTTTTCAATGTTTTAATGTTTTATATTTATTTGTTTAATGTTAGAAATTGGTTTTTCCGACTGGATAAACAACAAAACTAGATAATCTAAATGGTAAGTCTACAACATGAAACATAACAGTCCAAACATGAAATATAATAATCCAAACATAAAATACTAGAAATCTATCAAATTAAAAAAACATAAAAATCCTAACGACGAGGACGAAGGCGACGACCGGAAAGCTCCAACCTATGAGGTGCACGGCGGTCCCTCTGCGGCACCACACGCCTCTGGTGAACCTCATCCTTCTGCATGTCATTGTGTACTGCCTCATGCGTCCATGGTTCCTCCCCTAGGTGTAATGCATGCCTCTCATTCTCCCGCTGTGTACGCAACACCCACGATCGGCCTCCCAAGTAGAAGGATACGTAGCCGGAGGCGGTGTGCCAAATATAGCAGAGGCAAAGCCATCTGCAGTCTGCGCCCCACTCCCACTGGCCTCGCCGTCGTGCTGTCTGGTCTCCCAATATCGCGGTCTGCGGGGCTAGGTCGCTCATATCCGCCATCATTTCCAGTGAGGTCATCCAATGAGAAGTCAAAAGTGGCGGCAACTTCATCCTGCATGTAAACAATGTTACTTTTGCTAAACAGAAGTAACGAGTAAATTAATTAAACAGTGAAGTTTTGCTACCTCGGTGAGCTGCACTGGAACTCCATTCTCATTGTAGTACGCGTTCCACGCGTTGTTGTTCAACACCCATTGGTGGATCGCCCAACCCGAGTCATCATCTGCAGAAATAAAGTTAAATTAATAAGAATGATCTTTTAAAGAGACACTTAATAATGGTCATGTGTATGACATATTATTACCTGCAGGAGGTAGTGGCATCTCATTAAGGTAGACAGTGACTCTAGGCTGCTCCGGATCTGGTGGTGGGGGCTTTATCTCGCGCCAATTGATGTCCTCCCCAGCGTCGTGCAACATACCAACGAGACGCCCGTCCCAGCCAGAGTCCTCCACGATCGGTGCACTGTGTTGGAGCACTTGACATCCTATCGCTCTCTAACTTTTTCTCGCCATACACACCAAGCTGTGTGCCACTCCTCTAATACTGGTCAAAATCTGCACACAATGTATTTTTATTATTATTATTAGAAGATGAATAAATAAAATTTTAATATTTTAAGTATGTCAGTTTCATTTGTACAAACTTACCAGACAAGCATGACACAAGCTCCGGCAACCTGCATTTTACAGTGATTTCAATATAAACGACTGATTATCTGTAATATTAAATAATGTTATTTAAATTAAGAATATGATAACGCTAAATTATATATACATTTGATCCTGATTTTATCATAAAACAACCTCAAATATCTTGTGTTTAGAATATAAAATGATTAAAATACACCTGGAATCAAGTTACTGCGGTTATTTGGCTTTTCAATGCAGGAAATGATGCAAATTGGTGAAAATACCTCTCAGTGCGGATCATCTACCCGCAGTGCGGATGGGTTCGGACGCACTGGAGATTCAGCTCTGCGCAGGATTTTTCCCGAGCGTAGTGCGGACGCACTGAGAGCCGCACTGAGATCCGCACTCAATACTTAGCCAATTTCAGAAACTTCAAAACACAGAGTCCAACCGCAGTGCGGGTCATCCATACGCAGTTCCACCCGCACTCATGTGAATTCGCAGAAAATCCAGGAAAGTTAAAAAAGGAAATTTAGACCCAGTGCGGGTGAGACCACCCGCAGTGCGGATGGACATGACCCGCAGTCAGCCAGAATTACTCAATTTCAACACGGATTCTATTTTTGGCACTCCAAGGACACGATTTAAGAAGACAAAAATAGACATACTTGCCAGGAAAGAAATGTAAAGAGAGCACACACTAACTCCACACTCTAGCCTCTAAATTGGGCATGATCTCTTGCTTTAAAAGGGGGGCTCATTTCCATTCAAAAGACAACATATCTCATTCTCTCTCTATACACAAATTCTTAGCCATAATTTCTGAATGAGGTAAAGCTTTCAAGCAAGGAGAAGAAAGATTTCCTGAGCAAGATTCGGCAAGATAGAGGTTTTAGATTCAAAGGGTGTAATTATTCTTTATTCCATTTCCTTTTATTATTTGCCAAACTTTGCGATGTTTCTCTCCAAGAGGGAGTAGTTCTCTCTCTAGGGGTTTAGGTCAATATGCATGAACTTGTTTAATTCTATTTTATTCGATTGTTTGCTTTTATTATGATTGTTTTATCGGATTTGATTGTTAATTTCTGTGATTTAAATAATTTGTGTTAAATACATAATTAGTACTTGAATTGTAGCATCTCGTTTTGGTTTCAAAAGAACCAAAATTGACTAGGATCAATAGGATAGTACCAAATTATGAATGCAAATACCTTAGGTTTAGATTAAGATTCTAACCAATTTAATCTAAGCCGGAACTATAGAAATTAAGGTTAGGGATTTGGTGAAGAACCTAACCGTGAAGTCAAACCCTAATTAGGACATCTCAAATCGAATCGGATATTGGTGTCATGGACTTAATTGTGAAATACCAATATTTGAGGAGAGGAGAGACTAACAAGAGCTTATGGTCGAGGTAGCTAGGATGAAGGACTTAAACGTGAAGTCCGAATTACTTAGACACGTCATTAATTCATGAAAGTGACCCTTAATGACATATTAGGTTAGAAACCTCATCAAATCAAACATGAATTTAAGCAAATACCGAATAAATAGAGTTAACAAGGGATTGTAGACCAAAGACCCCTAGATTCTCTTAACCTTGAAAACAAACCGACTTGTCTTTCTTTTACTTTTACTTCTAATTGTTTAAAAACTCCTTCCTTCGGGTATTGAACCCAACCTTAGGATTTTTAGTACAAACCCCCCCAAATTTACTTTATTGCACTTTATTTTCTTTATTTTCTGAAATTTATCATCTAAAGTTGAAAATTAAGTATTTATCTTACTTCTTGTGGTTCGATACCCGATAATATACTACACGGTAGGATTGTATACTTGCAATCTAAATCGAAAGTGTATTTGAGGATAAAGCTTTTTATATATACCCTTTGGACGTATCAGAATACAAAACCAACGTACCTCCATAGATGAAAGTGAGACACGGTGACTGACATGTGGGGTCCACAGAAGAGGACTAAATGTGTCAGGATGGTGAGCGGGAAAATCTTCAAAGGGAGCCTCTGCACCGGAAGCCTCTGCACTGGATGCCTCTACACCGTGATCATGTGAACTCTCTCCCGTCTCCAGAGGTGTATCCCATGCACGTCCCCGTCTAGTTCTGGCCATACTACATTTGAATAAACAGAAGATTCTACTTTATAAGTCTTAATATATAAACTCCAATTTTGTCAACCCTAAATCCTACTTTACAAACTGTTATTCTGGAAACTCTAATTTTGAACAATTTAATCGCGATGGGAAAATCAACAACCCGCACACGATAATTAACAATTCAACTCTAACTTATAAACTCCAATTTTGTCAATCCTAAATCCTAATTTACAAACTGTTATTTTGGAAACTCTAATTTTGAACAATTCAATCGCGACGGAAAAATCAACAACCCACACACGATAATTAACAATTCAACCCTAACTTATAAACTCCAATTTTGTCAACCCTAAATCCTAATTTACAAACTGTTATTTTGGAAACTCTAATTTTGAACAATTCAATCGCGTCGGGAAAATCAACAACCCGCACACGATAATTAACAATTCAACCCTAACTTATAAACTCTAATTTTGTCAATCCTAAATCCTAATTTACAAACTGTTATTTTGGAAACTCTAATTTTGAACAATTCAATCTCGTCGGGAAAATTAACAACCCGCACATGATAATTAGCAATTCAACTTCTAACAACCGTTCCAATGCCAATACAAGATTCAAAATATAAATAAAAAATGTTATTTGGAGACTTACCCGAAAATAATCGGATTGTCGCCGAGATGGCCGAAAATTAGAGTTTGGGTAAGAGAGGGCAAGAGAGAGAGAGAGAGGGGGGGAGAGGAAGAGGGAGAGAGAGAGAGGCAGATCGGAAGAGAGAGAGAGGAAGAGAGGGAGAGAGAGAGAGAGAGGGGGGAGAGAGAGTTCGGCAGTGAGAGAGAGCAAGAGAGAGAAAGCAAGGGTGGGGGTCGGGTGGGGGTTGGTTTCGGGCGGCGGGGAGGCAGAGAGCAAAAGAGAGAGAACAAAGAGAGAGGGGCGGTCCGGGCAGGTCAATTCGGATGGGTCGGGCCGCCCGTTTAAAAAAAGAAAGTTTCACTAGCGGACCGCCCAGCCAGGGGGCGGTCTGCTATGGAAACTGGACCGTCCAGCTAGGGGGCGGTCTGCTTTGATAATTTGTTTTTTTTTGTTGAGTATTAATAAAAATTTCGGCGAGATATAGCACGTCTCATTCTCATATATATTATTTTTCGAAATTGCTGCAGAAAATCAAGAGAGATGAGGAAACAAAATAAGAAATTTGCTAGGAGAGACCATCGGACCATCGGTCCTCTAATGGCTCGTAACCGCATGCATCCAAGCAAATAACGGATTTTCACACATACCGCTGCGGCTAATAACGATCCGTATCCCCAAACTCCCCAAACTCGACAAATAACAGGTCTACATTTCTAAGCCAGGCCCTACGATGCATACGTAAATAGGGTACTTAACCCTATTTAAAATAAAATAAAATTTGTTTAGGCTTCTGTCCATCTTTGGATGTTCACCGGACCTCCCCGGGAAGATCCAAACCGTTCATATACAATTGACGGTACTGAGCGTCCATAAGCTATGGCTATCCAATAAATTTCATACTACCGGAGAGCATCTGAGCAGAGTAGTTAACAGACGACTCATTAAAATATCTCTGGTACGCTTACTGATCTATTAATAGTAAAAGCATACCCTCACCGTTAGATACCATAGATGGGATCATGGGAATCTCTGTTCCGTACAGTGCGGTGAATGCTTGCTTAGCGAGCGACGTTTGATCAGACGCAGCTTCAGAGCCTGCGCTGCTCTGGCCCCTCTGCGTCAGGCTCAGGTCTGTTTCCCTTCACTGTTGTCGTGTCACCTCTCCAGTAACCTCACCGCCTTTTACCTTTTTAACCCCGGTTCTTCCTTTTTCCCATTATTACCGCGGTAACGACGAATCTTTCCTCTGTGACGCTCTATGGATACATCATTGGTCCAGACTCCAGAACACAGCTTTTAAATTTCCTTGCATGTCTCTTCTGGTATACAGTCAATATTCGGATTTGTTTTTGTGGTCCACGGTACTTCAGGTTCAGGCAATAATTTCATTGTTTCTGTGGTCCACAGTATACCTACAGTATAAAAAATACATATCTGGGGAGTGAATTATAGAAGATGTAAATAAGCACATGGAATTTTTTTTAGCAAAATATATGACAGAAATTAAATAGAGAGATGAAGGAGGAGACAACTATACAAGATGAGAAATCCTTCTATATTTGTTGTACAGTAAAAGAAATGTACTTAGAGGTCTTATCAGTTGTATCAGAGAGACAGAGACTTATTGATGTACAGTATAGCTACGTTACTAGCTTTATGTTCTAGCCAAGGCTAAAAGAGATTTGCCAGAAAAACTCAGATACTGGTATTAATTTCAGATTTGCCCCCTGACAGTGGTAAATAATTGTCTCAATTTTTAGCCACAGTAAAAACTCCAAAAAAAAAAAAAAATACAGCAATTGGTTAAGTTACATACTGTATATATTATTATGTTTGGTGTGCGAATATTATCTTAAAACATTTTCTTCTTCTTCTTCATTTGTTATTATCATCTCGACTTGTTCAAATTCTTATAATCCAACTAAAATATATGAATTCTAAAACGAATAGATCAAATTTATATTAAGAATTAATCCAAAATGAAATCTGAAACGAATCTCAAATAAAAACTTAGATGTTCCAGCAAATAGTAATCGAGGAGGGTTCAAATACACCATAATTTTTGTGTTCCAATATGCTCCACATCCTTTATCTCCATTTTTAAAGTCCGAACAGTCGATCTGAACCACTCAACATGATCTTCATAATAAAATATGCTTGGATACCAAATTTTATATTTTTTAGAATTTTTTTACTATTTTTTAGATAGGTACAAAATCACTTTTTTAAGGAAATTTTGGACTATCCGATAAAGTGATATTGTACCTATCTAAAAAAATAGTAAAAAAATTATAAAAAATATAAAATTTGGTCTTCAAACATATTTTATTATGAAGATCATGTTGAACGGTTCGGATCGACTGTTCGGACTTTGAAAATAGAGATAAAGAATGTGGAACATATTAGAGCACAAAAATTATGGTACATTTGAACCCTTCTCATAGTAATCACATATATAACACCACAAAAAATTGTGAACGAATCCAACAAATTTAATTATAGACGATATTTAGCAAACTTCTTATATAAATAAATTATTATTATTATTTTTTAGATAAAAAGATAAAGATCTAGTTAATAAATTTCTGTTTAATTGTCCATAAAAGACGCCCTCCCTCTATCTGGAATTTTAATTCATGATCTCTTGCACGGAGGGTGTTGCATTTTGCCACTGAATCAAAAACTGATTATTATAATTAAATAATATTGCTCAACTACAGAAACATGCGTTGTAAATATATAAATGATATATTGCAAACTTCTTATAGACGATATGGGCACCTTAGTTTGCAAAAAAGAATCTCTAATATTTTAACAGACCCGTTGCTTCTGTACACTCTATGCTTCACAATTGATCTTTACATGAATTAATGAGTTGAATAATATGGGGTGTGTGTGCAGAGGCGGAGCCACGTACATTGAATGGGGGTCAATTGACCCCATTCATTTTGAATTTTCTTTTATACTCTATTTTAATATAGATTAAAGTAAAATATTATAGATAGTGTGAAATTGACCCCCATTTGTAATAGAAAAATTTTATATGCTTGACCCCATTCACGTTTGACCCCATAGTCTGAATGTCTGGCTCCGCCCCTGTGTGTGTATATATATCATTTTCCAAAACTAGCAAATTACTAAAATCCTCATGACAAATCACACAAACATGTTATAGAAATCGCCAATAAAATTACATTCGTATAATCATATCACAATTCACAAAAAGCTAGAGTAAAAATAAAGTTACTTTCTTTTTATTTTCTATACACACTGCATCAAATTCATGCTCTTTATTATTTAATTACTTAATATAATTTTGTATTTTGTGCTAATCTTACGTCTCAAGTTGTCTCTGTCTTTAGCTTTCATTTCTCAATCGACTATGAATAGGTACTTCAAATTGCAATAACGGGGGGAATTTTTGTTCAAAGGACATTTAATACTTTTTTAGACTTTCATCGATTTTAAACTTAATTTAAAGAGTTTACTCTTTTTTTTAGAGCGTTTGTTAGTTGCTATCAAGTAAGTTAGATTTTACTCAATCAAATAAATTTTATCGTCTTATGGTAGAGTTATCCTCTGCTGTAAATATATTTTGACTTCGGATAACCACAAAATATTAGATTTTTTTTAATATTTTAATAACTTATTCAGCTATGACGGATTTAGTGGTTATGGTTACTAATTTTGTTTTGGACTCCGATAATAGTTTCCGCACTCTAGTTTCTGCACTGTCTCTACAACATAACTACCAAAACTGTCTGAGGATCGCAAAAAACTCCAACGTTGAATTTTTTTTCTTAAGTATTAATACCTATCCACAAAAGTATTTATACCTATGGACGGAAGTATTTATATCTATAAGGTGAACCATTTTTACGTAAATAATGGTCCCCCAACCAAATTCTCCAAACGTCCCCACACTGTTCCCGCACCATAACTACCACAACTGCCTGGGTACCGCAAAAACTCCAGTGCTGATTTTTTTTAAAGTATTAATACGTACCTATGCATGAAAATATTTATATCTATGCACATAATTATTTATATCTATGAGTTGAACAATTTTTACGTAAAATAATTGTCTCCCCAACTAAATTTTCCAAATGTTCCCGTACCATAAATATATGTGGGGGACCATACACGTTTCTAAAAATATTAATATTGTCATACCTATCTGGGGGACCGCAAAACTTGATATTTTTTACATATGTCGCTGGATTACGTCTGAAAGTTATATATTAATATTAAGTATTGCAAGTATTTATACAAATGCACTGAAATATTTATATGCATATATATTGTACAAAGTTTAATCTTCAGGCGTTCGATCATATCAAGTATTAATATCTTATTTTGCAAGTATTTATACATATGAACTAAAGTATTTATTCCTATGAAGGTGACTATTTTTGTTAGAGGAAGACTGATGCGGGGACGATTGGAAAATGTTGATGGGGGGATACAGGGACTCCACTACTTCATTAGAGGAAAGTTGACGCGGGGATCATTGGGGGACTGAAAAAGAGATGATCATAACAAGTTACGCATGAAAGTATTAATATCTTAACTTTCAAGTATTTATACATATGAAGGTTGACACGAGGACGAGTGCGGAACTGGAAATAAGAGAATCATATAATTAGTAGGAACCATAGTACAACACTCTCCTATTATTGCTACAGTAATAGAGGGACTGGAGTGGGAGATTCATATAATTATTTTTTTATTTTATATATTTAAATCTTATTCAATTACAGCGTATTAACCACTAAAGCATTTTTTTTTTATCAAACTCGTGATCATTTAAAGGTGGGGTGGAGGGGGTTCATGTATATTCTTCAAAAACTTCAAAATTCTAATATTTCCCCATCTAAATTCTACAATATCCGCACGTTGAAGACTCAGACGAGAGAATTTGTTGTGGATATTAAATAGTTTGGCGGCTTGCCTTTACCAAAAAAAATCTATAATATTTTATCTTAAATTTAAAAACTCACAAATTTATCCAATTATTATTTTTTTTATTAAAACTCACTTTGAATTCACAAAATACTCATTTTCTTTATTTAAAAAAGTAAAAATATGTAGCATGTTTGAGAGAAATGTTCAGTTTTCTAATTGACCGATGTGAGGACAAATAATTTGTTTTCTTACTTGTGAGTTATGACGCGTGCACAATTGCATGTTTAAATGTATAAGTAAAGACATAAACTATTTGTCCTCAAAAATCGACCAATTAAATGATTGGACATTTTTCATTACAACGTTTAATAATTAAATGATAAAATGAGAACCTTCTGAATTTAAAACGAGTTTTAATATAAAAGGTAATAAATTGAGAATATTTGTGGATTTTGAAATTTAGAAGAGTTAATATAATATTAGAATTTTAATGAGAAAATTACGTTACTTCAATATATATATATTTTTAGAAATATACATAAAAATTTCTAATAAAGAAGAGAGCGAAAAGGAACAACGTTAACATTAATTATATACTATCTAGAGCAAATTAAGCAGCTGCCAACGGACGTAGTTTTGGACTTTTGATGGTTGTCTTTTTCAATGCTTTACTTTTTTTGGTTGTTGTCAGTTTACAAGCCGACATTTTTATTAATATCCAAAGTTAATTACAAATTAATAAATATACTTAGAATGTCTGATTTTTTTGGTTTGGATATTTTTGAAAAAAATTAAACATTATGGGTATATTTATTAATTTGTAATTAACTTTGGATATTAATAAAAATGTCGGGTTTACGAGTTATGATGTTTCAATTCAAATTCATTTTAATTTTACAAAATGCTACGAAATATATCAAATTTCGTTATAGTACATGGTTTTATTCTTCAATTGCTTTTGTTTATTTACACGCATATCCTTCAAATTCATTTTCGTATATATATTTTTATCTCAAAATGCAATATATAGTTAATTAATTCTGCATTTTTTTTCTCTACAGATTTCGACAAATTCATTATTACGATATTCTTACAACCGTAAATTACCCAGCAATATTGGAGATAAAAACAAAAAAGGAAGGTCCACATTTTGCTTGAGCGAAGCGTCGTTAGCGCACAAAGTTAGGCGACAAGAACGGAGTTGGGGATTGTCAATTCTACATCACACAGAGACAAGAGGGACGACTATGCAACGCGCATGCATCGACATGCACTGTTCCTCTAATTAGACAAATTATAGATGATGTGACCACTGCCATGCATGCACGTTCTGTCAACAGTTTTACGTACGCTAGCTACTAGCTTGTTCTAATCTCATCTCTGGCTGCTCACTGCTCGTAAGTCGTAATTAAGTCGTATACAACTTACTAGTTACCAGGTCGGCTACTGCCTACCGCTAGCTAGCTAGTATAGATCCATGCATGCATGCATCGTATTTGTTTTGTTCCTCTCGTTTTATGATTTTTCTTCTTCCTCTTCTTCCAATTTACTGATTCCTGGTAGGCTGGTAGATTGAATTGCATGCCTTTATAATAGGATTAGTTAGTTTCTGGGGAATAGATATATAGATGAGATGTGTCCCGTGCTCTGATTTTGTATTCACGTGTCATTTATGAAAATCAATGAATCATATATAGATTTGAATATATAATCAATTATGAATGAGCCCGCATTATATTCAGAGATTGATCTTTAATTATATAGTGCATGCCTAGATAGCTAGATGAACGAAAAACATTTGACGCAAATTCATTTTCTAAGTTCCTGCCGATAACTAGTTTTTGGTTTAGTGACAAAGACACATGGTCTCCATATAAGAGGTCATGAGTGTAAAAATCAACCTGCGAAATTCTTATACGGACCGTGTATTACTGGATACAATCCGTACACGAGTAAACATACACACAAACAGAGAAAGAGAAGAACACAGTATTTAACGAGGTTCGGCACCAACTTGGTGCCTACGTCCTCCACACTCACACACACCTTTTTTTATTTCTTTTTTGAATGATGATTACATAGAGGAGAAGATAATATATAGAGAGATTAGAGAGAATAGAGAGATATGTTTCCTAATACAATTATCTAAAATGGGAATGTAGTAAAATGGAAATGTAGTAAAATGGGAATGTAGTAAAATGAGAATGTAATAACTCTGATTGATTCCCCCAGCTGTTGCCTTCCTTCTTTGAAGATATGGTCCATATAGGCAACGATATGGACCACCATTTATTTCAACAGCCGCCCTCAAGTTGGTAGGTAGACATCTACCATACCCAACTTGGCAATCGAATCTTCAAAGCACTTGGTTGACACCGCCTTTGTTAACATGTCTGCCAACTGTTGTTCTGATCTTACAAATGGAAATGAGATGATCTTTTCTTCCAAATTTTGTTTGATGAAATGTCTATCAATTTCTATGTGCTTGGTCATGTCATGTTGTACTGGGTTATGGGCTATCTCAATTGCTGACTTATTATCACAATGTAGTCGTATTTCTCCTTTTGGCCCATATTTCAATTCATTCATAAGTTTTCTCAACCACAACAACTCACATAGGCCCTTCGACATTCCTCTGAATTCTGCTTCTGCACTTGACAATGCAACCACATTCTGCTTCTTACTTCTCCAAGTAACCAGGTTTCCTCCCACAAAGGTGAAGTATCCTGACATTGACTTTCGACCTATTCTGTCTCCAGCCCAATCAGCATCTGTGTATCCCCAAACGTCCAAGTGTCCATTTTTCCTAAATTGAATGCCTTTCCCTGGAGTTTTCTTTAGATACCGCAAAACTCTTATCACAGCATCCATGTGTTGTTTTCTCGGGTCCTGCATAAACTGACTCACCATGCTCACAGCATATGCAATATCGGGTCTAGTATGGGATATGTAAATGAGTTTACCTACTAATTTCTGATAGGCTTCCCGATCCACCTCCGGATCTTCTGGGTCATCTTCAAACTTCAGGTTCGGAAATGTGGGTGTATCAGCTGGCTTACAATCGAGCATCCCCACCTCTGCAAGTAAGTCAAGTGTATACTTCCTCTGTGATAGAGATATACCGTCCTTTAAGCGCAGTACCTCTATTCCCAAGAAGTACTTTAGACCGCCTAGATCCTTCATCTGAAATTCCTGTGATAACTTCTGCTCGAGCCACTTGATTTCCATAGTATCGTCCCCTGTAATTATCATGTCATCAACATAGATAATTAAGATGGTTACCTTGCCTTGACGATGCTTGAAGAACATAGTATGATCAGAATCACTTTGATTGTAGTTATAGCTCTTCATGGCCTTACAGAACCGCCCGAACCATGCCCGGGGGGACTGTTTTAAGCCATATAGATTTCGTTCCAACTTGCACACCAGTTTCTTGTTGTTTTGGTGGGAATATCCTGGCGGTAGATCCATATAGATTTCCTCTTCTAAATCACCATGCAGAAATACATTCTTCACATCAAACTGATGTAGGGGCCAGTCAAGGTTTGCTGCAAAAGATAATAAAACTCGAACTGTGTTAAGTTTTGCAACTGGGGAAAAAGTTTCCTGGAAATCTATACCATATGTCTGAGTGTACCCTTTTGCCACCAACCGTGCCTTATAGCGCTCAACTTTACCTGTAGCATCATATTTCACCGAAAACACCCACTTGCATCCTACTGTTTTCTTCCCAGTCGGAAGTTCTACCAAATTCCAAGTTTTAGTGGTTTCTAGGGCTTTCATCTCAGTTTCCATGGCTTCAACCCATTTGGGATCGAGCACTGCCTCTGTTACACTGGTGGGTACTCGAATCCTTGATAATTCCTCAGTAAAATTTCTCACCATGTTGGACAGCCCGACTGTACTAGTGTAATTGGATATGGCATATCCTTCTTGGCTATCACCAACTGTTCTATACCGTTTTGGTAGTACATTTCGGGTGGTTCGCATAGGGTACCGTCTAATAGGATTAGGATTTAGGGAACTTACCTCGGGGACATCCTCTGGAGAACTGGAGCGTGGTATTTCTTCCTCCTTATTGGACTGTATCACTTCATCTTCCGATCGGCCGTCCTCAGGTCCTAGGACACGGTCCGTGTCATCCTCTGCACGGTCCGTGTCATCTTCTGATTGGTCAGTTTCTTCTTCTGTACGGTCCCTGTCTCCTTCTGTACGGACCAGATCACCATCTGTTCGGTCCGTGTCAGTCTGTGTTCAGTCCGTGTGGCTGTCCACATGGTCCGTGTTATCATGTGCGGTTTCCCACCAAATCGTTGGATTTTCTTCCTGAACTGATCTCTGCTGGTCCCGAAAATAGGACTCACTTTCCAAAAAAGTCACATCCATTGTCACATAGGTCTTTCTAGTTTCCAAATCAACACATTTATATCCTTTTTGGTGATTTCCATACCCGACAAACATGCACCTAATTGCGCAAGGGTCTAACTTGGTTCTTTTCTCCCTTGGAACATGGACATATGCTACACACCCAAACACTTTAGGTGCCAGATTTAGAGCGGAGGGAATTTGCACAAAAGAGGAAAGTTTTTGTAAAGGAGTAAGGAATTTTAGCGTACTAGATGGCATTCGGTTCATAAGATACACATCGGTAGATATGGCATGATTCCAGAAATTCTAGGGTACATTATTTTCAAATAACAGAGATCTAGCAATTTCCAAAATATGGCGATTTTTCCTTTCTGCCACACTATTTTGTTGAGGGGTACCGACACAAGAAGTTTCATGTATAATACCATTGGTTTTGAAAAAATTTCCCAAGAAGATATTTACATACTCCCGCCCATTGTCACTCCTAAGAATTTTAATCGTCTTTCCAAATTGTCTCTGAATTAGGTTTGAAAAATCCACAAAACAGTTTGCAACTTCACTTTTATGTTTCAAGAGGTATAACCATGTCATTCTAGTACTATCATCAGTGAAAAGAACAAACCACCTTTTCCCGTCTACAGAATTAACTGGGGCAGGGCCCCACACATCAGAATGGACCAAATCAACAAATTTCAAATCTTTATAACAAACACTAGGATAAGAAGTTCTGTGACTTTCACTTCGAATACAAGTTTCACATTGAATTTCAAAGTTTGATATACCAACCCATAAAGAAGGAAAGCTCTTTTTCATATACCCAACAGACGGGTGTCCTAACCTCTTATGCCACAACAAAATATTGTCTCCTTGAATGCTTCTATTCGCGAGACACGTAGAACCAGTACTCAAGTTTTCGAGGTGATACAGTCCATTGCGCTTAATACCACGCCCAAGTATCTCCTTCGTTAGGATGTCCTGAAAAATACAAAAATTTGGATACATCAAAACTGCACAATTTAGGTCTTCAGCTAATCGGCCCACTGATATAAGCTTTGTGGTCAAAGATGGTACGAGTATAGTGTCTTTCAAACACAAAGATTCAGACACATTTACAGTTCCTGATCCTATAACCGGTGAGGGAACTCCGTTTGCATTCACGATTTCTTTCCGGTTAGATTCCCCAATTCTATCAAGATCTGACTTTTCATAAGTCATGTGGTCGGTTGCTCCTGAATCTATCACCCATTTGTCTAAATTCTGTGTAGTAAAGACTTTACCTTTGCCAGTCGAACTTTCTGTACCTTCGACATGAGTTGCGAGTGTCAGAGTTGCTTGACCTGTACCGGCTTCTGCACGGTCCGTATGCCCATTTGCACGGTCCGTGCGTCCTGCCAAGTGAACCTGTCCCTTCTTGTTCCCTGCTGCCTTTTTCTCTTTCAAGTCCTGCCACCAATCTGGGTACCCATGCAGTTGGAAACATGTTTCTCTGGTGTGCCTCGGATTGTTGTAGTGAGTACACCATTTTTCCTGTTTTGTTCCAGATTTAAGAGAGAGTGATACCTCTGGTGCACGGTCCGTGTACCGACCTGTACGGTCCGCACCCTTCATCGCCATGACTGCAGGGTTGAAGGTGTTGTCACTGCCGCACATCACTTTCTGTCTTATCTCCTTCTGGGTGGTGAGAAGTTCCTTCAGCGCTTGAAGAAGTGTCATGTCTGCACTGTGGTCTTGGTCCTTCCCACCTCATGTCTTAGAGATGTCTTCCATTCCTGGTCTTTAGATCTAGACCCGCTCTGATACCATGTAAAAATCAACCTGCGGAATTCTTATACGGACCGTGTATCACTGGATACAATCCGTACACGAGTAAACATACACACAAACAGAGAAAGAGAAGAACACAGTATTTAACGAGGTTCGGCACCAACTTGGTGCCTACGTCCTCCACACTCACACACACCTTTTTTTATTTCTTTTTTGAATGATGATTACATAGAGGAGAAGAGAATATATAGAGAGATTAGAGAGAATAGAGAGATTTGTTTCCTAATACAATTATCTAAAATGAGAATGTAGTAAAATGAGAATGTAATAACTCTGATTGATTCCCCCAGTTGTTGCCTTCCTTCTTTGAAGATATGGTCCATATAGGCAACGATATGGACCACCATTTATTTCAACAATGAGTTCGAAATCCGGATGGAGAAATCCTTTTTTACAATTACAAAAGAATATAAATAGTTGGGTGGCTTGACCTCCAATCTTTACTCAAAAATGTTCATGCCCGTAAAGCTGGGTGAATTAAGGAAATGACTTGTGAGCTGATCTGGATCGTTAATTTTGCTTTAAATTGTGTGCAATATCAATCTCTTTTTAACGGTTCAGATATCCCCGTCACCATTTAACCAATATCATACAAAGTTATTCTGTAAAATTATATTGCAAGCTAAGGGGCGCATTTACAAACAAGTGCTCACACTTTAGTACGTTTTCAAAATTATTGAAAATTGTTATTTTTGTAAGAATTAATAATTTTCATACAGTAATTATGTGCTTCTTCTATACTTTGTGCGCTCATGTTCATCTAACTCTGGATCTCCCCCTTGATATGACAAGTACAATTAATTAATTGTAACGGAGAGAACGTACTGATCGTTCGATCCGTGATGCGGATGGTTCGAATTTTATAGTGTTTTTATGAGGTTTCGAGGAATTTCGCTTTTGGCCTCTTTATATGTTTTTATTATTATAGAAAATGTTAGTTTTGTAAGATAGAGAGAGAAGAGATTAAGAAAGCAAATTATATAGAAAATGTTATTTTTTTGATCGAATATTTTCTCTAATAAAGTGACAATGCAATTCTATATGTTTTGTTCTTTCATTAAACATGAGATTTGATGCTACGTGTCGTACCGAATTGTTGTCGCAACACATTCACTAGTGGAAAATGTGCAAACAGTATCGCCTCATCAGGATCGGTTAAATTAAAAAACTGACACAAATACCTTTAGGATCGGGTAAAGAACATAACCGATCTTGATTGTTAGGTATCAAGATCGGTTACCTTTCTAACCGATCTTGATAATGAGTTTCAGGATCGGGTAATTAATAAACCGATCCGGATAATAATCAAGATCGGTTAAAAAGGTCACCGATCTTGATTGTGAAGTATCAGGACCGGTTGTGTAATTAACCGATCCGGATAGTTAACAGTCAAGATCGGCTAATTATAGAACCGATCATGATAAATTTTTTTCACTACATAGAAGGAAAATATGAATTTTTTGATTCCATAGAATAACATATAAATTTTTTCGATTCCATAGAAGGAACCTATGATTTGTCGCACTTTTCATCGGACTCTTTCTTTTTTTGAAGGTCCTTCATTCTTTATTCAACTTCATATTAAAACATTTATATGTAATATAATTTATTAAAACATGTAACTTCATATTCGGCATATTGCCTTTTGTACACCATAGAGAATAATAATAGATTACAATTAGTGCAACACATATACATATTGCCTTTTGTACACATGCAATCCCATGTGATCCATATATATAACATATATATAATTCTCATGATCCAATACAATTTTGTATAAAAGTTATGTCCTTACCACTTAGTAACCATGTGATCAAGGTTTGGGCTCATGTTGCCAAAACTCTTGGTTATGATCTAGTTTGGACCAGAATTTCATACAAACTAAGGCGTATTAGATCCAACATATCAAAAAAAGAACTTCCATGTGATCCATGACATGATGCCTCTTGGTTAAAGGTCTCCAACATATTGCATCTCCAATAAAAAATACATTTGATCAACATATATGTGCATACATATTAGAGAATAAAAATTTTTCTTTAAAATTTTCGTCAAAAAATTATAAGAAAAAAGACAAAAGTGAAAACGGATTCGGCGACCAGCAAAAAAAAAACAGGAACGGTTGTTTGTAAACAACCGTTCATGATGTCTCTAAAAAAAAGAGACAAACAGGAACGGTTGTTGTTCCTAATGTCTAAAATCAGTGTCGGTTTTTACTTAAAGGACCGTTCCTGATAGTCCAGGACTATCAGGAACGGTTGTTTATAAACGACCGTTCCTGATATTTTGAAATCAGTTTCCTGCACCATTTTAGCCGAGTCTCGCTCAATATTTTTGGCCTTTATTTTCATTTTGCGCTTATAAAATTACATGCGCCGCTTCTCAAATTCCTCCGCCTAGGGTTCATTTTCATTTTCAAATTTCTCTCTCTCTCGGACTCCAACTCCGACTCCTCCGTCTAGCTAGGTGACTCTGACTCTGATTACTGAGAGGTTGGATTTGGGACGGCTGCATGCCAGCCTTGCCTGTTCAACTATACCAGGTATACTAAATGTTTCTTCACAAATTTATTACATGTATATTTATTATGACGGATTAATACTGAGGTGCTAATGTCTTTTGTCATTAATGTTTTGAAAGGCTTGGCTGTTGTTCCTTTACACAACCTTAGCTTTGCGAGAGAACATTTTGAGAGTAAATGGAAGTGACAATTCATCGCTGGTAAATGAATTAGTTTAATCATCTATAAGTAGAGTTACTATTTTACATATCTCAGATTATTTTATCATTGAAATGGTTTACTTCAGGTGGATATACCATCACTATTGTGCAATGGTAATGGCTCTTATGAGCCTGACATGGGAGATAAAAGGGCAACCTGATTGTGCTATGAAACAAGTATGTGCTAGTTTATTATTCTTTTATCAAGTACATGGCTACTATATTTTACATGTATATTTTAATTTTGTTTACTTTTTGTAGTTGTAGAAATGGGTGCAACTATTTTTGGGTTGGGCAATGATCAGAGTCAAAATAATGATGATTTACGTAGGGTTTTGGCTTAGGTTTTGCATATTTTCTCACACTTATATTTATTAAATTAGAGAAAAAGGCTACTGTCACCCTTCTTTATGTTTTATTACAGAAACAGGTTTTGGGACTATTTTACACCAAATGGAGCTAGAATCGGGTCAATCGGATCAGCGATGCTCATCGACAAAGTCTCTGTTACGGTCCGTATTGCCTAATACGGACCAGGCCTAGCACAGACCAGAAGATAGCACTGGAAGCATTAAACCCTAACCGTCAAGGTCCTAATACGGACCGTATCACCTGATACGGTCCGTATCCGAGGTGCCTCTTAGGGAATAACTGCCGACAGCTGTTTCCAGATCAGTTTCTTAGCCCCTACTCAACCTCCAAACGTCCCTCCACTCCTATATAAGGCCCTTGGGCAGAAGAATAACATATCTTTGTAATAGGGTTAGATTTGATTAAAGTGAGAAGAGAGGAGTGCTTGTAACAATGCCGTTCCGCGTCTAAGTTCATTTTCTTAAGCTAGGCAGTAAACCTTGTTACTCTTGATGTTTTGATATATATATTTCTGTTGATTATGATTTCTTGTTGTTGAATCGAAATGCTTTTGTGATTTACTATCTCTTCATCTAATTTCAATGATCTAGTTTGAGTCCGTTAGGGTAGTGACAGTACTTTAATGGTAAGAAAAACTATTTGTATGAATTAGCCTCGTTGAGATCTATTAGGTTTATGTGAAAAAAACCTTAGCGGGAAAACCATAAACCAGACCAACAAAACGCGTACAAAATTCCATCACTTGCGTAAGGAAAATCGCAGTGATCTGTGTAGTAATTTGGGGTATTTAAGAGATCAGACATTTGCGTAAGGAAACTCACAGTGTCCTATGTAGAATCTCGGTGAAAGATCTGTCATTCTTGCGTAACATAAATCGCAGTGACCTATATGGTGTCTTTCATTAAACAACAACAGGAAATCAGACGCAACAGGAATATATTATCAAGGCGGATTGAGTGGCAATGGTGTGCCAAAACCCTAGGAATTCTCATCTCTATATTTATTTTAATTACTTTTAATTGCTTCCTAATTTACATTGATCATAACAACATCTCTCAATTTTCAGATTTCGTCTAGCCTTTCGAAAGATTGTGATTCGATCGCTCAAAGCATTGAACCAATATTCCCTGTGGATTGACCTCGAATATACTACTCGATAGGATTGTGCGCTTACAGTCCGAACCGATAGCATTTCCGAGTTTATAAATATTAAAAGAAACATTGCTCTCTTTTGAAATAACAAGGATCGTGTCACAATGCCTTCTTAAAATCGTCGTGCCAATTGTGCATGGAATTGAAAAACTTTCCGGATCTTGTAACTTCGTTGGTAAATTTTTTTGCATAAGCGCACTACACTCTATGTTGAGAGGAATTGTTGAGCATTCTTGGAGTTTGCTGCAATTTGCAAGGATCTCCTTCAAGAACTTGACATATGAGGGTATGCTCACAATTGCTTCGGTGAAGGTGTTGGTGATTTGCAACTGCTTGAGTGTCTCCAAAAATCTCGCAAATTATTGTTCCATCTTGTGCTTGACTTGCCTTTGAAGGAATGACAGAGGTGGCTTGTTGGGTGGTGGTGCGATGTATTCAAGTTCGCTTTGTCGTTCGTCTCCACCTTTGGTGTCATTCTGCTTCTCAATTGGGTCTGTCTGCGTCTCAAATACGGGCGGATCTGCTTAGTACAGCCCATATTCATTGGAATGCGGTGGCTCTTCTTGCATCTTATCGGGAGTTATATCGGGCATTGGAGGTCCCTTGTAAGCTGTGTCGTTTCTCAGCGTGATGCATTTGCAAGTCTCTCTTGGATTTTCTTCCGGTTGGCCTAGAAATTTGCCTTTTTCACGTGTGATGCTTGAGAGTTCTCTAGCCATTTTGGAGATGTGATCCTCCAAATCTTTGTACGGTTTGCTAGAGTTTCGATCTTTTGTGTGATGTCGGTATTCGCCTTGTAATTCAACATAATTTAACATAATTTAGTGTAATTTAATGTAATTTAATGTAATATAGTGTAATTCAACATAATTTCAAGTAATATAGTGTATTTTAGTATAAATATGCTAATTATAAATCAAAAGAAGTAATCTAACAAATAATTTAAACAAAAAATTTAAATTTTCAGTGTTAGATTTCATTATCTTGCTCTTCATAGTGTCTCTAAAAAATAAAAAATAAAAAAAGGAAGAAACCGGTTAGATTCTGATCAGTTTCTGGAGAGAAAGAAACCGGCCAGAAAACAGCCGGTTTGGACATTTTTCGAAAATTTTAGAAATTTTGGATATATTTATTAATTTGTAATTAACTTTGGATATTAATAAAAATGTCGGCAAAGCAATGAAGCATACATATTTGTGCCTTGCTCAGGTAGTAAAAAATATTGTTTATAATAAGTATGCCTTCTTGCTCTTGTGATTATTCGGTAGCGTTATGTCATGCTCAATGGATGTCCCGTGTTTGATACTTGATATAGGATATCAGAAGATTGAAGATGCTAGTTCTTTAGAAGCTCCCATCCGCTCTTGCCGGGAGCTGCATCCCGGATGTGACATGACAAATTTTTCATCTACTTTTTCACTTGAGACTTTGAGAGTATCTATCGGATCTACTCTGCTTCGATGGATTTAATCACCGTCAATTTGTTTTAAGATTCGTGCAGAACGCTTTAAACTTCGTACGTGTTTGTTTTAATTTTCGTGCGCACAAATCTTAAATTAGATTGACGGTCATCATGCTCGTTGAACTTAAAAATAGGTCCGATGGGCATCAGACCTACTCCGTTCTCCTACTTTTTGCCTTCTCGGTTGATAGCTTTGTGTATTTTTGTAACAACTCACTTTCATGTTAATAAATCAACTGAAATTCTGAAATCGGGTAGTGGTTACTCTGAAATCTCTGCAATTCGAAATTCAGCTATCGAATTTTCTTCGAGAACGCATCTCGAAACAGCTGATTTTTCTTTGCACGTATCTCGGAACATTTCGACGGCTGGATTTGCATTGCAGGAATTTCATGATAAATAGTACCGACCTCGGATTTCAGTAGATTCCGATTTCACTTTCATCCTCTTAGACTGGGCTCAGATAGAGTACTAGATTTTGTTGAGAGAAGGAAAAATGGCGCTCGAGAAAAAACAAGAGAGAGTGAGTAATATTTCATGTTCTAAAAAAATGTACTCAAGTTATCAGGTAGAAATAAATTGTAGATACAAGGGGTTGGTTTTAAAATTTATATTCACTGATCTGATGATTAAAATTTCATGTTTCAGGTTATAAGACCGAATATCAATATATATATCTGCGCAAATTAGTGTTTTGACTTACAGTTTCTAACCACTACTCATGCGGCTGAGATTTAATAGATAATTTGTCAGTAAGGAATGTTTTTGTTAATTGTTTATTATTATATCAATTGATATTCGAACTCGCAGTTTACTAAACCACTGCTGATTTAATTACGAATTCATGTTTTTTAACCATTGAGCCTTGATACTGTCAGTGTTTATTCTTGCACGAATTATCCAGATGTTTAAAAATGAACGAATAGACAGTCATTACATGTTTTGAAATATTAATCACAAAATTCTACAAAATGTTCCCCCAAAAAGTAAGAAATAGATACCGGTGCGAGAATGTTTGTCAAGGGAGAGGATACATACCAAAAGGCAAAGGACCGAAATAAATGACTAAATTAGAAGACAGAATGAGGAAATAAAAAATATTTCTATATCTTTAGTCAGGGTTAGAACATACATATTTAAGTTTATTTTGTCTTTAAGAATTTTGTTACACTAATTTTCTGCTTATTTACATCTTTATATCATCGCTAACCAGGGGTGGGCCCAGTGTGTTCCAGGAGGGCAGCTGCCCTCTCTGGATTTTGAGTTTTAGTGGAAATTTATCGGTTCCGACCGACTTTGTTCCCTCTGAAAATTTTTTTTGCCCTCCTTTGGACGTTTAATTTGTAATTCGAATTAAATTTAGGGTTAAAATTGAAATAAATCGGTTGAATTTTGATTGGTAATTAGAATTATAAGTCAGTATCAGAAATTACAAGTCAAAGCATTGAAAAGTACAAGTTAAAGAATTATTTTTTATCGAGTACCTAATTGGTTAATGAATTTAAACCCGATTAGGTATTTAAACCCGGTTTGATTTTTTTTGTCCCCCTGACGAAAATCCTGAATCCGCCCCTGTCGCTAACGTGTGTTTTAGTATACTTCAGATTTCCTCGCAAATATGAAATTTATAAAAACATTTTTTTTTATTAAAGGTCATGTATCCTCTAACATCTTTTAGATTATATTCTCAATAATTGAACCTACGGAGAGGCTTGTGCCATTGCACTAAAGCCACGTTTTTTATAAAAACAAATTGTAATTATAAACTAAATTGCTTTATAACAGACTATTATACGAGCCACAAGCTTAATTTAATTGATTTTATTATATTGTGTTGAGGGACACATGTTTAACTGACGTCTAAAATAAATATCGGAGTTTTAATACGAGCTTTAATTTAAATAAAACAGGGCACTATCGTTTAAAATTGCATTTTTTTTAGAAATGTTTAAAATTATATTTAATGATGGACATGACTAGAGTAGGAAAAATGGCACGTTAGAGCTGGCTCCGTTACGGAACGGCACGGCATGCGTGTCCTCGCATGTCCCGTGCTGTAATCATTCGCGTGCCGTGCTCGTCTTTTAAAACTTTGGCACGTGAAAGATTTAGTCACGGCACGACATGACTCGTAGTTACGCGAGTCACGTGTAATTATGACAATTAGATATGGATTTAATGGTGAATCTTAAATAAACTAATCTAAACTATGATTAAATGGTCACGCGAGTTACGTATGATCACAACACGTTTAGGCACGGCGTGACTATTCGCGTGCTGTGACCACCCCTTGACATTTTGGTCACGGCACGACATGGCACGTGAAAAATTAACTTGATCACGGTACGGCACGGCACGAGACCAAAATCAAAACATATTAGTCACGGCACGGCACGTTTTTTCCACTCTAGACATGTCCGTTCTAGCCCTACGTACCTTGTTTTTTGTGATTAAGTTGTTACAATGTTAAAAGAAGGAAATGAACCACTTGGCGATTATTGGCGTGGGTTTCAGCATACATCTTATCAGGACCACATCGAAGCATCAATTAATTATAACCAAGAAAGTTTAACTTTGATTTAAAGATGCCACAAAAACCTTATTTAAACCGAAAAAGGATTTTACTTCAAAAAAAAAAAAAACGGTGGATGATTACGTTCCTGCTAGAAATGTAAATTACATTCGATTATATTATGTTTTAAATCTGACAAAAAAACATATATTTTTGAATTATGTTTTCATTTGAATATAACGAGGTTTTGATATATTAAAAAAATATTATTATTTTTACTTTATTTTTCCACTGAAAGGTCACTAAACTAGTCTCTTTATTCTTGTGGTGGGGGAGTTCTCCGGATCTGACTCCGCTGCTCTCCAAATAGGAGAGCAGGATCCTGCTTTTCTAAACCGAACCGTTGAATTTTTTTCTTGCACGGATCTCACTACAGATGAACGGTTCGGTTTAAAAAAGCAGAATCCTGCTCTCCTATTTGGAGAGCAGCGGAGTTGGTTCCGAGTTCTCCTGCTGCTTAATAATGGCCACCTTACTCACATTCCGCATTTGTCGCCATAAAAGGCGATGGCATCAGTCGAATCAAAATCGAACGGTATATATGATATATCGCACATTGAGCATTGAAGATATTTCTTTTAAAACTCGAGTCGAACTGTTATATATTTCTTAGTTAGGAGGCGTTAAATCTTATCTCCATAGTCCCTAGTGCGAACTGGTCTGTGCCTGATGAACAATATCATCTGGTAAGTATGATATTGATTTTCCGGGACCCACATAAGAAATATGGTAGAACGACCCCACTTGACAGCGACCCTCTACATTACGCTACATTCTCAGTCTCGCACTTGAATCCGAATTTACTTGTTAAACTCATCTTTATTTGCACGACGGAATTTACCTTTTTTTACCCACACTAGAGTGCTTTTTCTCACCGACCATGCCTGACAGATGGCACTGCCACCATTGCTCCGTCTTTTCCTTTCACGTGCCCTTCTTTCTCGCTGATTGTCAGTACCTCCCCATTTCTCCCCTCTCGATTTCTCTCTTTTGCAACTCACCACTCACCACTCATCACTTACCTTCTCTCTCTGGCCCTCTTTATCTCACTAGTGTCAGTGCTCTGTTTTCTCCTGATTGCGCTGGACGAGACGCAGCGGGTCAAAATGATTTAAAAGGGCGTGGTAAGAATCTTTTACCCTGCCTTTTGTTATTTAGTCTTCCGTTTTTCTTCCATTTTTGTATGTTGAAGTAAACGATCGTAACTCGGTTGAATATTTATATATAAGTTGAAGCGCGAGAGGTTCATGGTCATATTTTACTTGGTCCCTTGTTCTTAGTTCATTTCTCATTATGGAGTAAGTTATAGACAACCTCTTTTTTTTTATCATTTTGCTTTGACCTCGTTTTAAATTTTCGTCTTTTCTTTTTCAATCGGCAAGAGAAAACTAACGATCTCCCGAAAATGACTACTCTTTTGCTGGGCCTTTTTTTTTATGCGGCATTACAAATTGTGCGCTTAGCTTCTTGAGATAAACCCTCCAGCTTTCTAAAACTTATTTTTGTATGCTAACTGAAACACTTTTTTGGGTTCTGTTGATTCCCCATCCACCCACAAAACAACAATTTTGATTTGACAAAACACACAAAGTCACAAACCATCTAGCACACGGTAATCAAGAAAAATAGCTAAGATTAAAGGAAACTTGTTTTTCTGGGGAATTGTGACAAACTGGGGAGGTAGCTCAAACAAGAAGCTGCCCCTTTCGCGTCACTATGCAAGATGGATTTAAATTTAGGTTCATATAGCTCTCTGTGATTTCCCTTTTAAGAAAAAAGTAATATTTGTTTTGAGGTCTATAGAAACTAGGACTATCATGAATGGTTTCTCCATTTGGAGGTTGTTGAAATAATGAATGCAGCAAATTAATGCTTCTCGATGTTGTACCATATCTCATAGACACTGTAGGGTGCCAAATTGCATTCATTTTGCATTTATTTATAGAGTATATATTTAAAAGTTGCTTTTATTCATGTGGTTTTTATGCAAAGTACTTGGTACAAAACAATAAATAGCATAGAATTGTGGCTGCATCTATAATGCCTCCCTTTATCGGTACTAGTTGAGAAGTAGTGCATTGGTTTATGTAATTATATTCTGACTAATTTTGAAAGTGCTTAAGTGCAATAGTGATCTTTTGTTATATACAATGCATCAGTTTATTGGTGCTGTGTCAGATTATTGTTCTGTACTATTACTAATTGAACTACAGTACATTTGTTAAAAAAAAATTTAATTGAGAAATAAGATAAATAAGTAATAGCATGGGTAAGTTACTTTAGTTTTGTTTTGTGAAAATTTCAGCAAATGAAGCACCTGATTCATTTAAAAGCAGTGAATGATACTCGTTATTTTCTGGGAAATTGGTAATCAAGGTCCTGAATATATATATTTTTTGTTTGTTCAATTCGATCTACAGCCTGTAGAGAATTATGAGGTGCATGAGATGGGAAATGGAAAGGGCGGCAGGAAGAGCAAATGAAGGAGAGGCAGAGGTGGCGGCCTGAGGAAGACGCAATTCTACGGGCCTACGTTCGTCAGTACGGGCCCCGTGAGTGGAACCTGGTGTCTCAGCGCATGAATGTTGGCCTGAACCGTGACGCCAAGTCGTGTCTAGAGCGTTGGAAGAACTACCTCAAGCCCGGCATCAAGAAGGGGTCCCTCACCGAAGAAGAGCAGCGCCTCGTAATTCGCCTCCAGGCCAAGCACGGCAACAAGTGGAAGCGCATAGCTGCTGAGGTCCCCGGCCGAACTGCAAAACGCCTCGGCAAGTGGTGGGAGGTCTTCAAGGATAAGCAGCAGAGAGAACTCCAAGAGGCTCAAAAGCCGTCGGTTCTAACCCCATCAGAGCAGGGTAAATACGACATCATCCTTCAGAGTTTTGCTGAGAAATTGGTCAAAGAGAGGCAGGTCAGCCCACTGCTCATGGCCACTCCTCTTCTCCCCCCTTGGTTATCTAATTCCAGCACCGCTACTACCACTACAGCTGGCACACCTAGTATGCACAGGCCGCCTTCCCCTTCAGTCACTCTATGTCTTGCATCTGCTGCCGTGCCTGCTGGGCCCCCTGTTTCTTCTATGCCGCCTATGCCATGGTTACCGGTACGCATTGTGTTTTCCTTTTCATGAATGTACAATTCTCTCTTTGAATGTACCACTTCTGAGGTTATTTGAACTTTGGATCGAGTTTCACGTTTTGTCATGGTTCATCTTGGTATAATTTGTCGCAGGGTGAGAGAGCAGGAGGTTCTGAGACAAGCTTCGGGTTAGCAGGCCCGCGTGGTGATAACATGGTGGTTGCTGAGCTGGCTGAATGCTGCCGTGAACTCGAAGAAGGTCACCATGCATGGATGTCGCACCGAAAGGAGGCAGCGTGGCGGCTGAAGCGGGTGGAACTCCAATTAGAGTCAGAGAAGGCATGCAAGAGGAGAGAAAAAATGGAGGAGTTCGAGGCCAAGATGCGGGCCATCAGGGAGGAGCAGAGCCTCGCATTGGAAAGGATTGATGCTGAATACAGAGATCAGATACTTGGTCTCAGAAGAGATGCTGAGTCGAAGGAACAAAAGATGGCTGAGCAATGGGCAGCAAAACATGCCCGCTTAGCACGCTTTCTTGAACAGATTGCTGCCAGTGGCGGTCGTGCGTGGGTCCCCCCAAATGGTGAGATGAATGGTCGGTGATATGTTTTTGTTAAGTGGAAGCTCGGTTTGAAATTTCCTGTTTTTTATTTTTTTATTTTTTTGCGTTTTGGCTACAATTAATGTTTGTATTTGTTCTTGTGTCGTAAGATGAGGTAGCCTTTCCATCAGCATAAAACTGGAAATTGTTGCTTTGATGAATTGGAAGCAACCAATCTGGGCATCTTAGAATTTTAGCTGTCTTCTACGATATTTGTAAACATTTAAGATTGTTTGTTTTACATGTTAGTTCACACTCAGAAATCACTATTGCTTCCCTATATGTTTTGAATCACTGGTGCTTCTGTATTGTGTAGCAAAAATTGACTGTTTCCTTTTTATGTATATTGAACTGTTCTGATGAGATACGATGCATTATGGTAAATTGTTGGATATTGTTTTGATAATACGATATTGTCCTTCACGAGGGCTGAAAGAACTAATATGGAAATTTTTAATTTTTAATTCTGTGAATCAAATCTAATGAATTTAAAAATATGCCTACGGGCTTCCAATCAAAAAAAAAAAAAAATGAATTTTAAAATAAATATTTAATAAAATCGAGACAAGTCGGGATTAAATAGTATGCCCACACTCATGCGCTTTATATATCTGCTTATCCATCTCTAAATTTTCTCTTCGAGTAAATATCTGATCTCCTTTCTGATTGCACGATTACGGATTGAAAGACATAATTTGAAAGATATAAATTCATATACTAAAATTTGCCGTCATATTAATATAACACCATATTTGGATTGATGATATTGAGAGTTTTTTTTTTTAAGTTAAAAAATGAAGAGAAACTTGGCATATCAAACACAACTCACAATTGCTCAATTTTGTGGAGGAACGCACGCCATTAATTCATATCACCTAAAATAACTCAAATTTTGAGTTAAAAGTTGAACCGTTTATCTACTTTGACACGAATATAAAGGATCTCTGTGTTTTCCATCTTAGGCCGGATTCTGATCGGACATTCCGGACTCCGCACGCCATGCTTCCCTGATGGATAAGCATGGCATGCCAATGCTAAGGTTTATTGCTTTTTTTATTTGCAAAATGATACCTGAGATTTTTCTTTATAGCAGCAACAATAACAGTAATTGAAACTTAATAACGTCCGATGTTACCTTATACTACAAAATTTTCCTGTTTACCCAATAATTTTTTTATAATATATCCATTATATGTAATACTCAACCTCAACTTCTACTGCCGACGACTATTCCTTTAGCATCAATTCTTATCAGTGATCTGACATGGATCATGGTTATCATGAATAGAGAATGGGAGACGAGCAAAATTTCTTTGTTACTAAACCCCAATTTACATTTGAAATTGGTACTTGCAATGAAAATTGCTAAAGCCCAATTCTCTTCCGTTTATAAAGATTTAGACCCAATACACAAACAGATCATCGTAAAGAAATAGCAGTACAAAAATCTTTAATTATGCCCGCATATGTGGGCCGGATCAGTATATATGCAGAGCTACTTACAACACAAACAGCTTTTTTCTTTTTTGGTTGAAAGCCCGTAGGCGATTGCATTGATAGGAAGAGTTACAAGCGAGTTGTTTAGCTGTTTGTTTTCACAGACACTCGTTGTCTAATCTTAAGTAACAACTACTTTGTAACTTTTTCTATCAATGCAATTGCCTACGGGTTTTCAATCAAAAAAAAAAACAAGCGAGCTGTCACATAATATGAGACAGAGTGTTTGTGAAAGCATATAGCTGTAAACAAACTAAAAACACACAGGAAATATGTGCATCATATGGACACAAATTTGATATCTTTGCTTGATTGTAATGATGGGAGCCTAGAGATTGTTTGTTGTGCACATATGGCAGCCGAAAAGACACTAAATCAAATTCGAACCGGGAACTAAATCAACCGGACCAAGACAGTCACCAAGCAACCGAGAGACACTAAATCAAATCGGACCAGAAACTAAATTAACCGGCCTAAAACAGTCACCACTAAAAGAAGGAGAGGATGAAGGAGAACAACATTCGTCTATGTTCTGGTGGTGTAATTCCTCATTTTACTCTAACAAATATGAAGAGCTGTTGTTTTTTTTTTTTTTTTCGAGAAAAACATATGAAAAGTTATGAACTAAGTAAGCTCAACTGACTCGGATCCAATGAACTTGCACCGAGATAAGAACATTACTAACAGAAACCTGAGTAATGCAGAAACTCAATTAACCTCCATTTTTTTTTGTTACCATATTATAAAAGTGAATATACAATGTTGACATGGTTTTGAAAATATATATATATATATAGTGTGGCTAAATTGCTGCCGGCAGTATTTTTGGCTGAAATGTTGCTGGGGCTATATTTGATTATGTGATGTTCAAACAACAAATTCAAACCATTAGATGTTTAATCTATATTAAAATCTACTTGGAGACCAAATTTTACATTTTTTTGAATTTTTTTACTATTTATTAAGCTGGTTTGAAAACCGTTGTTTTCAATGCTGCAGAAATTTATTGAAAACAGCGGTTTTCAAACTAGCTTAATAAATAGTAAAAAAATACAAAAAATGTAAAATTTGGTCTCCAAGTAGATTTTAATATAGATTGAACATCTAACGGGAATTTGTTGTTTGAACATCACATAATCAAATATAGCCCCGGCAGCACTTGGCTGAAATACTGCCAGCAGCAATTTAGCCACACTCTATATATATATATATATATATATATATATATATAGAGTGGCTAATATCAAAACGTTTGCACCAAGCCCCTCGTGCAACCAAGTCGTTTTCGGATTTTGAAAGTCCAAACGGTCGATCCGAGCCGTTAGATGTGATCTCTATATTAAAATCTGCTTGGAGACCAAATTTTACATTTTTGGGAATTTTTTTACTATTTATTAAGCCACTTTGAAAATTACTGATCACATGGTCCAGAATTTAATTGCACTGTTTTTACTGTTCATCCGGATCAGCAATTTTCAAAGTGGCTTAATAAATAGTAAAAAAATTTCAAAAAAATATAAAATTTGGTCTCCAAGCAGATTTTAATATAGATTGAACATCTAACTGTTCGGATCGACCGTTTGAACTTTGAAAATCCGAAAACAACTTGGTTGCACGAGGGGCTTGGTGCAATGTTTTGATATTAGCCACTCTTATATATATATATATATGAGTATGGCTAAGTTGCTGCCGGCAGCATTTCGGCCATTTTGGTGTTCAAACAACAAATTTTTTTATATAGATGTTCAATCTATATTAAAATCTACTTGGAGACCAAATTTTACATTTTTTGGAATTTTTTTACTATTTATTAAGCCACTTTGAAAATTGCTGATCCGGGTGAACAGTAAAAACAGTCTGGACCATATGATCTGGAATTTTCAAAGTGGCTTAATAAATAGTAAAAAAATTCCAAAAAATGTAAAATTTGGTCTCCAAGTAGATTTTAATATTTAGAACACGTTGAACGGTTCGGATTTTCTGTTTGAACACCAGAATGGCCGAAACGCTGCCGGCAGCACCTCGCCGAAATGCTGCCGGCAGCAACTTAGCCATACTCATATATATATATATATATATATAGGGTAGAACTAGGGTGCTCTTGAGTTCACCAAGCTCTTGGTGAACTCAAGTCTAAAACCCATCGGATCGGCTTCAAACGACGAATCCGAACCATTGAAACCCGTCTACCTTACGAGTGATGCGTCTACATGCAAAAATTTTAAATTTTGAAATTAATTTTGCGTAGAGTCAAGTGGTCAAAAAACGTCGAAAAATGAATGCATTAAAATTAATTTATTCACCTTCTAATTTTGACCGCTTGACTATATTCTAAATTAATTCGAAAGTATAAAATTTTTACATGTAGACACATCACTCGTAAGATAGGCGGGTTTCAATAGTTCGGATTCGTCGTTTGAAGCCGATCTGATGAATTTTAGACTTAAGTTCATCAAGGGGCTTGGTGAACTTAAGAGCACCCTAGTTCTACCCTATATATATATATATATATCTCATGGCCGACAGATTTAATTTGTGCTATCATTTAGGGAGAAACAACTTAGAAACCACAATTCCTTTGCTGTCTTTAAGGGAACGCAAATTTAATCTGTGCTCCACTTAGAATAGTTAATCTGCATCCCTAGTATATTTCAACTTTTTTTTTTAAATCATGTAAACTTCGTTTATCATTTTTTTAGCAGATGGTAACAAAAAAAATCGGCAATTGACCTACAATCAGAATAAAAAATACAACTAAAATCAAATAGAAGTTGAACACAACCTAACATCAGATGAAACTCCCAAATTCCCAGAGGGTCCGGATCCCATGAAGTAACTCAATTTTTGAGTTTTGGATCGGGACCGTCTGATTCGAATTCGTCACTCGGATCGTTCCGGATTTCTAATCTGTCGTCAGGATATGTGCGCTCCACTTCAGAATGGATTGTCGCGGATTCAAATCGGACGGTTCCAATCCAAAAATTGAGTTACTTCACTGGATCTGAATTCCAAGGCTAGTCCCTAGCCATCGAGTCTTGGGCCAATTATGGTAGAAGAATAATTCAAAATGGCTAATGCATGCCCCTGTATTCAGAATTCGTATCCTCTGCATTAACGGAACGTTCGTTAATAGATCTGAACAGTCCAATTGAGATCTGCACTAATATTAAAAGACCCCGTGCTTCATAGGCGTGGGCTAGATTGGCTCCGATTCTGATCAGATGGTCAAGATGTGGGAATTTTGAATGAAATTGTTGTTTGGAACCAATAAGGAATGTGAGAAGTTAACTTAAAAACAATAGTATAAATAATAAAACACAATAGAGAGAACTAAATAAAAAGTGTGAATGGAAAGACTCACTTTTCCAACCTATCGCTGGAACAGCAACAGAGCCAATTTGCTGTCTGTCTGTATGAGAGATTCGACACTTTTTATCTCATCCTCCACTTCTTTATCAAATAAATAATTCCAATTTGTTTGTTCTTGCTTTATCTCAACCTAGAACTGATGTGTCAATGAAAGTACTTAAGATATTTGTATTGTTAGACATCATTTAAGATGTTTTTTTATCTTCATATTATCTATCTAAGTTGTAGTAGGAGGAATAATAATAGTAATTATTATAATAATAATTATCATTAATATTATGATTAGTATCATCATCATCATTATAATAATAGTAAGCGGTATAATAAATTTGAAGCAAAATTTTATCCTCCCTTGTAATCCTCCTCAATATTTGCTTTTTATATCTAGTAATGTGAAAAATTGTTAAACTACACAAATGCACCCGAACTAAAAAGAACAAATTTGTATTTTTTTTTAATGGTTGGCGGTAATTGTCGTCAACAGATATATTGATAAAAAAAATTAATTTACAAAATACAAGTGGACCGATGATCAGAGCATTTACATCCCAGTAATTCAAATGAGTTTCTAAATAACTGTTAACCACTTTTTAAAAATTAAGGTCTCTAAAGTTTCTAACTCTCATATATTAGAAATAGCAAATATGTCCTCTTGTTGGAATTTTTTTTATAAATAACCTAACCGCTCCACTGAGGGGCGGTCAGCTTCAGACCAAACCGCTTCCCAGTGAGGCGGTTTGGTTTTGCCTATATATTGGAGGGTATCCCTCTCATTTTTCACCCCATTCATTTCAAATTTTCACTCTCTCTCTCCTCTCTTTCTACAGATTTTCGCCTCCCCTTGTGCAAGTATGTCCCTCAACTTTTTTGTATTTTATTTTTTAGTCCAAAATTGTTAGAAATTATTTAGATATTGTCCAAAATTGTTTAGAATTACTATAAATTGTTCAAAATTAGTTAGGAATTGTTAGGAATTAATATAAATTGTTAGAAATTGTGTACAAATTGTCCAAAATTGTTTAGAATAATATAAATTGTCCAAAATTATTTAGAAATTGTTAGAAATTGTTAGAAATTGTTAGGAATCAATATAAATTGTTAGAAAATGTTTAGAAATTGTCCAAAATTGTTTAGAATTAATATAAAGTGTCCAAAATTATTTAGAAATTGTTTGAAATTGTTTAGAATTACTATGAATTGTCCAAAATTACTTAGAAATTGTTTCCAACTAATATAAATTGTCCAAAATTGATTAGAATTGTTCGAAATTGTTTAGAAATATTATAAATTGTTAGAAATTGTTTAGAAATTGTCCAAAATTGTTTAGAATTACTATAGATTGTCCAAAATTGTTTAGAAATTGTGAGAAATTGTTAAGACATTAAGTTGTCCAAAATTGTGTTATTAATTTTTTTCAGTTTAGTTTGCAATAATAATTCTCATTAATTATTGTAAATTGTAAAAATATGTTAGAAATGTAGTAACTTGATATTTTCAAATTTAGTATGGCCAGACCTAGACGGGGACGATCACGAGATACAATGGAGATTGAAGAGAGTTCACATGCCCCCATTGCAGAGGCTCTTAGTGTGGAGGCCTCCACTATAGAGGTTCCCGCTAGAGAGGCTCTTGCTGCAGAGGCTCCTCATGATGTTGGCACATTTAGTACTCTTCTGTGGATCCCACATATTAAGCACTGTGTCTCATACGCATCGACCTGATAGGTTCAGTTGGGGTATCAACGTCGTCCACCTGATAGGTTGGATCTCTCTGGTCGTCGCCGTCGTCGTTAAGTTTTTTATATGTTATGCTCTAGTTTTAGTTAGATTGTATTTGTAGTATTTTATGTTTGGATTGTTATATTTTATGTTGTAGACTTAGCATTTTGTTGTTTTTGTTTTGTTATTTATCTAGTCGAACAAAGCCAATTTATAACATTACAACAAAATTATAACAAACAAAATGATAATAAAATTATAACAAATTATAAAACATTACAAAATAGAATTACAACCTAAATTATAAAACATTACTTAAAATTATAACCCTAAATTATAAAATTATAACAATTTTTTTAACATAAATTATTATTAAAAAATATTATTATATACCAAACCGCTCCAACTAGGGGCGGCCTGGAGCGGACCACCCCACTGAGGGGCGATTTGGTATTGGGTTGACCGTCCCTCAGTAGGATGGTTAAGTTATTTATAAAAAAATTTCAGCAAAGGGCATATTTGCTATTTTTTTCGAGGATATTAATAAATTCTTTGAAAAACTTTAAATAATATTGATAATTAATAGAATTATATAATATAATTTTTGAGAAAATAAATGCTATGTAGAATAGCTTTCGTTATAGCTACGCTATTCACAATAATTTTTTTTTAACCTTTCCACAATAAAGTGATAATCGCTATTTAGAACCTTAAATAAAAAAAATAGCCGAAATTTCCCAAACCTCTACCAATGTCCAAAATGGCCGAAATGTCCCAACCTCTGCCAAGTACCAACCAATGTATTTACTTTTTTACCTCCACTCTCCGTACCAGTGGGAAAGAAATTTGTACCGACTTCCATTATTGCAATAATTTTGACCTGAAGAGACGTTGATTTGACTATTTGAGATTGAGGTGAAATGCATTGAGAGGTGGTGCCCTTATAGGCTTATTGAAATAGGGAAGTTATCAGTAACAGGTACGACAGCATAGCCGAGGACGGTGGTCTGGGATTTTCTGGCCCAACTGAATCTTTTATTGGGCCATAGTGGGCCATATCTCCGGTCCTTTTTTCAATAATATATTATTATTGTTAAAGATCACCTAAACACCCAAAAAGTTGCAAATTTTGTTTAGGGATGAAATTTTTGCCTTTATTAGGTTCATTTTGTTTAGGGGTGTCATTGGCTACGAAACTATACAATACTGGTGGAAAGCATTTTTGTAAATTTTTGTAACCATTGAGAGTGATCTTATTCATAATTCATTCTTATCTATTAAGAATTGATCATATCTTACTCTACCTTTATCCATTCATATTATCAGATAATAAACAGTAGCGGACAAATAATGAATAAAACTAATATAATAGTTAGTTTCATTTTTTTTTTTTACAAATAACCATCAAACTCGTTCGTTTCACACATATGCAATCACATTACTAATAAAATTTTCAAATTACAAAATATCTCTTTTTCAAGTGCTTTATTAAGTTCTTTAACTAAAAAACAAGATAGACAAATAAAAATAATATATTTAACACTATGCTTATAACAAAAGGGATGCATTTTTTTATCATATCATCTTTAATAAGTACATCACTAATTATTGACAAACATTATCATATAAAATGCCTCACAAATCAATTTTACTATAAGAAAACAATATAAAATGTTGAATAAATAATTTTATCTTAAATTCTTTAATAAAAAATGTATAAAATGTTGTATAAATCAATTTAACATAATAAAGAAAATTTATATAGTTATATGTAAATATATAAATATTCATTCATAATTTAATATTTATTAATTATTCAATAAGATAACGTGTATGAAATAGCTTTTAATCATACCCTAACCCAATAAGCTAACGAATTTTTTTCTTACTCATACTCATATTTATTAAGTTTACGAAAAAAAAATTCTTACGCATATCGGTCTTATCGAATACAATATGGATCGGATAGACGGTTAAAAAAGTTTCATTGACACCTAATTTTGTTGTTCTTCAAACACTCTCACGACACATAATTTTTCCTTTTTTAGTTTTATTACTAACAAAATAGAATAACTGAAAAACAGAAAAGGTCCTGATTTCGTATTTTGAAAACACACACAAGGAATGGAGAATTTTTTATTCATAGAAATTGATAAAATAATATGTACAAAAATAGAAAGAGTACCACAATTGTAATATTATTTTAGAAATATCGGGACCAATAGTCCCGATTGAACTTTTGAATGACTCATCGGTTCCAATCTATCGTCTTTTTTTTAAGTTTGTGCAAAGAGGAGACTTTGCTGCTACAGAAAATCACTCCATTTACAGATCTTGATCATTTATGCATCTGATCCATAAATGAGGTATTTTTAAAGGGATCGACTAACAGTCCCCCCCATTCAGTCCCCTAAACGCCCCCCCGCTAAAAAACGCGCTAATTACAGTTAATTGCAGTTAATTACAGTTAGTGTCAACACAAGTTGATCATTTCAAAGTTTGTCAAACAGTTAAAATTGAAAGTATTCATACCTACGCAATGAAGTCTGAATAGTTATGTTCGAATAATATTTGAAATTGGGATCATAACATTTGGGGACCACTATATAAATGGGGACCATTACTTTTCGGGACCAGTAACGACCAGTGGGGACCGCATACGTCTTTTGAAAGCGACACCCTGGATTGGGGACCACTATATAAACGTCTTTTGAATGCTACATTCATTGATAAAATTTTCACACACAAAATGGAAAGTATTCATATCTACAAACAAAAGTATGAATATATATGTCACAAAAAATTCTTCAAACAAGATTATGAATATGTAACTGGGGACCACTACCTATCTTGTACCCAATATGTTAATGAGGAACCTATACGGATCTCTATCACATCAAGTATTCATATTTAATTAATGAAATGTGATTTCTTAAATTCAAAATATGCATACATATTTGTTTGCATTTTGAAACTAATTACTGATGTGTGATTTATCACATCAAGTATTCATAGCTAATCACTTAAGTGTGATCTCTCTCACATCAAGTATTCATAGCTATTGACTGAAGTATATTTTTTTTTAAAAACTGACATGTCACTCAGGGTGAAATTATCTCAAGTATTCAATAAAATATTAAGACAAATGCATGACAAATTTTAAAGAAATATACAATAAAATTTTAAAACCAATTCATGACAAAACAATTAAAACAACACAGTATTACAGCAAGTTAGTAGTTTATAGTTTGCCCAAGGATGTCAATCATATAACAACAAAACATCACAGTATACTGAAAAACAAATGGCAGATTGCCAATGCATAAAACATCACAGTAAGAAAAAGCCAAACAGTTTACAGATCACATATTAGGTGAAAATTGTAAATCATTTCTATCATCAACCAGAATACGAAAAGCGAGTAGAAGACGCTCCTTCCTTATCATGGCCTGAAATTTTGAACAAAAAAAAAAAAAATAGTTAACAAAAAAAAAATGAAACCTTTACAAAATAAGAGAGTAGGAAGTATTACCATTAGGGTTATCAAGTATTCAACCTAATCAAATCATAAAAAATAAGAAAGATAAAATAACAGAAATAACCTGATCAAAATCAAATGCCACATTTCTGCTGAGGCAGTCCATTATTCGAATGATAAAAATAGCACAATCATTCGAACCTTCTTGGTGTGGACAGCCCATCCAAGTATACTCAACTTTCATCCATTCTTCATCTCCTGATTAACACAAATAAATCAATGCAGGTAATATATTAAAATAACAATATTAAAAAACAGTGAACTATTGAATACAATATAAGCATTGAAGTATTCATACAAACACAATGAAACTATTCATACATCTACTGAGAATAAATAATAGTACTCACCTAGCCTCCAAGACAAGAAATATTTGACCCAGTGCATTGTATTAATATGGTAACACACTGTAAGTATAAACAACACAGTATTCATACCAAAATATCATGTTTCAATCAATAAAATATCATTTTCATACAAGATATAGGAGATATTTGTATCATATAGAACATAACATATGAAGTATTCATATTAACAGTTATCATATATTCATATTATACATATCTAATATGAATGATTAATGTAAAAAATAGTTACCAAACAGTTCTGGTATTATACCTACCATATGAAACAGTTTTCATATAAAACAGCTGAAGTATTCATATAAAAGGTAACACACTGTATGTATAAACAACACAAGTATTCATACAAAATATCATGTTTCAATCAATAAAATATCATGTTCATACCAGACATAGCAGATATTTGTATTCATATAGAACATAACATATGAAGTATTCATATTAACAGTAATCATATATTCATATTATACATATCTAATATGGATGATTAATGTAAAAAATAGTAACCAAACAGTTCTGGTATTATACCTACCATATGAAACAGTTTTCATATAAAACAACTGAAGTATTCATATCAAAGGCAACAACTTGTAGGTATAAACAACACAAGTATTCATACCAGAATATTATGTTTCAATCAATAAAATATCATGTTCATATCAGACATAGCAGATATTTGTATTCATATTAACAGTATCATATATTCTTATAACATAAAACAATAACTCAATCACATGTTCATAATAACATAACGTAACAGTATCAGATCATCAGCATCTTCAATTAGAAGTATTTAAAACTGAATCAGCTACTTATATCATTACTATAAAGTATTCATACCTGAGTATTCAAAACTGAATCAGCTACTTATATCTTGAATCTAAATCGCCTGATATAAACTGAAATTGCCTGGCACAAACGGAAGTCGCCTGGCATAAACTGAAAGAAAAAAAACAGAAATCAATGATTTAAATGACAGAAAAATAAAATCGATGATAAAAGAATGAAAGAGAAAAACATTACATGATCTTAGCAAGTGAGATCGCCGGAGAGAGGTCTATCTCACCGGAGAGAGAGGTGTGAGATCGAGTCAAGAGAGATGCGATCTCGCCTGAGAAAGATAAAGGTGAGAGATCGCCGGACAGAGAGCTGTGAGATCGAAAGAGGGATTGCTCTCTCGCCTGAGAGCGAGAAAGATGAGAGATCGCCGGAGAAAGAGAGCTGCGATGTCGATCGCCGAAAAATCGCCTAAAATATGCGCGGAGAAGAATGAAAGCGCGCAGGAAAAGGAAAGCGCGGAGGAGAAGGAAACATTCAAAAATAAAAAAAAGAAAGTAATAACGAAGGAGGCGCCGCCAGTCGGTAATGACAGTTAGACGGGACCACTAACTGCCTCTTAAATTCGTTAATTAATCATTAAGATAGCTAGTTAGTTTGGGGGGGGACATTTAGGGGACTGGAGAGGGGGGACGAAATCTTTACTCATTTTCAAAACCAGTTTTGGTGCCACAGAAAATTAACCCATTTATGGATTGGTATTTTAAAAAAAAAATTTAATTCGTACTATACAAAATATCATATATTATTGAAAAAAACATATATGACACTCTATGAAGTTCTCTTAGATTGAAGCTTATTCCAACAAAACATTGGAATTTGATTTATAAATGGTGGAGTTTTTTTTAGAGAGGACAACCATGAAAGGAGGAGAAAAAGTTTTTGAATCGGTGAAGGAAGAAGTCGCCAGAAAAGAAAGAAGAAAGAAAGAGATAATCCCTGTGCAGATTTTTTGTGGCCTAATTTATGGATCATAATCAATGGTCAAGATCCATAAATGGAGTGATTTTCTTTGGCAGTAAAATCCCCTCTTTGCATGGAGTTAAAAACCCTAAGAATTGAGACCGTTGAATCTGATTCAAAGATTGAATCAGAACCATTAATTTTTATGAATAAAAATTCTCCGAGGAATGAGGATCTTCTTTTTTTGAAGGACATGAGGGTTAAAAGGTGATCAGTCAGCTTCTAATTAAGTTCATGTTTCCTCCTCCTAAAAAACTTCAGTATTTGATATATGGACCTTAGGAGTGAAAACAAAGCGAATACAGAGGGGATAGTGGTAAAATTATATTCATATCTCTTTTAATTTTTCAGATACGGATACGAATTGGATGTTAGCCGGATATAGATATGAATACGGATTAGATCAGATATTTATTAAAATAATATTAGAAAATACCAAAGTTCATAATATTTATCTAATTTTAATGGTGAATAACAATATTTTTTCATAATATATATTAAATATATGATATATATATATATATATATATATATATATATATATCTACTATTTGAATACGTATAATTGAAACATAAAATCATATCAGTATTCATATCCACACGGATATTCAAATATCAATAGAGATCGAATACGGATTGGATATTATCTATAATATTTTCACCCCTATATAGTACAATGCCTTAGAATTAATTTACTGTAAAAGGTACAAACACGTGCAACGAAATAATTACGGTGCTGTAATTTTGAAGTTCATTTTAGTTGGAGATAAGGGTCAAAAGTACTATAACTTATCTCCAGTACGAAGTACGAACCCTGGATTTCGATTTTGTAGCCTCTTAATACGGATTATTTACTTTATGTGAAAGTTTGATCACATGTGAAAGAACTAGAATCTACTTCTTTCGCTTTTCAATTATTGAAAACTTTATTTTTTTATTTTTCATGAAAAAGTGGTTTAAAGTATCATAGTCTAGCAACCTAAACAAAACAAAAGCACAAACCCATTGTTTTTTTTTTTTGAGCTGTTGCTTCATCTTAGTACAAACACAAATCTCACTCTCTCTGAGAGTAAAAAGTAAATATTGCCGAGGCTACACCGACAGAAATTGTTATTTTTGAGTGTATCAATATTACCGACATGAGTATTTACGAAGATACTGTCAACAAAAACACTTTTATTCTCGCAGATTGTGACAAATTTTTGTAGTGGTCAGATCTCAGATAAATATTTCATTTAGTTACTTCTAACATTTTTTTGAAGCATTTTATGAATAGCAATTTCATGTATTTTTTGTTAGAGAGGATTTTGACTTTTAGGGTTTGAAAAGAATTAAAGAAGAGACGGAAAGGCTCTTTTTTAAAATTAAAATAAATTTGCATACTCTGTAAATAAATTCAGGTAAACAGATTTAAGTGCCCCATTCATTATTCAATCTTTATAGGTAAACAACTTGATGTCAAACCTGTCACCTCCTAGCAATGATATTATCACCTGAGAATAGAACACATTAGGTTTGCTATTTTGGTTCTTCCACTACAGTTTGTGACTGTCTCATGGTTGTTTGGTTACATTCCAACATATTAGTTGGAAAATTGGTTAGTTATGTCTACTATTTAAGTAACTTTCTGTGCGAAATACTAAAGTTCAGTGATTATGAACTCTCATTTATTTATTTAATTGAACTTAAATCTGCTAATTTGAGTGTTTAGTGGACTTAATCAATAAATTATAAATAACAGGCTAAAGAAAGCTTCAAATATTAATAAATAGAATTAGAGTACAAACATACTGGGCTATGAAATTTTTATTAATATCACTGTAAAAAAAACCACAAATTATGGGGAATTCGAAAAATACCAGGACCTCCAAGTCAATTTGCGGCTCCATTCTTGGGGGGCACAGATTGACTTGGAGGCTCCACGAAAACCCAAAAATGCACTGTAATATACTGATATTTAGATTTTTGAGGGGCCTCCAAGGCAATCTGGACACCCAAAGAGGTCATGGTTTTTTTCGAATTCTTCGATTTCAGTGGTGTTTTGGTTTATTTTTATTTGAAATGGTATTAATAAAAATTTCGGTACTGGGCCAGACCATTAATTGCAAACAGGCCTATGAAATGATGTATTAGCTTTTCAATTAATTAATCATTCATTATCTGCTTGAATCCGACATCGTTTCAAATTAAAAACACAATCAGGTGGTTCAGGTCTTCTTATCATGCAACCTGTAAATGACAAAATGTGTATAAAATCACAGATCCGTATCATATTTGTAAAATAATATATACATACATGCATACATAAATGTGGTTGTCCAACATTCAAAGCATGCAGTATATTTATTAAAAGATGTATTGGTAAAGGATGGTCTTTTTAAAAAAAAATGGGTTCATAATATTTTCTTTTCTAGAAAAAAGATATCACAATAATAATAAAAAAACACTTAAAAAAACCAGTTGGTCATTTTGTGTTTTAGATCACAATATATGGTTAGTTCCGGTTTTCTGTGGATAAATTTTTTATCCACAGCTCATGTATTGGATATATAACTTTATTTCGTGAGATCGGACATATATCAAACTTTGTCTAATTTCGAATTCAATTTGGTTATCTTTTTTTTTAGAGCTGAATTCAAATTAGTTATCAAAAGCACAAAAGTGACATACATGCCTAGCAGAGCAGAGCAGGTGCATTGCCCAAATAACATTCTCCGTTCACGTGCAATGTCATGTGACTTGCCTGATGAGTCATGGGCCATATATTAGGCAATTAACCCCAACATGATGTCAATTTGGATCCGATGTCCATCGGACTCAAAGTGAGTTCGATGGGCTCGATGACCGTCCGATCTGCTTTAAGATTCGCGCCCGTAACTTTCGCGTATACTTTGAAATTCGTGGGCACGAATCTTAAAGCAGATCGGACGGTCTCGAAACCCATCGGACCCAAGCTGCTCTCCCCCAACATAACCTTGGAACGAGAGCCACATTTACCTCGTAACATGTGCTAATCTATTGGTTTTGTCGAATTTTAGGTCATTGATCCAAACATAAATATTTTGTTTGCATCCGTGGTATAGGTGCCTTAAAGAAATGAATTATCAGAGAAGTGTTCATTTTGTCATGAAAATGCACAGTAGGTGCTATGTTTAGGCAAGCGGAGTCAGGCTGTGATCGGAACAATTCAATATTAAAATTGAGTTCAATTCAATAGAAAAGAGATGAAAAGAGATATACATAATTGAATTTTATTGATCGGAAGCTTCAAGCATAGAGCATAGAGAGAATTCAGTTTTTATTTTTTTGAAACCTTGGCAGTGGCTGCTAAGTATATTTTCATTAATTAAACATAAAATTACATCTATTGTTCTACATTCAGAACAATATTCACATTACAACACATCAATATCTAAACATCGACATCACATCTAAAAACATCGACTTCTAAACTTTAACATCTAACGACACAAACATCATAAAAATTAAAATTAAAATAACAAACACTTTCCATCGGAAGTAGACACCGATGACCTTCAACATCGATTGGCCAGCGATCGAAGGAATGATTTTTTTTTTTTGGGTTTGGTTTGCGGGCAAGGGAGGCCGGCGCGGATATTGACCTCCCCTGCCCTATCTAAGATTTTGTGTAGCGGTTTTAGTGGTAAGGAAGGGTGACAAAGTGAGAAAGGAAGCGGTCTAGAGTTTAGAGGCGGGGTAAGAGAGTAGCGAGGGCAATAGGTAGGAGGAAATCTAGATCTGAATTTTTATGGTGAGGTGCAGCGAGTAGAGAGAGCAGGAGGTGGTGCGGCGAAGAAGATGGACAGGGGTGAAATAGGGTGGAGAGATGCGAGGGTGTGACGGGGTGGTTGGGTGCCGGGAGATGAGAGGGTTGGCGGCTAGGGCTATCGTCGCCAACTCTCTCTGTCCCGACGGAGGTAGTGTAAGAGGACAGGAAGGCAGGGGTGGTGGAGCTGTGGCAAAGCGGCGTGGTGGGCCACCGGGAGAGGAGAGAGTTGACGACTAGGGCTATTGTCGTCAACTTTCTCTGGTTCTCCCGACAGAGTGGAAGACGGCGAGAAGACGCAGGGAACAGGAGTGGAGGGAGGGGAGTGAGTTGAGTGCGGTGGAGGCAGAGGATAATTCAGTTTTTAAAGTAGCAAAAAAGTCAAAGTTTTCACTTAATTTACAAAAGCTGCCATTGAAAGAGAAGGAGACGGAAGTACGAAGAAAGAGAAGAAGACGGAGGGCTATTGCGTCTTAACACTTCGCTGAATTTGATTCTCGCCAAATACCTTCACTTTTCACGCGATTTAGCTGAGCGACTTTTTCATTCTCAAATCCTGCCGAATCGATTCTCGCTGCCTTTAATCTTCGCTTCGATCACGAACTCGACAAGAATTTCTTTTCCATTTCGCGTTTGAGAAATCGTGTAGCCATTCCAATCACAGTGTCAATTGTACTGGACAGGCCATAATTTATATGGCGACAAACAATGTTCTAATGAAATCTCAATGTTGTTCTTACAAATGAAATCAGCGAAGATGACCATCTTAACAGTAACATTACACTACTACACAGAGTGCACTTTCTATCCAGCTGGAGATATTTCAGGAAATACAGATGAACAGAAAAACTAATAGTCTATATCTTCAAGCCTCTTCCATCATCCTCCAAAAAATAAAAATAGAACAATTCATCAAACATATGACCTCTTATTATTAGAATTCAGATTTTTATAGTAACTCAAAATTTGAATTTGAATTTGAACCGTTTGTTGTAAATTGATATAAATCTTAATGCAGTTTCGTAAATTTTCAAATTTGCTCTAATCAACTCGAATTCTGATCAGACGGCCGGACCGATCAAACTCAAATTTTACGTTACTCATAATGGATACAGAAACTTTATCATGTAATGGAGTGATTTCGATTAGGTTGTAAACATCGATCCATTTAGCACATAATAGAGAATCGAAGATCATATGAAAATATTTCGAAACCGATAAGCTGAGGAACACGGAGAGGGGCGAGAGGCTTTCGATTATTCTATCTGCGTTGAGATTCACACATATAGTTTTAAGTTCATGAAATGATTTTTATTTGTATAGATCTAAACCCGTTCATGTGAATCACAATGCGGATCAGACTGGTATTATCGGACATCATATTAAATTTGATCTGATGAAAGTTGAAAATGTCCCACTCCCGATCAACTATTCATGTGTGTATGATTCACACACAACAACACAGTACTCGAATAGGAACAACTTAAAAAAAATAATAAATGTAAATATCTTAGAGGTCATGTTTGGTTGTGGGTTAAAGTTATGATAGCATAAGTTGCTTATTCTAAGTTATGACGGCATAAGATATTCTTGTTTGATTGTAGGTTAAAGTTAAGTCATGAGTTAAACTTGAATATGTGTGTTAATTTAAGAGGAGAAATGCGTCATAAGTTATGCAGCCTGAATAGATGAGTTAATTTATGACGGCATAAGTGATTTCTTATACTATACTATTCCATTACACTTTATTCATGTTTGAAAGCATAAGTACAAAATAAGACATTTTGAGTTTGAATCCAGATCCTCCGATCAAAATTCACATAAATATAAAAGGGCCCCGATTCTGATCGAATAGACTGAATCCAAACTCAAAGTTAAACATGCATGCTATATAAATGACAAAGAATTAATGTACAGTTTGATTTTATATTTGAAAAACATTGTCACAAGTACTAATGGAAATACTTGATTATAAAAATTGATGTCCATGAAATTACTTCTATTTTAAACAATCATAAGTATGTTGACACATACACTCCATCACACCTCTCATTTTCTCTAATTAGAACTTCATTTTTTTTTTAAATCAAATCCTCGTCTCTGCTTAAATTAGTAGATATATTGGATTTTCCTCCTCCTTCGTCAAACCAGGATGATATAGCCAGCTTCGAACGAAGAAAAATTAACTATGACTGGTTTTGTTTAAGCCCTCAATTCTCAAACATGTACTTTTTATTCATCAATTGCATTTATTAAAAGTTTGACTAATATTGACAAAAAATTGGAAGTCGGCACCGCATCCGCACTGGAGGAAAATAATCATGACGAACTCTATAGTAATATAATTTATTGCATCAGAGACAGCAGCAGCAGCTTAGCAGCGAGCTTAGGTACTTGGAGCATTATTGCAAATCAATGCTCAAAATTGGCAAATTGCTCGGGGAACTAGATACGGTGAGAGTAAAATAATCGACATTCGACGCAGTTATCATGTACTTTTTGTGTATATTTAAACGCTGCTTTCGAACTTCTAGTTCTAGGTCAAGTTCAGAATTGTGGTGTATTTGGATAACACTTGATTGATCTGAACCGCGGCGTATGCTGTTATTATATTGTTAGATGGTAATGTGTTGATAGCATTCAGTATTTTTTTTTAGATCCTCTGCTTTTGACCGTGTAGGAAATCTTATTGCTCTTGTTTTGCATTCTAACTTCTCTCGTTGAATTGAACTAGTTACAAGTGGTTCGAGAATAACTCGGTACTTTTTTAATTTTGTGATTTTGAAATAATTTGAGAATAATTTACTGTTTATAATATAATAATTATATTCAAATATTCATATTTTTCATAACATAGATAAAAACTCTATAAATTCTATGAATATATAAATAAATATTATATTGTTTTTATAATTCTTGAATTCTGAAATATTTATAAGTTTTCTCTCTTCTAAAACTTTGTTAGTGGCACGGAACTTCTTGTTTGTACCCGCCATACAATCAATTGTTTCTGACATGCCACATAATATCAGTGGAATGAGCTGACATATTCTGATATTCACCGTTTTTTTTTTTTAAGGATAGTTGGCCAGAAGCCGGCTATCGATATATTGATAAAAAAATTATTTACATCTCCTAAATAGAGTTTTGACCTTAATTACACACAATTCAACTATTAAATAGAACACTAATTAGCACCACGAATGAACGAGCCCGGTCATCAGTGCCCATTCTACCTCTGACCTTTCTCCTACTAACAATGGCCTGCCCAAAGGGAAATTTCTTCTGTTGCTTCATTTATTAATCTATGCGCTTGTTTTCGGTCTTAAGAGAATATCTGCCGATTTCTCTCCTTCCATAGAGTCCAAAGGCCCCCGACCAGGCCCCGTCCCATTTTCTTCTCTGTTCCCCAGTCAGTGAGGTTCTATGGTTCCACCACACTTGATGAGCGAGGGCGGTATGTGTAGGAGGACTTAGGTTAAGTGTCGCGAAGAGACCCATCCAGAATCCCCTTGCAAAGTTACAATTCCAGACAAGTGGTCTCGTGTTTCATACTCATCGGTTGTGCACATGACACATTCCCAACTTACCGAGCAGCCCCTTTTGATGAGGACCTCCCTGGTTAGCAAGCTATCATTCACAAAAAGCCAAACAAAAAATCTCACCTTTGTTGGTATTTTTAGTTTCCAGATCACCTTATAGAATTCGCACCATACTCCCCTTCGGTGTAGCACCTTGTAGGCCGATGCAGTGGTAAATCCCCTTTCCGTCCATTTCCAGGTTAAACTGTTTGAGATTTGATCCCGCGTGACGGAACAGCTGAAGAAAGGTGAAAACTCCGCCAGGGACCTGAGTAAGTATGATCCCTGAGTACCCAGATCTGCGTGGTGTGATAGTCCATACAATTGGAGTAGTGTTTTTGCCCACAGACCATTTTCTTCGTTGTGCAATTTCCATAGCCACTTGACCATTAGCGCGGCGTTTTGGTCGGCGATGTCTATTATTCCTAACCCCCCTTCTTGCTTGAGGGCACACATTTTTTCCCAGTTAATGAGACAATTAATTGCTTTGCACTGCTCATTGCCTCTCCAGAGGAACCTCCGTCTCTGTCGGTCTATGTGTTTGATCACCCATTTTGGTAGACGAAATGCTTGGGCATAGTGCAGTGGGAGCACCGATAACACCGATTTGACCAATACGAGTCATCCACCGTATGATAGGAGGTTAGACTTCCAACTCGCTATTCTGTTGTGGATTGCTAATATGATTGGCTGGAATTGGTCCTTGTTCGGTTTTCGTATAGTCAAGGGTAGCCCGAGGTACTTCATTGGTAGCTGAGTTGGCGGACTTGAGAGAATCCGCTGAATAATAGGGATGGCTTGGGTTGGCACTGTTATTGGGAGAAAGCTGCTCTTAGCTCTATTGATTTTCAACCCCGACAGCGATTCGTATGTCTCCAATACCAGTGTGAGTACCTTAAGGGTTGAGGGGTGAGCTTCAGTGATGATGAGAGTGTCGTCGACGTATTGTATGACTGTGGTAGGGATATGGATCGGAGTATGCATCTCGGCCCGCGTTGGATATGAACCACTTAAGGGAGTCTGCTACCACAATGAATAACAGAGGAGAGAGTGGATCTCCTTGTCGCAGACCCCTTTTGTGTTTGAAGAATCTCGTGAGAATTCCATTGATTTTTATTGCCGAGTGCGAGGATTGTAGTATATTTAATACCATTGAGAGCCACCTGGGTGGGAATCCTCTTTCAATGAGTAGATTGGTTAGGAAGCACCAGTCCACCATATCAAAGGCTTTTTCGAAATCCACTTTGTAAAGCACTGTCGGGGTCTTGTGATCGTGTGAGGCATAGAGCAGTTCCCTAGCAGCCAGGAAGGATTCTACAAGGACCTACCTTTGACGAAGGCCGTCTGGGTGTTAGATACTATGCTTTGCAGTTGGGGCTGTAATCTGTTGGCAAGTATCTTTGTGATTAGTCGGATGACCGTGTTAATGACACTAATTGGCCGATACTCCGTGACCTTATTCGCACCCGTACTTTTAGGAACCAGTGTAATTACTGCTCTATTCAGGCCAGAGATGTTGGTTCTTCCCTTATGAAGCTCTGTGACCAGCTTAAGGACATCGTCACTAATGACGTCCCAGAACCTCTAATAGAATTCAATCAGGAGACCATCCGGTCCGTTAGCCTTGTGCTTCAGCATCTGATTAAGCGCCATCAGGATCTCTTGTCTGGTGATATCTTCGTTGAGGTGCTGAAGTTGCTGGTCAAGTTTGCAGCCCACCAATCCCGTGAGGTCAAAGGTCAGTTTGTCTGCGCGTGCCTGGCCAAGTACCTGTGTAAAGTGCGATAGTATGAAGCTCTGTAAGTGCTGTTGTTGTATTTCAGTGCCATCTTCTGCAGTAAGGGATACTATGGCATTTTTGTTTTTCCTACCATTGGCCACTGCATGAAAGTAGCCAGTATTCTTATCCCCCAGGTTGAGCTATCTACATCTAGACCGTTGCTTCCACTTATTTCTTTTTCACTTGCCAATCTGAAGATATGCTCCCTGAGCGATATCCTCAATTGCATTTCAATCCTATTGAGGCGCCTTTGCTCTTCAACCCTGTCCAGTTGCCTGAGAACCCATTTGGACCGATTTAGGTAGGTTTCAGAAGAATCGAATTTGCGGTGCACCCATTCTTTTAGCGCTCGCTGGATCGTAAATATTTTGAGCTGAAAGGTTCTTGCAGTATTGTCTCTATGATGTATGGAAGCCCATGCTGTGGCCACAATCATGTGGGTTTCCTGGTAGTTCAGCCAAAAAAGTTCGAATTTGAAAGGTCGTCTTGCCAAGTTCCCGTGTTGTTCAATAGTGAGTATTAACGGGACATGGTCCGAGACCGGTTGTGGCAAGTCTCTTAAAGAGTAAGACATTCCAAGGGAATTCCAGTGACCCAAGTTCAGAGCTCTACCTGGTCCGAGACCGGTTGTGGCAAGTCTCTTAAAGAGTAAGACATTCCAAGGGAATTCCAGTGACCCAAGTTCAGAGCTCTACCTAGCCTTGATAAGGTCGGATTAGGTCGTTTGCTTGTCCAGGTGAATTGTCTCTCAGGCATTGGTACATCGATGAGGTATGTGTTCGAGATGAAATTGTTGAATTGGAACATGGTGCCTGTATTCCTTGCTCCCCCCGTCGATTTCTCCCGAGCGCGAAGCATATTAAAGTCTCCTACAATGATCCAAGGATAATCATTTAGGAGCCTTAATTGTCTCAATTCATCTAGGAATTGGCACTTTTCGCGGTCCGCTTGCGGTGCGTATGCCCCTGTTACAAAAAAAGTTAAGTTGGCAATTTTAAGGACCGCACTGACGGTCCAAATTTGCACATATTTAGTCACACGCGAGTGTGCGGTGCTCCACGTGAGCACTACACCTCCTCTAGATCCCTCTGCATATAGTGCCATAAATTCTCTAAATCTCGAGGGGCACACTTGCCTAACTCGAAAGATAGAATGCTCGCTCTATTTTGTTTCTTGGAGGCATAGTAATTCACATTTAGAATTTATGACAGTTTCTTTCACACTCGCACACTTGTGAAAATCACCCAATCCTCGCACATTCCAATTCAAAAGATTAATTTTAGATTTCATAATCATTGGACCTGATAGGTCCATATATCAATGGCCCTTGAAAAGCCCAGGACTGGCCCATCAAAGTACTCCCAGATTCAAACCCGCAGAAGGCCGACCCAAAACAAAACAGGTCACGGCCCAATAACAGGCCACGGCCTAAAAACAGATCGGAACTCGGACCCCCTCCCGGGGCCAGCCCGAGACCAGAAAATAACCCGATATTCGGACCCCCTTTCAGGGCCAGCCCGAGGTTAAAGGTAGCCCGGGATTCGGACCCCCTCCCGGGGCCAGCCCAAGGCCAAACATAGGCCGAGGTTCGGACCCTCTCCCAGGGCCAGCTCTGGACCGAATGAAACAAGGCTCAAAGCCTAACAAATCGAACAACCTGAGAAGGTCGACATGCAGCCTCGCTGTTCGGTTTAAGAAAAATTATGCGAATACTATTACCTATTATGCAGACCGTCATTAATGCTGACAAGACCCGCTACAGTAGGACGTCCCCTATTTAAGGCAAAGAACTCCCCAGAAAAGGGGACCGCATTTATTACAGCTTGAGGAGGTATTAAAAAGAGTTAGAGCGTTAATACCCCTCCGACACCTCTCGTGTCCACCGTCTCGGCCCGTTTCGCTTGAACCAGGACGAGCTACACATTCAGTCGCCAGCCTCCGCATGACCTGCTCCCCAGGGACAGGACGCGCCTGCACCTTACTGGACCGAGTCCAAGTACGGCCCGGCCCTCTTGGGAAGGGACGTATCAGGACCATTACACATTGTTTGAGACACAAAAGAAAGGGATTCATGTGCTTAAACAAAAAAGGAAACCCCAACTGTTCGCTAATTGGTCTTAACATTAACTACCCGACCCTAATAAGAGAGGTTGATGCTCTCCTCGTCGGAGAGTTCCTCTTCAGAGTTATACTGCATGGCTTCCAGAGCCGATTCATAGTATTTGTAGCCATGTTCTTCCTCTGCAGGCCCTGCTGCACCTGAACCCTGGGCGATTTCTACCCCCGGATTAGCTGTCAGTCCGCAGTGTACCTTTACCTTGTTCTTGGTTCCTTCATCCAGTGGGGTCTCCTTGAGAGACTCATCAGCCAGCGCCTTTAGCAATATTTTTTGTTCCTCAGTTTTGTCAACCTTTCCTGTCGGATCTTGGCCCATTCTCTTTCGTTTATTTTTTTTGGGTGCCGCATAGGAGGTTGGACCCCCTCTGTCTTGGATCCTCCTACTGTGCCTAAGTCCCGTTTCCTCCCCACCCATCAGAACTTCACTCTCACTGTCCTGTCTGAGAGGCGATTGCTCTTAAACCTCTACTTTTTTCAAATAGCCATTAATTTTTGTCGATTGCTCTCACTGACCTGTTGAGATTTAAAACCTAATTCTTGGACTCTCACTGACCTGTTGAGAGTGGAATAAAGAATTATAAATCTCAACAGGTCAGTGAGAGCAATTTGAATAAAGAATTAGGTTTTAAATAGCCATTAATTTTTGAATAAAGAATTAGGTTTTAAATAACCATTAATTCTTGGACTCTCGCTGACCTGTTGAGATTTAAAACCCCAATAGTGAAATAAAGAATTAGGTTTTGAATTCCAATTTGAATTCCAATTTGTATATATTCACTGTTCTTTCAAATAGCCATTAACTTTTGTCGAGATTCGGGCACGAAAAACTTTTTTTCTTGAGATTTGCACATGAAAAACTTTGAACGGATGTGATAGGAATAACAAGATCCTGTGATCCCTTTAGAATAACAACAGATTTATATCCCTCTGAGATTTCTCATATTTTGTGTGACCGACGTCGTGTCCGGTCCCTATTCGGGGATAGCGCAGGGTCTTTATTATTTAAGCTTAGAGATTGTTACATAACGTATTTGAACGTTTGAGATTTTTCAAAAAGTCACACAAAATATGTGATATCTCAGAGGATGCGTATTCTCTTTCAAACCGCTTTCTTCTACGTCGCTTCTTCTTGTGCTACAATTCGTGTTGCTTTTATATTCTCTTTAGCTCACTTCTTTGGGCCGCCTACACACTATCGGTTGAAATCTAAATTGGTCAGGGAGAATTCAACCTAGTAAATCATTCTTTTTTCTTTTCGTTCTGAAATTCTGATGCACGTAGTCGTAGGTGAACCTACTATTCATTGCTAAATATAACATTGAATCAATGAGGAGTAAATTATTACTATGTTGATGTCGGTAGATTTCATGGGTTGGCACAAAAATTGTGTACAATCTACACTACACTAACTGGGAGCATTCCGAGCATGAAGGTGGTTTTAGTTTCTCTCCATTGCAAATGGAATGGACAAATTTGAGGAGATAAGAAGAGATGTAAGCTGGAAAAGAAAAGATATCAATCAGATTTAAAAATAACCGTTAAGTTCTCTCTAGTTCAATGAATCATATATATATAAATATTAGTATGCATTTAAACTCCCTGGAACGTTTTCTTATTTAATCTAAAAGATCTTTGGATCGACTTCATACACGGTCCATCTGCACAATATTTGCTATGCAGACAGGGGGATGCATAATTTCTGTCAGGAAGGGGCAGAAATCGGATTAAAATAGCTTATCAGATTCAAACTTATTAACTAATCGAGTACTAGATAAAAAAAACAATCAACATAATGAGAAACAATAAAACTAGTAGTCTTACATTATAAAAAAAACAAAATAAAATTATTTTACATATTAAAAAACAACAAAGTTGGTCCGGATCAATAAATTTCTATAAAATTTCTATAAAAACAACAAAATTTCTCATTAACAGTGCTTTTGGACTGGTCTGGCGGGCTTTCCAGTTTCAGAGATGGACAAAATAATTTTCAGGGAGGAGCAAAGTGGTCCCGGATCCGTATTTTTCCACTGAATTTTAAAAATCTAAGAAGGGACAGCTACCCCCTCTGAATGTGTGTGTCTGCCCCTGTATGCTGTATGCAGACACATGCATGCGATTTAAATGCATATAGTGCACATTTATATATCCATCTCTTACTCTAAAGAGTATTATTGACGAGAGTTATTTTTTTTTGTCATAATTGTTATTTATGTTGCATTCTTTTAATGTCATTTAAGGCTTTTGAGATCTTTACAAACTAAGGTTTTGTTTTCCGGTTTTCATCCCGAAAAAAGTTATCCATTTAAAAAAATAAAATTTAAATAAGACAATTAATGTAAAATATATTTTATATTCAGTAATTTTAGGCACATTTTTTTTTGTCAAAATAACAAGGACGTCATTAATAATTAAAACATAATTAGTTGTGCCTTAACTTATGAGAAACACAAACAGTGTATTGTTTTTTAAGAGTTACAGTGTATTTTTAAACACACAAAATACATTTTTTTAAACAGCAAGGAAAATGAGAGCCATCCTATTTTAAAATAAATGAAAAAAGAATAAAATTTGATATGAGAAAATAATCAATGTAGTATGGTTAAACAATTTAGAACACTCAATTTGTATTAGAGATTCGGATTTCAAATGGCACGTTTTAAACGCCTTATTTGAGTGACCCTTTCTACCTTCTATTTTCATTCGGTTATTCGTTATATAATTCGGTTATAAGAAAATTTGGATGCATGTTAGTAGTTTAGTATTTTGTACTGCACACTTAGAAATTTATATATTTATTTTAATGCGAGCTAGAGATTTTTCAACATAAATTAATCAACTTGTCACATCGCAAAATACTAACCATTAAAAGCATCCTAAGTTATCATATCGAATAAAACCATACTCAGTAAATTAATGTTTGAGAAATCACAAGTAGTAGGAAAAATAATTTCAAGAGGTAGTAGTACAAGCAATCAGACAACAACATGTTTTAAACGGCTTCCAGGCTATTAGACCCGGATTTTTATCTAGAACCTTCGATCTGACCAAACCGGTATAGACCATTAGGTCCAGTCAGATCCAAGTGTGGAATCCGTTTATACCACTATCCCACGAGCCACAAATGGCAAAATGAGCTCGCAACTTATTACCATAATAACTGTGAGTCCGTGTCCCCCCCGGTAACTGAGGTGCAATTTAAAATAATGGACGGTCCAGAATAATTCCAGTCAAACCAAACTCAATCCAGTGCATATTGTTACTGTAGGGTTTTGATTTGAGATTCGTGCCAAGTTAAAAGAACGGTCCGGATCTAACACTTGCACCTCCTCAGGTACCTGGGTTGATACTGATTCAATAATTGTACCGTAATGCCTACGGGCTCCAGATTAAAAAAAAAAAATTTGTACAGTCACGATTTACCGTAGGTAAATATCTGACAGTAATTTTACATCGCTGAGACGCTGACCCACTGTAATCCACTAGTAAAATCCCTAGTAAATCTACGTTAATCAGTACATGCTAAAACCGAGGGGCCATTAAAAAGAAAATATCGCGGTGGACATGGTCTATCGTTAATTCCGGATACTATTTATCCTGTGCAAAATTTTATCAAAGACCAGCTCTTGATTTGTTCATTTATTATAAAACCGTAAACTTAAAATTTTATATATGGTAAATGTCTTACAAGCTATTGCATCATAATTCAATCTCACTCTGTTTTTTTTTTCTCAAATTTACAAATATTCTAATTCACCATAAAGCAAACTCATTGAATTTTTAAGACAAAATCCTAAAGTTACGTTGAATAACACTATTACATTTAATATAATCGTTCCTAATTATCTCTAATTTAGTAAAATAAAATTGCATATCAGCATATATCTGATTAAGTTAGAAAAATACACACATTATGCTAAGAATTGAAAATTACTCTTCTAGACCATGTATATAATTGGGGCGGAGTCAGACTTTCGATTTATGAGGTCAAAAATATATGGAGTCAATCATACAAAATTTTTGTGTAAAAAATGAAGTCAATTTTACAGTTTCTTAACATTTTACTCTAAATTATATAGAAAATCATACATAAATATAAAAAAAATGTCAATTGAGCCCATACTTTTTTTTATCTCTGCTTGTAAGTAGGGTCCAAATCCCCTAAAGTAACTCAATTTTTGAGTTTTAAATCGGGACTGTCCAATTCGAATTCGTCACTCGGGATCGTTTCGAAATTCAAATCTGTCATCGGGATGTGTGCGCTCCACTTCAGAATGAATTGTTACGGATTCGAATCGGACGGTCCCGAACTAAAACCCAAAAATTAGGTTACTTCACTGGATCTGAATTCCCTGCAAGTATGAACCAGGCCTTTGCACATTTTCTCATGGGTTTGCACACGTTGCGAAGTGCTACATAACAGGCAACTCTGCCAGTGTCTCTTCGCTCACACCACTCACCACCTTCTGGGAGAGAGATATAGAGAGAGGAGAGAGACGGAGAGAGAAACTACGACGGACTTAGAGAGAGGCAGAAGAAATGGGAGAGGTAAATACTTCATAAAAGGAAATCCACCTTTATGCAATCAGGATCTTTCTCGATTATGCATTTCAATGTAAGATTTTTTCACGAATATTCTTCGTTTTTCCCCTCAGGAGGAGAAGAAGAGCGAGGAGAACACGAAGTCCAAGGAGGAGAAGCCGCCAGAAGAGAAGGAGGATGGCGGAGGAGAGACGGAGAAGAAGGATGGAGACGGCGGAGCAACGGAGGAAAAGGCGGAGGCGGCACCTCCACCGCCGGAGGAGGTTGTGATGCGAGTATACATGCATTGTGAGGGTTGTGCTAAAAAGGTCAAGCGATGCTTGAAAGGATTCGAAGGTAGATTATTTTAACATTAATAACAAATTTGGTACTTTTGGCATGCGTTTCTGCCCGAAGAACCGGTGCATTGGCGGCGATGGTGCTTGTGCGGAGTCAGTGTATTCCTAGGAGTACGGGTATCTGCCTAAAATATTCCTTTTTAGGGTCTCAAGGGAAAATGTGGTGCCGGTGACGTGTTTTAACTTATCGTGGGATTCTGAGGTCATGTTCAAATATTTTTTTTTTTTTCAGGTGAATATGTACACTTTGTTGCCAGAAAATATTTTGGCAAGCAATGTGTGTTTACGGATAAAACTATTTGTTGGGATATTAGCAAATAAAGAGGGTCGGTTGCAAAGTTACACATTGATTGATCCGATTATTGTCTTGTATAGTAGGTCCGCCCCTGGACTTGGGCTTCGAGGACCTTTAGTTTTGTTCTTTGCTTTTAATCTAAATTGTTTTTCATTTTGTTATTCTTCTCTGATATCGTTATAATGATTCTCTTGTTATTTGATAATAATAATCCACTCCGAGAAAAGTTGGTAACTTTTTCAAGTACATGGTTTTCATCACAAAAGCCCCGTTTTGAAGTATTTTATAAATAGCTCAAAAGCTGATCCTTTTTGTGCTGTTTTACATTAATTAATAAGTTTTATCTTTATTTCTTTTCATGTCCAGATAAGGCTTAATGCTAAAGCTGTTTTCCCACTTTTTCCTTTTCTTTTTATTATTTTATTTGGGTGGGGGATGGGGAAATAGGAAATAAATCTGCTGTTATTCCAAAGAGATCACAGGACCATGTTATTCCGATCTCAGCCGTTGACCTTTGTCAAGATTCGGGCTAGAAAAACTTTATTCCTTGAGATTCGCGCATGAAAAACTTTGAACGGTTGTAATAGAAATAACAGGGTCCTGTGATCCCTTTGGAATAACAGCAGATTTATATCCGGGGAAAAACGGGGGATCTCTTATTGTGCCTTGACCAAAGGATTCGCTTTAGATTCAAATCCTCTTTAAAATCTCTTGCACTTTGATCTCTTATTATTTTATTTTAAAAGGGAATTTTTCTTGAATATGTTATTCATATTTTGTGGGTTCTAATATGGTTGATATATATAAACCTCATACTCTGATGATCTGATCTTTCTACATATTATTGCTCAGCAGTCAGTGAACTTAACCTTTATGCACTCAAAAATATTAAATAAAGATCTCCATTTTAATATTGAAATGGTGGCGATGACAGGGGTGGAGGCTGTAACAACCGATTCAAAGGCACATAAGGTGGTGGTTAAGGGGAAGAAAGCTGCCGAAGATCCCATGAAGGTAGTGGACCGGGTTCAAAAGAAAACGGGTCGAAAAGTGGAGCTCTTAAGCCCGATACCACCACCTCCGCCCAAACCTAAAGAGAAAAAAGAAGAAGAGGAGAAGAAGGCAGATGATGCTTCAAAGCAAGAAGAGAAAAAGGAGGTTGGTTTTGTGTGAAAGTAATTATAAGTTTCCTTTTAATTGCATTTGAGATTTGGCAGTTAGAACTGTTGTTAAATTAATGATAAATTGTTTTGAAAAAGATTTCATCATGCTAAATTGAGACTACATTCTTTTGAATACGATTTCATCATGCTCAAAACTTTGCACCACATATTCATATAATCAATTGTAGATAACATCCTCAGAGTTTCTACTCAGAAACTCAACCCATGTAACCATTCTCGGTTAATGAAAACAAGGGCTAGACCCTTGTTGTTTCTCAAAAAAAAAAAATTGTAGATAACATCATAACAGTGTTATTTACATATTTATTCTAACATTATGGAGATAATTTGTTAATTAGAAAGCTGCTGGGAATGTATTTGGAAATTTGGTGATATATTTATTTTAACTTTAGAAATTTATTTATTCTGTGAGCTCCTTTTGGGCTAGTATTTGACTCAACATTTTGGTTGAAAGCGATATTTCCCAGGAAGAGCAAACACCCAACTTATTGGCTGAAAAGAAAGTACATCAAAGCAAGTGAAATCAATTCATGTAATTACTCCAGGCACTTTACTGACTATCTATATTTTCCTTTGTATGTAAAAATACCGAGAAGTCCCAAGTGATAACAGTGGTGCTGAAAGTACACATGCATTGCGAAGCCTGTGCTCAAGAGATCAAGAAGAGGATCTTAAAAATGAAAGGTAAATTTTAATTCTGTTTTGCTCTTTCAAATTGGACAAAGAAATAATTGGGTCAAATTTGTTGTGATTAATTCAGATTAGATGGTTAGGATCATGCCAATCACCACCCACTTAATAGTGAGTAGTTTGGACTATTAACCAAGTTAGTTGAGCTCCGGATTAAACATCAGAAATTAATGGCACATATACACCCGTACACTGTCCAAACTCCTGCCTTGCAATTGAGAGGATCCAAATCCCTGCTCTCTCACCTCCCTTTCGGTATTTTTGAAGCGAACTTAAATTAGCTTTAGTTTACTCATTCAACTTCAATAACTCTCTCATTTTCACGTCCTTCGTGTTTTTACTTTTGCTTTTTTTTTTGTGTGTGTCAATACATTCCCTGACTTGCTGGGAGCGTTTCTGTTTATGATTTACACGTGATCTTCTCATGATGGGTAGATAGTGTTGTTAATTGTACCCTGCCAGATTCCACGTGATCTTCTTATGATGGGTAGATAGTGTTGTTAATTGTACCCTGCCAGATTCCAACCTCTTTATTAATTTAATCAGTAAAATCTACTCTTTTTTCTTTTTACTGCCAGTACTTTTTATTAAATGCTGGATGTTTCTATTTCAAGTGTCATATTTCTTTTTGTTATTCAAGTCTCAGTCTAGTTCAACTTCTTGTTTGACCCCATGTAATTGGTTCCAATTGTCAGGACCACCTATGAAATTCTTCTACTTGAACATTTTTTGCACTTTGATACATCTAAATTCAGTAATGCAACTCTTCATCCAACCAGGTGTACAATCAGCTGAGCCCAATTTCAAGGCATCGGAAGTAACTGTGAAGGGGATTTTCGACCCACCTACCAAGCTTGTAGAATATGTGTACAAGCGTACTGGTAAACATGCAACCATTGTGAAAACAGACCCACCAACGGGGGACCCACCAGAAGACTCGGCTGCAGATGCCGACAAACCGAAAGACGATAAGAAAGATGACAAATCGTCAGACGAGAAGAAGGACGACGGTGACAAAAAGGACGAAAAATCGAAAGAGGAGAATTCTGGAGATGGAGAGAAAAATGATAGCGAGGCTTTGGTAGAAGAGGGTCCCGCTGGTAGTGTGCTGACAGCTGCCAAAATGGAGCGGATGCTAAATGAACTGTACCAGCATTACCCAAAACACGCCACTGGGTACACAGTGGAGATTTTCAGTGATGAAAACCCTAATGCATGTTCTGTCATGTAATATAAAGAGAAAAACATAAGTAGAATAAGTTGTCAGTTATGGGCGTTTTTGCATGAACTGTTTATGGCTGTAAGGTATGCCATTTTCTTTCTCTCTCTTTTTTTTATATGATTTTGCTAGAATTGTGCCGAGGAGTGATAGGCTATGCTTTCCCTTTGTCACTTCACTTGCAGTAGGAGGTCTATGTAGCCTAACTTACATAGATTTTGACTTACCGGCTATTTGTAGCTTTCTGTAAAATGTAAATTTTAGCTTTTTTTGAGTGAGCTTTTACTCTATTGCCCTTGACTATACATTATTTATATACCTTTTGCAATAGTAGTTCTATTGACTTAACATCTCGGTTAGCCGACTCAGGTTGAGCAGCACAGCACGTATATTTTAAAATTTGAAGTTGAACAGCTTACTATCTATCAAACGATTTGGATTTTTTTTTTTTTTTTAAGTAAACGATTTGGATGTTAATCTTCTCAGATACCTGACGATGTGGCCTCGGTTAAATTCGGAGTCCGTTTTATTAGGTATCTAACAATTATTTGGCAAAAATCCTAATCAGTGTCTAATGCTTCGATCAGTCTTGTAGGATCCGAGCTAATCAGATTCCGGGTGCATTTGTGTTTGAATCAGATGACGGTGATTGCTTGTAATGAAGAATGCTTGCTTCATCTGTTCTTGTTTATATTGTTATTATTATTGTTGTTATTATTACTCTTGTTTTTGTTTTTGTTTTGTTATATTCTTGATCATTACAATTCTTATATTGTCTTCTAGTAACTGATGGTGGGGTGTAGAGTGGGAAAAACGTGCCGTGCCGTGACTAACACGCCATGACTTTGGTCACGTGCCGTGCCGTGACAAAAATTACAAGGGGTGGTCACGGCACGCGAATGGTCACGACACGTGAGTCACGGCGTGACTCGCGTGCCGTGATTAAGTCGTGCCGTGACCAAAAGTGCCGTGACCAAACGTGCCGTGACCAAAAGTGCCGTAACCAAATGTGTCGTGACCGATTACGTTAGTCACGTTTGATCGCATTTAACATTTTAAAAAAAAAATATGAAACGATTCTTTAAAATTTAAAATGAAGAATTAATGTTGAAAGAAATTATTGATGCTAAAAACATATTTTTTTGTCCATAATTTAGAATTTAACATAAATTAATGTCGAATCGTGACTGACGTGTCTACCGTGCCGTGACTCGCGTGTCCCGTGCCGTTCCGTGTTCCGTGCCGTGACCAAGACAATTTCCATGCCGTGTCGTGCCGTGCCGTGCCGTGTCTTCTTTGCCAACTATTGGTCACGCCAGGCGAGTAGTCACGGCACGGGACACGCGAATCACGGCACGTAACCGACATGCGTGCCGTGCCATTCCGTGCCGTTACCGTGCCGTTCCGTGACGGAGCCGGCTCCGGCGTGCCATTTTTCCCACTCTACTGGGGTAGTCTCTTTCTCTTCATTCTTCCCTTTTTCGAGCTGTTCATAATCTTTCACCTCTCTCATGATTAATACAAACTGTGCGGCGAAATTTGGTGTCTTTTTGTGGTAGCTGTTACGGTCCATCTGTTACAGACGCATTGATTAATACATACTGTGCGGACAAAAGATATTATTGCACATATAATATATTATCAAAAGTTGTGATCCACTGACAAGAAACAGATAAGACATCCATGCAGATAAATATTTGAATCGAAGACAGTCTCGTCAAGACAACTGTGTTTAAATTTCGCTAAAGGTACCTGAAAAAAACAAATACAGAAGTTAATGGGAGCAGGGGTGGTAACGAGCTGGTCCGAGCTAGATTCTAGCTCAACTTGTTAATTCTAGACCGAGCTACAGCCGAGCGAGCTGGATCTAAGACATCCGAGCTAAAATTTCAACTTGAAATCGTGACAAATCAGTCCGAGCTAGCTCGCGAGCTGACGAGCTGGCTCACTAGATTTGGCTGGATCTTGTTTTAAGAAGAAAATAAATTTTACAAACTTTTTGGATCGAGTTGAACCGAGCTGGACGGAGCTAAATAGTATAAAATATACACAAAATCATACAAATTCACAAATTGATGCCTAGCCGAGCTGGCGAGCAAGCTAGGCCCTAGCTTGAACTCGTTAATTCAGAACCGACCTAGTGGCGAGCTGGTTCGTTAACAGCTCGGTCCAATAACGAACGAGCTGTTAGCGAGCGAGTCACGATCAAGCCACGAGCTACGAGCTTTTTTGCCACCCCTAAATGGGAGCCTCTATTTTGAAAAGACATTTGAATTAAAATTAATTACATTTCGTAGCAAACTAATCTTTATTAATCTTTAATATTAATTAATTAATGAATTGTGTATCTGTATGTCATATAAGATTACAACTTTCTAATCTATCGCTAGTGCGCTCACAAAGGTTATTCGAAAATAAAAAAATAACAATAATAATTATAGTTAGTATTTTAAAAACTATTTTATTTTTCTAAAATAAAATAATGTTTAAAAGTTTGTTAATTTTATTGAAGATTCAATGAATATGAGAGAGCAAATATGGCAAGTCTATTGTATTAATTGGTAGAAATAAAAAAATTATCTTGGTCTGGTCCAATGTTGTAAAAAACGGACGATTAGTAGTTGGCAGCAATCAAACCGTTGCGGATTTTTTTAACTAATTGGTCAATTATTTTCAATTATTCTCAATTATTCTCAATTAATTACTTGGTAGTACCCTGTACGTCCGATGAACGCATACCGTTATTTATAACACTAGTCTGATTTTACTTGGATATGTTCAATTTAAAATTTATTGCAAAACATTTTAATGGTAGCAACCAGCGTGGTGATCTGATCCACACTACAATAATGCCTTGTGAGAATTTCTTAATACGGATCATCCAAAAAAATTCGATCCAAACTGTAAAATCCAACTTATATGGTCCAATTTTTTTTTACTGTCCCCGGTAATAATACCAGCCGTGACCCATGACAGTGTATGAAACACAAAAATTGCTACTTGTGCTTTACCATTATCAATTGTTGTCAGTTCATGAATCCATCGGTTGAGTTAGCCTATCCCCAACAAGCCATGTTACAATGTACAGAAAGATTTGTGGCGTGGCAGTCGTAAGTGGTTCAATAATGGGGCGGTACTTTTGGTACCATGAATAGTGAAATTTGTAGTACTAAATGCGATTGTACCAATTTCGGGGTCCCCTTTTAGCTCGCCTGATTTGTTTCAGTAACTCTTTTTCCAACAAGTTGAAAGGAACTTTTTCAACACAGTATGGTTTCTCATATGAGGTTTGGCATACTTGATTATCTTATTTTCCTTTCATTTTAAGGTAAGAATGTCTATATATTAGGCTGTAAACGAGCCGGAGCCAGAATGAGCTGAACTGAGCCAAGATTATGGAAGAAAAATTATTAGGGACGAAATTTAAATGCTGTACTTCTCCGACGAATTGAACTAAAAAATAATTTTTTTAGTAAAAGTTGGAGGTCAAGCCACTCAACTATTTAATACTCTTGTTATAACAACAAAAGATTTCTCCCATCCGGATTACAAACTCACAATCTCTCACATAGAGACCATGTACTTTTGCTACTAAACTAAAGACTAATTCTTGAATTAAAAAATACTAGGGACAAGAACTAGTCTTTGGTCTAGTGGCAAAGGCACATGGCATCTATGTGAGAGGTTATGAGTTCGAAGTCCGAATGGAGAAAATCTTTTTTTGTAGTAACAAGAGTATTAAATAGTTAGGACTCCAACCTCTACTCAAAAAAAAAAATACCAGAGATGAAATTTAACAAAAGACTAATAGTTGGGGGCCGAAAGCCATAAAGTGGATTCTCCTGTTGCTACGTTTCTCATGGCTGGCAAATGGCGATGTATTTAATGCTAGTCTGTCAAGGACACCTACAATTTTGTGCATTTTTGTAGTGTTTTGTCCGTGCGAGATTCCCTTCCTTTTTCTAATGGAAATTGCTACAGCGTTGACATTAAATTGTCAGGTAAGGTTGGTAGAACAATTTAATTTTGCATGGTGAACCCACGTAAATACTTTATTGAAATTTTATGTAAACATAATAATTTATGATTATAGTAAATAAAAAGAATATTCTAATTTTTTTAATATGCTACATCATCTTTTTTTTCTTATTCAATCGATTATTTTGATCGGATTATTTATATAATATGATTTTGTTTCTCATCTTAAAATAGTCTAACATTTTTGTGTTTTTTATGAATTATTGCATAGTAAGAACTGTACAAAAAACATTGAAAGAAGATTACAAAATAAGAATACACAAACTTGTTTTTTTTTTTTTTGAAAATTTTCGCAGAAACTACGAAATCGTGAAGGGAAATCGAACTCTCGATCTTTGAGTAAGCAACAGTCTTAGAACTTTTTTTCTAACCAACTGTGCTACCTCCCTTTCTCCTCAAACTTGTTTGTCAAGTGAAGTAAATTCAAACGAAGTAAATAAGAAATTAATTTAAAACATCGGTGTTTGATAGTAATGAAGCAAATAGTTATAGTATTAAATAAAAATATCAAATTATCGTCATGTAATATGTTAACAATTAAAGTGATGAAAATAAGAATTAACAAAAGTCATACTATTTCATTAGTGAAACCCGGACTAATAGAATTTGAATAAATTTATCTCGAACGATCAATTAATATGGTTAAATTTAAACTTGTACCTGGGATCTAACTATACTATCTAGGCTTATGCTCTACATCGGAATATTTGAAATTTGACACTTTCATGCTCTGATAGAAATATTGGTCCCAAACATCTCTTTGAACCGCCTCACAGCTCTTTCCAAAAAAAGAGAGGTGATTAATTATGAGGGTCCCATTAGATTCTGTTTTTCGCCCTCCCCGCCCACTTAACCTTCCTAATCCTATGTCATGTTCCTATATCCGAGCAAGTGATTTCACTTAGTAGATTTGGCCACTGCTTTTTGTTCTACCTCACTGTTCGCTTTGAACATGTACTTTCACTTAGGTTGCGTTTGGATGGGGCAAGAATAGCTCTATTCTTGGGTTAGCTCCACTATTCTTAACTTTGGGTGATCCAAACAACAATTAGAAAATTGGGTTAGCTCAAGAATAGCTCTATTCTACTAACCCATAGAAATGGTGGGTTAGCAAGAATAGAGCTAGTGGGGTTAGTGATATTAATAAAAAAATAGTTTTCATTCCTCTCAATTAGTTTAAATATTAAATTAGTATTAAATAAAATATTTAATTAGTATTAAATAAATATAATATTAGATTAGATTAGTGTTAAATAAAATATTAGTTTAAATATTAATTTTAATATAATATTAATTAAAATATTAGATTAGTATTAAATAAATATAATATCAAATTAGATTAATATTAAATAAAATGTTAGATTAAATATAATAAATATTAATTTAAAATTTTAATATAATACAATATTAGTTTAAATGTTAAGTGTTAAATGTAATATAATATTAGTTTAAATATTACATTAGCAAATATAATATCAGATTTGATTAGATTAGTATTAAATAAATATTATATTAAATATAATATAATATTAGTTTAAATATTAAATGTAATATAATATTACTTTAATATTAGATTAGTATTAAATAAACTATTAGATTAAATATAATATAATATAATATTAGTTTAAATATTAAATATAATATAATATTACTTTAATTAAATGTAATATAATATTAATTTAAATAAATGTAATATAATATTATTTAAATATTATGTGTATTAAATAAAATATTAGTTAAATATAATATAATATTAGTTTAAATATTAAATGTAATATAATATTAGTTTAAATGTTAAATGTAATATAATATTTTAGTTTAAATATTATATTAGTATTAAATAAAATATTTGATTAGTATTAAATAAATATAATATTATATTAGAATCGATTAGTATTAAATAAAATATTAGATTAGTATTGAAAAATATTAGTTTAAATGTAATATAATATTAATTTAAATATTAAATGTAAAAATATTAGAATAGTTTAATTAATATTTTATTCATTTCCTCTATTGCTATTCCAAATATACAATCCAAACGACATTTTTACTAACCGGAATAGTCCAAAGTTAGCACTATTCTCAAACGACTCGGATTAGCACTATTCTCAACCACTAACCCAAAAATCGCTATTCTTGCACTAATCCTTGCACGATCCAAACGTACCCTTAGTGAATCTAACCACTGCTCTTCGTTCCGAGCATATACTTCCACTTAGTGGATCTGACTGCCGTTCTTCGCTCCGCTTCGTATTTTCGGGTTTGGATTGGGGTGTTGTTTATTCGCTTCTCCTCTCCTATAGTCTCCTTTCTCTCTATTTGTAAATAAGGTATTTGTTTATGTTTCGTTAGCAGTGATGTTGTCTCTTTCCTCCTCCTCCTTCTCGTTATTCAACGTTTCTCTATCTTCTTCGTTGTATATCTCTCGGAATAACTTAGACACAAACATAATCTGAGTACGAAGGCTCCCCTGGATGTCCCTGGCTCGTCTTGCTTCCAACATCACTGTTTGTGCTGACGACAATAAATCATGCATGCTCACTATTTATCAATCTGAGCATGTCGATATGAAGGTTCATCTCTTATAATCTGAGCACGTTATTTTTTTTTCATGTCAAGATTTGTACAAAAAATGCTGTTGTAATATTTTATGTACTGGTATAAGTTGATATATATACTCTTATGTATTGGTACTTGATATGTGTAATTAGTTAACTGATATGTATTGGTCCCAAATTATATATGTAGGGTTTAGGCGTTGAAAAAATATGTAGTGCGGTGCTAGTTAAATGATTGGGATTGAAGATTAATTTGTTGTTTAGCGATAAATGATATTTCCAAGACCAAACTCCCCTAACTTCAAACCTTACTCTTAGATCACATCATAATCATCAATGATAACTTCATGTTTCTCTCATTTGGTCATTCTCAGCTTTTGAAACTGTTTTGAGGAAGACCCTCTAACCAGACGAGACTGGGTTCCATTCTCTGTAGGTCAAGGATTGCATGCGGCTGTAGATGATGCTCACAAACATAGTGACAAATAAATTATTCGGGTTCGGTTCGGCGAGGTCAAAAATTCATACTTTGGGAATAATTGGGATATAATTTGGAAATGATTCGGAATTATCCGGAGCAGAGATCTCAGTCCTACAAGGAAACAAAAAAAATATATTCTGGAAAAAATTCGTAAAATTAGGGAAAAGTTCGTAAAATTCGCGAATTATTCGGGAATAATTTGGTTAAAGTTCGGTCAAAATTCGGTCAACCAAATAATTCGGCGTTCGGTTCGTCATCACAAAAAAAAACGAATTATTCGCGAATAATTCGGAAATCTTGTGACTATGCTCACAAACACATACGTCCATTCTCTATATATCAAAGATTTATTGCGAATATTTAAAGTTGAATGGTTCGTACTCTTTTTTTTTATCAAAAAAAAAATGAAATGTACAAGAAACATGATTGCTAATTAAGAATCAATAAATTGTACCATCACGAGCAATTTGCAGTCGTGACATTGTCTCCACATCCTCTCGAACAATTAGCTGCTTCAAATATCACTTGGACCATGCATTCTCCAAATTATCAAAACTTATTAATTCCATAAAAGAAAAATCATGTATCAATCAGATGGTACAGATCAGTGTAGTAAATAACGGTATACGGTCGTCGAACGAATAGGGTACCGCCAAATGATTAATCGAAAATAATCGGTCGATTAATCGGAAAAATCTGTGACGATTTGATCACCGCCAACGACTAATTGACCAATTAATCAGTCTAAACGGATGTTTTTTACAATACTGGTACAGATAGACTTGAGGTATTTGAGACGATGGAAAACCTCGAGAGAAAAAAATGGAAACTTCTTACGCTCTAATTCGGTAAAAGTGTGCTTGAGAGGGGTAAATTGAGCTGGAAAATTAATTTTCTAGTGGGTTCCGAGACGGTACTTAAAAAACTTAGCAATATTAAAATTCGTTCAAATTCGAGTTGCACACCACGGTGAATTCACCAAACAGTGAATTATGATTGAGTAGATGAAGAGCTTTTAACATTTCGGGAATTGTAGCGAGAAAATTTTGGGGAATTGTACAATAGAAATAATTCTGATTTGATATTGACTGGAATGGGAAGGGCTACGGTCTACGGTCTACGGAGGGTGGGGGCAGATTGAGAAATCAAAATGATGCGATAGGCCAACCTGAGATCCAGCCATTAATTGGGCCCTTTAAGATTGACCTAATATCTTTGAATTGATTGGTTTAATGGTTGCCCCCGCTTTACACATTTCCGTTTCTCCCCAACTTCCCATCAGATTTATTGTTAGGCCCTCTCAAATAGCAGAATAGCATGTCTGACTCGAATTCGGATTTGTCAAGTAACTCAAAATTTGAGTTTGAATTCAGATTGTTTGAAGTTGAATATGAGTACGGGTATTGTATCAGATACGGCGACATGATAATTTTTGAAAATTTAAGATACGATACGCCTATTATATATATTACTTTTTATTATTTTAATAATGATATTTAGATTAATCATAATAATAACTTAATCAAACTGGCACAAAAAACTAATGGCTTAACCAAAGTATAGATTAAGTACCATAGTTATTAACCAATATCACCTTACAAAGTCTAGTATAGTGGTTAAAAGTTTTGATGCTCAACTCATAGAACCTGAGTTTGAATTACGGAGGGAGCAAAAATAATTGGAAATTTAAGTGGTATTGCACGGCTTACCGTGGACCCCTAAGCACATATGGTCCATGTGCAGTTTACGGATCAACATGTATCGTGGACTATCGGAGACTGTATAGGCCAGTCAAATATATTAAAATAATTAAATATGCCACGTCTCAGAAGAGAATCAGACATGTATCAGTATCTGATAGAGGTACAGGGTCATATATGAAGTATCTAATACGCGTATGTTTTTTCCTTGATTCATCTAAATTCTGATAGAGCAGTTCAGATCTAAACTCAAATTTTGAGTTACTTTAGGCAATCCGGACATTTCTAACTCATATGTAACATTCTGTCACATTTTTTAGTTATTAACAAAAATCATTCCGAAAGAATGTATCAACTACTATATATATAATATAAAATATGACTAGGTACATTTTGGAACTTATTTAAATACGATATAATATACAAATCAATTCCAGATAGTTTAACACTTATTGTAAAAAAGGAGGTAAAAAAGAATAAACTAATCTAATACACACATGTTTTGAATTAGAATCACACGCACAAAAGTCTGTACAAAACATGTTGTAAATAATTAATCTCGTAGAAATTCAAATATTGTCAATTTAATTTTTGAAAAAATGATTCCTTAGCTGCGCGCAACAATTAAAAAATAAATATTAATCAATTTTCTAATTAAAATTTTGATTTGAGCTATCTATTTTGATAAACTTCAAAATTTACCTTCAGCTGAAGGTCTCAGACGAACAACTGTTATTATTTTTATCACAACTAACTCTAGATTCGAATTTAATATAAAAAAAATAACTGAAAAGATAACTTCAAGATCAACAACTTTGGTGTCGAGACCTACCCAAATTCCAAACATAGAATTTTCCATAGAATTTTAAAGTCAGTAACAGTTCTATTTGGAATCTGCAAACCCATGTCGACTATTTTTATCATAAGTCTTCACTGGAAATTCCGATGAAGGTGAAACTGGCCGCGTTAGCACTGTAACATTCTACGACTCTTATGTGGGAATCATCCCCATTTTTTAAACCTATAAGTCCATGTAGGTAAAACTTGGAAGACGAAAATTGAAACAACAAAAACAGAATTCTATCATTAGTTCAAAATGACAAAATTAATTAAATTAAGGCCCGTTGATACTAACTCTAACCCAACTGATTGAGCTGCTGCCTCACACAGACTGTGTGAGCCGTCGCATCGATGACTCACCCAACTGACTGAACATGATAAAAATCTATTCCTAATTCTATTTTTGTTTTTCTATTTCAATATTTTTGTCCAAAAATTATACGCTTCGAAATATCCTACAAACATACCACTTGAGTAACTAGTTAGATTTCAATCGATATACTGTTGGATATATAATAGCATATATATATATATATATATATATATATAGAGAGAGAGAGAGATTGGCTAATGTGCTAACGTTATAACTTCGGCCGAAGTTATAACGAGTCGTTTATTAGTTTTTAAAATCCAAACAACCGATCCGAACCGTTCAACTTTTTCTAAATATTGAAATGTGCTTGGAGACCAAATTTTACATTTTTTGGAATTTTTTTACTATTTATTAAGCCACTTTGAAAATCGCAGATCTGCTGTGAATAGTAAAAAACAGCAAAATTTTCTGGACCACCGGATCAGTATAAGTAACATTTGGTCTCCAAAAAAATTCCAAAAAATGTAAAATTTGGTCTCCAAGCACATTTCAATATAGAGAACATGTTGAACGGTTCGGATCGGTTGTTTGGATTTTGAAATTACAAAAACGACTCGTTATAACTTCGGTCGAAGTTATAACGTTAGCACATTAGCCAATCTCTATATATATATCTTATATTTTTTTTAGATCTCATGCAAATTTAAATATTATTTGACAATATATCAAAAAACTAATATAAAACTGAGAAAAAACGATAATTGTTTAAGTAACATAAATCATGCTACAAATGTAATGAATTTTTAATATGCATGATTTTTTAAACATATATTACGTGGCCTTATTACATTTTGCTTCTAATTGTTAAACATTAATTATCAATGATGTTACTGAAAAACTTTGACAAAAATTATCTAATCCATGACTTCATCAGGAACAAATTGAATTCCCTCTAAGTGTAACTTCTATTGCTCAAACCATAATTTTTAATAAATTTCCAAACTTTTATGGGGATTTTTACATCTTTTGTAGTAATGGTGAAACTTAATTCCACGGGGTTAATATTTGTTGTTATTTTACATCTTAAAAAGTAAGATTATTTTTCTTGTTTGTAGTAGGGAAAGGGCCATTCATATAACTTGTTTTATTTGAAAGTGTAATGCGTAAATTAAATTAGTCCGTTCTAAATCGAACATACGAAATTTAAATAAATATAACTATTCTTATTGTGAATGATTTGCACATCGAGAGAAATCAATCCTAACATATTAAGAATCGTGTGAATTAAATACGTATGAATTTCGATTCGGATCAAAACGGATTCGAATTGTTGTCAAACCAAAATTTGATCTGATGCGTATTGCATGGCCTCTATTCCGCGTGAGATATTCATTTTGGAAATAAAAGAATTCTTTCCAACTGGAAAGGGAATATATGCGACTTATTTTCGAAAAAGAATGACACTAATCTTAAAGTTGCCTTGCACCGGACGTGCACCATAGTGACTATTTTTCGTCCCGACCTCCAAAGTGAAAAATCAGGCATAGTTTTCCTTTTACACTGTGATTTGCGGTGTTTAATTGGGGAAATGGATCCTGGCCGTTCAGCACAAAAGAGCAGCTAATCTCGAGGCCAAACAGCCGCCAGGAGTACCGCTTTATGTCGTCATAGGAGACCGTACAGCTGCAAGCGGGAGAATCCGACTCCGCTGCTTTTCTTAGAGAAAAGCAGCAACCTTTTTTTCCGATCCGAACCATTCAAATTCGTTGAGATTTGTGTATGAAAAAGTTGTTTTATCGAGATACGTGAATGCAAATTTTTGAATGGTTCGGATTGGAAAAGGAGGTTGCTGCTTTTCTCTAAGAAAAGCAGCGGAGTCGGACCCCAAGCGGGAATCTAGTCTCGCACGGTCACGCAGATTTCCATCACGTGACAACTGCAGTCTGGGACCCACTGAGAAGAAACAGGGAAGTATGGGTGCCGCTAAACAAATAATATTACTGTTCCGAACTTGAATTATTTGATAAAATGATGTGTGAAATTAAACACCGCATTCGAAATTATTAGTCCGCATATTTGTAATAAGGGCGCCGTAAAAAAATACAAGTAGATTTTAATCTGTAAATAAAAACTTATTAGAGATGTTTAATTCAGAGGTAGATGTGTTTTAAAATCCGGATATGAATATATTTACCAAATGCCACAATGTGAGCTTTTCAGGACAAAGGAATTATACAGGGTCATACTGAATTCCGATCACAAGAAGATCAAACGGTTACAGATAACTGTATGTTTTGTAATATGGAGGAATAGGTGCCATAGAATATTTCGAGAAAAAAATCAAAACGATGGATCAGATCATCATAGAGATTGTGCAAGAATACAAGGCATACTTCACACATTAGAGTTTTAGTTTTTGGAAAAGTTATTATAAGTATTTAGATAATTACTGTGTAACGACAATATTAAGTTTAATTTCTGTTTTTCATTCAAAATTTTTGTTACAACTTTTCAATTACACTCCTAGTGTATGATTAATGAAAAATAGAGACTAGATCTCTACTTTTTCTCTCAAAAAAAAAAAAAAATTCCGGACATGAGATTAAGATTCATGCAAAAATAAACTAAATGACTAAGAAGCTGGTGTTAAGAAAAATTAAACGACTAAAAAAATTAAAGGAGGCCAAGGAAGCTCTAAAGAAGCTTAATTCAAAATTGCCTAACATCACTCTTGAGATTTGCAACACTACAAGTTAAGGATTCCAGTTAATTACAATTTACTTTAAATGTGGGTTTTCCGATAATCCAGGAGATGTGGGTTCAGAGCATTAAATTAATGCTCTAAAATTTGCAATTCTTAAATTTTTCATTAAAACATTATACATATTTTCTCATTAACTGTAGAATTAATTAATTGTCAGAATCCCATTCAGACTTCTAAGTTGTCAATTCTCATTACAAGATTAAAATAACTTATTTTCTTATTAAAATTCAATACTTTTTATTTATCTCCTTTTCGTCATTTTCCAATGAAAATAACTTTTGTTTTCATCGAAATATCACATTTAAACTTTAATTTCTACAACATTATATCGGCTATTCTCATTATAGGAACCGATCATTCATACATCTAAAACCTATATATTCCATTTCTATGCTATCTTATTACTGGAAAATTTAAATTTAAATAATCCAATAGTATTCATATATTACAATGCTATAGACGTGAAAATCAGAAACAATAAAATAAATTTAAATTTTCATTTGAATATTATTGAATGCACCAAATTTTAAGTTTTCAAGCATGAAGGACTTACTTTATCGAATTAGTTAAGCAACTTTATAAATTGATGGAATCCGTATCCTCTGAAGTACCCGAGGATTTAGTCCCACACGGGCTATACAATACGGGGAGTTCGTTTTGAGATTTATTTCAAAGTTAAAAAATAGTCCGGATTTATTAATTGTTCCTCAGGTATCCGTGGTGATGCGGATTCTTAATTCAAGGGCGTGCCCAATAATTTCCACACTAATCACTCCCAAAGCTTTATTTTTGTACGAAGTAACTAGAGGTGCTACTTTTACCCGGATCCGATCCGGATCTGAACCAGAACCGACTCGGATCCAATTAATTTAGATAAAATATGGTTTAAAAAATATAACTGGTTAAATTATGAGTACGGTTACACAATTAATAATTTAATATCCGATTTGGATCCGAACCGGAACCGATACTGTAATGGATAAGATATGGGTTTTATTTAGTTATCTGATCCATAACCGAACCCGACCCGATATCCGTCGATAAAATGATAATATTATTTCTTTATAATCATTTAATATAAACACATACATTAATAACTATGAAAAGACAATCATTTGTAGTATTTTTTAATTTCTTAAATGAAATTTATTGCTCTTTTCGCACAGATTATTGAAATCAAATGTCATGTTCACCTTTTACTTATAAATTTTCGAAGCTAATTAATTCCTTTCTTAATCTCTTTATCTACCATGTATCTACATTTCTGCAAGGATTATCGAAATTTATTGCTTTCTTCGCTGATTGAAACAAATTGATATTAATATTTTATTCCTGGATTTTTAGAACCATATCATGAAATCACCGTCTCCAGTATTTTATTTTCTAAAATTATCTCACATTTAATATTTTGGAGCAGATTTTAATTTACATGATAATAATATATTATGTGAGATGCTTAAGAAATTATAATTATATTTAAACGTAAAGTGTTTCTCAAATACTTGTGAGTTGCGACATGTATCCGCTTCGGATCCGGACTCATTCCGAATCCGAATCCGAACCTGACCCGATAATCCATAAATAAGTTATGGATATATATTTACCCGGAACCGAAAGACTGGATCCGAAATATCTACGGGTAGATAGATATCCGGATCCATACCCGATATGACTTGAAAAAAATAAGTATATGAATCAAAATTTGAATCCAAACACTTTCAGAGTACAGATTCAATTATAATTATAATAGTATCCAGACCCTATCCTACCCGATGGCACCCATAGAGGTATCTAGGCAACAATTCATGCGCGCTGTAAATCGAGGGACCGTGGAGAAGAGTGCACTACGCGGTCCATGCATGCTGGACTAGTATAATTCAGTAGCTGTACAGCCTGACTCGCTGACTCGCTGCTGCATGATACGTCCATCCTTGCTGACTCAAGTGGGTCCCACTTTCGTAAATGCCAGGTCCTCTTCTAAGATTTTATCGTGCCGCTCTTACTGTAACGATTTGTGTTGCTTCGGTTCCAGGTAGGTACTTGGGAGACATGCACAAGTTACCTTGGTAATAAAAATAGCATAAAATATGACAACTGAACTGTATGTTTTTTCGAAGTCCGTGACGTTATTACAAGCATGATAACGCCAAAACATATAGTAAAAATTACTATTTTTTTTCCGGAAAAATGACGAAAAAGAAATTTAAAGTAGCCATTTTTACGATTTATTTATCACAAACATGTTTTTGAGTTTTTTGACAGGTTTTGGAGAAAATTGCGTATTTAGGCCAAAACAGAGTAAAAATGTCATATTTAGATGATTTCTGAAAAGAGCGTCAAAATGCGACATTACATAGAGCATGCAACACCTCACACGAAGTGCACAACATGCGAAATGGTGAAAATACAAGAAAATTCGCTAAGTTAGAAGACCCTGCGGCCTCCTCCATGCCGCGAGCGGCATACACAGAGGCACACAATCCGTGTCCTGTCCTAAATTGGGCTTTTCTGATGGGCCTTTTAGAAGAACACACTTTTTTGAAGAGCCACACTATTTTTAGACAATTCCTGATAGATCATGGATGGACCCCATGATCCCCATTACTTCCACTAGTCGTTTAGGAATGCTATAAATACCCCTCTTGTAATAGGATTTAGTGTGCGTGTTTAATTGTGTCAAGTACAGAAGTAGCTAGCAATCCTCATATCTGTATCCTCCCAGGTTCCTGACTCAACACAATTGAAACAGACATCCCAAATTTACTCTCAGTCGGTGCTTGCTCGGGATGGCGCGGGGGCAGTATTATTTGTGCTTTGAGATTCGTGTCAAGTTAAAAAGAACAATTTTGGATCATCTGATTCAATTGTACACAGTCCGATAACCTGAGGGGATGTGAATTCTGCTAGGTTAGGTTAGAGAGTTATTTAGAGAGAGAAGGATAGTCATTGGAAGCCAAGCGAGAGAGAAGACGTCATCTAAGGAGGCAGAGGTTCCTCTATCTTCAATTGGGTTGTAATTTATGTTCTCTTTATTTTATTTCTTTTATTTTTCTATGACCATGAGAAGCTAAACTTATCATCTCTAGAGTTAGGGTTGAACTCTTTTTTTTTTAATTATGTTATGATATTTGTTTTGCATTATGATTTGAATTTCTTTTGGACTTTAATCTTTTTATACGTCCTTGCATACAGTTTTGTCTACTATATTATGCCAATGACCCTCCATATATCAATAGGTGCTTAGTCAACGCATCATTGTGTGAGAAGGAGACTGCATGTAAGTACTAACACTTCGGCTAACGAGGCTTGGCAGCGGTTCAAAGACTAGGGTTAGAACCCAGTGGGCTCTATTGCATGATAGTATAATAAGTATCTTAGACTAGGTTTTAGTTCCTCTATGGACAGACTAGACCTAGTTGGAACAACATTAGAAAGCGCTTAGATTAGGTGGGGTCTTTGAATATTTCAACTACGGTGTAGTATAGGGAAAAAATATAATTTTGTACCTAAAACATCTTAGTCTTGGTAGCTCAAACCGATCGCAAGATCGGAAACCTTTCAAATCGCATAACAAACACCCAGTACGCCATGCGGGTAGTGACAGTGCCGCATGTGGAGTAACTGTGGGGTAATCTATACCGCATGCGACAGTGACAGTGCCGCATGCAACGTAGAAAAATATCAAAACTTATATTTTACATGATTAAGAAGGACAGGAAACCTGAACCCTAGATGCTCTCTATCTACTGTTTAACATTTTCTAACTATAATACCTTGATTGCATTTATCATCACCACCTAAATTTCAAAAATCCGATAACCTAGACTAGTAAAAATTGTTTAAAATCTAATGCACTATCACTATGGATCGATACCACAATCATATTATACGGTAGGATCATACGTTTGTGATCTGAACGTATGTAGAAATTAGGGTTTATAAATATTTAAAAGTAGTAGTTCAATTTGGACTCATCAAAGCACATGTTTGTAAATGTAACTTGTTCGTTTGTCACGAAATTGTGCGGAAAATTTGATGGGTTCGAGAATCTAATTTTTTTATTTGTGGGATCCATACTCATAAATATGCACGAAAATATATAGAAATGTATTAAATGAGTGTTCGGTTATATCATGAGAATAGTTGTGGGAAATTCTATTTTTTTTCTAAAATACTAGATATTAATGAAATAATTATTAATTAACTTAAATTAAATCAATTAAACAATACTTATCAATTATTTTTATTAATAAAATTATAATAATGCAATTCAATAATATCGATTAAATAATAATATTAAATAGATGAAACATTTCTAATAAAATTATTACTAAAATGGATACAAATAAAATGAAAAATATTGATAAATAAATTGAAAAAAAGAAAAAACAATTAAAAACATTTACAAAAAAATAAACATTTTAAAACATTTTAAAAAAATTAACATTTATAAGCAAACGAACATTTTAAATATGTAATTACAAAAAAATATTTATTAATTATTATTTTATGAAATATAAATATTTATTCTTATAACTAAATAAATTGTATTTAATGAGATGAATATAATCTAATTGTTATATTTAATAAAATGAATTTTTAGTTGTTGCATTTATTAATTGAATGAAATTGTTAACATACCTTATATCTTATTTTTAGTTGTCAGAATTACTTTGGTCCGAAATTCAAAAATTTGCTGTGATTTGTAAAAGAAAAAAAAGAATGTCCGGATGAGTCTAATAAGTTAGTCCCACATATGTTGTTTAAATAAGTCAAAAAAATTGTATTGTAGGGAGGTGATTGAGAACTACCTAAGAAATTTCCTGTGAACAAAAATTGATAACCAAACCCTCACTACTAGAATTTTTTCTTTTTGCAAGAGGAGCAAATGTTATTTTCAAGAGGAGGAAAGATTCATAAAAATGAAATCGCCTTTTCTGACACCATTAACAATTTCTAACGGTAGCCTCATGGAACTAGTAGCGCATGAAAATCCCTACTATTTGCATATGAAAATGTTTCTTATCTGCCTTTGGAATAAATTTCATAACCCATGATCCGCCAAACAAACCAAATATTATATTTTATTGAAAGTTCATGGAAATATCTCGCCCCATGCCCTTGGAAATAAATGTGAAGTAGGGAGACATATTATTTCCATGAGTTACCCTTGGAAATGTTTTGTTTAATCTATTTATATTATTTTATAGTGAAGGTTCATGGAAATAGTGGAGCACTATGCTCTTGAAAATGTTTTATTAATTCAGTTTATATTATTTTATAGTTGGACTAATTATTTTCATGAGGCTACCGTTGGAAAAGTTAAGTTCATGGAGACAAAAACGTTTATGTTTATTTGAGATCTCCCTTTCTAGCAACAAAAATAAATCACAGCAGCAAACAATATTTAATTGCGATATATAAAATTAAACACTACAAATTGAAAACATAAATTTTGGTATTTGGACTAAGCCAATCTATTTAATTTAGATACAAAATATTTTGACAAATGCAAGCAATACATGCTATCTTCCTTTTTTTTGAATGACTTTTTTGTACTCTTGCAATATATGTTTTTAAACATATGAGTGTTAGTAAATGAGTAAAATAAGTAAATACAATTAGTAAACAGTGATCATATATATATATATATATGCATAAGTACACTAGATTAACAAGGTCATGTAAATAAACATATCTTATAATAAAAACAATACAAGATGGTTATTGTCCTATAACAGTTATATATATATATATATATATATATATATATAGAGCTGGGCTATGGTGAGTTGTGAAGTAAGATGTCATTTTTACTTCACGTTCATTTTAAAAATCCAAACAACCGATCCGAACCGCTCAACACGTTCTCTATATTGAAATGTGCTTGGAGACTAAATTTTACATTTTTTAGAATTTGTTTACTATTTATTAAGCCACTTTGAAAATCGCTGATCCAGTGGTCCAGAAATTTTACTGTTTTTTACTGTTCACAGTGGATCAGCGATTTCAAAGTGGCTTAATAAATAGTAAAAAAATTCAAAAAAATGTAAAATTTAGTCTCCAAGCACATTTCAATATTTAGAAAATGTTGAACGGTTCGGATCGGTTGTTTGGATTTTCAAATAAAAATATGACGTGAAGTAAAACGACGTTTTACTTCACAACTCACCATAGCCTATCTCTCTCTCTCTCTCTATATATATATATAACACTAGATTAACAAGGTCATGTAAATTAAAATGGTTATTCTCCATCTTAATTTCAAATTCATGATCTCTCATGTATTGTCAACAAATCTAGCATCATTTCTTACGACAAAGGACAAATAGCCAGGTAGATGTTATTAAGCCATATGTGAAATTTATGAAGGCACAATAATTAGAGAGACAAATCTGGGATTGGATCTCTCCAATAAAATATATCAGAAACAAACTAAAATATATTTCATAATTTTGTTCCGGACCATTTAATCTAGCTAGTGCGTCCAGGATGTCCTTGTTCTATAATGACATCATATGTGAGGCCCATTGTTTTAAAAGAAACATGATATCATATGTGAGGCCCAATTTTGGGCCCTTTTTTTCATCTTATTTGAAGATACATTCCCGTCAATTGTCACATTAATCATCATTTCCTTTGGAAAAGCATTTGTGACCTAATTGTTTTTGCAATGATTTTTTTTCGTGAACAGTGTTATAAACCATCCGAAGAAAATAGCATATACTATGCACGGAGAGAGAGAAGTAGAATGTATTGATTTAGTTATAATTTGGATAATAGTTCTATTGGATTTTATTATTTAACCTAAATTAAGTTAAATTTATGTACTTCAATTGTTTTAAGGCATTGTATGAATTGGTAACATAAAATCATATAACTGGTCATAGCCATTCGGGTTATTAATAATACATAACTAATGGATGCTCTGGCATGTTGTACCAGTAGACTGGTATGGTACAGGTTGCTGGTCAGATGCATGTATAAGTTATTGAAGAGGCACAAATAGTATATTGTAGTTCTATTAAGCAAGAAATTTATTAAAGCCATTTCCGGGCTGATTGGGCCCATCAGATCACACCAGGCCCAATATTAACTAATTAGCAAGACCCAATTATTGGTGTTGATAAATGTACAAGTCCAAGTGCAATCTTAACAAGCGCCCACACCCCTTATATTATCCATATCCTTCAATATTTCCATTTCCATTTTCATTCAAGTAAATAGACGAAAAAGATAAAATCTCACTCATATCATCTGATTAATGTAAATCTATTAAAGTGGAAATTTGCTTACATGAGTAACTAACATTAAAAAAAGAAATTTGTATTCTTTACAACACCCTTACATTTCAACTATCTAGTATTCGATTAAAAAAACCTAGTAGTAGAACTACGGTGTTCTTAAGCTCACCAAGTCTCTTTGTGAGCTTAACTAAAAAATCCATCAAATTAGCTTCAAGTTTACTTTACGAGTGATGAGTTTACATGTCAAATTAATAAATTTTCTAACTAATTTAATATAAAGTCAAGTGGTAAAAAAATAATAAAAATGAACACATTAAAATTAACTTATAAATTATTTTTTTTTTAACGCTTGACTTTATACTAAATTAGTTCGAAAATTTATAAATTTGACATGTAAACGTATCATTCGTGAAGTAGATCGATTTCAACGGTTTGAATACATAGTTTGAAACCAATTCAATAAATTTTTGAATTAAGTTCACAGAGAGGTTTGATGAGCTTAAGAACACCCTAGTTCTACTCAAAAAATCAAACAAAATTTTTGTTTTCATGAACTTCCACGTGTCCCAACATGCACAGCATGTTTCAACAGTTTTAAGGGCTTGAAAATTGCAACAACTCTCGGCCATTTTTTTCTCGGAAAATATAAGCGGATGCGTCACGGACTTAATTTCCCTCAAGAGAAATTATATTTGCACGGTACAATATTGAAATCAAAGGCACACTCAAAAAAAAAAAAAAAAATACTATAATCCAACTTAGTGATCTAGAGAGATGGAAAAGGTCATGGCACGAAATATTTTAGAAAAATAAGTGCTAAAGAGATGTATTTTAAAATTTAAGCCGAATATTATTAATTTAAAGCGTCCATAAAATTCGCTTGACGCTATCAATTGTCAGCTTCTATAGAATGTTCTTTAAATTCATTTTTTTCGAAGTATAAATAAAACAATTTCGGAGGCAATACTTCCATGGTCAATTAGAGAGAGAATTTACGAGGGAAAAAGGTAATTTTAATTAATTAAAGAGGATAGAAGCAACTGATATGGTGTTCTTATCTTGACCATATAAACGCCAAACAGTTGGGAAACACAAAATTGCAACAAGATACAGGGAAAAGAAGAAAGAAAATGGACAAGATAAATTGAAAAAAATAGCGCTTATTTTGACCACACAAATATTTAAAATCCGTAGATATCTCATTTACATCCTTTTATAATTTAGTGACCAAAATAAGTTATTTTATTCGTAAATCTTAAATTTGTATGAAATAAAAATTATATCGAATAAGTACTAGATATTGTTAAAAGTTTCTGGAATGATTTTCTTTTGGAAAAAAATAACAAAAAGATGTTACATCCTTCAGCCTACTGAGTTTCACATATATGTATTTGCATTTTTTTTTATATATAAAGGAATTATTTGTACTTCTTTTTTCACAAACTAAGTGCTATATTTCAAACTTATTAATTTTTATGTGAAAGACATTACTTGGGTCAATTATAATTTAGTGACATTACTGACATCAAACCTTTTGATAATTGAATCCAGATATTGTATGAATTTATATATATGCACGCACTGAAATTTTTATTAATATTCAAAATTGAACAATCTGCATCCGTTTTCGGATTATTTCCGATTATTTCCAATTATGCCCAATCCGGAGAATAATTCTCCGGATCCGGGCTTACTTTCTGGAGAATAATTCTCCGGATCCAAAGGTTCACTTTCCGGAGAATTATTCTCCATATTTGAGTTTTTTTAATTAAACAGAAAATATTAAAATTTATTTATTTTTTGTATTGAAATATTAGAAATATTTTATATATTTCTTTGAAAATAGATGGAATACTATATAATTTGATTTATTAGAAAACAATAACCTGTATCAACATTTTTTAGGCCGGATTTTTCGCGGTTGTAAAAAAAAATTAAAATATTTCTTTGTGTGTTATTGGAAAAAAATAAAAATATTTTGGATCAGAGGTATTGATCCTGGTTCAAAAGTCACTTCTGAGTAAATAAAAAAAATATTGTGGTCTTCCTAATACATTTAAATTCTAAGATATTGTATCCATTTTGAAATTTTGCTTGATAAGAAATCATTTCGCCTGACAAAAGTCAGAGAAAATTATTATTTTTTTTAAAATAGAAGAACCACAATTTTTTCTGTATTTACCTAGAAGTTATTTTTGAACCAGTATTAATAACTCATATTCAAAATATTTTTATTTTTTTCAATAACATACAAAGAAATATTTTAATTTTCCTTACGGCCGCAAAAAAATACGGCCTAATAAATGTTGATCCAGGTTATTTGTCGCAGTTTTTCTAATAACTTAATTTCAGGAATGTGAGAGTTAGAAACTTTAGAGATCTTAATTTCTAAAAAACAGTAATAGTTATTTAGAAACTCATTTGAATTGCTGGTATGTAGATGCTCTAACATAGAAATTTGAATGTGTTGGATATCTTGACCCCAACTCATGATTTCAGAAAAAAAAAAAAATTCTGATGATCACAGAAATTTCACTTTGTATTTCCTTGCCAACATTTTTTAATGGGTACATTTTTGTTGATTTTTTTTAAAAGCCAGCAATAATAATAATGTTTTAATTTTGTGAGGGAAGTTAGCCTCCCACCACTGTATCTAACCCCTCGAAAATCTAACCAACAATAAAGACAATGAGTTATGAAAAAAAAAAAATACCTTTTGAGTTATGACTCATCTCCATTTAATTTTAATTAATCATGTGCATGTGATCAAGTTATACTAGCAAGTCTCCTCATCGGTTCCTGTTTCTCTGAATGATTTGTTTTGAATAATTTAGTATGAAATAAATTATCAAATATTATAGTTTGTTCCCTGTACTTCCAGTACCATTTGGTAAGTTATAATTCACCGGTACCAAATTTAAGACATCCATACCAGGAACGGAAAAGTATGGGGGTTAAATTTGAATGGGGTCAATCAAATAATATTTTTGTGCTCTGAATGAGGTCAATTTTACAGTTTCCGTAACATTTTACTCTAAATTACATAAAAAATCATGTATAAATAAAAAAATTGAAAAAAATGTAGTCAATTGACCCCATACTCTGTTAGTGGGTCCGTCCCTGATTCATATCCTCATTATCTTTCTACATACATACTGGCTTTAAATTTATATATTAATATTTTTTTAAAACGGTGGTATCTTGGCATAAAATTCACATCTAACTCTATAAATTTATTTCCCTAATTTTCCCGGCATATTAAATGGTTTAATCTATTATTTTTTAGAGACTTCTAAATCTATTAATTTAAGCAAGAGTACTAAAAAAAATAACATCATTTGACAGTAATAACTATTCACAATATATCCTCAATGCTACCAAGCTATCAAAAAAAAGACATGATTAATTTGGTCATATTATAAGCTTGAAATTAATTTAGTGCTCCATTGAAGAAGCCTTGAATTTTACGGAACTCAATATTATAAGCAGACAAAAAGAATGCCATAATAAATGGTAGAGATAAGGATGTAAACCTTTCTGTTAAGTTAGAATAACGAATTTCGGTGTTAGCGTGACGTAAACGGATAAATCAACTACTTTAATTTCTCGCTTTGGCACGTCTGAATTTGTGTTTTCCTTTTTCCGTTTATTTTACTGTTACTCTCTTTTAGATAGGTACATCAGGGATTCAGATTCAGGAATGAGAAATTAATGCACCAGGGAAAATATATAATTGAAAATGACACCTGAAAGAGACCAAAAAGGAGATACTTTCAGAGATGTTGACAGTTTGTATGCATAGTTGTGTACACAGCCATCTCATCTAATGTTTTTGTGGTCGAAATTAATTTATTGTCTATACCTAAATTTAAATAATTTCAATACCATTTGATATTTATTAAAGAACACTAAAATAAAGACGGTTGAACAAAATACCTTGCACCAAATATCCGTTATGTTTTTATTATTTTTATATTCATATACCATAGATCATGTTTTTAAGACTGCCAAGCTATATTATTTTTTGTCAAAGAATTTAATTATTTGTTGTTACAATCATATATGCGTGCTTGCTGCTTCATTATTCTAGCTCGTAATTCAGTTTTTCTGTATCCTTTTGTTATATATTGGTTTCTTGATTCTCAAGGAAAATTTCATGTATAACATAAAAAAACTTTAAAATCTCATATTTCCCCTTTTAAAATTTATAATATCATATTTACCCTTCTAAATTTCAAAAACTCATAATTTTATCCAATTTATTACCTTTCTATTAATGCTTTTTTAAAATTTGTAAAGTTTTATTTTATGCTTTATTACAAAATAAAAAAAAGATGTAACTTGTTTGAAAGAAATTTTCAATTTTTTAATGGCTAGTTTATGAGAAAGACTGATTCATTTCTCTAGTTACAACACACAATCATATGCTTAAATTTCATTGTCTACATGTCACGTATAGAGAAATTAAAAATTTGTCCTCACAACCCAATCAATTAGAAAACTGAATTTTCTCGAACAAAAACTATGTATTTTTAATTTTTTAATTTTTAATACAGGATAAATTGAGAACTTTATGAATTTAAATAAGTTTTAATAAAAAGACAATAATATGAGTTTTGAAACATAAAAGTGTATAAATAATATTATGAATTATACAGAAAGAAAATATGTATTTTTTTAAAATATACATAAAATTCTTCCTTTTCATATATGATTCATTTGGTTGAATGCCCATGACCAGAATATTCCATCATGCTCACAAAGGTTCGTTTTCACTTAAATTCGATTGAATCTTTTAAAAGGCAGCTTACGGTAATAACAACCCTGTGCAATTGGTCCATCCACGCTCCCGACACCCCACCAACCGATGGGTCCGGATCCCCTAAATAATCTAATATTTGAGTTTTGGATCGAGACCGTCCGATTTGAATTCGTCGTTCGAGATCGTCTCGAGATTCAAATTCGTTGTCGGGATGTGTGCGCTCACTTCGGGAATGAATTTTCACGAATTTGAATCGGACGGTCTCGATCCAAAACTCAAAGATTAGATTACTTCACTGGATCCGAATTGCCAACCGATTGAATACTCTCAAGTCTCAAGTCTTTCGAACAAATGATTTTTTCTTTTCGTATGAACTAAATACACGCGTCTATCAGTCATACTAAACGGAATTCACATCCTCTCTGATACCTTAAAAGAGAATCTTTTAGAATTAGTAGATTCAGACTGTTCTTTTTAACGTTGCATGAATCTCAAAGCCTAATAATACTGCTCCTGCGATAGCTCGAATCTCAAAACGGCTGAGAGTAAATCTCAAACCGTAAAGTAAAGATAATCTTTTACACATATTGAAGATGATACTTGTTCATAGTAAACGTATGTATTTAGTGTCCTGCATACAGTCTATTTATTTTGATACTACAGAAACTTCTTTAGAAAAAAATGTGATTGTAAGCTCACATTTTTTATTTCATTGATAATGATATATGTTACAAAAGTTTTATAATCTGCATAAGGTAAATGAAAAAAAAAATACTCAAACAGCTGAGTATGAAAAGAAGAAATAGCAATAAGAAGAAAAACAATTTTATGAAATTAAGTGACCTAAAAAAAGAAAAAAAACTGATTTAATTTATTTTTACTACTCAGCTCCAGCACCGGTTTATTCTTCTTCTCCCTTAACAGTTTACCAGTACACTGTTTTTATCCGGTATCAGCTAGCCTTCTGAAACGGTGGAACCTGACCTTTTACCAACAACAGCACCGCTATGAGTGCTGTTGTCCGCCACATTATCCTCCACTATGCCTCCTGACCCTGTACCAGAACCGGCACTAGGACTGGTACGGGTACCAGTTGCCTCGTTTTTTGCCTCTCCATTTTGTGTTGAAAATGGCCAAGTGTGCTTCCATCAATTACTCAATCATATTCAAAATTGCCGCTGTTGTTGTTGTACCTGTTGTTGTACCTATCACACCTCCTTCAAAGAATTTTAATTGCCATTCTATCTCCTGTATCAGGACATTCGGGTTCTTTCTGGTATCTCAAAATAACCTTACGCATCTCTCACGCCATATGATGAATTGCATGATTAACAAAGCAGCTTTTTTTGTTAGGATGTTATGTTGCCTACCTTAGTTATATCAGTAACATCAATCCCTGATTTAGCTGACTAGTTACTAGATGGTCTATGCGCCGTGAAGGTGCAGTCATGGAACAAATGGTAAACCGTCTCTACATCCGCTTTGCAAAGCAAACAAATGTTACCTATAGACCATCCTCGTCGTTGCAAGTTGTTCAACGTGATTAAAATGTGTTTGGAGACAAACTTTTATACTATTTTCTAGATAGACACAAAATCAATGTTTTTCATAATATTCTGGATCATTTAAGAACAATAATTTTGTACATATCTTAAAAAATTTTTTTTTTTTTCAAAGATTATAAAATTTAATCTCCGAGTACATTTTAATATGGAAATAATATTGAATGATTTGGATCACCTATTGGCTATTTGGGCTTTGAAAACAGAGATAAAGATCCGAGACATGATTGGAATACAAAAACAATGAAACATTTGAACCCTTTTTTTCTATTTTCTTATTTATCTTAATCAGATGATCCATGTGTTACTCTTTCTCATTGAAAGAAATAATGTGCGTGTAATGTAATTCTTAAAATAATTCATTATTTTAATATTTTTTTGTATGAATTACCGTAAAATAATTTTATTGTTTACTATCATGTACGTATTTAGTATTCAGGAAAAAAAAATTGCTCTTGCTAAAAAAGTTATTGGATATAATTTTATTTTACAATTTTTTTCCTACAATTTGACTTTTCTTAATAAATTTCTTTTAGTAACAAAATTTGAAAATAATTCTAATAGAAAGAAAAAGTTCCACATAGAAAATGGCAGGACCAACTTGGCCAACATGCTAAAAACTCGGCCAATATAGATTTTTTTTTTTGCATTAAATACATTACAAATCGGTATAGAAAATGGCAGCTCGTAGCTCGTGGCTCGATCGTGATTCGTTCGCTAACAGTTTGTTCGTTACTGAACCGAGCTATTAATGAGCCAACTTGTTAAGATGTTTATTAATATATACCAATAAACATATTATTTAGTAAGTACGTAGACAGTTCGAAGAGAAAATCATAAGTTTAAAATTCGAATGAAATATTCTTTATAGACATTAAATAAAAATTGATAAGTTAGATGTCCTCCTTCTTATTAAAAAAAATGCTCATAATATAGAATCTATTACTAAACTAAATTCAAATAAAACTACACGAAGCTTCGTACAAACCCAACTCCGAACTCCAAAATATATACCCTTAAAAATAATTTCAAGTTCATAACAAAACCACAACTCCATAGATAGCAAATTAAGTACCACAAAATCTCTCAAAATATAACCAAGTAATAAACCAAATTACACATGCTCCCCATCCTGATCCTCAATATCCAAAAACTCCGTGTCATGACGATACAAGTGGCGTAATAATAATAAAAAAAATACAAATATCCAGGAGACGTGAATTATAACTGAGGGTGGTTCAGGTGGATTATGATTTTGTGCTTCAATATGCTCCACATCTTTTATCTCCGTTTTTAAAGTCTGAATAGTCGATTCAAACTGCTCAACTTGATTTTCATAATAAAATATTTTTGGAGACCAAATTTATATTTTTTAGAATTTTTTTAGAATTTTTTTTACATAGGTACAATATCATTTTTTCAAATGGTCCAGAATCTCCTTAAAACAGTAATTTTGTATCTATTTAAAGAAATAGTAAAAAATTATAAAAAAATATAAAATTTGGTCTCGAAGCATATTTTATTATGAAGATCGTGTTGAGCCATTCAGATCGACTGTTTGAACTTTAAAAACAAAAATAAAAAATGTGGAGCATATTGGAACTCAAAATTATAATGCATTTTAACCCTCCTCATTATAACTAGAAGCATAACCATTCTGAAAATCGCCTTATTTCTATAATTCCAAACCAACAAATTGTCTGGGCATATATTATATGTTCCTCTGAATAATGCAAGGTAGAGACCCATAAATCTTCTAAATTAAAATGTCTAAGTTTAAATTCAGGTAGGGCCTGTTCAGCGTTAAGAGGGAAACGGGAATGGAATTGGGAATAGAAAATTTTTGAACTAAATTTTACTGTGCTCGTGGGAAAAAAAAAATTCAGTCTGAGTGAATTTTTTTTTTCCCACGCACACAGTATCCGCCGAACAGGCCCGTAAGGAATACATATTAATTGTTTCTAAATGCTAACAAAATGGACAACTTGTAGACTTGTAGAGCCCTCTATCTCCTGCACCACAATTTTTTTTTTTAAAGCATAGCCAACCATAAAGTTAAATGGTTTGATAACATTTTAACTAAAATTATTTTAACACGTAAACGGTTTCCAAAAAAAAAAATTAACTTTACAAAATTTGTAAAAATAACAGAATCAGGGAGAACTGCTGTAAATAGTATATTATGAATTCGGACAAGTCCCAAAGAAGTGATTTGGTGTTGCGTATTACATCGACACGCGGAGCATGAGTCCTCTGTGCTCCAGGCGTGTCCAGAAAGAACGTCAAGTTGATTCCCCGATCGGTCCACGTTGCGGGATCCACTAAAATAATTTTCGGATGCTGACATGACTAAATTATACGTTACCTCGTGAGTCGTGATAGGAGCAGAATTCTGGGTCCGGATTCCCTGAAGTAACCCAATTTTTGGGTTTTGGATCGAGACCGTCTGATTCGAATCTGTTGCTCGGGATGGTCTCGAGGTTTGAATCTGTCATCGGAATGTATGCGCTCCACTTCGTGATGGATAGTCTTGGATTCGAATCGGACAGTTCCGATCTAAAACCCAAACATTGGGTTACTTCAGGATCTGAATTTCAGAATTCTTCCGTCTGTATTATTTACTGTGCCACGTTCCTTACCGCGCTTTCTAAAAAAATATGGATCAAAGTATTGAATTCAGAAATAAATTGTATTTGTTGTAAATTAAAGAAAAAAAAAGTAAATAAAATGTTGAGAATGTATAAATATGACTATCTTTTATTCATATGTTTTTCTTATGTGTCTAATATAAGCTTACAATTCTCTATTTATAATGTAACAACAAGTTATTATAAATTAATTGTATTAATAAATGAGAAGAGATAAAACTTAAATCTTTAAAGAGTAGTTTTGACTTAATTAGTAAATTAGTAAAGAATTTCAAATGAACATCATAATTTAATTTATTTATAATAGTATTCCAATTTTTAAGAGGATCTCTCATTAGTCATTTGTGAATTCTCCATTGAGAAATGTCTCAGCTAACAACTGCCCCGCCCACCCGAATTCGTATCCTCTGCATTAACTCAAATTTTTAGTTAAGATCTGGACCGTCCTATTGAGATCCGCACTAATATTAAAGTGCACGAGCATTATAGGAGTGGACAGGATTAGTCCGAGTTCTGATCGTACGGTTCATAAATTAACTCAAACGGTGCGTTAATGCAAAGGATACGTATTCCCTCCCCCGCCCCCCCCCCCCCCCCCCACGACAAATTTAGTTGGACGAACCAGTTTTGCCCTTTGTAGACCTGGTCTTGTTAATTGTATTATAAACAATGCATCTTTTCGCTCCAGAACATCGCAATTAGATAAAAGCTCCGTCCTTCCTCCTCCCCTTCTCTCCCTCTTTAATCACAACTCTTACACCTAATTCAACGAAAATGGGAACCGAGGTTTCTTCCCCAAACGAGATCACGGAGCCACTGGTGGGTCCATCTCCGGCGAAGCCCCAGCTGGAGGAGTTGATCCCACCGTGGAGGGACCAGATCACTCTACGGGGCATAATCGTTAGCGCATTGCTGGGCTCCCTTTTTTGTATCATTACGCACAAGCTTAACCTAACAGTAGGCGTTATCCCTTCGCTTAATGTGGCCGCCGGATTGCTTGGGTTTTTTCTCGTCAAGAGCTGGACGGGATTGTTGGAGAAATTTGGGTTTGTTACGAAACCTTTCACGAAGCAGGAAAATACTGTAATCCAGACCTGTGTGGTTGCATGCTATGGCCTTGCTTTCAGTGGTAATTGATTGGTTCTCTAAATCTCGTTTAGTATTGTTTGATTTAGTTTTTTACTTTTTTTTTTTTCAACGTTCATGTTTTTTTTTCCCTCTTTGGGTTTTTAATTGGCTTCTTCCTTCGAAGAACATAATTTGCGTTATATACTTAGAATTTGGAGTTAACTCCTCTGCTAAATTAAAATTGAAAATTTATATTAAGTGCATTGAAATCGCATCTTGTTGAGTTTAGATACAAAAATTTATTTTTCCTGCTTCATGTTTCAGATTTTAAGCTTTGACCTTTTGCTCATCTCCTAAGTTTTGACTTTTTGAATTCGGCATCTCTTCAATTGTTTACTTGTATAGTTTATTAGAGAAAGTAGGCAGCTTCTTGTTCGAAGGGCTTACAGATTAATGAACTTTTTGTAAGATATGACTGCAAACATTTTCCAGTTTACTTCAAAATAAGAAAATTGAGCTGATGGGAAGTTGGGAACAATAACAGAAATGAGGGGATTTAAACCATTAATGTAATTCTACATTTATTGTTAATTAATAATGACGAACATATATTTTTTTCATCTAGGTGGGTTTGGTTCCTACATGCTATCAATGGATCAGAGAACATATGAGTTGATCGGAAAAGATTACCCGGGTAACCGTGCTGAAGATGTGAAAAATCCTTCTCTGGGCTGGATGATCGGGTTCATGTTTGTCGTTAGTTTTTTGGGCCTTTTCAGTCTGGTTGCACTTCGCAAGGTACTCTGTTGCACATTTTGATTATTTTTTGATGTTTGATGTGAGATTTAATTTTCAAGCAGAATTAGGGTGCTCCTAAGTTCACCAAGTCCTTTGGACTTTGGTGAGCTTAACTCCAAAACCTATCGAAATGACTTCAAACAAGGAATCCAAACCATTGAAACCAATCTACTTCATGAGTGATGTGTTTATATATCAAATTTTTAAATTTTCTACTTAATTTAGTATAAAGTCAAGCGGTCAAAAAGAGAATGTTTATAAGTTAATTTTAACGCGTTCATTTTCCATCATTATTTTACCCCTTGACTTTATACTAAATTAAGTAAAAAAATTATAAATTTGATATGTAAACGTATCACTCGTGAAGTAGATCTGTTTTAATGGTTTGAATTCATCGTTTGAAGTCAATTTGATAGGTTTTGGAGTTAAGCTCACAAAAAGCTTGATGAGCTTAGGAGCACCCTAGTTCTACTCTTAATTTTCAGATGGCCAAACAAAGCGTATGATGGTGATATTTCATTGTTCAGAATTCTGAAATCAAATTGTCACTCAATTCTAATTTGTTTCCTAGGTAATGGTGATTGATTATAAGTTGACGTATCCAAGCGGGACGGCTACTGCTCTCCTAATAAATAGTTTCCATACTAATACTGGAGCTGAGCTTGCTGGGTATGTATATATTTTTTTCAGACTACATTCGTCATATTTTTTTTACTTGTTGAACTGAATCAAGAGCAAGGCGGGTACTTGTGATAGTAGTGTGAGGGTTCATATCTGAACAGGCCAATTAGCAGTATACTTTCGGAATTTGGATGAACTTCACCTGTTTCTCTGCAAATGCTCAAAGTTTTGTCATCCCTGGAAAACAAGAGATATCATGCATATTATTGTGCTACTGAAATTGTCTCGTATTCGAATAAAACCCTGGTTAAAGTCTGTTCAGTGAACAGTATATTTCATAAATTTCAGTTGATTGACAAAATAATTACAATTTGTCTCAATTTTACTTGGATTGTAGAAAGCAAGTGCAGTCCCTTGGGAAGTACTTGAGCATAAGTTTTATATGGAGTTGCTTCAAGTGGTTTTTCAGCGGTGTTGGTGACTCTTGCGGCTTCGACAATTTCCCTACTCTTGGTCTTGCTGCTTTCAAAAACACGTAAACTCTTAGACCTGTATTTACTGCCTTGAATTAGTTTTGGTCTTCTTCTTTCAATGGTGAACCAAGAACTATCACTATAAAAAAAAGTTGAAGGTATTAGAGTAATAAAATATTATTTTTTATAGCCAAAATGTTTAAAATAACATTCAAGAATCATTGCTTCTGCAGAATTAAGCAATCACCATTAAAAAAAAAAAGGAAATTAAATCCACTCTTAAAGGTAAAAAACCAGATGTAAATTTTAGTTCCCCTTTTTTTGGTCAGTTAAATGTTAGTTCACCATTTGTGGTTAGTATATAATTTTTGTAGTCAATTGAGTTCACCTTTTTTAGTAGTATTTGCATGATTGCACAAGTCTTGATTGTGCCTACCATCCCCCCAGAGGACTTCAATTTAACCTTTTGTGTTGGTCCATTCTAAATTTTCTATAATTAAGTTCTAAGTAGTTGAATTGATCCTCAATTTAGTCGCAATTAACCTTAGTTTAGCTAAAATCATACTCCAATTGATCTCCGTAAAACAAAGGTGTGCATACATTTACAATTTATGATCAATCTTTAGTTCTTAGCCAACATTAGCCTCCACGTAATCTCATTTTACTAGTTAATCCTTATTTAAGTTTCATTTAACCGAAGTCTAGCCGAAACCAACCCCAACTGAAGTTCACACTGCAATTGACAACATTGAACTATGAAGATGTGATACAAAATATTTGTTAAAAACTATTGCTTGACCTTAGGGAGATAGCCTCAAGACTTGTTACTGCAATCATTGCAAAGTTTATGTTCCATGTCTCTTTTTCTATATTAAAATGTACCTTACATTTGGTCTCTTTTCTTTTGTAGGTTTTACTTTGACTTTAGCCCGACATATATAGGGTGTGGTCTAATATGCCCACATATTGTAAACTGCTCTGTTCTCTTAGGAGCAATCATATCATGGGGCATCCTCTGGCCTTATATTTCTACGAAAGCCGGTGATTGGTACCCTGAAAACCTAGAAAGCAATGATTTTAAGGGTCTCTATGGCTATATGGTAAATATATTGATTATTTTCTGAAACACATAATTTGTTTTCTAGTTTGCATTTTTTTGCAAAATGTTTGAACTTGTTATGACCACTTTTTCGTGTTACTATAACACGAATAAAGTGAATTTACTGTTTTTATAACCTTCATGATATGGGTATAATTAGCATGAGCCTATATGTAATATGGTTGGTTTACCAAATTTTTGTGCATGTACGCAGGTGTTCGTGGCAATATCTCTTATACTAGGGGATGGGCTGTACAATTTGATCAAGATAATTCTTATCACCATGAGGGAAATATGCAATGCACGCTCAAAGCAAGGCTTTGTTCCTGATGTAACCATCCCCCAAAGTAGGTTATCTGGATTTTTAGTTATATCATATATGTCTGGTGGTCAATGCATTGCTGTTCTTATGTCTTGTCTAATTAGAACATTATTCTCCATTGCTTGATTGTGTAAATTTAGAAATAAATTGAGTATGATTGAGGCTTAGTGCATTTTAAGGAGCTAATTTTGTATTGTGCCGGTCACTCCTAGCATCATAATGCACTGAATAACAATACAGTCTTTGGATTCTCTTTACGTATAGGCTGTGATTTGTACAAAAAAGTTACTTTTAGTTTTATACGACTTGCTTATTATTACAATTATCAATAGGGGTTGAAATTTGAGAGTTTATAATAAGGCTCAATAAAAGAACACCACATATTTACATCTCTTATTATTATGTGACAGCTGAAGAATCATCGAAGCTACTAATAGAAGAGAACCTACGCAACTCAACATTTGTGAAGGATTCCATTCCGTCATGGGTTGCGGCGGCCGGCTATGTTACATTAGCTGCAATCTCTACAGCCACCATCCCTTCCATATTTCCCCAAGTGAAGTGGTACCTTGTTCTCGTCTCCTATGTAATTGCACCTGCACTGGCCTTCTGCAACTCGTATGGCACTGGCCTCACTGACTGGTCTCTTGCCTCCACCTATGGTAAGATTGGGCTCTTTGTTTTTGCCTCTTTGGTTGGTTCTAAAGGTGGAGTCATTGCTGGCCTAGCAGCATGTGGTGTCATGATGTCGATTGTCTCTACTGCTGCCGATCTTATGCAGGTATGGATGTAATCAATTCGTTTCAATCTAAATTTAAAGTGGCAAACCAAATTTTTGACTCTACTTGGTGAAGTAGTGAAGCAAATGATTTTTAGGTAAACAAGTGGTCTTGTAAATCAGGCTGATTGACCAAATTGGATGAATGTCCTAAATGCAGGATTTTAAAACCGGCTACTTGACCTTATCATCACCACGGTCCATGTTCGTGTCTCAACTTATTGGCACTGCACTAGGCTGCATAATTGCTCCTCTTACATTTTGGCTATACTGGACTGCTTTTGATATTGGGGCACCTGATGGAGTTTACAAAGCCCCATATGCGGTTATCTACCGTGAAATGGCGATTTTGGGTGTTGAGGGGTTCTCTGCGCTTCCACAGCACTGTTTGGAGATTTGTTGTGTGTTTTTTGTGGCAGCACTCTTAATCAATCTTTTGAGGGATGTGACTCCAAAAAGCGTCTCAGCATACATCCCAATACCTATGGCGATGGCTGTGCCATTTTATATTGGTGCATATTTTGCCATTGACATGTTTGTTGGGACCGCGATCTTGTTTGTGTGGGAGAAGCTAAATAAAAAGGAGGCGGATGAGTATGCCGGTGCAGTTGCATCGGGTTTGATCTGTGGTGATGGGATATGGACTGTGCCATCAGCAATTCTCTCAATTTTTAGGATTGATCCACCCATCTGCATGTATTTTAAACCGTCATAGAGGGAGGGTTGTGGCTGGGGTTTTTCATTACTTTGCTTGTAAATATGGGCATGTACAAAGCAAGTTTGTTTTTCATTAGCAATCAATTACTTTGTTCCGGCAAATGTAAATTTATTCAATATCAATTACTTTGTTCCGGCAAATGTAAATTTATTCAATGTTATTATTCGATGCAATTCATATATGTTGCTTTATCTAGGACTCCAATCTAGCGCGGCAGTGGTTGCATCTGATGCGACTTAGGAGCGGATCCATAATTTTGGTCAGAAGCAGGCACAAAATAGTGATAAGAGTATAATTTTTTTTCTCCTGACGAATCAGAGCGGAGTAGTGGATAGAAATCTAAAAAAGTCACGTCACGATTGAATATGTCACGGCACGATACGGTTTCATCACGGTACGTGAGCCGGTTATGTGCCGTGATCATCTTTTGAAAATTTGGTATGACAAGGCACGTCACACAAAAGATTTGGTCACGGTATGACACATAGTCATGTGTAATTAGGACCGTTAGATCTTAATTAAATGTTAAATCTTAAATAAACTAACCTAAATTATGAAAAAAATAGTTAAACATGATAAATGTGACCGGTCACGTTTGGACACATCACGTGTGGTCACGGTGTGATTAACGTGTTGTGACCATTCACGTGCCATGACTATTCTTCCAAATTTGGTCATGATATGACACGTAATCCAAGTTACGACATGACTAGTCACGGCACGGTACATATTTATATCTTTAGTAGCGGACCTCTTTTTTCTCCGAACAACACGATTCTTCCAAGTAGAGTAATAAATCGGACTACGTCTTCTTTTGTCTTTCTTTTACGTATTTACTGCCGCACAATTAGCCCTGACCTTCTTGGGTCCGCCACTGTTGTTACGTGACACCAACTGTTTCTTTTGCTACCAAATATTATGCTTCAGAAAAAAAAATCTATAAATGGTCAAGGGTTTCTTTTTGTATTAAATCTGAACCATCTCATGCATATGGTAATCCAGATCCAATACAACTTGCATGACTTCGTCTGAGCAAAATGCAAATCCATAAATGGCCTCATGCGATTGGTTACATGTCAATAGAACTTGCATGACTTTGTATAGTGTTTAATGGCAAAAAACAAAAAATGCATTTCGTTACAGAACACAACCCCCAAAACATAGCATCCTTCTATGATAACAGATAATTTATATACGGTAGCTGTCTTAACATAATCCTCTTTATCTGCTTCGTTATAATTGATCTTTATGTGCTTCGTTATAATTGAATTTAAGGCGAACAAAGAGTTCTCTAAGATGCTGCTAGTCAAACATAAGATATTGAAGGAACCTAAAAATATTAAAGTTCAAACTATTCTGAAGAAATTAAGAGAAACAATAATAAACCACAATTATTTTTTTTTTCAAACTTTTATAAAAAAAAATAGATATTAAAACGGATATAAAAGTGTACGAAGAGGAAAAAAAAGATAACTATTGAGAAATAGAGTTTAGGTCTCAGAAAATCATCATTGACCGTTTAGGAAAGAAATTAAGCTAGCATCATGAATTAGCTGTCATGCTTAATTTAGCACCTCGCATAATTTCCTGAGATTAGGCAAATCTAGAATATTGTAATTTAGGAAAATAGCTAACAGCTCTAATATTCTCAGCCTATAATAGGCCTTGAGAATTGACTGTAAAATTAGAACAAATCAACAAAATTCATTCTTCATTTTTTTTTCTCAAACCCAATAATAACATAATTGGAGGTTAATGGAATGTAAAAGAAAATTATAAAATAAATTGAATTTTTATTATAGTGTTGTATAAGCTGAATTGAATCAATTCATGTTTTATGAAAATAAAACTTAAAAATAATTAAATAATGTTAATCAATCTATTAAAATAATTAAATAATGTTGATCAATCTATTGACACTCCTAATTCAGATAAAATGTAAGTAGTTAAAGTTAATATTTGTAAATTATGCATATGCAAGCGTGCATATTTGAGCTCAACTTAGCATCCACATAATTACAATCTTAATTAACATCAATCAATGTAACATATATTATGTTGGTAAAATTGACCCGGAAAATTGGAAAAATATTCACACTAGTAGACTAATCAAACAATTCAACAAGAGACATGCAACTAAGTGTTCACAAGCCTTGTCCAATTCACTGAGAGCCATCAATCAAACAACATCAAACCTCGAACGAAAATTCGCATTCTCACTTTAGCAAGCATGCAATTACTTGAAAATCCTTCAAATAAAGAGGCATTTTATATTATGTGATCAAAGAAATTTGATGCAATTCGTTTTCTGTCAATGTAGTTAATGATTCGCCATTGTTTCAGCACGCGCAAGTGTTGAAACTTGTCGGGATCGATCAACTAGTATCATGAGATTCACTTCTTTTTTCATTATTAATTGAATGAGGTAGTTGCAGGGGCGGATTCAGGATTTTCGTCAGGGGGGGGCAAAAAAATATCGAATCGGGTTTAAATATATAATCAGGTTTAAATTCATTAACCAATTAAGTACTCGACAAAAAACAATGCTTTAACTTATACTTTCAATGTTTTGACTTGTAATTTCTGATGCTCTGACTTATAATTCTAATTACCAATCAAAATTCAACAGATTTATTTCAATTTTAACCCTAAATTTAACTCGAATTACAAATTAAACATCCAGAGGGGGGCAAAAAAAAATCCAGGGGGGGCAAAGTCGGTCGGAACCGATAAATTTTCACTAAAACTCAAAATCCAGGGGGGGTGGGGAGCCAGCTGCCCCCCCTGGACTACACTGGATCCGCCCCTGGGTAGTTGATTTGCCTTTAAAACAGGCCCCTTTAGAACTAATTAATTTTTCTAATTTCTGGATCGATCTCATTTCCATAGATTGAAAAAGAATGCATCTGCAAAGTGTTCTTCCTTTTATATTCTTATTTTCAGACAAACAGAAAAAAAAAAAATTATGCTAATTCAAGTTTGATGAAACGATAAATTCGAAATGCTAATGGGCATTAAGGGTCTTCATACCAGCAGATGGATAAGCGACCAATACCGAAATTTGAACTTGCCCACAACAAAAGTAAGGTAAAGAAGTACCGAAATATGGTCATATGCACATATATCACAACCATCTGGGTAGTACCGGATACTCCAATACTGTATTTCCCACCGACATCAAAATTGGTTGATTCTTGAAATTTACCGGTGTTTTAATATTCGGTTCTCATGCGGTATTCAGAAAGCCACCGCATACCGCATATACAGTATGCGTCTGAATATGTGGATTCTTATTCGAATTTATATATGCGGATTTTTTATTAAATATTTAATTCCACGGTACTTAAATACAATAAGGCAGTATGTAGAGAGGTTATAAAAGACTTCTGAGTGGGACGTTTGAAGAGAACATCTACCTGGCGGGTCTGGAACTCATTTAATGGGTTATGGATTCGGATCTGAAACTCTTTTAATAGGTTTTGAATGTTTTTTATTTTTTTTAAAAACATGGATTCAATATTCGGTCCGAATAGCTATTTTCTATTCGGTCAGACACTAAATAAGAATATACGGCCGTATATTCACCGAATATAACCGAATTTTAAAACACTGAAATTTACCAATGCCGAAATGTTAAACATATGTGTTCTCGTCACTTCTTCCATGTCTTACGCATCTTGTGGTTCTTAGTGTTTTATCAGAATTTTGTATGGAGATTGACATGGATGAATATAAACGAAAGAGAGAGGTTTTATACTATAGAACAGAGAAAAATGGAAGTAGAATTTTTTTATTATGGGCTTCTCCTTGTGCTGCTTAATCTCTCCTTTTTAAAGAATGGAAAAATGAAGCTAGCAATAAATTTTCTTATTCTTTGGAAAAGATGAATACGAGTGGCTCTCCAAAGACGGTTTATCTCCTGTGTTCATTGTATATCATCTTTTTGGTGCGTTTATATCAAAGAGGTCATTCTTCCATATATTTAGTTTTCTGAAGAGTAGGGTTAAAATACATCATTGGTTTTGTGCTCCAATTACGCTTCACGTTTTTATTTTTCCGTTTTCAAAGTTCGAACAATCGATCCGAACTACTCAATATGATGTTCATATTAAAATGTGTTTGGAGACAAAATTTTATATTTTTTGAAACTTTTTTATTACATTTTTAAATAGATACAAAATTATTGTTTTGATGGTCCAAAATCTTCTTAAAACAGTGATTTTGTACCTATCTAAAAAATTAGTAAAAAAATTCCAAAAAATATAAAATTTGGTCTCCAAGCACATTTTAATACAAAAATCATGATGAACGGTTCAGATTGACTGTTCGGACTTTGAAAATGAAAATAAGTATGTGAAACATGATTGGAGCACAAAATCAATAGTGCATTTTACCCCTACTCTTTTCTGAAATACTGAAAAGGCGCATGTCCCTTTGAATTTTCTAATAAATTTAGATGAGGGATGCTTCTATGGGCATAAGGACCTATTTGTAAAATGAACATATTTTTATTTTCAAAGTTCAAACAGTCGATCCGACCGTTCAACATTATCTCCATATTAAAATGTACTTGGAGGTCAAATGTTACATTTTTTTGAATTGTTTTACTATTTATTAAGTATTTTACAAACTAGTCAAATTCTGACCATTGAATTTTGTACCCATCTTAATAAATAGTAGTAAAAAAATTCAAAAAAATGTAAAATTTGACCTCCAAGTACATTGTAATATGGAGATAATGTTGAACGGTCGGATTGACTGTTTGAAATTTGAAAATGAAAATATGCTCATTTTACAAATAGGTCCTTATGCCCATAGAAGAATTTGCCAATTTAGATTTTATATTCTACAACTCAATCAATTTTGTCCCAAACTAGTGTGAACTGTTGAATGATCAATATAAACGGGACAACAGCACCGAAATATTTTTATTATAGTACATATAGTTGATTCCAAACATGTAAATAATTGAGAAAATATATAAAATTTTAATTACATTTTAATTGGAATAATATTTTTAAGGAATAATTTTCTACATATCCTTCAAGACATCTCCAATTTCTTATCTACTCTTTAAATTGATCTTATTTATTCTTTAACTCTAACAATAGTTTCTTATTTACTCATCACTTAATCAATTCTAAATTATCTCTAATTAAATTATAAAAAGAATTGATTAAACTTTGATTAAAAAATAAAAGACAAAATTGCCCTGTTTTTCTTTCTTTTCTACACACCACACGATTTTAATTGTTAGATAGATCTTTTGATTAGCGGGTTGGATAATCGAATTGGATTTATACCCGTATCTGTACATAATTTGCTAACTTTTGTTCTCCCCAATTTTCTTTCTCGCGTCAGAACCAAAGGACAAACTCAAAACTGTGTGAACAAATCAGAGAGGAAAAGATGCAAACAGAAAATATCATTTTTTTTCTTTCTAAAATACACATCTTAGTTTTTCGAACATAAGTATAATATTAAATATATTTTGCCACCACGTTAACAGCCTACGAGCAAGAAAAGACGATAAAAGAAAAAAAAAGATTGTCTGCTATAGAAAATAATTTTCCTAGAAAAGTTATGAAATACTAAATTTGGGCGAACTACAGTTTCTTTAACTTATTATGATAATTATTACTTTATTAGTAGTATTTTCATTTGATTATTTATAGGTTTAAGATATCTTTAATTATAGGAGTCTGATAATTGCCCTCAAATAAATCTCCGAGCATGCTCTTCAAGTATTTAATGTCTAATTTATATTTCTAGCACTCATATCAAAGTTTTTAAAGCTCTGTTTATAACATTTTATAATATTACTCGCATACATTAATTTAAACATCTATCTGCAAGCATTTAAATTCTAAATCTGAGTAGTTTTAACTCTTAACTACTTTTTTCTTCAAGCCAAAAAAGATAAGATTCCTTTCACTCACTTTTTTTTTCCTTTGATAATTCTCGTTCATTTTTCCGACAATCCGTGATGAATTTTGTGAATCTAAAAATACAAACGTTTCTACTGGATTTTCTATTTCAAATGAGATCCATAAAGAAATACTTTTGAGTTTTTTTTCAAATCGTTATTTTTATTTTTTTTTAAAGTAAAACCATGAGCACTTTAAATTCTCAAGCTTTTAAACCTGACATGAAAACTATGTAAATGTTTGACACAATTACTTTAAACGGTCGTAGACAAGTCTAAACGCGTGATACTATGTGATCGACATTAGAGATTTAAACGCTTGAATGTAGTAGTTTAAATGGTAGACATCAGAGGTTTAAATGGTTGTAGACTGAGGTTTAAAAGTTTGAAAATTTAAAGTGCTCATGGATTTTACTTAAAAAAAAAGACTTGAAAATAACTGAAAAGTATTTCCCCATGGATATATCATTTGAAAGATAAAAATGAGTAGAAAGTATTTTTAGATTTGTAAAATTCATCACGGATCGTCAGAAAATGAACAAGATTGATCAGAAAAAAATAAAAAAAAGTGGGTGAAAGAAATCTTTCTTTTTTTGGCTTAAAGACAAAAGTAGTTAGGAGTTAAAACTACATGATTTAAGATTTAAATTCTTGCAGATAGATGTTTAAATATTTGCGAGTAGCATTGTAAAAGATTATAAATAGAATTTTAAAAGTTTGGATATGAGCTCTGAAAATATAAATTAGATCAAATTGGAATTTTTTTTTGTTAAACTAGTTGGGGGAGCGCGCTCAGATATGATCGATCGGGGCCAAAATAACATTTCCCTTAATTATATTATATTGATCCGCTACACACTCAGTTGCATACCAATAAATTAGAAAAAGTTGAAATCCCACACATGGCATATATGGAAGCATACCGCACCGTAGAATAAGTTCCGAGCTAAGTCAAAATAATTGTAGTTCTTATTTGAATTAATAAGAATTCATTTTAAGAAATGACAAGGTGTTTGGAGAGAAGCATTCCGAAGGCATTTGGACAGAACTTCTGTCCAAAGCATTCCTTTTAAGATATGATCTGAATTGATCGCTCGGCCTAGGAATGCTTCTCAGTTATTTTCAAGTCTTTTTGTCCAAAGCATTCAGATCATTCCTAGGCCTAAGAAATTCCTTCAGATCAATTCAGATCATATCCCAAACATTTCCCTTAATTATATTATATTGCTTTGGACAGAAGTTCTGCAACCCATGACCAGCGTACACTTAAGGAGTGGCAATCAATGTTTGTTGCGACGTGTTGGAACATATGGAAAAGAAGAAACGACAAGGTGTTTGCGGCACGTTTAATTCCGGCTGGAGTCATAGTGCAAAAGGTAGTGCATGAGGCGAGAATGTGGATGCGGTATTGCAATTCTCGAGTTGTTAATCACATCCTGTTAGAGGCGCCATACTAGGATGCATGAGATAGTTTGGGTAAGGTTTAATGATTGGCAGTGCAGACAGACACATGCTTTTTCTGTTTTACTAGGAAGTTCTTAACAATTGAAGTAGAGTAGATGTGATGTGCTTTAGTCAGATAGATGTGATGAGTAAGTTTGGTTCTGGTTGTAAGGTAGCATGTGCCTTTCCATTATTTTTGTTCTGATGTAATATGACTTAATTTTAAATAGAAGTGGCTTAGAGAGAGAGAGGAGAAAGCTCCTCCATTGTTGCTCTGCTGGTGATTTGACTCTTAATTAAAATAGAGAAAGGGAAGGGAGTTCGTTTCCTTTTTTAATTAACGGAGAAAGATTGAGAAGAGAACATCTGTTAGCATTTATTTAACAAATTTCGATCTGAATTGATCGTGCGGCCTGGGAATACTTTGGACAGAACTTCTGTCCAAATGCCTTCGGACAAGTTCCCAGGCCCTCATTCTATTTAAAGATTCACACTAGATCTCATTCTACACAGTAAAGAACCGCACTGGATCTGAATTCCACATGAACGTCACAGTCCATTAACCATTTCTTTTACTTTTCTCTGTGTCTACTACCATACATTGAACCGTGTTGGCCTTTTATTTTCGCGTTAATTCACCGATTTGGCTTGCTACACTTCATCTACATATTAGTGGCTGCAGAAAATTTGATGATGGTTTTGTTGACTAAGCCAATCACGCATTAAGGTTACTGCGTTTGGTGGCTTGTGGGCCTGTGGCGCTTGCAACAATTAGCTTTTGTCAAGAACTTATGATTGACTGTTTGACTATGGACCATGAATCACAGGAACACATATAAAATATGATCGACAGTTCTTCAATATATGTAAAATATAATTGCCCTTGTACAATAATAATGAATTGGATAGTCACAAATATTTTCATATAGAATTAAATCTACAAACAGATATACAATAATATGTATCTACAACTATTTGAGAATCGACAGCCTCTGTCAGACATCTCAAAAAAAAAAAAAAAAAAACTATTTGAGAACCCCCTTTCTCTAAAAATAGTAAAATACGGAAGAAATTAAGGGGTCTCTGCATCAATCACTGCCACAAGATAACCAAGCCAAAATAAATGAATAGCTATATATATATACATATACATATATATATATATATAAGGCTATTTCCAAATTTATTACTTCAACAATACATAATCAGCTTCCACATCATAATCGACCAAAGGTGCACAAAGCATGCCCCCTAGTTGTGGGAAGTAAACAAGAATAAGGGGAAGTGTGCCTATCAGTATCATAAGACCCATGAGAGAGATGCTAGTTTCCATTGACAAACTAAAAGTGCCAGAGAAGAAGAGAAGCTGCATCACGATCGCACCCATGACTCCGCCGCTAGCTTGCCGTCATGCCCGATACCACACCTAATGCCCTGCATCAATAACTTATCGTTTAAATTTTTCTTTTATATATCAACTATGAAGTACATCATGTAATATAGAGATCAAGCAACTGATCTTAATAAGTCTTATTTAATTAATGTAATATAGAGATCATCAGTTCGTCACCTAATCGTACGTCATGCGATTGCTTAATTGGCAGTGCACATGCAATTTTGTAATTTTAATTTTGTCCAATGACTAATTAAGTGCTTAAATTTACTGAAAATGACGTGTTTAAAATTCCAAAATCGTAACATCACATCCAGGTGTGCTTTCCCCTCCACCACACATTTTTTGTACTTGAAGCTATTTGTGGCTGGCCTTTCACCACAATTCATGCGTCAATGCTAGATCCTCTCTATGCAAAAAATATGTGTAAAACCCTAATCTTGACATATACTCATATTGTTACTCATTAATAGTTTGAAAATTAAGCTTTGATACACTATTAATTATAACTTGTGCTCCACAACTCACTGTGTAAGAGCCAAGAAAAAAGATTTTGCCAGAAGTTGAGAAATTGTCCTTGAAACTACGTACCTCTCGGAGACAAACGGCACCACACCGAATGTGAGCCCTGAAGCAGCCTGAACAAAGAATGCAAACACAACTAACATAACGACAGTAAGCCCCAGCGATGCACCTTCGTCGCTCACCCTCCCAAGCAAGAAACACATCACCCCTCCTATAGTTTGTACTAGCCAGAGGCCCCAAAGCCGGCCTCTCATGCCGAAATTTTCCCCTAGTTCATCTGATGTTATGCCTCCTATTGGTCTCGAAACAATATTTATCACCCCGAAGCATGCTGCTGCCGCTCCGGCAGCTTCCATTCCCATTTTGAATCTCTCTCTGAAGAACGTTGCTATGACGGCCTCTATCGTCAACTCCACTCCATAACAGTACCTATATATGACATAAGGCATAAAAATGACATCATGATATAAAATTATAAATACATATACCATTCTTTATTTTATTTATATTGACAAATTATTTGTAAGTAGGCAACAGGACTAGTACGGTACCCATATGTCAAGGCCAGGATCCATGACCGGTAGTCTCCAATGCCTTCCTTAACAATCTCCCAGAAATTTCGGATCCCTCTCTTTTGGATCTGTTTTTTCTTCCTTACAACCGAGAAGTCGCCTTGCGGAAAGTCCTGTGCAAAAAAGAACGCAGCAAGAGCCGTTGCAATTTGAAGCCCGGCAGGCAGGAGAAAGACAACTCGACCAGCCATGCTATCCATCACTACACAAAAAGATATATAAACGTTAAAGAATGAAATGGTTTATAAATTGTTTCCATGCAAAATATATATTTATATACACTTAACAAACCTCCAATATGGAGGAGGAATGAGTAAGCAAGGGGCCTGACGACCTGTGCAACTCCATTGCCCATATTGGCCCAGCCGGAAGCAACTGCGTTAGCAAGGCCGACAACAGAAGGAGAAAACATGGACGACATCCAGTACTGGTTGGCCACAAAGGTGCCGAGCGACAAACCAGACATGAACTGAAGAAGGATCAATCCGTTGTGAGAGGCAGAAGCACCGAGTAAAGCTAACACGATCGACATCACACCTGTGACCAGTGATAGTATTGTGGTTGAAAGCCGCGGCCCGAGAAGATCACAGAGGGGGCCCATGACAAGGTGAACGAGGAAAGTAGCTGACAAAGAGACGACACCAGATGTTATACCAGTTGATGGATTTGCGCCTAGCACAGGAAGGAGTGGCGGAACCGAGAAAGCAGAGAAGAAGCATGAGAAGAGAGATAGCCAGGCCAAGTGGAAGGCGCGCATGTGCGGTACTGCAAAGGAGAGAGGCCGGAGTTCCATTGCACGGTCCTCCGAGTCGACCGGCATGATCGGATCCTGGTCAATCATTGTGTTCTTCTTTGATTGTGCCTCCTAAGTTCTAACTTGTTGTCGTGTGTTAGCTGCAAAACACATACATTATTTTGTACATACTAACACTACAGCATTCACATCCATCAGCGACCGGCCAAATCGGTCTCTGATGGGTTTTTCGCCGGTCTCTGATGGCTGTACCGGTCTCTGATGACCGAAATTGGTAGCAGATGACTTGGACGCAGATGCTTCGTCGCTGATGACCCCCTCGCTGACGTCACCGGTCTCTGAAGGGTCAGGCGCCGGTCGCTGATGACCCCTTTAGAAACCAATTCGTTCGGTCGCTGATGCTGCGTGCTGACGTGGCACAAGAGCATCAGAGACCGATTGGCCGGTCGCTGATGGTAAAAAATCGGTAGCAGAAGGTTGTTTTTTTTTAATATTTTTTTTGTTATTTTTCTTTTTCCCAATTGGTACGAAACGTACCAAGCAATGAATACATAATTCACAAGCAAATATACAATTTACCGTCGTCATTTTCGATTGACAAATATATAATTCACATGCAAGCAATTGAACAATATAAAATACTGATACGACATCCAATGTCAAATATCCAAGCAAAGATCCATCCAATATCAAAGTACGATATAAAAATACTACATAAACATCCAATATCAAAGTACGATATAAAAATAAAATATCTAAAGTACGACATGCAGATAAAAACATCCTAAAACTAGTCATCTCCTAAATCATCACCGCTGTCATCTTGCTTATCGGGACGGTGTGAGCTAGAACCTCCCTGTGAGAATATAACTAAAGTTTTTAGGGTTTACTGTTTAGGGTTTACAATTTTTAAGAGTTTACTGTTCCGTCATTTGGTTTATCATACTCGGTGTTCTTATTGGATTGAAACATACTCCAAAATTGAATTTCGGACCTGATGAGGCGAAGAACGTCCCATGCTACGCCTCACCTCCTCCATGAATTGGTTGAGCTGTGGTTGAAGCACGCCCAACACCTGACTTGAAATCGCATTTACGTTGAGCTGTGGTTGAAGCACGCCCAACACCTGACTTGAAATTGCATTTATGTCTTCTTGCCTGAGAGGAGGCGGCGCCGAAGAATATGATTGCGCTTGCGAAGAAGACGTCTGCGACGCACCTGGGCGATACATCGATCTCGTCTTACCTGAAATATTAAACCGAATATCATTAATTATTACGATATATAATTTAAATACAAATTTACACTTTTAAGTATGTGTATTTTACCTAGAGCACCGAGACCATAGTTATCGCCGTGAGCATTATTGTCTGTGTTGGCGTACCAGACGTCTGGATCAAAAGTGGGCCAAAGGGCTTGATCAGGCCCATATTTTGCGCTCATATCCCGATCGTAGTCTTTCTGCAAAATTTATAAAATAAAACAAAAATAAAATAAGTACAACAAAGAATGAATATTAATATAAGATTGTTATGTTTGATTACCTGTGCCTTTTTCGCCCTCGCGGATATGAATTGTCCCGTTTTCTTGCTGGTATGCGTCGGCGTGAACAGCTCGTCAGACCACCTAGGCTCATGCTGATTTTCTTGCTCCTATTATGAATAAACATTTCAACACAAATAAAATTATCAAATTTAGTTCGAGTAAATTGAAATTGGATTAAATTGTTTTGATGTAATAAAACATCTTACGAATCTTTGTTTGTGAACCAGCATGTTCACTGAGCCCGTGGTTGCAAAAGAACCATCTCCAGATGAGGACCTATTTTGTTGATTTTGTTCGCTCCGCCTAGCGAACTCTTCTGTGCACCAATATTCGGACAATTTGGGCCAGATATCCGCTTTTATCCAATCATACGTGCTTGGCACCCCTCGATCCTTCCACTCCAGGATGCCATCTCCATACCTAGTTTTTGCTTCTTCTTTGCACTTGTGAAGCAGATTTTGGAGAGCTTTGTTAGCTATGCAAGCGAATGTCTTCCATGCCAAATCCTCGTCATCATCTGAGTGAAACTGATAGTGCGTCTGCATGCATAATTAAAAAGTCGTTGGTTAGCTTAAAAAGAGAAACATTATGTTGCCAATATTAAAAAGGATATTTTACTCACCAAAAACTCAGCCTTGACCGTATTTCTTACATTCTCTGGATAGTCATCAAATTTCGTGCACACGGGAATAGTGGGCAATCTAGTTTCCGAAGGATAGTGAAAACGTGCTGCTTGGGAGATTATTTTGTTGATACTTTGTGTCACATTTATAAGTTTCTGTATAAACATGACCTTAGTTCATCTAATTTAATGACAAATTCAATTTAGGTAACCAAGAAAAACAAAAAATCCAGATATATACTTTAGACCCTCCAGATATCATCAATTGATAACGGACCCTCTAAAGCAAGTCATGGAAGAAACACAAAATCAAATCGAGAGTTGCATCATCCATTCAACAGGACTTGTATACAGCCATACAAGCGGCATCTACATAAACTATATTTAAACGTACGTACCAGAGAGAGAGAGAGAGATGACGCTTGCCTTGCCTTACCTTGCCCTGCCCTGCCTTGCCCTGCCTTCCCTTACCTTGCCTTGATTAGTTCTAAACACAATAAAATGCACACGAGGTCAAAACTAAACTTAAAGTTATGCGTTACTTACTATTTTCACATTAGATATTAAAATAATAAAATAATGTCATTAAATATTAATAAGTCCAAACTTATTCGTCTTTTGGGGCTTACATTGGGCCGGTGTACAATCCCATCCCACTCTTTGAATGCTATGTCTCAGTAGTGAAGAAATGTATGTGGATCTAGTATTTAAGAAAAAATTCAGCAGCATTTCCCCTCAGTTCCCCGAGTACGCGTTAGAAACACATCATGTTAGACATGTAATTCAATACGTACTCGTAGGAACAATAAGGGAAAATGATACCAAATTTTTCTTAAACACTAGACCCACATACATTTCTTCACATCCTAGATGAGACAAAGCATTCAAAGAGCAGTCCCAAAACGGGGACTATTCAAAATTAATCTCTATCAGATTAATTTTGAACGGGTATAAACCTAAAAGGCATACTAAATGTTCTGGTTTACTAATATAATTAACCAACATAGAATTAATAACTAACTAAATGTTCCGGTTTAATAATATAATTAACCTTTATAGAATTAAGAAAGAGAGAAAACTTGCCTTATTACAAGCAATTACTCTCTTGAATATCGAGTTTTCTCCTCTCCTTCTTTCTTCCCAAATTTAAACTAACTTCGCCTACAACTCCTAAAATCAATTAACCAATCAATTAATCAACCCAATTAGTCAACCCAATTAATCAATCAATCATAAACATTTTTCAACCTTCAAAAAACAGCTGGTTTCATTATCTAATTTGTGTTGTTACACGTGGCTTCTTGTAAACCCTCAATCTGTCGACTCTAGAGTTGCATAATTAGGGTTGCTTGTTGTTTCATTTTTTCAATGCAATCATCATGACTATTGTGCACTTAGAGTAGTGACTATGGTGCAATTAATGAACTTGATCTTTAGAAACAAATCAAAACTTGCTTAATTAATTATGAGAAACAGAAATAATAATATGCATAACAAAACTCCAACACATTAAAAAAAAATCAGTAATATCCAGAAATATAAATATTACTTGCATGCATGTCGACATTTAGACTTGGCTAATTGCAATTCTGACTTAATTTGTAACTATAAAACAAAAATTAAATTTATTTTATAATATATATAGAACAAGATGCCTAACTTAAATTCTGACTTAATCTGATATCACCTATTTTACACAAAAGTCCCTATGACAAGGGTTTATTTACTAAGCTCATATAATTTAACATACAGCCCCTTAAATTCATGAAATTTACAACTTGGTCCTTGCCATCAACAAGGATACCAGAAATTGAGAAATCAGACCACACTTCACAAGCAAAAAGATTGACAAATCAAATTCACAAGCAAAAAGACACAAACCAGAAAATGAACACATTTCACAGCAAACAACGAAATCAGTAGGCTTATCGGGTTGTAAACCAGTAAAGAGTAAAAATGAGAAGAAGAGAAGGACATACCGCGATTCCGATCTGGTACGGCAACGGGAAACACCAAAATCAGCGAATTAGCATCACACCAACGGAGAAATACCGTGATTGCCTTTCCTGCCTCGCCTCTTGACCAGTCTATGTCAGCAAACAACGAAATCAGTAGGCGGTTCCGATCTGAGAAGGATAATCGCGGGAGCGGAGCGGAGCGGCAATCGCGGGAGCAGACAGAGAAAGGGGCGGGGGTTCGGGCGGCGAAAGGCAATCGCGGGAGGAGACAAGAGAAAGGGTTCGGGCGGCGGGGGTTCGAGCTTCGGGTTTTTTTTGTGTGGCTAACCTAAACCGCGGGAGGAGACAGAGAGAAAGGGAATCGCGCGCGGCTCGCGGGTTTTCTTGAGACCCTTCAGCGACCGGGCCATATCGGTCTCTGAAGACTAGTCTCGCCGGTCGCTGAAGGGGTCGTCTCCGAAGGCCATTTAATTTTTTTTTTTGGCTGAGAGAGGGTCTTCAGAGACCGGCGACAGTACCGGTCGCGGATGCCGGTCTCTGAAGTCTTGTTTTGTTGTAGTGTAATTAGGTAGGATTTATTAGTGGCCGTGATGCTTCATTAGAGAGGAGGCGCATAAAAGGTGCCTCCAAGGCTCCAAGCTCCGTGCGTGGCGAATGGTGTTGGAGGTCTTATATATATAGGGTTGGCTCTTTGGGGGTTTGAAAGGGTTTTCCAGGATCTTCTGCGGCTCTAGCGAGACAGTTCCTGTAGCTAAGATGTTAACAGGTGATTAAATATCAGTAATATATGGACAAAATGTTGGATTTTTTTTTAGACAAAAATACAGTCAAGGGGGGATGGAGAGCTCTTTGGCAACGCGACTTGCCAGGCGACAAGAAACCAGGAATGCCATTGCAGCAACCACGGCAACAGGACAACCCAGCCAGCAACGCCCTACTTCACTACCATCATACACAGAGACTCTGCTCTCCAAGGCACGTAGAGCTCCAAAAACTCACCCCCACGCTACCCAAGATGCTCTCCACCATGCTGCTTCCAAGGCCAACCAAACCACCAACTACCAGGAGCTCAACCATGCAACTATACCCACATGCAACCCCAGCAACATCTCTGTGGCAGCAACAAGAGAGAGCCTAGCTGACAGCTGGACCTTGATCACCAGAAAATGAAAAGACAAAAGGGTTCAGCAACCAGCTAAAGCAAGAAAGTTGCACCCAGAGTTAAAGAAGCATAAGATTGCATTAATGGCAGAAAAAAGATGTTTCAGATGTCTCTCTAAAGGACACAAAAATTCTGAATGTAGAAATACTCTAAAATGCCTTAAATGCAGAGGGTTTGGTCACACGGCAGGTAAATGCAGAGCATTTAAGAACAATACACATCCTTCTATAAAGAAACCACAAAATCAGACCAAGGAGATGCAAGTGCAAAACAAGAGTAAACCATTTATTCCAAAAATACAAAACACCAAAATGCAAGTGCAAAGCACACAATGGGAAACAATGGACCTCATACCTCCTACGCTGGTGGAAGGGAGGCCTGATATCATGAGGGTTTATCTGCCGCCAAGAGTTCGTAATGCTTCTTACGGGGTGTTGGACTACTCTGCGGTCGTCTTGGCAGGACCGCACCATGCTGACCCGTATCTCAGCCAGCGTATCGCAACAGCCCTTGCAGGTCATTTTGACTTACACCCCCGGGATTTCAAAGTCACGGCACCGGACGATACGATATGCGACAAGCTCGTTGAATTCCCGGATATTGACCTTTGCCGAAGGGCGGTAAGTGAGGGTTTCTTTGTTTTGGCTAATGGAATAGAGGTGCAGCTCAAGCAGTGGTCGCCGGAGTTGGGCATGATTCGCCACCCGATGCCGTACAGAGCATGAGTAAAGCTTTTTGGGGTGCCGGTTTACAATCGAAATGAACGCGAGGTAAATCATCTCATTGCGGGCATAGGCTACGTAGACCTCATGACACCGGTTATGTCGACGGTCGATTTGAATCTCTAAGGTTGTTTATAGCTTGCCACGATCCAAAAAACATCCCACAAGAGCTTCTCATGACTACCGATCCGCAGTCCAAACTGGTTAGAGTGCAACTCGAGGGTTTCATTAATATCGAAAATGAACTCTTGGCACCGCTTCCACCGCACGACTCGCTGCCACCACCACCACTAGGAAGGACCAGAGGGTCAAATGGAGATGAGCATGAGTTGAGGCAACCTTACCGAAGAGAAGGTACAAATAGGAGGCACAACCATGAAGGCCACGGCAACAACGACTACCGTCGCCGAGATGGTTCGGGTCAGAATTGGCAGAGGAAGGAGATACTGGAGACTACAATACAACCAAATGGAGGGGTTGTGCCTCATGTCCTGACTCCTCCAGTTACTTTTTTAAACAGAGAACATGGTGAAGGGAATGCTCTCAACAAAACTGAGACAACAGCTAAGACAAATGGAGGGGGTCAAGAATTTTTATTAAAGCTGCCAGGGGAGTTTCAAAATGGGAACGAAATACAAAATGGTAACTTACTCTCTGACCACAAAAAAGGCCTAGCAGTAGCAGTCGACAAAAAGGAAAAACTGAACATCATAGGGGTCATGCTGCTAGAAAAGAAGTACGAGACTGCACAGGTATTTAATGTTGATATGAGGTGCATTAATGGGAATGGCACAATTACTGAACTCAAATTCAAATTTACAGCATGCGTTCCCACTATGCAATTCCCTTCCTGGTTCGGTTTTGGAGTGACAGAGAAAACCAAGTGTATGCAGGCCTCTGAACTTTCTGATTTAATTGCTAATGGGCCTATTCTCTTGGGGTCAGCGAATGGAGTAAAAGGGTCTTATTTTTTAGACTTAATTGACTCTTCCATGACCCACAGGCCACTGTTTAAATCTGGTCCAAAAACCCAAACCACAAGCCTCCTCTCAATTGAATATCAGACAGGCCTGTCTCAGCCTAGTCTGAAAAAAAGCCACTCAGCCCAGTTCGAATCACTTGCAGATATATACACTTCAACAGTAGCCCAACTATCCAGAATGGTTTTTAATCCTTCTAATATCGGCCTTGAGAGTGCCATTCTCCTTTTCAATTGCGAACAACAGCCATGAAGGAAAAACAGACCGACTTTAGAGGAGGACAAAGGCGCTACACAACAAAAAGAACAGCTGATTCAGGCAGAGGAAAGGGACAAGTTCCAAACAGAGACAGAACCAGAAATAGAATTTCCAAAAAATTCTTCGCCTTTGCAAGATGGACCGCCACCGGGCTTTGAAAATACACCAATCACCAAACGCCGTAGCCGCAGGCTTCAAGCAAAAGAAGGTGCTTGTTACAGGTCAGCGCTTGACAAGGCGAGGGTTACACAGGGGTACGCAGATGTCGAAGAAACCTCTACAAAGGTCAAAACAAAGGGAAGGAAACCGAAGGAGACTACAAAATTAACGTACCTACAATCATATGAGCCACTGTCGGGGCTACAAGCGGGTTTGGTAGCGGCAATGGCAGGAGTCACGATGGACCCAGTACTTCAGCATCACATTGACCAGGTTCTGACAGTGCCTGAGCCGACCACTCCTATTCATGTTTAGTCACGGACCGCCGCATTATGCCTCACAGGGGTTTGTTTGGGTCTTAATGTTAAGGCCATTAGCAATTTTATTTTCAAAAGTAGTAGCTTCCGTTTCAGAAGATAGGTCTCGGTATTTACCGATGTTGTTGCCTAAGAAGGAGGGGACCGGTTTTTTATGGTTAGCAGGTTAAGGAGGTTGCAGTACGAGGTTTTCAATCCTTGTATCTTGTTTTTTTTTTTTGGGTTAATGGAAAAAGATGGAGTTTTAGATTATAAATGAGTACAACAATTCCAATTAACTTTAATTTCCTTTCATGGAATGTAAGAGGTCTAAACGAGCGCCCCAAAAGGTTGGCAATAAGGCAAACTATCTTGAGTGAGAGACCACAAGTGGTGTGCTTACAAGAGACTAAATTACAAGATTTTGATGCAACAAAACTAAAGCAAACGGTCGGTCAGTTCCTTGATGGTTTCTTTCAACTTCCGGCATTAGGCACAAGAGGTGAATATTAATAGCTTGGTCCTCAAGAACTTTCACTCATGTACAATCAGAAACAACAGCTCACACAGCTACAGTGCTCCTAAAAAACAACAGAGATGACTCCCAAATTTATTTTACCAGTGTATACGGTCCATCTACAAGAGCAGACAGGAGCACTTTTTATGATGAATTAAGATAAATAAAACCAACAGACGGGAAGCCCTGGATCGTGTTCGGTGACTTCAATGTAACCATACTACCGGAAGATAGAACAAACAACAGTAGCGAATGGCGCCAGACGGTAAATTTTGCCAACCTGGTATCAGAATTAGGCCTCTTAAACATGACAATGCATGGCGGCAGATTCACGTGGTCCTCAACCCAGCACATGGCAAGACTTGATAGATTCCTAATCTCGACAGAATGGAACCAATGCTTCCCGAATTCCACACAGAAGCGGCTTCCCAACACATCCTCAGACCACTGCCCGATACAGTACACAGCTCACACACAATTTCAAAAGTCAAGGTTTTTCAGATTTGAAAACTTTTGGCTCAGATCACGAGAATTTGTTGACATGGTGGAACAAAAGTGGTCTAATATGGAGCCGATACAGACACCTTCGCAGTTGCACGAAAAAATGACGGAATTGCAGAGCACAATAAAGGCCTGGGCAGCAAGCAAGGTGGGTCACATAGCCACACAAGTCACGGTGTGCAGAGATTACCTGGGATGGATTGACGGGGTCAAGGAGAACAGAACCATCACTGGCTTAGAAAAGCTCATGACATGCAGAATTAAAAAGAGGTACACTGAACTATCCATTATGCAGGAGGACATGGAGGCAGCGGGCAAAGACAAACTGGGACCTTGATGGGGATAGAGGGACAAAATACTTTCATGCCTATGCATCTAGCAGAAAGCGGGATAACAATATCACACAAGTGCAGTACCAGGGTCAACTATTCTCGGACCATAGAACGAAGGCAAAAGTCTTTTTTGACTTTTACGCGGAGCTAATGGGGGCAGAATCACATCCAACACCGAGGCTAGCCTGGAGAAATCTTTATCCGGAGCAACTCGACCTGAACCAGCTGATTGAGCCAATCTCGGCAGCAGAAATAGAAGCCACGGTGGCAAACCTACTGAATGGAAAGAGTCCGGGGCCCGACGGATACACGGCAGAATTTTACAAGAAGTTCATCAAGATGTTGCTTCCAGATTTGACTGTCACTCTTAACGCGGTCACAGGTGGACATAATCTGTTGGCACCGCTTAACACGTCATACATAATCTTGATACCAAAGAAAGAAGCGCCGACTGGTCCTGATGGTTTCAGACCGATTAGCCTAGTGCATGGCATACAAAAAATCTTCTCCAAAATCCTTGCAAATAGGCTACAACAAAGGATGCATGAAATAATTGACACTGCTCAGACAGGTTTCATAAAAAACAGGCAGATAACGGAGAGCTTCATTTACGCTCGGCAGACTCTGACCAGGGCAAAACAGGGAAATGTGCCAATAGCCCTTTACAAAGCTGACATAAAAAAAGCTTTTGACACACTGAGCTGGGATTTCATGTTACAGACCATGCGCCACCTAGGCTTTCCAGATTTATGGATAACATGGATCCAAAATGCGGTACTACCAGGGACATCACAGGTCATCATTAATGGCCTCATAGGGAAAAAGATCATTTTACGAAGAGGAGTTCGCCAGGGAGACCCCCTCTCTCTGCTACTCTTCATTATCGCAATGGATTTCCTTGCTAGATACTTCACAAAATTGGCAGCCACTGACGCGGTCAGACTGCCTTTTGAGGGTATGAAGCCATGTCTACTGTATGCGGATGACGCGCTCTTTTTCGTCAAACCAGAGGTGCAACAACTTCAGACCCTGCAGATAGCTCTCGCGGTATTTTCAAAGATATCAGGCCTGACGGTAAACCCGCAAAAGTCTGAATTGATTTTTTCAGACCCTCGGCAGCAAGACATACCTCACCTATCGATGGTGCTTGGATGTAGAGTAAGTGAATTCCCTTTCACATACCTCGGCCTCCCGCTCTCCAACAAGAGACTCCCAAAAGAAACTTATCTGCCATTGATACACAAGTTAAACAACAGACTGGCGGGATGGGCAGCTAAGAACCTCTCCATTGCAGGCAGAATTGTTTTACTCAATTCAGTCTTATCGACATTACCGTCACACTTCATGATGGTACTAAGGCTACCAAAATGGGTGATTAAGCAAATCGACAAAATCAGAAGACGATTCCTATGGCACGGAGTGGGTCAGGAGTCAAAAAGGATGAGTTTGGCAAATTGGGACATGGTATGCAGACCCAAAGAATACGGTGGCCTTGGAATAGCAGATCTATCAGCCTTCAACAAGGCACTACTCATGAAATGGTCCTGGTACTGGCAAAAACCGGAACAGAGGGTGTGGAAACCGGTCTTTCAGGGGACAAGGCTCAATGCAAATCTCATGCCTGACTCCACCCTATTCACAGGAACGCTACAGGAATGTCACACTTTCTGGGAGGGGGCTGTCACACACATTTTTGGCTGGGGCGATCAGATATCCTTATGGAATCACAATTGGGGACATGGTATATTAAAACATGTGTTACGGACACTTTACACACATGCGACTGATGTCTCGATCAACCTGGAAGATGCTCTGCAGGGGACGACCCAACAATATTTCCAACAAGTACTCATGGAAAAAGCAGAAGAGGAATTACAACTACTTAGAGGACACCTACAAAGAGTGGTCTCACTCACGGATCATGAACCGGATGACATCAAATGGAATCTGACGGACACAGGTACATACACGGTCAAGAGTGCATACAAATTACTCAGAAACTGGCCATACATCACCAACCACGTTGACCGTCTGTGGAAGCTTCGAGTACCACCTAGAACAAAAGTCTTTGGTTGGCTCTTAGTTAACAACAGATTGCTAACCATTGATAATTTAAGAAAAAAAGGATGGCCAATCACAAACATGTGCGTTATGTGCCGTCGCGATGCAGAATCAGCAAAACACATGGTTAGCCAGTGCTCATTTGCAATGGAGATGTACGGACATATGAAGATTGCGACACAAATGAGCACAACCGATTGAAGCCATATTGCGGCTAGACAATAATAAAAGGGAAAGAGATACTTTACTAGTGGCAATGTTCGTAATCTGGAGAGAAAGATGTGCACGCATCTTCAGAGATACCAACAAGCCACACAGAGATCTAATAGAGGAAGTGGCTCAAATGTTGCATCGCCACGAGGAACCACCGGGAGAAGTTTGACCATCGAATAACATTTTGTTTCTCTTTTGTTATATTCTCAGACTTTTTGTTTTACATTTCTTATTTTTTTAGTAAGCTTTCTTTTATTTTGCTCAAGCTTATTTGAGCAACTTGTGTTTATTTTCGATTGCAACTACAAACTCTTGTAACCGCAATTATCAATTCAAATATGGGCTAGACCCTTATTTTTCCTCAAAAAAAATGTTGGATTTTATTTGTAATATTGATATTTATGTGATAGTTTTTCAATTAAACTCCTCAGAAATATCTTAGTAATCAATCTGATGACCATCTTTTATAATTTTAAAACCGACAAATACTACTTGACCAGATAAAATCGTCACATCAAGATCAACCACACATACTAGTACTGATTCACAATGATTATTGCATAATAATAATAATAATAATAATAATAATAATAAAAAATGAATAAATAAATAAAGAACAATCACGTACACAAGATCAGAACAAAAAATTACAGTAGTGCCAAAATTACAGGAGCAAATATTCAAGGAACAAATCCAACAAAGACACAACGAAGATCAATATTAAATGGTTCGATTTACATCGTAAGAAGTAAGAACTAAGACAATAACCGATAAAATATTGAGCTTACCTTCTGTTCTCCGATAGGTCGATTTGAGAGAAGTTCAACACGTAACGTCGTAAATAGAACGACCGATAAACTTATAGCTGAATTGGATTTATCATTTTAGATTCGTTGAATTCAATAACATTAAATTTATATATGTCAGTTTGAGGACCATGTACTCGAGTACTACAGAGACGGAAACTAAAAGTTTATCATAGGAGAGGTCAAATTTTGATGAAAAATATATAATTTCGTAACATATTTAAATTAAAAATGTTCACCTTTTTGTGTTTTAGTTTCCTGGGTTTAGCTCAAATGTTTTTGAGAAAAAAATGTGAGTCACGCTCACACTTAATTTCATTGATAAGGGTTAAGTTACAAAATTATTGCCTACGAGAAAAGTAAATTAAAGATGCTCAAACAGCTGAGCATGGTAAGTAGCAGGGTAGCGGAAAACGAAAAACAGGTGCTCAAACGGTTGAGCTTAAACAAACAATTATAAACAAAAGTTGAAAAAGAAAGAAAGAAAGAGCATGTTAAGTAAAGTGGCACCACTGGTATAGCCCCGGTACCAGAAGGCATCCGTGTCGTTTTTACTCCTGCGCCCCCCGGTGCTGTGTCACGCGCCATCCTATGCCTTGTACCGGCGGTACCACTCCGCGTCTGAATCAGCCACTGTCTGTTGTTTTATTGGTCTCTTCGAGTGAACGGCATTGTCCACTTTGAAGGTTGGGCTGTACCAAAGTCGTGTTCCCCTATCGGGTCGGTGCCGATTGCATACCCGTACCCGTAACTCCCCCAAGGTTGGCGGTAGTCTGTTTTAATGACTTCTCCGGGGTATGTTTCGCTCCCCCGGACTGTGGGCCCCGACCGCGTATAAGGCTAACTGGGCAATTGTTTCATGTAGTAAGTCTTCAATGCTCTTCTCCTTGTCTTTGAAAGTGCGGGCGCACCGTTCGCGCCAGAGGACGAAGTGCATTATTATCATTGCCGATTTAGACTCCTTAGCGATAGGGCCTGTTCTTTCTTTGTCGAACATTGCTATTGTCGGGTTTTGCGGCCAGCACTGAGCTGGTTTGGCTGCCTTTAGTTTGTCGCACAGCTGCCGTGTGGATGGGCATTCCTGGAAGAGGTGAGTGACTGTTTCGGAAGCCCGTTTGCAGAGCACGCACCTACTGGGCAAACACCATCCCCGCTTTTCCAGGTTGTCGTGTGTGAGTATACTATTGCGGTTGGCCAGCCATGCAAAAAGCGTCATCCTTGGTGGTGCCGGAATCTTCCACAGTTTGTAGCTAAGTGTTCTGATTTTTGGCCCCTTTTTCAGCCGGCTGTAAGCCGATTTGACTGTAAATATCCCCTTGCCTTGTCCCAGCCAAGAAATTTCGTCCTGTTGCCCATGTTGCAGATTGACCTCATTCAGTATAATGATCAGTTGGTGCAGCTCCTGTTCGGCGTCCATGGTCAAGTTTGGTCTGAAATTGGCGACCAAGTTGCGTTTTGCCTGCTGCAAGGTTTGGTCTACGTCGAGTGCGAAGGAGAATAGGTGCGGGAATTTTGTACTCATGAATCCTCTGCCCCAGTTTTGGTGCCACATTAAGACGGTAGTTCCATTCCCCGGTGTCCAGGTTGTGCTGGTATTGAAGAAGGTGCTTATTTGCGGGGAGACCGCGTTGAAGACCGCCGTTAGCGGTCGGCCCCGCTGGATTGCAGCCGTTTGTCTTATGAGGGGTTTCCAAAGTCGATGAGGCGGTGCGTACCAGTCCCAATACCATTTAAGTAATAAGATCTGGTTGAAATGTTTTAGATCGATAACTCCCAGGCCGCCCATGTCTTTTGGCTCACATATTTCTTCCCACTTGACCAGATGGTAACCTCTTTGGCGTTCCGCCGCCCCGTGCCAGAGGAACCGGCGCCGTATTTTGTCGATGCCATTAATAACCCATTGCGGCAGTCGCAGGACCGTCATTAGGTAGATAGGCATTGCCGATAATGTGGAGTTGAGCAAGACCAGCCTTCCCGCCATGGATAGGAATTTGGCAGCCCAACCCCCCAGTCTTGTGTTTATTTTGTGCAACAATGGGGCGTATGCCGTCTTTGGCAATCGTTTGTCCGAGAGGGGTAGTCCTAAGTACGTGAACGACAAATTTGCCTGGCGGCACCTGAGGATTGTGGCCAGTTCTGCAGTCCGGTCCGATGTCATGTTTGTGAACAACACCTCCGATTTCTGTAGGTTGATTTGTAGGCCGGACACCCGTTGAAAGACGAGTAAAGCCACCTTGAGCGCCCTTGCCTGATTGACATCCGGTTTGAAGAAGAGTAGGGCATCATCAGCGTACAATAAACATGGTCGCATTTCAGGTGCCGGGAGTCTAATCGCGCCAGTGTCTTTCAATTTTTGGAGGTAACGTGCCAGAAAGTCGATGGCGGTGATGAATAATGAGGGGGATAGTGGGTCTCCTTGTCGCACCCCTCGCCTAAGTGTAATTTTCTTGCCCAATAGTCCATTGATCATGACTTGCGAAGTTCCCTGTAGCACAGAATTGTGAATCCAGGATATCCATTTTGTTGGGAAGCCTATGTTTGCCATCACCTGTTCCGTGAATTCCCAGCTGACCGTGTCGAAAGCTTTGGTGATGTCTACCTTAAGTAAACCCATTGGGACCTTCTCCTTGCGAGCATAGTGCAGTACCTGCTGTGCATAGACGTAGCTCTCTGTGATTTGTCTATTCTTTTGGAATCCTGTCTGTGTGTTCGTGATGATGGAGGGCAAGTGCGGCTGTAGACGGTTCGCGAGGATTTTGGAGTAAATTTTTTGTACTCCATGCAGGAGACTGATTGGCCTAAAGTCGGAGGGGTGTAGTGGTGTATCCTTTTTTGGGATGAGCACTATGTATGAAGAGTTGAGAGGGTGTAGAGTTTCCTCATTGGTCGTTACGAGGTGGAATACTCGTAATAGGTCCGGTATGAGGAGGTGGGCAAAAGCTTTGTAGAATTCCCCAGTGAAGCCCTCTGGCCCCGGACTCTTGTTGTTCGGCCACTGGCTTATTGCAAGTTCAATTTCTTGGCTTGTGATCGGGCTGGCCAGACTCTGAAGGTCTGTGGGTTGCGGGTATAGGTTGGGCCAGTTAATGGAGGGTGTCTGCGGCGATTGCCTGCCCATGAGATTTTTAAAGAAGTCGAAAAAAACCCGGGCCTTTGTTGCCTGGTCTGAGAATAGCATGGAGTTTTCTTCAATCTGCTGTATGTAGTTTGTCCGTTTGGCCCGAGATGCGATCGCATGAAAATATTTTGTGGGTCGGTCGCCCTGCAGGTCCCACCTTGTGCGCGCCCGTTGGCGCCATATGTCCTCTTCCAGCACGGCTAGCAGCGTGTGTCTCCTCTTGACGATAGCCGTTACTAGTTTCTCCAGCCTCGTTACAGGCCTTATCTCCCTGGCCTTATCTATCCATTCGAGGAATTCTCTACAAATCAGGATTTGGGCCTGGATGTTCCCAGTTGCTTCCTTGGCCCAGCGGGTGAGTTTCGCTTTGAGGAGATCGAATTTGTTATGTAGCTCCGTGGGGGTGGTTGCCGTCGGCAGGGACATCCACTGTGCGGTGACCATTGCCTCGAAGTCGGGAGTGCGCAGCCAGAAGTTCTCAAACCTGAAGAATCGCGATTTCTGAAAACGGGTTTTGGCTGTCAGGATGACCGGGCAATGGTCAGAGCTGGTATTGACCGTCGTCCTCTGGGATGAGTTCGGGAAAAGCGAATTCCACTCTGCCGAGATGATGAACCGGTCCAGACGTGCCATGTGCGGTTGCGCCCTGTCGTTGGTCCAGGTGAAGTTTCGTCCACCCAATGTAAGATTGAGTAACTCAAGTTCTGAAATGAGGTTGGCGAAGGCTAGCGTTGATCTCCATGTGTTTCCATTATTGGTTCGCTCCTCCGGCTCGGCTGTTACGTTGAAGTCCCCGCCCACTATCCATGGTATTCCTAGCGCTGGTTTGGATTGTCGGATCTCGTCAAAGAATTGGGTTCGCTGCCGCTGATTTGTTGGCCCGTAGACTGCCGTGACCGCGAAGGTTGTGGTGTTTTCCTTAATTTGTAGGTGGACTGTGATGGAAAAGGTCCTGACTTCCGCAGCAACCAATGTAAAGCGCCTCTGATTCCAAGCCAACAGTATTCCTCCTCTAGTCCCTTGGGATGGCAGGAACTGGAATGAGTCGAATCGTCTCCCACACATTTCCCCCATTAGTACGTTATTAATGACCCCGAGTTTTGTTTCCTGAAATGCCACAATAGCCGGCTTTTCTTTCATTATAGTTTGTCGTACGGCCAGACGCTTAGCGCGTTCATTCATACCACGAACATTCCACGAGAGGAGAGAAATAGTACAGTTGTGACTCATTTTGAAACCCAAAGAAACTCCATTAACTGTGATGAGGCCTGCCAGTACAATAACACCACCAATAATACTAAGAAACAAAAACCATGCTCCTGCCGATTTGTGACCTGACTACCCCTGTCCCCCACCCAATTGAAAATGCTGAAAAGAAACCGGTACAACTCACACGAAAATGAAAGTGCAGAACACATATAGAAACTAAAGTACTCCTAACACAGTGGCGGCTCATCTTCCCGTGCATCCTAGTTGGCCGGTAAGTGGGCAGCATCCTCGGCGACAGTCGCCATTGCCTCGTTGATGCCGCGTTTAAGTTCTTCATCTATTTCGATTCCCGCCGCTGCCAGCAGGGCTTCTGCGTGCTCCTGTGTGAGTGTGGAGTAATCTCGGCGGTACTCCAATGCTGGTTTTGCTGCCAATTTGGGTTTATTCTTTGGTTTCTGCATTAATTTGTTGACGGTGATGAAGCCCTGTGCGGCTCTTGCTCGGTCCACTGCCGAAATGTAGCTGCCACCATTTTTGCACAGGATGCGGGGGCTGCGGCGGTTGTTGGGTTTCAGTTTGTAGCGGGGGGGTCCTTCGAAGCCCGGGGGCGGTCCTTCTGTGGTACCGGCATCCGTGAGGAGCTCTTCAGTTGGCGGCGAACCAAGTGAGAGAGACCGGAGATCGCGTAATAGATTGGTATTCTCCTTAGTGACTTGTGGTGGGCCGTGGTCTTCCTGTGCGTCGAGTGATATAAGGAGCGGTGTTGGGCCGTGCGCCGTTTGCTTCATTGGGCCAGTCGGATCGGAGTGTAGGTTGGTTGAAGGAGGAATGATTGCTGGGCCGTGTGCACTATTCTGGACCAGGCAAGTTGGGCCTGTTTGTGATGGTTGATCTCCTGGCCCGGAGTCACACTCCTGGCCGATTAGGGTGAGTTGGGTCGTAGGCAGAGGGCCTGATCTGTCTTCGAAGGCCTCTGTGTAGGCGTGGGCCGTAGACCGAAACTGGGCCATCCAAGCGGCCACTCGGGCAAAGAAATAGAAGACGTTAAATGGTGTGTAAGTGTGAAAAGGTTGCTCTGTCCAAGCGGGTCAGAAGCTTTGACCAGCCAAAGGTCAGAAGTGGGCGTGTTGTCGTTTGTGGCCTGCGTTGGCCCCGGTATCGAGGTATTTCCCAAAACGGTTGTAGAGTCTGCCCAAACATTCTTCTCCTGCATAACTTCCATTTCTGGGGTGGCATGCGCGCTGTGTGGGCCACGAGTTTCCATTGTATCCGTTGCAGCATGTGGGCCCTGCTGGAGGTGTGGATCCCCTCCAGTCGTGGCCCGATATTGATCACCGGAGTGTCCGGCCGGTGCCATTGTTGGACCCTGCCGCGCCGGTCGCCTGGCATATGCGGTACCTAAATGTGGGACACGTACGCGGGTACCGTGCCTTGTTCTGTGGGGGCCGATATTAGAGGTGTCCTCACCGTCGTCGTCAGATGGGTTGAGTGCAGAAGGTGGCGGTGGCGGCAGCGGGTTGTGAACCCACCCTTCAATATGAATGTAAACTGTCCGCGCGAATGGGTTTTTGTGGAGGGTGACTGACGGTGGTATGGTGGAAGGGTCGAAGCATGCCACCAAGACCCGTAATGTTTCAAAATTTCCATTTGTTATGACCGGTGACATACTCTCCGCAAATCCAAAGCCCGATACTAGGTGGTTAATATCCGGGAAGTTCCAATATTGCGTCGGGACGCCGTGCATGGTCATCCTCACTCTATGAGTCGTTGGGTCGCGTATCATGTGAAGGTTTGGTGACCACGCCCGGAGCTGGACGTCCACCCCTCGGGCTACGGTGTAAACGCCGACATGGACTGCCATGTTCCGGAGGATGTTGGAGGAGAACTCAATAATCAGGTCGCCCGTGGCCGGGTCGAGGGTGTCGACTTTGAACTCGTCCGGCCGGCTGTCAAAGGTATGGGCAATGGCATGGGCAATGCGGAGGCGAATTTGCGGGACCGCAGCCGCTCTTGGGTTGAGCAGAACGATCGCCGACCTGTGCAGCATCGCGGTGGAGGGCCGGAGATCGTCATTTGGTGGGAAAAAGACTCGGAGCTGAGGTGCCCGAGCCGGGATGAGATCCGGGCTGAGCATCGGCGCAGTCTCCCAGTTGTCGAGATTCATGTTGGTAAGTTGCGGTGGTTGCTGAGCTATGGTATGGTGGAGCTCGCTGTTGTGGGTTGGGGGGTGAGCTGTGGGGTGTCTTATAGGCTTGTCCCTCTGTTTTGTGCACATCTTGGATATGTGACCAATGGCTTGACATTGATGGCATCTTACGCCATTTCGGCATTGGAATTGAGTATGTCCCCGTTCAAAACACTTAAAACATCTTCCTTCGGCTTGGAGAGCTGTCACCCGCTTGTTTAGTTTTGGAGCAGGTTTCCTTTCCGTCTTGGAAACTCGGGCCTTCTTCTTTGTTACCGTAGTCCAGCCTTCATCAATGCACTGGGTAGCAGGTAGGTTGTTGGGGGCAGTAATTGTGGCGGTAGAGTTAGTGGGAAAGTAATGAAGTGTGCTGTGGGAGGGTGCCACCTGGGCTGTGGCTGGTTGACTAGGTTTCCCTGCTAGAACCTCGGCATAGGTCGGTGTGGATGAAGAGGTTTGACGCTGCCTGATGAGGAGGAGAGTCGCCTGCTTGTTCGCCAGTCGTAGGTTGAGAGACGCCATCTTTTTTCCCTATTTCTTCACTTCTTCGGGTTTAGCTCAAATGTTTTGAGCAACTTTCTTCTTTTCAAATTTGCTACAAAATCCTTGTAACTCTTCAATTTGATACTTGAATTAAACAAATTCTTTATTAATACAGAGACCAACTAATGAATGAAGTATTCTTATATTATTTCATAAATCGTAATACATTATGTCATGGTACTTTTGAACACATGATCAAGTCTGATTTTGCGGTTTATTTATTTTTGTGAAAAGAATACAGTTGTTATTATTTACAGTGGTAGTTTTAAAATACATTTTTTTTTTATAGTACATTTACTTAATATTCTTTATAAGATTCATATAGATGGACCCATGAGCCCCACACAGTCAATTAATTAGATACTTGTATATCAAATAATTTAATTGATTTAAAGATTTAATTAGTTATCTATCCAAAGCAAGAATGTGAATATTAAAATAATAAAATCTTAAGGTATTTGACAGTATGCTAAACGTTCAAATTAGTCCAGATATAATATAGATGCTTTATGTAATAATAATATGAGTAGGATTAAAATATCCTATTGGTTTTGTACCCATCATGTCTCAACATCATTATATCTATTTTCAAAGTCTAAATAATCCGAACCGTTCAACATGATCTTTATACTAAAATGTGCTTGAATAACAAATTTTATAATTTTTATAATTTTTTTACTAATTGTTTAGAGAGATACAAAATCACTATTTTTGAATGGTCCAGAATCTTTCAAAAACAGTGATTTTGTACCTATCTTAAAAAATAGCAAAAAAATAAAATTTTGTATCCAAGCACATTTTAATATGAAGATCATATTGAGAAGTTTGGATCGACTGTTTAAACTTTGAAAATAGAGATAACGATGTTGGAGCATGATGGATCACAAAACCAAAACCAATAAAACATTTTAATCCTACTCTAATAATATATATTTTTTAATTTCAATAATATTTTTAAAGATAACGAACGAATAAATAAAAAGTATTGATGTGAGTCAGCATCACCATAAAGTAATCGAAATAAACTGAAAAGATTAACAATAATAGAAATTGATTGAGCGACAATAATGTAGAAATGCCCGGGTTCTCTGTAACCAGGCAGGCACATCAAGGTAAGAAAATTTCTTGGTCAAGTACTCCTCATAACTCATGAATTCACATCCTCTCTATTACTCTCAAAAGGGAATCTTTTATAATTAGTGGACCCGGACCGTTATTTTAAAGCTCAAAGTTCAATAATATTTTATAATTTGGCACGACTCTCAAAGCACAATAATACAGCCCCCACCACTAGTCCGAATCCCAAGGCAGTTGAGATTTAATCTCAAACCGTAAAGTGAGAGAAATCGTCTACAATACTGTAGAGAAGATACGGATCCATAACTCATAAGCAAGTGTTCACCAGATTCGGTTTGATTCATTTTATATCCAACAGGATTAAATGATTAGTTTTTTTTATAAATCAGTTTGGTTTATTTTTTAAAACCAGTTTAATTCGCGAGTTCGATTCAGTTTAAAAACTTTAGACTACTTATATCAAACCGACTGAAAAAAAATATAATTTTTTGAGCATATAAAAAGTTAGAATAATTATTAGTCTCCGCACTTCAGTACCCTCAAAATTCCCGCAACAACATTAGAGGAATAGTGTACTATGGTCCCCACTAATTATATGTATAAATACTTAGAAGATAATATATTAATACTTGAAAAATAAGATATTATTACTTTGATGCGTAACTTGTTATTATCATTTCTTTTTCAGTCTCCCAATCGTTCATGCGTAAACCTCCCTCTAATGAAGTAGTGGGGACTCCGTATCCCTGCATTAACCTTCTCCAATCATCCATGCATCAATCTTCTTCTAACAAAAATAATTGATCTCTAGGTATAAATACTTCAGTGTGTAGGTATAAATACTTTTAATACTTGATATTAATACTTTCAGACGTCATCCAGTGTCATATGTGAAAAATACTTGCAAGTATATAGGTATAAATACTTGCACGACGGATTACAAATATTTGTGTGCCGACGAGCCCAACAATACGCCATCATAGATCTCATTTGAAAGAGAAAATTGCGTTGAAAACATTCGTGGTTTTAGATTCACAAAATCCTCACATATCGTCAGAAATATGGACGAGATTGAACGGAGAAAAAATAAACCACATCTAAAATGTGTATGCCCCCACATGTAGTTTGAGTGGTCCCCAACATGTATTTATGGTGCAAGTATATACGTTTGGAAGATTTGGTTGGAGAAACAATTATTTTACATCAAAATTATTCACCTCATAGGTATAAATACTTGTGTGCATGGTTATAAATACTTCCGTGTATATGTATAAATATTTTAGAAAAAAAAAATACAATGCTAGAGTTTTTACGGTCCCCAGATACGTAGTTATAGTACGGAGATTTTGTAGGTACTTGAGTGCGAATACTGTTATCAGCTTCCAAAAAATTAATTATAATATTTTTCTTTATTATAAAAGTTACTAAATCTTAATATTTCAGTGTATTGATAATAATTCTTCTGATACTACGGTGAGTTTTTGTATTTTATTTCGATTTAACCGAAAACACACCTACAGTCATAAGTCATAACTCATAAAGTGCTGCCAACTCGTATATATATATATATGTTACTTAAATAACCCACACGTGTAATTCTAGTGGTTACGTGTCTCCGTGGCCTCACTATATACCCCCCACCACCCACCCCCCATCTCTCAGACATGCATCGTCGTTCGTTAGTGGATTAGTAGGAAGGAGAAGAATTAATGGCGGTGATTAACAAGATAATGGACATAGTGGCACCTCCGATTGCTCTCATAAGCCTCTTCTTCTTCCTCCCTCCCTTCTGCCTCTACAAATTTACTCAGTATATTCTCTCCTCTCTTCCCCGAAAACATGACCAACAAGGTTGTTCTTATCACTGGCGCCTCCTCCGGCCTCGGCGAGGTCTCTCTCTCTCCCTTAGACACACACACACACACACACACACACACAAGCAAATGTTTAGGATTCTAATAGCTAATGAGATGTTCTACATACAGCACTTAGCATATGAGTATGCAAAAAGAGAAGCTATTTTGGTGCTTGTAGCAAGGAGAATCAATAGCCTCAATGAGGTAGCAATGAGGTGCCGAGAAATTGGCTCTCCAAGCGTTCTAGTTGTGCCTGCTGATGTATCCAAGCCAGATGATTGCAAGAGGTTCATTGACGCAACAATTGGTAACTTTGGCCGTTGTAAGTTCAATGGTGTTTATTAAATTTGTTTGTACTTTCTACTGTTTAACACCATTTTAAGGTGCCTGAGAAAATTCTTGTTTCTCTTTTGAAACATATACACGGTGCATTCTACATTTGTCCTGGACAAACTGCAAATTTGGTTGGTGGAGGATCTTTTATTTAAAATGCACCATTTGATAAATCATAATTTACTTATTTTGGTTGGTCAAGGATATTTTAATTTAGGTGGGTCAAGGATCGCTTAATTAAAATGCACCATTTGGTATAGTAAATGAGTAGATTATTTGGTGCCCTCAAGTAAATAAGGGCATTTTGATTATTTACTTGTTTAATTTTCATGCAAGTGGACCATTTGGTGAACAACGCTGGAATTGAGAGCATTTGCTTAGTTGAAGAAATCACAAACATGACTAATCTCAAAGCACTGATGGTAATCTTATTTTTCTTTATTGAGGCATATAGAAGGTTTTTTCATTAAAATGTCCAAATCTAACAGGTCTAATTATGAAGTTCCAATATATTTTTTAAAACTATGTTCACAAGGGAGGTGTGTAAAAATCTCAGTCATCACATACCTACCATAGCTGATATAGGATCATTACCATTCCCTAAGTCAAAAAGATTTTTTTTTTAAGAGAGTTTTTACATCCTAAACTAAGCTAAATAATTTCAGAGTCGCTACAGTGTAAAAAGTACAGCAAGGAAAAAGCCAAAAATGCCAGCAAAACCTCTCCTCATGTGCCTTTTTTCATGCCTTTTCCTCCTGTAGAGATACAGGTTCCAGTGCTGTAGTTCAATACTGGTATCACTGAGTCAAAAAGTTAAGGCTCAATTAACCCAAAATTAATCAGTTTTGACCTCAGTTCATGAAATAAAATAATCTTCAGGTGTATAACAGAAAATTGGTAAAGCTATGGAAGTAATGGTCAGGGCTTTACCCAAATCAATTTTTGTTTGTAAAATCTGGAACTTTCAATGGGAACAAAACATAAACTCAACTTCCTTACATTTTTTGTAGGATGTTAACTTTTGGGGATCGGTATATCCAACATATTATGCAATTCCTCATCTCAAGGAAAGCAGGGGTCGGATTGTGGTGATGTCATCCATGGCTGGCTACACATTTGTTCCAAGAATGGCCTTCTATTCTGTAAACATTTTAATTTACGCAGACTGTTTTGCCAAATCAGTTTAAATACAAATTCCAGTACAAGACTGGTACTGTTTTTGCACATGGTACAGAAGCAATTATGTGCAATGTTGGATTGTTATTGCATATTACTTGTGTAAATTTCTAGCAGACGTGCTGTTTTGATCTGATTTTTCTTCTTTGTTCTAATTTTCCACTAATTTAGTTTTCCTTCTTTTTTAAGAGTAACCTTTCTATCGGTATGCTTTGAGAGGCATATACTTCAAAAGAGCATAAATAAGAAAGGTTTTGAGGGGTATTAACTAATTTCATTGTAGGCAAGCAAGGGAGCACTAATAAGCTTCTATGATACTTTAAGAATGGAATTTGGGAGTGAAATTGCTATAACTATCATTGCACCGGGTGTGATAGAGTCGGAAATGGCAAAAGGGAAAGTCTTCACTCCCCAAGGAAAGATGGAAGTAGACCCAGAACTGAGGGATGTACGTTTCAGAAATCAGATCATTGTTATGGAAGTTTTAACCTAAACACACACAGGACTCAGAGAGAGAGAGAGAGAGAGAGAAGAGAGAAAAGATGGCAACCACCCAACCGACCACCGGTGAATGGCAGCAGGTGCGTAGGCGTCGCCGGTTCCCCGACAACTGGACGACGGCCACTGACCCAATCCCCACTATCCACCCCTACAGACCATACACAACCAAACCTACGTATGCACAAGTCGTGCAGACCCCTCCCATTCCCACCCCCAACCCCTCTCCAAACACCACCCCACCAGCCTCCCGACCTTCGTCGCCGACTAACCCCACACCCACCAACGTTTATGTCTCACCCCACAGTCCCTCGCACCTCAGGTTTCCCCCCTCAACGCGGTTCCCCGAGTGGCGGGGCCGCTGTTTCAAATGTTGCCGACAGGGTCACACTATGGCTACATGCCGCAATCCGAAAAAATGCGGTAAGTGTTGGCGCAATGGCCACGTAGGCACGAGATGTAGACAGCAGCTGCAGGTCCGCCCATGGCACCACCCGGCTGGTCAGAATAGGACCACTGGTCAGGGATCGGCTCTGCATACCGGTAGGGGCAGCACCCCGGCTGGGCACCCCACTATCAGAGGAGAACCGGGGTTTGATGAACTCCTCACTGACTCCTACCCCTATGCTTCTCCGGACATGCCTGATGGACGGCCCAAAACAATCCACTGCTTCTTGAACCGAGATGAGGCATATTTTCGTGAGATGGACATGCTGCAGCGTAGAGGTGTTGTCCTGCACAGAGGCTCCTATCAATGGCACCTTGATGCTGATTTAGTGGCAAACTATGCTACAAGGTCGGGCCTTGTCACCAAAACGGAAATCCAGGTCAGCAGCCTGTATGGCCCTAGTTATCTCATTATCTTGCCGGTAGGACTTGCACCGGAGACATTTATCAATGCCACCCCGGCAGAGGCCTGGGAAGAAGGTCTGAACTTTCAAAAATGGTCTCCACATGATGGTGCATCGGTAGCTATTCCAGAATATAAAATTCTCATTGCCATTCAAGGTATCCCGCCACACCACCTTAATGAGCAACAAGTCATTAACACAGTGAGCAAGTTCGGAGTGTACTTAGGCACTGTCACCCCTCGCGATCCTACCGACATTGCATCGTGGTGGGCGGTTGTGGGAGTCGATGACCTCCGATATGTCCCCCACACGGCTACCATCCATGCAGGTGGTCTCCTACATGTGGCACAAATAGTACCTATCAAATGGAAGCTTTCCCGTTTGTACTCTCCTGATGACATCCCTCCGGTCCCCCGTCGATTCAATGGTCCCTCCCCACAGACTTCATCGGGTTCCCCGTCACCTCCCGAGTCCGAAGAGGAACGGGAGTCCCATGGTGACTCTGAACTTGTCCAAATCACAAGAAAGACGATTCAGGAAATCTGCCGGGGTAAAGACCCTCAATCCCTACCGGAAGAAATCCGGCACCTGGCCAGGGAGGCCGGCGAAAGGGAAGAAACAGCAAACCAGCAACACAGTACTCAACAGGGGAGGGCCCCACTGGAACAAAACAACATGGAAGTTGTAGTCACACAGGAATCGCAGCTGGTTGCCACAGCAGATCCCCAACCCCAAACTCAGCCAAAAGGTGATAGCCTTTCTCTCCAAACAGGTACAGTCCCTTTGAGAAGGATCCGGCCTGAACGGATTCTAACCGTAGTGGGTGAGGCGGGTCAGAACCAGGACAGACAGCTGAACACACGTACCACACACTCTGAAGGCGCGGCCACAGTGAATCACACTCTAGTTCGCATTCTCCCAAGACCCACCCCAAGCATGCTACCTAGGCGACATGTCTCTCTGACAGAAGAAGGACAGAGGCCTCAGCCACCTAGTACAGCTACAGGGCAGGGGTCAAATCAGCCTATAGGAAGGGAGAGACAGCAAGGTGATACCCCAGGAAAGAATGTTCTGCAGCCCAAACTACTCAGTGCAGCACGTATTACCAAACAGAGAAATAATAGTAATGCACTGGACCTGGGGAAAGATGCAAGTCCTACCGGGTCTACAGGCAGCAGAGGCTCCTCCGACCCACTAACTTCCTTGGCAGATCTACGGCGCACGGTGCGCATAAAAAGAAAAAACAGGACCCGAACTCATGGACCCTCCAAAAAGAAGCTGCTTCAAGGCCTCAGCCCAAATACTAGAAGCCCAGCAAATAACTCTGTTCCGCTGGCCCGAAACTGCTCAGCAGGCCCCGGTTCAACCTATGCTTCTGCTCTGCTAGCCCACAACCGTACAGCCAGCACCAGCAGCCCGGTAGCAGACCCCACCCCACACTCCGCCACCACCAATTCAGCCCAAAACAAAGCAGTATGCGAGGCCGACCCCGCTGGGTTTTACAATATACGTGTCCCCTATGCACTGTGCACCGATATTGCCCAGCTGATTGGTGTTCCGACCGAAGAGATCTTGCGATCGGTGGATGAAGACAATTTTGAGAGAATTGGGCAACACACCCGGGGAGAGCCCAGCAGTCAGCAGCCACCACTACAAATGGACTCCGACTCGGAGGCGGGCACAGACTCCGATGAAGAGTCTTGAAGACAGGTTTCAGTTCTCGCTGGTTTTGATGACTTTCTGGTTTTTCTATGAATACAAAAAAACTAAAAATTCTAAGTTGGAACGTACGGGGGCTGTGCAATGCAGACAAAGGAGAGGTAGTTCGAAATGTAATTCGGAGTTCAAGGTGTGACGTAGTCTGTTTACAGGAATTGAAATGGAACAAATTTGAATCGAGATACACCAACAGGGTCCTGCCCTCCTTCTTTGAAAAGAATTGTGCAATAGTACTAGCAGTAAACTCATCAGGAGGGCTTTTAACAGCATGGAAAAAGAATTACCAATTAAAGAACTGTTGGGCGTCAAATCACTCGGTCTCGGTGCTACTGGTACAGGAGTCATCGGGCTGGGAGTTCCTGGTGACAAATGTATATGGCCCTTCGGAGGATTCTGACAAGTTAGAATTCATCAGAGAGCTCAGAACGGTCCAGACATTGGTCGGGCAACCTTGGGCTTTACTTGGTGACTTCAACTTGGTGCGGTGGTATGTTGACCGCTCGGCGGATTTGCGGGACTACAGTCTCATGTGTGCGTTCAATGACCTGATCCGGGACCTAGACTTGACGGATGTAGATCTCGAGAACAGATGTTATACATGGAGTAGCAAACGGCCAGTGCCAACCTTCTCCAGGTTAGACCGCATTTTCTTATCCCCTCACTGGTCCTTGACATTTCCTGTTCTCAGAATGAAGGCATTGGAGATGATAGTCTCTGATCACGTACCGTTACTCCTAAATTGCTGCCAACAAGCTACAGTACGAACTCCACAGCGGATTGAAATTTTTTGGTTGGGATATATGGAAGCTCAGCGCATTGTGCGAACCGTTTGGGACTCCCACAGGCAGATTCCAGCAAACATCTCGCAACAACTCTTAGAAAAGATAGAAGCAGTCCATAAGGCCTTGAGACAATGGCACCTAGGCCGATTCTCCAAAGTGGAGGAGCAATTGGAGCACTGTCGGAAGGCAATCATTTTCTTCGATACAATCGAGGAGAAAAGAGTTCTAGATGCACGGGAGTTTAGTTTTCGCTTAAAAATCAGAGCACGGGCCTATGAGTTGGCTCGAATTGTTGAAGTAAGATGGATGCAAAGATCACGGATAACATGGCTGAAAAATGGCGATAAAAACACTCGTTATTTTCATGCCTACGCATCAGCTCGTGCTAGAAGGAATGCAGTTACTTCAATCCATTATGAAGGCCGAACTAGGGTATGCAAGGAGGAGATCACTGACATCTTTGCTGCACACATGCGCAAGGTATTGGGTACTGAAGGGAGGGTTCTGGACTTTGACCCAAAGAAGCTATACCCCAACAGTGCCGAATTGGGAGAGCTGGGAGTTCCCTTCTCTGAACAAGAAATTGAGAGAGCGGTTCAGCAGCTAGCAAAGAACAAGGCGTCAGGCCCAGACGGGCTCCCGAGTGAATTTCTTCAAACTTTCTGGCCTTCGCTCAAGGACGAGATAGTAGAGAGTTTCAGCAGGTTCTTTCACCACCAACTGGAGATGAGTGACATTAACAGGGCGAACATTGTTTTTGTGCCAAAGAAAGAAAACCCAACAGAGGTGGGAGAATTTCGCCCGATAAGCATAGTCAATATCATTCCCAAGTTAATCTCCAAGGTACTATCAAATAGATTGAGACCCAAACTGTCAGAAATTATTTCCCCGCAACAAACAGCCTTTGTCAAGAACCGACACATTGCCGAGACCTTCATATCCACTAGGGAAATGCTCCATGAAATCGCAAACTCCAAAGCTGGAGCGATCTTCATGAAATTGGACTTCACGAAGGCCTTCGATTCAATTCATTGGTCCTTCCTCGACAAGGTAATGAAAGCAAGGGGTTTTCCCGAACGTTGGCTCAAATGGATTTCCACAATTCTCAGCACCTCAACATCGCGAGCGGTGGTAAATGGACACATGTCAGCTTTTTTCAAACATAAGCGAGGCCTTCGTCAAGGTGATCCTCTCTCGCCTATGTTGTTTATCATTGCAGCTGATGTATTGCAACTAATGGTTCAAGCAGTCAACACAAGACTTGACAAGTCAATCACTGCCACCATCCCTGAGTCGGTAATGGCCTTGCAATACGCCGATGACACGGCCTTAATTGCACATGCAACGGAAGATCTGGAATCTATTATAGTGTTGAAGCTGGTGCTCCGAATTTTCTCTAAAATTTCGGGGCTAACGATAAACTATGGGAAGAGCTGCTTTGTTCCTTTCAACCAATCCCCGGAAAACCTGCCAAGAGTTCGGGCTGTACTAGGATGTCCCCAAACTGAACTACCGGTTACCTACTTAGGTATGCCGCTGTCAATAAAAAGACCAACCAGAGACGCATATGTACCGATTATAGACAAGATGGAAAAAAGGTTAGCGGGCTGGAAAAGAAAACTTATCTCAAGAGGAGGTAGGTTACAACTCGTCAAATCAGTGCTCTCTTCGATTCCAGTGTATTATATGTGCTGCTTTTTGCTGCCCAAATGGGTAATAGCCCGGATGGATAGAATTAGGCGCAATTTCCTTTGGGGCAAAAATGATGAACACAAGAAAGGTATCTCCTTGATAAATTGGGATGCGGTTACCATACCGCAAAAATGGGGAGGTATGGGGGTCATAAACCTGCACTATCAAAACATCGCCCTGTTAATGCGATGGTGGTGGCGCCCGTATGCGGCGCCACACGCACTGTGGACAAGCACGGTCATGAAGCTGCGTTGGACTGGCCACTATACACAGGGACCGAAATTTTGGGCAGAAAAGGGGTCCTTTTTTTGGAATCAGCTGCAGAAACTTCGTTGGTGGTTTGACTGGTCTACCAACTGGGTGATAGGCAATGGGCAGCAAATCTCCTTCTGGTACGATTCGTGGGAGGGTATGTCACTAATTCATGAACTGGAAGAAAGACCCCAGTACCCCTATGTCTCGCTACAGGATGCAATCCGGATTGTTCACATAATTGCTCCGAGTTTTTTGGAAAAGGTACAGGGGATTCCAATGACACAAGAAAGTGATGCTCTAGTGTGGAGGTGGACTGCAACTGGCCAGTACAGTGCTAGTTCAATGTACAATTCAATGATAGGTGGGGGTTTGATTCGTGACCATGAGGCGTACATCTGGAAGCTCAAGGTGCCACCCACAGTCAAGGTTTTCGGGTTCTTAATGTTAAAGGACAGATTACTTACACACGACAATATGCTGCACAGAAACATGGCATGTGATACACCTTGCGCACTATGTCAGAATTGCCCGGTTGAATCCGCTTTCCATGTTTTCTTCCTATGTCCATACACGGTACACGTATGGTACATGATAAGTAACACGGTGGGCTTCAATCCAATTCAAAGACAGGCTGATCTAAAATCAACATGGGACTTCTCAGTTCGCGGTTTGGGCAGCAGAGGAGGAGACTGGAAGAAAAAAGGACCGGCTTTGCTGTTATGTGCCTGCTGGCTTATTTGGAAGCAGCGCAATGCTCGAATTTTCTCAGATGAACGGATGCCACCACAGTTGCTAGCAGAGAGAATATGGCAGGAAGCACAAATATGGCGGACAAACTGTTAATGAAATCGCTAGGGAAGAGGTGTGGTCGTTTAGATTTAATGCTGATTATGCTATTGGTTTAAGAGTCTAAGATTTTAGGCCTCTGTTGGCAGTACCTATTGATGTAATATTATTTTTGGTACTGGGTTGCATAACAGTATGAGGAATGGCAACTGATGTAAAACTATCTAGTTCAATGATACTACCTTGGCAGCCGCTTCCAAGTTTTTCAAAAAAAAAAGAGGGATGTACGTTTCAAGTTTTTAATTTGACTAAAGCTCTCTCTATTCTCACCAATTTGTGCTTGTTTTTGCCCAGATTTCAAATATAAGTTTAAACATATTATCCATTCCATTTGCTAGAAATGCAATACACACCTAGTATTTAACATAATGAGATGAATCCTTTTCTGGTAACGTCACCAACTGGTGGCTTTAGTATGTAGTGGTAATTATAATATTCTGAGAACAAATTAACTAACTGCTCAGCTATTAAATGGCCAGGCGATGCTTGGTCTAGTCCCAGTCCAGCCAGTAAAAGACTTCGCTAAGATTGTTGTGAATCGTGTCTGTGCTGGTGCCCGATATATAATCGAGCCAAAGTGGTGGTATGGGGTCTACTTTCACCGAGTATTCCTTCCAGAAATAGTGGACTATTGGCAGAGAAAACTATACTCATTGTCACCACAAGCACCGGCAACAATCTCTCTTACCAAAAAGATGTTGGAGTATCTCCCTGTAAAGAGCCTGTTATACACACACTCAATGCAGTCGCCTGAGATCAAGAGAGAGTAGAAAGTACTTCAGCAGAATGTGTTTCAAAATGCTCAATGTGCATGTTTGATGTTGTTCCTGTGTTTTTGTTGTATATGCTAATAAATTCAAGTGTTTGTTTAGAAGTTTATATCCTCTCTTTTCTTATAATTGATCTTGCACTAATTGGAAAACATGAAAATTGTCCTAGCAATGCGGAATACAAGAATATTATCTCGGTGCCTTCATTGTTTACTTTCCAGTTTGTTGTATTTTATTGTTACTTCTTAAAAGAAACCAATTACATAAATCATTGGCCATTTATCTTGAAGTGAGACATTATGACCATCTCTGCAACTGAATTTTCAGCTGATCTCAAGAATTCCACATACAGATTTCACCTCAATGGCGGCCAACGGCGACTGGCAGACTGTCTCCCGACGACGTGGATTCCCCGACAACTGGCGACGAACGACTCCCCGCTCTCCTCCCAACACCAAGCCGTACACACCCTTTGAACGAACATATGCCCAGGTTGTGGCGTCCCCCCCACCCCCCCCTTGTCAGACCATCCCTCTCACTAACCCACCACCCCCACCGCGCCCACTAAGACAACAACAGCCACCACGTCAGCCACTGCCGCCTCGTCGACAGACACCCCACCACGCACAACAGCCCGCACAACAGCCCACACGCAGACCACCACCACAGCCCAGACAACCCCCCCTCCTACACGGCCACGCTCTCCAACCACCAATCCCCCCGCCTTCTACGTGTCTCCTCATAGCCCCACCCACCTACGATTCCCGCCATCCCCACATTTTGCCGAATGGTTCGGCCGGTGTTTCAAGTGCTGCAAACAAGGGCATGCAGCGGCCACATGCAGGAATCCACGTAAGTGTGGAAAATGCTGGAAAGATGGTCATATTGGCAACACGTGTCAAGCTCCAGGCCTCAACCCGGCAGCTACACCCTTCAAGCCATCTGTCCCAAGGCTTCACGAACCTTTGTTTGAAGAGCTCCTGACGGGGTCTTTCCCGACTGAGGCGACGATGCCGGAAAACAGACCCAACAATATAGTACTATTCGTTGAAAGAGACGACCAATACTACAACGAACTTGCTAAGCTTGAGCGCGCGGTGGTTTTTCACTCAACGGAAGACGAGGTCAGCTGTGAGGAGGTGGCCACATATGCCTCTAGAACCAACCTAGTAACTGCCGACGAGGTGCAAGTATCGGCAATGGCAAGGGCCCGTCATCTCATAATCCTACCTCTTGGTCTGTCGCCGGAGACCTTTATAAAGGCTGTCCCGACCTATCTCTGGAATATGGGCTACTCTTTTGAACCATGGTGCCCGGTAGGGGATGCGCCGGTCAGGGTACCGGCCTTCAAAGTTCTGTTGCACCTCATAGATATCCCTCCAGTGCTTTGGAGAGAACAGGTGGTCAGATCAGCCATGGCCAAGTTTGGCCTATACTTAGGATCGGTGGCACCACAGGACCCCAATGACATCTCATACTGGGCGGTGGCGGTTGGCACGGATGACCTACAAAGAATTCCGCATAGCATCTCCTTAGTGGCAGGAGGGATTGAATACGTTTCCCCGGTGACGGTCGTAACATGGAAAAGAGGCCTCATATATGATAAGAGTGACCTCCCGAGGCCGGTTCCGAAAGTACCAAGGCCGGTGACACCCTCAACAGCCTCGCCAAAGGAAAGAGAAGCGTCCATGCACGACGACGAGGATATAATCCCAATAACAAGAAGATGGTTGGAGGAACTGACACGGGGAGTTGACCCATCCGACATGCCGGAGGAAGTCAGAGTGTTCCTGGACAAACCAGCCACTGGTTGCCCGGAGAAGACCATGCCACATAATTCTACACAACACTCATGCTCACAGGCAATCCCCACTCAAAGGCTAGGAGATTCTCAGCCAACTGGGTCTCATGAGGCGGGTCAGGCACAAGAAGGTCGAGCGGGTCATGAAACAGTATTGGTGTCACAACCAATCCCCCAACCTCTCAACAACACAGGACATATGTCCTCTCAACAGAATGACCAGCCCCTGCCGACTCTGCTACCAAGAAGAGTTCAGAGACTGGTAACGGCTAGAACAGATCCGACGGCACAGGAAGAACCATCGTTCCGTGAGGTGGGTCAGCCGGGTAAGACCATAAGACTCGCCACACGAAAACCGCGCCAAGCGCCTAAGCAACAAACCTCACACCAGGACAAAAAGAAAGAAACCCCTCCATCACGTAAATGGGTGAGATCACCTACTTTGGAAAAGAGTTCAACTAAACTTTATTCTCGTACAGGAGGTCAGTACGAGAGTCAGACCTCTTTGGTCACTCCCCAGCCACTACCCCACGCGTCATTAATGCAACCCAGGCCTAAAGAGGCTACTACTGTTGACTCTGTCTCCCAGGCAGAGACAAACCAAACCTTGGAGAGACTTCGGCTTGAAGCGCGCCTCAAGCGAAAAATCACCCAACAGGCCCAAAATAGAAACGGGCCAGGAGAAACATCTAATAAAAATCAGAGACTTGAAGAGGGGGCCCAAATGTTGAGACTTACGGGGGGCCGGCCACACCCACTGACCATTCTCTCTAGAGAGCAGGCCGAAAGTTCACAGGCCAATCCGAACAGCCCAATCCGCGATTTAAATCAACATGCTAATCTAGAACAAAACCCAGCAGGATTTTTCAATGTCCGAGTTTCTTATGACAGATGTCAGTATTTAGCCCAAGGTTGTGGTTTACAGACAGAGGAGGTTATAAGAGAAATAAATGAAGACAATGCCGACAGAGAATGTTTAAACGTTGTTCCTCAAACACAGTTCTCAGAAGATGAAGAAGCCAGGGACAACTCCCACCTGCGTTTTGAACCAGAATCGGCTGATGAACTTAACTCCGAAGAATCTGAAGAGGAAAGGGGGTCCGGAGAGGAATCCTAGAGAAAGGATGCTCTGGGTAGAATGGAAAAGTGGAAGCAGTAATCTAGTTTCTTATGCAGAGTTTCAAAAAATTTAAAATCCTATCATGGAATGTCAGGGGGTTGGGTATAGTGGAGAAATGTAATGTGGTTAAGAATTTAGTTAGGAGCTCGAGATGTGACATATGTTGTATGCAGGAAACAAAATTAAACGAGGTTAATTATCTTTATCTCTCGCGAGTGCTGCCTACGTTTTTTGAGAAAAAGTGTGTGTTCATCCAGGCAAAACAGTCATCAGGTGGCTGCCTTATTTCTTGGAAGAAAAACTACTCCTTAATCAATTCCTGGGCCACACGGCATTCCTGTTCGGCATGTTTAAGGCAAGAGGCAACCGGAAAAACTTTCTGGCTTACAAATGTGTACGGTCCATCTGAAGAAAGTGAGAAGGAAGGTTTTGTTCAAGAGTTGCGATCCATCGCGGCTCAAATAAGGGGCCCGTGGATTTTGGCGGGTGATTTTAACATTGTTAGATGGCTTATAGATCGCCCGGGGAACTTTAGAAATCTCAATCTAATGTGTTTGTTCAATGCGGCAATTAGTGCGATGCAATTGGTGGATGTCCCTCTAAAAAATAGAGAATACACGTGGTCGAGCAAGCGACCGAACCCTTCGTTTTCACGGATTGACAGGGTATTTGTCTCATCGGACTGGCCACTCATGTTCCCCATCATAACACTCACGGCCCTAGAAATGGCGGTGTCGGATCACGTGCCTCTCATCCTCGACTGCAAGCAAAACCGATCTTCACCAGCACCCTTCCGATTGGAACTATTTTGGCTCCAACACCCGAAAGCTAGAGAACAAATCACCAGAATTTGGACAAATCAAAGTGGCTGAATCAGTTTTCAACAAAAAACAGAATTTATGCATAAAGCCTTGAGGGCATGGCACCAAGGGGAGTATGGGAAACTAAAGACTCAGTTAGAGTTCGCTAAAAAGGTATTGTCTTTTTTTGATACCATTGAGGAAAAAAGGAAGCTAGACATGAGAGAATTTGGTCTGAGAATCAGAGTGAGGCAGCGAATATATGAGTTATCAAACTTTCTAGAAATGAGATGGCAACAAAGAGCACGATGTAGATGGTTAATGCAGGTGATAAGAACACCAGATTTTTTCACGCCTTTGCTTCGGCACGAGCAAGAAAAAACAACATACAATCGATCATGGATGATGGGCAGACCGTCACGGAACCGACTCAGATCAGACTAGTTTTTTATAAGCACCTAAAGAGTCTACTCGGCACCACTGGTACAGTGGCTAACTTCGACCCTACTGCACTCTATCAAACGGGCCCTGTGCTGGAAAATCTGGCCGAGCCCTTCACTGAGACCGAGATCCACCAAACTGTGAGACAGTTGGCGTCGAACAAAGCGTCGGGCCCGGACGGGATGCCAAACGAATTTGCAAAGTGGTGTTGGGGGGATATAAAGGAAGATATACTGCGAATGTTCCAGCTATTTTACATGAATTCTCTTGACCTAACGCCGATGAACAAGGCCAATGTAATCATGATCGCCAAAAAAGAGGCCGCCATGACAGTGGGAGACTATAGATCGATCAGTGTCATTAGCTTAATCCCTAAAATTATCTCTAAGCTATTGGCAAACCGATTGACCAGACACCTCCCTCACTTGATATCATCGAAGCAAACCGCCTTTGTGAAAGGTCGGTTTATAGCGGAAAATTTCATCGCCACGAGAGAAACATTAAATCATATCTCAAACTCCAAAAGAAAGGCAATTTTTTTGAAATTAGATTTTTCCAAGGCATTTGACTCGGTTTCTTGGAACTTTCTTTTGCCGCTCCTGCAAGCAAGAGGCTTCCCAGAAAAGTGGCAGCAGTGGATTTCAACCCTCTTGCAAACTGCGTCATCACGAGTTCTGATAAACGGGGAGGGATCCGACTACTTCAAACATCAAAAGGGTTTGCGCCAGGGGGATCCATTGTCCCCGATGCTATTCATAATAGCGGTCGACGTCCTCCAACGAATGCTATCGGTGGCAAACGACACCCTATTGGAACCTATCTCTGAAAGAATTGTGGATTCCATCATGGTGTTCCAATACGCGGACGACACGGCCATAATAGCCAATGCAGAGGAAGAAACCTTGATAACACTGAAAATAGTCTTGCGCATGTTCACCAAGATTTCAGGTCTACAAATTAATTACGCTAAAAGCACGTTCGTCCCATTCAATCTATCCCGTGCGGGATCTCTTCGAGCTAGAGTCATATTGGGATGTGACCAAACGGAGCTGCCGGTCACATATCTTGGCTTGCCACTTACGGTCAAAAGACCTACACGGGAGTTGTTCATGCCATTGATTGAGAAACTACAAAAAAAAGTTTGATGGTTGGAAAGGCAAAATGATATCCAGAGGGGGAAGGTTGCAATTAGTCTCATCGGTACTATCGGCGGTCCCCATTTATTTCATGACGACCTTTCAACTACCCAAATGGACAATTAATAAAATCGACCGGATAAGAAGAGAGTTCTGTGGGGGAAAAACGATTCGACAAAGAAAGGAATGTCACTCCTAAACTGGGACAGGGTCTGCACCCCTAAAGCGTACGGGGGCTTGGGGGTCTCAAACTTGAGACATCAGAACTATGCTCTCCTTCTGAGATGGTGGTGGCAGGTGTATGATAACCCCACTGCCATGTGGTCAATTTTGGTGTTCTTATTATACTGGAAAGGATCACAATTAGAAAACCCGAATCTCTGGGTTAAGAAAGGCTCTTTTTTCTGGCTCGACATGAGTAAAATACTGGTTTTCTTTCACAGATGCACACGATGGAACATAGGTAATGGAAAATCAATATCCTTCTGGAATGATGCTTGGAATGGAGCACCAATCTCCACCACCATGTCGCAGGGCTCACACATCAAAAAACCGCAAATTTCTTTGAGGAATGCAATGTCAATGCTTGCCACTCTCGTCCCTGATCTAACACTCCAAGACCAGGTTATCTTCACGGATCGCCAAGACCAAATAAGATGGTGCCTAGAGGGTAGTGGAAAATACACGTCCAGATCATTTTACAGGGTACTGGCTCAAGGAGGGAAAGTGAAATGGCCGTTCAAAAAAGTGTGGCGGGGCAAAGTACCACAAAAGGTTAGGCTATTCGCAGCCTTACTGTTAAATGGGAAACTGCCAACATGTGATATGTTACAGATACGGGGCATGCGACTGGATATGAGATGCAAATTATGCGCATCATGTCCTTGTGAATCATCGGTACATCTATTCATCCGGTGTGGGTTTGCAAGGAAGGTCTGGGCGGGTATTGAGAGAAGGATAGGCTTTGCCATCATGACACCTGGCCCTGACATAGAGACTATTTGGGTAAACTCTTGGAATAATGGCCGGAGTTACATAAACTGGCAACAGTGGTTCACAATGTTCATATGCACTGTATGGGGAATATGGAAACAGAGAAATGAACAAGTCTTCAACACCAAACACATACCGCCAGAAATACTGACGTCGCGAATCTGGGAAGAGGCACACCTGTGGCAAAAATTCTGCGCATAAGGGATACCAGTAGGTTGCTGGTTTCGGTGGCACATAACCTCCGTTCGAGTCTGGGGTTCAGTAGTCCGAAATTGTAATAGTGTTAAAACGTAGAATCATTAAATTGGAGTAGAACCGTCTGTAATGCTGACTTTATTTTAATAAAATGCACTTGGTAGCCTCTACCAAGATTTCAAAAAAAAAGAATTTTCAGCTGATGCAAACATGTATGGAAACCTAGTAGAAAGGCGAAGTCCTTACTGTACTCAAGTCCAGTGGTCGCTTTTCATGTTTTCTTCTTTGGTGCTTGTTAATATTGAACTGAGATTCCTGCTTCAGTTTTTTTTTTCTATTTAGAAGCTCTTAGTAGCTACTTGACTCTGCCGTACATTCATTTAGTGTATTTATTTGACTATTAAGACAGTAATAGGCGAAATAGACTAAAATGATATCCAAGGGCATCGTATCGATCGCCAAAATAGTTGGTTATATACAAAACGCAAGCAGAACAAATACCAAATTAAGCAAGGTTCGGAACAAAATTGAGTACTATCGTCCATCAACATTTCAAACATTTTATAGCTCAAGGTTTGGCCAATATGTAAACGGTAAACCTGATGCCGGAACTAAACTAAAGTAAAGACTGCGTAGTGGGGGTTCACACCAAGGACACGTGAAAATCACCAATCAAAGGGAGAAAACAAGAGTTTCAACAAACTTAAATTTACAGAAACTCTCCCACCTGAGATGGCAGCTCCTGAAAAATGAAAACAATAATTCTCCATTGCTCAAAATATCAGAGTGGAAACCAACGAGTTTTATGAAATATCTAACAGAGAAATGCTGGTCCAACTGGTGCACAGACATCTCAACAATGTACAGAAGGAAAAGCAAAGATCATCCCGAACTAAATGTATGGCCTCCTACCAAAACAACATCTTTAAAAAAATTTAATAGACGATAAAAAGAACTATTGGAAACGAATTCAAAATCCACTTCAACATGTATATGAGAGGAGAAAGAATCAATAACGTTGGAAAAAGTATAGATATGCCATGTCCTTGGGGGGGTCGACAGATTCAGCAACCTTGCTGTCATTGAAGATTACCCATCTCCCATCTTTTACCACATGTGCCACATAGTGCCCACAGTGTGTTGATGGGCCCATGTGGCTTACCATCCCCACCAATTTGTACTTGCCACTCCCGTCAGGTACAGATGCAGTCTCATCAATTTGAGTGGTACTGCTCGATGCGGTGGCATTGCCTGAATCTGTGTCCATGGTAGAGTCTGAAGCTCCTGGATTGCTGAATATCCAATCAGTTGCCTTCTCTATATTACCTCCCTGTTTTTTCAAAACAACAATGAATAAAACAAATACCATTCTAGTGATGAGAAATAAGGACAAAGAAAGACCAAATATCTCACAGAAGCTTTCAGTGCTTTTCGAGCAAGGTCTTCATGAAAACCAAATGAAACCAAAGTCTGCACGCTGCCTTCGTCAACTATTGGGGCTTTTGATGAGCCAGTAGAGATGGGATCGTCTATATCTGCATTCATGTAAATATCATATAAGATTAAGACGACAGATAAGAAAAACGAAAGCAGTGTGAGGGATTGAGAGAAAAGAGACCTGGATCCTCCATGTGAGAGAGCAGCCAGGTCATGGCTTCCTCAACACCCGCATTGGAGGTGTTGATGGCTGCTTTTTGGCAATGCAGATAATTAAATCCCATGCTAGCGAGTTGTCCAGCTATATCCTCATTTGCCACCAACTCCATACTTTCTTCGTTCCTCTCTTCACCAGGAGCTATCAGCAGATGGAAAATTAATTAGCTGAAATTAGAAAAAATAAATGGGCAAAACTTGTCATTATTATACTAAATTTTGAGTCTGACCTGCTTCAGGAAGGAGTTCTTCTCCGGGCTGGAGACCCTTGCTCCGCATGTTGCTGATGTCAATTGTGTCAGGTACATCAATGTAAACATCTGAAAAACAGTACAGAAGTGTGTTAGAACAATATCTGCATAATAGTATGCCACTTGGAACTTGTATTTGGAGACCTTTTTTCACAGATATACATATTCTACTCCAAATGCTGGTAATTGTTCCACTGTCCTAGGATATACATTTTCTACTCCAAATGCTGGTAACTTCCACTGTCCTAGGATACATTCTTCTGCCTTGTTTTTCAAGCCTCCGTTGCCAAGAAGGGGTTGTCAAACCAAACAACAAGGATTGTTCACTTTAGTGAGGTAGTATAAAAGTACCGAGCTTCTTGGGGACCCAACCAGCCTCCATAACAAACTTCCGCATGTGCAAAACCAGGTAATCAGGGAATGTGGTCAACCCTGCTGTCCTGTTAAAATAAAAATAAAATATAATTCCTCGTCTAATAAAGAGTGGCTGTTCATGATAAAAAAAACTAAAATATACACTGTAAACATACTTGATAGCAGTGGTCTTAGCATTCAAAGCTGTACTGTGAAAATCATGAACCTCCTCTGGAGCTGAAAAGCTTGACAAGCATGCCTCCAAGGGCACTCGTGGCCTTACCATTTCATCCCCTGAACTGCTTCAGTATAAAACACTCTTCCTTAGTACATGTGCATCCATCATTTCGTTAAATAGACAAAAAAAAACATAAATATGAACTCCATTGAAGGAACAACATTTGGGCACTCACATTTTCTTTCCCTCCAAACCCAGCTCTGCTTTTGTCTTCTGGAAAGCTTCCAGTTGTTCTGCACGTATTTTCAAAGGAAATTTAAAACATTATTTAACAATTTTCTGGGTTGCTTCTAAAAAAGATCATAACTGTGTGCCATTACCTTTATTTGTAGCTTCATCTAAAGGTATATTCAAAGAAAGAATGTAATCAGATCTCCTGTTGTAAGCTACTTTCCCAGAGGGGCACTGAAGCCTCTCCTCTATTATAAACTTAAAACTATTACAAGGATCCAAGTTAGGGGTTCCTGCATTGGCTCGCTCAACTTGGTCAAAAAGATGAAGTAAAAATTCAAGCGCATCCTGCAGGTAAGTACAAAACCTCTAATATAGTACAGTTTCCAAAATTATGGATCAAGAAATAGAAGCTGACAGACAATAATAGTACAAAAGTAACCTGCTGCCGCATGCTCGAAAATTCTGGATGCTTAGCCGCAATAACTGTTTTGAACATACGTGGAGGTATGCCTTCCTGCTTCTGGAAATATTTTTAAATTCATTTTATTCACATAACTTATTAAAAATATGGTCTATTCATAATTATTTGTATTAAAATTATAAGAATTCCTAGAATATTTGAGGTTACAAGTAGCTCACACTCCTTTTAAAATGAAGCTGCGTATTTTATTTTCCTAATCAGGAATCCAAAAACTTACATCATTTGGTGTTTTACCATCTTCATCTTTCTGCAAGAAAAATGGAGAAAATTAACTCCTATCCCTACCCAACGATCAAAATGATGAAATGGTAGAGTATGGTAAACATACTATACCTCTTGAGGTGGTACAGAGTACTTTCCGGATAGCAACCCATGCCCTAACTTTGTTCTGCATAAATGTAACTATTTTAAAAAGAAAATAATAAAATTATCGATAATAATTTTAAAAAAAAACTCACTTACAATTGCATATTCAAGTCTACAGTTGGATCAGCAGGAGATATATCGAATGCTTCTCTCAAGCTCCGATTTTCATAGTATCTAAAAAAACATGAAATATGGTATGAATCTGTTCCGAATCAAAACAAGTGGCTAAAATATAAATCATGGCTAGAAGCATACCTTGAGATAAAAGAATGGGTAGAAAACATCACTTGCATTATTGAAGCCATATAACAGCTGAACAGAATATATCGAAATCAGCTGAGTAAATCAAGATATCACCCCCTCCCCCCGTCCACCCCCCACAAAAAAAGGAAAACAAATAAATAAATAGAAATGTAAATGTTACAGCTACCTATTGCCAAGATTGACAAGGCCAGTATGGCCTGGTCCAAACAATGGTTCGGCATCCTTATCACTTTCCTGGATCCTATTCCAGTCATAATTCACATTTGTATCAAGCTCTCTCTCTGCCGTTGTCATCTCCGTCTGCAACAAAATTCTATTCCATAAGCATAAAATCGCTATTTTTTTAACAGCAAAGTAGGCAAATAGTGTAGAGTTATGTCAAATCTTATGTTTTGATGCCCTAACAGTCAATCCAAGCCACTCAATTAAATCTACATTTCAAAACTTGTAGAATGCCAAACTTTACTATTTTTAGAATTTTTTTACTGTTTTTCAGATTTTTGAAAGATGGCTATATTTGTATTATTTTAGGGTCATCTTCAAAAATTAAAAATAAAATAGTACAAAATCCAATTAACAGTGAAGTTTGGCAATTCTACAAGATATTAATATGTAGCTTTTATTGAACTGCTTAGATCAACCATTCAGATATTAAAAGGCAAGATTTTATATGTTTTCATATCAGCCAATATGCTATAGTTAATACATTAACAAAACTCGTATTGCAATATAATAACAAATAGAGAGAGTACAGACCTTCTGAAGAGAAGAAAAGTCGATACCAAAATGGGATAAGTGCTGAGCTAACAGGGGGTCTTCAACACTGTCATCCTCTGGGTACGAGTAAACATCTGAGCTGCCACAGAAGTTTCATTCCATTATTACAAACAGCCAGTCATACCATACAATTATTACTTCTGAGCAACACATACAGTACTGAAAAGAAACCAAGCAGTTTAGTTCACTTAAACTTTCAGTCAATTTACAGAATAACACAAAAATGTCCTCATATTGCTAACTCAACCAAAATCAATTTGGCAACTCACATTGAACCTTGTAGCTTAGCGTAATATTTATTGATATAATTTGAATTGAAAAGGTTCTCCCTAACTGTATTAAGCATTTTCTTGAATAAGTAAAAGTTGGCAATAAAAAGCAAAGAAATCCCACTTCAGCTTTCTTATTAAGAACATAATACCAACATTTGGTTGATTCAATGTAGACAACTTTTGATTGACTTGATCTTAATTTAATGGCTATAATTGTTTGCAAATTGCCAAGATGGTTGGTGTCAATTCTAAATATGAGATAAGTTGGTTGCTGTTTTCGAATAAATGACGCACTGCACATGAAAACCTTTTCATTGTTCAACCTATGGATAAATAGAGAATGAAATGAAAAAAAAAAACAATGAGCTAAACAGGTGAGATCATGAAAAATAAATAAACCAAATCTCAATGTTTCCCAGAGCTATGTTTGAAATTCTTCCAGCTAAGTTTATTTCCCTTCAAATGCATTAAATGGACAAAAATATGATTAAGCAAACTTGAAAATTACCTGCAGCCTCGAGATCCGCAGTAATAGTGCCAAGCTTGACAGCGAGGGGAAACTTGGTCTGCTCATAGTGCTCGATGGCATGATTATTTCCACCAGTACCGTCCCAATTTCTCCTACCACAAAGAATCAGCCCATCCGTCAGATTCATCCAGAGATTCTCGGTTTTGTCGCACTTGCTGCACTTCCAGCCAGAAGGAGGGACCAACACCCCATTGTCAAGCTGCTGTAAGGTCAGAGCATATTCACTAATTTTTTTCTTCTCAGCTGTCCATGCTGCCAGCTGTTCTTTCCTTGCTGCCCCTTCTGCCAATATGACACCATCTGCTGCTAGCCTTACCTGTCATTTCATTTTAGGCATAAAAGTTGGAGGTGGCGTTCAACACTATAAATTCAAGGCTTAATTGGTTGAACTACTTATATGTATTAAGCTCAAAATAAAAAGGTAGATGAAGTAGGGTCCGCCAAACAGAAACAAAGTAAGCTCAAGCTAAATCACATAATTACAAAAATTGCAGCCCTCAGTTTTCTGGCAAAATATTAAACCAACAAAACTGGTACTTAGCTTAAGCTTGTCTAACCCCTTAACTAGGGTTGAAACTGGTACTTAGCTTAAGCTTGTCTAACCCCTTAACCAGGGTTGATTTGAACCCAATGTTTGCATTAAGGAAACTCTATTTGATATTTTGGGACAATTTTGCCAAAAGGGGACATTCTCCCAAAAGATGAGTTTAAATTAACAGTGCTTCATTTAGTCAGGGAAGACATTTTGCTATTATAATTCTTTAACTTGTTTAACCAAACACTATCATGCCTAAAATTTCACAAATCCTACTAAGCTTAAACACAAAAACCCTAAAATCCATGCCAGACAGGACTGGATTGAGATTTGAACCATTAAAATTTCAACAAAACACTATCTTGCCTGAAATTTGAAAATCCTACTAGCTTAACAAGTTTAAACCAAACACTATATTGCCTAAAATCATGCCAGGCAGAACTGGATTGAGATTTGAACCATTAAATAATCTACAGTCACAAAAATTACATACTCTATACTATACAGAAAGGAAATACTTTCTTTAATATAGTTATGCTACCTTTTCTGGGAGTTCCACTGAAGGAAAAAGGAGAGAAATGAAGTCTGGTAGTATGACTATGTTGTAAGTTGTTTCATATTCAGGATCTTGGTTGTCAAATCCTCCTTCAACACCTATCAACCACACAATATTGAATTTTGAACAGATATTAACAAAATTTCAAGATAGGTTTCTAAAGAGGAGATGAACGACAGGAAATTGTTACCAATAGCTAGTAAGGTAGGTTTCTTAAGAGGACGATCCTCAGGCACTGGCTTTCTCTGTTGTTGGATATGGAGGTAAACTGGATTACCCGTTTTCTCAAAATTCCATCTCACAAAATCCTTGCCAAATCCGAGAAAAGAACACATGTCTACATACAGACCTCCTTCGGATCTCTGACCAAATGCCACAGTCAAGCACGTGTCAAAAATAGATCAAAATTCGAAAAATTATAGCAAAAAAGCAGAAGAAGAGATGCATACAGGGGTGTCGAAGGAGATGCAACATTCCTCCTTGTGGATGCGATTCGTCGGCTCCGGGATCCGAACCTTAGCCAGGTGCGAGCGCAACAGTTCCATTAGAAAGCAAGAGAGTGAAGAGAGAGAGGGAGGAGGATGACTGAAGAACTAGGGTTCTTGTTAGGGTTCCTGTTTTGATAACTGAGCTAGGGCTTTGGTCTAATAGGATACGGAGGGGAAACTTTGTTTGTAGACTGCAGTATGATCGGAACCAAATCTCTCTTCTTCAAACGCGAAAGAGAATTCGCGATTTCACAAATTCGGTGATCGGAAGAAAGAGGAGAAGAAACGATTTGGCGCGACTTTTTTCCTTCCAAATCGTGCCGTGAGTTCCTCGGGAAAACGATGGATTTGGAGAGAAACGAATTGGCGACTATGAAGTTCCTTCTTTATCGTATCTCTTTTCTCGTAGCCTTTCTCCTTTCAGTAACGAAAGAGGCTACAAAGTACAAACTGACACCAAAATATTTCTCAAAATCACTGATAGCATCTCTTTATCCTCTCTTTTATCATTAATTTCTATCTTTATATTCAATATTATATACTAAGAATGGTGTTCATTGTAAATAAAATCTAGTTTATGACTATTTATTTTCAATTGAATTCTTTCTTATCCCAAATTTTAAAGTATGATCAAAACGTAACAGTTGTTGGAGTTCAATTGATTTCAATTCAATAGAATTCAATAGAGATGAATTTTAATTGAATTTTGCTGATCGGAATCAAACTAGAAAAGAATTCAATTCTTCTTAAATTGTTGATTGAAAATTATATCTAATACAAGAGAAATAATTTTATTTAAATAAAAATGACACTTATGCCCTTAAAAGTATACACAAGCATTCGCTTAATTTTTATTTTATTTTTAAGAAAAGTGAGAATCAAAAGCCTTCAAATTTCATTTATGGGACACAAACCGTGTCAGGTTTACATAAGAAGTAAACAAAGAAAAGAAATTGAACAAATGAAAAAGGATAAAATAACTTTTCAAAAAAAAGAAAAAGGATAAAATAAAAAGGGTAAATTTCGTTGAAGGTCACTAAACTTTGTCCTTTGTTACGAATTGGTCATTCAAGTTTGATTTGTTCCTTTGTAACTACTGAAATTTTTATTTGTTCCAATTAAATCATTCTATAATTTTTTCATCCAAAAAATTAATAAAAATATAATTTTTTTGTAATATTTTGGACGGAATGAGCATAGTCTGTTAAAATTTTGGACATAATGAGCATATTCCGTTAATTTTTTGAACGAAAAAGTAATAGAGTGATTTTATTGGAACAAATGAAAAATTCAGTAACTACACAGGAACAAATCAAACTTGAGTGATCAATTCGTGACAAAGGACAGTTTAGTGACCTCTAGCGAAATTTACCCAAATAAAAATTAGCAAAGAAATTGAAATAACAAAAAAAAAGTAAAGTGTCAGTACATGTCTAAAGAGTACTGGTAAACTAAGTTGTCCTCATTATCCTTCAAAGGAACCAGCTATCAAACTCTTCGAGTATTTCTGGTGCAATTGGTTGGGGTGCCTTGCTTACATCTCTGAAGAAACGCCGGCATCCTTCTCTCCATATTACAAAACAAGTAGTTATATGCATTTGCCTAATGTTCTTTTGCTTGGAGTTAAGGATTGCCTGGTAACAACTGATGATGGACACAAAGTACTGGCATTGTGTGTTTTGCAATCTCCGATTTCTAATTGTCTGTACCACTTGCGTTGATACCCTGCACTGTTTTATTATCATTTCGGCATAGGAAGCATATATTTGATATTGACCATCCTCTGTGTATCAAGTGAAATCAGCACCCTATGCGACGCCTTCAATTTCCAAATGTTACTGATTTCATCCCTAATACTCGGCCCTTCTGCCATCATAGTGGAGTACGATTTGACCATGTAGTTTCCTTCTTTGCTCCATCGCCAATTTGGCATGTCGATGGCTGTGTTGTCACTGTGCAGCTGCTGCAATTCTTGCATGAACTCTTGCTGCATTGATAGTAACTGCTATTGTTAAGAGCTTTGGTTAAGTTTGTATTGATTGCACTTTTTTCATCAAAATTAAGTTGGTAAAGTATGCAATGAAGTTTCTCTCGCAAGGAATCAAACCTTAAAGCTGTAAATAATACAAATGCTTGTCCATGAATGATTAAAAACTGTGCAATTTCTGCAAGAGGAACTTGTATAATTAATCTGTATTCTTATATGGAGAACCAACATTTGATATAGTGGCAAAGGCAAGTATTCTAATCTGGAGAATCATCATTTGATCTAGTCGCAAAGACAATGCTCTACGTGTAAAAGATCGCAGGTTCAAAACTCGAATAGATAATTTCTTGTAGATTCTTGACCTCCAACTTTACTTAAAAAAAAAATCAATATTCTCATATGAAAAAACTGTGTTGCTAGTTTCATATTGCTACATGGATAACCCAAAATTATAATTTGTCGGCCCAGTTGGGCCTGGTTAAGACCTCTTCAGATGGCTTCCTCTAAGCATCTACAATTTTCTTGGGAGGCCATAAGATGCTTTTTTTGGCGAAACATTGTATATATATGTTGCTACATACAGTAAAAGCATTAACAATCTCTTTTATATAATTGCAAATTAATAAATTCAAAATATCAAAACAAATTAAATAAAAATAAATACACATGAAGAAAATGGATAAACAGAAGCTTTTTTTTTATCCATCATCAAATTTTATGTTTTCCATGTACCTTCTTGCATAATTTCACTATGCTGACTTGACAATGTTGCTCTCAATGAAAGTAACAAAATGTTAAAATTAATTGGCACGTGGGTTGATTTTTCTGATTCTTGTACCAAGTGACAAATTAATTTGTACTAAAGGTGGAAGAACTGGGTGCTACTAGTCATGGATTCTACTCAAATTTTTATATTACTGTTGTTTGGATTTTTCCGGAATAAATGGGGTGACATTTTTCGTATCTTATGTAAATGATTTAACTTTCGGATACCTTCAATAAAAGGAGTCCCTTCTGAGCTTAACATTTTTTTTTCTATGTTGGCTTTCAAATTATACCTATAAAATATTCTGGAAACTTTGGTTTACATGTGATCCCCTTTTTATTTATTCTATTTGTACTTCGAGAGAAGACAATGGTTGCTAATACAGGATTCTTTTTAAAGAGGTTGCAATATGTGGCTAATTGCATCTTCTTTATTTCTTAACACGTAAGCTTTTGAGCAAATTGAAACTGTTAGAATGTTTTTCCTTGGTAGATCGTGAATAATTTGATATTATATCTGCTTCAATTTCCTTAAACTTATCTTAGTAGCTCCTAGCTCGTTTACTGGCACAGCGAATGAGATATATCACAGAATATTACCAGAAAAACCAACTGACACTGAAGGCTTACCGCATGTACCAGAAAAACAATTCTCAATAAAATTTCAAACCAATAAAACATACTCAAAAGATGCATATAATCATTTTTGGCATCACACATGACACATGGGTTTCAATGGCTAGTCAATTTTTTAGCACCTCTCTAATTTTGTGTTACGAATACATACAGTGATTACTAATTAATTCTCAATCAAACAGCGCGCAACTCTTAATTCATGGCTTATCTTTCTCTAGTTTGACGCATGAGTTTCATGAAATTTATGTTACTACTCTGATATTGTTTAATAATATGAAACTACATTATGCATAAACTAGAGATATCGTGTTTGAGGAATTCACATCCTCCCGGTACCGTAAAAGTGAATCTTTTAAAATTAGTGGATCCGGACCGTTATTTTAACTTTGCACGAATCTCAAAGTCCAAATAATACGGCTCCTGCGCTAGCACGAATCTCAAAGAGGCTGAAAGTAAATCTCAAACCGTAGGAAATCTTTTACACATATTGGAGAGGATACTCTTCCGTGTTTGAGTTCGGTAGTGTCATTTTGTTTGTTAGTTCAAATTTTATCTAAGAGCATTTCATCAAATACTTTAAGAGCATTCACTTGTTCAATAATTTCAAGTTTAATATTAGTCTTTTAAATTTCGAATGCTACTTACAAACCTACATTCACTGATGAGGGGATAATTTCTTCTTCTGACCGGTTTCAGTTAGTTACAACATATTGACTTAATTCTAGTTTTCACGAAGTCATCATCTGACATGTTTTTTTATCACGACATACTTGACACTTGTTTTGTTTTCTCTTATTTTTATTTCGATCACTAATTGATCCTTCTCTCACTAGATCACGATAAGACGACCTATTTCGGTTGCTATTGTTCATTATTTTGGCCCCTTCAAATATCGCCATTTTCGCTTCAAAAATCACCTTCTCTCTTTCTCTCTCTCTTTCTCTTCCTCCCTTTCTCTTCTGTGAGTTGTGAGGGGGAGAGAGAGAAAGATGAATATTTATAGGGTCTAAACCAGTAAAAGAAAATTGAGTACCGGCTATTAAAAAATTTCGAAACCGGCCATTTAATAGCAGGTTTGAACATTTTTAACAAAATCCAGCTAAGCTGGATATATTTATTAATTTTTATTTAACTTTGGATATTAATAAAAATGTCGGGCAACTGCGGAAGCAAAGTGAGACTCATTGCTAGTTATTTTAAACTTTTGAGGTGCCATAAGGGAAAATACAGACAGATGTGAAATGTTAGTATAAATGGACGGCTCAGATTAAATGCTTTTTAACGTTTCCGTTTCACACACTGTTTGTAATGACTAATGAGTTGCCACGTCTCTCTATTTCTCTATGACTCGGACACGTGGTCAGTCTCATAGACCTCCTCGGCTCCTCCCGGTTCCTTTTACTTCTCAGATGTTGTAGTGTGTGCTGCTACTCTCATCCATCTCCCTGTCACATAGAAATGGGGCTAATAAACAGGTTGATGGACATAATCGCACCGCCGTTTCTGCTGATCGCTCTGTTCTTCTTTCTTCCACCATTCTACCTCTACAAGCTCATCAACTCTTTTCTCTCATCACGCTTCCCAGAAGACATGGCCAACAAAGTAGTGCTTATCGTTGGCGCCTCATCTGGTATTGGCGAGGCAAGTTATTATTTTTTTCCTCCATTGCCTCCTTTCATCAACCAGTGTTCGCTATTTGGGCCGTTTTCATTCAGCCGATACTGAGTTAATATAGCTTTTCATCCAAAATAGTGAAGTGTCCATGTTCTTTTCCATTTCTGTACAGAAGTTCCCAAAAAATCTAAAGAATTGATATCAGTTGAAGTAATGGACTGTAGTATGCTTATTGCACTAATTAGTTAGATATACAAGGTCCTAATTTGCAGAGGAAAAAACACTATATGCATTTATTTTGAAGGGGAAATGTATGGCATTATAATACTATAGATTTTATTTGTGCATGCAGCACCTGGCATACGAATATGCCAAAAGGGGTGCTTTGCTGGTACTAGTTGCAAGAAGAAAGAAGAGCCTCCAAGATGTTGCCAGGATGTGTAGAGATTTTGGCTCTCCTAGTGTCCTTGCTGTTCCTGCTGACTTTACCAAGCCCGGGGAGTGTCAAAAGTTTGTTGATGCCACTATTAAGAGCTTTGGTCGGCGTAAGTTTGTACTGATTGCACTTTTGTCATCAAAATGTTTAAATTTGTGAAGTATGTAATCGAGTTTTTTGCACAAGAAGAACTAGCATTTGGTCTAGTGGCAAAGGCACATGTCATCTAAGTGAGAGGTCATGGGTTCCAAACCCGAATGAAGGAAATCTTTTGTTGTAATAATAAGGGTATGGATTTGGAAGGCATAGACCTCCATCTCTTTCTCAAAAAAAGTTTCTTGCACAAGGAATTAAACCTTTAAGCTGTAAATAAAACAAATTCTTGTTCATGAATGAGTAAAAATTGTGCAATTTCTGCAAGAGAGGAACTTGTATAATTAATCGGTATTCTGATATGAAAACAGTAGTTGCTATTTCCATATTGCCACCTATAATATTAGGTATTTAGGTGTTTGCTTGGACAACTCAAATATTATAATTTGTCGGCCCAATTGGGCCTGGTTAAGACCTCTTCAAATGGTTTCCTCTAAGCATCTATTTTCTTATGAGGCCATAAGAAGCTTGCTGCTTATAAACTGGAATGAAAAAACTTAGTCTAAAGTCTAAACAGGTCAATCATACTGAAAGAGTCAACAACCGTTTTCGATATAAATATATCATATTCCGGGCTGACTGAGGTGGCCCAATTAACTCTTGATGTGGGGCAATGTCTAATTGGGCTGACACAAATTGGTTAGGGGTAGCATAACAGGATGCTTCAATTCACCTTTTTAGTTATATAGTAAGCAATTTTTTTTTAATTCTCACTACTTGTCTTTTGTTCCCCTTATATTATTATTTTTATGTCCAGTTACACATTACATGCTATTTTCAATAACTTCTCTTGTTTTGATAAATTCAATTAGTCGATCATTTGGTGAATGTTGCTGGTGTTGTGGCTCTCCCCTTGTTTGAAGAAATAGCCGAGCCTTCCCTCTTCCAAGCTGCGATGGTATAACAATTATTCCTGTCTAAACCATGTTCCTTTTCTACGTATATCTAGAATGACTCAAATTACATAAATAGGCCATTAAGTTTCAAGTGATTCGGTTTTGCTCCTTGAAGTTTAGAAATTGTCATGGAAAGTGACATGAATGGTTTTCTGTAATCTCGCTAAATAGATTATAACCTTTTCGAGAACATTTATTATTCTGGCCAAACAAAAAATTAATTATCAAATAATCCTTCATATTGGTGTCGCAGGATGTTAATTTTTGGGGCCCAGTTTATACAACTTATTTTGCTATTCCTCACCTGAAGAAAAGTCGAGGTAGAATTGTAGGTGTGACCTCAGCTTCGGCATATACAAATATCCCAAGAATGACAATCTACAATGTAAGTTGGTACGATGACACAAAGCCATCATTGTTAAATTAATCTGTGGTTGCCTAACAGGAGGACAAAATAATTTGCTGCAACTTTAGAATGTTAAAGGATCTACAGATATGGAAAGGGAGTAGTAAGTCTCCACATAAATCTGTATCTAAAAATATAGCTCTTTAAACTAAGTTCTATTCTCAAGAGGTTTTACCAGGGTTCTATAACAGGCTCATCGTGTCATCAACAGCATTGTAGTTTGGACTTGATGTTTGGAGGGGGGTAGGTATGAACACAATCATTTATTAAAAATTTATATTTTTTTATAACTACTAAGAAACACTTGTTTTCACCCTGTAAGTGTTGAACACAATCGGACGGGACCCACCCCCCTAATCCAGCTTGAGTCTCGGGATTTAGTGTGAGGCTGGTCTGTCAACTTGGGTTGGGTTCGGATTGTAGAGTTTTAGGTTATCGACTTTACAGTAAAATTGAATTTGGATTATGATCGAGTCTCAGGCAGGTTGGTGTGCCTCTTTGGGTTGGATCTGAATTTTGCCACCTCTTCTTAATATAAAACAGTCAACTGACAATTCATGTCATTCATACTGTGCTTTATATGGTGTTAGATGGGAAACTAAAGATGCACTAAAGATGAGGTTGACTGATCACATGTGAAGTTATCAAGTATACAATATTAGGCCATTGTCCTATACTTTTCGATAAAAGTTGAACTAATCATTTCCACAGGCCAGTAAAGGGGCAGTTCGTAATTTCTATCACACATTAAGAATTGAACTTGGGGCTGAAATTGACATCACTGAAGTTATACCTGGTGTGATAGAGTCAGAGATAACAAAGGGGAAGATCCTCACTGAAGAAGGTAGAATTGTAGTAGATCAAGATTTGAGAGATGTAAGTAGCCTCTGATTTTGTTTTCACTTATTATACAGTCTTAACCTAAATTAGTTACCGAATTACACACACACATATATATATAGTCTGGCTAATGTTATAACGTTATAATTTCAGTCTAAGTTATAACGAGTTAGTTTTTGCGATTTCAAAATCCGAGCAGTCGATCTGAACCGTTCAACATGATCTCCATATTAAAATGTGTTTGGAGACCAAATTTTATATTTTTTGTAACTTTTTTACTATTTTTTAGATAGGTACAAAATCACTGTTGTTTTCAGATAATTCTGGACCATTCAAAAAAGGGATTTTGTACCTATTTAAGAAAATAGTAAAAATATTTCAAAAAAATATAAAATTTGGTCTCCAAGTACATTTTAATATGGAGATCATGTTCAGCTGTTCCGATCGACTATTCGGACTTTGAAATCGCAAATACTGACTCGTTGTAACTTAGACTGAAATTATAACGTTGTGACATTAGCCGGATTATATATATATAGAGTAAGGCTACGGTGCTTTGCAAAGTAAACCCACCCCTTTACTTCGGGCCGCTTTTTGAATTTTGAAAATCCAAACAACCGATCCGAACCGTTTAACATGTTCTAAATATTGAAATGTACTTGGAGACCAAATTTTACATTTTTTGGATTTTTTTTACTATTTATTAAGCCACTTTGAAATTCGCTGATCCAACGGTGAACAGTAAAAAACAGTAAAATTTTCTGGACCACCGGATCAGAAACTTCAAAGTGGCTTAATAAATAGTAAAAAAATTCCAAAAAATGTAAAATTTGGTCTCCAAGCACATTTCAATATTTAGAACATGTTGAACGGTTCGGATCGGTTGTTTGAATTTTCAAAATCCAAAAAGTGGCCCGAAGTAAAGAGGTGGGTTTACTTTGCAAAGCACCGTAGCCTTACTCTATATATATATATATAGAGGAGGGATCAAGTTACAACAAAGTTACAACAACCATTTTTTTCATTTTCAAAGTCCAAATAGTCGATCCAAACCGTTCAACATGATCTCCATAATAAAATGTGCTTGCAGATCAAATTTTACATTTTTTTGAATTTTTTTACTATTTATTAAGTATTTTACAAAAAATAGTCATATTCAGACCATTGAATTTTGTACCCATCTTAATAAATAGTAAAAAAATTAAAAAAAATGTAAAATTTGATCTGCAAGCACATTTTATTTAGATAATCATGTTGAACGGTTTGGATGACGATTTGGACTTTGAAAATGAAAAAAATGATTGTTGTAACTTTGTTGTAATTCAAATTTGTTGTAACTTGATCCCTCCTCATATATATATTCAGTTTCAGTATACGGTATACCATAGCTTTCACCATTAATGAAACTTGCTTGCTGGTGCCAATTAATATTCTTGAACAATCATAATTTCAATTTTACCTAATTTGTCACGATGTCTTAATTAGCTAGGCCTTCTCTTTAACAAAAGTATGTTTAAATTTCAGTGGTCCAATTGATGTCCATAAAGAAAAAATATATTTTGTTTACATCAAGGAGCATGAAACTATACACGTACATAAATACATATTTGCATGTATGGATGAATGTATGTGTATTTTGATATTTTAGTCTCTTCGAGATCTGTAGAACGTATACAATTCTTTATTTTGTAACCACAGCATGCTTATATGAAAATCGAGCATACATATACTCATGCATACACACACCGGATAATGCACATACCCCCAGAGTTTATTTTGGGGATTATTGAAACGCTCTCCATTAGTTGTGAGGCGTTCTGTTGCTAATTATTTATATCAGTCTCCAATAAAAGAAATGTGTTTTATTGAAGCAAAGAAATGAGAGGGGATTATATTTGGAGCAGATAAACATATGCACGTCACTTGTATCCAAACTAAATAGTTCTTTTTTTTTTCAGCAACAGTAACATTGTTTATAACTGGTGATGAAACTCATTTGCATATATTTACATCTTCTTATACATGAATAACCAGTATCTTGTCATTTGGAATTCTGTCATGAATTTCAGTCAGTTTTCAGCCTATCAGTTATAAGAACTAATTGATTGATAAAACTCTTTTACTTTTAATTTTTTTTTCAACTTCTATTATCACCATGAGTATTAGAATAGATAGAGTAGCACATGTTGAAATTCTTTCATTTACCGACTTTTGACTAGAAACAACCCGGTAGCTTAATTAGAGTGCGAGCGGGCATGAAGGCGTGCATTCTATTATGATTTTTTCTTTTCAATTTTTTTGCCTCATTATGGTGCCAGAACTGCTCCTGATTGCTAACAATGAACCAAGTTAATTTGAACTGTAAAATCATTCTATTATGGTTTTTTCTTTTCATTTTTTTTTTGGCCTCATTATGGTGCTGACATAGACTATTCATTAATTAAGGAACTGATGTAATGCGTGAACTAAGTTCACTGATGTACCTAAAGCTAGTGGAAATTTGTTATCTCTGTTCTGTTCTAGTGCCTCCACTTATATTATATTTATAATTAATCTAGAAAAAAAAGACTCAAATTTTTTTTTTTTTTTTTATAACTTGGAAGCGACTTCCAAGGTTGTTTGAAGACTCAACTTCTTGCTGTAGTATTTTATGCTTAGACATCTTATTTAAATCAACTGACCCAGAAAATTGACTTTAATATTTTCTCAAGAAGTGGGAAATGAGTAAAGAGAAGGGTTTGTATAATATTTAACTTTTTATTTCACTGAGCATTCACTTGATAATATTTCAACAAGTAGTACATGTGTTGAAGTTTTAACACCAATTCACGTGTGTCATGATCTAAATAGCCATAGTAAAGGACTTAAAATAAAAAATATGAAAGCTGGTCTCACAATTTCATCATGGACAACAATAAACAATAAAAGAAAAAAACTAAATTTGTTGTTGTATTTCCATTTGTATCAAGTGCCCTGTTTGGTTCATGAAATGTAGTTAAAGGAAGATGTAGTAACACGCAACTATGTTGGTAGCTAGATTTGGAATGTGGGTCATTAAATATTGTTCCTCAGCAAGTAGTTCAAATTTGAAACAGTGCTAATAAATATTTAGGTATAGATGGTTCCTTGTAATAAGGCAAGGAATCTTTTGCTTGTGAAGTTCATCTGGAGGCTTGTACTTCAACCAAATAAGTTATTACTATAATGATAAAATTCGGCTGCACTTATGTTGAAAAGCATAGTTACTGTACAGGTAGGACAGCATGTCAGCATTCTGATAAAGTATTATGATCTGAGTCTGATATCTTATGGCGCATAATTTCTGGCCAACCCAAATGTCTTAATTAAGTCTCCTATCAATTAATTTGATCAGGATCAATACCCCATAATTAGCGTGTGGGTCCACTGCTGTGGCTTCCTGCACTGCAATTACATATCTTCACTTGAACAGAATTGAAGTTTTATGAAATTATAATGACCTACTTAATTTCCATCCACTAGAGAGAGAATTCTGTACTTCCTAACTAGAGAAAGCATGGGGTCAGCGGCATTTAAAACCGATAGTTCATGGTCCTAATATGAGGTTGCATTGCTTGCATGTCCCAATTCCATGGACTTGTTGTCTTTTGTAGTTTCCAGTCTGAATTTACATTCAGCTGATTCATAGTTAACATAAACTCTTCTATGATTTTGGGAAACATAATCCATAACAAGTTTCGTAACTGCACCTTTTCAGGCTTCAGTCGGTATTGTTCCTATTGAACGAACTAGAGATTTTGCACGCTCAGTGGTGGAAAGAGTGTGTAGTGGTGCAAGCTGTGTGATCGAGCCGCCATGGTATCTAGGTTTGTACTACTTTCGGGTCTTTATTCCAGAGGTAGCTGAGTGGGGAATGCGGTTGTTTTACGTGACCCCACCCGGAGTTCCAGCCACCGAAGATCTTGCGAAGAAGTTAGTGGATCTACCCTTTGTAAAAGATATTCTCTACCCTCCTTCTGTCCGCTCGCCTGAGATCAAGCGAGATTAAATTATGGAGGTTGTAGGTTGTAATGCCTTTCTTATTTGAGAATTAAAATAAAGGTTATGTAATGTGTCGAAAGAATTAGTCATCATGACTTAAGTGTGGACAATGGAAAAAAAAAATAAAACATTCTTTAATCAAGAGATGAAATTAAGCAACTCATGAATTGATGTTCGGTCCTCTCCAATTGCAGAGAATGCATTGGAAAGTTCTTACAAAATTCTGAGTCGTTCATTTTAGAACAGATACTACAGATTAAGTCTATTTTTCTTTTTTGAAGAAAATCCAAGGGGAGCAGTTTGGTGGAGCCACTTACATCACTTACATTCAGGGGTAGGCAGTCTCTATCTCTAGATTTTGAAAAATAATACCAGATTCGTATATAGTTGGCTCAGATATGGATTTTGCTTACTCTTGGATTTTAGAGAGATTGAAAAATAACACCAGATTCGTATATGGTTGGCTCAGATATAGATTATGCTTACTCTTGGATTTGAGTTTGCCTACTCCTGATTCGCTCTCAGTGAAATCTACTGGGCCACTGCAAATTTGACATAATTTTTCATTAATATGTTTTGAAATATAATGACAGGAGGAGAGTAATTAAGAAGGGTCTAATAGTACTACCATAAATATGTTATTATGAATTTGCACATAATTTTTCATTAATATGTTTTGAAATATAATAACAAGAGGAGGGTAATTAAGAAGAGTCTGACAGTAGTACCACAATATATATGTTATTTTTTTTTAAGAATTTTTTTATAAAGGAATAAGTCGAATTTTTATGTAACACATTAAATTATTTTATGTTGTTTAAATGTTCAAAAATGGACTGAATTCAAAGGATCTTATGGACTATGTTTCAAAGTAAAATTTAATACTTCAATGTTTTAAATTAATTTATTATCTTAACATAATTTTTCAAAAAAAATGAAATCTGATTTGGCTGATTTCTACCGATTTTCTTGATTCTAATTTTATAGTCAACTTACTGATTCCGCTTCCAATAAAAATTATTAACATATTTTAATAAAGAAAATTAGTAATATCTTTTTATCTACGTCTGCATAAAAATTCTGATTACGTCCCGGACAGCAGATATAATCGTGTTGATTTAAACTATCAGTCTTTAGATTTACTTAAAAGTCTTCATTAAAATGCGTACGAGGAGAGGGAGATAACTCTATGAATTGCATTACGATACAATTTACATATACCAAGTTGCATGCATGTTAATTTAAACAACGAATATGTGTGGATATACTCTTTTCTTCGCCATAAATGTTCAAATAGAGAACTGTAGCAGTACACCACCTTCCTGCTATCTACGTTCTAGGTGATAGGCTTGATGCTTCAGAACAGTTGTCAGATTAGACCAGACTTTTTTTTTTTGAGGAAAAGATTAGACCAGACTTGTTCCGTAACTCCACAATTCATGGAATTCAGATCCAGTGCATTAACCCAATTTTTGAGTTTTGATTCAAACCGTCCAAGATGCTCTAACACGAATCTTAAAGAGCCTGGACCCCACAAATAATACTGGCCCCCTGCGCTACCACCGAATAGGCACCGTACACGTCTAAACTCAAAAATTGGGTTACTTTAGGGGATCCTGACTCCAATTCATGGCAGTACTAACTTAGCACAGCAATACGGTTCGCGTTTGATTCGCGAATTATTTGCGAATTAAACGTTTTTGAGCTACCAATGTATCAATCCGCGCATAATACAATAATTCGCGAATTAAATATTCAATTCGCGAATTATTCGCACATTTAACGAATTTTACGAATTAAATGCGTATAATTCGGACAAACTAGTTGCTCTGTCACGCGGGAGAAGCTGAATTTTTTACGCATGCGCTAGAGTCACAGTAAATTTAAGCATAGAGTCGCGTGCAGCCGTGCAGTGGTCAGTGGTCATGCTCCAAAACTATGCTTTTTGTGTAACTTTGCCCAGAATTCGGTCTACAAGATTAGTCCAACTTCCTGTGTTACATGTTCTATTGTAAAGTTACAGTTTCAAGATTTTGACAGGCGGGTCCGCGAGAATTAGAAAGGAAAGATCTCATGTCAGAGGTTACTAATAACAGTTTTGTCCAGGAAAGCTGTAACAGAGAATCAGATTTCCTAGAAGTTCCCGCCTTCCAGGTCCATTACTTGCGCCAGTTCGGTGTGGACTTCAACTCCGCTCCAGAAAGAACACGTTTGATGCTCCTAGACAATCTGAACCGTTTATTTGTAGTTTGAACCATTCGGATCATTACTTTGATGAGTTTGACAAAGAAAAGTTCAATAGGGAAGATATCTCAAGTAATTTATGTTTTTATATGTTTTTGTGTTTTCAAGGAGACTGTAAAATTACATCTTTACCTCAAGATTTGTGTTAGATCAGAACCATTTAATTTAAGTTTGTATGAATCTTCAAACAAATCGTCCTATCTTAAAGAAATTATTTTAGCATGATCGTTAAGCTAGTTTTTAGGGGGTCTAGAATCTAGATTATTGGTTTAGTTCACTAATCGCACCAACAATCTTGTTGGGATAATCCTCCCAAAAAATATATATATCTCAAATTTTGTTAGAATAAAAATTTAGAAAATTCGAATAGTTAAAGAAAATAAACAAAATAAATCAAGTTGAAATAGTATTATAAGGATCATGTAAAACACGTACCGTTCTTAAATGACAAGACCTCCAATTACAAATTTGCAATATTTAATAATGTGTCAATTAGAGAAATATTAGAAGAGGAAAAAAATTGATTCAAATAATTTTTTATTTTTGTCAGAATATTAGATGGTAGGGGATCAGAAGAAAATACCTTTTCTTTTACGGATATAAACAGTGAGGAGAGGAATTACTAAAGAGAGAGCTGATGGCGACTGTGGGCGATTCCAATGGCGACTGGAAGGTTGTCACCAGAAAGAAACCCTACCCAACCCAATGGAGACTCTCTCAGCAAACTGAAACCCAATCGAAACCATACCTACCCTACATAAAGCCTACCTACGCGCAAATCCTCCGTCGCTCTTCTCCTGCCCCCACCATGACCTCTCACGGCCGTACCTCTCCACCCACCTCCCAACCACCGTCCCCTATCTCTCAAACCCCCACCATCTACTATGTGTCGCCTCATAGCCCTTCTCGCCTGCGTTTTCCCCCGTCTCATACATTTCCCGAATGGAGGGGCCGTTGTTTTCGGTGTTGCCGTACCGGCCATTCGGCAGCCAAGTGTCGCAACCCAAAGAGGTGTGGTAAGTGTTGGTCTTATGGCCATATTGGCTCCAAATGCAAGCAAGATATTATTCCCCGACCTCCGGCCACAAACAAGACCCTGCCAACACCACCCACCACCTTGCAAGCCGAGCCGAATTTTGAAGAGCTTCTTACCGGCTCGTTCCCTTACCACATACCGGAGATGCCCAAAGAGAGACCTCAGAGGGTGCATTGCTTCATACCCCGGGATGCTGACTTTTATGCAGAATTGGATCGTCTCGCACAAGGAGTTATCATGCATACAGGCGGTTTTCCTTGGGAGTTGAGTGTGGACAACGTTTCTGCATATGCTTGCCGCACTAACTTGGTCACTAAAGAGGAAATTCAAGTCTCTGCACTTAGTGGACCTCGCTTCCTGATATTGCTACCAGAGGGACTACATCCGGATACATTCATCAACGCAACTCCCACGGATGCGTGGGAGGAGGGGTTATCATTCCAACCGTGGTCTCCATATGAAGATGCTGCCATTAGCATACCTTCATACAAGATACTTCTCAGTTTGGTAGGTTTCCCGCCACATCTATTCAGGGAAAGGCATGTTGCACAGGCTGTGAGTCATTTTGGGTTATTCCTGGGTACGGTGGCTCCAGAAAATCCTTCTTCCCTAACCTCTTGGACTGTCGCCGTCGCTGTTGATGATCTATCTCTAGTGCCCACGGAGTTGGTCTTACATGTGGGCGGCATGGTGCACTATGTCCAAGTTCATGTCCTCCACTGGCATAGAGCGCCAATCTACAAGGCCAACGAGATGCCGACGCACCCAAAGTATATCACCGTCCGCAACCACCTCCATCTTCAACCTCCTCGTCGGATAATGAATTTGGATCAGATGACCGGGAACTTATACCAATGAGCTCTCGGGTATTGCGGGACCTATGCCGAGGACGCACTGCGGGATCGTTACTGCCGGAGCTCCGGCGCTTTGCGGGGGATGAAAGAATGGACCTGAACATTACACACATGGTTACACATAGCGTGCATGCAGGAAATCCAGCTGATCGGGCTGCGGAAACTCTGGATCCTTTCCAAAACGTACAAACCGTACTCCATCATTCACTAGATTGCATACAGCCCCCTCCCACTAAGTTCGATGTGGCGGGTCATCCGGGTATACATCCCACACAACATGAATCTCAACAGAATAGCCGTTGCCTCATTCAACCGCCTAGGCAGGCTATGCCAGCTAATCCGCGCAACAGGGGGGGCAGATCCGTGTGACAATTATGAGGTCGGGCCTGCTGTGGCGACTCTCTTAAAGAACAATTCATGCCAACTGTTCGCGCGAAAGCGCAACGCAAGTTTCGGTACGCTTGAGGGCGTACCTTTTAAAACCGCGTTTACACTTCACGAGTAAGGGTTGCAAGTGCACAACCCCTATCGAGTAGTATAATCGGGTATCGATCCACAGGGACGGTTAATTGCGAGGTTAGATTCTATCAAACTCAATCAAAAACTAGAAGTGAAAAAGGTTTGGTTTGGTGTTTAATTTCCTAAAGGGTCGGATCAAACAATTCAAGAAGATGTAATAAAATGCTAGAAGAAATGTAAACTTTGTTTTGATTATGGATAAAAGGCGTTTCCAGGGTTTCAGACTTCATCTCTGATCTGCCTCTAGTGGTACGGCCCGTACCAAGTTGGTACGGCTAGGCCGTACTTCACTTGGTAAGGCAAGGCCGTACCACCCTGGTAAGACCCGTACTGGCTTCCCAGAACAGAACCTACCAGTTCGAGTGAATGCATTTCCTTGCTGGTACCTTGTGCTAAACTCTTTAGAAAGGTTCAATTGACCATACCTAAGGTTCCTAACCCTCAACCATCGTTTGTTGGATCAAGATCTAGGTTGGAATGCAATTGATTGCCTTTTAGGGATTTCTACACCTCAACTCTCGTGTGTTGGTACAGATCTACCCTAGCTGGTTGATTGGAGGTCTAAGGCACCCTCTAATCTGTCGATTAGAGGAGAATTCAACCTCTCGGCTTCAATTCGAACTATTCTACCCTAAGCATTTGATTTGGATGAGAGATTGAGATGATCACATGACCTTGATAGGTTCGATCTAAACCTAGAGGCACATCATACAACAATCACAGCAAGCAAAGCAAAAGATATCAAAGTAAATCACAATCAATCAAACTAAAGAGTTCATACAAGATATAAGTCAAAGAAAGTCAAAACAAATCAAGAATCAATCTCTAACCCTAGAAACTAAAAGAACTACTCACAGCACATAATCAGATCTAAAAATACAATAAAAGGGATAGAGATAGCCATGGATCGAAGGGATCGAGAGGAGGAAGCTAGATCCGTCGAGTTTCGCCTCTTCCTCTTCCTTCCTTCTTGCTCTCAGCTCCTTAGCTCTCTTTCTCTCTCTTACTGTGCTCTCAAATGGATCTGGAATGGAATGGATGTCAAAATTGGAGAGTTCCCCGCTTTAAATAGCCTCTGCCAAAATTTGAATCTGTCAGGCCGCCTTTATGTACGGCCCGTACCAAAGTGGTACGGCCTGGCCGTACCAGGCGTGAAGAGCTGAAAACGGCTAAGTCTGGTGAGACCCGTACCAAGCCTGGTAAGGGTCGTACCTCATCATCTGAATCGCCGTTTCTTCGTGTGTTTTGCTCCAAACCTGCAGAAAACAAACAAACACTCAGCAGTACCAAATTCTAAAGATATATCGATGAAATGCACATGATTCTGGTGAATTATGGCACGAATCTGGTACTAAAACAGGCCTAAAATAGACTAAATATGCGAGGTATCAAATTCCCCCAAGCTGAACCTTTGCTTGTCCTCAAGCAAAAAGTTTCAAACTCGGGTAAAAGTGCTGGACAACTAAATCTAAATGCAGATACAAGTCTAAATGTGAAAACCTACGTGAGTCTGCTATAGTCAAGAATTTCTAGAATCGATTCGGTTGTAATTCAAATATCCCTTTATAAACCTTGATTCACTCCACCAATTGGTCAATTGAACTTCTTATTTTGAGATGCTTCTAACAATGGAAAGACTAATTACCTAGGTTTGATCGAAACAATTGCATTCTTTTTCCGAATCAGTGCTTTTATTCAAGGTGATTTTTCTTTTCATTTTCCCTCCCCCAAGCTTGAATCAAGCTTAAGGGTAAGAAAGTTGCGAACGAAGTGTGTTGGTATGAGCAAAATTTTCTTTCTTTATTTCTAATTGGGAGACGAGCTCAAAGGCGCCCATTCGAGGCTTATTGCCAGTACTCTTATGTTCTCCATCTTTTTCATTTCTCTTTTTTTTTTTCTTTTCTTTTTGGTTTGCTCATACCATGAATACACACATCTATTGGTATTCATTCATACCAATGGATATTCCAAACTTTCTTAATTTGAAAATCCCAATTCCTAAAGGCACAGTTCAGTTTTTTCGAATAATCTCGTTCGATTCAATTCTAAGTTTGTTTCATCTTTTCCATTATTAAAAACATCTCAACCTAAGTAGTTCAATAACCAATCATGGGTTAGTTCCAATTCACTCAGGTCTATCCTAATCACAACCAAATTGTTTCAAAGTTATTCTCAATTCTAGCAATTCACGCAAATCTTCACCTAACAATGCACGAAAATACGAAAAAATGTAAGAAAAATAACGGTAAAGTAAATATGACCTAAATACAAATGTCATCCCCCCAAGCTTAGCCTGAGCATTGTCCTCAATGCTTCAAGACTATGAGATAAAAGAGATAAAAGAGATAAAAGAAGCTCGGGGAAAAGAGAGCGAACCTGATCAGCCCTCGGGGTGGTCGTACCAGAGCCAGTCGCTAAACCGCTCCTCTATCCCAGTCACGCGCTGCTGGAGATCATGGAGTATGGCGCCCTGCTCACGAATGGCAGCACCCTGCTCATAGAGTGCAACACCCTGCTCCTGACGCATGCCGTACATCAGGTGGTAGACATCCTGGATGGTGGGCTCAGAGAGAGGAGGGGGGTACACAGGTCTACTGTAGGAGGTGGAGGGGCCGGCAGCGTAGGCGGAGGTGGATGGGCCAGCAGCGTAGGCGGAGGTGGATGGGCCAGCTCCATAGAATGAGGTACCTGCACCAAAGGGTGAAGGATGTACCTGCTCGAAGAAGGGGGGAGCCTGGCGGGGGAAAGGTGGCACATGAGGAGAGAGAGGATGCAGCGGCTCAAACGGAGCCTGGACGGGAGAGGTGGTGGCATCGATCATGTCCTCATCGCCCTGCGGTGGTGGTGGAGGAGGTGGAGGTGGGGCTACAGGGGCAGGCTGCACGCGGGGCGGACGTCGGAAAAACCAAGTGCTCCGGTCAGTGAAGGAGAGAGTGACCGGGAAAGGCATGACATATCTGGTATGCTTGTCAGGCATGCGCCAAGCCCAAGCACCTCGCCCATCGCGTCCTGCTGCTGACTCGATGAACTTGTAGGTGGTGAACTGAGTGAGAGAGAGAGAACGGGAGCTCCTGCACTCCTCGTCGCCGAAGATCTGGAGGTGTAAGCGCTCGGCGATCAGAGTGACGTAGGCAGAGATGTAGACAGTGCCACCCGGCTTGGGCTGCCTCTGGATGTCGATCCAGTGGTGGATCATGGCGAGCATCAGATCGGGCCGCTCGAGAGTGCTGTCAGGGCGCAGCATATGATCCACCAGCTGCAGATCCTCAACATTGGCGCGGGCGAACGTCTCGCCACGCGCAAAGATGGTGCAACCGAGGATACGCAGCAGGACCCGGATGACTGGATGTGGGACATTGAGCTGCTTGTACTCCTTGTTGAAAGCTGACCCGGCTGGGGCGCCAGAGATCAGCTGCCAGAAGGTGTCGCGCGTCAACTCCCCAGAGAAAGAGAGGGAATCAGTAGTCGGGTTCGGCTCAAAGCCAAACCACTCCCTCAAGTCAGACAGCCAGACGCGGTGGGTCTCACTCAGCATGCGGAACCTGATGTCGTTCCGCGAGTACTTGAGCTCCAGAGAGGAAAGAAACTCCATGGTGAGCTTCTTGTATCCCCTCTGGGCGATCTCCCAGAAGGCTGGAGTGATCCCGACCCGGGTGGTGATGCGGCGGAACTCATCCTCCAGTCCCAGTGTCTGAAGAGCAGAGAAGTCAACAATCCTCGTATTGTTGATCGTCTTCGTCAGCAAGGTTTCGAAGTTCTTGAGCTGCCGACGGGTCGAAATGAGGAAGTACCGCTCGGCGTATGCGTCGGCACGCTGGGTGGCATCAGAGAGGGCCGTATCGGCGCCCATGGAATCAGAGGCGTGGTCGGAGCTAGGGTCGGAGCTGTGATCGGAGCCGGGAACGGAGCCATGGGCGGAGGCCTGGTCAGAGGCCTCGTCAGAGCCCTGGTCCTGGTCGGCAGATGGATGGTAGGAGGGGCTCTGCTGTGGGCTCCGGTAGCCTGACTGATGCCCGCTGGAGGTGGTCTCTCCCTCATAGTAGATGGGCTCGATGGCGTCCTGAAGGGAAACAGTCCTGGAGGCACTCTCCTGGGAGTGGCGAGATGCTCGGGAGCCACCCCGAGACGCACTCCGGTGGGAGTGATGAGATGACGTGGGGGCGTCAGCAGGAGGGACGGGGGCCATCGGGCCAGTGGCGGAAGGGATGGTGTCGCCAGAGGATGTGGAGGAGCGAGAGGATTGTCGACGCATTTTCTCTCAGACGTTCGTTTGGATGGTCGACAGGGTAGGTACGGCCTGGTCTAACCTGGTTGGTACGGCCTAGCCGCACGGGCTGGTACGGGCCGTACCTAAATTGGGGTTTTGGTGATGGCTGGTAAGGGCCGCACCAACTGGTACCAGTTTGGTGTCAGTTCAGAGAGACTGGTACGGGCCGTACCTACTTGGTACGGGTGGGCCGTACCAAGCTAGGGTTTGGACTGAAATGTGCAGAACCGAGAGAAGAAGAGAGGAAACGCGAAAAATGGTGAAAGAGACACTAACCGGGAGCAAGACGTGCGAGTCGGACCAGAATGGGCGTGCGGGTCGGACTAGAGAAAGGGTGCGGGTCGGACCGAAGAGGGTCGGAGGCGGTGCGCTGGTGCTCCTGGTGGTTCCGTGTGCTCGGGTGAAGAGAGAATGGGAGGAGAAAGGAGTGGAGAGGGAGAGAAAATGGAGTGGAGAGGGAGAGAAGAGAGAGTAGATTGAGAGGTGCGGCTGGGAAGGGGAAGGGGTGCGGGTTGGATCGGGTTTAAAAAGAAAAAGGCGGCAGTTATGGCGTCGGTTCGCGTCCCTGACCTAGGTACGGCCTGGCCGTACCCAATTGGTGCGGGCCGTACCAACCCTTCAATTTTTCAGGCCGTACCAATGTGGTATGACCTAGCCGTACCAACCTCAAAAATTTTCGTTTCTCGTTCTCGTGACTTCTCAAGCCGCTCGTGATGCAATGCAGAAGAATGAATGCATGTCTATCTGTTCCTAAAATGCAAAACAGGTAAAAATGGCTTGGGCTGCCTCCCAAGGAGCGCTCGTTTTAGGTCTCGAGCTCGACCTTCTCTCGTCAGGCTTTGGTTGGAGATGGATCGGGTGGCACTGGAGGGAGCACCCACTTCTGAGGTACACGGACCGTGCGATCACACTCTTGCATCAGAAAAATCCGCAAGATTCCCATCAAGTTCTTGATCGAGCGCCCGATCGCGCTTTTGTGCGCTTCCAATTTCTCCAAGAGTGTAGCAGTCCGATCGGGTTCAAGATCTGCGCTTATGATTACATGACGACATCTATCTGGGTCTAGAAACTCGTACCTGAGGTGAGCTGCTGGAGGCTTGAGCTCAGGTGGAATGGCATCGCATGCTGACCAATCCCAATCGCTTCCTTTGGTCTCCAGGTCATCAGACCACGGCATGCGGGTCGCATCAGGTGGCGTGATCAGGTGGCGTGCGGGTCTCGTCTACATGCTCTTCAGGTGGAGATGCAGGTCGACTTGGCTCGATGCAACCTGGGTCCACATGTTCTTCCGTGGGTGATGCGGGTCGTGTCTCAATGATGCGGGTCGAGTCAAGTGCGGTCTGGTCTGTTGGCTGGGCTGGTCCTTCGCATTCTGGCTGAGCTGGCAGCTTTGCAGGTTGAGATTGGCGTGAGATGATGATGTGACTCAATTGCTCCAGCAACTTGTTTTGGGCAGCCATTTGATTTTGTTGAGCGGCCATCTGATTTTGTTGAGCAGCCATCTGAGTGGACATGCTCTGCATATGTTCCCACATCATCTGATTCATCTTGCCTTGCTCGTGTATGAATTCGATCTCAGCGGGATCAACGTACGGCTCGGGTGGGTCGGGTTGGAATACGCAATTGTTCGAGTCATCGAATGGTGCAGGGTCGTAGAAATTGCAATTGTTGTTGCTGATATAGCCATCCTGCTCCGGTTCCTCACTCCAATCAGCCAGTGGGCAATACTCATAAGAGTGTCTCCTGTCCCCACACATGGCACATGGCTGTGGTTTCTGGTTTCTGGCTGCCCTCATGCTCATTCTGATTGAATAACTCTCCATGGCCTCCTCTAGCTCGGCAGCTCTAGCATATAGAGCTGCGATCATGGCCTCCTCTAGCTCGGCAGCTCTAGCATATAGAGCTGTGATCTGATCAGCTTTGGATCGGCCGCCTCCTCCAGCTTGAAAATTGTCGCGGCCAAACCAATGTTGGTCTGTCGTCATGTTGTACATGAGATCCATGTTGTCTCGAGCTCCTCAGATAGTGATCGCCATAGTGTTCCTGAAAAAGAGAAAATAAATAAATAAAAGAAACAAAATAAAAGAAAATAAAGGATACAAGATAAAGTCTAGATTAACTAAGTAAGGTAAAATCTAACTAGGCAATTGGTTACCGTCCCCGGCAACGGCGCCAAAAACTTGTTCGCGCGAAAGCGCAACGCAAGTTTCGGTACGCTTGAGGGCGTACCTTTTAAAACCGCGTTTACACTTCACGAGTAAGGGTTGCAAGTGCACAACCCCTATCGAGTAGTATAATCGGGTATCGATCCACAGGGACGGTTAATTGCGAGGTTAGATTCTATCAAACTCAATCAAAAACTAGAAGTGAAAAAGGTTTGGTTTGGTGTTTAATTTCCTAAAGGGTCAGATCAAACAATTCAAGAAGATGTAATAAAATGCTAGAAGAAATGTAAACTTTGTTTTGATTATGGATAAAAGGCGTTTCCAGGGTTTCAGACTTCATCTCTGATCTGCCTCTAGTGGTACGGCCCGTACCAAGTTGGTACGGCTAGGCCGTACTTCACTTGGTAAGGCAAGGCCGTACCACCCTGGTAAGACCCGTACTGGCTTCCCAGAACAGAACCTACCAGTTCGAGTGAATGCATTTCCTTGCTGGTACCTTGTGCTAAACTCTTTAGAAAGGTTCAATTGACCATACCTAAGGTTCCTAACCCTCAACCATCGTTTGTTGGATCAAGATCTAGGTTGGAATGCAATTGATTGCCTTTTAGGGATTTCTACACCTCAACTCTCGTGTGTTGGTACAGATCTACCCTAGCTGGTTGATTGGAGGTCTAAGGCACCCTCTAATCTGTCGATTAGAGGAGAATTCAACCTCTCGGCTTCAATTCGAACTATTCTACCCTAAGCATTTGATTTGGATGAGAGATTGAGATGATCACATGACCTTGATAGGTTCGATCTAAACCTAGAGGCACATCATACAACAATCACAGCAAGCAAAGCAAAAGATATCAAAGTAAATCACAATCAATCAAACTAAAGAGTTCATACAAGATATAAGTCAAAGAAAGTCAAAACAAATCAAGAATCAATCTCTAACCCTAGAAACTAAAAGAACTACTCACAGCACATAATCAGATCTAAAAATACAATAAAAGGGATAGAGATAGCCATGGATCGAAGGGATCGAGAGGAGGAAGCTAGATCCGTCGAGTTTCGCCTCTTCCTCTTCCTTCCTTCTTGCTCTCAGCTCCTTAGCTCTCTTTCTCTCTCTTACTGTGCTCTCAAATGGATCTGGAATGGAATGGATGTCAAAATTGGAGAGTTCCCCGCTTTAAATAGCCTCTGCCAAAATTTGAATCTGTCAGGCCGCCTTTATGTACGGCCCGTACCAAAGTGGTACGGCCTGGCCGTACCAGGCGTGAAGAGCTGAAAACGGCTAAGTCTGGTGAGACCCGTACCAAGCCTGGTAAGGGTCGTACCTCATCATCTGAATCGCCGTTTCTTCGTGTGTTTTGCTCCAAACCTGCAGAAAACAAACAAACACTCAGCAGTACCAAATTCTAAAGATATATCGATGAAATGCACATGATTCTGGTGAATTATGGCACGAATCTGGTACTAAAACAGGCCTAAAATAGACTAAATATGCGAGGTATCACCAACAACCTCAAGCTGCATCCGGGCCTAAGCCACACCGAATCCTATCTCGTGGAGAATCTTCTAAGAATGTCAGTACAACTGTCCCTGTCAGAGCTGACGGCGCAGAATCCGTGCAAAAGGAAACAGTGATTTTGTCCCCTTTTGAAGAACATACCAAAACAGTAAACGTTTCCAAAACACATGCTACTTCGGTAAAAGCTCATCAGAAAACCAAGGCCCAATCCACCAATACTAGGCCTAAAGCAAAACCTTTAAGACAGGGCCCATTGTGTATTGCACCTCAACCCAGGAAGTTCAAATGGACCAGGCCGACCCCTTTAAATAATGCACAGGTCACCAAGAAATTAATTGCTGCTGCAAGCAACAAGAGGAAAATTATTCCGAGTCAGGCTCCGGATAATCCAAAACGACCAGTTAAAGGAAAAGAAAAGCAACAGGCAGAGCTATCCTTTAATCCGGAGGGATTTTACGAGGTCCAGGTGCATTATGATCATATCTCCAAGCTAGCGACGGGCTGTGGCTCAGGATGTCGAAGAAGTCATCAAAATTGATAATGCACAGTGCCAACTGGCAAGTCGACCAACAACTTCGGCAGGCATAATGCAAACAGAAGAAGAACCCAACCTATCCAGGTTTGAGCCTGACTCTAGTGATGAGCTTACCTCAGATGAGGAGGAGGCTTAATCCCAGATTTCCCGGGATTAAATCTCCATGTTAAGCAAACTCCGAAAATTTAAAATTTTATCTTGGAATTGTAGAGGCCTTGGAAGGGTAGATAAATGTGATGTGGTCAAGAATGTAATTAGGCGTTCTCGTTGTGACATTTGTGCTTCAAGAAACCAAATTAAATGAAAACAGTTTAAATTACTCGTGTGTGCTTCCTTCATTTTTTCAAAAGAATTGTGTTGTTATTCATGCACGAAATTCGGCTGGGGGTCTCCTAATTTCATGGAAACACACTTACACCTTGATTAACTCTTGGGGGACAGAGCATTCTTGTTCGGCATTGTTGCAGCAAGTGCATACTGGAGCTTTCCTGTTGATATCCAATGTGTATGGCCCGGCAATTGATGAACATAAACTGGCTTTCATTGAAGAGTTAAGAAGTTTGTCGACCATGGTGAATCATTCTTGGATTTTAGGAGGAGATTTTAATTTAGTGAGATGGTTGATAGACCGATCAGGGAATCAACGGAGTTTTCGATTGATGTCGATGTTCAACGACCTTATTCGTGACCTCCAATTACAGGATATCCCACTGTCCAACAGACGCTACACCTGGTGCAACAATAGACCGGATGCAACTCATTCAAAAATTGATCGAATACTAATCACACCTGATTTTTCTTTGCAGTTTGCGGCTATTTCTCTCAAAGCGCTGGAGGTCCTTGCCTCAGATCATGCGCCATTGCTAATGTCTTTTGCTGATGCCCCAACACCCAGGCGGCCTTTTAAAATAGAATTGTTCTGGTTGACCAATCCACAGGCTACAGAGATTATACAATCAACATGGAATGAGACTGCGGCCTCTCACACAGTGCAAGGGGTGCACCGGTTCAAAGTGTACTGTGAAGTGCTTCACCACAAACTTCGGTCTTGGCACTGCTCTAATTTCGACGCTTTGGAACAACAGCTTCTATTTTGTACGAACACCCTTCTATTTTTTGATCAAATTGAAGAAAGACGAAGGCTTATGGCATACGAAAGAAAATTCCGACTAAAGGTCAGGGACCGGGCTTATTATCTAGCCTGCATAGTGGAATCGCGATGGCGACACAGATCTCATTGCCGGTGGTTAAAGGGAGGAGACAAAATACATCCTATTTTCACGCTTTAGCTTCCGCTAAACAGCGCAGGAACAGAGTGTCCTTTATTCATCATCATGGCCAGAATGTTCAAGATGATGTAGCCATCCGAAACATCTTCAGAGACCAGATGGAAAGTTTATTAGGTTCGGCTAATTCGGTATGGTCATTCCAACCGGCGGTCCTGTATCAATCGGACCCGAATCTGGAATACCTACAAGACCCTTTCTCCAAAATCGAAATTGAAATGGCAGTAAGGCAGTTAGCGAAGAATAAAGCATCGGGTCCAGATGGGATCCCGAACGAATTTCTCCAAATTCATTGGCTGACTATACAAGATGAGATTTGTTCTTTGATTCACGGTTTTTATGATCAAACTTTGAACTTGGCAGTCATCAATCAGGCAAACATAGTGATGATCCCTAAAGTTGATAATCCCAGCCAGGTTAGTGAATTCAGACCCATTAGCATCATGAATGCTATTCCCAAGCTTATTTCCAAACTCTTGGCTAACAAGCTACGTATTATGCTCCCCAACTTTATTTCAACAAATCAAACTGCTTTCATTCATGGAAGGCAAATCACGGAAAACTTCAACTCAACGAGAGAAATGTTGCATCATATCTCTAGCAGTGGGGCATCGGCATGCTTCATTAAATTAGATTTTAAGAAGGCTTTCGACTCGGTTAATTGGGGATACCTGTTACGGGTCATGGAGGCCCGAGGTTTCCCACAAAAATGGCTAGCATGGATTGCTAACTTGTTCAATACGGCCTCTTCATGTGTTGTCATGAATGGGGGCGAATCTGAATTCTTCTACCACAAAAAAGGTTTACGACAAGGTGATCCTTTGTCACCAATGTTGTTTGATGTCGCGGCTGATGTTCTGACAAGGTTGATTGAGGTCCTTAATGGGTCGGTTCAGGCACAATTGACTCGAAAACTGAAGCAGGCGGTATTTATTCATCAATATGCCAATGACACGGTAATTATTGCGAATGCTGAACCGACTACTATTATTTCATTAAAAATTGTCTTAAGGTTATTTACGGCCATTTCGGGCCTTGAGATAAATTTTGCAAAGAGCTCCTGGATCCCTATTAATATAGCACCTGCGCATGTACCGCCAATCTCAGCTGTCCTTGGTTGTACCTTAGCTGCATTCCCTACGGTTTACTTGGGATTGCCATTGACTTTGAACCGTCCAACTAAACAACTATACATGCCTCTTATAGAAAAATTAGAATAAAAAATGGCTGGGTGGAAGAGCAAACTCATCTCGAGAGGTGGCAGACTGCAGCTCATGAACTCGGTTTTGAGTTCTATTCCCATTTACTTCATGTCTTCTTTCTTGTTGCCGAGTTGGGTACTTAAAAGGATTGATAAAATTAGACGGGATTTTTTATGGAGTAAGTCCGAGCAGCGAAGAGGTATTTCATTAATTAAATGGGACACGGTATGTCTACCGAAAGAATATGGCGGCATGGGGGCTGCCAATCTCTTAATCCGCAATAGATCACTCCTCCTGCGTTGGTGGTGGCGTTTGTACACTGCCCAGGCTTCCTTGTGGACTCGGACCATTACTTGTTTATACAACCTAACGCCAGACCAAACGCACAGGGTTTGGAAACAGAAGGGATCCTTTTTTTGGCATCAGTTACGCAGGATACGACCTTTCCTTGACTGGTCGGTTAGATGGAATATCACTCAAGGCTCTCTAATTTCTTATTGGTTTGATTCTTGGCAATACCCTACCCCGGCTGCCCACTCTTTGCCGCACCCTTCAACCAGAAAACTTTCACTTCAAATGGCGATGAACAGTGGTCTTGCAGTACCAGATCTTAATGCGACGTGCACACGGGACCAAATACAGTGGCTATGGTCTAAAAACAAGGAGTACTCCGCAAACTCTTACTATAAAAAAGTAATCTCTGCTGGGATGTCTAAGTGGGAATATGGATTTGTTTGGCTACTCAAAATTCCACCTACGGTTCGTGTCTTTTCATTCCTATTGTTACAGGAGAGATTACTAACACATGACGTTATGATTCGCAGAGGGATTCAATGTGATTTGCAATGTCCGATGTGCCATCGCTGTCCGGTTGAGACTGCCTTTCACCTATTTTTTCTGTGTACTAAAGCCCGACGTTGCTGGTTGAGGATGCGGGCTTTGCTTGGTTTTTCTGTAATGACCCGGGGTCATACGTTGCATGAGACTGTTGATAAATCTTGGAGGGCGTGTAGGCACAGATTATCCAAAGAGAGGTGGGGTGCATACTTCTTTGCAAACCTTTGGTTCATTTGGAGGGCACGTAACCGGCAGATCTTTGACGACTACGAAATGAACCCAGAGTGGTTAGCATACCGGGCTATGCGTGAGGCTAAATTGTGGTTGAAGTATAGTTGAGGGGGGCTTATACTATTGTTATTTGTTGCGGTAGTTGTATTTAAAAACTGTAACCGTTTGTAACTCCAACTGATAGCCACTATCGGTTTCTCAAAAAAATAAACAGTGAGGAGAGAGAAAGAGTAATTATTAGGAAAAGTTAAGACATGCTTAAAGGGTGCCACCTTCCCAAATCCCAACGGCCGGAGTCGATCAAAGATTTTAAGTCTGGGAGTGAATCATTGCAGGGCGGAGACATATTTTGAAGAGTATCTACGTCTCGGAAACTCTTAAGAGTTTCTAAATAACTATTAACTGCTTTTAAAAAATTATATGCTCTAAAGTTTCTAAATGTTCACATTTCTGAAACTAATTTTAGAGTTTCTAATAAACCACGTCATCAGTAAATTAAAATTAATAAGTCACATTAACAGTAAATTAAACTACTTTTAGCAAATACAGGCCAATTATTTTACCACGTCAGAATTTATAAACGATTTCTTAATAAGAAATAAATGAGATTGACCTATTCATTAGATGTGAGTCTGTCACTAGATACGTAATTGACTCTTTCATTAGATGGCTCTTGTCACTAGATGCATATGAAGAGTGGTTAATATTAAGCCCTCGATTTTAGAAGGGTAAATTTCGCTGGAGGTCACTAAACTTTGTCCTTTGTCACGAATTGGTCACTCAACTTTAATTTGTCCCTCCATAGCCACTGAACTTTTATTTTGTCCCAATCAAGTCACCCTATAACTTTTCCATCCAAAATATTAACGGAATATAACTTTTCCGTTAGTATTTTGGACGGAATGAGCATATTCCGTTATAATTTGGATGGAAAAGTTATAGGGTGACTTGATTGGGACAAAATAAAAGTTCAGTAGCTATGAAGGGACAAATTAAAGTTGAGTGACCAATTCGTGACAAAGGACAAAGTTTAGTGACCTCCAGCGAAATTTACCTTTAAAAAAAAACTCAAAAGTTTCGAGTAGGTGAGGTTGTCCCCTTGGATTTAAGAATTTTATTTCTTTTTTGAAGTAGGTGAGGTTGTCCCCTCTTATTTAAAAGAATTATTAAGAACCTTCTACTATAAAGTATACAAGAAAATGATAACTAACTGAATTTGACCACGCTTTTATGATTCGTCGCCTTTAATAAAAGACTTAATAAGTCTTAAACAAGTTGGGACTAGGAACTTGAAACAAATCTAGGAGCCGAATGCAGTCACGTAGATTACCTGGAAATTTCTTATAGAAATTATTAAATTAAGACGTATGGAAATAAAAAATGTATTGTTTTTAACAAATATAGAAAAATCTGACTCATTGAGTCCGATTCAAAATATATTGATCTAACACGATAGTCCAGATCCAAATATTATGTTTTTCTGGGATTATCTGTGAGTTAGAGCTTGATTCTCCTCTAATCGAACGGTCCGGATCCAAACTTAAAAAAAAAACATAGATCTGAATCATTGAGTCCGATCCATAATATTTGAACCGGACTCAATGAACCTGATCTTTCTATATTTGTTAGAAACGATATACTCTTTCTATTTCCGTACATCTAATTTTAATAATTTCTACGGATAAAAAATTCTCAGATTATCTGATTATGGGATCAATACTTGATGAGAGACAAATGTGCAGTTGTTTCGGTTGAAACTGCTGTACGACATTGCACTCATGCCATGCCATGAGCCCATAACGTGGTGGTTCTCACCTACAGTAGGCCTTCACGCGTCTCTTCTCTTCGCCACCACCGTCAGCATCAAAATGAACAGTAGCATTATGCATATGATATAATCAAATATGGCAGATCCATTATGAGAAGTCATTTTATTTTTCTAGCGAAAATCAACCAACTAAAACCGGAACATTGATAATTATTTTGAGCAAATAAATATTTGTTTTACGTTTAGTTTTTTATTACTCATAATATTTTTTTAGAATGAAATTAATGAAGGTTAAATGGCAAAATCCTTTTTAACTGCTCTTCAATGTGGATATTGAATCTTGAATTTATATAATAATTTACATGAATAACAATACCTTAATTAACTACTAATTAATTTAAATGTGCTCCATATATGACATTGGCTTTAGTTATAGCCTTAAAGTCTTATAGGTCCTAATTAATAAATAATTATTTCGTAGTAACATTTATCGCTTCACTATATTTAATACATTGAATGATGGAAAAGAATTATATAAAGCATCAGTATGTAGCCGAACAAAATATAATTAGTTTTGACTTTTCTTTTCTTTTATGAAATAAATGCCAATTATGCACATAAAAGTTTTCACGAAATTGCTTTGCTCTGATAATAATAATAAGAAGAAGAAGAAAAATGTATAGTGAATAAATTTAATATATTAAGAAACAAGAAAAAGGTATGCAATTATTAAGCAATCAAAAGCAATGTTTTTAGTTATTGCGTGCTCTTGCTCACTACTTTTATCGATCACCAAATTGAAATATTATAGTTTTATTTTCTTTTTCTTTTTTTCTCTACGTATATATCAGTGAATTTAAACATCAAAGTTTTCACCAAATTGCTTTTTCTCTGATAATAGATAAAAATATATATAGTGAATAAATTTAAATATATTAAGAAACTAGAAAAATTAATTAAGCAATGTTTTTAGTTAGAATGCTCTTGCTCACTTATTTTATCGATCACCAAATTGAAATATTAGAGTTTTGTTTTTGTTTTTTTTTCCTCTACGTATATAGAGCAAAGTTAGAGTATGATGTTCTTATCAAGAGGGTTTGGTGAGTATAACTTCAAAAGTTTATTGAATTGGCTTCAAATGACGAATTCAAACCGTTGAAATCCATCTACTTCATGAATGATGCATGTACATGAAAATTTTTGAAGGTTTCGAATTCATTTAGTACAAAGTCAAGCGGTAAAAAAAATGAATCTTCTATAAGTTATTTCATAAGTTGTTTTATGTATTCATTTTTTCTCATTTTTTACCGTTTGACCCAAATAATACTGGCCCTGCGTTATTCCCAAATAGGTACCGTTTTGAGTTAATCTGAGCCGTCCGCTTCAATTTACTTGAGTCAGATACCTGCGAGGATTCGGATTCCATAACTAAATGGGATGAATTAGGATGTGTCAATACCTCTCAGGCCCTAATAGAACAAGTCTGCTATATCTTGGAAAAAAAAAAATAGGCTTGAATCGCAAGTTGTTTATAGAGAGGTCAAAATTTCTCTCAAGGTCACTGTTTTGTGGGAAATAATTATTAAGGTTGATAAAATTTGATTTGATTTTTTTTTTTTTGTAAACATTAATATGGCGCTTATTACTTTCTCCATAAATATATTACAAATGACGACGTTTATAAAAAAATTTGAAATTAAAATATATTAGAGGCTTGGTAAATGAAGATATTTTAATTCTTCTCTTAAAATATGTATATTATTATAGATTAGCTTACTAAGATTTTATTTCGCTACTTTAAATATCCATCTTGTAGCTAGGAATTAAGCTTTTTCAAATACTAATGCTAATTAAGAGAATTAAATGAAAAAAATTATATCGAAAAAGATTTTGGGTCATAATAAACTTATATACCCAAAATAATTATATATAGTTCGTAGTTTGCTTCATTTCAATATAATGTTTTTTAAGATAATACACCAAAACATTTGAATTGGAATTAATGAAAAAGACATGATGAGGTAGCGAAAACGAAATTAATTGGAATCATATGTATCACCTGACTTTCTTACTATATGCTCGAAACTAGAATTTAAGGTAACCGCAGGAAGAGTGAATCTACAGTTCTATATTGATTTCTCCTCTAGCCCTTCTCCTCTAGCCCTTCTCCTCTCCACTCCCCCCACCGACTTTCCCCTCCACCAACCTTCTCCCCCACTGCTTCCTCCACCCTTCCCTCTCTACAACCCCAAATCCAAGCTTCCTCTCTTCTTCTCCCTGAACCAACTCCCAAACCTCCAGCCCTCTCTTACCTTTCCCCTAAATCCACGGCTCTCTCTCACCTTCTCCCTAATTTTATTCCCTCAATACAAGATAGAAACTGATGAACTCACCAAGCTAGCTTCCATGACCTCGACATTCCCAGCCCCTTCACAAGTGCTCACTCAGTATTGTTTCCTATCACCTATTGCGGACCATACCATTTTCACCCAAGGCCTTAATCGATCGGTGCTGCTACATGCGGCTGCAGAGGGTATTTCTTTGTCCAGACCTCAACTGATTCATACCTTGTTAACGAGATATGGGGGCCATGCAATCGATTGGGAGATCAAAAGGGTGAAGAGGGGCTATCTAGTCACCTTACCAGGGTGGCTCTACCATGACGAGCTCCACCTGGACTCGCATTTCTGGGAGACAAATAATTTCTGGGTACAGCCATGGCAAACATGGGATGGATCTCTTCCACTTCCCATGAGTCAACGAGTGTTCTTAACAGTTACAGATTTCCCAATTGAATTCTGGTATCCTCCTTACATCTGTCAATCTATGGCAACCATGGGGTCTGTGGTAAGTATCCACCCAGACAGTACGGTTGGGGAAGATAGAATCACCATCAGGCTTTGGCTAGATACACCAGACCTAAACTTGATTCCTTACCGACTGATAGTGGGCCACCGGGATAATTGGACAGAATGTGATGTTTTCATGGAAGGAAGACTGGGAAACACCATGACTCCCCCTCCTCCACCATCACCAGACCCGCCGGAGGATGGTCAGCCAGAACCCCAAAGGCCCCCAGCCTCGTATGGAGAGAGATATGTTCCACCGTGGCGTCGCCGTGTGCTGAGATGTCAATTATCACAATCTGATTCATCAAGAAGGGGAGCTCCGGCGGCCTCGCTGCCACTTCTGAGGAAACGGTGCACAAACATAGCCTATGTGCCGGGTCTAGGAGAGTTTCATAGCTATATTCCAACGGAACGTTCCCCTGGCAGGGTGTCCTTTCACTGCTCTGATTCTCCGCAGCCCTGGGAGAAAAGACAAGGGAATATTTCCGTCATGACAAATACCGACAATACCCCTCCCCTCTCATCAGGCAACACGTGCCCCTCCTCTCCTCCCCTGGCTGATTCCCCCAGGAAAAAAACAACAATGTTGAGAGCAGGAGATCCTCTGTGCCAACAAGAAAAATCACCCATGTACTGTCCCCCTTTTAGATGCTTGGCGTCTAGTCCAACCTCACCCCAGATTAATACCTATGGCCGCCACATTAAATCCAACAAGCTTCATTCTCCCCCTCAAAAACCTTACACACCCTCTATTCTGGGGATTCCATTCCAAAACCAAAACAAAAAAGGAACACCCTTACCTCATCTCGTAAACTCCAATCCCTTCCTGCCCCAGTCTCCTCTCAACTTACTATCCAAGCGCCTCCACCCTTCATTCCCACCACCAACCATGGCTGATTTCACTGAAGACGACGAAGCTCTCATCCAAAAGTTTATTGGCCTTCACACCCAGGACACATCCGAGCTAGTGGTAACTGTGCCGACCCATGCAACCACCAGCACTGACTGGTCCAAATGCCTGTTGGCAAAAGTTGTATCGGATAGAACAGCTTTGGAGTCGCCTTTCCAGATGGCCATGATGAAGGCTTGGAATGCTGACCCATGCACGCTGATCAGACCAGTAGCGAAGAACTGTTTCCTCATTGAGTTCCATGACCCTGAGGATATAGAAACAGTGACTCGGAAAGGTCCCTGGACCTTCCGCGGAGATCTTGTGGCTTTTCACCGGGTCTCGTCTCGAGCAGACCTTAACCCAACCCATATACGGTACGCTCACCTCTGGGTTCAGCTGTTTAGCATTCCTATTAATGCTTTTAACAATGAAGGGCTCGTAGCGGTAGCAAGGGAGGTCGGGACACCGCTGTCGGCCCCGATTGAGGGGTATGTTGGTGGTAGAAAGTTCTACAAGGTTAAAATACAAGTGGATCTGTTAAAAGAACTAAAAGACCTGGTCAAAGTTGATCATCCTTCCCTGGGAGAATTGGTAATCCACTGTGTTTTTTGAAAAAGTGACACGTATCTGTGTTTTTTGTGGAAAGCTGGGCCATGAGTTATCCACGTGCACAGACCATTCAAGGCTTTCTGACCTTATACAAAGTCCAACGCATGCAGCCCGTGCTGAGGGGTTGGATATCCTCTCTCCCACTAGAGGGCTCTGGATGACTGATCCAACCCGAATTCCAAGGCCTAACCTAGAAAGTTACAGTACAGGCTGTAAAAGAAATTACTCTCATACAGGCTCTTCAAGAGGCCCAAAACCCCACCAGGCCGAGCCTAACCTTTCCCACCAAACCTCCTCTTTCACTCAAATGGTAACAGTAATTCCTGAGAGCACTTCTCCTGATGAAAACTCACCATCTACAAAATCAAAACGGCCGAGGCCGGCGGGGCCAGTACCGCTGGCCAATTTTTTATGAGTACAATCGCGTGGAACTGTCGGGGTAGTGGAGGCACGACGGGTTCCACGCTTAATCGCTACCTCCATTGCACGGGTGCTCAAATTGCCTTTATTTCAGAGACGAAATGCGGGTACCAAAAGGCATCTCAACGAATTAATCTTTTGAGCCTGTGTAATTCTATAGTGGTGCCTTCTCATGGAAGTTCTGGTGGTCTATGGCTTTTATGGGGTGATGAGATGAAGCTGACCCTTATTAAAAAAGACAGGAATATGATAGCAGCAAGAGTTGAGGGGAAGGGGCCTCAACTGGACTGGATGATAATAGGGGTCTATGGTGACCCGGGAAGGGGGGGTAACCCTGGAATTTGGGATGCTATTGGAGAATTGGTGGATCATGAAACTGCCCCGGTGCTGGTTATTGGGGATTTCAACGCCATTGCTTCAAAAGAGGAAAAGTGGGGAGGCTCGGCAGCCTTTAAATCGGGAAATATGGCTTTTAGAAATTGGATGAATGAAGCGGGGTTGATTGACCTCGGCCACAGGGGACCTGCATACACGTGGTCGAACAAGAAAGAAGGAAGGGAAATCGTTTGTGAAAGATTGGATAGAGCGTTGGGCAATCTAGCTTGGACTGTCAACTACCCCAACTCAGCGGTTTTTCACATCCCCCGCTTTAGCAGTGATCATCTTCCAGTTCTAATTCGTCCAACACTGGTCAGAAAGGCAAAGACTCCCCCGTTTAGATGTGAAAACTGGTGGTCACTCATGACTGATTTCAATGAAGTGTGTGAAAAGGCAACCTCTGATAGGGAAGCCTCATGGTCAGAAATGCAGACCAGTTTCAAAATGGAAGTGAAACGTTGGGTTAAAAAACAGAAAACACCTGAACAGATGTTGAAGGAGATAGAGGGGAAAATGGCCGCCATTAACTCAACCCAACCAGATTTGGTGTCGCGAGAGGAGGAGAATAGGTTGCAGCAGGAGCACGATCGTTGCCTGTTGATGAAGGAAATGTTCTGGCATCAAAGATCTAGGGTAAAATGGGCGGCTCTAGGGGACAGGAACTCATCTTTTTTTCACGCCTCCACTGTCACTAGGCGGCGAAGGAATTCAATTGGATCTCTTTTCTTACCGGGTCACGGGTGGGAGTCAAATGAAGGGAGTATCCGACGGGTTTTTATCAACCATTTTAAAGCCATTTACAAAAAAGGAGAGCGGGCCGTGCTGGCAGATACCTATAGCCCACAATTCCTTCAAAGCCTGCCGAAGATACCTTCCTTTATTATCCCAAGCTTTGAAGCCGTACCCTCAAACCAAGAGATCTTTAAAGCCGTCATGGACCTGGGCCCGCATAAAGCGCCTGGGCCCGATGGTTTTAATGCTCACATTTTACAACAGAATTGGCACCTTTTTGGGCCTCTGATATTACAGGAAGTTCGGGGATTTTTTGAATCAGGAGTGATGCCAAGTAACATAGCAAGATCCAACCTAGTCCTCATACCAAAAATACCTGATCCAACCCAAGTAGGTGACTACAGACCTATCTCTGTCTGTAATGTCATCTACAAAACCATTTCCAAAATTCTCACATCTCGCCTCAAACCATTCATGGCATACTGCATCTCACAATCCCAATCAGCTTTTGTACCTGGCAGAGAAATTTCAGAGAATGTAATTCTTCTGCGAGAAGTGTTGCACTCTTTTAAATCAAACAATTACACTAATTCTGATTTTTGTTTGAAGGTGGATCTCTCAAAAGCTTTCGATCGCATGGATTGGGGATACTTGGAGGCGGTACTTCCCCTCTACGGCATACCACAAAGGATGATCAGTTGGATTATGGCTTGCGTGCGCTCGGCAGAATTTACGGTTGTTCTGAATGGAGGGGGTGGAGGCTTTTTCAGACCCGAATGCGGGCTCCGTCAGGGATGCTCGCTATCCCCTTACTTATTTATTATGGGGATGGACATTCTATCGAGAAGTCTTACTGCCATGGTAGAGGGTAACATCATAAAAGGGGTGCGCATGACTCCATCCTGTGAGCCGATCACAAATTGCCTCTATGCGGACGACTTGCTTATCTTTGGGAAAGCAACTGCACAAGAGGTCGGTGCTATTATAGATGCTATCTCCGCCTTCTCAGGGGTATCGGGTCAACAAATTGGACCCGCAAAAAGCTCAATCTGGTTCAGCCGACTAACTAGGCAGGAGGATAGGGATGTTGTAGCTGGCATATTTCAGGTACAGCAAGCTGCCACTTCACCAAATTACCTAGGTGCCCCCATTGCAACCACATCAGCAGCTTTTGACTTTCTTATTGAAGCTTTTTCGAGAAGGTTGAATTCTTGGAAGTGTAAGCTGTTATCTCAAGCTGGTCGCTTAGTCTTGATCAAAGCTGTGCTACAATCAGTACCTATATACTTCATGTCCACAACCAAAATTCCTCAAGGGGTGCTAAAAAAACTGACCTCTCTAATGCGGAGTTTCTTCTGGGGAAGGGTAGACAGGCCAAGGTATCTGGCACTTTTGGCATGGGACAAAGTGGCTCAGCCAATTGAAATGGGGGGCTGGGGGTACGAGATATCACAGTCATGAATCAGGCGCTATTGATGAAAATGCTCTGGAGGTTGGCAAACGGTTCGAATGCACTCTGGGCTACCCAATTGAAGGGGAAATATATGCCTAACAGTGATTTATGGCATAGTAGAAGAGTGGGCCGCTGCACTGTTTTTTGGAGAGCACTAATGGCTATGAGGGAGCAATTGGCGGGTATGGTGCGATGGAATATAGGTGATGGCCTGACATGCTCAGCCTATGCGCAACCTTGGTTTCCACATGCTCTACAGCACAGACCACAGGTACCAGCAGATAGAAGGATTAAGGTACGCCAACTAACTGAGGAAGAATCAGGAAACTGGAGTGTTAGCAGAATTTCTGAAATGTTTGGTTATGGGGCAGCGATGTATATTGTTGCAAACATCAGGCCTCCTAGAGAGGGAGGGGTGCTGATTGCCTAATTTTTGATCTAACTTCTAGTGGACAATTCTCAGTCAAGAAGGCGTATATGGCAATGACGAATCTGGTGCTACATCGGCAGGTTTCAGGCAATGGGGTTGGGGGCATGCAGGGCCAAAGGAGAATGTGGAATTACATATGGCATGAGGGAGAGGCACCTCCAAGGCTGCGCCTATTCATGTGGAAGCTCGCACATGGAGCCCTGCCTTTGGGCGAAACAATGAGTACCAGATTGGGAAGGGGGGATCCAAAGTGCCAAATGTGCGGGCAAGAGAATGAGAACGTCCAACTTCTAATACTGACATGCCCATTCTCAAGAAGTTGCTGGTTTGCTAGCTCTCTACCGATCAGAACTCAGGACCTCCCGTCAGCCTTTCAAGATACTTTAAAAGCCCTAATTCCGAAGCTTTCTAAGGAACAATGGTCGGAATTCATGCTAAATTGCTGGTCAATTTGGCACTGTCGTAATGCCTGTGCGTTTCAAGGTGAATCGCCATCACTTCAGAATTTCTTCAGTTTTCATAAAGGTATTGCTTTTGAGAATGTTCTGGCATTGGCAGTAAACCATAAAAACCGGGTTAATCAAGATCTCAATTCAGAAGGAGTAATGGATTCGGATCGGGTATGTTATGTTGATGGATCCTGGAGTTTTGGGTGGATTGGCGGGTCGGGTTTCATTTTGACTACGGGAGAGGGGCTATATGCATATCGGATGGAACGGGTGGTCGCATGTTGTGCTTTGCAGGCAGAAGCATGTGCAATGCTGTTGGCAATTAATTTTGCTATCGCAGAAGGTTTCAAAGAATGCGACTTCTTCTCTGATTGCAAAGTTCTGGTGGAAGCTGTTCGGGGACTACCTCCACCCATGGATGTTGATTGGAGGGCACATAAGGAGATTTATCAGATTTGGAAAATTATGAAAAAGAACTCGGGGTATAGGTGTGCGCATGTGAATCGAAGTCACAACGAGGTGGCGGATGATCTGGCAAGAAGAGGAAGAATCAGAGGGGAATCATACACTGGATACTCCTATCCAATTTTCTCTATTAGGAACTAGAATCAGAGTTTGTAACAGATTATTAGGAAGTTCTGATTTTGGGACTAAGTGAATCTGTAACAGAGGCCTAAGGGCATGAAGTAAGCAAAAAAAAAAAAAAAGGTAACCGCAGGACCGAAGGACCGAAGGAACGAATTTAAGGTAACCGAAGGAACGAATCGCAATTAGAATATATACACCAGCTTTAATCAATACCCACTAGAAGGAACGAAGACAACCATTTTCAATCCAAATTAATTGGGAGCATTTAGAATAACCTGCGATTTAATTTGTGACAAAAAAACTCAGCACAGTTAATGTAAATTGAGAGCATTTGTTGAGTTATAAACAATAGAAAATGCGATTTTGCGACCAAAGAAGCCCAGCACAATTAATTAATGTAAATTGAGTAAAACCTGGGACTCTTAAATTTGCATTACCTATTATTACACTTAGTGGTTTGACAAAACCCGTCCGGTCCAGGACCGGACCGGCCAACCCGTTGACCGTCCAAACGGACCGTCCGAACCGGACCGTCCAAACGGGTGGGCCGGGTTAACCAAGCCGCAGACCCGGTTTTTTGGACCCAACCCGCCCGAACCCGACCCGTTTGAACCTCCGGTACTGGACCGGACCGGACCGCCCGAACCCGCCCGAACTCCCCTAACTCGGACCTGGGACCCGTGCCAACCCGGCGGGATCCGAGCCAACCCACCTCAACCCGTTTCAAATTCAAATTTAAAAAAAAACATAAAAAACATCAAATAAAAAAAAAACCAGAAAAAAACCGGCCCGGCCCGGACCGGACCGGACCGTGGGCAGTGGACCCGCTGGGTTTAGGCCGGGTTTGGGTTGGCCGAACCAAACCCAACCCGCCAGACCCGAACCGTGCCAACCCGCCGACCCGAGCCAACCCGTGCCCGGGTCAACCCGTGGACCGGGAGAGTTTGAACCGGACCGACCGACCCGGACCGTTTTCAAAACACTAATTACACTTGGTTTAAAAAATCTTACTTAAAATAAGACGATGTGGCACCATATATATATAGTTATTAGTTAGTGACTTCAACACCAAATCGACACTGTGCCAATTGCCATCACAGTGGTTTTACTTAGGGGTGTCAATGGTACCTTTTTACCCGTTTATCCGACCCTTATCATATTTGATAAGGCAGGTATGGTAAGGTTTTTTTTTTCATTAGCTTATTAGGTATGGGTATGGATAATTTTTATTTGTTGTTAATCAAATGAATAAGGGTATGGGTAATGACTATTTCGTAACTGTGTAATTATAAAATATAAATATATATTCAATTCAATTTCCAACCCACCTAAATATGTATTCGTGTTTTTGAATTTTCTTCTTTTATAAAAAACAATTTAGTTGGATTTGATTGCACATTCATTTTTATTTTTTATTAGAAATGTAATTATATATGTGTGAAATGAATGAATTTTTTATATTTAATTTGTAAAATATAATAAAACTAATTATTATATTAGTAATATCCGTTATTCATCCGCTACCGTTTCGTTACCCGATAATATTAACGGGTAAGGGTAGGGTAAAATAAGATCAATTTTTAATGGGTATGGATAGGGTATGAGTAAAGTTAATTTTAATAAATGTGGGTATGAAAATGCCTCCACCCAACCCGTACCGTACCCATTGACACCCCAAGTTTTACATCAACATTGAGATGAGATCACCATCTAAGTGTCAAACTTAGAATAATTTCTGACTGAAATAGTTTGCTCCGAAGTGAACTTTCTCCAATAGAAGACCAAAAACATCCCTAAATAGTAGAAGTCTAATACATCTTTGTTTTGTATTAATCCGATGTAATTGTCCCTCATTTAATGGTAACTAAACTACCAACCACCTCTGTACTAGCTGTTGCCTGTTGGTATATATAAATAAAAGAACCTCTTCGCTCCTTCGCATCACATAATCCTTCTCTCCACTCTCTTACACTGACTACATGAACATGTTGAACGGGTTTCTTAGTGTGTTGATACATATATCCATTACATTGTTCCTCTTGGTATATTTGCCAGTATCTCTCGTATTGAGGTTGCTTTGGTGGGTTTTTGTTAGGCCTTTCAAGAAAGAAGACTTGCGAGGCAAAGTTGTTGTTATCACCGGTGCATCCTCCGGCATAGGCGAGGTTAGTATATATATATATATATATATGATGTTTACTTTTTCTCATTTTTATTTTGAATTCTTTAACTAATTCATTTCATGTTGTTGAGATGTTTACGGTGAATTAATGACAAAGAAATAATTTACAATACGAACCTACTACATACGGAATCTATAAATTTCTAATGCTTATCTTCTATCTCAGATTCAGACAGATTTTTTATGAATAAAAAAATGATTATTAATTTCACGACATGGGTATTACATTAAATTGAAAGTAAAATGCACTATAAATCTTAATTTTTTTATAATATTTAGAAGCTGCTAGCTTGACCGGGAAAGGCAGATTTAAATGGGGTTCTGGCCTGTGGGCCCCATTGTGAATGAAAAGTGAGGCAAAAGCTCCTAAAAATGTGGAGAACAGGAAACAATCTAAATACATCTATATTTCTACAATAAGTCACTAAATGTTGCATAAGTAACAGCGCATGTATTCTAACGGGCAACTTGCGCATTAATTACTTGAGGTACAAAAGTAGTAGGAATCTTGTGTGTGAAACAAATTATATGGAAATAGGAAACTAACTGAGGGAAAAAGTTGTACCTTCGCTGAGCATGTACCTTTTTTAAACAGAAATGAATAAATGCTTTATGAACTCAAGCTTTACACCTTTCAAGTTTCAAACCGTCTGACATGACCCGAGTTACGGCAACAGATTTGAATCTTGATCAGTACAAAATTAGTTCAAATTTGAATTTGAAATAGCAACTCTATGTTGCCTGCAGGATTTTTCCTTGAAAAAAATAAAAAAAAATAGCACCTACAACGTCCATTTTTACGACTTTGTACTTATGTCTGTCTTTTTACTGTTTCTTTTGTAATTCAGGAAAAATATTTCGTTATTTTCTAATGTAAATAATATTTAAAAAAAAAAAGAAAAGCTCATAAGTTTTGTTAATAATATTGAATAAATAGTATATGTAGTCCATATAATTCGACAAATATATTTAAACTTTGAAAATAACTATTTTTTTTACTAATTGTTTAGAGAGGTATAAAATCACTATTTTTTAATGGTCCAGAATCTTCTAAAAACAGTAATTTTGTACATATCTTAAAAAATAGCAAAAAAATTTCAAAAAATATAAAATTTTGTATCCAAGCACATTTTAATATGAAGATCATATTGAGCTGTTCGGATTGACTATTTAAACTTTGAAAATAGAGATAACGATGTTAGAGCATGATGGGGCACAAAACCAATGAGAGATTTTAACCCTACGCAAAAATATAAATGAAGTTTGAATACATGTTGCATTCAAACTTCTTCTGACATAATTATTCGCCCTGTTAAACAAAAATCTGACGGATCTGGCAACATTTTGTTTTAGTTATGCTAAATAACAATAATATTCCGTACAAAGGTTGTTGTAAAACACAGATTTGAAATTTGAAAGAGCGCATGAATAATACAATTTCACTGTTTTACAGAAAGGTTGGAAATAATGTTATAGAGGAGAAATAGAAAGGTTAAAATTTGAAAGAGGTAGCTACCAAGTTTTAAAAAAAAAAATTTGAAAGAGTGCAAAAATAATACAACTTCACTGTTTCATAGAAAGGTTGAATATAATGTAAGAGAGGAGAAAATAGAAAGGTTAAAATTTGAAAGAGCACAAAAATAATACATGTTTCACTGTATGTTTGAAAGAGCCCATCGTAATATGTTTCTATCACACTATTTCAACTACCATTTCTTTACGATTCCTTATTACTTTGTCGAAACTTAAATATCTAAATCTAAATAAGTGGCATAAATAGTGCGATGCTAGAATGATTTTCAAAGATCATGTGTTCATATTACAATGCACTAGTAGCTGGGCGATGTGCGATGATATTACATGATAAAAAATGAAAGTATAAAATAATTTTAAAAAAATTATAAAAAGTTTATTTTTTTTACTGCTTGATTTCGAAATTTTTAAAATGTTACTAAATGAATTCTAAGCTTTCAAAATTTTACATGTACACACATTACTCATGAAGTAGATTGATTTCAACTGTTTAGATTCGTTATTTAAAGCCAATATGATATATTTTTGAAGTTGTGCTCATCAAACCCTCTTAGTAAGTATCCCATAAGATATTTGATCATGCATAATACTAACCATCATTAAAATCAATTAGATATCTATTTGAATTGTAAAATGGTTAATTTTAAAATTCATGGTAGATAAAACGGAAGACTCAGATCTCATTCTAGAGAATTCAAATCAGCTGAAATTCGAGATACATGAATAGTAGCCCTGGAATTCCTGAAATTCCGAATCCAGCCGTTCAACTTTTTCTGTGCACGTATCTCGAAGCAGCTAGTTTTTCTGTGCACGTATTTCAAAACAGTTCAATAGCTAGAGTCAGAATTTTAGAAATTCCATCGGCATTGTTCATGATTTTGGATTTCAGCATATTTGAATCCCATTCTAGATAAGTAAGGGATTGAACTTTTATCTGAAGTCCACATGCAAAGTAGTCCGCTAACAAATAAAGGCTTTCTGCCTTTTTATTTAAAAACCCTTTTTACATTTCATTAGGTAAGTTTAATTAATGCGATTGGGCCGAATGAATTCAGATGTGCCCTGTCACAATTGGCATAATCACATGTAGGTTTCACCGTCAACCCCTTTCATCACCCATTGGATGTGGCGTGTGCATGCAAACTCTACAGTGCAGCTGTTAGAGGTGTCATCAGTCATGTCACGTGCAGCCCAGCTCAATTTCTCAGTTTATGTCTGTTTGGACATGCCATGGAAATTATTACAGATTACAAGCAAACATCATATAAAGTTCATTTGGGTTAAAAATAGATGGTACAATTTTTTTTTTTTTTTATCAACAAAATTGGTTAGACATTTACTCTTTTAAGCAAGCTAGTTTAACAAAGAAAATACCATCTAAACTGAATTTGAGTTCAAATATATTTGCATCAAGTACTTGGTAATTCTGAGTTCCTGGCGGTATGCATCAATCAGCTTTCTTTTCTTTTTCTTTTTTCCTTTTTAAGAAATAAAAGAGATCAAGCCTTCGGAGGGTCCTTCAAAGAGAATATAACTCCGAAAATAATAAATATAAAATTCTTTTATTAAATCCTTCGGAGGGTCCTTCAAAGTCCCATATCAATATATGTTATAATGTTAATAGGATTTTCGTTCACCAAATTGATCTAACTAGATGATTATTTGGCGCATTGAAAATAAAATATATTTCTTCCCACGGAATATATATATATATATATATATATATATATATATATATAGGAGGGTTCCAATGCCTCCATTTTTCATGCCTCCACCATGCCTCCATTTTTAAAACTTTAATAACTCAAAATTTAAAACTTAAAAGTCAAAATAAAACCGTTGGATATGATCTACATCATTTTATCTATGTGCTCATAAAAAATTATGATATTTCAATTTTGTTTTTATGTGAATCAATAAGTTCAAAAATCAACGTCTAGAAATTATCCCCATTAGTACATTTTTTACAAGCTCTTGATGACAACCAAAACAAAATTGAAATGTCATAATTTTTTACACGTGTATAGATATAATGATGTAGATCATATCCAACGGTTTTATTTTGACTTTTAAGTTTTAAATTTTGAGTTATTAAAGTTTTAAAAATGGAGGCATGAAAAAATGGAGGCATTGGAACCCTCCTCATATATATATATATTTATATATATATATATATATATATATATATATATTTCACATTTAAGAAAAGAAAACAGTACAAAAAAGAAATATATTCAACAGCATATACATTAATTTATACCACTCATCTCGGCAATTAAAAAATATGCATTCAAAATTAAGGTTGTAGAGAATGTTTTATTAAAAAAAATATATACATGAGGACTCCGACTACCTACCGACATTCTACCACCTGCTGGGTGCTGCCTATAGCGTTGAGGGTACCCATAACCCATCCTTTTCAAACCTGTCTATATTCATATACCACTAATCCACTATTCAAATTAATAGTAGTATAGATAGTACCATCTCCAAATTATTTCGTGTTGGAATTATTATCAATTTTATAGCTTATAACTGGGGACTATCCACCGACATTTTTATTAATATCCAAAGTTAATTACAAATTAATAAATATACCCACGTTAGCTGAGTTTTTTTTAAAATGCCCAAACTGGTCATTTAATGGCCGGTACCCATTTTTTTGTCATTAAATGGCCGGTTCTCAATATTTGTACACATCCACACCCGCATATATTTCAAAATAAAATTGATTGAAGCAACATATCGGAAAGGTAAAATTAATTTAATATTGAATATAAATAATTGTGTGCATCTAATGATTGTTAGTATTTGTTGGTCCAAAGGATACTACAATATTCAATAATATTAATTGAATGTAAAACTGTGAAAATAAGCACATGGATATGAATATGATTATGATTATGATAATTATTATTATTGTTCTTCTTATTATTATCATTATCATTGTCATCATTATCATTATTATTATTATTATTATTATTATTATTATATTATTATTATTATATTATTATTATTATATTATTATTATTGTTGTTGTTTCATATGTGAACCATTATATTATTATTCTTTGGGGAATTAATAAGAACCCATTAGTTAATGTTGATCCATTCAGTCATTTAAATAAATAAGCACAGATATGTTCGAAATTTTTATTAATACTCTAACAAAAAAAAATTAGCAAAACAGATGAGTATATGTCATTAATCTTGACAGGAACTTAATCCCAATTAATATATACTTTATTGTTCTTAAAAATTCTTAAAAATCCTCAATTTGAACAAAATAAAACCTCAATTGGGTAACCGGATATAATTTTCGGTTACCAATAGTAAAAAAAAAAAATTGGGTAACCGGATATAAAAAACAAATTGGTAACCGAAATGGTTAAATTTTGATAAATTTGAGTAGCTAGAATCAATTAAGTTTGGTTGCATACAAAACAGATGAGTATATGTCATTAATCTTGACAGTAACTTAATCCCAATTAATATATACTTGATTGTTGTTAAAGAACCTCAATTTGCACTAAATAAAACCTCAATTTGCACTTAATCCCAATAAATATATCCAAAAATTATAAATGGTAAAAAAAAATGTAACCGGATATAATTTCCGGTTACCAAGAGGAAAAATAAAAGAAATTGGGTAACTGGATATAATTTTCGGTGACCAATAGTAAAAAAAAAATGAAGTATATAATTTTCGGTTACTCAATTTTTGAAATTATATCCGGTTACCCAATTTTTTTTTTTTTACTATTGGTAACCCAAAATTAACGGAAAATTTTAACTAAAATTTTAACATAAATATAATACAGGTTTATTAAAAAAAATTATTACATATCAAACCGCCCCACTTTGGTATTGAGAGTTGACCGCCCCTTAGTGGAGCGGTTAGGTCATTTATAAAAAAAAATTCAATCAGAGGGCATATTTGCTAGGGTATTAATAGAAATTTTGGCAGATATGTACCTTTCAACAAAAGTGTGTATTTCAAGTTCCAAGAGAGAAATCCAATAAATAAATATACATACGACAGAGATTTAATGTCTAACAGTGCAGAAAAAAAAAGTCCCAACTGGCCATTTAATGGCCGATTGAGAATAAAATTGGAACCGACATTAAATGATCAGTTTGGATATTTTTAAAAATACCCAGCTAACGTAGGTATATTTTCTACGTTATATTTATTAATTTGTAATGAACTTTGGATATTAATAAAAATTTCAGCCTACCCAACATGCGTCTCCAAAACGGCACAACAAGCAAGTTGTAACTCTGGTACAAATACGCACAGTCAAGTTGTGGGCACCAGTCAGTATTGTTCACAAAAACAATCATTGGTTGCAACCTGTTTTTTTCATAAATTACATTTTTGTTTTCTTTCTCTTTTTTATTCTTTTTACTGGCTGGAATCTCTCATAGGAAATTATGGCGTTTATGCTTATGTTCCTGAATGAGGCTATGGTACTATGCATAGCACACATTGGTCCGTATTTTGGATTAATATTTCTGTTTATAAAGTCTAGGTAGTCGATTCGAACCGTATTTTGGATCAGTATTTCTGTTTAATAATTTTCTACCTATCTAAAAAGAAGTAAAAAAATTCTAAAAAATGTAAAATATGCAAGTACATGTTCATGTGGATATCATGTTGCACTTTGAAAACGAAAATATTGATCCAAAGTACGGACCAATGTGTGCCAGAATAATGTGCCCATCCATTAGTTGCCATTATTTCAATGCGCCAGAATTTCAGGGAAAATATTGGTCCAACGAAATATATTGCAACTAATGCTATTGTTTTCAAATAATGGGACTATATATGTATGGGCATCAATAGGTACTTCTATCGCCCCAGAATTTTCCAGAGTTTAAAAAAGAATTATTGTTTTCTTAAAGAAAATCAATGTATCTTTTCAACAGAAAAAAGAAAAGATTGACGACCTAACCAGGCAGGGGAGTGCTCTTGTCAATTACATCAGAAACTTTATATTTCCAGCTTTCAGTTACAGAAGGTCCATTAATGAGAGACATGGTAGGTCCAAAATGCATGTGTCGCTATGAACTCGAACAACAGACATTGTACCAGAATAGTTCATCAAATTGGGACCTCTAGATGTGAGACTGAGGACCATACAGTATTTTTCATTTAAGACTCCTAATGCCTGATTAATAGACTCAGTGACTGCTATGAAGAATCAATGCTCTCTATTTAAGGCCTCTTTCTTTTCTCTAAAGAGAAAGAAAATGATATTGAAATAAATTCGTCAAAGGAAGAGGAAAAAGAAAAACCAACACAATTTCATGTAAACCGTTAAATCTCTGTAGCAATCCTCAAAAAGATATATAAAAATGGAAGTAAAAGACGAAAAGAATCATTCAAATTTCAACCTCATGTTAAGCCAACTCATTAACTCAACTTCAATTATTTGCTTCTGACAACAGTAAACTGTTCTTGATTTGATTATTTAACCTACGGGATATTTTTTGAATAAAATAATAATAAGAAAGTAACTAAATTATATATAGCTATTTAATGTTCAAAATTTGAGTTTTCTCCCCGTTTACATTTTTTAGTGATTTTATTTTGTTGTTTTAGATAATTAAAGTTTTGAAAATATGATAAATAATTTGTCTTCAACAGAAATTAGCATATGAATATGCAAAAAGAGGCGCAAACATGGTGTTAGTGGCCAGAAGAGAACAAGCACTAAGAAATGTAGCGAAGGTTGCACTGGACATAGGTGCGCCGGATGTGCTCGTAGTACCAGCCGACATATCAGATCCAGAGGCAGCAAAACGGGTCATCGAAGAAACTATATCTCACTTCGGTAAATGTAAGTTAAAGAAAAAAAAAATGTGTTTAGATCAAAGAATTAACAATCAGGATTTTGACACTTCTGTCTGCTTCTATAGCATTTATTGTATAAATAATATTAACAATGAAGGAGAGAAAAGGAATTGTTACATGAATGACAATATTTGGGCAAGGTTTTGGCATTGTTTTTGTTCTTTTATTTTAGACATTTTTGGTGTTCAATTGCAATATTAATGTGGCATTGAGGCTTACTTGTGGAATACTTGCAAATCAAGTGTAGATTAAGAAAAATTGTGTTATATCGGGCATAATTACCCCATATCGTACCCATAATTGACTTAAACGAGGTACATTGCAAAGTTGGCACCGGTACAGGATTGTGCTAGTCATGTCTGCTACAATCCTTGTGGCCCAAATTGCAATCTATGATCAGATGAAGGAATATTTAATCTCAAGCAGGAATTGTCAGTGAAACTTGAGTGTAATTTTGTGCGATTCCTTTGTAGTGAACCATCTGGTGTGCAATGCTGGAATATGGTCTAGCTGCCTTTTTGAAGAGATTACCAATATCACCGCTTTCACTGAAGTCATGGTAAGGAGTTCTCTTTTTTGAAGAGCATCAGTGAGTTGTTATACTTCTTTAGAGAGAAGAAAAATGAACACAGTGACTTTACAGAAGAATCTCAAACTTTTTTTTTTATTATCACAATTGAAATGCAGCAAAATTACATATTTCATTACCACCTGCAAGTACTGGTCTCGCTCCATATTTTCTAGTTGCATTTTTTTTTAATGATAATTGACTTCCCGATCGACTTTACCATTAGCAAGTCGATTGACATGGGCTAAAAGGTTATAAATGCGAACAATTCCAGGATGTGAATTTCTGGGGCGCAGTGTACCCGACATATTATGCACTACCATACTTGAGAGCAAGCCACGGCAACATCGTTGTCAATTCATCTGTTGCTGGTCAAGTACCGATTGCAAGATCAAGCTTCTACAATGTAAGAGAACCACAGCCCCAAAATTCTTACAATTATGTTGCATAAATGGTCCTCCTGAAACTTAAAATGCATCATGCCAATACTGTGCAAATGGTTTTTGGAAAAATGATCATACTTGAAGAAATTGTCTTAAAAAAAATTGATTATTTAACATGGTAGAAATTCTATCCAAAGTCTTTCATTATAAAAGTCCTATAAAAAATACTCCACACACAGCATATGTCCACTGCATCTCTAGAGGATTTTCTATTTCTAAGAAACAGTAACAATTTTGTACGTTTGGATGAGGCAAAGAATAGTGGTAACCCGGGTTCGTTAGCAACTATTCCGAACTACTATTCTATGTTTGGATGTGTTTGGGTTAGCAAAAAGGACTATTCTTTGTGTCTTTTATGAGTTAGCCCACTATCTCAAATTTGGTTTAGCTCACTATTCTCACTAACCCAAGTCTTCATCCAAATGCACCCGTTTACTTTGGATGTGTTTGGGTTAGCAAAAAGAGACTATTATTTTTTATGAGTTAGCATGCTATTCTACTAACCCAATCAAAAATTGAGTTAGCTCACTATCTCAGATTTGATTTAGCTCACTATTCTCACTAACCCAAGTCTTCATCGAAATGCACCCAGTTACTTTAATCATCTTCTGGGTTCTAAAGGCCAAAGCAGGTTGATTTGTCTAACACTTGAAGAACAACATGGATAATCAAATAACACTAAAAACTCGACAAAATTTTCCCTCAATGTTTCTCTTTGTTGCTAACATATGTGGCTTTAGGCAAGCAAAGCGGCAGTTATCAGCTTCTACGAGTCAGTAAGAGCAGAGTTTGGTAAAGATATAAAGGTCACCATATTAACACCAGGATATGTCGAGTCGGAGCTGACAAAAGGGAAAGCACTTCAAAAGGGTGGCGACATTTGCGTCAATGAGGAAGCCCGAGATGTATGTTTCCAAATCTCTACTAATTAAATGTGCTGCAAATTTTGGGTTTTTAGGAAACATGCACCATATCCTAGAATACTAATATGTCAAAGAGCAAACCAATAAAACAATCACTAATCCATTTGTTGCAATGACAGGTGCAAGTGGGGCCAATACCAGTTGGAAAGGCTGAGAGGCTGGCTAAGCTGGCAGTAGACGGTGCCTGTAGGGGAGAAAAGTACCTGACATGGCCATCATTTTATCGGCCATTCCGCCTAGTTGCATGCCTTGCCCCTGAGGTTATAAGCTTTGTATCCCACATCATGTACATCAATAACCAAAGCAAATGGATTTTGGAGGCAAGTGGAGGGAAGAAGTTTCTCTACCCAGCTTCAATAAGGAATCCTAACATTAAGAAGGAAGAGTTGAGAGAGCACGCAGGGAGTTGAGCTGCGGGAAGGGGATGTCTTGTTTTATTCAAAATTATATTAATTTTCAATATTGATGTCTTACTTGGGAGCATTATTTGTAGTTAATTGAACAGAAAAGTGCAGCAGTGTATCTTAGAGGGTTTGGTTATGTATCTGACATTTACTTTTTTTATTGCAAATGTATGTTTGACTACTTGAGTTGCTATCTAATTAATTAACTGAGCTTACACTTGGAAACCAATTTATTCAGTATGAAACTATATGTTTTATTTTGCTGGAAAATAAATATTTGATTAGAGTGTCATGGTCACAACATTAGGTTGATGCCCTTTAGAAATCATGTCATGTAGAAAATCCATTGCCTTGTCAATTTCAACTTTCTCGCACAATTTCTTGCACAACCCCCATATAAGAGTGCTATGGTCACAACATCAGGCTGATGCCCTTAAGAAATCATGTCAAGTAGAAATAGCCATATGCTAAATGTGTAGATATAGACACAAATATGATTGTAGTCTAGGGATTAAACAATAATTTTTAATTTTTTGAAGAGGGTTAGTAGGAAATGATGGAAGAAGATTAATCTCTTACCAGCTCAAGGTGAGAAGAGTCTTCAAGCTTTGTAAAATTAATTAAAGATGATGAAAATTCAACGAAATTGTACTTGTTTGGTATGATGCACTTTTGAGGTATAGAGCATAGGTACCAAACAGTGGGATGACCTAACAGTTTTATTTATGAAACCTAAAGATGTTAAATGTCATTCCTATTTGACAATAGTAGGTACCAAACAGCTGGTACTGTTTTTGTTTGAAAATTAGATATTATGTGTACATGAGAGTTGTTTGCTTGCACTTGACAATTATCAAGCAGTATGGTATGAACAATAGTAGTTCTTTCTTTTTCACATTTTTCTATTTATGAACAAATTGGCAAGTAGTCCTTCCAACAAAAAAACTAAGACAAAGGAACAAAGAATCGAGTTTTTATCCTAATTTTTGTAATGATTGAGTTTGCAAAATTAATAGTAGTTTAGTTTGTACCAGTCCGGACCGGTACGCAAATATCAGGAAATTAGTGAAAGATTGGAGGGTGTGAAGATTGCAGTCGATTTAATTTGACCTTGATTTGAATTGGCAGATTGAAAGAGTACAAGATTGCAGAGATTTTTCTTTCTTTCTTCTTTACGTTTCTTAGAATTATGCACTTAAACTTTAATTAATATATGATTTTTCATTATATTTTCTGGGGAATACCAATTATGATCGCTCAAAGTTTGTACCAGCACTATGTGTTCATATGTATAATGTTATATTATGCAGGGCTACCAATTATGATATTATCAGGGAATACCCACAGAGACAGTATGAACAGAGCCTTTTACTTTTAGTTGAGCACAAATTTGTTTTAAAATTGAATTTTGGTTTCTGTTTATTTTTTCCATTGTAGATAAATTATGTCTCAGGTCATGATAACGAAACTCTGTTTGATATTATCAGTCTCAAGGTAATACATAAGTGGGCAAACTTTTAACACATTTGTTTAGAGAAGTATTCAGTTTTTTTCTGGCAAGTTTCGATTAATCATTGAAAATCTAACTTTTAATAGTGTCATGTTAGTAGTTATTATTATTATTTATTTGTTACTCTTATAATTGTTGTAATTAAAAACCTACTTGTAAGTTGTTATAATTAAATTTATTTATTTATTTTTGCAAACTCCATTTGAACTTTCAATTGAATATAGCTGTAGAAATGAATTACGTTGCTTCAAGCATTGTTGCTCTCTTCCAGGTTTTTACTCTTTATTTTCCACTTTCTGGCAAGCTCTGTTGTATAAGATATCAAAAATGTTCCAGTAAGTAATGTACCAGCCAGTTGTGTACTTTTGTATTTTAGCTGGTATGTGATGTATGGTTTAATAAAGGAATTTCAACAAAAGTTCTGATTTCAAGTTTAAAACACAAATTTTCAATAAACGTTCATGTTTCCTTTAAATTTCTTGTTCTCAACCTCTTGCTGCATTTAATTTAGGATAATATACATCATACTGTTCAAAGAAATTAGTAGAATAAAGTATTGAAACCAAAGGATACAGTTGCTGGTTTCACGGGGGCAAAAATGTCCAGAACACTAAAAAGTCTTTTTCTCCCAATCTGTTAGGAAGTTGTCAATAAAATTCATAAAGTACTTCAAGCATAGTCATATGCATTTTGTTAGAATTTTTCTAGAATTTTTGGACAAACACATTAATAGGAATAATCAAAATAGTTAGAATCTGGAAAATAAAATAAAACAGTCAACTGTGAGTTGACCAGATTAAATTTGATGAATTCCTTAATAAAATGTTTGAAATTAAGTTGTGTACACCTCTAGACATGTTCATACATCACTTCTATGCATTTTCAAACCTTTAGATTGTACAGATTAAGCATCAAGCAATAATTTTGAAAAAACATCTTTTAGCTCTTTTGAATAAGGAAAAAACAGTGAGCTGAGTTCTTACTTTTTGGTTAACTGCACTGCTATTGTCAAAGAATGGGTGCTCATACTACTTAATGCGTGAAAGGTGTCAGGAAGCATGAACAATGAGAGACTGCAATGCAGTTCATTCCTCAGTAGTTTAATTAGGATCTTAGTTGCAATTTAGTTAGTTTTTACATTGCCTTTCCTGTACTTTAATTTTCATTCAATTTCTAGGACATCACCATATTTGCTGGTAAGAGGAGAAGGAGCTGTCAGGACCAAAGGGAGAAAGTCACAAATAGGACCCTTGCCTTTTCCTATTTATCAGGTTGCAAAAGGCGAGTTGATAGGTGCATTTTCTGTTTTAAATTAGGAGTCATGGATGCTTTAAAGTAGATAATTGCTACTTGTATGTTTTTCTATAACTTATTTTCTTTTGACAATGTAATATTTAGACTGTTGAGATTAATATATATACCTACGAGTTTTCTCCTAAAAAAAAAAGCAATGAGAATCATAATGTATTTTTCTACGGGTTTTTTTATTTATTTTATTGGTCTATTTTTTTTTATGAAAAAATATTATTTTTTTTCTCTTATAATATGTTTCCATTGCAACACACTGGTACGATACTAGTATATATATATATTTTCAAAACAAGACATTCAATGCTAGCTGGTTCTACAACTATTTTTTCATATGTTATTTACTCCCGTTATAAATTAAGAAACGTTGTAGACAACAAAAAATGAAACAAAACAAAGTAAACTGATTCCTTGGTTGTTTCATTGAAATTCTGACAGGGCTATAATCATACTGCTCGAGATAAATCTCATCTAGCAAACTTCATTTTAAGCTCTTGTCATATATGGGTCACGTCATGAAAAGATGATCATCTATAGCTCCATTGCCTGAAAACAACGATAAAAAATTATATTATGATAGATGTTATAAAAGAATTTCCAGTACAATGAATAATCATGATCCAAAAAAAATTTATTATTTAAATTGTGAAGAGTAAAACGCTTTAAATGATTGCCAGAGTATTACAGGATTTGAGTGATGATTTTTCACCTTTGAAATTTCTTATGTGTTCCTAAACATTGTTGACAGTATCTCTCAAGGCTGTTGAAACAGTGACTTTGATAGGGTTGCCTACTGACAGCAAATTTTAACTAGCAGTGCGGTAAACTAACATCTTTCTCAATAACCAAAATGGGAAGTTCTATAGTTCATGACCAAAACTGGAAATGTGTTAGCATATGACAACTATTACCTCATTACCTCAAGCCTTCTGAAAAGAAGACTTGCATCATCAGAAGAACAGCCTTGATTCATCTCTATGGCAATCGGCAAATCTGAGCTCTCATTAATTTCTATTATCATTGTTCCCTGCATCATGGATACTCATCATAAAATAAGAGTTTAACAAAAAAAAAAGTAAGCATCAAAAGCTAACAAACATGGCCAGTGGCAGGTGATTGTCGAAATTGAGAGTAAATGGAGGCTCAATACATAATTAAGGTAGTTTGGTCTTAATTAGAATGCAAGTTTCAGCTCCTATGGTATTAAGTGCCACTACACATTTGTACTTAGCACCAACACATTTTCTCATCATATACTTGTTCCAATATTTTAGAGAGAGAAATGACCTCAAATTGGCGCAAAAAATCCTGGAAATTGCGCATAGTTTGTCTCATATCAGCTTCTGTTTCTGTGTCAGACGACTTAATAGCAGCCACCACCTCCTCTGGGGTATGACCAATCCTTTTCTGGATAACCTATGATTACATGAACATATTTAAGGGAAAAAAAATGGTAACGAAGCTTAAGTGAGATTGAATGATCTTGCTTAATTGAAGAATGTGAAGATAATTTGTTATATTAGGGTCCAATTGATTAAGTTGATTACGATGCCTTGGAACTGTACCAGCCAGGTACTAAAAACCATGTGCTTAATCCAGGCTGATAGGTACCAGTAAGAACGGGATTGATACAGAGCAGGGGGGCTCACATTGTGATCGATCTTGACCAGAGAAATGAGACTGCCATCGTCGATATAAGCTTCCAGATCAAATTTGCCTTGGAACCCGAACTTTGACTTCACACCCGTTAAGAAACACTGAGTGACAGAAAAAACAGGTCAGCTTCATTTTTTGTTTAATTTATTCATTTTGAGGAGAGGGTGTGGTGTTGGGGGCTGATAAGGGGGGGAAGACACCACAGGGACTTAGGTACAAATAATTACCTACAAAGGTAAAGTACAAAGTGTATTATCTCTCACCTTGATTCTTCCTCTAATGAAAGGCTTCGTTTGACTCTCCTCTGCATCCCATTGGGCCTGCAAAGAGCTCATATAAGTAAACGGAGAATTCTCTAATTCAACATCCTTAGCATCATCATTGATAAAATCCATCAAAGTATCATTAGCTTCATCATTATTGGCCATGTCACTTCCTCGTGTTGCCATGCTTCTATTGCTGACATGTGAGTCCCCAGATGTCATCTGTTCTGAACCTCTCCAATTGTTGAAAGAAGGTTCTTCATCAACAACCATGTCATTTTCTTCTATGGTACTACCTCTGAAACTGCTGGGTGGGGGGCCCTTACCATGCAGTTGTACCAGATCTCTTCTCCTGTGGCCAGTAGAAGGTTCTTCATTTACGCTTGTTAAACTCTCCCCCATGACATTCGGGTTCCCACCACCCCGTAATTGTTCTGAATCCCTTTTTTGACTCATAAAAGTTTCTTCATTCATAAATGAAGGATCATGTGAACAATTAATGGAACTTCCAGCACTGACATGTGGGCCCCGAGTGCGCATTTGTTCTGAGTCTCTACTATGGTTGAACAATGAAGATTCTTCATGCGAGTTATCAACCTCTTCCACGGTGATTTCTTGCATTTGGTTTGGTCTTATATTGGGGTTAGTATTTCTCGCATCAATGGTAACTCCAGATGCTGTAGCTGGAGAATGAGCTGTAAAAAGTGGAATTCAGGATCTGGTTAATCATTTTATTTTGTGTTTACTTTCAGAACTAAGAAATGATAGGACTGATTTAGTAAGTTTAGAGGCATAATTTCACAAATTATGGATTGCTAAGACAAAATAAATCTGGATTGGGCCAAAATTTAGGTCAATGGACCTTTGGAGGAACATTTACGGCAGAAACTTATTCTTATATTAAGTACCTGCAGAAGTACTCGCAGAAGCTTATTGTTATATCAACCGGTACAATATCAACACATACCAGTATTGAGGCTGACTATTTCAGTACTGATATGGGACGTAATTTTCAGTGCAGGCACAGACTTACAGAATCATAGTAGAGGTGTAACTGGTAAAAGTATGAGCATGAAGATGCAAATCAAGTTATAATAAGCATCCTTACTGGGTCGAGCAAGTTGAGCTGAATTAGTTCTCTGGGGTGCTGGAACTGAAGTAGCATTTCTTTCTGTGAAATCATCTGTTATACCAGTACCAATGTTAGCAGACCAAGCAGCAAGAGAAGCCCGTCTAGATAAAGGTATTCCACCTTGTTTTCTGCAACAGAGGAAGCAATGCCAACCAATAAGTACTAGAGAAATTGTAATAAACTTGTTCAAGTCAAAAGTTAGCCAAGATAAAATCAATCAGTCTATGAATTTCATCATCAATTTAATTCAATATTGCATCAGAGGTACCTCATTATGCAATTAAGCTTCAGTTAACCCTGAATTGAACCCAATATAAACTCAATATATTTTGTAAAACTGAGTACAAAACAAGGCAAGATACAGAAAAGGAACAAAAAAAATGGGAGAGATGAAGCTGGAATATTAGCCCTTTTATATACCACAAGCAAACATATTGAAAAAGGCATAAATTATGACTCACGACACAAGACAAGTATAGACCTTGAGAGATGCAGAACATATATTAAAGAGGAGGGATTCAATGCCAAAGATTTTGGTGCCAATAAAACTAGATCCTGAATAACTACTTTTTTGAACTTTCAACTAACAAAACTATTAATTGAATATATTAAACATACCATACAATATATACACTACATGCAAACAAAGTTACATCATTTCAACTTTATTTCAATATGCACCAAGTGCCAACAAAATGAACGACCCCAAATTTGGGAATTTATGGCATCTCTTGATGGCTATTGAAATGGGGTCAAAATCCTACAATTTTATAAATGCATGTAATTGAGATGATATAAAATACATCCTTTAAATTTGTTATATAAGCACAAATCAAAAGGTTAGGACCATTTGGCACCAATGACCATTGGCCTTGGATCCCTCCTTTACAGTAAAATGTTACACCTTGTACCACGTGGAGGCTTGTTGACTTCAGAAACGAGTCTCTGACGAGCTTGATCTAAATCATCCACCAGCCCTCCTAGAAAGCTTATAATTTCTGGTACCAGCATCAGAAGCCCCCTTCTGACTTGCACATTTCTAACTACAATCTACAATCTCATATTAAATCATGTTTCAGGAAAATGGTAAATGTTGAGTGCTGGTTGACCAAAATGTTGACTTCTTCATTTGTTTAAAACTGTCAAATAGTATGCTTGAGGTTCAATTGAAGTCAACTGATATAAAATAGCATGGTGACAACTGAAATTTTAGAGGTGATGACTAGTTTGTTTTAAACGAAAATTGACTGTCAAGTGGGGTAAACTCTTAATTGACTGCACTAACTTACAGATAATTTAAGCCTAACAAGGTCAAACTGGGTCATCTGCACAACAGATATTTATAAATGTTAAACTAATACATTGTGGGTAAAGATCTGAAACCATGGCGCCAGTGCAGGTTCTGTACCCTGGTACATAATGCAAAAATTCTAGAAAAGACCTTAAAACCAGAGGGAGCAAGAACTTCAAGCTCTTTGATTGGTCTATACTCGATGCCAAAAACGTGTTGGACTCCATCTGTCATGGATAGCTTGAGGCACCTTTTGGGGCCTGCAGGAGCATTTTGATATCTCTCTTTAATTGGAGCTGAGATGTTCACCGCCTCATCAACCTAGTTAAAATTTCAAAATTAAAAATGATTCAGAAATAAACTAAAGATAGGTTATGTTGGTTTAGAAATTATTTTACTCATGATTTGAATTCATAAGACTATATATATATATGGACCCTTTTGTTATAGGAAATTCCATCATTATTAAGATGTGAATTGAAATATATTATTGTTTTATTTAACTTGACATCACTCATGGTATACTTGTGAGAAAATTGAACATATCGATTACTAATACCATATGTAAAGTGTTCTTAGACTTGAAAACTCTAATAAGACCATATTTAATGACCTATGAACGGCTAAGTATCCAAGTCCTCTATTTAAGCAAAGGAGAATAAAAATGAAATGACAGAACGATATACTCTCTCTATGCTCTCTCTCAGACAAATATAATTTATCATAGTGACCTATTAGATTGGTTTATTCATCCAATTGCATGCTTGAAAGAAAAAGAAAAAACACTTGTCAGTAGCCTCCTTGAAGCTGTGACTGACAAGGAGCAAGTGCTCATCTCTGTGTCTAACATCTTTGCCAGTGCATAGACCACACATCCTCACACAGGAGCGAGATTGCAGATTTAGTTCAATGTGTCTCTGCATGTTAATCCCAGGCCACTTTAAAAAGCTATCTTATTTACACTACTTAAAATCATTTCATTTTATTGTTCAATTGTTATTTATCATATGCTTCTCCTCAATGAACAATCAATTTTTCAAACAATTTCATCACAAATGGTAACACACAAATTAGAAAAGAAAAAAAGAGATTTAGAGTTATAATTCTATAATATCCTGCTTTTTGCTCATGGCTTGCTGTGCTGCACACATACGAATAAGGTGAAACAACAGTTCTAAAATTCAAGGATACAATACGTTTTTTTATATGCATATTTTTATCATTTTTGATATACAATAATTTATAATATTCAAAGTATGATATAAGAAAGTTTGGGTCAAAAAAAAAAGAACTTATCTTAACCTTTACTATTTAAAGCAATGTATCCATGGGGAGTACATGTTGGTCTCACATGCACAATGGCTGGAAGAACACATACTCACCTACAAGTATCATTTAAAAGAAACAAGAGAGAGAGAAAATCTTTGCAGTCCCAACTTGCAATGCTTTTAATCCACACAGTAGAAATATAAACAAGAGCGCAACGGCTCCTATAAAAGCTAAGGGTCACCCTATGCAAAGAGGCACTCCCAGCACAGGGAGTCCATGTGAGACCTATTTTTTATGGCATCTCATGTACTGATACGCATATCTGCACGTATTAGTGACCGTATCTGGCAGTCAACATCATTAATTTATTGAGAAATGCTGGCTGGGCGTATTTAATGTGGGTGGCATATCCTGGTAACATAGATGGTTTGAAATTACATGAAAGATGGGACTTCCTTAAAAACCTAAACACGCCGGAACAGTTATAAAACTTCATGAAAATTGAAAAGAATATTTTACGGTAGTAAATAGCAAACCATTATCTCATATAATATAAATATTTGAGTATAACTAAGGTTTTCTTAAGCTCACCAAGCCCCTTTGTGAGCTTAACTCAAAAACCTATCGGATTGACCTCAAACGACGCATCCAAACCATTCAAACCGATCTACTTCGTGAGTGATGCGTTTACATGTTAAATTTTTGAACTAATTTAGTATAAGTCAAGCGGTCTAAAAAAGATGATGTATAAGTTAATTTTAATGAGTTTATTTTTCATTATTTTTTGACCGCTTGACTTTATACTAAACTAGTTCGAAAAATTATAAATTTGACATGTAAATGAATCACTCCTCATGAAGTAGAACGGTTTGGATGTGTCGTTTGAAGTAAATCCGATAGGTTTTTGAGTTAAGCTCACAAAGGGGCTTGGTGAGCTTAAGAACACCTTAGTTCTACTCTAAATATTTCCTTACAAACATGTGTTAAAAACTCCCTGCTACATGGGAAATACATATTTCCCACATAAACCTTGCAGTTTATCGAGCTGCGTATACCTCCCTCCGATAACTTGACAGTTTATCAGACTTGAAGTTTTATGTTCCAACAGAGTACGTAGTTTTCTTGTATGAAGCTAAACTTTATTCGAACAAATTTAAAAGAAATAAAATATCTCTATCTTAGAACTGCTACAATATTGCCTGTCCTGAGATCGGACTTGGAAGTTAAAACTAATAAAATGGAATGGATCGAACCTGTAGCACAAAAGGACCATCAAGCTCGGCTTTGTGCATCATCCCAATATTCTCAGGCAACACGCCAGCTCCACATTCATTCAAATCAGCAAAGAGGAACTGCTCAAATATCTTCTTAGCCTTCGCGCTGTCATCAAGTCTATCGTAAAAGTGCATTGTACAAGAAATTCTGTCAGAGCACGCTTCAAGCCACTCGTGCCGAATGCATAGTCCCAGCCTCCGCAAGAATTGGTCGATTGGGGTAGTTCTAGAGTTTGAGTTTGCATTTTGCGTGTTGTTTGTGGAGGGAGCTGGAGGGGGCGATGTGGAGAGAGCGGGAGGTGAAGGGGTGGCGAAGTCATCAGGGACTGTGGAGAAATCATCCTGGTCTCCGTCAGAGATGTCGGAAGGCGTCGTAGGTCTAGGGTTAGCATTTGTAGAAGGAATAGGTGGCAATGAACTGGGAAGGCCGTCCTGGGAGGTCGTCGGGGCGGCGGCGGTCTCGTTGTCTTCTTCATCGTCGGAGACGACGACACGATCAAGCCTTCGTCCCATTGGCGCTTTCTGTTTCGAAGGGTTTCGGCTGGGTATTTGGTTTTCCCTCCAACCGGTGTACCCTGGTGACTGCGATGTGACTTAGATATTATAAATTATATTATAAACATTTATAACAAAGCGTCTGTAGTCCAACGGTTAGGATAATTGCCTTCCAAGCAATAGACCCGGGTTCGACTCCCGGCAGACGCATTGTACTTTTTTCTTTAACTTTTTTTTAAGTTTATAAAATTAAAATAGTCGGTAAGTTCGATTTTGAAAAATTACACGCTCCAATTCTCCAAGTAAAGTTTCACACTGTTTAAGCTATTTTCTTAACTTCTTAAAGTAAGATAGTCATTTCAATTGTTCCACTTAAGGATGTGGTTTGGAATTTTAACAGACAAGGAGAAAGGAAGAGGGAAAAAAAGAGTAGGTTTATCTTCCTTCTAAATTTTAAATTTTCGTAGGTAAAGAAAGATAAATGAAATAAACAGAAACAGATTCTCGATTTATTTTTAAGAAAATGCGTATCCTCTCAATTTGAAGAATAACAATTTCAGATTTCCTTTTTTTTTTTTCTTCTCTGATAAAAAATTTCCTTCAAAACCTAAAGGGATATAGAAGCCGACATTTTTATTAATATCCAAAGTTTAATACAAATTATTAATTATGCCCAGATTTCCAAACTTTCGCTAAAAATACCCAAGCCGGCCATTTTTTGGCCGGCTTGGTACTTTTTTTTTTACCCGCATTTCACCCTATATATACCCCCATTTTCTCTCTCCTTCTCACAACTCTCTCATCTCACAACCGGATTTGAGCTCTTCTTTGAGGTAATTTTTTTTATCTAATTTAATTTGTAATTTATTTATTTTAGGGTTTAGGATTTAGGATTTAGGTGTTAGGTGTTAGAATTTAGATTATATTGGTGTAATTTAGTGTAATTAGCTAAGTTGACCAATATTTAATGTATTTTGGTCATTTTGACCATAATTAGGCTGATTAAGCGTAATTTTACCGAAATTAGCACAGATGACCAATATTTAGGGTATTTTGGCCTTTTTTTTATCATAATTAGGCTCATTAAGCGTAATTTCACCGAAATTAGCACAGATGACCAATATTTAGGGTATTTTGGCCTTTTTTTTATCATAATTAGGCTCATTAAGCGTAATTTCACCGAAATTAGCACAGATAACCAATATTTAGAGTATTTTGGCTTTTTTTACCATAATTAGGCTAATTAAGCGTAATTTAGATTAATTAGCACAGTTGACCAATATTTAGGGTATTTTGGCCTTTTTTACCATAATTAGGCTAATTAAGCGTAATTTAGTGTAATTAGCACAGATGGCCAATATTTAGTGTATTTTGGTTATTTTGACCATAATTAGGCTGATTAAGCGTAATTTTACCGAAATTAGCACAGATGACCAATATTTAGGGTATTTTGGCCTTTTTTTACCATAATTAGGCTCATTAAGCGTAATTTCACCAAAATTAGCACAGATAACCAATATTTAGAGTATTTTGGCCTTTTTTACCATAATTAGGCTAATTAAGCGTAATTTAGATTAATTAGCACAGTTGACCAATATTTAGGGTATTTTGGCCTTTTTACCATAATTAGGCTAATTAAGCGTAATTTAGTGTAATTAGCACAGTTGACCAATATTTAGGGTATTTTGGCCTTTTTTTTATCATAATTAGGCTCATTAAGCGTAATTACACATATGACCAATATTTAGTGTATTTTGGTCATTTTGACCATAATTAGGCTTATTAAGCGTAATTTTACCGAAATTAGCACAGATGACCAATATTTAGGGTATTTTGGCCTTTTTATCATAATTAGGCTCATTAAGCGTAATTTCACCGAAATTATGTTATTTTAGACATCAGGATGCCTAGAGCACGGTCTACCCCGCTTCCAGTAGTGGACGAGCCGATCAATACCAGCAGCACGGAGCACATCAATCCTCTTCTGTGGATTCCCCACAGCGAGCACCGAGTCTCACTGGCTTCTCGTGAGGTACGTTCTTTTTCTTAGATTTTCTTTAAATTTTGTTAGGTTTAAATTTTATTATGTTATCACCATGCGGATTACCTTTTTCAACGCAGGACACGGATCTTCTAGATGTGAAGATGCGGTGCGTGCACATGAAGTACTACGATGTGATGGAGCATGCATTTGGGACTGAGTTCGCCGCATCTATCTTCAGTACACCTCTGCCAGTACCACCAGTCTCCACACGCGATGCCAGATGGGATACCGCCGAGCAGATACTCAGGTCTGCCGATGCCCCAGATGAGCCCGAGAGAGACGGAGCCTGGCCGCGCTGGCGTCGGGCGAACGCCGGAGTACCGCCTCAGCGATATTCCCCTCTCCGTTTTAGTTGTATTTTTACTAGTTTTGTACTATTTATATTTGATATACTATTTATGTTTGGTATATTTGGATTATCCTATATTTCGGTTCCTGTGTATGTGTGCTTTTATGGTACTATTTTTATATTTTACAGATCAAAATAAATTATCATGATAATGCTAAACAGAAAATATTACAACATTAAAATAGAAGCACAACATAAAAAATAATATAGCGTATTTCAATTAATATAGCGTACTGTAATGTAATGTAATGTAATTTAGCGTAATTTAACATAATATAGTGTTATTCAATATAATTTTAATTAATATAGCGTATTTTAGTATAAATATGCTAATTATATATCAAAAGAAGTAATATAACAAAAAATTTAAACAAAAAATTTCAAATTTTCAGTGTTAAATTTCAATATTTTGATCTTCATAGTGTCTCTCTCTAAAAAAAAAAAAAAAAAAGTACCAAGCCGGCCAGAAAATAGCCGGCTTAGGGAGGGACCTAAGCCGGCCATTTTTTGGCCGGCTTAGGTATTTTTAGCGAAAGTTTGAAATCTGAACATAATTAATAATTTGTATTAAACTTTGGATATTAATAAAAATGTCGGATATAGAAACATGATTGTGCACAAAACACGCGTCCGGAAGCGGAAATTTTAAAAAAAAAAAAGGTGATAATATACTTGACATAATTTAAAGCACAGAAAATTCAAGAGATCTCGCTGGAAGAGTATGGACGAAGTCCTTCAAATTTTCATTTCCTCTCTACAACTTTTGCCACCCTCACACCTTGTGCTTTTAGTTAACTGAAACTTTAATTTGTACGGTTTTAGGAGAAAAAAAAATTTATTAGTATCGTATTCAATTGCGGAGTAAAGATAATAAGGATTAAATTATTTACTCCTGTGTTACCCTTCATATTTTACTTCTCGTTTGATTATTTAAATCATGATTTAAAGTAATTCATCTAGAAAAATAAACATTTGTCTATCATAATCTTCTCACCGTAAAGTAAGAGTGAAGTTAATTCATGAATTAATTCATCTATTTTAATGTACTCTTTGTTTAGCAGCTTTTAAGTATGAAGTAAGAGATTTACTACACCTCGTGCTCCATAATCAAACATGAAGATTTGTTGCATGAAATCCTCTAATAAATGAACTGGTAAACTCCGTGAATTTAAACTATTTGATTAATGATTATAAATGTTTTAAAAGTGAATGTCATCGAATTATTTACCGATTATAAAATTTCAATCTTAAATCATATCCTTTTCTACTATTTTAGAACAAAATATTAGCCGATCACGAACTTCAATCTTAAATAATTTATTTTCTACTTTTTTATTTTATTGAATTATTATTTAATTCGTTTCCAACCAGAGCCTAATAATAGGCTCAGTTGCTGAGAAGCAAACCAAAATCTATTTATTGAAGTTACAAACATGAGGTCGTCAGCTGATTCAGAACATCAGTTTCCTTTCTCCAAATTCTCTCATCCCTTGCGCCCAAATTCTAATTATTAGAAGTATCAACACGAAATAAGAAAACTTCAGCGTTTGAAAAGCCGTTGTGAATAAATCAAAGCAACTTTTGGACAATTAGTTGGACCAGCCTACAGACCTTGATCTGTATATTGTGCATTTTAATCTCATAGCAACACTTATAAAGCATGATTTCTACAAATCGACAGATCTAAGATCACCCGGCTTTCTCCACCACAGATTGGACAGATAATTACAAACTAGTTATAAATTTGAAACCAATTATAGATTAAATTATAAATTTATTAAAACCCAAACTATTGATTAAGTTGCGTCTTCCGATTAAGTTAACTAGAGTAATTAAGTTTGCAAACCAGCCACCTCAGACCCAAATAACATGGGTCAGAAAAATTCACTCTATAGCAAAGAGGTCCAAAAGGGTGCATGACAAAAATACATTCCCTATGCTACCCGAGTAAGCATTCTGGTAACTAAGCAACAGGGAGCTCGCCACACTCGCTGATGAAGACTTTCTTCTTGGGGCGGTCCCCTCTGTCAGTCTCTTGAGACTCGATCATCTTGACTACATCCATTCCTTCGATTACCTGGCCAAATACCACGTGCCTCTGATCCAACCATGGTGTCTAACAAAAAAAAACAAGAATTAACAATAAACACCAGCATCAAGATACAGCTGAACAACCTTCCAAGAAAAACAATAGTTCCATGAATGCCTGTGCAAAGATTCAAAACAATGCATAACCTTGCAAAACGATAAATTTCACATGCCCACTCAAGAATATCAAGTGTACCCCTTATCTCCTAATTTGGTTTCTATACCAAGTCTAAACATCCATTTTTCCTTGGTTGTGTAGACCTGTATGGTAAAGAGAGATAATTGGCGCATCTTCTTCAGGTGAATTTCAAGGGAGGTCACGCGACTTCACCCTCGATTTGCGTTTAGTCACTTAACTTGATTTACCAGATCTTAGTCAGTAAACTTTAAATTTTATCCAAGTTGGATTACTTTCTCTATTTTAAATTACAATTACACACAAAATATAAAATAATCCTTCATATAATTGCATTATTTAATTATAGCATGTAAATTTAATTGTTTTGTGGCAATGTCTAAGAAAAATATGGTTTGTACGGGTTTGAAGTTCTTTATAAAATTATTAATCAAACAATGTAGTTAAATATATGTGAGATTATCCGCTTCATGTGGTGTATATGACACCTGAAAGTCTACATGGATGGTATTATTCCAGTGCCCCCTTGGCAAAATCACCCGGACTGACACTGGCTTTCTAGAAGGGGGTGGGATTGGATCTGTCTGTGAGACCCACATTGAAACATCAAAGGCTTGCTACCTCCTTGCGCTTGCACTGATTGCGGCAAGGGGGAGAAAACACGTTCGGGGTTAAGTATAATATTCCTTATTCAATCCCCCAAGGGATGAAGATTTCAAGGAATAGGATAATACATGATTAGAAGCTAATTATTAGAAAGTTTACAATTTGTATCCAATTTGAATTTAAAATGGAGACTATGACCTGATATGGATAACAGGTCAGAGAACAAAATTAAAGTGACCAAAATTAGATAAAGGTAAAGTTGGGTGGATATTTACCCATATTATTTTCATGTTCTACGGAGTTTTCTTTATATTATGTTTACAAAATATAGTTGCAGTTTTGATGTGTGAGATTCCCCAAAAAATGTCACCCTAAATTGGTAAAATACACTGCAATGATGCTTAGTATGTGCCCGACTAAAACAACCCCCCTAGAGTACACTTTCTTTCACATTTTGAATACTAACCAGCTTATAGTTGGTTTCATTTATTATTAGTTTATTACAACTCAAGGGTAAATCAAGTACAATTGAAAAACATATGGTTAAATGGAAAAGTGAATTAAACCAGAGGTTTAAACTTTAGGACCCAACTCTTTTCCAGCACCATACTGCACAATTGATGTCTAGTGGCCCTTAACTATGTCTAGTGGCACCATGCTGTACCAATAATATTAATGTTTAGTGCATGTACCTTGACAGTGCAGATGAAAAATTGGCTTCCATTTGTGTTGGGTCCCGCATTAGCCATGCTGACAATACCAGGTCCGAGATGTGTCACTACAGTATTAAACAAAACAAAAAAAGGAAAAAGGGAAGCAAAGAAAAATGTCACTGTAACCAACCTAATTATTGGATTCCAAAAACTAAGATTTACCAAAAAGTCAACAGTGAATGCATACATTTGAAGTTTTCATCCTTAAAGGTGCGCCCATATATACTTTTCCCTCCAGTGCCCTGAAATCAATAAACATTTCCAACTATCGCAGTCAATGATTGCGAACTGGTTTTGCATCTTGTTCAGTGCCATTCTTGTACAAGACCTCATTTGCAGGTTAATTAAGCTTTAAAGTTTAAACAGTTGATCAGTGATAACTGAAGATTAAGTATCATGAATTCACGATAAGGTTAATAATACCAAAGGAAAAAAAAACCAAAGCTTAACCATACGGGACCGTACTAGCCAAATAGAGTTCAAACTGCCATCCTACCAAAAGAATATCATGCACAAGTACCTAAGGCAAAAACATCAACTCATCTGTACGTAATTTTTTTTAACTAAGTATGAAAGAAAACATACATTTCCCTTGTCAAAATCTCCTCCTTGAATCATGAAATCTTTAATGACACGGTGGAAGAAGGATCCCTTATAGCCAAACCCCTTCTCTCCTGATTCAAGAAAATACAATATGAGAACAGTAAAACCAATTATAAAAGACAGAACAGAAGATTACAAAGAAAAAGGCATTTAACTTCAAATATAACATGATTCTGGTTCTGTTTCAATTAGGACCTGTATGAAATGTGATATATAACTTTAAATTTGTCTTGTATCTGTTTTTGTGCTTTAATAATTAGAATAGTGCACTTGGAAAGCAAGAGTTTGATGATGCAAGTAAAGAATTTTACTACAGCGTAATCAGGAATCCATTGTTCATTAGAGCATACCTGTATAACATTAATAATATTTGACTTTGCATTCAATTGCACAAACTAAGAGTAAAACTTAAGGCTAAACGTGGTTAAAGTGAGACTCGTTTGAGGAAAAATTGAGTTAAGAGCAATTGATGGCGATAAGCATGAGATGGTTTTGAGATCAACTGAAGTTAAAGGTCCAATTGATCATTTGAATTGAAGAAAAGCTTGCAATACAAAGACATGTTACCTGTGCAGAGGGCACGGAAATTCTCGGCAGTTTGGGGGACATCTTCACCATACAAACCAATCACAACCCTTCCAACTGGGGTCGTGTTTGCGAGACCCATACTTATGTCAAAGTACACCTTACTTGTTACCTTTGATTGCAACGGTGCTACCTGTTTAGCAGAAAATCTCAAAATCAGATTTAATTGAATTTAGATCAGATCCAATGTGATCAATTTCCCACCTCGTATTCGGCATCATCCAGATTATGCCCTGAAACATAATAAACTGGTTTATCTTGAATGCAATTCCGGAAAATATACCCCACATCTATTATTAGATATGTTCCTAAATCTAAACCAAATTGCCAATGCAACTCCCATACAACTACAACACTAGATATACCCCAAATAAGACAACTTAGACAACATTAAATTTGATAAGGTCTAATTAGGCAAATTTCAAATGGGGTTCTCCACTGGGCAGATGTTATTGCTACATGGTTTTCAAATATCTAGTTGGATACATTCCTCGCAACTTCACATAAAATTTGTATGTAATAAACTATACCAAAACTGTAATTCATTGTAGATAATTAAGTTAGAAACAAATTTAATTGGATAACGATTAGATTAAATTTGTGCAATTTTTGGAATGCAGTTAAATACCACAAATATAACTAATGGTGTCAGATACAGTTCTAATAGAAACTGGACCTAAATTATCAATGTCATTTACAACACCTGCAAAAATCTTAAGTTTCGAAACAAACTATGAATAAACTATATATGCAAATTGTGCTTTGTTCCAAAATATACCCAAGGAAAGACGAAACTAAGAACCAATTTCGTCTTTGGCACTTCAAACTATGCATTTCTATTAGAATCTAAACTACAACCAACTATTACACAATGAAAATGAAATCTCTGGGTCGAGAAGAATTTGATTCAGTAAGTAAGAATCACAACTCTGACTGACAATTTCAATTTCAGAACTAATGAAATAGTCTGCAACTTGGAGCAAATATAACACTCTCACTTTAATTACAATGTATGTACATTATTTGTTATCAAGGTTTGCAATTATTAAGCCAAAAAGTGGCTTCAAAAGCAATTCATGATCATATAAACCCTAAACCCAATATTCGTATTTTTGAAGTATATAAGAAAACCGAGCTAGAGAACCTCAGCATCAGCACGAGGAGAGACCGTGCAGTGGGCCCTACTGAACCTCTTCCTAGCAGATGGAGAGGAGGAAATGGCGAGAAAAGGAGCAGACGAGGAGAAAGCTGGAGAAGAGAGAGCGCTTCTCTGTTGTACGGAGGCGGGATTCACGGTGGAACCCACCAGGGAAGATTGTACGGTCACTCTCCTCCCACCGGTGCCGATAGCTGGTCGTACACTGGCCTGTCCCGATGAAACAGAGAAATGGAGAGGATCAGCACAACGAAATAAGAGAGCGATTCAATAGCTAGATTATCCAAGTGCAAGTACAACGATAAAGAAAGATTGATTACGAGAGAAGCGAGAGAAGAGAGAGAAGTCGCCATTGCTGAGCAACAGGAGAGAGCGGAGAAGAAGATGCTAGAGCAAGAGGGCAAGAGGCGAGGAGCAGTGCCACGGGATTTAGGGATAGAGATAATTTAAAGTGAGGTAGGTAATGGAGGCCTCCAGCCCAATACTACGAAGAGCAGTTGGGCTCTCGGGCTGGAGACGCAGAAGACAAAACAAGATAGACTAAATGGTGCGACAGTTCTAGGCCACACTCGGCCCAATACTTGTTTTCTAGAAATACTCGGAAAATATAATGGGAATGTTGCAACCATAGCAGCTTTTATTATTTTGGTAATTCAACATTTCTGTTTTACAAAACTAGTACGATTAGCTGGGGTTCTTTAGTGATTCAAAATTAATTTTTTTAAGGGCGTTTGGTTCGTTCTTTAAAATATAATTCTATGTAGATGTAGTGACTTGCAATTATCCGGTTATTTTTATCGTCTCTCGTGTTCCCGACATTTTTATTAATATCCAAAGTTTAATACAAATTATTATTTATGCCCAGATTCTGATCCAATATTGAAAAATGCCCAAGCCTACCAGAAAATGATCGGTTTACTCCCCCCTAAGCCGGCCATTTTCTGACAAGCTTAGTACATTTTTTTTTAACCGCAAAAACTCTATAAAAAGGCCCTAAACCCTTTCTTAAGGGCACACACTGCAAGGAATCGCCTCAGCCGACTATTAAGGTAATAGTTTATTATTTTTTTATTATTTTTTTTAATTTTACAGAATAATTAAATTAATTATTAAAAAATTAAATTTAATTAATAAAAAACCCAAAACCTAAAACCCAAAACCCTAAAATTTGAAGTAGTAACCTGTCAATTGTTTAATATTTAGTGACCTGACAATTGTTTACCATTTAGTAACCTGTCAATTGTGTAATATTTAGTAACGTGACAATTGTTTATCATTTAGTAACCTGACAATTGTTTACCATTTAGTAACCTGACACTTGTTTACCTTTTAGTAACCTGACAACTATTTACCATTTAGTAACCTGACAATTGTTTACCATTTTCTAAAATGTAGTTTGTTTACCATGGTCATTATTTCATTACACTATGGTGGAAAGATACTTAAGGATGCACACGGGGCTTATTACAATTATGAGACTCCACCAGCACCCCAACGAAGACACTCAGTTTCATCCCCACCTAGACCCGGACTTTGAAGATATTAATAAAATACCGGAGGACGATCTGAGGAGTGGGGATGAATTTGAGGGAGAAATGTGGGGGGATTCGGATCACCTGGAAGGTTGTGGTGAAGACGGCCCGATTGAAACAGCTGAAAGGCATGTGAACATGTCGCTTAGTGGCCGGACTGATACGCACACGTTCCCAGACCTCAATGATGTATCTGAGTTTAGAGAAGCAGATATTAGTTATTATGGGCAACGGATTGAGTACAAAGGTGAGCTGACTGCGAACCAATTTTTTAGAAGAAAAGAAGATCTAATGAAGAAGATCAGAGAGCACCATATAAAAAAGAATCAGGAGTTCAGATCGAAGAAAAGTGACAGAAATCGGGTTCATCTGGTGTGCAAGGACCCGAATTACCGTTACGAGCTTCGGGTAAAGCCGACGGGATGTGCAGACGCATAGGTTATAACTAAGCAAGACAAGCCTCACACATGTAGTAATAGGTGATTTATATGCATGCTGTAAAAATTGTGTGGACTCTATTTGCAATTTGTTTGTACTTTATTATTTTGTACGAAACTACTGAATAAGAAGTAATGAAATTAATTAATACTCAAAGAAATTACAACATAATTCATCAAACTACAATAAAATACTAATTCTTAGAACCAAACTCAAATGCATTCAAATTTTAAACCCTACTAATACAACATGAATTCTAAATAAGTCTACTTCTTACAACAAGTCTTGAAAGTGTATGGAATAAAATCATCATCGGAATTTGCTGGTTCTGGATTAGTCACAGCAGATGAAGTGGTAACCTTACCAGTATACGGAACAAACTTATCGTCCGATGCTGGAGGCTCTGGATCAACCTTCTTCTTTTTCAAACCAAAGCCGCAGGGGTTTTCCATAAAGTCATCGTCTGAAATTTCATACCGACCATGCCGTCTACTCCATTCCTCCATCTTACATGTCTCACAATTAAGAAAATCACGACATACTTGGCACTTGTACTTTTTTTTCTTATTTTTACCTCGATCACTAATTGGCCCTCCTCTCGCTAGGCCACGATTGGCCGACCTACCTCGATTGCTATTGTTCATCATTTTGGCCCCTTCAAAATATCGGCTTTTTCGCCTCAATGATCGTCTTATATTTCTCTTTGTCCCTTCCTCCCTTTCTCTTTTGTGAGTTGAGTGAATTGTGTGGAGGAGAGAAAAGAAAAGAGGCTTTCTATAGATTATTTGCGGTTAAAAAAAAAGTACTAAGCCGGCCAGAAAATGGCCGCCTTAGGGGGGAGTAAGCCGGCCATTTTCTGACCAGTTTGGGCATTTTTCGATATTATGTCAGAATCTGGACATAAATAATAATTTGTATTAAACTTTGGATATTAATAAAAATATCGGCTCGTGTTCTATTGTTTTTACTTTTCTTTTATTAAAATCAAACTGTAATGATATTACGAGGCATTATAACTTCGACGCAGTTGTTACCGTATCATAGAAAAATGTGATAGTTATATCAGTTCCTTTGGAAACTTTTTTAAAATTAACAAAAGATTTTAAAAAATACCAGTGTTCTAAATAGCAACACTATAGCCGTGCTATAATGTTTTTGGACTTTAAAAATTATAGCGCTATCAGTCGTTTTCGGCGCTATATCATTTTTTAGCTTTTCCGTGATGATACAATAATCGTTATTTAAAACCTTAAAAAATATATACATTGTTAAAAAAATGTAACGGGGACGTGGTCCCCGAGAAGGGGCCTTGATAGGTGTTTGGGCTAAGGTGTTGTTTAGCCCAAAAGGAAATTTTTGCTTGAAAATCGTTGCTTTACAATGATTCGGAATTTATAGATCAAGTGATTTTCTATCTATCATAAAAATTAATTAATTTTTTTATAATATTATAAAATTCAATTTTCAAGTATATTTGTACAGTAGATCATATTTAACTGTTTTTTACTACTTGAACTTTAAAAATGAAAATAATGATCCATAGCACGAATCGATCTGTCGTATGATATATATTACCGTAGTCTAGCTCTTCAATATTTGCAAATTGTGTTATTATGTCATTTGCTGTGTTGACTGATTGCTCGTTCTATGTTTAACAAGAGAGGCTGAGTTGAATTTGATGATCAATTCACTAGTGGAAAAACACAAATCAGGATCGGTTATATTCGCACATCAGGATCGGACCCACAGCCGATCCTGTTCCAGCCGATACAGATAGTACCACTAATCAGGATCGGTCAAATAACCGATACTGATTCCCTAATCAGGATCGGTTATTTGTATTGACCGATACTAATTCAGACAATCAAGATCGGACTATACTAAACAACTGATACTAAAAAGACAATCAAGATCGGACTATACTAAACAGCCGATCCTGATGTTATACTATCAGGATCAATTGTTTCAAACAACCGATCCTGATGTTATATTGGATCTAAAAAAAATATTTTTTTTATTTGGCCAGCTTCCATATATATTTGCTGGCCAACATAAAATATTTTTTTATTTACCATTGATTTATTGGAGCTCAAAACCAATTAAGAACACAAAATAAAATTCATGAAACACAAAAAGAAGTACAATAGTTGAAGAAATTTGGTGCAATAGCAAAATAAAATTCAGCCACATGTATGGCACTCCCTCTTTTATCGTCTCCACCAGTGCAAACTTCAAAATCTGAACAAATATTTATATCATTAATAGCTTGCTTGTGCATCTTCGATACATGTATTATTTAAATTGAAAGACAAGGAAAACCTAGCTAGCATACCTCAAAGTGTACCTCTTCACCGCCGGTGGAATAATCTCAAAAAGCCTTGCTCAAATGAAAAAAAAAAAAAATTGAAACCATGAACTGTAATACTGCAATTTAGTGTAAATTAAAAATACAAAAGATGCTCAAATGTACATAAGAGATTTGAGGAAATAAACAGTATGTACCTTAAGTATAATTTAAGGGCATAAGCCGGGGCATCATCCTTCATCTCATTCCATGAACTTGGAAGAGTTGGATGGCACATCCTTGTTAGTTTTCGTCTTCTTCGCCTTTTTTTGACATGATCAAGACAGAGAGAGACAGAGATTGCTAAGTTGAGAGGCGCCGGAGACAGAGAGAGAGAGACGTAGGAGTTGAGAGGCGGGTTTGATTTTTGCTAAGTTGAAAATGAGAGGCGCGAAATGAAAATAAGAACCCTAGAAGAGGGAGAGACTGAGACAGAGAGAGAGACGGAGGAGTTGAGAGGCGGGTTTGATTTTCGTTAAGTTGAAAATGAGAGGCGCGGAATGAAAATAAGAACCCTAGGGAGTTATCAGGATCGGTTATTTGAAACAACCGATCCTGATAGTATCAGGATCAGTTATTTAAAACAACCGATCCTGATACTTTTTTTTACAGATCCTAATTACTACTGATTATAAAAAATAAAAAAAATAAAAAAAAAGTATCAGGATCGGTTGTTTTAAACAACCGATCCTGATACTTTTTTTCCCTTTTTTACAGATCCTAATTACTACTATCAGGATCGGTTGTTTTAAACAACCGATCCTAATATATGCTAATTAGGATCGGTTGTTTGTTAGAACTGATCCTGATAGTATCAAGATCGAT